>OX352476.1:8934952-10224952 GCA_947093115.1 Brenthis daphne | reverse complement strand
AATTCTACTAAAAAAAAATCAGTAAGAATATCATTTTTATGATTATATAATATTATTATAAAAATCTAATCTATATATCAAAGCCTTAATGTACCAACAGAATGGTAAAGTATTTACTTGAACAAAAATTTGTTTGTTGCTCTCATATATTATCCGCCGCATAAAAATGTACCAAAATTTGGTAGCAGGTGCTGCTATGAAACTAATAAGGAAATAATTATGAATAAACTCCATCCGCTTCCGGTCGTTTATTAAAATGGTAATACCAACATACGAAATTAGTTTTAGCTAAAGTAAGGGTGAAGTTTAAGGGTGATTAAAAAACTTACAGCTCGAATATTTATTTTGGATACTAACTTGTATCTCAAGCTTTTCGTGTACACTTTTGTTAGTTTGTATCTTTTTGGGGTTCCATACCCGAAGGGTGCCAATGGAAACCTATCACTAAGCCAAGCAGAGGACTGTATCTCATGAACCGTAATAGGTAGAGAGTTGAAATTTTTACATAGTGCATATTTCTATTATCGCTATAACAACAAATAATAAAAATAAAAATCGATCATCGAAGTTAATATGTATACTTCATATGTACATAGAGTAAAAAAAGTACATGTACAATGGCACGGAACCGTTCGTGTGCGAATTCGGCTCGCACTTGACCGATTCTTCTTTATTAATTCCAATAAAGTGTTTAGTGTTTACTGCCTACTTACGAATATTTTAATTTCTATCTTTTAAAAATCACTTATTAATAAGCTAAGCCTATAAGCCTATACAATAAAAACAATCTCTTTTCCCACAGTAAACAAATTCAACTAATATTTACGAATATTATTACATAACATAATGAGTATTATCTATTGCCGCTTAAGCCATAGGTTTGCTACAATATTAAATTTCTTAATTTTTAGTCTTTAGTTAGAGTTCAGAAATTTGTAGAAATTATTTTGCTAAGAAAAAATATTTCCTAAAAAATATGAAGAAAACAGCCATATGTTATGGATGCTAGTATACAAGACCAGATGCCTTAAAAATTTTGTCAAAAAGCGTCTGGTCAAACAGGAATACCGCTACTTCACTACAGAGAGATTCAAAGGATCTTTTTATTTTAGGGATGCAACCAAACGACAGCGGAGCTTTTATGCCCAACTGTCTATACCAAAGCCCATTTGATCGATTGGGATAAGCCTTCGGTAAATTGGTCAGGCCGATGTTGTTGATAGTGTATTTTTATTTATTGAAATGTACACATATTCTTACTATGTATGACAGATGCGAAAATTGATAAAAAACATTATTTTTTATATCAGTATATTGTGGAAACATCGAAAAAGTAGGAAACTTGCTGCGAATCAGTAGTAGTAATTTATATTGAAACTGCTTATGATATTATTTTCAAAATAATATTCTTGCTTAATAAGTACACACAACATAGACACGCACGCACGCTCGCACACACGCATGCACGCATACACGCATGCACCCATACGCACGCTTACGCACATTTCATACTAGTTAAGTTTAATTTTATTAATATTAATATTATTTATCATAGCATTATCATAAACGTCAAACCAGCATTGAACTCAGGACCTTCGGTCATCAGTCAATTAAATAAGCAGAACTAAAAACTAAATGTAGTTTAGAAATTATATTCGAAAAAGTATCTCACGCTTAATTAATATATTCTTTTATATTTTTAATTACACTACTCTGTCATGCTTTCATGTTAACGTCCAAAATTGTACAGACCGCAATTTTTCTTTTCAACCTCAAACTATTCATCTTAAACCGGATCTGAAAAATAAAAAGTAACGTTGTCGGACCGCATCTATCAATATAACGATGGCCACTCAAAGGTTAAGGATACTTTTTCGGATGGGATAATCGCAGGAAGAGTGAGGGCAAATAGGGTGACGATATATTAGTCTATTTATGGAGTGTATTATTATATAAAAACTAAATTAATATTTGTATATTTATACACAAACACACAGACACACACACATAGTCTGTACATGAATACATACGAACTTTAGTATTTATATTAGAAGTATATTTCAAAAAACTAGTTTATCCATTTTTATTTATATACGGTATCTGCTTATTTTTTCTTTTTTAAGTTTAGGTGATTTCTATTGTGTTATTTTTTATTATTTACACTTCAAACTGTTTTACTTTTGTTACTCACTAAATAAATACCTTATTGCATATATATTATACATTTCAAGAATTATAAACTTATTTTCAAAAAAAATTCTTATTTAGAGTAAATTTTCACGCCAAAATGTAGTTTTGCAATAAGTAACAAGAAATAAAGTGTGGGAAAAAACTTAGATACATAATTCAATTACTCATATACAATTAAGTACTTCGATAAATCCTACTCATATTATGAGGATGTATAGATGTATGTATTTTCTTATGATTGTTACTCTTTTGTTCAAAAACTACTGAACGGATTTTGATGGAGCTTTACAGTAAAGTATATATCAGAGTGACACATAGTCAAACTACACCAGCGGAGCCGCAGCAAATTTACAGTAAAATGTTAACATTAAAAATTATTATAATTAAATTTCAGTTTTAAAAGTATACCAATAACATGGTCGCCCTCGGTCTAGATTTCTCTAACGAGAGGTATCCATCATTCGTGATGTGATCGTCCAAATTGGGTCGGATGGCCGGTGGAAATTGTGAGATATTTTCCGTTTTCATGTGATTATGGATTTTGGTGACATGAGATTGTCCAACACTATGGATATTTACTAATGTAGTAAAGAGTATAGATGGGTTATCTATAGTATGGTCACTTTAATCTTTACACGGTTTAATCTTGGAATGAGAAATAATAAGTTTTGGCATTTTATGTGATGTGTCAAAAATCTCATATAATTTCATATCCGAGTCTTAAGACCTTAAAGGTCAATAAAGGACACAAAAATTAGGTCTTTCGAAAATATCTCGCTTTCTATGCGTTAGATGTTATTTAAACAAAGTTATTAATTAGAGATTATACCAGATTTTTGACACATCATTTATAATTCTAAAACAAAGGTTCGTATTACCTTTTTGCTCATCACCTCTCATTCCGAGGTTGACTTATATAATAGTATTAAACATATAAAATAATAAACTATAACGTAACTATAACGTCGATATCATTATAATTTATACCAGCATGCATAATTTCATTTAAATCGGTTCAATAGTTTCGGAGATTGTACGGGACAAATAGACAAACACACAGAGAAACAAAAAAATTTAATAAAGATCTGGATTTGTTCTATTTCTCTTCTTACAACCCCCTCACTCGGTTTTTAGTAAAAAAAATTTTCTATATACAGACATTCGACCTCTACAGTTTTATTATAGTATAGATTAAAGGTCTATAACTTATACTTTTTAATATATTAAAATGAATGTGCGTTACATTATACATCTGACATTGTATTCAAATAATATATTACATACATATGTATATAACTATTTCATTCTTTACTATTCTTTATATCTCTATATTATAAGCTCTTTGTTCGATGAATGTTGGAAAAACACAAAGGTTTCAACACCAATGACTACGACATTTAAAAAAAAGGCATTATTAAATAGTATATAATGTATGTTTTATTTATATATTTAAATGTTGCAATTTTATATAATAATATTTAGAAATAACAAGTAAATGTTCGAAATGACCTTTTACTTTTGGTAAAAAATGTTGAATTCACAATGAAACACTACACCACAACACACAACGCTTTTATTATTCCTGATTGCTATGTACCACAGAATAGCGTAAGAGAAATTTCAGTATAACTAAAACATTTGCACGAGTCAATTAAAAAGTTAAAGGACGTGTTACATAATATTCATTTGGCAAATACAATTGCAATGTCCTTACACAAGTACATTGTAAATCTATATCTAGAACATAATAATTAAATGGTAACGAGATCAAAGTGGTTCCTGCTGTGTTCCTGTTAGGGTTATTTAAAAAATGTTGTCGGTCAATTTGTATCTGTAATGGCTAAATTAAATTATAGTAGATTTTACTGGGGCATAGAGAATATAGCCAAGATTTTTATGGGTACTGTATCAGTGAATCGAGTATGAGTTTCTACAGAAGAAAACATAAGTAGAAAGACTAAGTTTGAGAGTATCAATACTCATGTAAGAGTTGCATAGGTTATTTCTTATTAGCTAGTATTTAGTATAATCTTTACATATAATAAAATTCTAACTGAGTCGAATCTGTACATTAAATATTTTTTGGAAAATCTTATTGAAATAGATCTTATTATCGGTACAGAGGCTGAATCTATAGTTTTTAGAATTTTTGTCTGTCTGTCTGTTACCTTATCACATCAAAACCACTGGAGCGATTTTAATGAAATTTGGTATGGTGATATCTGGTTATCCGGGTCAACATATAGGATACTTTTTACCGCGGGAAAATGTCTCATTTCTGATAAAAAATACAAGAACTGCAATGTAAGAGTATACTCATATGTAAAACCTAAAAATTTGGTTTTTGGTCATCTGAACACGGGCGGAGCCGTGGGCAATGGTAGTACATTATAAACGTGAGAAATAGAGGAGCTAGGACTAAGTGCTGTATTATATAATAACCAGATTTGGGAAGTTAATGGTGTTATACTCTCAAAGAGAGTAAAGCCGTCAAATTTGAGCCTGATGACTCTCCAGTCGATTCAAATGGTACTCTATCACACGATAAAAATTATAAGTGAATTAGCATTGCCTGCTGCCCCGCCCGCGTTCAGATGACCAAAAACCAAATTTTTAAGTTTTACATATTATTATACTCTTACATTGCCGTTATTGTACTTTTTCTGAGATATGAGGTATTTTCCCGGTAAAAATTTTCCTATATGTTGACCCGGATAATCAGCTACCATCATACCAAATTTCATCAAAATCCCTCCAGTGGTTTTTCCGTGATGCGGTAACAGATAGACAGACAAAAATTCTAAAAACCATAAATTCGGCCTCTGTATCGATAATAATGTTTATTGCAATAAGATTTTCAAAAAAATATTTAATGTACAGATTCGGATTAGTTAGAATTTTATTATATGTATAGATAATGGTACATGTAAAATTTCCGTGTTGATAGCCAATCTCAGTTATTTGGTTATTACGACCGAAGTACCGGTCAGGAAGACATTAATATTGATTTCATCCAACACGCAATTTTTTACTATGTTAATAGACGGAAGTGGTTTTTTTTTGATGCATATCATTATTTTTATGTGTTCAAAATATTTATTTGATAAACCTTGAATAATATATTTAAACGTAAATAACAATTACGCAGAAAAAAAACGTAAAAAATCCAAAAAGATAGTTTTGTTTAAAATGTCAAATATTCGTGTGATGTAGGTAGTCTCTGGAATTACTGGACCAATTTATATGAAATTTGGTAAGAAGATAATTTGAGACCCTAGGAAGGACATAAAATAGTTTTTATCCCGGAAATTACCACTTAAAGAGGTGAAAATGGGGACGAAAATTTTTGTATGGAGAATGAAACTAGTGACGTATCCTAGCGAACCGAGGGTGAGTCGCTAGTATAAATAAAAATAGCTAAATAAAATACCCTAATAAAAACGGTTTCATTAGCTTGCACTCTGATTTTTCTAGCATGTGTCTTGATCGATGCACAGCATAACAAAAGAGTTTAAAATATAGATGCCGATGTGCATTAACGAAACCCAGTGTAAATGTGCTGAATATTTAACCACTCTTCATTTGAAAACAAATATTTATTTTAACAAAGCCAAAAATTTTGTATTTGAAGAAAACTTTGTTACTATGACAGTAAACAAGCAAACTCATTATTCTGCTGTGTAAAGTCGTTTCTTTGAGACAGGTGTATTTAAATTTAGTTGCACGATTTTAAATAGATTTTATGGTAATAGCGGTTCGGTGAAGGTTAGATATATTTTATATTTTATCTACATTTTTATTTAGCGACTATTTTTCTTCTATTATGGAACTTCGAATGCTGTTAAAAAGTGAAGTTAGTTAGATGTCAAATACAACAAATATTACAAATCAAACCAAGCAATTGTAGAACAAGTGACGAGACTTTCTTTAAAAATAATTATTTAGCCGTTTTACCGTTGAAGAAAGAACAAAAGTTGGGCATATATAGTTATAGCATAAATGAAAATGAGATACCATAATAGGAAAATCTCAGAGGTGCGATATAACATTATTTTTAAATTTATACTCGATTTTCTTGATTTATAAGCAAACATTTTACCAGGCTGCTATGTTCTAATAAAGTTTTATCATATTCGCCTTAACAGAAAGACATAGAAAATTTGTTCAATTCTATTCTTTCTTATTTGGCTTTTATTCGTGCCAGTTGGGCACAGATTACTTCGCCAATGTCGTGTAGAATCAAAAAGACACGTGTAGATAAAAAGTGTTTACCGGTTAAAAAAAGAGAATATAGAGAGAGAGAGAAGAGAAATTTGTCATATTTGGTGCGGTATGAATCGTAAAAGTTGGATGTCAAAAACTAATCTACCGCGCGACAAATCACGCAGAGATTTATGCTCTACGTTACGGGTTAAATACGCGCCAGTGGCTTTAGAAAACGTATTTTTCATCAAAAACATTTTAAATTTGTCTCTTACTTTAGCTGTTAATCATACTATATGATTTTTTGATGATTTTTTAGTTTTTTTTTGACATAAATATATATATATAACAATTAGTTTGATTACAGATTAAATATCTAACTAAATATTTATTGAAATATATAGAAATAACTTATACAATAAATAGAATCAATAAGTTATTAATTATTTTACAGTTTATTTGAGATATAAATGTACGGACAAACAGATGAAACTATTACCCATTTTCAAATTTCATATACAAAAATTACGCTAATTTTATTCAAAAGATATAATATGAATGAATCAGTGAGAGAGTGTGGGTTTAGTGAAATTCAGCATAGAGATTTATGTACAAAATTAATACAGGCTACTTTCTTATTAGTAAACTTCAAAAAATTTGGTCAAAAATAAGTATTAGTAGCCGACTCCTTCTTCTTATTATTTTCTTCTAAATTTTTTTGAGCGGAACCCTAATTCTTTTTCTAAAATAAAAGTAGCCTATGTTACTCCCTATAACATCAGCTATCTTCCAGTGAAAGTCCCGTAAAAATCAGTCCAGCCGTTTCAGAGATTATCCGGAACAAACAAACAAACAGACATTATTGAATTGAAGTGTACAGTCGGTGATGTGAACTCTTAACGTGAAGTGTTAAAAGAAGTATTTTAGAAAGTAATAAATATAATTATTGTTTTTCTGGAAATTCTTCTAAGCCGTTTTATAAACTTAATTTAATTCTTTTATCGAACAATTTTTAATTCTAAGCCAATATCCAATAAACATTTGTAAGTCAAAAATAAAACGATAAGGCAAAAATCAAAGCGTTTCAATTAACTTGACCCGGCCTTATAATAAATAACAGCTAGAATATAAATGAAGAGAAAAATTTCAATTGGATCATATTTTTAAGTCTAACATACTTATTTACTATTCACTTACCCCTGCTTTGCTCAAGTCCCTACACTCCAATTGCTTAACAGTAATATAAGAAAAAGGAAAACATCGTGAGGAAACCTGCATGTCTGAGAAAACCTTGCAAGTTTTCGAAAGACATGTGAAGTCCGCCAATCCGCACTTGGCCAGCGTGGTGGACTATGGCCTGATCCCCTTCGTATTGATTATTATTATTATTATCCCCGTGCCCAGCAGTGGGACGTTAAAAGGGCTGAATACATACATACATACAATATAAGAAATAATAGCACAAAACTTCTATAACTAAAGCTCTTTAATAAATCGACTATCTTTTTAATTCAAAGTGATATTAATACTAGATAAACCTTTTAACTTAATTAGGATTGAAATTAAAAAAGCTAAATTGTAAAAGTTATAAAAGTTCCAATATTGGTATTTAAATTCCCAAATATTCATTAAAGACGTCCAATTCATCAAAAGTTTAGCCTTTTCAAACTTTTAATCGTATATTTAAGGTAAGAAGTCGACTACGCGCTTTTAATAGCTAGTCAATGTTTATTTAACGAACTTAAAAAAAACTTACATAATTTATATATTATCCTGTACAAAAGGATTTCCGAGATAACGACTTAAAAAAGGAAATACATACATATGAATATAGTCGTCTGTATGTATTTTTCTATATATTATTACTGATTTCTCGGACATGGCTTCATGGATTTTGCTACTTTAAATCTATACATATAATAAAATTGTAACTAAGCCGAATCTGTACATTAAATATTGTTTGGAAAATCTTATAGAAATAGACATTATTTACAGAGGCCGAATCTATAGTTTTTAGAATTTTTGTCTGTCTGTCTGTGTGCGGTAACACCGCATCACAGAAAAACCACTGGAGGGATTTTAATGAAATTTGATATGGTGATAGCTGGTTATCCGGGTCAACATATAAGATACTTTTTACCGGGAAAATATCTAATTTCTGAGAAAAAATACAAAAACTGCAATGTAAGAGTATACTAATATGTAAAAAAACCTAAGAATTTGATTTTTAGTTATCTGAACGCGGGCGGAGCCGCGGGCAATGCTAGTATTAAAATAAATATAAAAATATTTAAATAGGATTCAATTAAATTCATTTATTTTTACTTTTGAATGTTTAGAAGTTGGTTGTTATTTTTTTAAAAGTAGGTACTCAATTTTATTTTTTTGTGTATATATAATATAAATACATACTTGTAACTTTGCGCAGTTAACTTAAAAGTGAAGCAATAAATTTTAACATCTTTCAATATTTAATTGAGCTATAGCAAAGTCTTTTTAATAAAGCCTCATCCTTAATAAAATATTCACTTAGTGTCAGCTTTATATTGTATAAATTCTATAGTTTTGTTTCGAATTTGTTGAGTCTCATTGTTTCTAATCAACCGTAGCTCGCGCTTTCCCAGACTTTGCTGATACTTCAGAACACTTTATAATGCTTTGATTTATGAAATTTAAGATCTCAATAGAAAATAATTATTGTCATAAGTAAAATTGCAATTATCATCTTGTTTGTGAATACTGAATTGACTTAGAAGATAATTTAAAATATATTTACTAGGTAGGGACTTCTCTGACAGCAGGATGGACCGTGGGAGCAACCCCTTGGTTATTTGGTCTGCTTCGACAGACCTGCGGTCGTATCGAAGTGTCGTAGTTGAGTGCGTAAGCAATCCTGCGACGCCCCATTAAGATGGGGCAGGTTCTATTGGGTTTTAGTGGGTAGTACTGGCTTTTCTAGCCAATGAGTATATATATATATATATATATATATATATATATATATATATATATATATATATATATATATATCTAGAAGTCACCTAGAAATACACAGCAATAATAAATACAACGTAATAAGTCCTATTTAATATTTTCTATTGAGCTCTAACTAGAGTCTTAATTACATAACATGTAATTAAGAGTCTAGTATATTACACGCAGGCCATTTTAGTGTAAATGTTTCAGTGAAACTAATTCCATTAGATGCGAAGCCGCAGTACTAAATGAAACATGCTATACAAAACTATTGGTACAAAATAGTTTCCTTATTAGTAGAGAAACTGACAAGTACAGAGTTGTGGTACACGGAGTTAGTGAAGATTAATTTCGAATTTATTAATAAAAGGCTGTTAGTTGTATATTGTATATTTTTGGGCCGCGACTCTACTCGTTTATTTATAGATAAATAAAATTTACTTACTACCTTGGTCTAAGAAACCTAATTTTACTACAACAGCTATAACAAAACAAACAAACAAAACTATAAATAAATAAATCAGTCTGTCTGGTAGTAGTTGTAAAATGTAATGAAGTCCACTAAAGTTAATGCTCTATTTTAAAGGAAACATATAGCGTACAGTGAGAGAGTGATAGTAATATTTATATATTATCGTTAATATTAATATTAGCCCCGAGGAGAAAACTAACCCGTGACATACGGTATACAAATAGTCGTCTTAACATTTAAAAAAAACGGGCTATTGTGGTAGAACATCGAACGCAATTTTTTTCACCACTCAGTTGCATATATGGAGTGTCACCTATTTTTTAGTTTTCATAATTTTTCTGCATTGTTAAATATCTAGCTTTCACTTAAGACACCTGCTTATAAAACAGTCATTCCTCTAATAATCTTTGCATAAAATGCCTATAACGTACGGACAGACATGACCAAATTATAATGATTACGTTTTAGCTTTTAGGCTATGGAACCCTAATAAAATATATTATCTATACTAATATAATAAAGAGGTAATGTTTGTGAATTGTGAGTTTGTGACGTTGTAGGGGGTAATCTCTGAATCTGCTGAACCGATTTAGATGAAATTTGGTGAGAAGATAGTTTAAGACCCTGAGAAGGATATAGAATTTGTTATCCCAGAATACATCCCATAAGGGGGTGAAAATAGGGATGAAAATTAGTATCGCGAAGCTAGCTAGGTACAAACCCGAGCAAAGCGAGGGTGAGTCGCTAGTTTCATATGTTTCACTTCAAGACATCACATTAGCGTAAAGCGGTCGTCATCTGTGAAACTAATGCAATCGATTCACAAGGTAATTACGTCGAATACCAAATGCATCTTGAATTTCCGTAGCTCGTATTCTCTTGGCTTCAGACCGTCTCGATGTTGGACAAATTGACAGTGCAAGTCCCCGGACAGTACTCAGCGATGAATGATCATTGAATTTCAATATTCTAGCTTCCGAGAAAATAATAATTTTTCATTCAAAACAACCAATTAACAGAGTATTTGAATTTTATTATTAATTTTATTTATGAGCATATCATTTATGGGCAGTAAGAGGCTGGAAATATATATTGCGTTATGATAAATTTTATGCACTAAGTGCGTTCATATTAAAATTCTTTTTAAATAAAAGTTAGAAAAAATAAAATAAAAATCGACTTCCAGACACTAAAATGTAAAAAAATAACTAAACGAGGGTGACTGGACGTCGGTTTTTGTTTTTTTTTATTCCATTTTTAGTGTAGACGTAATAAGCAGGTTATTATTAAGAAGAAAGTTTTTTAATAACATGTTCGATTAAGCAATTTATTAAAAAATAATAATTTCTTGTTGATTTTTTTTTAAAACTGCTAGACCGATTTCGATAAAATTGAAATGAGACCACCTGGGAAGTATAAACTTCGAAACAAAAAAAATAAATTTCCAAATCGAGTAATCGGTGAAGATACATAAAAAAGAAATATTTCCACGAATTGAGAACCTCCTCGTTTTTATTTTTATTAGGTTATAGTTATTACAGAGCCTACGGATAGGTAAGTTAAATATAATATTTAAAATCTCAAATATACACGTAAATTAAAAAAAAAAAATATATATATATATATATATATATATATATAATATTATTAATAAAGTTGAGCCTTTTTATGTTAAATTATATATGCATTTCTCAAATAAAATATGTTTTCTAATTCATAAGGTTTTTAATTTCTAAAATATGTCAGTTTAGTTCTCTCAAACATGCAGGTTTCATCACGATGTTTTCCTTTACCTTAAGATTTTTAATTATTAAATATAACATAATGTATTAAAATATTTTACGTAAATCTATTACGGTGAAAATTATGATAGTTTCAGGAAGATCGTATCAATTTTTGATAAAAGATTACAGCAGTTGATTACCAGCTTTTGTGCATAATGGCACTTAAGTATTCATAGATAGCTAGAAGTATACAGCTTAAAAATTTACTTGTAAAATCAATTTTAAGTCTTATCACTAATAAAATAAAAGTGTTATTTAGTTAACGTTTCATGTTATATAAAATACCCTTTAACTTCACCTTTTCATTGATAAAACGATACCATTTGGACGATTACTGTGAAATATTACTTAATTTTGAACCTTCTAATGATTATTGAACGTTGTTGAAATTTTAATTTTCGATTCCTAAATAAAATTTGCTAAAGTTTTTGTAATTATTTAAGTATGCGTTTAGACTGTATTGTATCTATTATTTTTAAGATAATACATATTTGATTTTTGATATTTTAATCCGTTTTACTTATTATACTACTATTAAAAAGGTGGAAATTTGTATGTGTGTGTGTATATTTGTTACCCTTTCGCTCGGAAATGGCTGAATGAATTTTGATTAAAATTTAGTGTACAGATAGGCTATCACTCGGAGCTACTATGATTAATAAAATTTTCCAAAAGTGACGCTACGTGTATATTTGGTCCGGGCTGAAATCCGAAACTACTTATCCGATCTTAACGTATTTTTTTTCGAAATGTGTTATTTGTTCGAACTTTAAAGATATGCTAGTTTTCATCCCGATTATTTCCTTTTTTTATTGCAAAATTAACGATTTTCATACCTGTGTCATAGCAACGTGTGATCGGGTCTTCTAGTAATATTATAAATACAAAAGGTACTTTCTACCTAGAGACTCACGTAAGCGAACCGACACGAGGGTCAGTCGCTATTTACAATTTAAACCTTTACAAATTACTTAAGTAAGTTGTAAATATCAAACTTTCATCAAATGAAATAGGTTTACCTCTATTATGTATACACATAAATAAGGAAAGACAAAATTGCTTAGCAACCTTTTCTCTTCTTTTCAATCGACTTCCTCAAAAAGGACGAGGTTCTCAATTCGGCTGTATTTTTTTTGGTTATACTTCTTTTCGTACGTTTGGTAAAAAATATGAGAGTAAAATTTTTACGATGCGCGCGCACATCGTCAGCCAAAAAGTGACATAAAAAAGTTAGCTGAAAGGGACATGATGAAGTTAGCTGCTTTCCTTTTACAAACAGAGAGTTGTGACATACGGGATGAAATCTTTAGCTATTTTTGTTCTGTTACGCCAAAAAATATGAGTTCTTACGTGCGTACATAAGTAACTTTAACATTTAACACACCCCCTTTTTTTTAAACCATTTTTTTTTGTTTTTTATTGATAACACTAAAGCTACTTCAATAATAAAAAATGTTTTTTTTATATATATAGATAAGCAAACATAAAATAGTTAAGTATTATTATTTATATATTTTCAATATTAATAATTGATTTCTACCATTAGGCGAACACTAACAAAAAACCTATATAGCTACATACCCAACTTATTTATATACCACAGTAGGTACACCACATCAAGATACCTTAGTATTATGGCTCACATCTAAAAGATCCGTCCTATAAGGAAATTGTTGCACTAGTAAAGATAAAACAGGCCGGAATCCCATACTTCATTTTAGAGTCAGATCTCCTTTTGACCTATATATGTATACATGACGGTTGCCATGATCGAATGGTTTCTCGCCTAGAATACAAAACCGTATATTGGTCTTAAAACTCGAAAGGCGCTGCGTCAGATCGTAAAAAATTCGATAACATAAACAAATGACATGTTATGTCTCTAGCTCTACATTAGAGTCAATGGTCTGTACACTTAAGAGTGTGTTATGTTTTGATCTCGATGATCTTGATGATTAATAGTAATATATAAAATACCGAAAATTTACTGCAATTTTTAAATTAAAAAATGTAAAAGAAAAAGATATGTATACTACAATGTACATAGGTATCTTATAATACTAAATGATCATCAATATTTGTTTATATACTATATGTAGATTTATTTGGTGTAACTCGGAAACGGCTCTAACAATTTGGATCAAATTTTGTATTTAGATAAAGTTTTGAAGTTTTCTATATACGTAGATGTCTTTTCTTAAAAAGAAACGCGTTTTTTTTCCTTTACGTTAAAACAAGATTTACAACCAAAAAATATAAAATAAACGCCGATCTACTACTAATATATATGAGACAAGTGTTGGAATTGAAAGATTGCCTGTGATAGATTATTATTAATTTTACAGTATTTTTCTATATAATAATCTTTTTTATTATTATTATTTTTAATTTTACTATACTTATAAATAGTTTTTTTATTGGCAACATTTTATTTGAAATCTTTAAAAGTTTATGATTTGACATAACGGCTCGATACGATGTTATAAATACCCTGTGTTCGTAAGCGAATCACTTTTTCTTTGGCAAGCAGTTGATCAGGACAAAGATAAGTAACTTTGATAATTGTTTAAAGGATAAGGTTTCTATTTATAGTATTTTTGCTGATATATTTTCTTTGGTTATTCTAAACTATTTTGTGATATTTTGTGATGATAATAACTACAGTAATATAAATTAATTGTTACAGTTTCCTTTGTCTTATTTACCTACCTCCATATATATAAAAATGATAATTATAATTGTTTCCTCTTAATATTAATGTAATATTGAGTAGTTTGAAGCTTTTGTTATCTCTATATTTTTAAAGAATCTATTACCTGCGTATAAATTAGGTTTATTCATCTTTAAAAAATACTAACATGTACTTGAGATTATTGTACAATACATATTATGATAGTTACGTCATAACATTTATTTTTTGACAAATATACGGTTACCATGGGATAGATTTGTTTTTGTCTAGCGACGAATTTAAAGCGAAGCGTTGCTAGTTATCTTATAAATAATAAATATTTTATTAAATCTCTACAGAGATTTCAGAGTCAACAAGTAAGGTACAGACCGACAAGCTATTTTCATATTTATAATGTTGATATATTTTTGTTTACTTAATATTATAATTTTATTAAAATTAAAACACCAAAAAGTCCAATGACGTAAACAATACCGACCTACACAGCTTATACTACATACGCGTAGATTTGACTTACAGAAAACTAAAAGAAATATTTTTTTCAATTTTAATTTTTTAATAATTTAAAAACTAAATTTATCAATATTTATTATAAAACCTATATTTATAGTCAAAAAACATCTAGAAAGTAAATTTTAATGTTGTTACTTTGAACCAATTACATTATACGAGACAGCGCCATCTCTTATTTCTTTATTGAACTAAAACACTAGCTCAAACTTTAAGCTCAAATTATTAGATGGCGATAATGTATACGTATCGTGAATATATATTACACTCTCATTACATAATAATATTATAATATTACACGATTAGAATCGACTTAGGTGTCCATAATAATAAATGTCGAAAAGTTTCATCATTTTATAGCTGCCACATAAATTAAAAGCCATTTAGATACGATAGAAATTATATTTTGGCATTGCCATGCGAAATCTGTTTTGGTGGTAAAATCTAAATATTTTTACCTTTTTTTTTCAAGTTTCACAATTCAAATTTGGAGCGTAATCCGAGTCCGTGCGAGTCACACACTCGAGTGAGCTTAAAAGCGATTTTTCAGAGCTGTCTATGCGCTTATTCATTAATCTAGCTGGACAGCCGGTGACGAACGCATCACTGGAAGAACTATGAAGAACTATATTCACTAGATATACCTTTTAAATTATATAATTCTTATTATTTACTAGCGACTCACGCTCGCTTCGCTCGGGTTCTTTTCTAGGTACGTTTTTACAGTTCGTATAGATTTCTCAGAAATGATATATTTTCCCACGGTAAAAAGTATCCTGTATGTTAACCCGAATAACCAGCTATCATCATACCAAATTTCATCAAAAGTCTTGTTTATAGAAAAATAAAAATAATGAAACAATAATCGTTTTATCACACAAAATCGTTTTATCGTCCCTAGCAACGTTTTAATCATTTTGAACGGAACCCTAATTGTTTTTTTAAAATAAAAGTTGCCTAAATCTAAGTCTATATTTGCCAGCAAAAGTCCCGTCAAAATCAGGCAGCCGTGTCGGGGATTGGCCACAACAAACATACAGACAGACAAAAATTTTAAAAATTGTGTTTTTGTTATAAGTACCGTATATAATTTCACACGTATTTAGTAAAAAGCTTTTATTTCAACATTACAAACAGACACTTCAATTTTATTTATCTGTATAGATGAGTACATATAAAAACTTAAAAAAAAAATAAGAACCGACTTCCAGGCACTAAAATGTAAAAAAATAACTAAACGGGGGTTTTAATTTAGAATAGATACCTAATCAGATATTTTCGAAGTCGGTGCCAGCCGATGCAAAGCAAATCTAATATATTTCGATACGTAAAATACATAATATTTCCCTATTAGATATTCATATCCTTAAAATATTGTAGGCTGGCACGACTTCGAAAATATCTGATTAGGTATCTATTCTAAATAAAAACCTCGTTTAGTTATGTAAAGTTTAGTTTTTTCTCGTCGTTAAGTTTTTATTTTTCCATTTTTAATGTAGACGTAATAAGCAGGTAATTTTTTAAAAAAGTTTGTTAATTACATATTCGATCAAACAAAATATTAAAAAAATATATTTATTGTTGATTTTTTTAAAAACCGCGCGAACGGTTTCGATAAAATTTATATGGGATCACCTAGGAAGTATATCCGTTGAAAGAAAAAATATTCTAAATCGGTTCAGGCGTCTTCGAGTAAACGCTGAACATACATAAAAAAAAGATTCCGACGAATTGAGAACCTCCTCCTTTTTGGAAGTCGGTTAAAAATAGTAAAAAACGATTATAAACTTAATAGTTTTTTAACATTAACAAATTGATTTGTGGCTTAATATTTTAAAAAGACCTTATTCCAGTCGTAGAAGAAACCTTTCCAGTATCTTTATATTGTTGAACTGCATCGGTATGCTGCGACCTAGTTCTGAACTGCATGAAGATTGATTTAGTAGTTTTGCGTGCGCAAAACCACGCTGGCATTGTCTTATTTTAATATTGAATTAGTGTTAAGTTAATAATTTAACAGAATGCTTAAACAATTCAGTGGATTAAAATATACTGCTTTGTGAATAGGAACTATGAAAGAACTCATGACAATTTATTACAGAAGCAGAAAAACTAGGTAATACAGGTAAAATTCTCCTAACCGAACTTTACGACACGGTCACAATGGCTAATCTCCTTGAGACTGATTGAGAGAAGTGGGCTGCTCTTCGAGAGGTGTAAAATCGCTTAGCACCTTCCCAACCCTGGGGTTGGGGCTACTAAATTTTTTTGATAGAAAATGCCAACCGAGGAATCGAATCCCGGAACTTGCTACAACTATACTAACTTGAGCGGTTGGTACATACTAGCTAATAAGACATTTAGTAAGCAATTAAATCATCTTGTTACAATATAATATACTAGCGATTCACTCTCGCTCCGCTTTGGTTCGTCTCTAGTTACAATTTAACGTTTAGAATAGATTTCTCCGTAATAAGATATTTTCCCGCCGTAAAAAGTATCCTATATGTTGACCCGAATAACCAACTATCATCATACCTTTATGGTTTTCTCGTGATGCGTTCCTAGACAGCCAGACAGACAGGCAAAAATTCCAAAAACTATAGACTCGACCTCTGTATATATGTAATGTACGTAAAATAATGACTATTTCAATTAGATTTTCCAAAAAATATTGAATGTACAGATTTGACTCCGAATTTCATTATATGTATAGATGATTCGAGTAGAATGACATCTTGTCTAATTCCCATGATCTACAATATTAGAACATCTACAGTTGTAATTATCGAATTTTATACGTTCATTTGAATTATTGCAAATTAACTGGCTATCTTAAACCAATTTTATTATATATGCGGTAAAATATTGCTAAGGCAGTGGTAGCCCGCACTTGGGCAAAGTGGTGAGATATGACCTGATTCAACTCGTACAGAAGGAGGGCCCGTGCCCAAGAGTAGGACGTTAAAAATGGCTGAATATATACATACATACATACAAAATATTGCAATTCAAAGATACATGATGACATAACTCAATATTTAAGTTATACTTTTCAACGTGCTATTCATTTAATTCACTGGTCTATTTTTTCGATTGATATTTTTAATGAAGATTTTAACCTTGGAAACATCAAAGGTGCCTTATGTACGTAGTTTAGTAATTGATTGCTAGAGAGAAGTATTTTAAAGGAATCCTACATACATTTATATAAATTTTATGAAGGTAGTGCTACTAAAATAGATAAAATGAATAAATAAAAAATAAACTAACTGTTGCTCGTAACTGCTCTTAGGAGATATATTGAGTGACGTTAGATAATAATGCCTATAATATAACAACGGTTTCCTTACTAACGATAAGAATTTGACATAATTTGTATAGAGTTTACGTCAAATTTTTATCTCCAGTAACTTTAGATGGATAGGTAAGTTTTTGGAAACCGGTGATAATCAATAGATAGACTACAAAGTGTAAATAGTTATCTTAATCAGACTAGAAGTTTTAGAGTCAATCTCTAGAAGTACAAGTCCGGTTCTAAATATTTGGCTAGGGCGAGATCAAACAAACCAGAGATTAAAAAAAACTTTTAAGTTGTTCAACTCATTTAGTGTTTTATTAATAAAGAAATTCTATTATACTCGTAACTTATATAGTCATTATAGTATTATATATTCTATATTCTTACATATGTTAACACATAAGAATATAGAATATGTCATATTATAATGACGATATAACTAAATCCCATGAACGAATTAACCACTGGACTAGACATATAAGCGGACGTACCTTTATCGGTCTTCTCAGTAACCAGGAGATTTTAGGCTTGGTCGTTTGTTTTTTGCGTCAGTCTCAAGCACTTATTTGTCAACAAAACATCTCCCAAAAATGACTAAATGTTCTGTTAAATGATGTAAAAACTATAACGGCGGAAGCAGCAGTATTTCTTTTCACTTGTAAATACATTATTTTATTACATTTATTGTTATTTATCACACAATTTAATTAAATGTAAAATAAAATGTCATATTATCTAACTATGTTAAATATAGTCGATATTTCTATGTATTGTTGACATCTGACAACCATCATAAAATCCCTGGATTATACCATTCAGAACAAATGACTAAACTGTCGAGTGAGTCCATTTGACATCGACTAGTGCTTGACAATGTCGAAAAGTATATCGATATTTGACGAAATTACTAAACGAATTGTGTTATTTGTACAGTACAATAACATAAAATACTTTTACCATAGTATCCTACAATCTAATGACAATAAATTTATAAAAATATTTTCTAAATCAAATAAAAATATAAATGCAAAAATTATAATTAGTATGTGTACTTAATTTTTTATTTTATTTTATTCCACATTTATATACTTTGGAATATTATTCCATTGTAATAATAATAAAGATCATTTTATTTCAACACAAATTACACAAAATCAAACAATAATGTTTTAGCACTAAACTTCTGGGTTGGCGATTTGTAATAAAACACTTTACCACTTGCACTAATTATTTTACTTTCACGACCCAACACTCACTTTAATTTGCAATCACTTTTTCTTTTTCCTAATTTCACAAATGCTTATTAAGAACTGAGCAATATTAGGACAGTGTCACATTTTTATAACTACCCGAGATAATCAATTGCTAATTAAAATAGTTCAATAACAGAATCAACCAAATCACTTTATTTAATTAAATTAGCTTAATATTTCTTTAATCTTTACAAAATAATATTTATTATATATTAATGGAATATATACCCGATATTCATTTATTCATTAACATTATTATAGGCCAACAGAATGTTGCCATCAATGCCATCGTATTTATATAAATCAAATTAAAAAATAATTATTATTTGACACATTATTATTGCCTCTTTAATTCATTTATTTTAATTTATTAAAATTAAAAGAAGAAGAATAAATTATAAGATGTAAAATATGATGACTATACTAACCAATGTCTAAAATGTCATTAATTGGTTCATCGATATATGTATTTTATCGATTACGTTCAATCACTAGAAATATTGTATTGTGTATCAGTGTTTATAATAATGTAATAAAATCTTTGTGTGCGTTATGCGTCACTTGGTTGAACTAGTTTTCATACATTTGTACTTTATGTCAGGTCCAGTCTCTAATTCGTCCATGCTAAATCCATACTAAAATTATAAATGCGGTAGTAACTCTGTTTGTTTGTTTTTTTGTTTGTTTGTTACCTTTTTACGGCTAAATGGCTGAACCGATTTAGATGAAAATTGATATGTTGGGTGAGAGGTGAGAGGGTGAGTCGCGAGTCTCATATATAATTACAGGGATACCAAAGAAAATTCATAGATTCATTTATTATTAGAAAATCACAAAGTTTATCATAAAATAACATAACATATATAAATATTTCCATAAGTTATAATTTCCATAATATTTTTATACTGTTTGAATGTATGTAACAATATGTTCATGCAATTTAGATGAAGCTACTCAACTGTACATGACATGTGAGGCGTGTGTAAAATAGAGTCATTGCAGTAGAGCTGCGACATAATATAGCATAGTAGCGTTTAGATGCTTTAGAAAATAAAATATTGTTTGGTGGAGAATATTATAATTATAATATAATGAACAAATAGTTTTTGTTCGTAATCATTCGTAATCATCCCTGGCTTGGTGGATATGTTGATAAAAAATTAGAATTCATTTTGTGCTCAAGAAGGGGAAACTTGGAAAGTTTTTCGGGAGTTTTGAAAATAAGTCTATTTTCGAAGTTTTACTGTATTCCCATTCGAGCTATTCCAGCCGCCATATTGGGAAAGTGGTCCACAGAAACAGTTTTTTTTTTAATATTTTCTTTCCGACTCATTTAACAATTAAATAGTTATGTAATAAATTAAAGCAGTAAAAATTTTCTATAGTTAATATAGTAAACTTATTTTTGTAAAATGAATAGTTTCAGCTCCAACAAGCGTTTTGGCCAAATATACTCATTTCCATACCACCACCAGGTAAAGTAAGTGGCGCGTCCCAGTGCGATTAATCCACTTGTAATGGCATATTACAAAGATTCATATAAAGGTACCAAATTTCATTAAAATCCATACTGTGTCGAACAATAATAATGATATTTACGCAGTAAATTATGCATTCATAATATTGCTGGAGACTTACGCTCGCTTCCCGAATGTCCCTGAATGTACTAATTTAGGTAGTCTCTCTGTATACTGAATTTAATCCTAAGTCTTCCAGCCGTTTCAGCGTAAAGAAATAACAAACATATACACAAACAAAAAAACTTTCTTCAAGAAATAACTAAAAATAAACGAAGTAATAATAAATAAATATGAATATATTGGGACATTAACACATCATCTAGTTCCATGGTATGCTACGAGACTTGTGTTATGGATACCAGATAGTTGATACACTACACATGTATAACTTTAAATACATACATATTATAAATATAAATACCCATGACCGGATTACAAACATGCTCGCTCATCCCACAAATGAATGCCCCCAGCGGGGCTCTAACCCGCGACCGCTGGCACAGCAAGTAGAGTCACACATACTGAGCCAAAAATGTCGTCAAGCATTAGAATTACATAATAATTAATTATTTAAAGCGGATAAATATTTTAACTTTGATATTTTAGTCAGCTTATTTATCCATCTGTTTGTTCTAAATATGTTAAAATAATAAATGTGCAATGTATAAAATAAAAACTTTTTAACAAAAAAATAAAAACCGACTTCAAACAAAAGCACTAAAAAGTAAAAATAACTGTTTGGTAGTTTTCATTTACTATACATACCTAATCAAATATTTTCGAAGTCGGTGTGCTTTGCTTTGTATGGGCTGGCACCGATTTCGAAAATATTTGATTAGGTATGTATTTATTAGGTAGGCTTTATTACTTAGCCAAAGCACACCGACTTCGAAAATATTTGATTAGGTATGTATAGTAAATGAAAACTACCAATCAGTTATTTTTTTCTTTTTAGTGCTTTTGTTTGAAGTCGGTTTTTATTTTTTTGTTAAAAAGTTTTTATTTTTCCCTTTTTAGTGTAGACAGTAGTAGAAAAGTAAGGATTCTAACGTGTTAGGCTTGTCAAATCAAACAAAATAAGCCCAAACTCAAAGTATCTACTATTAGCCGTTGAAGAGATCCACCTATCCACCTTCTGGCCTTGGCATCAGATCAGGTCAACAATACCGAACCACTGTACTATCAACAGAAATAGAAATACTTACAAAGTTTCAAGTCAATATGACAATTAGAAGTAGGTTAAATTCATCATTAGTTGTTTTTCCACCCTTAGGGGTGGTATTGTTTTTTGAAATTTAAATGGGACCAATCTGGAAGTATACCCTTTCAAACGACACAAAAATTGTCCAAATCGGTTAATAAATGACGGAGTTCTGAGGTAACAAACATAAAAAAAACATACAGTCGAATTGAGAACCTCCTCCTTTTTGAACTCGGTTGAAAATATCTCTTTCTACCATAACTTACATGTAACTCTTTCAGAACGTACCCAACGAATTAAGTTGGTCGCTTATCGAAATTATGTATGTAAAGTATGAGAAGCATTCACTGTTAAATTCATTGCTTCTGTGCAAATTTTGTTCATTTTCGAATACTAACTAAAATTTGTAACTAAAATTTTGCTGTTGCTATTTTACTAGCTTTAGTCGTCCTTGATTTGCTTAAACCAATTACTATAAATATGGGTTGAATTGATCCGGGTATAAATTACTTGTATAATTAATATATTATTTGCATTATTATAAGCTATCTACTAGGATTTCGCACAACGGAATACTGTAACGTGAAACATTGTATTAAATATAACTATGTTAGGAGATTCACACAGCACCATCTAGTTCCATGGTAAGCTACGAGGCTCGTGTTACGGGTAATAATATTATAATAACACTAAAAAAAGTGTTTCATTTATTTAGGAGAGCATAAATATACGGTAGACTTATGTTTGTATTTTGTTTATAAGACCAATAAAATTTATCATTAATCTCAACTCGTAGGGTATAGCAGCTTTATCTAGAGCTTTTTTATGATGGGAAATGCATTTAAGCCACCTGTAGACAATACAGGTGGTTAAGTGGGACGGACTCACCGGCTAGTGACGCCAGTACTACCCACTAAAACTACTTACGCACTCAACCACGACGCCCCGACGCCAGGTCTGTCGAAGAAAACCACAACAACCATGTGGTTACTCCAAAAGTCCACTCTGCTATCAGAGAAGGATCAGGAGTTTTTCTTCATATTAAGTACTAGCATTGCCCGCGGCACCGCCCGCGTTCAGATGACCAAAAAACAAAGTCTTAGGTTTTACATATTAATATACTCTTACATTGCAGTTTTTGTATTTTTTCTTCTCGTAGGTTCCACGGGAAAAATCGTGGTAAATACAACTCACAACAACTCATCATACCTATGTATATATATTCTATCTATTCCATACTAATAGTTAAAACGTACCTAGGGACGAACCCGAGCGAAGCGAGAGTGAGTCGCTAGTATAGTATGCAATAATAATACAGATTTACTTAATCCCGCAAATAGGACACGACGTTATAAAATTTTACGAGTCCGAGATGACGTGGGGAGGAAAACGCTGAGTCTTGCAATAATGACTTCCTGTATTATGTGATGGACGTGTCTTTTCCAAATCGTGTGCTTTATTTGTGGAATTTATATTTTCAAGTAATAAAATACTTTTAGATTTATGCAAATATTTGACATCTATACATATAATAAAATTCTAGTTGAGTCGAATCTGTACATTAAATATTTTTTGGAAAATCTTATTGAAATAGGTATTATTATAGATACAGAGGCCGAATCTATAGTTTTTAGAATTTGTTTGTCTGTCTGTCTGTTACAGCATCACAGAAAAACGACTGGAGGGATTTTGATGAAATTTGGTATGGTGATAGCTGGTTATCCGGGTCAACATAAAGGATACCTTTTACCGCGGAAAAATATTTCAGTTCTGAGAAAAAAGTATTCTATATATTGACCCGGATAATCAGAGAGACTCGCCTTTGTATCGATAATAATGATTATTTCAATAAGATTCCAAAAATTATTTAATATACACATTCTACTCATTTAGATTTTTATTATATGTATAGATTTAATATTCACATAGTTGAAATTTATATTGGATTAACTTATACAGCAAATAGAAATAGCATTTATGGACTAAAAGACTGTGACGGAAGAAAATTGTAATTGATGCTTAGAATGGATTTAATTAGCTGCTTATAATTACGAGTATTAACCCTAATGTGCCCGGAATTTCGGATAACAATAGAGCTTGACCTGCTTAGTCGATGCACCGAAAACTCCGATTGGCTTCAATTTATTGTACTGTATGCTCTATTTGTCTAATTCTTTAAATCTGAGATTTTTGCTTACTATTTATTATAAAGATTAGAAATAAATAGAAATATTTAGGACTAGCATTGCCCGCGGCTCTGCCCGCGTTCAGATAACCAAAAACCAAATTCTTAGGTTTTAAATATTAGTATACTCTTACAATGCAATTTTTGTATTTTTCTCAGAAATGAGATATTTTCCCAGAGTAAAATTTTTTCTATATGTTGACCCGGATAACCAGCTATCACCACACCAAATTTCATCAAAATCCCTCCAGTGGTTTTTCTGTGATGCGATAACAGAGAGACAAACAGACAGACAAAAATTCTAAAAACTATAGATTCGGCCTCTGTATCGTTAATAATGTTTATTTCAATAAGATTTTCCAAAAAAATATTTAATGTACAGATTCCACTCAGTTACAATTTTATTATATGTATAGATAAGATCTAAGATATCTTAAGAGCTTTTGGATTTTTCTATTTAAAGATATAGAAATAAATACTCACTATGAAACGTTATACGAATCGTAACTTTATTTTAAATAAATATGTTGGGGTTATTGGTAAGGGGTTGGCACACAGCACCATCTAGGACCATGGTAAGCTACGAAGCTTGTGCTATGGATACCAGATAGTTGATACACTACACATATATAACTTGACTACTATATACTTGTGAATTTAGTCTCCACTATAGAAATGTATAGTCTAGTACACATTAAAATAATTTTGAAAATAAAATGTATCTACATAAATATATGTATAAATAAACATAAATAAAATAGTTCAGTATCTTTTTCGCCTCTTTATGTCAACCGATTTCCTTTTTTTTTTTTAATAAAAAGATATTGAATTTACTGGTGGAATGATTATAGTCGACACTGGGCGAACACTGGTATAAAGAAATATATATACCGATATAATTATTTTAATGTTAATAAATATTTTTTTCACTTTTATAAGGCGACAAGATCTGTGAGAGTTAAGGCGCAGGACTGATGTTTTTACGTGATCTCCCAGGCACGGAGAATTGCAGTAGGTTACTGAGAATATCATAACAGATAAACTCAGTAATTAAACTTGGCCTGACCCGGGACTCGAACCCAGGACCTCCGGAGCCTGCAGCCGTACATTCTAGATATATACATATATTAGATATACTACACATAATAATATGAGACAAGTACTAGACTAAAGGCGTTGTACCAGGAACTGGCATCTAGAGACAAGGTTACGAATGTAAATTGCTCTTTTACATAAGAGAGGCGCATTGTAGACATCGACGTAATTCCTCTATACATAGTAAGTCTCATAAAAGCTTTATATTAAATTAAACTTAGTGGTTTGGTAAAACTACTTTTTCTAATAATACATAATGTCAAGCATTCAAGATGTACTTTAAGATAAACTGAAGCTGTTAGAAAGACATGTATCTACATATTAATACGTGAAGCAAAAACTTTGTACCCCTCCTCTCAGATATGCAGATTTCATCACGATGTTTTCCTTACAATAACACAAGTGGTAATCATCCTGGAAATAATTCACACATAAGAATATCAGAGGTACGGGATGCGGGATTTGAACCCGTTTTACTGTTTCCCATGCGAGCGCGTTACCACTGGGCTACCAATGCTTTCTTTATTTGCGACAGTTATAATAATTATTTGCTATTAATTCTTTAGATAATAATGTAACGCAGATACTTTATATAATAGATTTTTCTTTTTTTATTTATGTAATATTATTCTGAGTACTTCTAGTATATGAATAAGTTAAAAAATACTGATGTATAACTTTTCCAACATACATTTTTCCATTGCGCAATGGTAAATTTGCGGTGATCGTACGATCCATACATTGTGATTAAATAGAAACCGGTTATAAATCATTTTTACCAAGTTAATACTCGATACACGCTATCGAAAGCGTAAAATATTTACAGCATTGATGGAGAAGCTAAAATAGAATAATACGTTACGTCCTGTAGAGAAAAAAATCATAGTAATTCGCTACTTACATAAATTAAAACGTAAAATTGCCATATGCAAAGATAAATTGGACGTTGTTATGCAACATAGATACAACCACAAAACTTACTTTTGAGAAAATAGGAGTTTTAGTAAAATTGTTATATCAAAATAACAAGATCATACTTTTTTTTTAAATTCCTCTTAAATATTGGGTATTTTATGTACTTTCTGTATATAAGTTGATATGTAGGTGCCATTTATGAAAGTATAACTCAGAAAACGGTATTCGTGGGCTGGTTCCATTTTGCATAACTACGTCCAATTGTGCAAATTAGTCTTTATGCTATGGTAAGTAAGGTTTATGTTAAACGTTCGTGCTGTCGAAGTAAGTTCATATTGGAATTGATTGTATTTATGAAGACTGGAAAATGCAAATATGGTATGGTTTTAATACAAGTAGTTTTATCCGGCTTTTTGTATTTTTTTAATGATTTTTTACTAAAAAGGTACACAACACAGACTTCAAACTAACATATTTATTTTGTTTTGTAATTATATTATGACTCTTTTTATTTTATTGATTTAAAAATGAATTAATTATTATTGAAAATCCATACTTCCATAGTTAATATTATAAATATGAAAGTGTGTTTGTTTGTTAGTTTGTCATTCTTTCATGTCAAAACAGATAGAAGGATTGGCGCGATTTTTTGTCTGGAGATAGTTGGAGGCTGTAAAGTGGCATAGGCTATTTTTTACCGCGGGAGACTATCTCATTCCCGCGGGAAAACACGTTATAATACAACACAAAAAAATATTTATGATCAGAATTACTCGAAACTTGGTATAATTGCTGTTCAATATATACAGGGTGGCCGGTCAATTGACGTCATAAAAAAAAATTTAGGTCCGGTATGTTGTGGGGTATACGAATCACCCCCATGTATGTTACGCGATTTTTTATAGTTTAGGAGTTATGAATTTTTTTAGATTTTTTGAGAAATTTCGACTTGACTATCTTAAAAAAATTCTAAAAAAAAAAGAAAAAGACTTTAGAGTTTTATTTTTTTTTCAACTGAATTCGCATGAGTTGTACTTTTATGCATAAAATAATTAGCTTCGTAGCTTTGATGAAAGTTATGAAAATGTTGGTCTAAAGTCAAATTTTTACGTTCCGTGAATTAGGACTTAAATTTTCAACTCTAAATTAAAAATCTAAACAGGTGACCTTATGATTTCTTAGTTAATTTTAAAAATGCGGCAGACTTTCAGCTTTCATAATAATAAAAGAAAAACTGTACTTAATAGGGGAAATTTGGCTAAAATCGGTCTTCAAAGACAGCAAGGCGGAGAATTCTTAAAATTAGCCAATTGATAAAAAAAAATCTATCATTCTTAAGACTAATTAATTATTAGAAAATTCTGAAAACCTATCTTGTTGGTTGGATAAGAAAAGTTTTAAGTAAGAACGAGATCATAATGTTAAAATAATTTAATATTTTTAAAATCTATAATAAGTTTTCAAAGTGGCCACGTTGACAACTTATTATAAATTTTAAAAATATTAAATTATTTTAACATTATGATCTCGTTCTTACTTAAAACTTTTCTTATTCAACCAACACGATAGGTTTTCCAGCATTTTCTAATAATTAATTAGTCTTAAGAATGATAGATTTTTTTTAATCAATTGGCTAATTTTAAGAATTCTCCACCTTGCTGTCTTTGAAGACCGATTTTAGCCAAATTTCCCCTATTAAGTACAGCTTTTCTTTTATTATTATGAAAGCTGAAAGTCTGCCGCATTTTTAAAAATAACTAAGAAATCATAAGGTCACCTGTTTAGATTTTTAATTTAGAGTTGAAAATTTAAGTCCTAATTCACGGAACGTAAAAATTTGACTTTAGACCAACATTTTCATAACTTTCATCAAAGCTACGAAGCTAATTATTTTATGCATAAAAGTACAACTCATGCGAATTCAGTTGAAAAAAAATAAAACTCTAAAGTCTTTTTCTTTTTTTTTAGAATTTTTTTAAGATAGTCAAGTCGAAATTTCTCAAAAAATCTAAAAAAATTCATAACTCCTAAACTATAAAAAATCGCGTAACATACATGGGGGTGATTCGTATACCCCACAACATACCGGACCTAAATTTTTTTTTATGACGTCAATTGACCGGCCACCCTGTATATATTAAATAAGTACTTGTTTTAGCATTTTTCGAAATTCATACCATAAGGGGGTAAAATAGGAAATGAAATTTTGTATGAAACCTACCTTTATAGAGTTTTTTTGTAGTTTAAGCGCGAACGAAGCCGTGGGTTCTGCTATTCCTTCATAATTGGCAAATACATATATCAACTTAGCATACAATGAATTGAGTAGATTGTCCTTTTCTGAAAATATATTTTCATGGTGGACTACAAACACTGTTACTTTACATTCTGTTCTATTGTCTTATTTTTAAGCACTGTGACTTTGGGAGCAGTTTCAAACATGATTTATCAGGTGATAAGTCATGATACAAAGAATTTGACTCACATCGCTTGCATTTTTAAATAGCATTGCCCAACATGGTTTAAATAGAAGGAACTACCATGAACAGAACTATAGTACGTAGACAGTCTGAACATAAAAATAATACTGCCATAATAATTTCTTATATTTCACAAAAGCAGCAAAGATTTTATTAAATAACTACAGTTTCAAACTTTCTATCAATATCATATTCACCTAGTTAAAAGGACAGTCTTTATGTATGTATGTATGTATGTATGTATGTATGTATGTATGTATGTATGTATGTATGTATGTGTGTATGTATGCATGTATGTATGTATGTATGTATGTATACAGCCCACTACTGTTCACGGGCCTACCTTCAATACGAGGGGGATCAGGCCACAATCCACCACGCTGGCTGAGTGCGGGTTGGCGGACTTCACATTTCTTTCGAAAACTTGATAGGTTCTCTCAGACATGTAGGTTTCCTCGCGATGTTTTCCTTCACTGTAAGACAAGTGGTAACCATTATTTAAATCATTTGCACATGAAAATATCAGAGGTGTGAGAACTAGGATTTGAACCCCCTTCACTCGGTTTCCCAAACGAGCGTGTCACCACTGTTCTACGACTGCCCAGTGTTAGGCAGTCTTTATATCAACAGAAATTCTGAAAAACAATAAAGAATTTGCATTCACACACACATATACACACACATACACATATACACACACATACACATACACACACATTCACACACACACACTCACACATACATCATCATCATCTATTGTTTTTTAGTTTTTTATAAAATAGTTTAAATATTGTACGGAGGCGGGCGTTGATATCTGCAACGCAGTTTATACTTTTGCAGTATCATCGTAGCCATTGTTGTTTACTGTATACTTATAAGAATCTGATACTAAATAAATAAATTTCATTTCATTTCATTTCATTTCAATTACAGAACGTGTAAAAATCTCATAAGGTTCAATCTAGCCTGGAAGGTAAATAGCCATAGAAATAACTCATATAATAATTAAAACAATATTTTATCTTAATTTCTTATTACATTACCTGATAGCATCACTTAAACGATTTGCTACCAATTTCATTGTACAAATAAATAAAAAGGGTTCCTTTGCATTATACATTAACTCGCCTCTAACCCTCCGCTCGTAAAATATAATTACGAAAGGGCCGTGTAAGAACTTTATGAAGACTTAATTTGTGCAACTATCCTATTATAATATTCCTATACGTTTAAGAAAGTGTTATTTTTCGATTTTTTTTTCTAATAATTATTATTTAAATAGAAATACGTATACATCAATCAGTTATAAAATATGGGTTTTAGGTTTACTTTTAATAGATATTTTTTTTGTAAATAGTATGAAAATTAATACTTACATATTATATCCATTTGCATATATAAAACTATAAATTACAAAGATATGTTTAATTTTAAAAGTAATTGACTTGTATTTTAACTAAAAAAGATAGATTGACTTCAAAATCACTAAAAAGTACCGTACTTAATGCTAACCCACCAGCAAACGCACAGTACGTGGAATCGCGCTTAAGGACAGTAAATTCATTAACAATAGAATTATTATAATATCCTTTTGACCGATTTCGACCACGGTGACCATTTCCACTGAAATCAGCTCATTAGATGTATTATACGGCACAAATATACGCGCAGGCGCAAGTGCACACTATTTCTTTCACTCTAACTACGGTATAAAAACAAAACAAAAACCGCCTTCGAGGCACTAAAATGTAAAAAATAACTAAACGGGGGTTTTCATTTAGAATAGATACCTAACCAGATATATTCGAAGTCGGTGCCAGCCGATGCAAAGCAAATCTAATATAATATTTCAAATTGATATATAATATTTAACTATAATTAGAGTTCAAATCTAATCATATTTACAGAGTACTTCCTCTTATTAAAATTTATCCAATAACTGGTTCGATGCATTTAAAATAATAAAAAAATCAATTAAAAACTATTGCTTTTAAAAAACGTAAAGTAAAATATTTTATTGTTAAACCATTTCAAACAAAGTTAGCCCCAAAATTGAGAGTGATAATAGTATACAATACTGAATAATTTAAAAGTTATTTGAACATAATATCCAATGTCGTGATAACTTGAAATTTCAAGTGAAAGCTTACGCTCAATATTGTTAGCATAAAGAGCTTATTCGTTTTGCATTTTAGTTAAGCTTCGCTGAGAATAATGTAGAACAGAAAGAAATAAACAAATATAATTTTCCAATACTCATACAGCGTAGAGCTTCTGTATTCATAACAAATAGACAAAAATGTGAAAGTTTGGTCCAACGTTGGTTCGAAATTGGGACATCTGTAACGTCGTCTTTTCTTCCTGTTCTTTGACTATACTTGACCAACGCCATTGACAGGTTCAGAAATAAACTTTTATTGTTTGTAAAGTTAGTTAAAGTTATTATTCTATCGGGGCCGTTAAATAACCTTAATTCAAATTATTCTATTTTTTATCCATGATAATATTATCATCAAAAAATCATCACACAGGATAAAATATATCCTATGTAATGATATTTTTCATGAATGTAATCTTTGGCTTAGATATGTATTACATATAATAAATTTTATTACATATACATATCATAAAATCCTAAGTCGAATTTGTACAATAAATATTGTTTGGAAAATCTTATTGGAATAGTCATTATTATTGATACAGAAGCCGAATATATAGTTTTTAGAATTTTTTTCTGCCTGTCTGTCTGGGAATGCATCACGAAAAAACCAGTTAACAGATTTTGATGCAATTTGATATGATGATAGCTGATTATCCGGGTTAACATATATTTTTTACTGCGCAAAAATATCCCATCTCTGAGAAATCTACACTAACCATTAAAACGTACCTAGGGACGAACCCGAGCGAAGCGAGGGTGAGTCGCTTGTATATTTATAAGTTATTTCTACTATACGCGTAATACATACTTTACACTGAGTCACAAATAAGCAAAAATCTTCACAAATATTTATATTTATAGAATATACGCTTGGCAGAAGTATTGGTTTAGCTTCAAGCCAATACGTACTAGAGCCTTTAAATAAAATAAACCATCCAAAGGTGTCGTATTATTTCATCTGAATGCATTCATCCTATTGTTTGGTTATACGCCTGGGGCGTTCCGACCATTGTTAGAAGTTTATTAATTAATTCACCGTGGTTTAATCGGGTTATATATTATTTAAATGAAAAAAATACTGAAATGGAGAGATTATGTTGCTTTATTTGTTTGTTGGTGACAGAGATATGACATTTTCATGGGGAAACGCTGCTTTATGATGGTTTGTTTTTATTTTCAGCTTAGATGCTCTTAGTGTTTACTTCCTTAATCAAACGGGAACAAAAAGCTACGAATGCTAATAATACATTTGTTCTAAGTATAATACTTTTTCCGATTTACGCGAATATTTGATATTTTAAATGAAATTTATGTTTTTGGCTTTTTTTCGAGGATTTATTTTAACTTTTGAATGATTTACGGAAATCATGTTCACGAGAAAAACTAAGGTTGTAGAATAATTCTAAGCCACAATAATTGACGCTAAGCACAGCGTATCGTACCTCTATACTTATAATATTACATTGTTAATTATAACTCCACACGGTTGATGCGTATAATTAATTCAATTATTCTTCACAGTTATGAGGTTGATAAAGAAAATAAGGGGTTATCATATAGTTTCTGCAATTGTAATTTACGTGAATCAATGATGTGGTATATTAAACATTATATATATATATATTTAGCAATAGGGGACATTAAAAAAACGTACATGAAAGGTCTGAAAATTCAGAAGTAAATATTTGAATGTGAAATATTATTTTTCGCGTAACTTTGAATATTTTTTGCCTAAATTATTACATTAATCGACCCTTAATATTTTACTAAAAAAAAATTTTTTTTTAATTTGTTGAACAATCAAAACAAATCAAATATTCAAATGTTGTTTACACCATTCTCAGAATAAATAATATGAGCCTTTCTCCTAAATCGTCTACCAACAAATACCATTATAATGCGAATTTTTGTTTAATCACACCATAACATTTTTCATTCGCTTTGTTTAAACCGGTTTTGTTGGTATATGGTAAAAAAATCTAATTTTCCTTATGATTAATCGATATATTATGACCTCCGGGCAGTTTAAATCCTAAACCGAAACAATGAAAGTAAAATGACCTTTTCGCACTTCATTCTAAATGTATGGATCATTATTCGCCATTCATTTTTGTTATTGAAATATATTATGAACAATAGACCTGCGTATTCACGACGGAGGGTTAAAAACGTGAATTTGAATATTTCTTTTATTTTCAGCTTTATTGTAACATTTACTTAATTTAAATACTTTTTGTTTGACTTCAAAAGGTATGAGGTATTTAATTCGGGATGTTTTTTTGTGAATGAATAAGAATTTTTTATATAATATCTCGTCGTGCTTATTTCAAATCACCAATTGTTGTAATTTACAGTAGAGATTTTTTCTTCGATTTTATAAAACAAAGCTTTATTTTTAAGTTTCGTATACATACATTTATAGATAAAATATTTTTTTCGGTTTTTTTTAATGTAAAATGTGTATTTTATAACTATAGAACTGACATTTAAAGTCATTAATTCTGTATTAAAAACTCTTTTGGTAAATTGGTCGTTTGGACTAATAAGCACTGAGACAATGATCTATACCTAATATTTGTCAATTATTTCTTTGAATACCTACTATATTCTAGATGTAATTTCACTACCGCTATCATTTCACGTATTTTTTCATAATCTTCACTTAGTTGTCTTAGATTAAGAAGAAAACCACTAAATTATTATGAATAATTAATTTTATTTATCTTCCAATATCGTATTCCTTTAAAATAATATAATTGAAGCATCTAGAATTCTAAAATTTCTAACTTTTGTATTGTAAAATTAAACCAAAACATATCGATGAGAGTCATCTCAATTATATTATCAAAATTATTTATTGCAGATGAAATGCGTAAATATAACATTATTAAAAATAATTTTATGAAAATAGCTTTATTTATCTATACTAATATTATAAACTAAATTAAAGCTGAAGAGTTTATTTGGTTCGACGCGCTAATCTCAGGAACTACTAATCCGATTTGAAAAATTCTCTTTGCATTGGATAGCCCGTTAACTGAGGAAGGCTATAGGCTATATATCATCCCGGAAAATGTACGGTTCCCGTGGGATAAATTTGTTTTTGTTTAGGGACGAACCCAAAGCGAAGCGGGGGTGAGTCGCTAGTCTAAGATAAAAACAAAACAGATCAATAACTTTTTAACCTCTCTTTGCAAACCGATTTTCTTTTTTTTTGTTTAGTAGGTATTAACAAAAATTATTATAAACGTATTTAAACTATCGGGCGAATACCAGTAATATAAATATAAAGTATAATTTTGAATCAAAATCGTAATTTCCCCAAAATTATCCAGTAGGTTTAAATTATTCATCATTTCAGTTAAGATTTACATTTCACAAACATATTTGTTTCAACTTTAAACATCCGGAATTGTACAAATAGTAAGTAAAAACCATATTTATACATATAAAATGAATAAAGCAATAACCATGTTAATATTTAATATATCAATAGTACAAGAGTAAATAGGTACATACTGAAATGTTATCCCATTATCACTTGCTTTGTATTAATTGTAATTCGATAATAATTTTAGATTCTTATTTCATACAAAATGAAGGAAGGTATTGAGGTAATTTTAAGGTTTTAAAAATAGGCAACTAAAATCTTTATAATTTCGTTCTGTACGTCTGTTCAGAGCCATTCCGAAGACTATTGGAATTATATTATTTGGTAGATACGTGTTTAAATTACATATTATTGGTTCAAAATTCTAATAAATTGCATAAGTTTATGAAGCTACACTTTCAAAGAAAATTATTTGGAAAGTGTAAATTAACAACTTAGAAATATTATACAAATTGTAAAATAATTAAAATACATAAATATATTGTTTCATGCTTTGGAATTCTCGGTATGCGAATAAGACTCGGCCATGGCAAAAATTGGGCATCTTTAAAATAATTTATGGGCCGTAGAATCATATTATGAACCGTTGTTTATTTACATTATAAACTCTTTATAATAGTTATAAAATATACTATTTATAATAGTTTATAATGTAAATAATCGGTTCATAATATGATTCTACGGCCCATAAATTATTTTAAAGGCAGTGGTTGCCCTGTGGTAGCGCGCTCGCTTGGAAAACCGAGTGAAACAGGTTCAAATCTCTGGTATTACACCTGTGATATTTTCAAGTGCGAATCATTATCAACATGATTACCACTCGTCTTATGGTAAAGGAAAACATCATAAGGAAGCCTGCATGTCTGAGAGAATCTACTAAGTTTTCGAAAGACATGTGAATTCTGCCAACCCGTACTTGACCAGCGTGGTGCACTATAGCCTGATCGTTCTCGTATTGGAGATAGGCCAGTGCCTAGCAGTGAGACGTCAACAAGGGCTCAATACATTTATTAACCTGCGAATTTAGTTTTATAAAACACATTTAGCTTAAGAAATAAACATAATATCATATAAAAGGATGAATATTTATGTCAACCGTAATATACGAGTAGGTGTTTGTTCCAATCAGGTCTGGATAATAGAAATAGCCTTGTACGCCAACGCCACAGTATTTCGATAACAAATGAGTGAAGTAACATAATACATGTTATATATCAACTTGTTTTTCTCATTTCGCACTTCTCAAAGTAATAAATAATGTGTAAATTAATAATATACATTTAACATTAATATGGGAAGAGAATATCTTGTATACCTTTTTATTATAGGGAGTATATGCTATAGTACAGACTGTATCAAAGATTACGTGAAAAATCACTGCGAAATCGATTTGATTATTCCCGTGGTTTCACTCGTGTATTTATTATGTACAAACTATTCAACTGTCTTAAGCTGCAGCGTGAACTCCGACAGCTTATTACTGTAAATTTTATGCTGATCCATAGTTTTATATTATAAATGTGAAAATAATCCTGTCTATTACCTTTTGAGGCTTAAATCGATGAACAGATTTGGATAAAAGGTAAGGAAATCCTGGGATCAGTCATAGGTTACTATTAACTCCACCATCGCGCGAGCGAAGCTACAGGCAAAAACTAATCTATACATATAATAAAATTGTAACTAAGTCGAATCTGTGCATTAAATATTTTTTGGAAACTCTAATTGAAATAGACATTATTATCGATACAGAGTCCGAATCTATACTTTTTAGAATTTTTGTCTGTCTGTCTGTCTGTTACCGCATCACGAGAAAACCACTGGACAGATTTTGATAAAATTTAGTATGATGATAGCTGGTTATCCGGATCAACATATAGAATACTTTTTACCGCGGGAAAATATCTCATTTCTGTAAAAAAATACAAAAACTGCAATCTAAGATTATACTAATATGTAAAACCTAAGAATTTGGTTTTTAGTCATCTGAACGCGGGCGGAGCCGCGGGCAATGCTAGTTTAATATAAATCTGAAGAGTTCATATGTCCAAGTTGAAAAAAACTTTTTGCATTTCATAGTCTATTTTTTAAGGAAAGTTACAGGCCATCTGGTTTTACAAAAATCTTAACGTTCACATTTAATGAATTACAGTAATTAGTATTAGAAATAATTACAGCTCATGTTGTATACTTGTTTCTATCTGTTCGTTCAGAAATCAATGAACGAATGGATTTTAATTATTATTTTTAAAGATTAACTAAAACAAAATACTTGAAATTTTACTCAATACCATATAAGGAAGATCGCGAAGCTTTATTATATAACATGATGATAATAGTCCATTCGTAGTTGAAATTTAAAATAATATCGGAATATCGGGGAAAAGTTTATCTTCCGACTTCCAATGTTCTCCGAACGAAATACATACGAGTTTTGTTTATAAATCCATATTGATACCATGTAATATTTTGCTTAGAACTTCAGATTGAAGCTTTTACAAAGGAGATTTATTATATTTTGATGCAATATTTCATATTATAATACAACTGTAGTTTCTAAAATGACTAGAGAATAGTTACACAAAGCTTGCTTGAATAAGATGTCTTTAACGGATTCTGATATAATTTAGTAGGTAATTGGAATACTATTTGATAATAGTATTGCAGGCACCATTAAAGCTATAATAATCATGTTCTCCTTACCGATTCCGGCCGCGGCGGCCAATCTCACTGAGACTAGCCGGATGCGCAGAAGATATTATAGTGCACAAGTACGCGAAACCTCAAGTGCACTCTCTAATTTTTTACCTCTCAAAATCCGATCGAACGGGGCACACGGGGGTGTAATACCACCAATTTCCCAACTCTGGGCTGTTACTGAGATTTTCTTAATAGAAAGACTCAATTATTCTTAGCCCGACCCAAGACTCGAACTCAGGATCTTCAGATCAGCCATACATGCCAGCCACTAGACCACCGTGGCAGTTGCCATTTTTAAACCCATGGTAATAAATCTGTTTTACATACTATACTATAATACTTGTTTGCGGAATTATTGGCTTTTTAAATGACTTAACACCACTCAGGCGTGCTTATTTATAATTATTTAATGATCTTAATTCACAAATATCATCCGGTTCAATATTTTTGCAAAATATTTATAAAAATAATTCTTTCTATCGGCAAAAACCTTATCAAATATCTCTATATTGGTTTCTGAGATTAGCTCGAATAAACACATATTCAACTTTATAACATTGCACAGTGAAGTTTACATAATACGGAAATCCAGTTTTCATATTACTTATAAATTTAAATTTAGTATAACATATAAATGTGTATGTATCTTTATAATAAGCAAGAGTAAACAGTAGGTGACCGTTACAGAGACTTCGGTCGCGGAGTGTTCGTGTATTACCTACTTGGAATTGAATATGTTGGAAATTATTGGTGACTGAGGTCTAAGTCTACTGGCTTGCGTAAAATAATTTGCAGTGAGGGCAACATTGCTAGAAGGGTGATAGGGTAAAGGGATGTAGGGGAAGAATTTTTTAACTTATCTTCTCATACCCTATAATGATATATCTACAAATAAGCTGTATAATAAGATAATATAAGGTCCATGTACACTTTCTACAAATATTTATATACAAAAATCCTATCAGCACTTACGATTCTAAGGTCAGGTTTTAGTAAGTTTGATTGTTCATTATCTAAGTAATTTACTACAGAACTCTAAGCTTTTAAAAAAAAGTAATTTACTTGTAGGTATGTTTATATTTTATTAATATAGGAAAATAATATAATAAAACTAAAATCGTCATAATCATTTTAAATGTTTTTTTTCAGCCTCTTACAAATAAAGCCTTTTAAAAAAATCGTGTCAAAATAGTGTAAATAATCCTTAGCAAAATGGCTAATCGTTAATCAAATTTGTGTCTCAAAGCTTCCAAAACAGAGAGATTTTAGTGCATTTCTGTCCGAATCAAAAGACACATACGTTATAGAGGGCATAACGTGTGACCACATTTCGGTTAAAAGGATATCACTTTACATATGACGATCAGATAATTATATATCACATTTATTTTGATAAAAAGTACAAAAATATTATAAATAAATTCGTTAACACACAGCACCAACTAGTTCCATGGTAAGCTACGAAGCCTGTGTTTTGTATACTAGATAGCTTATACACTACACATATATAACTTTAAATAAATACATATTATAAATATAAACACCCATGACTGGAGTACAGAGTATAAACATTCGTGTTAAGCACACAAATGGATACTCCCAGCGGGACTTGAACCCGCAACCGCTGGCACAGCAAGTAGGGTTACTACAAACTGAGCCAAACTATATTATATATGGTAAATTAAATATATAAAATGAAAATGAATCACTTTTAAGACTTACATGCAAAAAGTATGATAAATGTATAAAAAAAATATTTGAATCTTTATACCTGTAAAATTATAACCGGTGTTTTAATTCCATTGAAAGAAAAGTAACATAATATTTTGTATAAGAGCACTCTTTATTACGAGTAGCTACCACTATCGATAGTTTTGCTACAGATAAATGGTGAAGGTCTTGTCAAAACAAAAATTCACAAATAGTCTGAAAATTAAAATTTTTAAATATAGATATTCTACCTTTTATTTCAGTAATTTATTTAATATAGCTACTAAATTTCGCGGTAAATAACAAAAATTCAACACTAGGAACACGTATCAGAACTAAATGTTACAAGCATCTACACGAAAATTTACAACATTGAAGAAATTGAATTAACTTATTACTACATTTTAATAGATTTCTAATAGTCGTGTCGTACGTCCTAAAAATATTTTACCCAAAAGCATAGAAATGGAAAGAGTGATAAATAAAAGCACTTGGGTAGCTAATTGGAAGCACGTATAAATCACGATGACCGAGACGAAAACAATTTACCACATTGGTTCACTTGGCTCGTGAGACGTTTCGAATTTGTAACAGAGAATTTAGCTGGCAATGCCTAATGATAAATTATCGTATAATCTTATAATCATGTTAGTTTTCAATTTCACAAGTAACTTCTTCATTTCTATTTCACCGTAACGCGTAGATTTTACGTTTTTGGTTAAAAGCCATACCGCATACGACAAATGTTTGTATTAAATAGTATTAGTCATATAAATGTCTTTTATAATTTATATTATGTTTATTTGTGAGCTGTAGTAGCTATTTAATTTTAATCCCTCAACGAACGTGGACACGCTGGCGTTACATTTAACAATAGATTCCTTAGAAATTTACCTGGAGGTGTTAATATTATTAATATATATGGTGTTTTAAGTATGTTTATTATCATGGAACACTTTATACCGTCCCACTGCTGGGTAAGGGCCTCCCTTCAACACAAGCCACCACGCTGGCCAAGTGCGGATTGACGGTCGTCACATGTCTGCACTTATCTCTGAAACTTCTACCAAGATTTTAAAATCACGCAACGAACCTTAGGAGTTCAACAATTAATTAACAAGTGAAACATACTACGAAAATTGCTTCTTGGGTAAAATTTAGTAAGAAAATGAACAAGATCTATGGTTTCTACTATAGATATAAAAGTTAATCTCGTAGGTTTTATTAGTGTTTATAATGAATTTATTATCTACAAGCATAGAATTAGATCAAGGGATTATACATTTACTCAATAAAGTTTAAGAACTTTAACGATAAATATTTGCCAAAAATAATATAGTAGAATTCTTATAATTTCATATCGAAAGTATTGGATAATCAACAGTTGTTTAATGTTTCATCAATAGCAAAAGACTGACAGACAGACGGTCTTTACCTCGTTAAAAATATGACGGACGATTTTTATTATTATATTATAGAAAAAGTATATATACATAAATGTAACTTAATATTTTAAAAAATCCTATATTTTTCATATAGGTAATCGACTGAAACCGACATTTATAATTTTTAATAAAGAAATTATTTTTTGTCTGAGAAGGATCAAAAGCAAATTTTCTTTTTAAGTATTTACATGTTCTATTCTTAGCTCCACCGGTATATGAACAGATGATTATTATTGCTATTGACATATAAGATTAATTATTATGAGTTCAGTCGCTACAAAGTGATTAGGTGAAGAAAAAACGCTAACCCCTCTACTATTTTTTTATATAGCGTTTTGTATATAGCTCGGGTTCTTCCCTAGCTTGCTTTCCCATACTAACTTTCATCCCCATTTTTATCCCCTTAAGGGATGATTCCGGGATAAAAATATCTTAGGTCCCAGGGTCTTAAACTATCTTCTTACCAAATTTCATCTAAATCGGTTAAGTAGATCCAGAGATTACCCTCTACAACATCACAAACTCACAATATCACAAACTTTACCTCTTTATAATATTAGTATAGATATCAAAGAATTTTAAGGAAAGGACTGTTTTTATAATAATGTATACTGAATCACTAATTCTTTTATAGTTAATTTAAATAAAAAAAATAAAGCACTCCAAACTTTATTCAAATTTATCCTAATTTTAAAGCCTGAGTCGATTTGAAACTCATTTGAAGTTACAAGTATTTAATATTGACATTAGAGAAGTTACGCAATATTAAGAGAAAGTTAAACGTTTGATATAAGTAATATTCTATTTTCATCTCACCAAATAAGCAACCAAATCTTAAAAGAGACATAAATAATTAAGAATTGTATATATTATTTACGAAACCGTGTATTTTAAAGCCATATAAAGTTAGTAAAGAATATTTACACCACCTAAAATATTCATAAAACCTAGAAGGTGTATACTGAATAAAACAATGTTTGTTAATTTTGACTTTAAATTTCTAATATTAACCTCCTAAATCTATTCACCATCAAAATAGCAGGAAATTGGCACAAATAAGTGAAAAAATTTATAATTATAGTTGTTGTTTTTTCTTTTTAATAATTTAAGTGTATAGTTTAACCCGTATGATCATTTAAAACCTTAATTATTGATATTATAATTATCTTGCTGTATTTACATGTAATTAAAAGTGCAATTAACATGTTAAGTGTAGTGCCAAGATTATAATGTGTTAACCATTTTAACTTTTGTTGCTAAGTCAATAAATAAATAAATAAAAATATCAGCACGTTAACTAGTGATTTACTTAGCTTCGTTCGCCTGTGTCCCAAATTGTAGTTGCTTATGTGTCGTCAGGTCATATGTCCAGCATTCCAGTGCGGAGTAACAAACATACAAAAACATATATATAAAAACTTACGCGTTTATATTTATTGCTAGTTAATCAATTATAATAATTATAAATTAAAAAAATTATAAACCCCCTACGCAAATTAATTGTCATTTAACGATTACTTAATTTAAGCACTTAATCGAGTAATCGTACACTAAAATGCCTTATATCATTTTAGAAAAGAGCTGATACTCTTACACTGCTGGACTGATATTAAACAAGCATATACAAGTAAGAACCACCGCAAGGAAACTGGCTTTCAAATGAAAAAAAAAACACCATCGAAATCGGGCCATCAGTTTAAGAGCTACGATGCCACAGACAGACACACACACACACACACACACACAGACAGACTAACAGACATCGACGTCAAACTTATAGCAACCCTCTTTTTGCGTCAGGGGTTAAAAATTCGATGCGCTCACATGGATTTTGAAATGTCAACATAATTTTGTACATATTATTTCGTAATAATGATACCCATGACTAAATTTCATTTTATTTAAAAAGAAAACAGATTGGTATAAATATAAGAAATCTTTATTTTCCTTCGCTAAGTATGATTTTACAGTTTAAAAGGAGTAGTATGAAAAATACAGTATTCTTAAATAGCCGTTGTAATATAGTTTGAACTTGATTAAACTTTACTGTAGTAAGTTCTTTTACAGCCGTTCATTCTTAGAATCTAAATAATAAAACAAAACCTACTTTAAGATTATCCTTTGGGAACGATCTATGCTTAAATAGAATATTAATTAGAAAAAAATATTTTTTGGCTATACTACTAATACTACTTTAATAATATTTTAATAATAATACGTTTGCTGCCGCTGTGCCAGCGGTCGCGGGTTCGAATCCCGCTTGAGGGCATTCATTTGTGTGATAAGCACGAATGTTTGTACTCCAGTCATGGGTGTTCATATTTATAATATTTAGTATTTAATGTCATATACATATGTGTAGTTTATGAACTATCTGGTATCTATAACACAAGCGACGTAGCTTACCATGGAACTAGATGGTGCTGTGTGTTACTAAAACTAAATATAATCTATACTATATAATATTATAAAAAGATAAAGTTTGTGAGTTTGTGACGTTGTAGGGTGTAATCTCTGGATCTACTGAATCGATTTAGATGAAATTTAGTAAGAGGATAGTTTGAGATCCTGGGAAGGAGATAGAGTACTTTTTATTGCGGAAATCATCCATTAAAGGGGTGAAAATGGGGATGAAAGTTTGTATGGGGAATCAAGCTAGGGACGAACTCGAACGAAACGAGGGTGAGTCGCTAGTATATTAAAAAACCTCGTACTCCTATCGACTATAATATAATAATGTAACATAAATTACTCAGGAATATTTTAAAACTTTTAATAACCACTTCAAGAAACATATCTAGTTTCAATATAAATTTAACTGTATGGAAAATACGTAAGCTTATTAGCATAAGAGCTCAGTCGGTCTCTTAGAAAGTTTAGATTTTATTAAAGAACATGTTATATGTAATGCGTTTTAAAATTCTAGTTTACTTCAAGGATTCTTCAATTACTTTTAAAATTGTATTTGTATGAGAGGAAAAATAGCTGAGAGATCATTTTTACAGAAAAATATTCTAACTTTTTACTATTTTAACGGTTAGTATGAATATAATATGCATATATTATTCATATAAACCTTCCTCAAGAGGAAAGAAGAGGAGAAATTCAAGAATCACTCTATTTATTGCTGAAAATTGCATTAAAATCCGTTGCGTAGTTTAAAACATCTAAGCGTACAAACAGCGGGAGCGACTTTGTTTTATACTATGTATATATAATTGTGCATTAGCTAAAACTGTAATTGAAGCTTAATATAATTAATAAGCTTGTGATGAAAAGCTTATTGCTATACTAATACATAAAAGTCAAGAGTTCGTTTAGGGGAACCCTAAACGAACCCTTCGTGTACGAATTCAATTTGCACTTGACCGATTTATTATTATACCTATGGGATATTTTGAAATAAAACATATTTATTAATGAAAATTGTTTTACAGTTGGCAAAGTAAAAATAAGAATCAAGACTTTACCGTACACAGTTCTTTTTTAGTAAGTCGACATCCTTAATGTTTACCAATATTAATTATAAATTATATAAAAATCTATACTACATAGACTTATATAGACTACGAGTAGTGCCTTTTATTTTAAAAAAATACTTTTATTTAAAAAATATAACAAAAGTGGTTGTTTATTACCATGTCAAAGAATATGAAGATTGTTTCAAACTTCTAAATTGATCATAAAAATAAAGTAAAACGTCGTTTGAGATAGGCTATTAACTTTTTTGAAAGAAAACACCGGTTCCAACACTCGCTTAGTGGGAAGTGCAACAAGAAAAAAATATTTTTACCCATCCCGTAACACGGTTAATGACTGGTCTCTCTTTTGGGCTTAAGTTATAAGAGGTTCTACTAGAAATTATATATATATATATATATATATATATATATATATATATATATATATATACATACATATATATAATCAACTATATATATATATATAGTTGATTATTCGGATTATATTTGCGAAGTTTAGTCTAAAATCTAGTTTTCACTATTCATTTCTTAAAAGGCAAATTATAACTATAAATTACTAAAATCGCTGAACACGTGGGGGTTGAATCGATAGGTATTAAAATCATCGACTCCTCAGCTTTTATCCATCAGCCACGCTGCACTCTATATGATTTTTTTTTCAAATATAATTAAGTATGTATTTAGACCTCTTTTTAACGTCCCATAGCTGGGCACGAGGCTCCCAGTACGATAGAGATCCGGTCATAGTCCACCACGCTGACCAAGTGCGGCTTGGCGAAATATATCTTTTGAAAATTTTCTAGGTTATGTGACCGTATTTATCATATTATACATGTTTTCCTTCACTGTAGTAATCATATTGGAAATAATTTGCTCACGATAACTTCATAGGTGCAACTTCCGGGATTCAAACCCGCTTCACTCTGTTTTTCAGACGAACGCGCTACCACTGGGCTATCACTGCCTTAAATATAATAATAATTCAAATTAATTATTTATAAAAGGATATTGTAACTAATACAATTACTGAACACTAACTAAGGAACTACTAACTAACTGACTTACGTCACCAATTCAATACAATGCTAGCAATAAGTTTACTTGCGGGATCTAACTTTGAATATAGGAAATACATCTTAGGATATACTTGGGTTTATACAACTGAAAGCAGATCTCAATAATTTATGTAGCTTTGGTGTTTCTAACAAAGGTGTATATTTCTCGGAAGGTCTTAAATTAAAGTTTGCTTATTAAATAAAATCTTAATCGAGTACCCCTATAAAGGCTTCCTGTGTATGTTAGTTGTGATATATAAAAAGAATACATGGATATATGTTTAGACTTGCTATTTAACCAAACATAAGTAACATCCATACTAATATATAAATGCGAAAGTAACTCTGTCTGTCTGTATGTCTGTCTGTCTGTCTGTTACCTTTTAACGCTTAATCCGCTGAACCGATTTATACGAAATTTGGTGTGGAGATAGTTTGAGACCCTGGGAAGGACATAGGATAGTTTTTACCCCGGAGATCATCCCTTAAGGGGTGAAAAGAGGGATGGAAACTTATATGGGGAATCAATTATTTCTCAAGTAAGGGATATAAAACTCATCATGCCTATGTATATATATACATAGATAGACTATATAGTCTACGTATTCCATACTAACCGTCATAAAGTACCTAGGACGAACCCGAGCAAAGCGAGGGTGAGTCGATAGTGACATAATATGGATGTATGTATATACCATAGTAGGCGCACGAGGGAAGTCCACAACCCAATGTAGAATACCCCGATACTAATACCAAACAAGTTTTTTAGTTAAACAAAAATACGACTAAATGTACGTACCCCAACTACTCTTTACTAAATGATTGTATCTAGGTGATAGTCTGTTCCGCCAACTTTTAGATGAACTTTTTACAAGTACATAGATTGCGTCATGGGAACGTAATATGCAATCTTTCATCTCTGTCCAGCTTATCAGATCTAGCGAAGATGCGAATAATTAGGTATGTTTACTACTGACAATTTATAGAATCTTTGGTTATTCATGTAAAATTGATACAAATGATATCTAAGTCAAGGCAGACAAATTAAAGTTTTATATTGGCCTTTAATAGTTCCTATTAAATATGGGTATAGATACATAATCAAACTACTTCGGGAAAACACTGTAAGAACCAGATTACGTCATGAAACTCGTCTTGACTGATTTCTAATCAAATAATGCATTACCTATATAACTGGGCCCTTAAGTATGATGGATTTTTCTTTTTATTTCACCCTTTCACTTTATTTTCTAATTAATATTATACATAAGCGTGAAAGTTTGTGTGTAGGTGTGTGTCACACAAACGGTAAAACTACACAGATAGACTATGACCTAAAATAACACAGGCTAATCTTAGATACGGCATGTACCCGAACCCGAGGGGAAGTCGCTAGTAGATTATATTTAAAGTTAAGAAAAGCAAATTCTTTTATCGCAATGTCTTTTAAATTAAACTGAATTCAGTGTATAACTTCCAGTTAACTTAAATAGACGCATTAAATGTTAGTTGCTTGCTGCATTGGGATTAACTTAACTGAAATAGTATCTACTAATCTATGCTTAATAATGTCAAATTAAAACATTTGATAAAATTATATAATATAACCAGCATTGCCCGCGGTTCCGCCCGCGTTCAAATGACCAAAAACCAAATTCTTAGATTTTACATATTAGTATACTCTTACATTGCAGTTTTTGTATTTTTTCTCAGAAATGAGATATTTTCCCGCGGTAAAAAGTATCCTATATGTTGACCCGGATAACCAGCTATCATCATACTAATTTTCATCAAAATCTGTCCAGTGGTTTTCTCGTGATGCGGTAACAGACAGATAGACAAAAATTCTAAAAACTATCGATTCGGACTCTGTATCGATAATAATATCTATTTCAATTAGATTTTCCAAAAAATACTTAATGTACAGATTCGGCTTAGTTACAATTTTATTATATGTATAGATATTTTCTTAAATTTACGTGAATATTTGATATTTTAAATAAAACTATCTTTTCGGATTTTATCGCTGATTTATAACATTAACTAGTATTGCTCGCGGCTTCATCCACGTTCAAATGACCAAAAACCAAATTTTTAGGTTTTATATATTAGTATATGTACCGTATCAAAAAGGTGCAATAAAAATTGGAAAAGACGAATAAGTACTTTATGTTTTTCTCCTCATTCTTTTTTTTTAATAAAACATTTTGGAAACAGTTATTTTTTTATATAAATAGCTAAATTCAAACTGACTCCACATGATTTCCTTATTATATATGTATTTCTTGAAGTATGTGTATGTATGTATGGATATATGTATGTATGTATCTATGTACGTATGTATGTATGTTTGTATATTTATATTATAATTTGATGTTTGTGGTTTGTACCTACACCGCACCTCATAATTATTTTTTACATTTTCTCACGCTTGAGGGTTTCTGGTAGAGATCTCTTAAAGAGATAAGTCATCCTCTGCACACATGGTATCTGTTTTCACTTCCATGTGTTTTTTTTTCTGGTACATAAATAAATAAAATAAATAAATTCTATTCATATATGTTATATTCATCTTCAATGATAATTACGGTTAAATTTCGACCACTATCGAGCACTAGTAACTATTCTTTATATTTTAGTTTTTGTAAATGTTATTTTTTATTCCTTTTTAAATGTTTGTACATATTTTTTCTGTAATTTTGCTGGTTGAGTGCGTTAATTACTGCGACACAGTTTCTTAACTTTTGCAATTATCATCATTTATATCTGTTTTAGCTATATACATATGTAGTTAAATTTTAATAAATTAAAAAAAATACACAATTTTCGAAGATACACATGGACATACACACAAAAAACATAAACCAGAATTAAAAAAGTGATGACACTCCATGAAATAATTTTATATCTAGAACTAAGATTAAGGATTTCCTCGTATAACCTAAGTTTAAATGCCTAATAAGTCCATTATTCTATATTTATACGAACTTATTATTCACGTCATTACATAAAGACAATATGTGATATACGGTGCACTATTCACCGAGTATTGTTTGTTGAATTTATCTTTTCGTTTCAGTTTTCATTTTAATGAATGCTTTAACGATGCTCAATTATTGAGACGGTTACTGCCATTCATTATTATAAAATTTTAGTTAAAAATAAGATTTTTGTGAATACAGACGTAAATGATAACTTTTTATATATTTTTTTTGTTTATTTTTTAATACTGGCAATTGTTAATAGATACCATTAGTGTATAGAGTGAGTATGAATAGTAATATGGAGTGTATAGAAAATTATTATTTTCTGTAAAGGCGTCTATATATATAATGATGTTATATTTTTAAAAAAATTTGGCACGGGGCTCCTTTCAATACGAGGGGGATCAGGCTTTAGTCCACCACGCTGGCCAAGTGCGGGTTGGCAGACTTTACATCTTCGAAAACTTGCTAGGTGATCTTAGACATGCAGGTTTTCTCATGATGTTTTCCTTCACCGTAAGGCAAGTGGTAATCATGTTAGAAATGATACGCACACGAAAATATCACAGTTGCGAGACCCGGGATTTGAACCCGCTTCACTCGGTTACCCAAGCGAACGCATTACCACTGTGCTACCACAGCATTATTCAATATAATAGTTTCAAATTAGATTATTTGGGCTATATATTAGGCTTTTTAATATAATTTCAACATCAAATTATTTGATTTCATAAGTATTATTATAACTTGTCATAGATTAAATTATTTAATAATGTTCTACATTAATTTATTTTAATCTTATATATAAAATTTCCATGTCACAATGTTTGTTACCGTACTCCTCCGAAACGGCTTTACCGATTTTCACCAAATTTTATATGCGTATTCAGTAGGTCTGAGAATCGGTTACTATCTATTTTCCATACCCCTAAGTGATAAGGATAAGGGTGGTCCTCCCAGAACCCAAGGGACGAACCCGAGCGGAGCGAGGGTTAGTCGCTAGTATAAGTATATAAATAAAGGTGCCTATTGCATAAATAACCCGTCTTACATAAATTCATAAACATTTTTAAACAAAGCGTGCGTGTTCGTAGTTCTTCTTTTGAATGGCTTGACCGATTTTGATTTTTTTTGGAGTCAATAGGATTATTTATAACTGGATCCTTTGATGCTGTTGTCGAGATCCGGGATTCTTATTAAAATCTCGACCAAACAAATTTGTGGTGGCTCTAACTACTCTTTAGTAAATGATGATATCTCGGTGATTCTGTACCGCTGAACAGTTTTAGATGAAATTTTACAAGTGTATAGATTGCGACATGGGGACTTAATATGCAATCTTTCATCTCAGTCCCGCTTATCAGATCGACCGAAGCTGCAAACATGACCATGATGATATTTAATAAATTTAACATTCAAATCAAAAATAGAACTTTTTATAATACGAAAGTTTGGACGGACGGACAGATGAATAGATAATATTGCGTAAGCCACACGATAACTGGTTGGTTTCCAATCCTTTGGATATTGTATTTATATATTGCTGCTGTTATTTTGATCACTATGTATTATTATTAAAATACGACCCAATACGTAAGAAAATTGAAAAAATAAAATTACTTATTTAAATTGTTGTAGCATTTGTTATTATGACGCATAAATCGTGTACAAAGTATAATATGTATGTGTGTAAAATTATTCAAATTGCACAAAGTTAAGTTGAATTTACAATTTAAAACCGACCGTGGGAAATTAGTTTCGCTGTTAATTTTCTGTGTAAACATATTGTTTCATGTAGTTTTATTATGTACGCATTAGTTTCGATATTTAGATGTTCATTTGAGATTTCTAAATTAAGTAGTGGTCGAAATTCGAACATAATAATTTTGATAATTTGGAGAAAACGTATTATATGAATAGAATTTACCTACATAAAAAGAAATTTTAGTAATTTTTCATACTGTTAGATTTGTAATGATATGGGGTGTCATCACGAACAAAAAAAAATAGTTCAAAAAAATATCAATAGAATACTTCACATGTATCGATTCGTTATTAAAGTTGTGTTTAATTAACAAAAGATAAAAAAATAGATTTCAAAAAGGATAAAATATATTACCTATTGTTTTAAAAATATTTTAAATGAAGGAAAAAAAGTAATACGCACGTAAATCAGCATAATTTTACTGATTATTGTAATATCAGCAATCAGATGATGGATTTGTAGTGTATGTACATATATATATTCACAGACATACACGCAAGATAAAAAATTGTTAAAACCAGTTTTTTTATTCGAATGCAGAATGATTTTTAAAATTATTAACATTCGTTCGTTTGCACATATTTATAAAATAAAACGATTTAAGACTAAGGCGAATCAGCGACATATATTTTATCTATTCATGTAAAGAAAACTAGCTCGAAGAATAGCCCGAATTAGCGCTGTCCACATTCTTTGTATGGGATGAGGCACCTGTACTATAGTATAGTGATGTGTGGTAATGTATAAATATAAATGTTCATTTTCACATTACCAGTTATAATTCTTGTTGTCCTCATATTATATAAACCATTATGCTAAAAATAATTTGAATCTGAAGTTTAATTTTTATATTTTTAACACCTCCAAGTAAATTTCTAAGAAATTAATTAAAATTCTAAGAAATCTATTGTTAACTGACACGCTGGCGTGTCCGCAGTCGTGGAGGGATTAAATAAAAGTCCTTAATTATTTAATTAACATTACAATATAAATATAAAATTTAATATCTTGCGGTACGTTTGTATGCTGTAAGCAATGTTTACTGCTATTATTCACAAGTCCATTTCTATAGTACGGTATTTACATTTATGTACAATATTGTCTCAGATGAGCACTGTGTTACGAGTATGTTGATTTTTGACTAAGATCATTGCGTTAATATTTTACTTTATGTTGCACAGATTGTAATATGTTCGCAATAATATACATATTAATTTTATAAAGAGGCAGTTTGTTTGTTTGTTTGTTTGTTTGTTTGTTTGTTTGTTTGTTTGTTTGTTTGTTTGTTTGTTTGTTTGTTTGTTTGTTTGTTTGTTTGTTCGTTCATTCCAACCAGACTAAACCAGAATGAGTTTATTTGCGCACTCATCTATTTATGTTTACAATAAAAAAGTTATGATTAATCTCTACATACATACATTAAATATTTCTATATTAAGGGTCAAATTTGAGACTGTAAGTACATTTAAAATGCACAAGCTCGAAAACAAAACTAGAAGGCAGTTGTTAAATAATTTAGTCAATTATTTATTATCCCATAGCATTATTAATATGTTCTGATCATAAATAAATCACTCGTCCGAACACGTTTTGCCCATTTGTTTTATGCATATTATTGACTTAATTTTGAGTAAATATGAAATTTATAAACTTTCATTGTTGCAACGATACAATGTTGTTGAATGGAATGATTAATTTATTGAAATGAAACGTGTAATCATTAAAATGTATTTTTTTAACCTTAAATTTTAGTATACAAATTTCATTTGTATTTACCTTATTGCACTGCAAAAAGTAGCTTGAGGCTAATCCAAGCCCATAAAATATTTTAAATAAAGAATTGTATGCAAAAACAAGGACTATTAGCTAAAAATGCGATAAACTATTATGTTAAGTCAAAAATGTGATGAAAGAATTTGTGTCTTTTCAAGTTTACTTTCCATATTTAGCATTAATCGTAATCTATGTACATTTATACTTAAAATATAATTCTGAGTCGAATTTGTACATTAAATATTTTTTGGAAAATCTTATTGAAATAGATATTATTATCGATACAGATGCTGGATATATAGTTTTCAGAGTTTTTTCTGTCTGTCTATCTGTCTGCCTGTCTGGGAACACGGGAAAAAGCGGAGCGAGAGTGAATCGCTAGTATTATAAATAAATGGGAAAATACAAAGCAGTCCAGTAACTTTTCTCTTTTGTTTGTCAACTGATTTTCCCCTTTTTTAGTAGTTATATAGTATTTTTCAGTGTATCCATATTTTTTTTTGGTAACAGTCTTTTTTATAAACATAATACGTAAAATCTATTCATATATTATGTTTTCTTCATTTCGCCCACTGGGCGAAGTGACACACATTTATACACAGTTGTGTATAAACACAGTTAAGATTGTTACCTTAGAAGCGATAAAATCTATCGAATAAACAATAATATAAGGGCAGCAAATAGTCTCTATGATCAACAATGAAGAGATAGAGTACTCTTATCTGTTGTTATGTTTTGATAGCGCTTCACTGCCAGTATTACACGCTCTAACCGCAGCTGTGCCTTGACGGTACTTTAGACTGCACGATATTTATAAAGAACTAACCTTCTGTCAACGGCTTTGCTTACGTGAATGGCGTTAATTTTCCTTTCAATTGTTAGGCAACGCCATCTATTGATAATTGTATAATACAAAAATATTTTAAAATAACACTAAAGTTTAATAATTATCTAAGGGTCTTCTTATATATTAGTCTTACTGTGTTTTAAATAGCTAATTAAAAGTTTTATATAATTTGTATACATTAAACATCACACTACTAAATATTTGTCTGAGTAAATAAAGATCGAGGAAGCGCTGGCAATAACTAATGTTCTAAAATTTTCAACATTAGAATTTCTTTAACAAGTTTAAATTTTAGGAATTTAGATTTTAAATTGTTAACGAGATTTTTTTTATGACCAATCTAACTATAAACGTGTCAATATAATATCTTAAAAAATCTAATAAATATAAAATTTGGATATCATGAACTTTGCGTAAATATATTTCTATAATTCTATTTAATAAAGAAATAGTTACAACCTAAAAATGCTACAATTTTCACTTTTTTTCTTTACAATTCTTTATATTTCATTTTTTTTATGCCCATATCATACAATATTTATGTATCAATGTTGCCAGCAAAAACACCGATATTGACATTATAACAATAATACCTATCTATTGAAGTAATAATAATAATAAATCCTCCTTTATTTGCTTAATAAAAAATATCTCAATATAAACAATTTATTTAAAATATTGTATGCTATATGTACATTGTACATACTTCTAAAGGCATAAGATATCGGATCGTACACTATAACTGTCCTTTCCCTACAATACAAGCGCTATTCGAGTTAACTTCTAGTATAAAGGCGACACAGCACAATCGTGATTACAGAGCCGTGTTGCTTCGATTCTTATTGCTTTGTATATAGCCCATGTTGAAAGGCAATGGATAAACATACGTATTACCTTAACGATATTTGTTATATATACATAGGTACATAATGTATTTAGTAGAGTTAAAAAGTTGTTATTTCAGATATAATAGTTAGTATAGGTTTAAAAATTCTGGCACCTATTGAAGGATTTAAGTCATTTAAAACATACACCATGTTATGGAACACATTTCAATAGTTTTATGTAACATTGTTACATATTACTCTCAATATTATGGCTTATGCACGAACTTAATATATAGTGAGTATGCGGAAACTTGCAAATTTTATTTGCAAATAAAGAATATGTTATATATATGTTGGGACAGTAATATGTATATATATATAATTTTAAATACGTACATATTAAAAATATAAATACCCATGACTGGAGTACAAACATTCGTGCTCATCAAACAAATGAATGCCCCCAGCGGGACTCGAACCCGCGACCGCTGGCACAGGAAGTAGGGTCACCACAAACTGAGCCAAACGTGTCGTGAAATGCATTATCCGACGTTAAAATACGGACATACGTTATGAATACATAAAAATACATAGTTATTGTGAGATACCTAAAGAGATAGACACATGCTATCGCGGATTTTTTGTAGGCCTTTTTAAGACCTATAATTTTGTTGTATCTCTTAAGGTTAAGTCAGCGTAAGTCGTATAAAAACAGAATTTTTGACAAAATACCTTTATACCTAGTACAAAATTTTCACAACTATGGTTTTGGATTATGAATATATTCTGTACAAAATTACAGATTTTGCTTTGTTACGTTTTTATTATGCACTTACTATTATTCGCTGTATCCTGATAATATCCTATATTATAAAGATAAAAAATATAATGCATTTTATTTACTTTGGGCCAAAGCATTCTAGGTCGGCCAGCCAGCAAAAAGTCGTCTTATTCTAAGAAAAACCAGCAACATTTAACTTTATAACTTTAAGTGGGCAAATTAGATTTTGCACACGCTCATATTAGTTACTAAAGTATAATTGCATCATTAAACTCTTACGACTGTTCGTGTCTGGTCTGATAATAATGTTTCTAATATTGCTTCCTTACTAGAAGGTCTTGTGTTCGATTCCTGAACGAGGTAAATATTCTATGGGTGATCTAGGATTAGCTAGAGTTTGAGTTTTTATATCATGATATGGCCCTTAGGAGCGGAACAATACATGCTCGTAGGTACTAATATTATAAATGTGAACAAAACTGTCTGTTACTTTTTCAAGCTACCGCTGAATAGATTTCCATAAAATTTGCTAGTTACGTAAATTGCATCCTAGGATCGGACATAGGTTACTCTTGATCCCTGCCCCACTTATCAAGCAGACGAAGCCCTAGGCAAAACTAGTTATACATAAATAAAGTTCATGAACGGAGCTGCAGGTAAAGGCCAGTAATACAGTTTTTTTTTTACTAAGCATAGTAATATATTTGTTGCTTTACTTCTTTCATGCAGTTATAGCCTGTTTTTTTTTATTATAGAATAAAAAAACGGTAAATTCCTATATGCTATCAGAATGTTATAAAAACTACTGCAAAATTGATTTTTTTTCAATTTTTTTTTTGTAATTTGGTGTAAGTATAATAGTTGTTTATATAATAAAGTAATTTTGTTTTCCGATATTATTTCCAAACTACGACTTTTTTCTTTCGCATGCTTGAGACAATCTAACGAGTAGAAGTAAAAGTGTGAAGTCCACCAAATAACACTTGGCTAGTATGGTAGACTAAAACCTGTTCTGCCTTGTATTGAACGGCAGCCTGAATTATAGTAGGTCCCTGGGAAGGACATAGGATAGTTTTTATCCCGGAAATCATCCCTTAAGGAGGTGAAAATGGGTATAAAAGTTTGTATTGGGAATTAACCAAGGGATTCGTTCCTAGTTTTATTCCCAAGCGAAGCGAGGGTGAGCCGCTGCCCGCTAGTATAAGTATATACGAAATTCGATTAAAGAATAATATGTAACAAGTTATAGGAGGTCCTTTCTTGAGTATTTTGATTAAGTTTGTTAACTCCGCAATTACTTTGATACTGTATTATGGATTTTCAATATCTTGTTATTTAATGTTGGGACTCAAATATTTCTTGAATTTTAGGACCTGGCTATAATATTAATTAATTTCATATTAACTCGCATAATGTTAAACGTAAATAAAATAAATCGTATTAATAAATATATCTATACATATAATAAAATTGTAACTAAGCCGAATCCTGTACATTAGGTAAATATTTTTTGGAAAATCTTATTGAAATAGACATTAATTATTATCGATACAGAGGCCGAATCTATAGTTTTTAGAATTTTTTGTCTGTCTGTTACCGCATCACGAGAAAACCACTCGACAGATTTTGATGAAATTTGGTATGATGATAGCTGGTTATCCGGGTCAACATATAGGATACTCTTTACCGCGGGAAAATATCTAATTTCTGAGAAAAAATACAAAAACTGCAATGTAAGAGTATACTTATATGTCAAACCTAAGAATTTGGTTTTTGGTCATCATTTTTCATCATTCAGTCATCTGAACGCGGGCGGAGCCGCGGGCAATGCAAGTTAAATTATATATAAAGGTAACTTCCTATCTTTCACAGTTATCATTAAAGGAAAACCTATTAGAGTTCAAAAGCAAATGAACAAAATATAAAAGGAACAGTAATAAAAGATAAAAAACGCGTAATTTCGTACGACACAAGTTCTACTAAACTTTTCTCGTGGGACGAAATCTTCTTAGAAAAATGATAATATTTACATGGATGTGGTAGTCTTTATTAAATTAATTATTTTATTACATACTAGTTTCCGCTTTCGGCCCAACTCTTCTGGTATGTCGATAGTAAATTCTTCTAATGGACTATTTTTTTTGACCATTTGATAAAGTCTGGTTACTAAATATCTAATAGGTATCAACATTCCATACAAAACTGTCGAGTGTATTTTTTTATTATAATATAATGTAATTAAAAAAATATACTTTTACAAATGATTTCATTTGTAAAAGTTTATAGTAATAGTGTTGCTTAGTAAATTGTCTTTTTAAATAATAGCAAACTAAATTAAAATTATTATCCTTAATTAATTTTAACTTTTAAATTACACATAGAACAATTATATGGCTTAAATAATTAATACTACATTTTATATTTTTCTTTTTGGTTATAAATATAATAATGGCAGCACTAAATATAGATTACTAATTAATATTTTAAAATTGTAATAATTACAATAATAACAGCAAAATTAAATAAATAATATTCCATATTCAATTATAAAACTAATTAAAATTATAAAAATGTTTAAAGTTAAAAAATATTGTAAGGTAATTGGTGAAATTTTCATTTTGTTAATTGTGGGTAGGCTGTCTGTAACAACTATACCTTCGAGACATCTAACACCTCAGTCTCTCCCGTGGCCATGAATGCTGTAAAGCATTCGAAACGTCGGGAACCAAAAATTCAAATAAATCCGCGAAAAAATCCGAAAAGATAGTTTTATTTAAAATGTATTTTATCTACATATTTATTTACATAAATCTTAGAAAAAAGATTTTTTTTAATATATAAAAAATCTCTCCACTGTAAATTCACAACAAACAAACAAGTATTGGTCATTTAAACAAATCAGCACTAAGGCAACGAATTCCAACTATTTTTTATTAAGAAAATAAATAGTTTTAATATGTAAATACCTGTATTTTTATTTATATTTCTTCGTACATCCACAACTCAAAGATTACTTGAGTTCGAGTCTCATAAGAAAGTTATCTCATTATACGGTAATCCCACGCTAGTGGTCACTATGTGCTGTTAATAAATAGGGATTATTGGACTCTTACGGCTGTCCCTTCGCAAAATGGGATATAAAATTAACTAAATAGGTTATATAAGGAGTAGTAACTCTATATTCTAATTATAGTTAAGATTTTCTCATTTCAAGGACTTTACTTCGGGTAGAGTTTACGAAATAGGCTAGCTTACTGTCATATGCAACGCCACGTTTTACTCATATTTGGTCAGATTATCCTAGTTATTCACATACTTTGTGGTAAAGCAAGTTATGTATATAAAAAGATCATTTCATTTTAATTATTCACTTTCAAACTTTCCAAGCTATATATCAAGAATACGGTAGTCTTATAGTTTGTAACAGCTAATTTTCTCTAATTCTAATAGGCGAGTTATCATAAATAGAAAAGTTATTTCTTATGTCATACATATTATTTAGTTTGCTAAGCCAATGTCAGATGTTAAGCGTATATTTATATCAATTCTAATTTTTTGAATACATCATGCGACCTACCAAATGTCTAGCGGCTTGCCCTCGTTTCGCTCGGGTGCATCCCTAGGTGAAGAAGGGTGCAGGGAGCAGTGAGATGTAGGTACAATTTCATGGGTTTTAATTTTTCTGCTCGCAACCCAATTTATTTTGCTAAAATAAAAGTAGCCTAAGTTACTCCTTATAATATTAGCTATCTTTATCTTATATCTGCCAGTTAAAGTCTCATCAAAATCGGTCGAACCGTTTCGAAAATTAGCCAGAAGCCAATCAGACAGAGAGGCAGATCGACAACAAATAATTTTTTTCTTAGAACCATATGCATTTTGTAAAAAACTATTATTTTGACATTACAAACAGACACTTCAATTTTATTTATTTGTTTGTATATTTCAGTATTCTCAATTGTCCACTGCTGAGCCCGAACTAACTCTCAACTTCAAGTAGGTAGATTAAGCATATTATATCGTGAGCTTTGTAAATGCGATTTGAGGGACTTGGCATGTCTATTGACAACCAATATGGTATTCTCAGACATGCAGGTCTCTTCACGATGTTTTCTTTAACCATATTAATATTTGTTAATCACTTTGGAAATCAGACTCTCGTATGAATAATTTCAAAGACTAGTTAGTCTCATGCCTTGAATACGCTTTACTCTTACAAGAATACAACTTTTAAATAACAGTTAATCACTTATCTATTAAAACTTGGTGACATATTACATCGATGTATATTAAAAATATAATAACGTGTACATTTTGTGGGCAGTAGTGATTTGTATTCAGTGGAGTAACCAATATGGCGTCGTACATTGAGGAAGTTGAATCGTTCGGGCACAATAAAGAACTGCCGGCACAATAGCTTTCATGTTAATTGTATGGTCGTTTTTAGTAATAATGGTATAATATGTATTTTTTTATATTTATTTATAGCACTCAGATTGATGAATAATATAATAGAGTATCATAGAACTAAACATAAAGCAAACAATTGTCTTACTAATATTGTAAATGTGAAAGTTTAGATATTTGGATAGATGTTTGTTACTCAATCACGCCAGAACGGCTGAACGGATCTGGATGAAATTTCGCACAAAGATAGATTATAGTCTGGAATAATACATATTCTACTTTTTATTTCGGAAAAATGTACTTTTCCAGTGGGATAGATATGTTTTTGTTTTTCTAGAGGTGAACCCGAGCGAAGCGAGGGTGAACTGCTAGTGTCTTATAATAAATAGTATACAAAGGACACATTATTTATGTTAGTGATAAGTAAATAAATGATTATAAATAAAACACCTAACCGATTTTATTATAATAAAGAAAATAAAAATAAACTCTCTTTCGAGGGAAAGAGAACTAATGATTAAAATATGTATATAAAATCTAAAAAAAAAACAGACACTAAGAAGTAAAAAATAACTGAACGGCAGTTTTAAATGAAAACTCCTATTCAGCTTTAGATACATAATCAGATATTTTCCAAGTCGATGCCAGCCGGAAATGCTTTAAAATATGAATATTTAATAGGTAAATAAGATAAAGTATGAACTTTAATTATTATAGTTAAAATATTTGCCTTGATTTGCATCAGCTGTTTACGTTTGTGTAGTACCTCCAGGTAAATTATATATATCGAAACTTTTTGCAGTTTACTCATTATATCTCACAAGGGAATTGCTTGATATATCCAGATTGTAAATTTTTAAATTTTAGATTTAGGAAGTAATATATATATATATATATAATATATAAGTAATTATACTTATATTATATATATATATATATATATATATATATATATATATATTACTTCCTAAATCTAAAATTTAAAAAATAAAAAATTACGTCATTAAATTTCGCGTAATAAAATACAAAAGGAAATGTTATGTATGAATAAATTCTAACTGAGTCAAATCTGGATATTAAATATTTTTTGGAAAATCTTATTGAAATATTCACTATTATCGATACAAAGGCCGATTTTAGAATTTTTGTCTATCTGTCTGTCTGGAAACGCATCACGAGAAAAGCACTGAACAGATTTTGATGAAAATCGGTATGATGATAGCTGGTTATCCATGGCAACATATAGGATACTTTTTACTGCGGGAAAATATCTCATCTCTGAAAAATCTATACTAACCGTTAAAACGTACCTACTACCTAGGGACGAACCCGAACGGAGCGAGGATGAGTCGCTAGTAATTTATAAGTGTTTATTAATATATATGAAGTTTATATTAAAAATACAACTTAATTATAGTTGTATTAATTCGTTAACTTCAAATAAATCTTAGCAAGCGAACTAAGCAGTAATATCCACTACGACATTATTAGATTATTAGAACTGGAAACATATCCATATCCAATTTCTTTTATTATTAACTAGCTCACTTGTCTCCATCTTACATTTATTTTAATAAGTGCAAATCGTTTAAGACAAACTCAACCATATTCCAAGGTACATAAAGTTCAAATTAATTTTATTGTTTGACCAATGCAGCGTTTGGTAGCATTCAAATAGGGCTGGGATTTGTCGATTGTCGATAATCGAATTTCAATCACGTATGTTCATTATTTACGCTAAATTCGGTGAAGCGAAAGCTAAGGTACGCTTTGATCTTGAAACGGCATCTAAGTCTTGTTATGGAAATTGGTTATAGTGTAGGATATTCAATTATCAATATATATGTTAAAAAAATGAAAATGTATATTACATAAATGTTTTTGTCGTTTAATATGTAATTTAAATATGGATACTTATGAGTGGAGATATCTAACCTCTCAATTACATTACAGACATATAAAATACAATTTTATATGTTTTTGTGTCACTTGTACACATAAATACTAGGTTCCTTATAAAAGCCTTTTAGGCCCATATAATACATAGCCTATGTGCATACAAAATTTTATCCAAATCCGACAAGTCGTTTCAGCTTTAAGAAATAACAAAATACAAAAAACTTTCGCAATTATAATAATAGTCCATTATTATATATTATATTTGCATGTACATATATATAAATAAATATGTTGGAACATTAACACACAACACCATCTAATTCTATGGTAATAAGCTACGAGCTTGTCTTATGGATACCAGATAGTTCATACACTACACATATTATATAACTTCAAATACATACATATTATAAACGGACATGACTGGAATAGAAATATTTGGGTTCATCACATAAATGAACGCCCCTAGCAGGATTCGAACCTGCGACCGCTGGCACAGCAAGTAAGGTCACTACAAACTGAGCCAAACGTGCCGTCAAATATATACTATGTAGGCAGTTATATCTGGAACTACTAAACCGATTCTAAAATTTCGTACATTATAGAGAAAAATGAGTGGGAAAGATAAATGTACCACTTAAGAGGAGTCACATTGATGGAAGTAAGAGAAACATCAATTAATCTATACATATTATAAAATTGTAACTGAAGCGAGTCTGTACAGTAAATATTTTTTGAAAAATCTTATTGAAATAGACATTATTATCGATACAGAGGCCGAATCTATAGTTTTTAGAATTTTTGTCTCTCTGTCTATCTGTTACCGCATAACGGAAGAACCACTGGAGGGATTTTGATGAAACTTGTCATGATGATACCTAGTTATCCGGGTCAACATATATAATACTTTTTACTGCGGGAAAATATCTCATCTCTGAGAAATCTATACTAAACGTTAAAACGTGACGCTGGTCGTTATATAAAAGCCTTAAAAGGTTTATATCTAAATGTAACATCACTATCTCATAAAGCAACGACTCATCACTGCCTTCGTTTGCTATATCTACCGTCTTATTATCCCAGCTTAATAAGCGTTTCATTTGAGAAGTTCCGTCTTATTGGATGAACGGTAAAAATCTTAAATGGTATTCCTTTCCACCTTTGCTTTAAATACAAGTACCTATTTAAAGTAAACTTTGAAGTTAAAAAGCAAATTTTAATACGTTGGGACATTAACACACAGCACCATCTAGTTCCATGGTAAGCTATAAGGCTTGTGTTATGGATACCATATAGTATATATAGTTGATATTACACATATAAAACTTTAAATACGTACATTTTATAAATATTTTTACACCCACGACTGGAATACTAACATTCGTGATTATCACACAAATGTATGCCCCCAGCGGGACTCGAACCCGCAACCGCTGGTACAGCAAGTAGGGTCACTACACACTGAGATAAACGTGTCGTCAAAATTATTCGAAGGAAAAAAGTAAAACTGCGTTAATAATTTTCAAGGTTTTTTTTGTAATCTCACTATCAGATTTCCCAGAAAGTAGCATCGATGACTATCATTTTAAGCTCGATATTATAATTTATCATCTCAAGCTCGGAAATACTCAGTAATTAAAGTTTAAAGTTGCTCAAATATCTACTACATATCTACAATAATATAGTATCTTGTATAACATATCTATTTGAAACCCACTGTTCTGTATTGAATGTTTGCGTGTAGATAAGGAGTAAGGAATTTTCAATGCTTGTACATAATATATTTCTTAAGTATATTCTGCAGGTAAATGTCTTAATTTTTAACGTTACTAGATTTACCTTAGTTATTGAATTACCTAATTAAAATTATTTAAATTTACATATGGTACATAAGAAAAAGAAAAGGGAAATCAATAAATATTTTATTAACTTTTATACTTATATTAACTAAATATTTAATATATTCTGTCTTTAACAATTTTATGCTAATATTATCCTACTTATGAAACTAAGATTGTATATGTATGTATTTTGCCATTCTTAAAGTCCGATTGCACGAGTCTCCTCATAGTACGAGAGGGAACAAGCCATAGTCCACCACGCTGGCCAAGTGCGGGTTGGTGGACTTCACATATCTTGTCGTCGCGAACGTGCTAGGTTCTTTTAGACATGCAGGTTTCCTCACGATGTTTTCCTTCACCGTAAGACAAGTGGCAATCATATTGATTACTAAAATATGGCCTAACTTGGTTTCTTCTTCTATCTTAAAACTAATAAATATTATTTAAAACTAAATTTAAATTTAAAAATAAATATTTGTTAAATAATGAATTTTATATTATGGCATAAATTGAAATAAACTGACAAGTACTATGTACTACATCTTCTTATTTCAATGATATAATAATATAAACAAAAAACTGTTGCCAGACTGAATTCATGCCGAAATCGTTCACTTTGAGCATTCAATAATTAATATTGTACTGTGATAATAAACTAGTACTAAAGGAGCTCTTTTGAAGTCTTAGTTACTAATTGGCCGGTTATATTTGAGTTCTGAGTATAACAATAAGTGCAACTCAAAACAGTGTCTTTGAAAGCCAATTTTAATTACTAGAGATAGTGATTTGTTCTTTTAGCTTTTGATTTTCCATCTATTGTATTGGTTTACATGTAAAAATGCTCAAATTAATTTTTAAATTTATAACTTAGTTTTATCCTCTCAAATTCAACTTTAAACCTTTGATTTATTGTAATCAAATTATGAAGAGGCTTCTATAGGCTCAGAACGGAAATCTAAAGAGAAGAGCTGGCAAGGAAATGGTACTGTTACAAGCGCCATGGTCACGGGTATTAGGTACTAGATATGAAGTATACGGGAACCCTCAAAAGTAATCGCTATACGGTAAATATCCCATTATACATCCTAATAATATTGTCAGTGGCCATGCAATTTTAAGAAATAATAGCTACCTTAGTATCTATACTTAATATTGAAAAGTCATTACTATCGATACAGAGGCCGGATCTATAGTTATTAGAATTTTTGTCTGTCTGTGTCTGTATGTGACTGCATTACAGGAAAACCACTGGACATATTTTGATATAATTTGGTATGTTGATAGCTGGTTATCTAGGTCAACATATAGGATACTTTGCACTGCGGGAAAATATCTCATCTTTTAGAAGACTATACAAAACGTTAAAACGCAACTAGGGACGAACGTGAGTCGCTAATTTTTATAATAATAAATCATGAGGCAAAAACAAGATATCATCCTACAAACTATGATAAAAATAGAAATCTCAATAAATATATAGGAATGACATATTATAGTTAATGAATAATGATTAGATTTGTCTTATTGTATCTTATCTGATCCTCCATATCACGTAGTTCATCATAAGTTTAACATAAGGATTGAAAAGCAAAGGAACGACCGAAGCATATGGAAATTTCGCCGGCTTTCCTTCCCTTATACACAAAATCCTATTTGCCTTTAAAAGGCGCATGTTATCCGACCTAGTTAACATTTTTTATTTCATACCAACGTCTTATTAATTCCGAGCAACCTCATTATTTGCTAAGATAATAACGTTGCAGAATAACATTGTGAAAGAAATTACTGTAAATGTTAGTTACATTTTTTGTCACTAGATGGCGGAATTTATACAAGGAGTGTTTTTATTATAACTTTAATATTTTCCTTGAGTATTAAAACAGGAGCATTGTAAAATTATCTTGCTATGCTAATTTTAATATGAATTTTTATCATATAATAACTTTGCCTTGCTTTGTTGAATTTATATACCCATATCCGGTTATCCGGCTATCTGGTTGCAGATCTGACAGTCCTAGGTTTGAATTTTACGAGTAATTTTAATTTAAAGTCAATTTTGAAAGTTAAATGAAATGTATTGTTAGTGATAAAGCTTAAAAAAATTACTGAGAAGAGTCCGCTAGTAACTCAATAGATGTTTTATCAAAAATAATATTTTCAGTCCTTTTTAACGTCCCTCTTCTGGGTATGGGACTCCCTTCAATACCAGAGGGATCAGGATCAGTCCGCGCTAGCCAAGTGCGGGCTGGTGGATTGCACATGTCTTTCGAAAACTTGGTAGGTCCTCACAGACATGCAGGTTTCCTCATAGTATTTTCCTACACCGTAACACAAATGGTAATCATGTTGGAAATGATTCGCACATGAAAATATCATGCTAGACCCGGGATTTGAACCCGCTTCACTCGGTTTCCCAAGCGAGCATGTTACCACTGAACTGCCACTACTCAAAAATAATATTCGTTTACAATACTAGAATATAATATATTTTACTAGATTTTACGCTCTTTTACTAATCTCACGCGTGTGTTATATATTAGAGCATCGTGATATGTCAAATTACATGGTACATTTGCGACTCTAATGCATCTAAATTCGTTATCTCCCACCCCAATTTATGTTGCACTTTAAGTTTCTTAAATAGGATTACTTTTCCTCTTAAGTATTGAAAGAGGGTTGTAAGATTTAATATTGCACTCTAACATCTTTATAACATACATAAGCTCCTATCAAGGTTGGCTGTTTTTGTATCTTTTATTTATGTATTAATATTAAAATATTATAGATTTAGATACATTTTTTTGGAAAAATAAATATTAAATATATTTAGATATTAACACACAGCACCATCTAGTTCCATGGTAAGTTACGAGGCCTGTGTTATGGATAACAGATAGTTGATACACTACACATATATAACTTTAAATACATACATATGATAAATAAATTTTAACACCCATAACTGGAGGTACAAACATGCGTGCTCACACAAATGAATGTCCCCAGTGGGACTCGAACCCGCGACCACTGGCGCTTTTTCTGATATTATATATTTTAATCTTTATATATCAGTAATTAATGAATGTAATAATTTATAAATATTAATTTACCGAATGGTACACTTTGAAGCCATTAACAGGAGAATTGAATTGAATAATGTATGCCATTTTTATATACTCAATATAGATATTTATAATAAATATGATTTTTTTCTCTAACAAGCATCGAACCTGTGAGCTGCTTCGTGTAATGAATAACCGTTTACGTATCGTCGCTGCGTCTGTGGTTTTAATTAAGATTTTCCAAACACATTTAGCTCAGTGTCGATGTATGCATTTTACAAACAAAGTCACTATTAGCTAGATTAGAAAATTATATACCTCTGACCTCTATCATTTGAACGAAATAACATATTCTAAAATATAATTATATTTTGATTATTCTCTTCAATGAAGATTAAAGAATAATTATTGAGTCTTACATTACATCTTACATATTTTGATCATCGATTTAATATGAGACAATTTTGATAACTTATAGCTCTAATACACTTTAATTTATTAACTTATAAGTCTAATAATAAAAAGTACCTGAAGCGACTGTGCTTCGCTTGGCGTTTTTTTGGAAAAGATATAAAATTGATTTTTTACACCTTTTCTTAAAAAAACAACATTCACTCACAAATTATTATTAAACAATTTTTATATAAGGGCCTATAACTGAACTACAACATAAAATGTACACTAAACAATATTTTGATTTATTTCCTTAATATTTACTTCTTCCCCCTGCCTATTTCCCAATCACTTGGGGTCGGCGCAGTACATCTTCTGTACTACTGAAAGGTACTTTCTTATTATTTGCATTCTGTTTAAATGAATTGAGTACCCAATAAAAAGGATACTTTTGAAATAAGCCAAAAATAATATGCCTTTTTTAAAATTATCCATACTAATATTATTAATGTGAAAGTATTTCTATCTGTTGCCTTTTCATGCTTAAACCGCTGAACAGATTTCGATAAAATTTTGCAAGAAATACATAGATTGCCTCCTGGGATAGCATATATATTCTTGAACTCCACGCTACTTATGCGCGAGCGGCCGCTGGTAAAAACTAGTATCAAATATAAAGGACTCCTCTACGTAAGTCGACTGCAATTATTCGATTTTATTTTTTTTAAAGATAAATACAGAAACGAGCTATCCTTTTTTTTGTTATTTGACGACACGTTTGGCTCAGTTTGTAGTCAGTAGTGTGTGTACTTGCTGCGCCAGCGGTCGTGGGTTCGAGTCCCGCTGCGGGCATTCATTTGTGTGCAGAGCACGAATGTTTGTACTCTAGCCATGGGTGTTTATATTTATATTTATAATATGTATGTATTTAAAGTTATGTATGTGTATTATATCAACTACCTATTATCCATACACAAGCTGACCATGGAACTAGATGGTGCTGTGAGTTAATGTCCCATCATATTTATTTATTTATATTTATGAGTAAATACGTCTTCAGGGAAATCGCAGTTTTCTAGCTGTACATATATTCTATGTTAACTACATGTTTAAGGGAAGTATACAGAGTGCTTCATGCTTTGTGTCTATTAAGTACTTCGCAAGGAGGTTCTAATTATTCAAGTGTGTATATAATATTATGTAATAAATCATTAATAAGGAATTTCTATGAAACCATATGTTTTGCATGAACATACCAAATTTTCTTTGATATGAAATATTAATATATAACTACGAATAAATTATTATTTATTCATAGATATATAATTTTATTGCATGAAGACACCTAAATTATATTTCTATATGTTTCGTAAGACTTTACAAAGTCACAAATTCTTCATAGTTTAAATGTAACTTTCTACAGAACTTAGAGATTTTGCAAATAATAACGTTATGTTTATTTGAACCTTATACTAGTAACTTCATCTGGATTTGCTTGGGTATATTCCTAAGTGCCTTTTACGACCTGATTCACGACTTTTCTTTATATACATATGTACACTTTCCTTATATATGTATGTACGTACAATATATGTACATATATATGTATGTACTCTTATTTATATTAACGAAAATGATCAGCGCCGTCTTTTGGCATATTTTATTACTTACATTAGTGTATATCACCTCTCTCTCGTACTAAACTTTATCAAAATCCGACCAGCCGTTCTAACATATATAACATATACACATATCCACATACAATTTTTCCTATTTGTCACTATACCAATGAATGATTACTTAATATAAAGACAATTTACAAACTTTAGTTTATTATAAAGTACTAATAAACAATTGCAATTACGCTTCCAAATTCGTATTTAGTTTCAAATACAAAGTATGCACGAGTGGAATAGTTTGGAGTGCGGCTACCCAATAAGTCTTGCTGCTGTCTTGTGGATGCTGTACTGAAACGCCTTATATATAAAACTTTTGATGTCACTCAGAGAAGATATCGTCTATACATATAATAAAATTGTAACTAAGCCAAATCTGTACATTAAATATTTTTTGGAAAATCTTATTGTAATAAACATTATTATCGATACAGAGGCCGAATCTACAGTTTTTAGAATTTTGTCTGTCTGTCTGTTACCGCATCACAGAAAAACCACTGGAGGGATTTTGATGAAATTTGGTAAGGTGACTTTTTACCGCGGGAAAATGTCTTATTTCTGAGAAAGAATACAAAAACTGCAATGTAAGAGTATACTAATATGTAAAACCTAAGAAATTGGTTTTTGGTCATCTGAACACGGCCGGAGCCGCGGGCAATGCTAGTTATATTATAAATACGGTAGATAGTGAGTAAGTGAATGAATGAGGCGTTTGAAGAAGTTAGTGTATGTTTGTTGCTTCACATCGTAACGACTGAATAAAGAGTGAATGGAAATGTAATAGCTAATATTTTAAATCATGGATCAAATAATACACTTGTTAGATGAATGTGTAAAAGTAAATAAAATAATCAAAACTAAAGATTTAGAGCCTTTATAAATAGTATGTGAAGTGTCACCAAAAGTGTAGCTTCACTTATAGAAAGTATAAATATATAACTTCTCTCTAGATTAAATATACTAATATTTATGATATATTAAATTTAAATATCATTTCCACATTTTCATATTTAGCTATAATTTTTACATAACAAAAAAGAAACAGAGGAGAAAAAGGTACTGTAACGTTTTATATATATATATATATATATATATATATATATATACAAAAATATAGACAAAAATAAATCAATATTAACTAGTTCATACAAGTACAAAACAAAAAGAATTAAACTCATTCGAGTTTTACCGTGGACCAGCATCATCGAGATGTACAAAAATTCTGACAGCAGTTGTATGGTTGTTGTTATGTGGTTGGATATGGAAAATAATATACAAATAAAACAACTCGAATTAGTTTAAAACTTAACCTACAACATTTGATTAAACAGTTCTAAATAAAGCTAACATTGTATGTATGTATGTATTCAGCCCTTTTTAACGTCCCACTGCTGGGGGTGGGTCTCTCTTTAATACGAGGGGAATTAAGTCATAGTCCACCACGCTGGCCAAGTGTGGGTTGGCGGACTACACACGTCTTTCGAAAACTTTAGTTAGTTTAGTAAACTTAGTAGTTCAGAATGCAGGTTTCCTCACGATGTTTTCCTTCACCGCTAGGCACGTAGTAATCGTGTTGGAAATGATTGGCACATGAAAATATTAGAGGTGCAAGACACGGGATTTGAACCCGTTTCACTCAGTTTCCCAAGTAAGCGTCTTACCACTGGGCTACCACTGTCTCTAAAAAGCTACATACATATATTAGTTATCATAAGGTAAAGGTCAATCTACAAAGGCCTATTTTAGTTACGAAATTGCGTTAAGTAAAGTAGAATTGAAAGATGCCTTACACAGTATTATATTTTTGTAAGTGATACTTAACCCTCTTCACTTATTTGGAACAGACGTTTTAGTAGTCGGTACACCTTCTAGCCTTGGACTACTTAGTGCTTACATGGCGTAGTTTATTTCGTTTTGTTTTACACTTTTTTTTGAAATAAACGCTTAATATGAATACTTATTAATTGTTATATTTTATTGTAATTTCATAAACTTTAGTTAAAATTTAAGGTGTATATTTGATATTTTTATTCTATGGTCCTATGTAGAATAAAAAATATTCTCAGTAATTAAAACAAACTTTCGAGTATTTATAGTTAGTATCACATCAATAATATGGTCTAAACTGATTGAAGTGAAACTTAACGAGTCCAATAGGAAAAGCAAGATAATATTTCGTTGGCTTAGTATATATGTAAAGTAAATATTTTAAAATTATTCTTTAATCCCTCCACGACCGCGGACACGCCGGCGTGATAGGTAACAATAGATTTCTTAGAAATTTAATTATTTTTTTAGAAATTTACCTGGAGGTGTTAATAATAAATATCTTAATTTGTATTACAAGTATACAACATGTAAAGCTTGAATTAATTTGTTCAAACATTCATCTATTTAATTGCGTTACATAATTTAACGCACGAATAGTTTTTGGATAATTTCTCTCCGTCGTTGAAGATCCGGTGAAGACGAGAGCAAATACTTTTAGCGTCTTCAACGGCAATTCGTCACATTGGTTACGTATTTTGTTTCCACTACTACGAAAAGTTTCAAGTTCGATTACTACTGGTATTTTCATTTATTTTTAATAGTTTTATTTACTGACCAATCTCTTTCGTGTTTTCTCCAGTCTACGTGAACTGGACAGATTTTGATGTAATTTTGATGAAACTGGACAGATTTTGATGAAATTCGGTATGATGATAGCTGGTTATCCGGGTCAACATATAGAAAACTTCTTACTGCGGGAAAATATCTCGTCTCTGAGAAATCTACACTAAACGTTAAAACGTATCGTATAGTAGTTATATAAATATTATATAAAAATGGTATTTTTTAAACAATATAAAATAAGTATACTTATATATTTTTCAAACATTTATTGCCTATTTTTAAAATATATGAATCCTCACTATCTTAAGAAGCGATTAGGATTTTCGACTTAAGCCTAGGATTCAATAAAATTTATTACCAGGCTTATACATCTTCAAAACGGAGTGAGATGGTTCCGAGTGATGATAGTGATTTGCGGCACACATTATATGGGTTAAGCTGTTAGGTTATTTATTTCCTAACTAAATCTAATACATATAATATGTATGTATTTATAAATGTATGTATGTATAAATTTTGAGACATTAACACACAACACCATCTAGTTCCACGGTAAGCTACGAGGCCTGTGTTATGGATATCAGACAGAAGATACTCTACACGTATATAACTGTAAATATCACACATATGAATGCCCCCAGCTAGACTCGAACCCGCGACCGCTGGTATAGCAAGGACGGTCAACAAACTGAGCCAAACGTATCATCGTATGTACGAGTATGTAAGTTTGTATGTATTTATATGATATGTATGCATGTAGCTTATATTTAGGTTACTAATTGTAAAATAATTTATGAAAGAGTATAGGGCTTAATAAAATTTAATGTAAAATTTATAATTTGTTTAAGATTTTTCATCTGAGATTACACTAACTTCATTCTACTACATTCAACTAATATGTACTAATTTCATTCTTACATAAAACTGGGAATTTGAAAAATGCGAAATATTCATTTCGATGAAGTGATTGTATATATAATAATTTAACTTTCAATAATCTCATAATGTTTGAGTATAATAATTCTTCTTATATTTTTATTATTTTTCTCAATAACTTAAATACTTGATTGAAAAGTTATGCCAAACTGTATTATATTTTCAAAAATAACTAGTTTAAACTCATGGCTTCGGTCACGTAAATGAAAAATTGCTTACTGCCTACTCAATACAGCTTTGTATTGATAAAAGTACATTTAGATTCAGCTTAGTTCTAGATAGTACCTCTGCATACAAATATATTAGGGAGTAAGATTGATTTAAGCAATACTCAAGATATAGGGAAAAATAAAACAAAAAACAGTTAAAAAAATTACACAGATATTTATTTACTCATACAAAAAATGTAAGGTTAAAATGTTTTATACAATGTTACCGAAAAATCTAACTAAAATACAAAAATTACAATGAAATGTCTTATTACTAGTTATTACACTATAACTAAAATTATAAATGTATTAAAATAATAACACTAATATAAAATTAAGCTGTTCTAATATTTTTTGAAGACTGTATGCATTCTTTTACTATATTATTTTAATTTACACCATCTTTCTAGCAGTGTTGACAAACAGTGTAATAATAATAATGCCCTCCTGATCGTTTTCGGCCACGGCGGCCAATTTCATTGAGACTAGCCAACGGCGTATGAGATATTATAGCCCGCAAACACAAGTGCACTCTCTATTCCTTCACTCTCATACTCCGGTGGGACGACTACTTGACACGATTAGTGAGAAATCAGGCGCAGGACCAACGGGCTTACGTGGTCTCCGAGGCACGTGGGTGAGACGTCGCACTGCCCAACCCCGGGATATTACTGAGAATTTCTTGACAAAAATATTGAATAATTGAGTCGGGATTCGAACCCAGGACCTCCAGATCTACAGCCGAGCCATTAGACCACCGAAGCAGTAGAACACACAGAGACTATAGGTACTATAGAGAAAGTGACTATATATTTTGCTGTTGAGCATAAAGCTGTTTTGAACTTTTACTTCATCGAGGTACTGTTGGGCTTTAGTAACACTACATTAGGATAAAGGTATTTAAAATAACTGTATGTTGGTATATTTATAATGTAGGTATGTATTTCTTCAGCATTCGACCAATTGTGATGAAACTTTAATGTTTTAATGTCCATATATATACCCGGAACTGATTGATGACTTCTAAATACGATAGATGGCGCGCGAATTACATTAGATTGTTTGAGATTTAATCGTATGATTCCCTACACCCCATATGAAGCTAGGGCGGCTCCCTAATAGCCAATAAGACTATGTTACTTATAAGAGGGATGGTATTTTAAAATTAATTGAATCCCCGACCATATTTGAACTTTTAAAATTTAATTTTTGCTATATACATTATATAATACCAATCACACGAATAAAATATTTTATTAGCAGTTCAAATATTTAAAAAAATCACTACAAATAATGAAAACAACACTAGACTAGTTGATATATACTATAAAAATAAACACAAAATACATATAAATGCTGTTATATAAATGCATCGTTATTACGTAATATGATTAATAATCCTGAATAAGTTATAACTTTATCCATCTGTCATTCTGTTTGTCAAAGTAATCGTAGAAGCAGTCCTCAAAGGCAAAAGGACCTATAAAATATGAAATATGTAGACAGCTGACCTCAACAAATGAGAAGCCTCGAGGTTTAATAGCCAGCATAAAATAATTATAATTTAATACTATGACATTTTAATTATCTCCATAATATGTAGACGTTCTTTGTTTCCTACATTCGTGATGAAAGCTTCATAATTACAATGTAACTAAAAATAAATAAATTATATTATAAATATCAAGTCATATAAAAGAATTATATCTAATTACGACTACTTTTTAATAATTTACAACATTCATTGTGTGAATATTTTACATTTTACTTAAAAACTGTGCTCACTTAATGTTAAAATTTAATTAGCTTGAACACAATAAACGCAATTTAAGCTCAAATGGTTTAATTACAGAGTTATTCTTTCGAAGGTGAGAAAGTTATGACATTAGAAAGAAAGACACCTTTAAGATATATATATATATATATATAATAATATATATATATATTATATATATATATATAATATATATATATATTATATATATATATATATATATATATATATATATATATATATATATATATATATATCATATTTAAGAAAATATCTTAAAGGATTTACATGATAAAAATATCCTATTTAATACAAGAAAAAAATACTTTCCATTTTATATTTTAGTATTTTTAACCCCCGACGCAAAAATAAGAGTGTTATAAGTTTGACGTCGATGTCTATCTATGTGTGTGTGTCTGTCTGTGGCATTGTAGCTCTCAAACGGATGGACCGATTTCGATGCGGTTTTTTTTTCATTTGAAAGCCAGTTTCCTTGCGGTAGTTTTAGCTGTGTTTGGTTAATATCGGTCCAGCAGTGTAAGAGTATCAGCTCTTTTAAAAAATGATGTAAGGCATTTTGGCGTATGATTATTCGATTAAGTGCCAGTTATTTAAATTTTTAATTTATAGATTATTGGAGTTATAATACGTAAATTTTTGAAAATTAAACAATATTTATTGAGTCTTTGGACATACAATAAGTACTTATTAAATATATATTTGTTACATTAGTTTAAGATTTTTTATGTAGCATTAGGAAATAAGCTTCATTGTTTGCACAAATGTAATCAAGACACAACGTTTTATTTTCAACTCGTAAGTACGTTATGCAAACGTGGAGTAGTAATCTAGCTTTGTCAAACTTAAAATAAATATTAAACATACATAAATTTTAAAATCCACCTTTAAAATTCAGCAAATTTTTGGACATATAAATTTGTTTCTATAAATAAAATATACTAAAAGTTTAAAGTAAATTGAACAAGACAATGCAACCTAAAACTTAATTAAAGTTAGATAATTAATTAATACGAATCATATTCTAAAAATTTATTTATCTCGCAACTTAGTGTTCTTATATCACAATACATCATTAAATTAAATTGCGTTTACATATTCAATATTTAAATTTAAAATAGTCTCTTTCTCCATTACAATAGTGACTAGATTGGTAAAATCTAACAACACCTAAGTGAAGAAAAACACGAAGAAACTACTCCATAATATAAGATGGTACACCAAAGCTGTTTTGTGCGCAGCATTCATCTCTTGAAACCTAAACGTCTTCATTTCATTTTGAATTGGAATAACTTGATCTATTATGTAAGGTATTTCAGTTGTCTTTCTTGTATCTACAGGACAAGGTAGTGTTTCTGGTGAAATTTTCAGTACATTTCTCTTAGCTGGTCTCTTAGAGTTTAAATCGCTTGCCATATCTTTTAATTCATCTATTTTTTTATTTGTTGAATTTGCTTTAAATGAGTCGATTGAGATTTTTTGGGAATTCTTATTTATATCTATACTTTCATCTGGAATTTTATTGTATGCGGAACTAACGATCGGTGGATCCATCTTGCAAGTGACACTTTCTAACGAATCTTTCGTATTTTGACTCTTGGTTTCATTTCTTAAAGTATGCATCCATTTCAATCTGCAGTCGCATACAAAGTTATTTTCTGTTGGAAGAAAAAAATAATTTGTTAAAGTGATTTATAATTTAAAAAAAAGGGAAGGAGGTGCTGACACTTAAAAAATATTATTTTTATGACGATCGCTTTGCTTCGGCACATCAGTTTGCTTTGCGCGCATATCGCTTTATGTTATTTTTATTTTTTTCACGAAAAATCCTTTTATTCGAACCGAATACATATTTATTTATGTTTTATTTAAAGGTCTATTCTAAATATTGGTTAAAGAGTATTTGAAATCAGATGAGTAGTTTCGGAGATTCTTCTACATTCAAACTTATAAACTTTACTTGCTTATATTAGTGTAGAAATGTCGATAATTTAACTGTTGATAATAATTATATTTCATACTCGTATTTGTTACTTCAAAGACAAAAAGTAAATTTAATACAAAACTTAGTAAGTATATGTATGTATATCATTATGAATATCTTTTACAGGCAAGTTATATCTACGACTACTCAAGACTCCTAAATTATTAATATAATTTGGCTACTTATTTATTTTTATGCTATGCAATTTCTGTGTTAATTAAGTCAAATACCAGAATTGCATAATTAAAACGAAAATTAATTTGTATTAAAATCCAATACAAACTTGTAACAAATTTCATTAAACGTGATCGTTAACATTCCAACATTTTGCAACTCGCGTGCAAAACAGAGTCATTTACGTGTAAGCCGCGTGTCTCTATTAAAGAGAAGTGCAGCAGTGAATATTTCGCGCCAGAAAACTTTACTACAGACTAGCGCGATAATCGCAAAGATAGTTCTATACGACTTATAATACCCCGCGGTACAATAAGAGAACAAACTCTTAAGTATATTTGAGTTTCGAAAACGTCTATTTCTCCTCGTTAGACATTCAAAATGTTCTTTGAGTTGATCATAGCGCTAACTGTGATAGTTAAATATTCATTATTTTATATATTTACTAGCGACTCACCCTCGCTTCACTCGGGTTCGTCCCTGGGATGTTTCCCTATACAAACTTTCATACCCATTTTCATAAAATGATAAAAACTATCCTATGTCCCTTCCAGGATCTCAAAGTATCTTCTTACCAAATTGCATCTATATGAGTTCAGTAGTTTGGAGCTTATTCGGTACAGACAAATAAACAAACGAACAAACAACAAATCTTTCCTCTTTATAATATTAGTATAGATTATTGTGGAAGAAATCGTTAATTCGCGATAAGGTCGCTTTTGTGCACGTTTTTATGCTGTTTTTCTATCTTTGTGTTATATATACTGTGATGTTAAATAAAGTGTGTATAAATAAATAAATTATTACCTTCGAGTAATAAATTGCTGCCTAAAGGCTTCAAATTATCCAATATAGGTTTGATGTTGTCGAAAGTTAGGGCGTGTAGTTCATTTGATCTCAAGTCTAGCGAGCTCAGTCCCCTCACGCCTTCAAACAAACCGGAGGGAAGTGACGCCAGTTTATTGTCATCGAGGGACAACTTTTGCAGTTGGGATAAACCATCAAATGCTCGCTCTGATATATATTTTAAATCGTTCTTCCCCAAAAGCAACTCTTGTAAGTTCCATAACTCAGCGAATGTAAATTCGGTTAGATTGTATATACGATTTCTTCTAAGATCTAATCTCTTTAAATTCGCCAACCCGTCAAATGTGTGACGGTTTAAATGAAATATGTTATTCTTATTTAAATCTAGCTCTACCAGATTGAATGCATGTTGGAACGCTCCGTTGCTGATTGTAGAAATGTTATTTTTCATAAATATCAGTTTTTGTAATTTTGGTACATCGAAAAAAGAATCCCTCCCAATTTCCAAAATCATGTTCTCTTCTAGATTTACAACTGTTAAGTTTGGTAGATGTGCGAATGCGTACTGCTGGAGAGTTTCGATTTGATTTTGCGATAGCGTCGCCTCTTTTAAGCTGGTTAGATTCGCAAAGGCATAAGATCTGACATCCACAATGTTGCCGTATTTAATATTTATAGATTTAAGTCTCTGTAAGTATTGAAGTGCTTTGGTCGGCACGTAGCCCAGCGCGCCATCGACGCGAACGTTAAAAGACAAAGTTTGTAAAGTTGGTTGTGACGCAAAACTTTGCCAAATGAGGTCGTCCCGAGGTATACCGCCGTTGAACACCCAACATTCAGCTTTTGTTGCATTTCTTGGTTCTCTTGTATTTTCACAGTAACAATGCACTTTTGAATCTCGATCAGTAATATCGCATATATTTTTTTGGAAACCACCAGATTTTTCTTTAGTACGCCTTTTACTGTTGTCTCGAGTTTGAACGGCGACTGACATCTCATTCACTAATGCAAATATAATCATTGTATATAATATTTTGACTATTCGACGCTCCATCTTTATTTATCTGAAACAAATAAAAACCACTTTTAAAATGCTAATACTTTACGTTGACTTTGTATTTGATTTGTTTTAAAATACTCGTAAAAAAGGCAAGTGTAAAGTTCAACGACTGTACGATTTCAAAATACATTGTGTTATTTTAGGATGAAAAAATGTTAAATTAAAGCATTTCGGGCATATTTGTTATTGAATATCGCAATATTTGAAAAGTTGGACAGAATTCAATCATTTATAAAAACAATTATTATTTGACCCATTTACATTCTATACAAAAAATCTGGTAATGGAAATACAAATAATATAATTATACTTTTCACGATGAATTAATTAATCATTAAAGAACTCCTCGAATCTGTAGTTACTTCGTAATTGTAAATAATTATTTTAATTGAGCTCATTAATACGACAATAAGAGTCGAAATCAAAGATATGGGTATATTATATGTATATTGTATAATACAGTTTAAATCAGTTCATATTTAACGTTTTAAATTCCATTTAGATAACATATCATGACATTGTATAAAGATTTATATTCACACTAAAGAAGCCCGTTAAAAAAATGACATAGTCAAAAATAGTAGCGTGATTTTCTATTTATGCTTACTATTCTTGATTTTACGTGTTTTTCCATTCTACGCGACATTGGCGAAGTATATAATTGTGCCCAACTGGAAGCCACTAAGCAAAAGAATTGAAAAAAATTCTAGATTTTGCCATACAGATCGTTTTCTTTATTCTAAGACTTAGGAAAATTTTATATAATTTTTGATCGTTATTTATTAATACTTTCTTAGATATACGCGAATGTTTGATATTTTAAATGTAAAATTTTTAGATTTTTTTCGCAGTTAAATTTTAATTTTTGGTTCGAAATGTTTGGTTGGAAACGTCGCGAACCAAAAATCAAAATATATCCGCGAAAAAATCCGAAAAGGTAACGTTATTATATAATAATTATTAATAATATTTGTATTCTGTTTTAAAACTATAAATAAACATGTTGGGACATTAACACACATAACCATCTAATTCCATGATAAGCTACGAGGCTTGTGTTATGGATACGGGATTGTTGATACGCTACACATATATAACTTTTAATACATACATATTATAAATATAAACACCCATGACTGAAGTACAAACATTCGTGCTCATCACAAAAATGAATGCCCCCAGCGGGACTCGAACACGCGACCGCTGGCACAGCAAGTAGGGTCATTACAAACGGAGCCAAACGTGTCGGAGAATATTAATAAGAAGAATATAATATAAAATTATATATTATTTTAAAATAATCTTTGGCTTCATGTTTAGTTATATGACACTCTGTATATTATTCCTTAGCCTGAGGATCTATATTATACTTTTTAGTTCAACTAAGTATAATTTTAAATTACACAAGATAATAATATTAAATTTTAAAGTACTTCCAACTAAATTAATTAAGATGAAATATTTGGGACTTCGTGGCTTGCGTAGGAATTTAATTTTAATTACTCGAAACATTTTTTGATGACCGTCGTGGTGTAGTAGTCTTTGCGAGTGTTACAGGTTCGATTCTTGTATAGAACAAATATAATATTTACACAAATATTTTAAATTCTAGTTGGAATAGTAGACTATGTTTATAATAGTGAAAGTAGAAACGACAGCAATAAACATTACTATCTTATATTTGCTTCCTTCATATGTAATTTTCTTCTTGGAGGAGTACTAAAATATTTTATTTCATTTCCTTTATGTTTACATTCTACTCTTTATATAGTCTTACTAATAATTTAATGCAAAAGTGTGTTTGTTGATTTGTCTTATTTTTACTTAGTATTGAAGGAATGAGCAATGATACAACTGGCTCATATTATTTTATAGTAAAAAAAAATTAAAAACCTACACCGGCTGCAAATCCTTTTTGAAAGTATACTAGAAGAAAGTATACTAGAAGAAGTATATTACGGTAAGTCAGTCAAAGTCATTGGTCAAGGAGAGTTGCCAATAGTTTTAAAAGAAATATCAATAATAATTATATATGTAAGATACTACATAAAATACACATAGTTTATTTTAATTCAATGTTTATTTATGGCATTCAAATTAAATTTGGGACTATTGTGCAATATATTCTAGATTAAAAAATGATTTTTAAAAATATTAGAAAATAGGCATCTCACACAGACATGTGGTTTAGTTGCCTAAGGATGTGAGGGATAGATGCCCACGAGTAATTAGTGTATAATCAAATGTCACACTTTAGGCATTCCGCTGAATCTTTACTGCAGTATTCATGAAATCACAATGAACACACTGTAATCAGTAAAATTTCTTCTTAGTGGCGTTATAATACTCTCCACAAGGGTGAGGGCAATTTATATTTGTACTTTGCGTAGTAACGCAAATATCGTTTTTTAATGCATTTACACATACTACCTCCTGTACGTCTATACGTACAGGTGGTTATGTGGGACTCACCGGCTAGAAAACCCAGTACTACCCATTAAAACCCAACAAAATCTTAATGGAGCGTCGCGGGCTTGCCGAAGCAGACCATACAACCAAGAGTCGCTCCCACGAAGCGCTTCGCGGGCCAACGGTTTCAACAGTAAAATATTTTATATGTATGTATGTATTCAGCCCTTTTTAACGTTCCACTGTTGAGCACGAGTCTCTCTTCAATACGAGGGGTTCAGGCCATAGCCCACCACGCTGACCAAGTGCCATATATCTATACATATAATAAAATTGTAACTAAGCCGAATCTGTACATTAAATATTTTTTGGAAAATCTTGTTGAAATAGACATTATTATCGATACAGAGGTGGAATCTACAGTTTTTAGAATTTTTGTCTGTCTGTCCACAGGAGGGATTTTGATAAAATTTGGTATGGTGATAGCTGGTTATCCGGGTCAACTTATAGGATACTTTTTACCGCGGGAAAATATCTCATTTCTGAGAAAAGATACAAAAACTGCATTGTAAGAGTATACTAATATGTAAAACCTAAGAATTTGCTTTTAGGTCATCTGAACGCGGGCGGAGCCACAGGCAATCCTAGTTTTGTATAAATAGAAATGTAAAATTATGACAACATGTAAATTGAAAGTTAAAGTATAGTTATAATACTTTGATTTAGTCAGCATTTGGTTTATTACTGATGTACGCAAACAGGATTAACAATCCAAATTTATTGCCAATAAATATTAAGTATTGATTTTGAAATAATCTATGTTGCGGCATAATATGTATCATATATTATGTAAATTTATGCATTTTGTATTGTACTGTAATACACACCAGTGTATTTCAATAGTATTACTATTAATTAGGTTCTGCTCGTGGCTTTGTAACTGAATAAATGCAAGTTATAAATAGTATATTCAGTTTATTGATTGTATAAAGTTTTTCTAAAATCTGTTCACCCGTTTTGGACGTAACAAATAACACTAATAAGCTACGAGGCTTATGTTATGGATACCAGATAGTTGTTACACTACAAATATAATATAATTTTAAATACATACATATTATATATTTAACACCCATGACTGGAGTACAAACATTCGTGCTCATCCCACAAATGCATTCTCCAGCGGAGCTCGAACCCGCGACCACCGCACTGGCATAGCAAGTAAGGTCACTACAAACTAAACCAAACTTGTCGTCTTATAATAAAAACTAGCGTTTCTCTAGTGGTGGTTATTCCGCCAAATCATTATTGAAAACTTGAGAAAATATATATGAATAGAATTTACCTATCTATGTTACTAAAAACTGTTTCCATTTTTTTTATTGATAACACTAAAGCTTATGTATAGCTGTATAGCTACTAAAAAAAAGATATCGGTTGACAATATGTTATCTAAGGAAACTTTTACAGTACACATTTTCAGTTTTAAATTTATCAACATTTAGTATAGATTTCATTTACAAAGATTAGATACAAAGATGAGATATTTTCCCGCAGTAAAAAGTATACTATATGTTGACCCGGATAACCAGCTATCCTACCAAATTTCATGCGGTCACAGATAGACAGACAGGCAGACAAAAATTCTAAAAACTATAGATTCAGCCTCTGTATCGATAATAATGACTATTTCAATAAGATTTCCCAAAAATATTTAATGTATAGATTCGACTCACAATTTTATTATATACTAGCAATGCCCGCGGCTCCGCCCGCGTTTAGGTGACCAAAAACCAAATACTTAGGTTTTACATATTAGTATACTCTTACATTGCAGTTTTTGTATTTTTTTCACCGAAATGAGACATTTTAACACGGTAAAAAGTACCCTATATGTTGACCCGAATAACCAGCTATCACCATACAAAATTTCATCAAAATCCCTCCAGTAGTTTTTCCGTGATGCGGTAAAAGACAGACACAAATATTCTAAAAACTATAGATTCGGCCTCTGTATCGATAATAATGACAATTTCAATAAGATTTTCCAAAAAATATTCATTGTACAGATTCGGCTTAGTTACAATTTTATTATATGTATTGATTTACATAGACTTCTACTTTAGCTTAGTAATCTAATACAAGATTATAACATGTTATTTACGAGGGACACACCGAATATTTACAATGAATATATTTGTTGACTCAAATGTAATAGACTAACATTTCGCCAGTCATAATTCATATAAGCAACTTTCATAACTTTTCAAATTAAAACATACATAACCTTTGTTGATCGTCACATACATAGCAAAGGTTATAGCACAAAGACGTCATATATAAAAGTTATTAGCTTCTGTAATATCCAGAGTGTAGGCTGAGATAAGCATTGTGAAACATGCGTTTATAAATTTGAAATTCAAAGCGGGTCAGAATAAGGCGCATCCACACTATCAGATCTCGCTTGCTGGATTAACAATGAACAAAATTTATGTGACAAATATATGAATTTTTGTTTTAAATGTACGTTGTAAAATGTAGTTTTTGGCTGACTTCGAAAAGGAGCGCTCAGTTTGTGTATGTAGTTTAATGAGATATTACGAAGTTTTCGAATTTACTGTCGCACGGAATTTTTGTCATAACACCTGAAAGGATAGGATCATTTTCAAGTCAAAGTTTCATTCTTGGAGAAGAAGTAATTAAACAACTTTTAAACTTATTTTAAATGACGTAAATTTAAAAGGTGCATCCTTTTTAGTTCGTATCATACTCGTATTCAGCCTTTTTAACGTCCCACTGCTGGGCACGGGCCTCCCTTTAATATGAGGGGGATCAGGCCATAGTCCACCACGCTGGCCAAGGCGGGTTGGCGGACTTCACTTTCGAAAACTTGCCTGGTTCTCTCAGACATGCAGGTTTTTTCACAATTTTTTCCTCCACCTTTCCTTTTTAGTTATTAATTATTATTAATTACCTTTGAAGTAAAATAGGTAAAATTATATATAGCCTAAGAGTAATAGAGATAGGTTTAATTAAATTAGATAAAAATGTTTTCTTCTATAAAGGTTTAAGTACCACATAATCCTATTTCATGTTGTAGATAACTTTAATGAGGGTCACATAAAATTTTCATTGTACTTGGGTCTTAATAATAAAGTGAGTAAATTATAGGCATAAAACAAACTAAAATAGTAAATTTTATAAACTAGTACGACCTAATGGGTAAATATTAACATTTTTAACTTAAAATCATGGATACTACGATATAAAAATGAAAAAATCGGTCGAGTGCGAGATGAATTCGCACAAGAAGGGTTCCGTAAATGTAATTTTTATTTTTATGACTTTTACTCATGTATGTAGTATATTAACTTCGATGATCGATGATTCAATGAATGTTAAAAAAATGTGTCTTGTATTTTTATATTTATTTATTAGTTGTTGTAGTAACGAAAATCCTGTCAGAAAAGATAGTTTTATTTAAAACATCATTTAAATATTTTTAATTTTGTTATAATTGACAAAGACATAATTGAAAGTATTCATAACATATGATCCGGAATATATGAGTTTCTGAAATAAATATTTTAATACCAATGGACTGTTTATACCTGAACGAAGCAAGACTCGTTTGTTTGTAATAAGCTAAATAAAATCCAAAGCGGAAGGTCAAATTATTTTATGTAACGGCATCCTGTCAGCATGTACAGCAACATTTGCATACGTTTTACTCAATATATTTTACTAGATCGTTTTTATACGTAATTGTTCTAGCAAGATATTTTTAAAGTCTTCACATATGCTTAGCTATTTTGTATACAGCTTACGTTTTAACCTTATATTATTTTAGTTATATTTTCCTTTACTATATCGTTTATTTTTTTTATTTTTAACTGAAAATTTTGACTCGTTTCATACAAATTTTAGATGAGCTTATTTCTATCGTATAATATTTATACTGTATCTTTAACTATAATATTAATAAATATAACAAAACAATAGATATAACTGAATTCCAGTATTTCTTTATTATTTATTTATTTAATTTTAAATTCAGGACGCTATGAAGGATTTTACAAAGTGTATCCCTTAAAATAAATAAATTGGGGATGATAGTTGATATGGAAGTCAGAAATATGTTTAATTTTATATATTTCTAATACACTTTTTAAACTAAAATCAGTTTAACTTATGTAAGTTTACTTTAAATATTACACGAACAATATTTAACTACTTACATAGCTTACATCTAAACCTAAATCAAAAATATAATTTTAAGTAAAACGTAGTTTTATTTAATTCATTCATTAATATTTAGCAGATCTAATAGTATTTAGTAAAGAAGAAGAGTATTGTTGATTATCTTTAGTAAAGATAGGTAAATGTAAAATTTTAGGTATACTAATATTGCACCAAAAGATACATTTAAAAGGCAAACTGTCTCGTTTCTTGCCAGCTCTTCTCTGCAAATCTACATTCCAAGCGGTGGTATCTTCCTCACGGACTTACAATACTGACATTCTATACAAATCTATCTTATTGACTATTCAAAAGTTACAAAAGTCGAAACGAATTGTTATTTAATACATATAATATTATAATAATATACAGTGTATCAAAAATATTTATTATATAATATATAAAGCTATAGCTTTTTTTGTAAGTTTAAACGCGCAAATGTCTGGAATTACCAGTCATATTATCTATACAGGTAAAAGTGTCTCTTTGTAATATCAACACAACAGCTTTTTACTAAATGCATATGAAATTATATACTGCACTTATAAGAAAAACACAATTTTTAAAATGTTTGTCTATCTGTCTCTCCGTCCGTCCGTCCGTCCGTCTGTATATGTGTTTATTCCGGCTAAATGCCGAAATGGCTGTACTGATTTTAACGGGACTTTCACTGGCAGATAGCTGATATTATAAGAAGTAACTTAGGCTATTTCTATTTTAGAAAAAGAAATAGAGTTTTGTTGAAAAAAATTAAAATGTAAATAGAGAAGCACCCGAGCGAAGCGAGGGTCAGTCGCTAGTTATAGCTATATTTGCATTTTATAGCCTATTCATTAAGTAAGGTTAGATAGAGTATCTTATATCACCCTACGATCCTTTGGAGCGGAGGAATTACATAAACAAAGAGTCGTGAACAAACACCAGTTAATTCATATACGACATCTGTGACTGATTTATCGATATTTGCTAAGAAAAACCAAGAGAATGAACGTAAGTAATTAAAGTTTAGATTATAAAGTATTGTAAATTAATATTTTAGATTTTTAACATTGAGTGTATATATTTAATCAACAAGAGTATCTTTATATCTCTATATATCATGGGGTTAGACTCCATGATACGAGTATATTGAGCAAATCAGGAAAAAATTGTTCAATAATATATCAATGGACGATGTTAGATGTAAAATTATTCCTATATCGAATCTGATTTTGTTGAGGTATTATGAAACAGTGATACGAGTTTGATTTCCGGCTAGAAAAAGTATTTTTTAACAATACAGTATACGTATAAAGTGCTATCAAAATTCTTGTGTCTTTTTAAAGATGGCAATCTTTCGCTATTATCAATAAAATAACATATATTTTTAAAATATAATCTCAAACGTTAGTAAATCACATCTTACTGACAAATACAAACCATGTAATAACTAGTTTTTATTCAAAAGAATTTACCAGTACCGAACATTTGCTATAATAAATCATTCTATCTCGGGACCTTTGTGTCCTTTTATCAAGATTTAACGCCAAAAGCCAAAACGCAATGGGCTTGACATTTTTTGTCTCAACTTTTATATTCCCAGAGGACTGTTTAGAAGGGGATAGACTATATCTGATATTATTTAAGAAACGATTAAGGCTGGTAAGGGTTTGATTTATACACGTACTCGCTTTGGTGTGAGATACTTCTTTACAAAATGTTGACTTTTCGCTCGATTTTAAATAATATAACATGCGTATGTAATATGTTATTTATTTTGTTTGCTCTCACGAGCTTTTGAAAGCAATATGTTTAAAATACATATTATTTCAGAAATCAGAATAATCCAACTCCGTACAAATATATACTTTACAACTAAATTACATAAACATACGCATGTTTGTTATTAAAAAGGCTGCAACGATTTGGATAAAATTTGGTATACTGATAGGTTACCTTTAATAACTGCAGATACGCTATTGTTATGTACTAGAGATGCACCAGAGTGAAACGAGAGCAAGTCTTTAGTAAAGCAGTTAAAATTAAAATTGATATTAAACTTAACTGAAAATTCGAGCTTTAAGATTATTTTACCTCATCAATTATTCATTTTTTAATTTTAACGATAAAATTACGTAGTACGTACAGATTATATGTATATGGCTGCATGCAATTCTATAAAATTGTAGCAAAATAATACATGTACAAATGTAAATAGCATATGGCGTTAATCCCTTTGAGGGCTCACGGAAAATTGTGGGGACATACTCTTAATTTAATGTATATTAATGAAAACGTACATAATCCAAATGAGTGCTATAATAATAAATTTCGTCTGTATAAACAAGGTAGACGAATGCTCGCCACTAATTTTTCCACGGTTTTCCTGTTTTGCACGTGTAGCTGTAGATGTTGCTAGATTTTAGATAGTTTTAGACAGCTTTAAGATGTTTTTTTAAGTAAATACTTGTTTTATACTCTATATACCTGATGTATTAAAATTTGTTCTAATATAAATGTATATATAATATAAATTTATACTAATATAATATAAGTCCGTCTGTTCATTATCTTTTTACGGTGAAACGGCTGAATAAATTTTGATTAAAATTGCCAAGCGAACGAAGCCATGTGCAAAATATAGTATCTGTGTATAATGTGTTTACGTGAAATATGTCAAATTATGTTATTTAAAGTCGTTCAATATGGGTTAGAAATTTGTAGTAGAGTTCGTCATTTAAAAGTATTAGAATAGATGTTTAAGCTACTGTACATTTTGTCAAAACTTAACTGACTAGGAAGTCTAATGGCTAGCTTGTACGGCTATAAATTAAAAAGGTCTTGGGTTTGAGTCCTATATTGAGATTCTTCATCAAAAAAAAATCAATAACAGCCTGAAGTTGGGAAGTTGGTGGTGTTTTGGCCTCGTCGGCTCAGGGTCGGTCTTGCACCTGATCTTTTACTGGTCGGTCCGAAATCATCATCATATAAATGGGATGTATGGATCAATGAGAAAATAAATCTTACATAATATATTAAAAGTATAACTTATACTTATTTATATTATAAAATATACTAGCGACTCAATCTCACTTCGCTCGGGTTCATCCCTAACTTCATTCCCCATCCAAACTTTCATTCCCATTTTCACCCCCGTAAGGGATGATTTCCGGGATAAAAAGTATCCTTTGTCCTTTCCAGGGTCTTAAGCTAGCTTCTTACCAAATTTCATTAAATTGGTTCAGCAAATCCAGAGATTACCCCCTACAACGTCACAAACTCACAAACTTTACCTCTTTATAATATTAGTATAGATAATGTTATTGGTTTTATAAAATATCATATCATATAGGTATACATTGTACTATTTTTTAGCTTTATGTCACAAGTGAAGCCTTTGCTATACGAGTCTGACTTGCTTTTGTCAATTTTATTTATAATTTCCTCATACGGTAATCGAACCGTTAAATCAAAGATAAAGTTTTAACCCCGAGTCACTTCGATCGTCAAAATTTAAATACACCGAAATAATTGCTTTAAAAAGTACATTGAACCGCAAAACTTTCTATCGACCACATTTAGATTCTGAACGAGACCCGCGTGTAAATACGATGAGAATTAATGAATTTTCTACAAAACGAGCCCTCTATTACCTAACTTTGCTGATAACTCAATCTGATAGATAATTTATAGGGATAGGGTTACCTGAATTTCAAAGGTTTTCAAATCAAGTGTGCCAAATTCAAGTTGGTACTAATGATAGTATAAAATTTTATTATATAGCTATAAGGTTATATTTTTGCAATGAATAATCTATACATATAAGAAAATTGTCAGTCGAATCTGTACATCAAATATTTTTTTGGAAAATCTTATTGAAATAGACATTATTATTGATACAGAGGCCGAATCTATAGTTTTTAAAATTTTCGTCTGTCTGCCTGTGACCGCATCACGAAAAAACAACTAGAGAGATTTTGATGAAAGGTATGATGATAGCTGGTTATCCGAGTTAACATATAGGACAGTTTTTCCTGCGGGAAAATATCTCATCTCTGAGAAATCTATACTAAAATTATATATTAATTACGTTAAAACGTAAGTTAATTGAAGAATTTCATAGGTTCGTTTCTGGCAGAGAAAAATATATTTTATATAACACAGCATTAGTGGTTAATTCCATATTTTGCAATCACTAAAAGAAAATGAAGAAATAAGAAATAGATTAATAATATTAAGTTATATAAGTCAAGTGGTCAATTTTTTTTTTTAAGTTCTTCCTTTAGCGACATCGATTGAATATTAATAAGGCAAATTTATCAAAAAAAAAAAACAACTTTTATTGGCGTATTTAAATATGCTATATAATAAATTCAACAAGAAATGTGCCTAGTTGCTATTTTCTCTGCGTACCGAAAAAAGTAAGGTATTGGTTGGCAATGTATAAATAATAAACTTAGGATGAGATCAATGTGGAATATTTTTATCTAAGTTACGCTTGGGTTTGGGACGTATTTATTAGCCGATTTAACTTTTTTAGATTGTTTTTGTCAGTATGTTTAATTAAACATCACTCGAGAACTGGTAAACGGATTTTAATGAAACTTAGTTTGTTTGTTGTTTTGTGTATATAATTTTGAATTAATAATTACAGAAAAGTTGAGTAGATTCATATACATACATCAGGCTCCCATATAAAGCAAGGTCTTGTTTAGAAGTTGCAAGCTTTTGCAGCTCTGAGATTTTCTTTTGACTTTAATAATTTCTTTGCTACAAAGTAGACATTTATTCAATAGTCGATAAAATCGGGCTGATAATGATGATAATAAAGTGAAATTTAATACGGAAGTAGTTTTCGAAATACATGTAAAATCATCCAATCCACATTTGGTAAATGATATTTTAAACCACTATACTCGTTTATACATTACTATAAGCGATGTCTATAAGATTGCCAACAATTGGCATCGAACCCGCACTCAATGCGATGGGATTAAATAGATTATACTTCTATCGCATTGAAAGGTTCCTGCGTTGTGAGAAGTGAAAAATCTAAATTATTAATATATTATAAACAAACTAGGATATATATATATATATATTAGAAAAGAAGTATTTATTTATTTTTAAAATAATATTAAAGTGTATTCTGCAGTTCACACAAAGGATAACAACATTTAATCTAAGATGTACTCGTAGTTAAGCGGACTAACGGGCTAGAGTTATTCTAGCTATTTCTCGTTACATTCCGAATTCTGCAGGAAAATATTTACATTTTCATCTTTATATTATATTACATTCTTTATCGTATCGTTTTTTGGTTTTAAAAAAAAACTGTCGCTAAAGTTTTGCAAAGAAAATTTATCTACGTAAGATATGTTATAGATACCTATTAGTGTATACTCAAATAAATACAAAATAAATATGTTTTGACTTTAACACACAGCACCATCTAGTTCCATGGTAAGCTACGAGGCCCGTGTTATGGATACCAGATAGTTGATACACTACACATATATAACTTTAAATACATACATATTATAATATAAACACCCATGACTGGAGTATAAACATTCGTGCTCATCACGCAAATGAATGCCCCCAGCAAGACTCGGACCCGCGACCGCTGGCACACCAAACTGAGTCAAGCGTGCACAAGTGCACATGTATGTTTGTATGTATATAAAATATCTATGTACATACATACAAATCTTTCACTTTAGTTTAAGGTGATAATTGGTCGTCCAATACAATCGAAGAAAACTTAGGCGTAGGACTGTCACCTTTAGACTGCCAGTGAAGGTTTTAACCAGACCAGGACCACCAAGTAAGAACAAAAGTCATCTCATTAGAATCGAACGTAACGTACGACGTAATTATTATACTTACATACGTTGCAGCCGCATTATAACTCCCTTAAGAGATATGTATACATACATAGAGAATAAACTATAAAACTTATGCATTGCTGCATTTTATTCTATATATTATTATTATGTTTTAATTACTTATTGCGATAAAAACATTAAAAAAAATGTGAAAAAGATACTTTTCTAATTCTTTGTATAACATAACTTGCTTATAAAATTATGTACATATTTGAAAATGATTTCGACCACAGTGGTCAATCTCAATGAAAGTGTCCAACTGCGTAGGAGATATTATAGTTCACAAGTGTTTCAGCAGACACAACGTGCACTCTCTACACGAGTGTATTTCTTTCACTTATTGAAATTCCGATGGGAAGATAATTCCAAACGATCAGTTAGAGATTTGAAATCTGTTGAGTGAATTTAAATTTGAAAATATATTGAAATCTATAAAAAGCCATGCCTTTAAAATAATAGATGGGAAATTATTAATATTTTTTTAAAACAAAGCAACACAAAATTATTTTAACCTACCAGTAATCGAACCCACTTCTACGATCTCAGTAAAAGTAGGTACACACTTGTTATAAAAACACCAATTATTTTTATTATTACTATGTACGGAACAAAGACTGTTCTAAGACGCAATTATATAATATTTACTTCGTCTTTAACATGAACTGGCAAGAAATGAGGGCCATTTGAGAGAGCGTAACAAGTGTAATCCGATTTCTAAGCATGATGTATTTGAAACATTTTTATATTCATATTAATTTTCTGTTTGATATTTTTAAAGAGGATCATAATGCTTGTAAATTGCCTCACGATGAAGAAAAACATTGTGGCGGTTTCGTGAATTTCTCATGGATACTTTCAAATTCAATTTGCTTGAAGTATCGAGATAATTAGTATCATACTAGCGACTCGTCTTCGCTTCGCTCGAGTTCGTCTCTACGTACGTTTTAACGGTTGGTATTGAATAAGTATGATGATGATGATGTTCTCCTGACCGATTCCGGCCACGGCGGCCAATCTCATTGACACTAGCCAACTGCGCAGGAGATATTATAGTGCACAAGTGTACGCGCAGACACAAGTGCACTCTCTATTTCTGTCACTCTCATACTCTGGTGGAACGACCACTCAACACGACCGGTGAGAGTTAAGGCGCCTATTGAATAAGTAGATTATATATTAATAGCCATTCTTAACAAACGGGCTATCTAATGCGAATAGAATTTTTCAAATCGAATTAACTGATTGAATTTGAATTAATCCGTACCCGCAAATCGCACCCTTTAATCTTTTATACAATTCATTTAAATTTTACTCCTTATTGTCCTATTAAACTTTTTTTTTATATTGAACCCTTATACGCATCGCCGTCTGTATTAGCTCTATAATACCTTTGAGATGTCTAAAACCCTAGCCTTACTCCCTGACGTAGCCTTACCTCCCATGACCATAATAGCTTTAAAACATTCGAAACATCGGGAACCGAAAACGAAAATGAAACCGTGAAAAAATTTGAAAAGATAGTCTTATTCAAAATATTAAACTTTTAAAACTACATATCATTAAGCTTTCGGTTAAAAATCCCTCTTTGTTGACGCTCTTAAGTACAGAGTAGCTTAGTTATAACTTGCATATTGCACAAGTTTACTACAAAGAATAAAAAATATTAAAAGCGTTAAATGAAGTGTCGATAACACTTGACATAGAGTTTTTTTACTTTTTCTACTAACTTTGTCACCCCATAACACTTTGAAGAACACTTTGAAACTTGCTGGTTTAATTTACGACTAATTTGTACCTGCGGCTTTACGTGCGATTATATTGTTACATTACATATTAAAAGATGCCACTTTTTGCGCCTCATGTTTGTTTTTAAATTAGTTAAAAATTATATAGAATATCTGTCACTACTATCGCTAGTAAATATACAAATACCAAGATGTGCAGCAAGAAGCTATTAACTACAAACCACTACATATGCCACAACGAAAAATAGATACGGTTCTAACTACACTCTTACGAAGCTTTAAATTCGTATACATTTTATATTTCAAAATTGTATATAATTTTATATTTCAGCAATGTGATATAGACATTTTTTATGATAGTCTAAATTTATTTAAAAAGAAACTGTATTTCAATATTTAGATCAGATTTTTTTATTTCTTGTACAACTTAAATGGCTCCTTATATACTCGTAACCACATAACATTTAAATGAAATACTTGTGTATAAACCTGTAAATGAAATTTATATAAAAATAGCGAAATATTACTATGTTAAATTCATGTTTTATGTAAATGTAGTTAGTGAGCCTTTATAATAAATAAATAAAACAAAACTTTTCGATGAAACTTGTAGAAACGAATCAAATAGCCAAAGCTCGAAATAGTTCCAGGTTTCCTATCAGAGTTCCACTTTCTACTTGATGCCAGAACAGATCAATGGTATCAAATTGTTGTATTGTTATCCGGATTACACGTTTTTAACACACCGTCAAATTAATATTTATATAAGATTTGCTTATAATTTGTTTTAAGCTATACTAATAAATGTCTAAATGAATTATAAAATCTAACAAAAATAACAAAATGAAGTCATTTAAAATATGAATCTAAAATATTATCTGAACTAAGATGAATCACTATATTTTATCAAGTGTTCATCTAAATTGACCTTTCTTACATGACACTTCAATTAAGGCACCAGACAGAAATAAGGACAGATAATTACATGTAAGTAATATATTTCTTAGGCTATTTCTAAGCTTAAACGTATTGTAACTACATATATAGTTCACTAATTTCTGTCTGCGATTAAATTAAGAGAAAAAACCCACACAAGAAAATCTCAAAGTTGCAAGACCCGGGATTTGAACCCGGTTCACTTGGCTATACCGACCGCGTTACCACTGGGCTATTACTACCTTTTTAATAGGATTATCAAATAAATGTTTATGTGAATTAAATTGATTTCTTAAATGTATTGAGAATATATATATATATATATATATATATATATATATATATATATATATATATATATATATATATATATATATATATATATATATATATATATATTCATGTATGTATAAACGTCATTCTATTACGTTATAATGAGATTAGATCACATTTGATAAATATTTTTTTCTTTATGTACTTAATAAAAATACATGGGTTTTTTTAACTCCCGACAAAAAAAGAGGGATGTTATAAGTTTGACGTGTGTATCTGTGTTTGTCTGTGGAATCGTAGCGTCCAAACGGCTGAACCGATTTTAATTTAGTTTTTTTGTTTGAAAGGTAATTTAATCGTGAGTGTTCAAAGCTATAAATCAAGAAAATCCGTTTGTTTGTTATGAGCTTTTTCCTATACAGTAAAAGAATATGAACAACTTCCAAAGTTCTAATCCATTCGAAACTTAGCATCCAGCTACTTCAATGACATTGCAATGGTATGGTAACCTTGGCCTGATGCTGCAGCGTCACCTAGAATCTGCAAGATATTAACCTTCTCACTAAAATACTGCAGATATATCGTGTTTAGGCTCATTGAAATGGACTCAATAAATAGGTTATTATGCTGGGAGTTTTTTAAAATCCAATTTAATATCTTATAGAAATATAAAATTCCGCCAGATTTATTTAATTTTTAAAAGACTAAAGTTTCTCTTCATAATAGGAAAATTAATCGTAGAGCAAGAATGGATTTCCGGATATTGGCTTACTTAGCTAAATTGTATCAGATATTGTATATGAAATAGAATGAACCAATCTTCGTATTTGATAACAAGGTCAAATACGGCGTGGAATTATACTGAGTGAAGCAATTTTAGATTCTTGTTGTTCAATATTTTACACGATTATCTTACTTTTACCTTATTTTCTTTACTTTTTACATCCTAGGTAATATAACAAACTAGCAACTCACTGTCGCTCGAAAAATAGATACAAACCTATTCCACGGGAACTGTACATTTTTCCGAGATAAAAAGTAAACTATTTACTATTTCAGACTATGATCTATCTCTGTGCCAAATTTTATCCAGACCCGTTCAGCTGTTCTTGCTTAATTGAGTAACAGACATCCAAACACCCATCTAAGCTTTCATATTTATAATATTAGCAAGATTATCCGTGTTTAGCTTTTGTTATCATTTTATTTTATATTTATTTAAAAATATATTTTTTTCAAACGATCATCTATATATAAATAGGCAAATACAGAGCAATTCAGTATCTTATTTTCCTATGTTTGTAAGCCGATCTTTTTTGTTTAGTAGCTATTGACGAGCTTTTGTGCTATTAATTAAAAATTTTGGCTTTTTTAATATGAATAGGTAAATTCCACTCATACGCACAGGTTTTTCTCATATTTTCAATATTGAATCGATTCAATTCGACCACTGGGTGAAGACTTGTTTTTAGACAGTTTTTAGCTTATTTTTTCAGTTAAAGAGATATCAGGAAATTTGGCAAAAGTAGGTTATATTTTGGTCAAAAAGTTACTAAGTCAGGATTATAAAATAATATTATTCTTACTTCACTAAAAAATCTAACTTAAGTTGGACCCAGTTATGCAAAAAACAGCTATGTGCGATAGTTGCACTTGGGTTATGTTTGTTTTTCTGGTTATTTTAAAATTGAACAATATTTATATAAGTATTGTTTATTTTTTATAATTATTTTTTTTTTTATAATAAAATGCTTATAACTCAGCACTGGCACATGGCTGTTTTTTTGCATAACTGGGTCCAGTTAAGGTACCTACGTAAGTGAATTGGTTTCTTTTCATGCCATGTCATGATTTTCATATTGTAGTGATTCATAACTACGCTTTCATTTATTATTTATTTATTTATGTACCAGAAAAAAAACATAACAGTGAAAATAGATACCACGTGTGCAAATGATGACTTATCTTTTTAAGAAATCTCTACCAGCTTTTACTTAGCTTAAAGACAAAAAACAAGTATACTAAAAATGTATGTATGTGACTTCTGCAGCATTAGCGTAATATTATTACGCGCTATACTCGTATCAAAATCTCATTAAAATTGGCATAGCACTGGCGTAGAATCTAAAAATTAAAAATGTTAACTATTTTACAAGTAGCTTCTATTATTAGCTATATTAGCCAACAATAAAACCTTTAATTTGTTTTTCAAATTGCAAACCGCAAATGGAAATAAATTGAAAATCCATGCCAAAGCGACCAAAACCAATTTAATAGATCTAAAATTAGGGCATTCGCAATAATAGACAGACGTAAAATTAATTATGCACTCAATGAATCGTATGAACATTCATTATATTTATTTAGAAATATTATTAACCAATATGTTATTGAAGAGCATATTTCATATATAACAAAATTATCAATTAATATCAAAATATTTAGCTTTCATGGTCATTGATATTAGTTTTATGATGTTAAACAGGAAATTTACCTTGTTTTTCACTTATTTTTCGGCAACAAAACAAAATAATGCCAAAAAAAATGTAATTAATGCGAAAGTAACTCAGTCTGTCTGTCTGTTACATTTTCACGCTTAATCCGCTGAACCGATTCAGACGAAATTTAGTATGGAGATATTTTGTGACATAGGATAGTTTTTACCCAGGCAATCACCCCTTAGGGGGGTGGAAAGGGGGGGTAGAACTTTGTATGGAAAATGAAAACTTATATATATGACGGAGGAGGATTATATAATAATAATAATCTTTATTTCAGACGTAAGTACATCCATATAATATTGTTAATTGGTTAGTAACAATTATACTTAATACTATGTTAGTATTGTTAGTATTTTTTGCATAATAATAATAAGTTACCTTTTTCTGCTAGAATGTGAACCCTTATTGTTTAAAGTCACTATGTTATTTAGTTTACTTTATTAGAGTTAATTAGAGTTTATTAGAGTTGAATCAATTTAGTAAGTAGTTTATTAATATGAATGTTGAATCAATTACTTTATTAACATAATAAAATATTAAAAAGTTAAATTATGTATTGTCGCTTAAAATTATTTTATTTTCTTAATAGCATTAAGAAAATTACTTTAATAACAATTTTCTTTTGTAATTATCTTTTCGGAACTGTTGGCTTGTTGATCAAATAAATTTTGACAGACGCCCACGACTTCGTTTTCCCTTTGACCTTAATTAAATAAAGTGTCCAACACGTCAAATTCGATAAATATGTAAATATATGCAACGAATTGGATTGATATTAACGACACTATGCTACGATCATGGTTCTATCCATAAACATATAGAGAGAGTGGACTGAGTGTTTCTTTGCCAGCCGTCAGCCAAAAATGGCGAAAAGGCGTGACAGAGATAAAACGAATGTGCGGCCAGAAGTTTTCTGTATTAATTGAAATACAATTAATGAAGATTGTATATAAACATTTTAAATTTAATGATAATATTATATTTTTTTTACATTCCATTTATAAATTCAACTTGGAATAAAAGACAGGTATTGGGCGCACGTTCTTTTTTTCTCTTTCTAGAGAGTGGACAATTCCATGAGAGAATAGCTCGGTCTATTCTCTACGTCTATGGTTCTACCCTGCACAAAATTTTATTTTAGTTATATACAGGATGTGATGAAAGCAAAGAATTGCTTTCTGCAATTTTCACTGTTTTTCACTTAGTTGTACTAGTTCCTGAAATGTACCACAGACCACCAACGCTTGTCACAGTGCCGAAATATATCATGAAAGTAATGATTTTTCGATAATTAGATTTAGATTCAACAAGATCATGTAACAGAATCATATATATTAAATGACGAAAATATTTAGGTCCAGGAATAAGTCTATTAATTTCAAGGCCATTCAAATTATAAGCTTAACTTATTTTTATTTATAGTGCACTTTAAACTAAATGCAGACATTAAAGGCAATAAATATAATAATCGTATTCACAAAACCGCATGACGACTAATTAACACTATATTTCTATACTAGCTTTGTTTATTTATTTGTTACTCGCTCGTGTTCGTCCCAACGTTTTAATGTTTGTATAGATTTCTCAGAGATGAGATATTTTCCCGCAGCAAAAAGTATCCTATATGTTCACCCGGAACCAGCTATCATCATACCAAGTTCATCAAAATCTGTCCAGTGGTTTTCTCGTGATGAGTTCGTATGTATCTTCGCTTTAGGAGTTTTTATTCATCAGCTAAATTTACTCATAACTCGAAATCTCGATGGCTAAACAAATTGAATTAAACTATTTAATATACAGGTATAGTAGTAATAATATAAGTAATTATACTATTACTATATTACTATTATTTTAATATAGTATTATAAAAAAATATAATATAAGTAATTATTTAAATTATAAACACAGCTAAGCTTCACTTTAATCACTCAAACGAATTCAAAGTCCATCTTGAATGTCCCCTTTTACATGCATCAATTTAAAGCGGGTCATGGTTTGCGGTTGCAGACTAAATAGAATTACACACGTACAGCTTTGTAACTTTATCATATAGTATATATCCCAGTAGTTCGAGAGTATATTATCTATAAGAGATAGTATATATGGGCGCGCGATTATTCTGCCACCTAGTTTAAAATATTGTTATCCTTCTTTCACGTCGAGACAAATGAGGCAAAAAAAAATTAATCGATTGACGTGATTTTATGTGTGAAGGTAGTTTGGAGGGCTCTTTCACGTCGAGACAAAATGACTGATTGGCGTGATTTTATGTATGAAGGTAGTTTTAAGGGCTGGAGAGAGACATAGGTTACTTTTTACCGCGGGAGATTATCTCATTCCCACGGAAAAACACGTTATAATACAACCCACAACAACTCATCTTACCAATGTATATTTACATATAATATACATAATATATGTATATTGTATAGCCTATCTATTCCGTACTAACCGTTAAGACGTAGGTACCTTGGGACGAATTCAAGCGAAGCGCCTCACCCTGAGTCTCTAGTTTTTAATGTTTGATGTGATTTTTTAAATTGACGTAACTTTTTTATTTATGAACCGATTGAAATAAAACAAATACTAAATGTTAAGTGAAGCTTACTACGATATATTAGTGAAAACTTGATTTTAATCCGTCACGCCGTTTCTGAGATTAGCGTGTACAAACGTACATCGAAACAGACAAAAAATCTAAAAATCATTATTTTGGGTTCTACAAGATATAGAATAAAGATCCTCAATAATAGATTTTCTCAAATATCTTTCGTGTACAGATAGCAATCAGTTACAATTTTATTATATGTATAGATAACTTTTGTAATTTAAATATATGTAAATTATATTTGTAACAAGTGGTGAAATGATCTTGCTATTAATGAATATCGAAGTTGAGTTGTAAAATAAGTTTTATATGATATCATTCTCTTTTCGAATTTTGAATGGTAAAGTTGTTTGGTCAGATCTATGTCAGGAATACCTATGAGAAAATTTATCGACATAGATAGATTTAAAAAGCAACACCTTATCTAAATACACAATTTGATACAAATCGTTAGAACCGTTTCCGAGATACATGAAATAAACTCATATATATACAAGAATTGCTCATTTAATATTATAAGATTACAAACGATGTACAACTTTTGAAGGAACCTATCCATCATCAGTAACAAGTAGTAAGTAAGTTTTCAATTAGTTATTTGGAAATTCTCCAGAGGCATAACTGAATGGAGGGTGAAATAAAATCGTGAAACCATAACGTATATTAGGTATTATAATAAAAATCCAATACATAATAGAAATTATGTCGTGATGGTTCTGGCAAAGATGACCGGTTCCAATGCCAAAATGGGATAAGTAAAAGATTAAAAAATTGTACAGAGAATGATTGGTTGGTATATTTAAGAAATTGTTACTTTATTGCAACATTTTCATACATTCGTAAAATTAAATTTATTTTATTGTCCTACTACAAGCCTTCTGTATGATTTAAAAAGTATAGGTATAATTTTAAGTGATAATAATTTGTAATTGTTCCATAAATAATCATCGATCATCATCATCATCATCAATCTTTATTATAATCTATACATAAATAGGCAAAGACAAAATTGTTCAGTACGTTTTTCTGCTCTGTTTGTCAGCCGTATACCTTTTTTTGTGTTTAGTAGCTATTTACGAGTTTTAGTGTTATCAATAAAAAAATCTATAATGTTTTTAGTTCAACTCCGAACACTGTGGGAATACTAGTAATTATTAACGAAATTGATTGCTTAATTATATGTATATAATAAAAATATAAATTAAAATAAATATATGGATTTTTATTTCTTAACAGAGACTTTTCTTTTGCCTATACACATTTTTGTCAATAATTTAATAATACAAGATTATGTGAGGAATAGCAACACCAAAAAGCTAATAATAAACTTGGTCACTATAATAAAAAGCTCATAATGAACTTAGTTAGTTTTTTTTTATTTTGGGACATTAACACACAGCACTATCTAGTTCCATGGTAAGCAGCTACAAGGCCTGTGTTATGGATACCGGATAGTTGATACACTACATTATATATATATAACATTCGTGCTTGTCACACAAGTCTCTATTTTTCACTTTTTAAATCCGCAGATAAATCATAGCACATCAAAACACCTTTTCACCCATTTGTACAAAAACTTTAAAACCTAAGTAAGTACACTTCATTGTTATGCTCGCAGTTAATGCTTGGCACGTGACGTCGTGCCAGTTGCCAATCCCATGTTTGTGGACCGCATGATATTGCCTGCGTCCGTATTATATTGAGCTACTATACTCAGATATCGAGATAGGTCAGTTTGCTTCATGGATGCAATAAAATTTTGCCTTACGTGACGTATAGTGAGCGTTGGAGTCAATTTTTATTACACTGGAGGGATGTTTTAGTACATCAGTATTTTTGGTGTTGCCTGTTTGGTTCATTGTTTGAGTAAAAACTAAGTTTACTGAGCAGAAGAGATACGTTTTTTTCCAAAAAATCCTTTTTTGTTTTATGCATTGCTATCATTATAAGGACAATATTTAAGTGTAAAAAAATAATTAATTTCATATAATTTATTGATAATCATTTTTATACGAAAATATTAGACTCATGTCTCACACCTCTATGTGCGAATTATATTCAATGCTTCATCATAATGTTTTTGCGGCAAAGGAAACCTAATAAAAATTCTGAAAATCTATAGGTCCATAAGGTGTATCAAGTCTATCAACAACATTTGGCCATTGTGGTGGAACATGCCCTGTTACCGTCTTGTATTAAGGGGAGACTCAGAAGTGTAATTTTAGAAAGAACAATAATTATTATTATATTATTACGTTATATATGAACTAGCAGTTCACCCTCGATTCACTCGGGTTTGCCTCTAGAAAAATAAAAACAAATCTGTCCCATGGCAATCGTACATTTTTCCGGGATAAAAAGTAGCATATGTGCTATTCCAGACGATAATCTATCTCTGTGCCAAATGTCGTCCACATTCGTTCAGCTGTTCTCGTGTGATTGAGTAACAAGCATCCAAACAACTAAACATCCAAACATATAAACTTTCAAATTTATAATATTAGTAACATTTCAACTAAATATTTCTACAAATTTTATCTTGTGCTAATACTAAGAACTAAAACAAAATTTGTCATTTACTCAGCATTTCCCTTTGATACGAAAGACTTAATAAAATATTTGACTATTAAAGTTGTTACAGACTTATGATTTTGCTTATAACTATTAAACCAAGATAAATCATTAACTCAGAGCGCTTAATTTTTAGAATACTTCTGGCGTTTTATCTATATAATACATACCTATATAATAAAATTTGAGCTGAGTCGAATCTGTACATTAAATATTTTTTGGTAAAAACTTACTAATATAGTCAATATTATCGATACAGACACTAAATCTATAGTTTTTAGAATTTTTGTCTGTCTGTCTGGGAACGCATCACGAGAAAACTACTTATCAGATACTTGATAGGTTATCCGGGCCAACATATAGAATACTTTTTACCGCGGGAAAATATCTCATTTCTGGGAACTCTATACTAACCGTAAAAATGTACTCGTACTCGTATGTTAAGTTATAAAATGTATAAAATTATTTCCAAACTTTCTATTTGTAATTTATTCAAAAGCTCTAGTAATAACATATGTATATTTTTAGTGTACTTTTAACTGCAAATAGCACTTCATTGTAAATTACAAGGAAAAACTAATGATATGGTTATACTATAAATAGTGTAATTTAGATGCCGCTTTGTATTGAAAGTAATCCTTGAGCTTACTAATATACGACTATGGTACAACAAATCTGAAATCTTATAAGCCAATCTAATGCGTCTTTAATAATTGCATAATTTTACTGCTTTAGAGAAAGGTCACATAACAATGTAAGGTATTGTATTCACCCCTTATTAACGTCCTACTGCTGGGCACTAGCCTCCCTTCAATGCGAGGGGGATCAGGCCATAGTCCACCACACTGACCAAGTGCGGGTTGGCGGACTACACATGTCTTTCGAAAACTTGCTAGGTTCTCTCAGACATGCATTTCTCATAATGTTTTCCTTCACCGTAAGACAAGTGGTAATCATGTTGGAAATGATTCGCACATGAAAATATCAGAGGTGCGAGACTCGGGATTTGAACCCGCTTCACTCGGTTTCCCAAGTGAGCGCGTTACCATTGATCTAGTCTCTGTAACGCTGTCTCCGAATGAAAGGTAGTATTTTATTGGAGAAATAGGTAAAATATTCCATTCTTTGCACTCATCGTTATTTCATTTTCTATCGTCTATTGTCATAATAAGCAGAACCAATTTTACTCAAAATGGTAATGTGAAGAGGCTTAATATTGAATTTTTTTGTTAAATTTATAATAATAATAATAAATACTCTTTATTGTACACCCACAAGAGAAAAAAATATAAAAAGAGCTGTGTACAAGAGGCGGCCTTATCGCTAAAACAGCGATATCTTCCAGGCAACCTTAAGGTGTTGGAATTGACAAACAGTAAGAGGGAAGGCGTGTGAACTATATAGTAGTAATAATAATAATTTAAAAAAAACAATAATAATAATAATAATACAATAATAACATAATTCATTTTTTAATACTATGAATAAACTTACATATCAAAAATACATACATTATGTAGTAGGATAACAAGTTTATAATTAAATTTCATATATTTATTTATTAAAGGCTTTTTATTTATAATATCTATACCTACTTAATAAAGAAAAAGTTATATGCTTTATGCTAAAGAAATTAATAAAATAAAATAAAAATAAATATTTTAAGTGAAAATCATAGACTTAAGGCAAATATTCAAGAAGAAATTATATTATGTAATATAATATTATAGCTTTAGATATTCCTTTGCGTGCATAACGAACCTTCTGCAGCTTCATATGTACATCTAGTAAACAGTTAAGGAAATAATATTTGTCTTATAAATTGACACACAGTCATACATCTATACGTATAATAAAATTCTAACTGAGTCGGATCTTTAAATTAAATATTTTTTGGTAATCTTATTGAAATAGTCATTACTATCGATACAGAGGCCGAATCTATTGTTTGTAGAATTTTTGTCTGTATGTCTAGGAACGCATCACGAGAAAACACCTGGACAGATTTCTATAAAATTTTGTATAATGTTAGCTGGTTTTCCGGGTCGAAATTAAGGATACTTTTTACTGCGAGAAAATATTTCATCTCTGAGAAATCTATAAGAACAGTTAAAACGTAGGGACAATCCCGAGCGGAGCGAGGGTGAGTCGCTAGTACTAATAATAAACTTTAGTCTATCCAGTTTTCCATATATTAGTACTTTTCCATAATAATTCAGCTAAACTATCTAAAAAAACTGTCTCTTCATACGGGAAATGAATGTACGACCATTTACTAAAAGTCTGAGTCGCTCCAATCAATCACAAATCCTTGCAATACAAGTGTCCTTGAATCACATAATATCTTACTGGAATATTACAGGCTTGTTCAAACGAATATATTACATGAGATGACCGAACGCTCAACTAAAGAATGACCGCATGCATTTTAGAGCTCTGTCTGTGAATGATGGCTGACGGCAGTTTTGCCAAGTTAGCATATTCAAATAGGATTGCCTCTAAGATGAAATATTAAAATTGCCTTAGGAAGAAGGCATAAATTTAGAATTAGGATAATCTATAGATTTGTGTTCTATAAATGGTAAATACTAAAATAATTATATTTAAGTTACATCTCATATTACGTTTAGTACAACATATTATGTAAAAGCGGAAGGTCACTCACTGACTTTAATTATGAAGCAAAATTTAATTAAAATGTACATGAAAACCAATGTGTTTATTTGAAAAAATATCTGTAATCCTTTGTAGTGTAGGTATTGATTGTTATAAAAAGGAAATATGTTTTTGTTGTTTTTTGTACCGAATAAGCTCCGAAACTACTAAATCGATTTAGATGAAATTTAGTTAGAAAATAGTTTAGGATCCTAGAAAGGACATAGGATAGTTTTTATCCCGTAAATCATCCCTTAAGGGGATAGAAATGGGGAGGAAAGTTTGTATGGAGAATCAACCTAGGGACAAACACGAGCGAAGCGGGAGTGAGTCTCTAGTAAATTATATTATTATTAATCAATCCGATTACGACTGACTTTATAAATAACTAGCATTGCCCGCAACTCCACCCGCGTTGAAATGACCAAAAACCAAATTCTTAAGTTTTACATATTAGTATACTCTTACATTGTAGTTTTTGTACTTTTTCTCAGAAATGAGACATTTTCCCGCGTTAAAAAGTATTCTATATATTGACCCAGATAACCAGCTATCACCATACCGAATTTCATCAAAATCCTTCCCGTGGTTTTTCTGTGATGCGGAAACAGACAGACAGACATAGAGTCAAAAATTCTAAAAAGTGTAGATTCGGCCTCTGTATCGATAATAATGTTTATTTCAATAAGATTTTCCAAAAAATATTTAATGTACAGATTCGGCTTAGTTATAATTTTATTATATGTATAGATGTTCTAAAAATAAACCAAATTTGCCATAACACATGAAATTATTTTAAATTTTCATATGATAAATCAAAGGAATGAAATCTCTCTGGCAACTCTTTATGTAGCTTTTGCCAAGCAGAGTGCCCCGAATCATAGTTTAAGATCCATCAATAAGTTCCTATAAATCGCTACTACTTAGTAAGCCAAATTGACTTATTACATTCATTCTTCAGTTGAATTACTTCGATAAGTACATATAAAGATTATATTTTTCATTTATTCCATTTAACATTAGGTATATTTTATTGGATTGAAATAAATATATTTTTTTAATTAAGAGAATTTGTGCAGAAATATCGTTAATTACTATAATTTTCAAATTCCATAATTTTTTTATCCTTATTTCGATGAGTTAATAATTACCAAAGTAGGTACTTTATAATTATTATAGTTTATCATTAAAATGGTAGTATAAAGATATTACAATATAATACAGTTTAAAATTCACTTTTTTTTTTTTATTGTCGCTCGACAAGATGACTCCATGACGCCTGATGGTAATCGACAGTGGAATCAAAAATGAGATCCATCGGTTCCGGGACTTGATCTCACTATATCTATACGTATAATAAAATTCTCAGTCGAATGTGTACATTAAATACTTTTTGGAAAATCTTATTGAAATAGTCGTTATTATCGATACAGAGGCCGAATCTATAGTTTTTTTGATTTTTTGTCTGTCTTTCTGTCTTTCTAAAAACGCATCACGATAAAATCACTGGACAGATTTTGATAAAATTTATTATAATACCTAATAGTTGGATATCCGGGTCAATGTATAGGATACTCTTTACTGCGGGAAAATATCTGAGAATTCTATACTAATCGTTAAAACTTACTTAGGGCCGAACCCGAGCGGAGCGAGGATGAGTCGCTAGTATTATAATATATTTTTGATCATATATATAATTTGTAATAATAATTGTACAGTTCTGTTTACAGTTTCATTAATTCTTTAACCAAAAGTTGTCTTTGAGGGATTCCTCATAGCAACCTTTTTGTTATCTTTGTTTTCCCTTTTTATTATCTGTATTATTTTTGTGTGTAAGTCTTTATAAATATAAATAAACTATTAAAATATATCAATTCATGTATATATCCGCATGGTAAGATTGTAGGAGATAAGCTTACTAATGTTTGTCCTTATGATGTAAGCTAAATCCTTTACATATTTCATCAAAATCTGTCCAGTAATTTAAGTGTTAAAACACAACAAACATACAGACAAAACTCATATACTCGCAAGTAAATATCCTTTATTTGCAGCATCCGAGTATAAAGCAATTATGAGATAGATTAACAAGTTCATACTTAAAGTAGGTCGTAACACGTTTTACAAGCATCGACGCTCACCCCTTTTAATAATATCTAACCATAAATAAATAAATAATAAATATGTTGAGACATTAGCACACAGCACCATCTAGTTCCATGGTAAGCTACGAGGCTTGTGTTATGGATACCAGATAGTTGATACACTACACATATATAAGTTTAAATACATACATATTATAAATGTAAAGCAATATAAAATATAACTACATGGTAATAATGTTTTTACATAAAAAATAATTACGTAATAGCATCACGCATTGTGAACTACTTTCACGTTTTTTTTAATCTATACTTATATATAAAAATTATATGTTTGTTTGATTGCCTTAATCTCTGAATCTGCTATTCCGATTTGGATTTTCTTTTTACATTTTAAAGCCTATTTTAAAAGCTTATAGGCTGTCTTAGGTAGGTAGTACCTACTGGTTTTCCTTTACGGTGAGTCCCACATTCTCGGCCCTGTGGATAAATGGTTTAGGAACGCATATATATATATTCGGCCAAGAACCTTCACGGGATTGTTTAGCCATGCATAGTATACACACATATAAAGAAACATTCATTTATAGAATAGATTTAGATGTTGTATAGAAAAAAATAGCCCTACATATAAAAGCCAGAACGGTGAGTACAGCAAATAGAAACAAAAGATTTTTCTTAACATTCAGTCACATTGACAGAAACTTGCAATGTTCGTATTCCTTATTTATGGCCGAAATCATTCTGAACAGAAATAAATCATCCTCCATCCTTCGGAGATTCAATCGAATTAGGAAAGGGACCATTGTCGATAAAATATGAAGAATCATAAAAATAAAAATATCCTTTTAGATACACTTGTGTATTGTTTTTATCAATTTAGTGTAAAACCAAAAAATTATTTCATTAAATTTTTATTGTACATAGAATAAGGGAGTTAGAAACTTTGTTAACTGTAAATTAATATTGTGGGATGTGCTTCACAAAATCTTCTTCAAATTCAATAAGTTATCTAAAAACGGTATTTAGTTCGCTTAAGAGTCGAGTATTTCGTAGCTTACAAGAAGTAATCAAATAAATTTTGTACAAATCTAATAAATTTTGTATTTTTTTGCGACTTTTAACCAATTGTAATTAAATTTAGTGTTGATTGTATCCTATTAGAATTTTTTCCATAGCTCTGCTTCAATATAATGTACATTGATAAAAAATACACTCTATAGTCCAGAATATCACTAACCACTCCGAAATTTTTCTTTTATTGAGCCGTTACAGGGTTCAAAATAAACATACTTAATATTCACTGACTCATCACTCACTGTATCTATAACATTACTGTTGACACATTGCTATAGACTTTTTAATAAAGACACTATAATATCCTAAATATAATAATATGAAATAGTAATAATAATAATAACTTTATTAATAAATAAGGAAATTGAACAAAGAACATAGTAATTTTTACAGTAAAGGCTTGTACAAATCAATTTCATACGGTTGGGTGAAGTACTCCTTGCTAGGTTATAAATATAACTAAAGTACTCTAAAACATATTTTAAAGACCTATAAAATTATCTCTATACAAAAATCCACAACATATAATTATTTTATTACTGTGTGAAAGGTGAATGAATTAACCAAAAACATGCTTTTTAAACATTATTAACACAAGATGTTTTCTCTATAATTAGTCACATTGTAATTACCGTAATACCTATTTAAGTTACATATATCTTCTTGCTATACAAATCATATCTTTATTTCACATACATAACAAAGTAGTATGTAATTATTTTTTAATACTAGCCGCTAAACCTCGTTTCGCTCGGGTTCACCTATAGGTAAGCAAAAACAAACCTATATCACGGAAACCATACATTTTTTCGGGGTAAAAAGTATCCTATGTGTTATTTTACACTATAATCTATCTCTGTGCCAAATTTCATCCAAATCCGTTCATCCGTTCTGGCGTGAAAGAGTAACAAACATCCAAACATACTCACAGTTTCACATTTATAATACTATTAATCCGGATTAATCTTAATTTCAATTATCTGCTACTGTAAATATTTTATTATGTAATATTGTAAATATTTTCTTCGAAAACACAGCGACATTTACTTTAGCTTCGTGATAGAAAGTGATGACACCCGAAAAGGTTCCGTTATTTATAACCCTAAGCATCCTGAACGGAAATAGATCATCCTTCGCTGAAATTCAATCTGATCATAGTGAAAGGAAGGTCGTGTAGAGGAAATTTATTTTATTTTTTCGTTATAAATAGTAATATAAACTTTCAAGTAATATTATAATATAACATTATTATCTAAGTATAAGTTTTTTTTGTTTCGTGTGTTAAATTTACTGTTGTCCAGCAATTTATATGATATATACATATAAAAGGCTTATTTCACATATAAAGTACTAATAGTCTCGTACGGTCAAATGGTGTAGTGGCTAGCATATACTATGTGTGTATATCCCTTATTTGAGAAATGGTTGATTCTCTATCCTTATACAAAGTTCTACCCCTCTATTCACCCCCTTATAGGATGATTTCCGGAGTAAAAACTATCCAATGTTCTTCCCAGGGTTTTAAACTATGTTTATCCTATATCCTTCCCAGGGTCTCAAACTATATCCATACCAAATGTCGTCTAAATCAGTTCAGCGGATTAAGCGTGTAAAGGTAACAGACAGACATACAGAGTTACTTTCGCATTTATATATTAGTATGGATATAGCAAATTCATCAGTAAGCGCACTACCACTGAGCACGGTCACTCCTTCTATGCGAAGGGGGTCAGGCCGTAATCCAAACCATCCTGGCTATATGCAGATTGGCCGATTTCACATGTCTTTGAAAAAATAGTTAGATTCTCTCAGGCATGCAAGTTTTGTTACGATGTGTTCCTTCGCCATAATCAGATAGTGGTATCCATGTTGGAAATTATTCGTACATCAAATATCAGATTCAGGATTTGAGCCAATTTCAATTGCTTTTTCAAGAGAATGCGATACTAATGGAATATCACTTTGTTAAACTTTAACGGATTTTATTCAATAATTGACAAAATTAAATTTGTCTCACTCCATTTTAAAATTAAAACTTTTAGTAAAACTATTTTTTTTTTTGAGTAGTTCCATTTCAAAAACTTATATTTCATTAGTATAAATAATAAAGCAATAAAAAAACACTACTTTTATATGGCCAATAAAGTAAAATATACATAGGATTTCTGTAATAAAAATATTATACGAATATTATAACAAATGTTTCATCAAAAAGCTACACTAAGTTCAAAATGATTTAAAAGTAATCTTTCCACTATTAAAAATCGAACATTTTCTTAAACTTTATATATTAACTACTAAGAAAAGTAGCGACTTATCGCCATTTTGCTCGGGTGCATCCCTGGGCCTAGCAGTAACATATATACTCTAGATCACAATCTCCCTGTATCCAATTCCAAATCCTTCCAGCCGTTTCAGCGTGAAGGAGTAACAAACATATATACATATAAATATTCTCTATCTATACATACAATAAAATTGTAAGTAAGCCGAATCTGTGCATTGAATATTTTTTGGAAAATCTTATTGAAATAATCATTATTATCGATACAGAGGCCAAATCTATAGTTTTTAGAATTTTAGTCTGTCTGTCTGTGACCGCATCACTAAAAAACCGCTGAAGGGATTTTGATGAAATTTGGTATGGTGATAGCTGGTTATCTGAGTCAACATATAGGATACTTTTTATAGTGAGAAAATATCTAAAATCGGAGAAATCTATACTAAACGTTAAAACTTAGGTTTTAAAGTGAGGTGAGCCGCCAGTTTATAATATTATAGTAGTCCAATGATTGAGCTCCTCCTAGCTCCTATAACAAGAAGCCAATAAAATAATTCATTATAAAAACAATACAAACTAATGTATTGAAATCGAAATGATATCAAAATATGAATAGCCTAACACCGAAAATCATTTCATACAAATATCGATGACCGTAAATGTCGAATTATTCAAGTCGACTTACGAAGGGATCGAACGCGATGTGAATATTATACACAATAAATGGTTTATCCGTAACCGATTCTAGCGTAGGCTATTGAATTACTTCGTGATGTTTTTCAATATAGAGTTCAAAATTGGAAAGCTTTTTGATTTTATATCGATTACAATGAATTTAATTTTTTGAATATGTCGTGCTATGTATGAACCACCAAACCAAATTATGACCAAATATGCGACATTATTATTTCAGCTTTCAGTTTTTATTTTTAATAATCTATTTCGTTGATATATTTGTTGACTGACTTCAAAAATAGAAAGTACTTGATTTAGAAGTACGTTTTATTAGCGACTTCCAAATAGGAGAAGGTTCTCAATTCGTCGGAATTTTTTTTAATGTAAATTCACCGATTACTCGAAGACGCCTGATCTGATTTGATTTTTTTTTTCTCCACCGACCGACTTCGAAAATATCTGATTAGGTATCTATTCTAAATAAAAACCGCTATTTAGTTATTTTTTACAAATTTGAAAGTTTGTGAGAACGGATGGAAGGATTTTTGTTATTCAATCACGCCAGAAACGGCTGAACGGATCTGGATGAAATTTGGCACAAAGATAGATTATAGTCTGGAATAGCACATAGGTTACTTTTAAACCGAGAAAAATGTACGGTTCCCGTGGGACAGGTTTGTTTTTGTTTTTCACTAGGGATGAATCCGAAACGAAACTAGGGTGAGCCACTAGAAAATATATTATTATTTTACTCATTCAGTTTCATAATAGACTTCAACTTACTTAAGCTTTGAAAATTTAGTCTAAAACTTCTAGGCACGATCATAATTTTCAAACAACTCTCAAAGTACAAAATGTTTATCCCTTCACTAATTATGTATAAGTCTCTTTAAAATTTTCTCACTAAATAACATGGTTAATTTAATATAGTTTACATTGCTGATGTATACAATAGATATTTGTATGATGGAAATGATTATGCGAACATAATAAATATTTGAATATATGAAATTCTGTGGCAGTTGTAGCTCAGTGGTAACGCGCATGGAAAACCGAGTGATGTGGGTTTAAATCCCGGGTCTCGCACCTCTGATATTTTCATGTGCTAATTATTTCTAACATGATTACTACTTGCTTTACGGTGAAGGAAAACATCGTGAGTAATACTGTATATCTGAAAAAACCTAGCAAGTTGTCGAAGGACATGTGAAATACGCCAACACGAACTTGGCCAGCCAGCTATCCCCCTCGTATTGAAGGGTCCTACCCAGCAGTGGAACATTAAAAAGGGCTGAATAATATGAAATTCTAGAAAAATACCATAAAATAATACTTCTTTTGTAAGCTCAAAGTAAGTATTTTTTAATTATATTTCACTTTTAAACCACAAATCTGTAACTACGTCTGAAATCTCATTATTAGCAACCGACACGTAAACTAAACGTTAGCAAAAACACAAAACACTTTGAAAGATCGAGTATCTTTAAAAGCATTAGACACGCTAGTGGCTTAAAAATCTTACATTTTTAGTTGCAGGGGTTACTGAACTGAAAACGTAAATGAGTAAGTTTTGGCGTATTCAAACCTTATTCATAAAATTATGTCCAATATTAATCTATACATACCAATAATAAAATTCTGGGTCAATTCTGTACATTAATTTTTTTTAGTAAATCTTATTGAAATAGACATTATTATCGATATGGAAACTGAATCTATTATAGTTTTTAAAATTTTCGTCTGTCTGTCTGTCCGTCTGTCTTCTGTTCGTGTGTCTGTAACCGCATCACGGAAACACCACTGATGAGATTTTGATGAAATTTGGTATGATGATAGCTGGTTATCCGGGTCAACATATAGGATACTTTTTACTGCGGAAAAATATATCATCTCTGAGCCAAACGTTAAAACGTAACTAGACGAACCCGAGCGGAGCGAGGGTGAGTCGCTAGTAGTATAAATAATTACAACAATTTCAAAGAGTGAAACAAAAAATACAAAAATACGTTATCGGTATATTACCATTAATATTCTTCTTTTAATTTCTACTAAATTAATAAACAATATGTAACCTTCATTGTATAAAAAACAATATACAGAGTGGAACAAATGTATGAGACATGGAAGAAAAGTACCTTAAATTCAAAAAAAATTTAGCATCGGCATTCAATTTCTTTTAAAAAAAGCTTACCTGAACCGGTAATCGAACCAACTAAAAGTACAGTGAAATACACCTTCACTATTTTATTGAACTAAACGATAGAGTCTATGGTAAGGATAAAATCTCTCGAACAAACATTGTATCTTACAATTAAAGACACCCATAAAATCTTAAAATTTATATATTTTGACTCTAATATCGTGGAACAAACGCACGGAATATAGAAGAATAGTATCTTAAATACTGAAAATATCTAGTTTCACTCAAAGGAAACACTATTTTATTTTTTTCTATTTCATATATTATATTGCATTAGTAAATTAAGAACGATAAAATTAAAATACTGAAAAAAGTAACTAAAAAGTAAAAAATATATTTAACCGTCATGATCTCATTTAAGCTACTTTCTGTAATGAACTCAACCAATTTTGGGCCGGTGCCAAGCAAAAAACAAAGATAATTAAAATTTTAGAAACTATTGCCTAACCCATGCTTTGTTCATATACATAGTTCAATAATTAAATATTTGAAACATTATAATATCACATGGGAGAATCTAATTTTATGCGTCAGAATAAAAAATGGCAGTTTTCGGTTTGTTTGATTAAATCCGGAATAAAATATTATTTCAATTATTATTCGGACTTTACCCAAAAACCTTTGGTGATTCTAAGTAAACCCGGGTAAACCTAGGTTTACTCAATTTTCTAGCATTACCTGTAACATATAAATTGAGAATAATAAACATGCTGTTCAAAAATTTAAAGGACAGTTTAATTTGATTCTTATACAAATAAACCCTATTATTACGTGACAGTTGTATGCTTTAAGCGGAAATAGAACACAAATGTGTTAGTATTGTGGCGGTGGTGTAAATATTATTAGGCCCAGTACAATAATTGAGGACGAATTAATGTTTACCTTAGCAATGAGAGTCCAGTGGGAACGCGCTTGCTTGCAAAACCGAGTGAAACGGGTTCAAATCCCGGGTCTCGCACCTTTGATGTTCTTATGTGGATGTATTGAAGGGAGATCCGTGCCCAGCAGTGGGACGTTAAAAAGGGTTGAATATGTAACAGTGTTTACGTATTGTTGGTTTACCCTTTAACTATGTAACAGCTGTAGCACGTATAATGGAGGTAGCTGATTCGATTAGTGCATAGGTAACATAAATGTCAATATTTCGGTACTTATATTAAACTTCGCACCCTCGTTTTTCTTATTCCATGACTACGATTAGAAATGTGGGGTACATTTCTATTGAAATACAATATGGCCAGTTCAGGTGTAAAGAATAACATAAATATATGTTATTGTGTAAGTACATACAGTTGTACTAATACTACGGCCTCGTCACCTTCCGAACTCAATAAATTTTCATCACATTAAGATGGATATTATAGTAATATTTTAAATAAAACTATCTTTTCGGATTTTTTTGTGGATTCATTTTGATTTTTGGTTCAAAACAAACAACAAAAAAAAAGTGCTTAAAAAGAACAAATAAACTCACAAACATTAATATATTTTATATATATATATATATATATATATATATAGATTTCTAACTCCCTAATGCATCAGTCCCTAATGATCAAGTGAATAACAAGAAATAGCTTTAAACATATAAAGGTCCAATTTCCTACGACAATCAGCAACATGAGAAATCACGAAATCACGTCCTCTATATTAAACTATTACTTAGCTTCTAACATAAAAATTGATTTTTGCTGAGTGGACATAGTTCTATATTTGGACGATTTCCAAGTTCAATACGAGTTTTTGTAGCCATGTATTAGATAATATACGTAATATTATTCATATGTAACATATGTGTGATGATCATGATTAATAAAGTTAGGTAGACAATGTCGTAAATTTTCTTGAGCATAAAAACATATTTTTGTATCAGTTTGATAAAGTAGCCTCTCAACAATATTCCTGCCAAATGGGAGACTATATTCGATACTTAATTAATGAACTGGAATATTTTTGATAAACAGAGTTTGGATGATGTTTTGGGCTTCTTAAAGTGTATATTTTAAAATATTTACAATATATATATATATATATATATATTATATATATATATATATATATATTTTACAATATTATATGTAAACAAACGAACGAAAAGATAAAATATAAATATAAATAAATATGTTGGGACACACAACACCATCTAGTTCCATGGTAAGCTACGAGGCTTTTGTTATGGGTAACAGATAGTTGATACATTACACATATATAACTTAAATACATACATATTATAAATATAAACACCCATGAGTACAAACGTTTGCTCATCACACAAACGAATACCCCCAGCGGGATCTAAACCCAGAACCGCTGACACAGCTAGTAAGGTCACTACAAACTAAGCCAAACGTGTCGTTAAAATATAGACAAGTGAGGCCGGAGCAATAAATTGTTTACTATAGAATACTTTATATTTCTACTATCTATTTCTATACGATTTCTAAAAAAATGAAGCTTTTTCGAAGAATGCTAAGCAAGAGTATCTTTTTATCCCTTCAATATATCACCTCCCTCTCATCAACGAGAAAACACCTATGAGGTCCCTAGAGTTTACAAAATACTATTTAAGTACAGAGCTTTAAATAATACTAGATATGGCATTGTTTAATGTTTAAAGTTCAATATTATAAAGTATGATATGTATTTGCTGTTATCTAATAGCCTGATATATTTCAAAAGTAGTACAGCTGTGTGTTTATTATTTTTCGCAATGATTAGATAAAATTTGCCCAAAAAATTGCGTTTCATGTAGATATATAGATACAAAAAAATATCAGGAATACACTCGAGTGAAGTGAGGAGAAATCACTAGTCAAAAACATATAATATACTAAAAATTCTCTCAAACAAGCCACATCCAGCATCTTTACATCTCTACCTTATGTTGCTCTTAAGCCCCAATAATAAAGATCATGTTTTACGATGCTGCTACGACCCCCAGTGAGTTTGATTAGCAAATACTTTATGTTGACTGTACCGGATATTAGGGTTAATACAAGTGAAGTAACTCGTAAGAAGTGTATTACAAATTGAGCCATATTGGGGAGAAAATTGAATTTTGTAGAGTTTTATGACTTGTTTTTAAAATTCTAGACGTATATGTTACCTTAAAAAAATTAACATACGTATGAAAAAAAACTTTTTAAATATATTTCTTTATCTATGGTTATATTTATGGTTTAGACATTAATATTGTTAGTACTGCCATAAAGTATTGTATTTAAAAAAATATTTATAACTCACACTCGCTTCGCTCGGGTTCATTCCTGGATACGTTTTAATGGTTAGTATGGAATAGATAGACTATTATAGTACATATACATACAAAATAAACAGTTCTGAAATTTTCGATTATTCAGCTGTTTTTTTTTGAGTTTTCAACTATTTTTTTAAACTTAGACCACCCCTGACATACCCCCAATAAAACAAAAAAAGAATTATTCAAATCGGTTCAGCCGTTTTTGAGTTTTAGTGAGCCTAATGAACAAGTGATTCTTATATATATAGATATACGTTAATTTCATATTCAATAAAATGTTAATAAATAAGAAATCACGTGAAAAATCTATTTTGTGTTGTCCTACACGAAGAACGAAGTGATATATCACGCCTAGGTGCTTTTTCTTTACCCCCTAAGGTGGTTAGTTGTTTACAACATTGTTATTATAGTTCACAGTAGTTTTTAGTTTTAATATAGCGCTATAATTAGTTTTAATATAAAAAAAAATTTAAAAACATATTTATTATAAAATATGTAGGTACTAAAAATATAAGTTTACATACTAGCAAGCTGCCTTATATAATAAAGTTTTGATTTAAAAGTCATAATCGCTTACCACTTTAATAATCTGGTAATTTCTTGGACTTCTTGATTTTTTAAATTACACTTAAAACGTATTCTTTATACGCAGAATCTTTAAAAAAAACTCTATCACTGACTCACTGACAACCAAAATTAAAATTTAGATTTTGTGGGGTCACTGGGTCTTGAAATATGAAAATTGCACAAGAATTTATTATATACCGGATGCACGCACTAAAAAAGATTTAACAAATATATTAATCTATACTAATATTATAAAGAGGCAGAGTTTGTTTGTTTAAAAGCGCTAATCTCAGGAACTAGTAATCCGATTTGAAAAATTCTTCTTGCATTAAATAGCCCGTTAGGCTTATGGGCCACATATCATATAATAGTCTATCTATTCCATACTAACCATTACAACGTACCTAAGGATGAAGCCAAGCGAAGCGAAAGTGAGTTGCTAGTATAATATAACCTAAAGGCGTTAACTAAGAGCCATTTAGTTTAGTCTAAATTGAAGTCAATTGGTTGTTTTGAATGAGAAAAACTAAATTTCTTCCAATACTAAAAAGAAAACTGTTAAAAATATCACAAAATTAATATTTTTATATCCACCTAGATCCATCTAGATATTAACTACACGAATAAATGTATGAAGTAGGAGTTTTCATATAAAATTTACACCGGAACCGACGCGACGCCACATTACGTACGTAGTACAAGTATAGTAAGCCGCGTATCGTGTGCGGGCACACATTATAATGACACGGGCACCCGAGCGGGGAAATGAATCGGGAAAGTTTAAATGTAGTTATGGTTAGGTCAGAAGTTCAAATATTAGGGCCTTCACACACTATTTACTTTATTTATGTACCATAAAATATATGTTAAACAATAGTAACAGAATGTCTACAAAGGATAATTTATCGTTTTAAGAGATTTCTTCCAGAATCCTTTTAATGGGAAAATAAATTAAATTAGTGCGATGTAGGTATGGTATAGCATTAATTGATATAAATGTAATATTAAAATATATATAATATATAATAAATAAATACATACATGCATAAATACATACATACATACATACACACATACATACATACATACATACATACATACATACTTATACACGATAATTTATTTTATATAGTAACGTCTTTATTAAGTCTTTTTGTGTAAATTATATAATTATATTATGATTGTGTGAATTTGATGTATATTAAATTTATAGCCATAGTAAAATTAAGACTAAAGCGCTTTCCATTATTTGAGTACTTTATCAAGAACCGTTTTTATATGTGAAATATTGACAAATTTTTAATTTTCATATTGACCTTCTATTTCATTTTCAGATATATACAAAAAATATTTTAAATGACTGATTTTCTCTTTTCATAAAGTGTGACCCGAACAAGAGATTTTTTTTTGAGTACATAGAAAATTCCAGATCTAAAGCTTATTAGTGACGCACATACATATGTACATTTTAAATAAACAAATAGATAAGTCGTATTCAGTAACTATTACTACTAAATGAGTATGTACTAGCGAATATGTATTTTATTAATTTTCTAGTTTTTTTTTCCCAGCCATTACTGTCTCACTGCTGGGCAAAGGCTTATCTTATCCTTCCACTCTGCTATATTTGTGGTGATAACCTTTCAGTCTTTTGTAAAGCCATCCAGGTTCTTTCACCTACATCTAGGTCTACTGCGATATTGTTTGACGTTTTGTGGAGTCCAAAACGTGATGGGCTTAGCAAACATTTGGTTGGACATTTAAATAAATAAATATGTTGGGACATTAACACACACCACCATCTAGTTCCATGGTAAGCTACGAGGCCTGTGTTATGGATACCAGATAGTTGATACATTACATATATATAATTTTAAATACACACATATTATAAATATAAACACCCATGTCTGGATTACAAACATTCGTGCTCATCACACAAATGAATGCCCCCAGCGGGACTTGAAGCCGCAACCGCTGGCACAGCAAGCAGGGTTACTACAAACTGAACCAAACGTGTCGTGTGTTTAGAATATAATATATGTCCAGCCAAGTCCCATTTCAATTGAACAGCTTTGCGAGTGACGTCAGCGATCAGTGTTATGGAGCGCAGTGCTGAGTTTATAATCTTATCTGATATATGAAAGCCGCAGAATATTGCGCTCCATGGATCGCTGGTAGACCTCAAGATCGGACCTCTGCTGAACTGTCAATGACCAAGTCTATCTAGTCCTGTCCAGTATACATAAATCTACGTTTGAATTTTAATGCGTAAAAAATATTTTTCTAAAAAATCTCTTTTTAGGTAATCTAACTTATATACTTTTACACTTATTTTTTTTCGAAAAAAAAAATCATAAGTGGTCGGGATCTTCAACAATAAGGGAACAAAGAAGATTATACTCTAAGTAAAAACTAAAGTTTCTACATATACCTAGACTTTACATCGACGCAGAATTTCAACTTAATATTGATATTATCACAGCCTTAACACCTATAAATTAGCATAATTGATTGAATTCAGTTAGGGGTTAAAATATACCACGAAGCTATCCAAATCTTCATCCCTCAATAAACTGTGGGAGTTTGTTACTACTAAATTAACCTTCTGAATTAACATCTGTTCCTAAGTTTGTATCTTTACTTAGTAATAATATGAATGTCAAATTGAGTTTATTGATTTTTGGCAGAATCTTTTACGTAGCAATATATCGACATTTTTGCACAGATAGTTTGTAGGTCAGAGTGCTATAAGGTTCTCAGTCACACGTGCCACTACTTGGTTCTATATTTTTATAAAGAAAACTTTTATATTATACTTTTTATAATATCATAACGTAGGGTATATATTAGATTTATACTGACAATATTGGAGTAGAGTATAGCAGTTTTAGATAGCATTTGGATACATATTATGTTTGTACCAAATTTTCCCGACCTTGTTTCAATTCAGTGTTTATACCATACGTAATTAGTTTTTTTTAAATATAGCAACAATTCTAACTATTTTAATATGCTTAAAATCTCCTTTGTTTGGATTCTGAATTAAAACATGTTATTCTAAGTTTAATACGAGTGTTATTGATATAGCATTCATATTAAATAATAAGACTCATGTTAAATTATCGTATGTCTTCCGTACGAAAACCATACATTTTAAGTTTTTTCTCCTTATGACTTTTTAATCTGAGTACTTAGAAAGGCATTTGAATTAAATTATATATAATAAAAACTTTTTAACAAAAAAATAAAAACCGACTTCAAACAAAAGCACTAAAAAGTAAAAAATAACTGATTGGTAGTTTTCATTTACTATACATACCTAATCAAATATTTTCGAAGTCGGTGTGCTTTGCTTTGTATGGGCTGGCACCGATTTCGAAAATATTTGATTAGGTATGTATTTATTAGGTAGGCTTTAATTACTTAGCCAAAGCACACCGACTTCGAAAATATTTGATTAGGTATGTATAGTAAATGAAAACTACTAATCAGTTATTTTTTACTATTTAGTGCTTTTGTTTGAAGTCGGTTTTTATTTTTTTGTTAAAAAGTTTTTATTTTTCCCTCTTTAGTGTAGACAGTAGTAGCAAAGTAAGAATTCTAACGTGTTAGGCTTGTCGAATCAAACAAAATAAGCCCAAACTCAAAGTATCTACTATTAGCCGTTGAAGAGTTCCACCTATCCACCTTCTGGCCTTACCATCAGATCAGGTCAATAATACCGAACCACTGTACTATCAACGGAAATAGAAACACTTGCAAAGTTTCAAGTCAATATGACAATTAGAAGTAGGTTAAATCCATCATTAGCTATTTTTCCACCCTTAGGGGTGGTATTTTTTTTTGAAATTTAAATAGCACCAATCTGGAAGTATACTCTTTCAAACAAAACAAAAATCGTCCAAATCGGTTAATAAATGACGAAGTTCTGAGGTAACAAACATAAAAAAAAATACAGTCGAATTGAGAACCTCTTCCTTTTTGAAGTCGGTTGAAAATGTGGGCTATGAGATACTCTAAATAAAATAAGGATCTAGTTCAATTATTTATTTTTTACATGATGATGATGATGTTCTCCTAGCCGATTCCGGCTACGGCGGCCAATCTCATTGAGATTAGCCAACTGCGCAGGAGATATTTTACATAGAGTATAACTGACGAAAGTCGAAAATAAATGTAATCGCTTAAGAATAATCTCTCCATTGGTCGGCTTGAGATTACAACGAAGTAGATTCGATCCACGTTGAATTGTTTTTTTATTATTTATTTTAAAGACACAATTTCAAGTAGACAATAAAACCTTAAGCACTCTAAGGACTAACCGAATAAAAATAAAACCAGTCATAATGTTAGGAATACTGATCGTCAATCAAGTGTGCATTAGCTACCCCAATAAGGGATGAAGGCTTTGCTTCCAAATTAAAAGATAAACTTGTAAACACCTATTACTTACATACCTACAAAAAAATAAAGACGAAGTTAAAATGCCTTGTTATTTTACCTAAAATAAAATATTTTGCGTTAGATAGAATTTTAAAACTTTTAAACGTCACCAACAAAAATAAAATCGGTCAAGTGCGAGTCGAATTTGCACACAAAGGTGTCTTTTAGGCTATGTATGTAGTATATTAAATTCGATGATCGATTACGAAGGATAAAAATATGTTTCTTGAATTATTAATATATTTTTATTTTGTTATTTGTTTTTGTAGCGGCAATAGAAATAAAAAATACTCTGTGAAAATTTTAACTCTGTACCTATGAGTTACAGCCCTCTGACAGACGGACGAACGGACGGACAGCGGCGGCAAAGTAACAGGGTTCTGTTGGCACCCTTCGGGTACGGAACCCTAAACATGACTAACACACACACACACCCATATGATTTTAAAAATTGTATTAAAATGACAAAAATCGTTATGTCATAGGATCGAATATGTAAATATCATATATATTTTTTAGATTTGTTTACACTCTAGTCTCTAATGCACTAAAAATCGATCGAATCTGCATTTCATACGCGATTTCAGAACTAAGCAAACGCTAAAAGTCAAATAGTTCAAAAGCTTGATTCATCAAAGGTTTTAATAATGTTTATTTATAACATCAACTTCCGATAGCTTTAGTTTTAATAGATACTCTCTAGAGATAAAAATAGCTAAGTCATTTCCAAACGACTAACTCGATTACGTTCTCTCAAAGCTTTCACGTAACCTACTTACCGCTTAGCCCCTCATGGTAATAATAAATACACTATATTCATAAGCTTACAAACTACGGTGTGTTACTAGTTAATATTCGGTATAAAATTAACGATAAAATATTTTTAGTCTATTAAATTAAATTTTTTTAATTTTATGTTGATAAAAGATACGTTTGGCTCAGTTTGTAGTGAACTTGCAGTGCCAGCGGTCGAGGGTTCGAGTCCCGCTGGGGGCATGCATTTGTGTAATGAGCACGAATGTTTGTACTCCAGCCATGGGTGTTTATATATATTTATAATATGTATGTATTTAAAGTTACATAATATATGTAGTGTATGAACTATCTGGTATCCATAACACAGGCCTCGTAGCTTACGATGGAACTAGATGGCGCTGTGTGTTGATGTCCCAACATATTTACTATATTTATTTATTCATTATTTATTATAAAGCTGAAGAACTTATTTTTTTGTTTATTTAAATGTGCAAATTTCTTGAACGATCAGTACGATTTAAAAAAATCTTTTTCACTATGCAGATAAAAGTTCAAATCATCGGAAATTTTATTTTAATTTATAGAGAAAATCCAAATAAAACGTCAGACCTAGATATTCCACAAAACCGATTGATTATTCACAGTTTTATATATACGTAACGAAACGTTTTTTTATATATATTTAGGTAAATCATAAAACACGTGGATAATGTGAAATACTACTAAAATATTTAATAGGAATCAAAATACGCTCTATTAAATCGTTTTATTTATGTGTAAAAACTTATATGAAATTTCAATTCCCTGCATTTATATTGACCTATATTAATGTTATCTAAATACTATATATATATATATATATATATATATATATATATATATATATATATATATATAGAATAAATAGTCGACGGTGTATAGCGTATAAAAAATAATTCTTATAGTATGTGTAGAAAGTTTCTTATGTTACATCCATACTAATATTATAAATATGAAAGTTTGTTAGGATAGATGGATAAATTTATGGATGTTTGTTACTCTTTCACGTCAGAACGGCTGTCTGGATGAAAATTTGCACAAATGTAGATTATAGTCTATAATAGCACATAGGTTACTTTTAATCCCGGAAAAATTTATGTTTCCTGTAGGATAGTTTTTTTTTGTCTAAGGATGAGCCTAAAGCGAAGCGAGTCGCCTCTAAGAACTGTAAATTAATTTTAACCTAATAAAATTTTTTAATGCTATCTTATAAGAAGGGTAAATGAAAGATGTAATGGAAAATAAATTTTTAATATCATAAAAAATTAGTTTAAAGACTGCTATATGTTACTTTAGTACTAGACTCTTCCCAGCAATCCACGTGTTCCTAGATAGTTTGGGCATGTTATTATTTATTTTTATTTTTCTTAATTATAATATTATAATCGAATCACAAAAAAACTCAGTCAAACATTTCTTATTTTAAATATAAAAGCTAGGTTTTTATATAAAACTGTTATCGCAGACATTTTTATATGGCTATTTTGGGGGTATAATAGAGATTTCTATATATGCCATGCATTTGGCCTGTGCACGCGAAAAACCACTTTGCCGTATCAATTCACTAATACTATAGCTTTTATAAGTGCTACGACCAAATTAAATAAATATACCATAAATTCTTCCTAAAGAAAAGTAAATCATTACAGTTAAATATTAAAATTTGTTTAGTAATTTTTATATTATATAGACTAGCGACTCATCCTCGCTTTGCTCGGATTCGTCCTTAGCTTGCTTCCGAATACAAATTTTCATCCCCATTTTCACTTCCTTAAGGGATGATTTCTGGGATAAAAAGTATCCTATGTCCTTCCCAGGGTCTTAAACTATCTTCTTACATATTTACTATTTTACATAGCGCTTCCGGCGAATTCTGTGCAATGAAAGAAATGTAACATGGAAAGTAAAAAACGTCTCATGTTTTAATATTTTATATCGTCTCTTTTAAAATTGAATGTTTAGTTAGGTTTATTTCATGACAGCTATGTAGACATTATGTTATTATGTTAGAGATTAATGTGTTTTAAGTAATTTTAGGTACTAGTAGTCCAGTGGTACTCACTCTCTTGGAAAACTGAGTGAAATGGGTTCAAACCACAGGTCTTGCACCTCTGATATTTTCATGGGACGAATCATTTCCAGTAATCATTTATTATACGGTGAAGGAAAACATTGTGAGGAGACTTGCATGTCTGAGAGAACCTAGCAAGTTTTCGAAAGACATATGAATTCCGCCAACCCGCACTTGGTCAGCATGGAACTCCCGATTATCCCCCTCGCATTGTAGGAAGGCCTGTGCCCAACAGCTGGACGTAGAAAAGGGCTGAACACAGTTATAATATTCACTAGCTACTCACCCCCGCTTCGCTTTATTGACTAATTTATAGTAATCTGATAATACAATAATAGCCTTTTGTAGAACGGAATGGATAGTGCAATGTAATAAATGTTATATGCTTTCTCTCTCTCTCATTACTGTCATGGCGGCGTGTGCGTTGTCAATTAAGTGTGCTCAGTAAAAAATAAAAGATTTAAAGTTTAACTGCGTGTATTACTCATAAATTCTATCTCCTTTAATCTTACAAAGGTCGTAGTTTTGATTTTACAAACATAAAAGAACGTAAAAGGCTCTCAAATACACCTAAAATGATTTAATAAAAGATTTTTTGGAGAGATGTGATTGCCTCCAAAAAATTTATGGTTAGTTTTTAAATAAATTATAAAATGTAGAAAAAGTGGTCACTCTCACGCCATATTCTTTGACTAGTTCTATTTAGGAGCGTAGCCTTAGTTTCCGAACTAAAAAAATAGTTTTTATAACAATGAAAATTATAAGAATTTTTATTTCTGATAAGAATGAAGTCAAACCACGTAATGCAAAACCTGTAGTCTACATATTAGAAGAAATTAAAAAAAATATTTAAAACGTTATATAAGTTTTATGTATATCCATATGATTTACATAGTTTTATATAACACATTTAATTCAAAAGATTAATATATTTACCAGGCAATTTCGAAAACTCGCTAACTTTCAAAATACACTAAATGTACTAAATAGGTTTGATGAAACTATTTTGTATTCTATCTACGCCATTGTTAGACTTCTTCAGAACGGCATATAACCACAGCTTCCGACAAACGACCGGTCGTCGCAGTTATACATCCTGTTGTAACGCTCCGGTGCCTTTTTGTGCGGTCGTTTCGAAATAGGGCTAAAGCTTGCTAGAGATATAGTCACGTCGAACTTTTTACTTATAAGTATACTTTGAATTAAAATTAAATATACAGCTTTTATAAATATTGAAGTCGTATTTATATTGGTACATATATTAAAAATGTAAATCTTGGATGTTAAACGTGTAATTCCATCCTATCTATACATAATAATAATAAAATTGTAACTAAGCCGAATCTGTACATTAAATATTTTTTGGAAAATCTTATTGAAATAAACATTATTATCGATACAGAGGCCAAATTTATAATTTTTAGAATTTTTGTCTGTCTGTCTATCTGTTACCGCATCACAGAAAAACCAATAGAGGAATTTGATGAAATTTGGTATGGTGATAGCTGGTTATCCGGGTCAACATATACGATACTTTTTACCGCCGGAAAATGTCTCATTTCTGAGAAAAAATGCAGAAACTGCAATGTAATAGTATACTAATATGTAAAACCTAAGAATTTGGTTTTTGGTCATCTGAACGCGGGCAGAGCCGCGGGCAATGCTAGTTATTTATATAATCCGTATTATATATTATTATTATTATAAATGTGAAAGTTTGTATGGATGTTTGTTACTCTTTCACGCCAGAATGGCTGAACGGATCTGGATGAAATTTGGCACAGAGATAGATTATAGTTTAGATTAGCACATAGATTACTTTATATAAAAGAAAAATGTACGGTTCCCGTGGAATAGATTTGGTTTTTTTTCACTCACATGTAAAAGTGACTATCTGTTTACATGTTTTTACACATAAACGTCTGGATCGATTCTATCTCTACAAATTAACAATAAAGTATTTTACAACATAAACACAAAAAATATATAAAAAACTAGCTGATATGACCCATTATTATGTATCAAAAGATTTTTATAGGTTTTATATTGAAATCCAACATTATCGGTATGGAAGCATAAAAACTATAATTTTGTCTAAAACTACGTATACTAAAAATGTACTAATCCTCCTAACTAATACGGTAATGTAATTTGGGCATAACATGACTTAATTAAATTACTACTTACATATATGGTTTACGTTGTTACGTAAGCCATGTTAGTTTTCGCTTCCTTATATTTACTTAGAGAATTTATGTGCAAGCAAAAAATAAAATTACAAATAATGAGATATACTTACAAGTACATATATTAATAAGATTAGTAAAGAACGAGTGTTTTAAAAGATTGATCTTTGAAATATCTGTACAATTTTAAATAAAAAGTAAAAAAAATATTGTTTCTTTGAAATAAAAAAATACAAAAGAAGAAAAATGTCTACGGAAAAAAGTCCATTTCAAAATTTACTATATAATTTTATAACAAAGTAGCTAATATTAAATGAAAATCGTTTATCAACTTGATTATACGAAAATTCTATAAGTCGAATTGAAAAATTAAACCATATTTCATTATAGAAGTCTATATGGATGCTCCATTATCTGATGTAGCGTCATTAGTTATTAGAGGAAATCTCTATCTATTTTAATCTAAACGCTATCCCAAAAGACCACGTATTAGTTCACAATGTTTTCGAAGCTATTAAGCACATTGTTCGCTAAGTTAATTACATCGGGCTACGTTTCAATACTGGCGAGTGAGAGATTTTAAAATTTGTTCTTTCACTTTGAAATTTATCTGCGAAATTTACTGGTAGCTTTAGTGGAAAGTAGTAATTCGATTAGACTCTAATTATTTCCATACTACTTATTCGATTCGGTCGCAGGTTTGAGTCCCGCTGGGGTGATTTATGTGATGTGCACGAATGTTTATATTCCATTTATGGGTGTTTATATTTATAATATGTATGTATTTAAAGTTATATATGTGTAGTGTATCAACTATCTGGTATCTAGAACACAAGCCTCGTAGCTTACCATGGAACTAGATGGTGCTGTGTGTAAATGTCCCAATATATTTATTTATTTATACTACTCGGTTTATAATAAATGTGAACGTCTGTATATGTTAATTTTTCACACTGAAACGACTGAACGGATTTAGATGAAATTTAGTACACTAGATTATGACTTGGAAAAACAAAAGCCTACGGTTAGGCACCTAAGGTTAAATAGCTAGTTGCTATAAATCTATACATATAATACAATTCTAAGTCGAATCTGTATATTAAATATTTTTTGTAAAATCTTATTGATAGTTATTATTATCGATACAGAAGCCGAATCTATAGTTTTTAGAATTTTTGTCTGACTTACTATTTGTCTGTCTGTGAAACCATCCCACGAAAACCAGTTGACAGATTTTGCTGAAATTGGGTATTATGATAGCTGGCTATCTGTGTTAATATATAGGATACTTTTTACTTAGGGAAAATATCTCATCTCTAAGAAATCTAGGTACAGTAACCGTTAAAACGTACCTAGGGACAAACCCGAACGAAGTGATGGTGAGTCGCTAGTAAATAATATAATAAAGTATGTTGGTGTCACCATAACTTTTCCTTTTAATTGTTTTATGGAACATGTTTAAAGCCAGAAGAATTATAATGTTTTTGGGAGTATATCCGATATTTTACCCCTTTATAAGATGAACTTCGAAAAATGCTAAAACACGTATTTATTTCATTTTATTGAATAACAATAATACCAAGTTTCAAATAATTTTGATAATAATTTTTTTCGGATTGTATTATAACGTGTTTTCTCGAGGGAATTAGATAATCTTCAACAAAAAATCACGCCAATCTGTCATTTCGTTTCGACGTGAATGAAGGACAAACAAGCAAACACACTTTAAAATTTATAATATTAGTATGGATTTATTGTTCAAATTATAGAGTCTACGGATAAAGCAGGTAAATAGATTTTTACGCTGTAGGTTTTTTTAAATCATTTAACCGATTTTTTAAAGAAAGAAATACTCTTATCTTCTCCAGTTAAAGAACAATTTTTATTATTAGGAAAATATGATATGTATTTTTTATGTGAACCAAATTTCAATGAAAACCAAAAAAGTAATAACACGAAATCAATAACATATTCATTCATATTCAATTCATGTTACCTTATTCTGAGAGTTCTAAGATTTTTCTATCATTTTGATTCATTTTATTAACATTTCTTTATAATATGTAATCTATATACATATTTACATTATACATGTAATTTAAATAAGTATATAAAATTAAATGTCTGGTGTTTTTGTGAGTGTTTCAGCTCATACTATCAATTTTTACTCTATTTGTACAGAAAAATCAAAGCAACGACAGATTTTGATAGGACTTACTCAGTTAAATAGTTTAATAGATCAATTAAAAGGTATATAATTAAAAATACTTCAAACACATAGGTTACTTTTGTAAAAGGTACGGTTCCCGTGCGATAGATTTGTTTTTATTTTTCACTAGAGATGAACTCGAGCGAAGCGAGTGTGGTTAGCTAGTTTTAAATATATTAGTTAAGCCTAAACATCCCCTATAATAAAAAAAAAACACCCTTAAAAATTATATTATTACTAGCGACTCACCCTCGCTCTCCTCGGGTTCGTCCCTAGTGGAAATTTAGGTTTGTATGTATTTTTAATGCCGAATCATAAAAAAAATGTCCATAAAATATTTTTTTGGGTGGACCACCCTTATCACTTAGGGGTGTGAAAAATAATTTACATCCTATTCTCAATTCTATTGAATGTACACACAAAATTTCATAAAAATTGGTCAAGCCGTTTCGTAGGAGTCTTATTACAAATACTGTGACACGAGAATTTTATATATATTAGATTATAAGTATGCACTACATTACTGTAAGCTTATTTGATTTCTCACAACCTGAAGACAATTTCGCCACATATTAGTAGTATTTTCTCATAAAAATGTACCTTTTCATCCAAATTTCTTTCACGCAATAACTTAAACCAAGCCTCTGATCACGTCGTACACGTAAAATTGGCTTACATATCTTTTCAAGATTGCCTATCTTTAGAAAGATCGAGAGTGGATGTTATTTGTGTACCGTTTGATGCCACCTCTTTGATGGGTTAGCTAATATTTTTCATATTTCAATTGACTATGTATTTTTATTGTAAACTTAACCAAAATTTCCCTTTTATCTCCTTTTATATTTGGATTGGAAAAGAAAATTTAAATAGGATTTACTGTACTTCAATATGTTAATAAATATTTATTTTTTGATAGTTAAGTGTTTTTCACATATATAAATCCAAGGATATTTGCTCACTGTAAATTATTAATATTTTTTTTTTTTTTTGTTAAAACATTGAGTAAACATGTGTTTGAAATCGGTGGGAAATAAAACTAAAATTGGTTTTACTTTTTATCAGTCAGCCAATATTCACAGGGACTCGGCTTGTAGATAAAGAAATATAGCATAGAACCAAATTCACTCTACAGATGAATCCAGGTATAAAGTAGTAGTAAAAAATCTAGATTACATAATCTAAATTCAGAAGCGAAATCAGGTTATAACTAAATTTGAGCCTAGGTCGTAATTTTAAATCCTTACTACGTGACCTTTTTCATGTGCATAAGGACTTGTTCACATGAAACAATGCCAGTACTTGCCAGTTCTAGACTTCGCTTCCTCTCTCATAAACACTTAAAGTACTCAACAAATAGTTCTGACGGCGAGAGGCAAAAGTCTAAGCCACGTTGGTCTCTTAGTGAGTGCTAATTAAATTTTAAAAGGCAGAAATAATTATAAAAAGCTTGTACTATTTTATTATTTTTGAATGTATTTTAAATATAGTGGCCTCAGTTCTGAGAAGAACTGGCGAAAGAAAGTCAGCGGGAGTAAAATATATTTTTTTATCCTTTTTGTAAGTATAATTATAAATTACAATAATTCTACAACGTTGGAGTTATATATTATTATAATATTTTAGTTTATATTTCTCAGAGATGAGATATTATCCCGCAGTAAAAAGTATTCGATACGTTGGGCTAGCTATCATCATCCAAATTTCATTAAAACCAGTCCAATGGTTTTCTCGTGATGCGGTCACAGATAGACAGACAAAAACTCTAAAAACTATAGATTCGGCCTCTGTATCGATAATAATGACTATGTCAAGAAGATTTTTCAAAAAATATTTTATGTACAAATTCGACTCAGAATTTTATTATACGAGTATGTATAAATTTAGTATTTAAATAAAAATGATTTTTTATGTATTAAATGATTATTAGCTCTGTATTAATAAATGTTGTATTTAATTAAGTTCATATTATTAGTAATTTCTGACATAAATAAAGTTCAAATTTAGTTTTTCTACGACTATCTTGACTATTTATTAATTTTTAATTTATATTAAAGTGAACTAAATTTGTTTTTTTTTTCAAGAATTTACTTGGGATAGAGGCCAATATTAATCTCCAATAATACATGTGGCATATTACATAGTAAAATGATTCTGTAAAACGTGACGAAAAAATATATAAGAAGTGAAATTTCTACTTTCATATATTTTCAGTATGAACAACCCTTAATAAAATAAGAATATCAATAAAAACACGTCTCACTATAACTCATGCGGTAACGCTAACCATGTTTCTGCTTAACGCCATATTTTTTATAAGACATCTTTATGTGAGAAAAGTGTGACCGAGATAGTTCCCTACATACACAGATTTCATTTAACATATGGAGTGCGTGACTGAACTAAGCACTTAGCTTAAATCTACAGTTATAAATTCGAATATTTGTATGTGTATGAGTGCATGTTTGTTACTTCTTTACTCTGCAACGGCTGAATGGATTTCGGTTAAATTTATTATATAATAGTTTAATAATTATTATATTAAAAGGCAGTGGTGGCCTAGTGGTAACGCGTTTGCTTAGGAAACCGAGTGAAACTGGTTCAAATCCCGGGTCTATAACCTCTGATATTTTCATGTGCGAATCATTTCTAACGTGATTACTTGCCTTATGGTGAAGAAAAACATCGTGAGGAAACCTACATGTCTGAGAGAATCTAGCAAGTTTTCGAAAGACATGTGAGTCCGCCAACCTGCACTTGGCCAGCGTGGTGGACTATGGCCTAATCCCCCTCGTATTGAAGAGAGGCCCGTGCCCAGCAATGGGACGTTAAAAAGGGCTCAATACAATTTAGCCCCTAGGGATGCTCCCGATCGAAGCAAGGGTAAATGTAGCTTTTACTTTAGTGAATGTAAAATTTAATAAGTTTTAATAAGAAATTTTATGTTTAACAAACATTCAGGAAACGCTCAGCCCCTTGAGATCAATTTGCGGAAGGTTATTTCCTACTAGAACACTAAGTACTAAAAATACTTAAGAATATAATATATTTTTAAGTTTTCAGTTTTAGTTAGTTTCATAATTAAATATTAATAGGTATATACTTCTATAAATAATTGTTAGTATCGATAACATAAATGTTTGATTAGAAAGCGAGCTACGTTTTTTATTTATTCACAATTGGCTCGATGGGAATTCCCATTAGCGATTTCCATATTTATAATCAAAAATATCGAACATCCATACAAAAAAATCCCTATTTATTATAAAAAAAGTATTGCTGTACCTTATTTGTACTTGTTTTCTTTGATAATATAAAGAACTCTAAGAACTCTCGTGCAAAATTTTATGCGTCTAGAATATAGCGGTTTGCTATGGTTTGTCTTAGTTGTCAGGCGTTTAGTGGCAGAGTATTATAAATGAGACTAGCGACTCACCCTCGCTCCGCTTGGGTTTGTCAATAGAAATGTTTTAACGGTTAGTATATATTTCTCAGAGGTGAGATAATTTACCGCAGTAAAAAGTAATATATGTTAACTCGGATAACCAGCTATCATCGTACCAAATTCCATCAAAATCTCTCCAGTCGTTTTTTCGTGATGCGTTCCCAGAGATACAGAGAGACAGACAAAATTCTAAAAACTATAGATTCTTCCTCTGTATCGAAAAAATGACTATTTCAATAAGATTTTCCAAAAAAATATTTAATGTACAGATTCGACTCAGAATTTTATTATATGTATAGATTATAAGCAAAAATAAAAATACGATATAATTTGTTAAATTAAAATACATAAATTAAACCGTTTATAGTTTTTAACAATATTTTCATTATATAAAACGAGATGTTAGCAATATCACAGATTATACCTATATGTAATACTATACTAGCTAGTAGTTTTGGTCACAGATCCGTGGCGCTTGCAACAGTGCGGAAACAACGGAAGTTCAAAAAAGTAAGTTAAAATCGTGATTAATATTAATCGTTTTAAAGCATAAAATAGTTTGTTAACATTATAACATAAAACAAGTTAATAGTTAAGAATTGTCCATATTACAACTTTAAGCATCTTTTGAGATAAGACAAATATAAGTGCATTCGTGCATAAAATATACACAACTCTGTTCCATTTACCCAGTGACCGTGTCCTAAGCATATCCTTTCAGAAAGGGGTAAAGTAGCAAAGAAATATTATGTTTTTATAGGATAACTTTCACAAATGCGCTTGAATGTTTAATGTTTAAGTTTTAAGTCCACCCTTGGAAATATGAATGGAAGTTCAAAACTTTAGTGGGTTCAGTTATATATTTTAAAGGATTATAAAGACAATTTAACGACTTTTGGGCGCAGTCTGTTGTAATTCGATGATCCTTTAGCGAAGTGGCATTCTACAATCTATATCGCTAAGAGATAAGTAAGTTAACAAAGCATCATATTCTAGCTAACGCTATAGTATGTCGTTTAATTTTTGTTTGTTTTATGAAGCCGATTTCAAGCGATTTCGAAAATCACACGTTTTTGTCTTAAGGTATATAATATTTGCACACTTAATCCATACTAATATTATAAATGTGAAAGTATATTTGTTTGTTTGTTCTTCTTTCACGTTAAAACAGAGTGACGGATGGGCGTGTCTTTTTGTGTGGAGATAGTTCGAGAGCTGAAGAGTGACATAGATTACTTTCTACCGCGGGAGATTATTTCATTCCCACGGAAAAAACACGTTATAATACAATCCACAACAACTCATCATACCTTTTTACATATTAAAATATATTTAGTCTATCTATTCGATGCTAACAGTTTTTTTAAATTTTATCCTCCTATAGTGAATATAAAGTACAACACTGGTCGTTGTCATCCAGCACGTAATTATCTCGACCATTAAATTTTTCTCAGCATAGCACCTCTAAAGTAAATAGGATGATAAGCCAAAAAGCTCTGACAATGTGAAAGCTATTTAGCTTCTAAAAGAATTTTAAGAAAATGTTTTCAAATTCATTAAAAATCCTTACATTATAAGGTTTTCACATTTATAACAATACATAAATAATAAATGTAAATAAATATGTTGGGACATTAACACACAGCACCATCTAGTTCCATGGTAAGCTAGGAGGCCTGCGTTATGGATACCACATAGTTGATACACTGCACATACATATATAACTTTAAATACCTATATACATATTATAAATATAAACTCCCAAGACTGGAGTACAAACATTCGTGCTCATAACACAAATGAATGCCCCCAGCGGGACTTGAACCCGTGAGCGCTGGCACAGCAAGTACAGATCACTACAGATTGAGCCAAACGTGGCGTGTATATATATATATATATATATATATATAATAGTAGCTCAATACTTAAAATGTAAGGTTGAATTAAACTATTATAAACTTTCTTTTTTCTAATTTTTGTTCTAACACCAAGAATTCTATAACAAAAAGCCAGCAAAGAGAGTAAAATAAATCTCACACCCTTTTTAATTAAACGCTATAATGCGCGTAAAATATAAAACCTCTTTAAATGTGAACCTTAACAATGAAAGCACACAATCGTACTAAACCCTAGTTAAAATTGTCACATTTCCACCGCACATGAGCATTCAAAACGTGCCTAAACGCAAACAGAAAGCACCAAACGATTATATTTCCTATTACAAAGGTATAAAGATACAAAATCGTATGCATATATCTCCACGTGTTCAAATTTTATTCAAAAATCAGTGGTCTGGGAACATAGAGAGCTGTTTGTCATCCTTTCTTGTCATTTAGGGATATTTTCGGATATGAGATGGCTAGAATATAAAACGCTTGCAGAACGATGTAAATAGATCTTATGGGCATGTTTACATTGGAAATTATGGTAAAACAATGTTATGATAGCGGTGCGCATCACTGATTATACGTTGATTTGAAAAAAACAATGTTAATAAGTAAATTTTAAAGGAGAAGGTATAATTTAATAAAAAAAATTTTGCTTTGTATTGTACTAGCGACTCAACCTGGCTTCACCCGGGTTCGTCCCTAGGTTACTTTTCCATACAAAATTTTATTACCATTTTCACCTCTATAAGGGATGATTTCCGGGACAAAAACTATCATATGTCCTTTCCATGATATCAAAATGTCTTCTTACCAAAATTCATCTAAATCAGTTTACTAGTTTCGGAGCTTATTCGGTACAAACAAACAAACAAAAATATCTTTCCTCTTTATAATATTAGTATACATATAGATTATTTTTGGAATTATGAATCGATTTTCATTCTAAGTTTTTAATGAATTATCAAATCATACCAAATACGAAATCCAACTTTAAAAGTGGAATATACTCTTAAAGTGACTTTGTCTGTGAATAATTTACTTAATTTCATATTAAACGATAATAATAATTGGATTTGATCAAAGCGCTCGATGCACCGGATTCAATTCTGATATAATAAATATTTAAATACAGAAGCATTAAGCTATCCCTATGGAAGGATTAAATTGATGAATGACCTTCACAGCTCTACTCGCTTGTTAAGATAACAAACATCATTCATAGTCAAATTTTCTTTTTAATTGTAAAGATTTCTTTTAAATTATTCAAACCAATTTCCCGAATCTCGAGAAAAAATATAATATTTAGAGAAATAGTTATAGTTAGCAAACTTGGCAATTTTAGGAATTTGCGGAACATAACTCACACAGCTTTCTAGCACAGCTTTCTCTACCTACCTACTAATATTATAAACGCAAAAGTTTATGAGATGTGTTAAGGATGGCTTGTTATTTTTCCGCGCACAAACTACTGAACGGATTTTGATAAAATTATACAGCAATATAGCTTAAATACCAGAGTAATATAATACATCTATGTATATAAAAAACAAAGTCCAGTTAGTTACACCATTTATAACTCAAGAACGGCTGGACTGGTTTTTATGGTCTTTGATTTGTTGGATTGGCCTCTGCCGCAAGCAGAATAACTATTAAAACATCGGAAAAATTCACGAAGAAAATTTACATGGCTAATGCTAGCTAATAACTGTTTATATCTATTTAAAATGTGAAAAAGCGAAGTGAGGGTTGTAGAATAAAATGTGATTTGATTGAGATGTCAAATAAACGGTCTGTCAACGGATCTTGTTGTTTCACTACATGGTGACAGCGGTGCGCATTTAAAATTAAAATTATTTAGTTTAAACATACAAAAAGTATTAAACAATATTTGCATTGTGTGTATAGACGTACAAAATTTATTTATTTGTGTAAAAATGGAACATGCGCGGCCGCCGAGTGAATTATCATTTGAAGGAGGTCCGGCAAGTCGAGCAGATTCATGGCGGCGGTGGTTAAAGCAATTTCAAGTGTTTTTAAAAGCGTCTGGCGTAAACAAAGAGCCCGGTGACGTACAAGCGAGTTTACTGATCAACTTAATAGGCCCTGAGGGATACGATATTTATTCCACTTTTAGATTTAATGCTGAAAAAGATCGCGATGACATCAACATATTGATCGAAAAATTTAACTGTCACTTTGGAACAAAGGCCAACACGACTATGGTCCGTTTTAAATTTTTTACTCGCAATCAACAGGTCGGCGAAAATGTAGATGAGTACGTCACGGCGTTAAAATTATTGAGTCAGCAGTGTGAGTTTGAGCACTTGGAGGATGGGCTAGTACGTGACCGCATAGTGTGCGGAATTATAGACTGCGCCGTCCGGGACAGATTATTGAGGACAGACGAGTTGACGTTGGATAAAGCGATTCGTATATGTCAGAGTAACGAAATATCTAACGAGGAAAATAAGCAAATCGCGATAGCCAAAAACGAGCCTAAGGAGTCGGTGGACGCCGTATGGAGTCATCGCGGAGGTGCGCGCGGGCGCTGGGACGGCGCGGGCGCGGCGCGCGGTGCTAGGCGTGGCGCAGCGCGTGGTGCAAGCGCGAGCTGGGTTGCACGGCGCGGAGCGGCCGGCGCGGGCGCCACTGGCACCGTACGTGCGGCGTTAAGCGGAGTGTGCAGCGCATGCGGTGAGCTGTATTGTGCTAGTGACGAGCGATGTGTCGCTAGAAAAGTTAAATGTTATTTCTGTGGTGATAGAGGACATTATAGAAAAATGTGCCCGAATAAAAAGGTAAACAGAGTCTACGAACTGCGGGAGAATAGTGATAGTGATGATAATGATAATGGGTTGTTTTATGTTTACAATATTGATTTAGAGGACACGCTTATGGATTCTAAATGGTATGAAAAGTTATATTTATACAAAGATCGTTCAAAATTTATTTTATTCAAGTTGGATACTGGTTCTGATTTAAACATTATTTCAAAAAAATGTTTTCAACGTTTGGGATTCACAACTTCCGATGTTGAGCCGGCTAGCGTAAGAGCACAATCATTTTGTGGTAATTTTTTAAATATTTTAGGGTCATGCAATATAGATTGGGTGTATAAAAATAATAATTTTCGTTTAAAAATGTATATTACAGATGCTAATAGCCAAAGTATATTAGGTAAAAGTGCTTTAGAAAAATTGAATTTAATTAAGCGTATATATTCTTTAAATATTAAGGATTATAACGAGTTATTTGAAGGCTTAGGTAAATTGCCTGGTAAATACAGTATTCCGTTAGAGAATAATGTCTCTTCATGCATATCTCCGGTACGAAAAGTTCCTCTTGGTCTAAGGGATAGATTGTTTGTTGAGTTATGTCGAATGGAGAAATTAGGAGTCATTCGTAAGGTCACCCATCCGACTTCGTGGGTCAATGCGATCGTTATAGTTGCAAAAAAAGATGGTAGTTTTCGTATTTGCATGGATCCCAGACCTCTTAACCGTGTCTTACGCAGACAATATTACCCGCTGCCTACTCTTACAGAAATTGCTACGAAGCTTAAAGGTGCTAAATATTTTAGCAAACTTGATGCTAGATCTGGGTTCTGGATGCTGGAGTTAGATGACGCTAGTGCAGACCTCTGTACGTTTGGGACTCCGTTCGGACGGTATCAATTCACACGGCTACCCTTTGGTATAAATTCAGCTTCAGAAGTTTTTCATGCTAGGGTACGTCAAACGCTAGAAGATCTAGAAGGCGTCGATTCGTTTATTGATGACTTCATAGTCTGGGGGTCCACGCGACAACAGCACGATGAACGGTTAAAGAGTCTTTTAGAGCGAGCCAAAGATGTTGGTATAAGGTTTAATCGTGACAAATGCATATTTGGTGTTACGGAAGTTACTTACCTGGGGCACACGTTCAGTGGGGATGGTATGAAAATTGAAGAGGCAAAACTGAAGGCTATTTTAGACATGCCGACACCTACAGACAGACAAGCTTTAGAGAGGTTCTTAGGTGTTGTTAATTACGTGTCTAAATTCATAGCTAACTTCTCAAGTAAAGTAGCTCCTCTGAGATCTTTATTAAAAAAAGACATTGAATGGTATTGGGGTCAGCAGGAGGATATAATTGTGAAACAGCTGAAGCAGGACCTTTGTACAGCTCCAGTCCTGGCACTGTATGATGCGAGCGCGCCTGCGCTATTGTCGGTAGATGCGAGTTCACATGCGTTAGGTGCGGTGCTACTTCAAGGGGGACGACCCGTGGAGTTTGCTTCGCTCACTTTAACAGAGACGCAACAGCGGTATGCACAGATCGAAAAAGAAATGCTGGCCATTGTTTTTGCTTTAGAAAGGTTCCACCAGTATGTCTATGGTAAAGAAGACGTGGTTGTGGAAACGGACCACAAGCCACTTGAAGCACTCTTTAAAAAATCATTGGACAAGGTGCCTATTCGCCTGCAGCGTATGATGCTGCGTGTTCAGAGATACGATTTCTCAGTCAGGTATACACCAGGAAAGTACATGTTTATCGCTGATGCACTGTCACGGGCTCCGCTACCTGATCGTATGAATGAGAACGTATCAGAAGAGCTTGAGTACCAAACTTGTTTTATGCTTCAATGGATTCGATTTAGTCCTGAAAAAATTGACATTTTAAGAAAAAATACCAGTTGTGATAAAGAATGTCTCGCTTTAATAAACTATATAAAAGACGGATGGCCACAGCAAAAATATCAAGTAGATGAGAGTGTTCGTCGTTTTTGGGATTGCCGAGAATCTCTAGAATTTATTGATGGTATTTTGTTTAAAGATAACTTAGTGTATATTCCAAAGGCTCTGCGTTCAGAAATGGTGGCAAGAGTTCACGAGGGTCACCTGGGTATTGACAGGTGCAAACGACGAGCTCGTGAGGTAATGTTTTGGCCAGGCATGTCCAATGACATTGAGGTGGCGGTTCGTCGTTGTAAAACATGCATTGCTCATGCGGCGATGCCACGCAAAGAACCTATGATTCCTCATGAAATACCAAGCCTGCCGTGGCAAAAAATTGGCTCTGATATATTTGAGTATAACAGAAAACATTTTTTGATTTTAGTGGATTATTTTTCAAATTTTGTTGAAGTTTGTCCCTTAAGCTCAATGTCGTCTAAATCCGTAATTTTAGCTTTCAAAGACCAATTTGCACGTCACGGTATACCTGGTGAAGTGGTCACAGATAATGGTCCATGTTATGCGTCTAAAGACTTTAAATCATTTAGTGAGAGTTGGGGATTTATGCACACAACGTCCTCGCCAAATTATCCCCAGTCAAATGGCAAAAGCGAGCGCACGGTGCGAACAATTAAATCTTTGCTTATTAAATCACTCTCCGATGGCTCTGATTTTTACTTAAGTTTATTGAATTTTAGGTCTACGCCAAGAAATGGTTTAGCGAGTCCAGCTGAATTACTAATGAGTAGACGACTCAACACTCGTTTACCCATTCATCCTGAAAAGTTACAACCTGCTAGGGATAACGCAAAAGACCACGCTACTATGATTCAAAATCAAAATAACCAAAAGGCCTGGTACGATAAAAAAACTAGTACAATGCCCGAAATACAGATTGGTGATTATGTAATCACAAGAGATGATGGGAAAAAGAGTCGTGAGGCTCGGGTAGTAGGGCGTGCGCCACAACCACGCTCGTATTTTGTGATTGACAAAACTGGTAGACGTCTTAGGAGAAATCGCAAGCACCTGGTTAAGCTTCAAAATGATCTTTCTCCGGCAACATTTCATTCAGAAATGATGATCCCGGACGATGAGGTCATGGTAAGGGACTGTGACAGTTCAGGTAGTGCTGAATTAGCTACACATTGTTCTTCCCAACTACAAGTTGGTGATTCTGATAACTGTTCACCGCTGAGCTTTAGTAAAAATAACGAAGCGCGACAAACCAGGATAGCTGCAAATAAAGCTAGGGATAGAATTAAAAGATGTTTCTAAAAAAAAATGTAATAATTTGTAATTAGCAGATAAATGCATGTTGCTTAAATTTGAGTCTATAATAGTATTATTTATTAGTTATAATTATTTGTATTTGCATGTTACTTTCATTATTAAAGGGAAAGATGTAGAATAAAATGTGATTTGATTGAGATGTCAAATAAACGGTCTGTCAACGGATCTTGTTGTTTCACTACAAGGGTGTCGCTAGAAGGTTATAATTTTTTAGTCTGTATAAATAAATATTATATATGTGAAAGTTTGTGAGTATGTATGGATGTTTGTTACTCTTTCACGCCAGAACAGCTGAACGGATCTGAATGAAATTTGATACAGCTATAGACTATAATCTGGAATAGCAAATAGGCTACTTTTTATCCCGGAAAAATGTATGGTTCCCGTGGAATTGGTTTTGTTTTTGTTTTCTTGCTAATAACATATAATTGAACTACGCCTGCAAAGCCACGAGGAAACACTAGAATATAATATAAGTGGAATTAATAAAATCGGAAGAAAGTGAATAGCAAAGTGAGAGTTTAGACTATTATTCTTTCTTCTATCAATTTTGTATAGAAAAAAGTTGGCTCTGATATTTAATTTATACAAAAGTTTATTGCTAAAACTTTATAAAATAAATCTGTAAGCTTTTTTTATAAGTCAAATAAAACATTACTTTTATTATAACATACCTTTTAGTTACGATCGAATATAAATGTTATATTTTCCATTTATGTACTTAATATTAAATATGTATATTACATATTATATATAATTATGTGTAGCAAATGCCTATGTAATGTATATTATAACAATTCATGTTTGAACCGTATAAAGTCACCTCATAACACAGTTTATAGGCAAAGTTATATATTTCGATAGCTACAGTAGTGGATTTATTATGTAAGTTAGAATTGTAAAAATTTAATATTATTTAATACTTTCTTACATTTACGCAAATATTTCACATTTTGAATAAAACTATCTTTTCGGATTTTTTCGCAGATTTATTTTGTTTTTTTGGTTACTGACGTTTCGATTTCAAATGCTTTAAGCACCAATCATGGACACGGGAAAGAGGAGTCTCTTTCCCGTGAGAAAAGAAAAGACAGTTTTATTTAATATTGTTTTGTAAATAATTTGAGGCTTATGAAAAATTTCATTATATTTTTTATTTCACCTTTACATCTTAATGTAAATTTCAATTCAATTCAAATGTTTTTCTTAGTGCCTTCTAGGAACGCCACATAGGTATATTTTACTTCGCTAATAACACATAATTTGGTAAAATACGTTATATTAAATACTAGCATTGCCCGCGGCTACGCCCGCGTTCAGATGACCCGGATAACCAGCTATCACCATACTAAAGTTCATAAAAATCCCTCCAGTGGTTTTTCTGTAATGCGGTAACAGACAGACAGACAGAAAGACAGCTAGACAGACAAACGGAAAAAATCTAAAAGCAATATATAAAAAATATTTAATGTACAGATTTGGCTTAGTTACAATTTTATTATATGTATAGATAACCTGTAGAAAAGATGAATGATAGAAAAGATGAGAAAAATTGAGTCCATTATTAAATAATTTTGTTCAATGCTTACACAAAGCTCTGCAAATATTATGAGCACTGAGGCGTAAGCCACATGAGTTTCATTTTATCCTCGATGAAGACGAGAAAATAAAAAATAAAAAAATATTAAATAATTTAACAAGATTTTCAAAGGCTACTGCATGAGTTATTAAATATATGTACATAGGTTATTTTGAATTATAATTACAGGTAGAGCTCGTATCTTCTTCGTCGTCTTCTGCTAAGCTCTCAGAGTGAAATAAAATGGAGAACAAACTTATATTTGCACACAATTCTATACTATAATATCTCCTGAGCACATGTGTCAGAGAAATTGGACAAAATCGTTCAGGATACGTTATTTTAACAAGAGCAATTATGAAGCTAGTAATCAATAATTTTAATTGTAACTTAATTAAACTTACTCAAAGGAATAAGATTTCAAAGAGCATATGGTATTAGCCTATTTGGATGTGACCAGTCAAAGTTTCGACAAAGATATTATTATTGAATGAAATATTGGCAATTTACGTTTCGTCGGTTTCGGAATGCATTATTATATATGAAATATGAATAAAATTTCAAAAGTGAATAGTGTAATTCGATATATAGTACACGAATAGACTTAAAATATAAAAAACCGAATATTAAGATATTACTTACTTACGAACTTAGTTAAAGAGCTATAGATATCAACTATTTTTTTAAGGGTTTAAAGATTTTTTTTATTTTATTATAAATTAGAAGAACAAAAACAAAGTGACAAAAATCTAATATATTTCAGCAATCTTGCATATTTATTTATTTTTACTGGCGATCTCGGAAACGGCTCTAACGATTTCACTGAAATTTGGTATGTGAGAGTTTTCGGGGGCGCGAAATCGATCTAGATTAGTCTTATGTCTCGGAAAACGAGTGCTTTCGAGTTTTCATGCGGTTTAATTTCACAACATTGCACGCAAAATATGGTCGCTAATTTTGCACGCTCCGGCATATGCATCGTGGTCAAGCGACCAAGGCGCAAGATTGACAATCACAAGTTGTCCGGATTTAAATCCTGGTCGGATACAAAGTTTTTATTTGTATTTTTTTTGTTCTTTTTTTGTAATTATTAAACTTAACTTTTTTTCTAAAAATTACCATATAACAAAAAAGAGCTACGAGCAAAGCTCGGTCGCCCAAGTACTGCTTATAATATAGCAAAAGTATGTACTAAGTAAAAGCCTGCATATTTCTGTACATTGTTTCTAAATATACCAAAGACGTATGAGTACTCTATATCAAAACTCAGAGCTGTATCATGACATGTCACTGTCAAGTCGGGAGCTCTACACAAAGTCTGTTTCTTGTCCACCCCGACACTTAATACAAGTTTGTTTTTCATACGAAAAACATTCGGGTTACACTGAGTCATAATTTTTGCTGTTATATTTTCCATTTTATTTTTTAATTAATTATTTATATATTTTTTAAATGTTGTACTTTGTTGCTATTTCTCTTTTTTTTCAAATTAATGTATAATTTTATAGATAGACACCGTCTGGGATAACTGTAACTTTGAGGCGTCAAAAGCCTTAGTCTCAACGTTGGGAAACGTTGGGAAAAAACCCCAAAAAAGCCCTCGAAAAATGGCGAGAGTTTTATTTCTAAATCTAAGAAAGTATGAAAGTCAGAATTTTCACACATTTACAATGTAACTAAAAATGAAAGTTTTTTTTACACATTTTAAATAACATAAAACACTACATGAAGATAAAAGTCTATAAGATGTAAGTTCCTAATAACTGCGATACAAGATGGCCTCTAACAAGAATCGTTCCATTTCCCGTTTATAGCCAATCCTTTGTACGATTGTACCAATTTTCAAGTACACTTCGCTTATTTCCTTTACTTCATGTCGCATTCTTTGATTCATTATGCTGTAAAATAATAAAATTTAATTATTTTAAACGTACCCAATTAAGTTTTTTCAAAAGCTGAATAAAAAACGATGGAGACCATAGAAGTAATTTAATTAATTATTCACAGGGTATGAATAAAAATATGAAAATATATTTCTAAGTCTTTCAAATGAAATATTAGAAGATAATATGTACTTTAAACTAGGTCAGGTCATAAATGTAAAAAAAAAGTTACTGATGAAATGCAAATATTAAACGGGTTCCCAAGAATATTCTATTGCAGATTACATCTAATGGTTTACATATTATTTCCTATGGGACTCCGTCATCAACATATGACATGGAAATTGGAAAGCACTTAATACTTTAATAAAAAGTCCATATCACTCTCCGGTTTGTTCACTCTTTATGTAACAAATAATGTTAGGCCATTTTTTCGTACCTGAGGGAAATGTGGATAAACAAACTCTCTTTCACATTATAAAGAGGCAAAGTTTTTTTTTTTTGTTTGTTTATTTGTTTGTTTGAAAGCGCTCATCTCAGGAACTACTCATCTAATTCGAAAATTGTTAATTGAAAATTTGTGCATCAGATAGCTTGCTTATTGAAGAAGACTTATAGGCTATATATCAATCCATATATAACCTATCTATTCTATCCGTTAAAACGTACCTAGGGATGAACCCGAGCAAAGGGAGGGTGAGTCGCTTGTACTTTATAGATTTGCTCATTTCTACGTGTAATTTATTTATATGTATATAAATGCTTCAAAGTTTTATAGTGTTTAAATGAGAGATGGCTTTTTTTTCAAATTGGCCTAGTAAGAGATGTTAGCGTAAACAAAGTAAAACAAATTAATTCTATATCATCCCTTCACCAAAGAAAACTCCAAATCAGAACACTAAATGATTCTAATATTTGAACCGGAACTAACTCGATATTGATTTCATTCATACATTATTTTTTCCACGTCCTATTCTATGTTAATTTATCTTTGCCACTCCATTAATCAGAACGCTTTCCCACAGTTGCGGGATGGTACTCCAATATGACGCTGTAGCGCAAAACATCTCGAGCTCTTTATGGTTTCCAAGCGATTTTTAAAGGACTCCCTTTGTGACTTGTTGTGATTCTAATTCCTTTGTCTCAACTGAGACAGTACAAACTTCACAGGTTAAGTCATAATTTTTTAAGACTTTTTCTTACATCCGTATAAGAACGCAACGTTTAGATCATTTGTTTGTCTGTTCGTGCGAATGTTAATGTGTTGTGAAATAAAGATATTGTACGTAAATAGAGTTAGGTGGATGTATAATAATGAATGGAGGAATAGACTTATGATTAAGGAAATAATTTTTGGATAAATCTAAACATATTAATTTAAAAGGTTTATTATTAATCTAATTTTTATCATTTAAAAGAATTTAGTAAGTCTTGAATATTAAAGAAAAAAAATCCCAAAATACATAAAACTGCCCTTTACAGTGTATTTAATGTATATATTCATTTTGTAATCTATACATAATAAACATATATGTAATAAATTTCTGAGTCGAATTTGTACATTGAATATTTTTTGGAAAATCTTATTGAAATAGTCATTATTATCGATACAGAGGCCGAATCTATAGTTTTTAAAAAATTTATCTATCTGTCTGGGAATGCATCACAACAAAATCACTGGGTAGATTTTGAGGAAATTTGGTATGATGATAGCTGGTTATCCGGGTACATATAGGATACTTTTTACTGCGGGAAATTTTTTCATCTCTGAGAAATCTATACTAAACGTTAAAACATAACTAGGGACAAACTCGAGTGAAGCGAGGGTGAGACGCTAGTATAATTTGTAATTTAATTCTAGCTGTAATTGTGAAGGCGCAGTGGTTATTTGAACGAGTATGGCTAATAGTGTAGTACATTGGAGATAACAAGTTTATTTTTATCTCAGAACCACTATTTGTGTTGATCTGATAAATAATGATTTGAGTTTATACGTGTATAAGAATCACGATATACAAAATGTTAATATCGCTATGTTATTCCTGCAAGGTATAAGAATTTCTTTTGTATGTTTAAATATGTTAATTTCTAAATATGTCAGGTAGATTTAAAAACTCGTCAAAGTTAATTATTTTATATAACACTAGCAGTATCCGCGGCTTCACCCGCGTTCAGACTACTAAAACACAAATTCTTTGGCTTACCGTCTGCCGCATCACTTACCGTGTCCGCTTGTGAATTTAAACCTTGCAGGAACCCACTTGAACATACACAAAAATATAATTAAATTCGTCCCTGCCATTTAGGAGAAGATCACTGACATACCTATTGCAGCGCCACCTACCGGGTCGAATTGTATTTTTAAACCATTCAGGAGCCCATTGAAATATATACGCAAAATTTCATCCAAGTCGGTCCAGCCTTTTAGGAGGAGCAAGGTGACAAACACACGTACAGAAGAATTATATATGTATATTAAGATTTATAAATAAGATTATAGAAGTTACAGAGTGAATAAGTAATCCTATCAAGTCTTAGGAAAGAAGAAATAATCTATATAAATAAAATTGAATGTTCGTAAGTTAGTCCTCTATATATTCCTAAATAATTTATGCGATTGTGGGTAACTCTGGTGGGTTCTGTGTATGTCTGTGAAGGTTATTGGAGTAAAAAAAATTTTTTTTCTTTAGGCGTTTGTTTTTTATGCGTTCCTAAACCATTCTAGCTTAGGGACGCACCCGAGTCAAGCAAGGGTAAATCGTTAGTCATACATAAATAAAATAGGTCAGCTTCGTAGTTATGCAAGTCTTACACTAATATTATAAAGCGGTAAAGTTTGTGAGTTTGTTTGTAGGAAATAATCTATGTAACTACTAAACTGATTTAGATAAAATCTGGTAAGAAGATAGTTCGAGACCCCAAGAAGGACCAAGAATAGTGTTAATTCCAAAAATCATCCATAAGAGGGTGAAAATGGGGTTGAAAGTTTGTATGGGGAATAGCTATTTTTTTATAAATATAAAACATTATTTAACATGTAATGATTAATGGTATATTCAGGACATTTTTATTGAACATCCATTTTCTTTTTTTATTGCACATAATTTAAGAGGTTATTTCGAATTCTACTGTTTCATTAATTCTTAGCTTTGTAAAGAAAATTTTGAAGAAGTTTAACATTAAATAATAGAGAAATGTACCAAAAATAACAAAAATACATGAGAAGGAGATCAGATGCAAATAGGTCGTGGGAAGCAGACGTTGTATCTAAGTACTTGGTTGAATTAAATTTAGTATAAAATCATGTTTTAGTAAAAAGAGTTCTATTTGCTCTACAGGATAGAGACGTTCAACTTTATCTTATTCTAATGCAAAATTCCATTATTATATTTTACTTAAATCTACAATGAAATTTAATTAGTATAATAAAATGTAAATTTACAATATTATATCATCAAGAATTCAACCTCATATTTAAACTCACTTATCATTTACAAGATATTATGGGTTAGATTTTCGGGAAAGTACCGTTGATTATTGCGTCGTTATTATATGTCCCAATATCATAGCTTCAGGGGTTTTAACTAATATATACTGGTGACTGTTTTGTAGCATTAATGCTGAGAGATGTTTTTATTTAAGCCATTATTTTAGAGGTCAGACATCGAAGGTGGTGATAAATGAAAATAACAAACAAATTGTATTAATGCCAAATAAAAGAAAAATATTAAATAGTAAACTAGCAGACCCAGCACACGTTGTTTTGGCTTGCATACGAAAATCTTTAATTTTTCAATAAAAAAAGGATGATGTTCTCCTGACCGATCCCGGCCACGGCGGCCAATCTCATTGAGACTAGCCGACTGCGCAGGAGATATTATAGTGCACAAGTGTACGCGCAGACACAAGTGCACTCTTTATTCCTGTCACTTTCATACTCCGGTGGGACGACTACTCGACACGACCAGTGACAGTTAAGGTGCAGGACCGACGGCTTTACGTGCTCTCCGAGGCACGGGGGTGAAACACCGCCAACTTCCCAACTCCGGGCCGTTACTGAGACTGACTATACAGAAAGACTCAATAACTAAACTTGGCCCGACCCGGGACTCGAACCCAGGACTTCCGGGTGGGCAGCCGTACATGTTAGCCACTACACCACCGAGGCAGTTAAAAAAGCATATAATCGGGATAAAAACTATCCTATCTTTTAAGTTGGAACAAATCACACATTTTGAAAAAAAAATACGTTAAGATCGAATAAGTAGTTTCGGAGTTTACCTCGAAACAACATCGTGACATGAAAATTTTATATAGATAAAATATACTGCTTCATATCATAAATACACTTATTTATTCAATATTGGCAATTGATATATTCGTAGATGCTCACACAAAAGCGTATGATATAAAGCAACAGCAATTCCTTAGTGGGCACTGGAGCGGAGAATCGCATTAAAGGATTCCGCTTAGAGCTGATCAGATTTTAAAAATAAATTTAAAAGCCTTGTCTGGTCTATTTACTTTTTCAGTCTCTGACATCAAAGGAGACAGAAATGTTTGTAGATACTGAGCTCTTTATTTAGTTCTACCAATATTATATACCTAAAATATAAATAACTAGCGATTCTCCCTCGCTTCTCTCGGGTTCGTCCCGGAGTACTATACCGGTTAGTATGGAACAGATAGACTAAATGTATATAGATAGGTATGATGAGTTCTACATCCCTTACTTAAGAAATTATTGATTTCCCAAACAAACTTTCATCCTCCTTTTCATCCCATTAAGGGGTGATTTCCGGGATAAAAATATCTTACGTCCGCTCCAGAGTCTCAAAATATCTACCAAATTTTATCTAAATCGGTTTATCGGATTTTAGTTTATCTATTAAATATACAATCATATAAACAAACAAAAATGTTTTTTCCTAATAGAAAGGCCTAATTAGATAGATATTTGGAATTTGGTAACCTAATTTATAATAAAATTCTAAGTACTTATTCCTCGTAAAGTATTTATTTTGTATGAAAAAAATACGAAAATTAATTACTATTAAAATAAATAAAAATTATTTTTTAATATATAATTTTTATTATATTTTTAATATAAAATTATTATATTATTAAAATAAATTAAAATAACTAAAAAAAAATGAAAATAAATAAATTCTTTAAAAATATTATTAGTTCAATAACAAAAAAACAATATTCAAGGTTTACAACTTTTATAATAACTATTTTTGACTTTGTAGGTAAGTTTGTTACTGGAAGATTTGTTCATTTGTAATACTAAAACAGTATTTTAGAGTTCTTTTGCAGTGTCGTGAGCACATTAACAGATACAAGTCAAAGTCTTTGCAGTGCGATCTCTAACATAAAACAACAAAGAATAATATAGTAGCTTAGTAAGTTGAGAGTATTCTACAGTAAATATTTGTTCTATTTAGTTTCTTAAAATATACCATAATGTATTGACGAAATAATTATTGTTACTTCACATTTTAAATAAAACTATCTTCGGATTATTTCGCGGATTTATTTTGATTTTTGATTCCCGACGTTTCGAATGCTTTACAGCAATAGATATTCATAGTCACGGGAGAGACTGAGGCACGATTTCACCAACAACCCATAAGCTACCACCTACGTATGGGATCCCTAGCTTAAAAGTCCCCTAAACTAGCCCCTAAATTAAATTTCGTTTTACGATCGTCTTTAAGCCCATATTTCGTGTACCTAAATTTAGGAGGCCTTTTAGTATTTAGGTGATCCCTAACTGTCGGTGAAACAGAAACTGTCCCCTAACAGCCCCCTTTTTTTTTTTAACGTTGGGAAATGCATTTACGCACGAGGTGTGGGACTCACCGGCAAAGCCAGTACTACCCACTAAAACCCAACAAAACCTTCCTCCGTCTTAATGGGGCGTCGCAGGATCGCTTACGCATTCAACTACGACGCCCCGACGGCAGGTATGCCGAAGCAGACCACAACAACCACGGGGTTGCTCCACAGTCCAATCTGCTATCAGAGAAGTACCAGGAGCAACCCGCATGGTACACCGCCCTCCGAAGAGGGCCACCTCCCACCGACCACCGAAGTGGGCCACCTCCCTGTGCGTTTCTTGGCTTCGCACCCGGTTGGGTTGCCGGGCACTACTGAGCCCCCCCACCACGACAAGGTGAACGCACATTGGGGGGGGCCTAACAGCCCCCTAACCATGCTTAGGGGATCCCTTAAACTTAGGTGACGTTGGTGAAATCGGGCATGAGAGTATCAAAATAAATCCGCGAAATAATCCGAAAAGATAGTTTTACTTAAAATGTCAAATATTCGAGTAAATCTAAGAAAGTATTATTTTTACTTGAATTGTATCATGTATATGATTTTAGTGAAGAAATATTTTTCTTAAGTACCGATTTAGTAGATAGCGGCATAGGGTTTATTATTTAAATAAAATATCATTTTTCTTTCCTATTTAAAAAAACTTAAAAAATACAAATATATACAACTTATATGTTTAAAAGTAATTTAGGATAAAAAATTGCTAAATATACATAACTTCAAATCTCTAATTGGCAAAAACTATTTTATTAATATAATATGTATGTATATATATATATATATATATATATATATATATATATATATATATATACATATTAGGCATTCAAGCAAAGCCAAAAAACCCCGAGAACTACAAAAAGTATACATATTATACATAATAAACACGAGTCTTACTTCAATAAAACGGCAATTTCCATAACAACGTCCCACCCACGAAAATAATAATAAGATTCAGATTGAAAAATAAGTAGATTTCATTTTCGTCTATGAAAGAGCTTCACAGAATTAATATTCTGAAATATAATAAAAATTAATATCGCCACAATATCTCACGAAGGCGAACAAACACGCTATTTGTGCCTATTTAACGGCATATTACGACCTCATTGAATGGGGGACTATGAAGATACCTATTATTTCCTTTCAACTTTAATATATTTTCAAAGGCCTGATATTAAAATCCGCCACAACTGGTACACTTTTGAACTGGTGTCATGAAAATGTAAACAATACTGAGACAATATATGTTCGGAGTTTATCACTTTTCTCCTGTTACAAGAGAGAATTATTTATGAATTTATGAATAAACTGTCAGAAAACTTTGTAATCGTGCATTTGCTAAGTTTCACTTTCACCGCAGTAGGATAAATTATTTAGGAATAATTACGTTACAAACGGACAAACAAAATATAAACATGTTAATAGTAATAATGTAATAATAATAATGTTTGGGCAGTGGTAGCTCAGTCAGTGGTAACGCGCTCGCTTGGGAAACCGCATGAAGCGGGTTCAAATCCCGGGTCTCGCACCTATGATGTTTTCATGTACGAATAATTATCAACATGATAATCACTTGTGTTACGGTGAAGTAAATAATCGCAAGGAAACTTGGATATCTGAGAGAAGCTAGCAAGTCTTCGAAAGACATGTAAAGTTGTTCAACACTCACTTGGCCAGCGTAGTAGACTATGACCTGATTCCCCTCGTATTGAAGGGAGACCCGTGCCCAGCAGTGGGACGTTAAAAAGGGCTGAACAAAGCAAATAGTATATGCAGCAATATCGGGAAAAATCATAGCAAATTGGCGATAAAATACCAAAAAATAGTTTTATTTAAAATAAGAAATATTTTCGTAAATCTTGACAAAATGTTTATTTATTATAATTGTTTTACTAATACTAAAGAAATAACTTGAAATTGTAAGTCGTAAAAAGGATGCCCAGTGCCCATATATACAGATAATAATCTTAACTTACGTCTAATTTATTAAATCCTCACTGCGAGCTGCAAACCGTGACTGTAGTACGACCAGGTTTGGCTCAAGTCCAAAGAGGCTGAATTAGAAGTACCATATATCAAACAACAAGGGAAGATCAGGAGTGATTCGAACTTGGTCTTTCCAGTTGGAATTTTTGGTACAGCAAAGATTTATAGTTTATCATAAACCAAGGGTTTCTTAAACTAATATTATATAAATAATTAAATATAAAATTAATCTATACGTATAATAAAGTTGTAACTGAGTTGAATCGGTATACATTAAATATTTTTCGGAAAATCTTATTGAAATAGTCATTGCTCGATACAGTGACCGAATCTATAGTTTTTAGAAATTTTGTCTGTATGTCTTAGAAACGCTTCACAAGAAAACCACTGAACAGATTTTGATGAAATTTGGTATGATCATAGCTGGTTATCCGGGTCAACATATAGGATATTTGCTACTGCGGGAAAATATCACATTTCTGAGAAATCTATATTAAACGTTTTAATATACAATAATATAAATAAGCAAGAATAACTCAAAATCATATTAAATTATATCGCTATCAATTTGTACACACATTTCTACTGGTATTAATTGCGATATTAATCTAAATGAAAATATTACCTTTTACATTCTCACTTTTTACACTGTGAAACAATATATGTTTACAGAGTTTCATAAAACTAAACATAAAGCCAAAAAATAATGTTGTAAAATAATATTCGTTTCAAAATAATAAATCTTACAAATACGACTAGAATATTCATTACTAGTAAATAAATGTAAACAAATACGCAATTATTATAATAAATAAAATAGAAATAATTAAATTAGCTCATATTATGTTATCTCTTTTTCAAGGGGCAGAGAATTATAGTATTATTTATATTATTCATTGTTATTTATATTTTATTTTCAGAAATAGTTAATTAACGACTAATTAAAATTTTCTTTTAATCTTTTAATAAAGTAAACAATCTGTATGGCAAAATTAAGAATAGTAGTATAAACAGCAAAATCACGCTACTATTTATGACTTTGACATTTTTTTGGTGGGCTCCTTCTATGTATATAATTCTTTAGTCATAGTTTACACCCTGTTTTGCCTAAGCCGATAGTTTTTATTTGAACAGTCATAAAAACTGGCAAACTTTACCACACAGGCCATCAAAGAAATCAAATGATAGCAGTAAACATTTTTTTGTTTACCACTATATCCCCTATATCTCTCTATAAAAGATATGCTTGAAGCTATAAAACAACTTTCTTTGTAAATATTAATCGAATTACCGACTACAAGCATAAATAATAGCACAACGCGATGCTGCCATAAACAGCTCCTGTATTCATAACTTTAACTTTGTCGTACTTTGCCACCATTAATTTGCCTGCTACTTGTATACCCTGACAATAGCCATCACTCGCTTGAATGTTACATTGTAACTCAGAAATAATTAAAAATATTTTATTTAAGCTTCTTTATTAAATATTTGAGACCTATCCTTGCATCACTTGGGTGCGGCTATTTCTCCATGTCTGTGCCCCAAATATCATCTAAATCCATCCAGTCGTTTAAACGTAAACGAGTAATAAGCATACCTACACACATTCATAGAAACTTTCGCAATTACAACTTTAACAAGTGTAATTTTTTTAATTTGTTGTTACATCGCACTGTAATAAAGCAATAGAAAAACGATAAGAATTATTTGTATAGACATAGTTTATGGGCCCGTGTATGGTCAATACCTCTCATCTATGACACTCTTTGCCCCATAAAGTTATACTTGTGTTTTACGTATGTTCCATAGGATGTTATAGCTTGAAATAAGAAAAAAATACATTAATAATAAAAATAAAACTTTTCATCATATGTAGTTTGGATGACAATACTATAATTTGGTATCTTGGGACTGATCTGATAATGGAATCAGGAGGTGGATAGTAGTACTCTTCACTGGTTACTACTAATAGTTCCCCAAGAGTTTGGGGCTCATATGATTAGTTTTACCGAGTCCCATACATTTCAATTCGTCATACTTTTTATAAAACGTTTTTTTTGTAAAACGTTTTTGTCTCTAAATGATTGCAGTTGTAATTATTATAGTACGAACTTACTTCGTATTGTTAGATTTTCGATCGAGATAACTTATCTATTCCATGTTTTGACTTAATAATGTGTGGTAGTATCGGTTATAGTGAACACTGATCATACTCGTACGTATGATATATTCGCCATTTACGGGTTATTAATCCGCAACTTTCCGTTTATTAAATGTCGATACTATTACAAACTTTCATGCATGAAAGTTTGTAAATGTGTATGTATATTTGTAACTAACTGACTAGGGTGGTTTAGTGGCTAGCATGTGTGGCGGCTATTCTGAAGGTACGAAGTTCGAGTCTCAGATCGGACCAAGTTTAGTTATTAAGATTTTCTGTTAAGAAATTTTCAGTAGCAGTAGTCCGGAGTTGGGAAATACACGGTGTTACACCTTTGTGACTCGTTCACACTGAAACGGCTGGGCGGATTTGAATGAAAAATACACTGATAGAATATGATCTGGAGTATAAAGTAGGCTACTATTAGGTAACTAAGGGGTGTATCCGAGCAAATCGAGGGTAAATCGTTAGTAATAATATACAAAATTTCCCACCTATAGCCTTAATTTTATAGAAATGGATAAAACGGTAATCAGTCTGAATAATATAATATATAATTTATATAAAAGCTTATTCCAAACTGAATAAAAAGACGTAACCTCCACTTAAAAGAATTTACCACCACACTAGGGGTCTCTGCAAGCGAAAAACATATGCTACAACATATTACTAACACGAAGTTTAAATGAAAACCAACGATATCGACATGCTAACCATATCCAACCCAAATCCGTAACAGAAAACCGATTTGTATTATTTTACTTGTAAGATTTATTTGAGGACTAGGAAAAATTGCCAATCTTATTTAAAACTTTCACCAGGACTGCGAAAGGACCCAGAAGTTTATCGGTCAAGTTGGATAAGTTTGTTTTACAAGGAATATTTTTTTCCTTTTGTGGTCATCCGCAGGTAAGAGGCGGAATGAAAGTGGCATATATCTTTCTTGCCTCGCTGCTCTCGACGAAAACACTGTGAAAAAAGTTTTTGGTATCGTTGGAAATTGGGGAAATGGTAAACAAGATTTTTTGCCAAGTTTATTTAAGTATCCGTGACGAGCTTATTTTATTTGCCAGTATCTTTTATGGTCTTTTCACTTTGAGTCAAGAACTGTTATTGGAGCTTAAGCTCTTAATAGTTCTTAAATGAAAGTGGTCCTAAGATTTATTCACATAAGTTGCGGATTTACTTCTCATGTGAGTAATCTGGTCATGAAGAATTTTATATCTATACAGATAAATAAAATTGAAGTGTCTGTTTGTCATGTCATGTCAAAATAACTGCTTTTTACTAAATGCGTATGAAATATATACGGTACTTATAAGAAAAACACAGTTTTTGAATTTTTTGTCTGTCTGTCTGTTTGCTCTGGCTAATCTCCGAAACGGCTGGACTGATTTTGACGGGACTTTTACTGGCAGATAGTTGATATTATAAGGAGTAACTTAGGCTATTCTTATTTTGGAAAATTAATTAGGATTCCGCTCAAAAAAATTAAAACGTACCTACGGGCATGCTAAATGTTATGCTAGATATCAATAAAATTTTATTTCAGGCCCTCTACTGAAAATATTTCTTTTCATTGTTTTATTAAAATTAATTAACGTTGTCTTCACGTAGATATACTCGTAGATATAAAATTGTCGGTCATATTTTCAATTTTCTAAGTGAAGTCGAGACGAATAAAGTAAAGTGCTGTATGCGGTGAATTCTGAAAAATATTTTGTTTATTCATTACTAAGATGATATTAGTAGCAGAAATGAGGCATTCCATTTTAAATGTTTTTCAAGTCCATTTCGAAAAATTTACAAAATTTAAGTATATAACAAATTTCACAAAAAATAATAATAAATGAGATCAAAATTATACATATTATGTATGGGTACATTAACTTAATTTATTAAGGTTAAAACCAATAAAAACTTAATAAAAAAATATTTACAGAAATAAAAAACGCGACTGCAGAAAAAGAGAACTAAACAAACATATGGGAACATGTTAACGAAGGAAGAAAGTATTAAGCAGTTGAAGACATATTACATATAAGGTCGGATATACACAATACATATAGCTATTTTTCCGGATGTTTTCGTAGATTTACCTTGATTTTTGGTTTCTGACGTTTCGAATGCTTTACAGCTAACATAATCACGGGAGAAACTAAGGTTTGAACGTCTCAAATTATTATGTAGTTGTTAATGTCAGCATCCACAATTTTGAAAATCTTTATATAATTTTGAATAATAATAATAATTACCAATAAATCAGCCCTAGATCATTGTGGACGCGATTGATTACCTACTTTAACAGCTACTAATATTATAGCAAATAGCAATCCTCTGAGGCGTAAAGGTCAAGTTACAGTGTATAAACTTAAAGCGATCGGTACAAGGTAAAATAGTGGGTGGGTAATATATTACAGACAAAAAAAATGGTTGCTTTGTGAATTTTGTATAATTACCGTAATCATCGCTATCGTCTAAGCAACATATCAAAAAAGATCCTATGTGTCAGATAGCTTAGCTATTAAGTAAAATTTAATAATTATTATTTTACCTCAAGGCGGAGACCAGCTCGGTACAGCAATAAATAATTCTTCAACTATGCCGCTATAAGGTACTTACATTCACTAATAAAATTGAAGAAATGGTATTAAAATTTCAATAAATTATGTATTGTACAAGATATAATAATAAGATAAAAGATAAAATCATTTGTAATCTGCTATCAATGCTTATAATAAAATTGTAGAGAGATTCTGTTACATATTGTTTAGAAACTATTTTTGTAGTAAGTCACATAATATGACATAGTATTTTTCTAGAGCAAGGGATTTTTAGTCTAATGTAATGATATCTAGACCAAATGATATTCAAATCCATTTACCTGTTTTTACGTTACGCCCAGCAGCAGACAAGGGATAAAGATGAATAAAAACTTTTTAACAAAAAAATAAAAACCGTCTTCAAACAAAAGCACTAAAAAGTAAAAAATAACTGATTGGTAGTTTTCATTTACTATACATACCTAATCAAATATTTTCGAAATCGGTGCCAGCCCATACAAATTGAGAACCTCCTCCTTTTAGAGGAAGTCGGTTGATAAGAAAGGGATGTCTATATTAATTTGGATTTTTGGAAAATTAATAATATGCAGATTTGTGCTCTGTACAACTTTAATGTATTAATAATAAAAAATAATAATACTAAAATCTTTAGACATTAGTTTAAATAGTACCATTTCATAATTATTATTTTTTTTAGATTTATGCAAATATTTGACATTTTAAATAAAACTCTCCCGTGAGCATGATTGCTGTAAAGCACTTGAAATGTCGGAAAGCAAAAATGAAAACAAATCCGCCGAATATCCTTAACACCTCCAGGTAAATTTCTAAGAAATTAATTAAATTTCTAAGAAATCTATTGTTAACTGTAACGCCGGCGTGTCCGCGGTCGTGGAGAGATTCAAGATAGTTTAACTTAAAATGTGACATACCTATCAACCACCTCCCGCAAAAACTTCTGGGTATATCTATTTTGATAGGAATTAAACAAAATCTTGCGATAATTATTACAGTAAGTACATAAAAACTAAAGCGTTGAGTCTTCTATAAAATCTCGTACTTTAAAAACAAGTATAAAATAATATCCACATGTAATGGTATTCAAATAGGTCGGATAGAAGAATGTTCGAAATTTCTCTAAGCACTTGGAATCGGCATGTATTTTCACAAAACTGGATATACCTATATAATTTAATATTGGTTCGCACTTAGATTTTTTTTTATATGGAGAAAGTAAAAGTTTTCCGAAAAATTTGAAAACTATTTTTAATTAGTTATATTATATCAAAAATGTAATTAATTACTCATTATTCTCTTTTTTTAGGAATGAACGAGTACCTAGCGTGGAAAAAATATTACATGTAAATAAAGGAAACTAGTAGTTTTTGTATAAAGAGGGACCCTCATCCGAGCCAAGCGAACATAATAACATGTAAGTCACTGATGTAATCATTATATAGTAAGACATAATAATTAGCACATAATGGAATATTTTTATTCTATTATTCTCATATATCATATTTCAATGAAAATAAAATCTATCCGGAAAATGTTAAGGTCAATCACTAACATACAGACTTTTCTTATATGGAACTAGCGACTCACCCTCATTACGCTCGGGTTCGTCCCTAGCTTGCTTCATCATACTAAACTTTCATCCCCATTTTCCCCTTTCAGGGGTGATTTCCGGGATAAAAAGTACCCTATGTTCTTCCCAGGGTATCAAACTGTCTTCTTACCAAATTTCATCTTAAATCGATTCAGTAGATCCAGAGATTACCCCCTACAACCTCACAAACTCACAAACTTGACCTCTTTATAATGTTAGTATAGATTAGTAATTGAGAGTAACTACATTTATCAGTAATAGAAATTGTGGATGTTAGAACTAATCATTGAACAAATAGCAAAAGTTATTCAAAATATAAATGGTCAAGAAATGAGATGAATTTCTTCATAACAGAACATTACCCCTGAATCAGATATCTTTTTAAAACCCACTAGACTTTTTACACTCTATCCACATTTTCACCGCAATTTTAGACCTTGAATCCACTGTATAGAGGCCATCTTATTAACCTTATACGTACATACATATGTATATTGGAAACGAACCAAGCCAAATAACTTCACAAGTAAAACGCTACTTTAATTATTCAACGTGTTTCGAAATTTACTGCGCGAATTAATTACGAAAAGTTAAACACATTATTTATCAATATCGACTTTGAGTGTGCTTTATAATATATAATTGAATATTGTTATTTTATTAACTGAGCATAAACCCCGAGAGGTAAGTATTAATTTATCTTTTCATCAATTGTAATATTTTGTTTATTGGTCAGATAAAATGATTTTTATTTATTTTGATTGGTTTGAGTAGATGACTCACTAAGACTAGCCTACTGTGCAGGAGATATTATAGTCCACAAGTGTATTCGTAGACACAAGTGCACTCCCTATTCACTCTCAAATTCCGATGGGATGAAAGTTCCACACGATCTGTGAGAGATCGGGCGCAGACCCGTAGAAACACCGCCAACTTCCCAACTCCGTCATCACGGACATACACGGACTTTCTTAACAGAAAGACTCGATAACTTTTGGCCCGACCCGGAACTCGAACCCAGGACATCCAGATATGCAACCGTGTACGGTTACGTAACACTGTAAAATTGTGGCTGGACTACAGTCCAGTACGTGTTAATAGAGCTGAATGATGACGTAGTCCGAAAGTAGAGAGGAAGAGTTCATCTTTAATGACCAAATACTACTTGAGTAAATCGTCAAAATTGGGGTCAAATCAAATAGATTCTTTAACAATGAGCCCACTTACGTTACAGTTGATGAAAAGCGAGTTTTAGTTTTTATGTTTATGATTATTATTTAGGTTTAGTTGAGTTTTCTATTGTAAAAAACAATTGAAACAGCATGACAAAATTAAATGTCGAATAGTCATCGTATACTTTTGTTACAAATCTATGAATAAAATTAAATTGTGACTGAATACGAAATGAGTTAATTTTAACAATGTAATAATTGAAATTATTTGTCTTTCTGTATTCAAATATTCTAATTGCTTAAGGCATAGTCTTTCCAGTAGTTATAAGGAAACGCATTATATTTAATATTTTATGCAAAAAAATCTCAGACGGAAAATGGCTGTGACCAGTAAAAGCAAATCAATTTTTAATTTACCGCAAACCGCAAATGTCAAACACAGAACTTTTCAATATAAACCAAGCAGAAGTGATTGAATATATTAAATTCATATTTTTCACTTCTTAAGATGATAGGTGTTCTGTCAGAATCTATATGTATTAGGATATGAATTAAAAGGAAAATTTGCTATTTTTTTTATTTATCTATATGAATAAAAAGTGCTTTTTGTGAGGAAGCACAGCAAACACTTGACGTTTTTGGATATTTTTTTCTATAGGATTTTTCCAAATTCACAGACAGTGGTATCTCAGTGGCAACGCGCTCGCTCGGGAGACTGAGTAAATTCTATTCACATATATTTTTTCCTCAATTTTTATGCATAATTTATTCATAGAGAAATTAATGAGCTGTCTTGACTCGATGCTAACATGAATGGTAAATAACATTTTGGAGTGACCAAAACTATTCATATTCTTATTTATCTTACATTATTATTAATACTTACATATTTAATGTCTCAACATATTTATTTATTATATTTTTAATAAATATTGGATATATCAAGAAAAACTAAATCTATTATTATTATTATATAAAAGAATACACTATCTGTAAGTAATGTATAGTGTACACGATTCCAATATCGTGTACACTGTACATTACTTCATCACGTCTCCAAATACGTGATTAAATTTTTTGTCTAATCTAGCTTTTCATACTGACTGATAATTAACTCGTTTAGTGTTTTACTCAGTAACTAACAAGCTACCTCACTTCTCTCGTGTCTGCATCGCCCTTGCGTGATAAACAATAGCCTATATGTTACTGGTCATAGTCTATCTCTCCCCTAATGTTCCCACATACCTACCTACCTTATCGTGGCGGGAGGGCTTATTCAGGGACTCCAGTGATGCTTCTGGTACTTCTGTGATACCTCTTTGGTTGTTGTGGTCTGGTTACATGCGTAAGTGATTTTGCAACACCTCATAAAGATGGAGTAGTTCCATTGGGTTTTAGTGGGTAGTACTGGTGTTTCTAGGCAGTGAGTCCCACATAACCACTTGTATGTATGCAGGTGGTAAGCGTAAAGGCATTTCTCAATGTTAAAATAAGGTATGAGCTTATTTTAATATTTTAATATTTTTCCTATCTGTGTACTAAATTTCATCCATATCGGTTCAGTCGTTTCACACACTCACATTTACATACAAGAAATGGGATGCGATCGTTTCGATGGTATACGTATGTGTATGTTTGTTACTAATTCCTGAATCTACTAGACGAAATGGGTGTATAGTAAATAGATATACTATAATCTGCCGTAACACAAAGGCTTGGTATGTAAAATTTGCGAAAAGTCTAATATCTGTACATTATATTATAAATACAAAAAAAAATATCTATGGATGCGCCCGAGTGACACAAGGCTAAGTAGCTACTTTTATGTACATAGAATATTTTTTGGAACAGGCGTAGAGTTAAAACATAATTGTGTATCATTATAAAGCTCTTTATCTATAGAGTTCATGATTAGTGATTCTAAAGCATAGAGAAAGGCAACTATGAAAATACGCTATTAATGCTGTATATCCACAATACTGTATTTTGGTATCCATTTAAACTTGATACATTCGTAAGCACCTTCATTTTGAGGTATGGACTTCGGATATTACGGATCCGAAGTGTTATTTATGACTTTGAACAGCGAAGTAAGCTATAAATCGATGTAATAGCTTTTACAGCTTTATATATAGGAAAAAATATTAAATACATTTAAACATAGTACTAATTGCAATAGTGTTGGTAATTTTGCAGTATTTTGTTGAAGACTAGCGACTGAGCTTCGCTGCGCTTGAGTCTTAGGTTGTCATCCCTAGGATCTTTTTGCCATATAATTTTTTGCTTAATTTCAAACTGTTTAGACAGCGCACGTCAGTAAACTAACTCTATTGCAACTTTTCTTCTGATTTCAATGAAAGTTATTTAATATTTGACAGAAAACCCATTTTGATTTGATTAAAAAATAACCTATAACACTTGATGGTAATGGAGTTTCCTATTAGTTAAATATTTTTTTAAATCAGATCAGTAGTTTCAGAGATTATCCCTTACATACAAACTTACAAATTTTACCTCTTTACAATAGTAGTGAAGATTTGAAAGGATTGCTTAATACGTCGGAGATTACCAGTTTCACTCATTCATGGTGTGAACGTTTATAATTACTAATTTAGAATATAATAGGTACATTTAAAAAAAATAGTGCATGTAACCTTTACGCGCTGTTGAAGTAAAACTTCTTTGGCGCTGTAGCAGATAATTAAATTATTAAAACAAATTTAAATATAAATATAAATTGTTTTTTATAAAATTATTAGTAATAAATATTTATTTATATAAATAATGATTATTATAAAAATATAAATAATACATATTTTATTAAATTACTAATTAATTTGAATCTCACTTCCGCGATACTCGTTTTTCCAATATATTGACTTACCCATCAGTCACGCCTAAATAAGTTTTTCTTCAAAAAATAAGATTGCAGTAGTAACAGTAGAGTAGTTTCATAGAAGCAATAAAACAAACATATTATTATACAGGAATTGTAAAATAAAATTTATATATTTCAATATAACATTAAGCTGTTTTTGTATTCTTTATGAATAGAATGTAACATTTAATAGGCTTTTAGAGGCCTTTGTTCTAAAAGGGTCAAATTGTTTATCTTTTTCTGGCAAATGATTTTTTAAGGTTCCGTAGTTCCAAACTAAATAGAACCTTTATATGAACACTTGTGGTTATTCCACAGGATATTTAAGTTATAATTTATACATTTAAATAACATTGTACTTGATTGCTGTCTGTACATAGAAGATATTTGAGAAAAACTATTATTGGGAGTGTTTATTAACGTAATAGAACCCAAAACAACGATTTTTAGAATTTGTGTCTGATTGTCTGTTTGTCTCTGCCTTTGTGTGCGCGAATCTCATAAACAGCTGAATCGATTTGGGTGTGGTTTTCAACCGACTTCAAAAAGGAGGAGGTTCTCAATTCGACTGTATGTTTTTTTTTTTTTTTTTTTTTATGTTTGTTACCTCAGAACTCCGTCATTTATTAACCGATTTGGACAATTTTTGTGTCGTTTGAAAGGGTATACTTCCAGATTGGTCCCATTTAAATTTCAAAAAAAAATACCACCCCTAAGGGTGGAAAAATAGCTAATAATGAATTTAACCTACTTCTAATTGTCATATTGACTTGAAACTTTGCAAGTATTTCTATTTCCGTTGATAGTACAGTGGTTCGGTGTTGTTGACCTGATCTGATGGCAAGGCCAGAAGGTGGATAGGTGGAACTCTTCAACGGCTAATAGTAGATACTTTGAGTTTGGGCTTATTTTGTTTGATTTGACAAGCCTAACACGTTAGAATCCTTACTTTTCTACTACTGTCTACACTAAAAAGGGAAAAATAAAAACTTTTTAACAAAAAAATTAAAACCGACTTCAAACAAAAGCACTAAAAAGTAAAAAATAACTGATTGGTAGTTTTCATTTACTATACATACCTAATCAAATATTTTCGAAGTCGGTGTGCTTTGGCTAAGTAATTAAAGCCTACCTATTAAATACATACCTTATCAAATATTTTCGAAATCGGTGCCAGCCCATACAAAGCAAAGCACACCGACTTCGAAAATATTTGATTAGGTATGTATAGTAAATGAAAACTACCAATCAGTTATTTTTTACTTTTTAGTGCTTTTGTTTGAAGTCGGTTTTAATTTTTTTGTTAAAAAGTTTTTATTAATTATGTATTGTGGTAAGCTTTACTAAACATTTAGTATTGTTTTATTTCAATCGATTCATAGATAAAAAAAGTTATGTCAATTTAAAGAATAACCTAGGGACGAACTCGAGTGCAGCGAGGATGAGGCGTTAGTTGGTTATAGATTCAGAACTAGGAGTCTCAATGAAAAATGTATCTATTAGTGTATAAATTAATGAATTGTCATAAACATTCTTATACAAAATGCTATGCCATTATCGTTGAAGAACATAAATAAGAATGATATACTATTATTTTTCTATGACAATCATTTTTGCTATTTCAATACTATTTTCAAAATTTCTATCTTTCAAACTAGTGACATTTCTCTAAGTTTTTGGAAGTTATAACAGAAATAAGAAAAAAAAAACGAATGAATATTTACAAAAAAAATTACTTTTAAATATTTTAACAGTAATAAAACTAGAACGTTTCGATATGATTATACTTCTATTGTTATGAAAATACACAATTCTGAATTCAGAATATTATCTCTTTTCTCTTTCAGACGTCTTGAATAATATAAGACATTTACTAATTAAGACTGATGTTGAAATTTTCTCTCCATATTAAAAGCATCCAACTGTACTTTGGTTCTGTAAGTAAACTTTTATTATATATACTAGGTACAAGATTTGTTCATTATATAATAATATTATTTATTTATTTATTTATTTTATTTATTTATTTAGAATTACCAACAATTATTATAAATGCGAAAGTAACTCTGTCTGTCTGTCTCTTACGTTTTCACGCATAATCCGCTGAATTGATTTAGATGAAATTTGGTTAAAGATAGTTTGAGGCCCTAGGATAGTTCTTATCCCAGAAATCATCCCAAATAGAGGCAAAAACGGGGTTGAAATTTTGAATGGGGAATCAATCGTTTCTCAAGTAAGGGATACAAGGCATCATCATACCTATGTACCTACTCGTATATATAGTCTATTATTCCATACTAAGCATCAAAACTTATCTATGGATAAGCCCTAACGGAGCGAAAGCGAGTTGCTAGTATATTATAAATACTAAAATAATAGATTTAAGTAATCTTTTTAAAAACCAAAATAAAACGCGCTTTTAACTAACTGCTAAATATAGAATTCAAAAAAATCGTTATATCTGTTTTTGAAGAAACCCTCCAACTTCTTGTTCCATCATCAGATTTCATATACAAGTTTCTCATTGACACAACGGAAGTGGGTTTAAATCGTCTATAAAATGTTTGAAGACTTGATTTTTTTACAAATAAAGTTTACAAAAAGCTTGATAAAACAAGCTTTTTTTAAGAATATTTCTTTACTTGAGTACAGTTCCTCTATTAAAATAATGGTACTATATTGCATTACTAACTTACTGCTAAGTACTATGTCGTTAGTACGCTTGTTTTAGAAGAAGAGTGAAATGGGTTCAACTCTTGGGTTTCCCACCTCTTACATTTTTATGTGTGAATTCTATTTTAAAAATAATAAATATTTCTAATACGGTGAAGGAATATGCGGTTAAATTGCATGTTTTAACGAATCTAAATATATTTCTATACAAATCAATGTCCGCCAACCAGCATTTTAGATGTATAGTGTATTTCTTAAACCCCTGAAATTAAGAATACGTCAATGCCCAGCTGTGGGACATGAAAAGCTAAATTATTACCGCCAAATCATTTGGCAGCAAGTGTTTTAAAATAAATAACAAATTTTGAACCGGAAAAACGAGTGTATGAACGTATCAAGTTAAATAAAAGCTTATAAATACACTCGTATTATCATCGTTGGTTCTGTTTTTTACATACATTAAAATACACAATAAATACCCACCCTTTGTTATATTTTAATAATGAATGCAAAAATCGGTTTTTTCTCTAATTTAAACATGTTCCTATTTTATCTTCATTTCAATACATTGGAAACGGATATTGTATGGAAACAAACGGTACTGAATTATATATGGCCACTATAATGGCAAAATTATGCAAAATATTCTATTGATAGTTGTTTTAGCTTGTTTATACAACACTAGCTTTTATTTCTTGCTTCGCCTACATTTTTTTTACATACATTTTTTTCCATAAATGTTACTTATCTTTACATTCAGTAAAATATATTTAGTAAAAGCCAATAAAAATAGTTTATACATTATAGCCTACTAGCAACTTACCCTCGCTTCGCTCGGGTTCGCCTCTAGGAAACAAAAACAAATTTATCCCACGGGAACCGTAAATTTTTGCGGGATAAAAATAGTATATGTGTTATTTCAGACTATAATCTATTTCTGTACAAAATTTCATCTACATCCGTTCTGATTTTCTGGCGTGATTAAGTAACAAACATCCAAACATCCATCTAAAGTCTAAATTTTCACATTTATAATTTCTTTATTTTCAACCTAACCAATACCATAGCACCTTGTAATAGACCCACAAATCTTCAAATTATCATCATACACTTACGATCATTTTGTAAGTTTTATAATATTTATTGTAAAATCAATCTTATATAAAAAAAATATAAAGCAGTTTTTCCCGTTGTTGCTTCGTGAGCTAAATCGTAATGTTTTGTTTCTGTTTTTTTTTTTTAGAATTTCGCCAAACGTTCTTAAGCGCATTTAAAATTGTTCAAAATATCATTTTTATATTATTTCGTAGGTTAAATCTTAAAATATTGACTTAATCTAGGTACATATACTTACCGAAAATAAGACACTCCATACGAAAAATTTCTTCTTCGCGCATTATTTTTGCAACTATTAAATACACATTGCGGCATTGTAAACGTGTTTACGCTTGCAGTGTTTCAATAGAACTAATCGAAATATACGCTCACTTTGCAAGTGACCAGTTTACCAAGGCGGATTTCTTACGTCGATCCGATATCTAGTAGTATTGTTGATCGTAGCCTAAGCTCTAAATAATATGCACGGACAAACGATCACATAGTTTACGAGGATTTGGATCCTGAATTTTGCTAGCCGTTATTCAGCAGATATTTGTTTTAGTGTCTGCGTTTGAATCTAGACTTCCATAATAATTGATGGCTGTTTCAAAGATAGAACTGTAAAATATAATTTAATATCTAGTCGATTGTTTTCATTTAACTATATACTCGTGTGTTATGATTATTATAAAAGTATTCTATATATATAATAAAATTCTAACTGAGTCGAACTGGAAAATCTTATTGTAATAGTCATTATTATCGATATAGAGATCGAATCTATAGTTTTTAGAACTTTTGTCTTTTTGTCTATCTGTCTGGGAACGCATCTAGAGAAAATCGCTAGACGAACTTTAATAAAATTTGGTATGGTGGTGATAGCTGGTTATCCGGATCAACATGTAGGATAATTTTTACTGCGAGAAAATATCTCATCTCTGAGAAATCTATACTGTTAAAACGTAGAGATGAACCCGAGTGGAGCGAGGGTGAGTCGCTAATTTGTATATATACATACATAATATAGTGTGATATTTTAGCTGTTAGCAGATTTTAATGATTCATACAAATTTCAAAAAAAAAAACCACCACATAGGGTAAAATAAGTATTTTTAAAGCCAATGTAACTTTTTTAAGTCATTAATGACCAACTTCACAATTAAAGAGTTTTTCAATCCAAATGCTTACATTGCTTAGAGTTCTGCTAAAGGTAAAAACTGAATTACTGTTTTGTCGTGGCCTGTCTGTCCATCTGTCCGTATGTCTAAGCCATTTTACTCGGACACTATTTAGAGCTATATTTCTGATAGATAAATGGTGTCTAATGTGAACCATCACCAAATTAAAGACTAAAGACTTAAAATACCTTTATTGAAACAGATATTTGGAAGAGTCTGAAGGTTTTTTTTATTTAAGCAAATTGTTACCTAATTATTTTTTAACCGACTTTCAAAAAGGAGGAGGTTCTATGTTAGTTTGTATGTGTGTTCTTTTTTTATGTATGTTCACCGGTTTCTCGGAGATGGCATGGCCGATTTTGCTACTTTTAACGGTATTTTATTAAGGTAACGTCACGAAGTGGTCCCATCATTTTTTTCTAAGGTAAACATTGTAAAATTATTTCATAAAATTATTAGATAACGGTAATAAGTTAAAAGATAACGGTAAATTATTCAACCTAATGCCGGTTTTTTTTGAATAATAGGTTTAATTATAGATTTTTTATTTATTTTTGATAAGTGTTCGTTGATTCGTATAGTGTATTAAAATCAAAATATTAATTTAAACGTACGGACTGACTTTCAAAGTCGATTTTCTAATATTTTTTTTTATACAATTTATTAAAAAATATTAGAAAATCAACGTTAAATGTTATATAATACGCTACAGCATTCAATTTCTATTTTACATCTACATAAGTAAAGCTGGTAACACATAACAGTCGGTTCTCAGATTTTGCTAATTATCCTTGTTTATCACAGAGGATGTACAGTAGTTAGAATTTATGTTAATATTTCCTCCTTATCACTGTTGAATCTAGGCTAATTGCAAACTTAGGCAACGTAATCTAAATATACTGAAAATTTATGGACTTTTTAACTTTGCTAACTACTGTATGTAAAAGTGACAGTTTGTTTGTGTGTATGTTTGTTACTCCATGTTTGATACAGCTGGGCCGATTTAGATGAAATTTAGTGTACAGATAGGTTATGACCTTGTGCAATACATCTATCTATCTATATATATATATAATATTTTTTGGGAATTATTATTAAAAAGTCATTATTATCGATACAAAGGCCGAATCAATAATTTTTAGTATTTTTGTCGGTCTGTCTGTGATCGCATCACGGAAAAACTACTTGACAGATTTTGATGAAATTTGGTATGACGGTAGCTGGCTATCCGGGTCAATATATATTAGGATAATTTTTACTGCGGGAAATACATATCTCATCTCTGAGAAATCTATACTAAACGTTAAAACGTAAGTAGAGACGAACCCGAGAGGATCGAGGGTGAGTAACTAGTAGGCTATAAGTTACTTAGGAATGCACCCGAACGAAACGTGAGTAAAACCCTTGTATTACATATAATTTCATTTCTTTTTGAAATATAATCTGGTTGATAATGTAGAAGGAGTTATTAAAGTATAGTGGTAGACATTAGTAAGGAATAATTTACTTGAAGGAAATACAATCATTCATTTCGCTTATGTATATCCTTTAAAAAAAACTTTTAAAAGTCCCCGATAAATTATTAAAAAAATAGCTTTTCGTGATTTCAAAATCTTTGTATCTCTTTTCTTTAAACATAATGTTTATCGTGAAACTCATGGGCTTACATTCTTATCCTACAACACAGTTCTTACTAAATTTTACGTTTTACTTTTTTTAACTTTTAAGTTTTCACAATCGCACATAACTAAGTTGTTAATATTCTTTCATTTTGCAATACATTTTTTACGTCAAGTGAGAATAATACTTAGGTATTCGTTGGTTAGGAGACACGTCTTACCATTTGCTGACTAGACATGTTCTAATGATAGTAAATTTTACATATTATGTACATACTCGTATGTAGGTGTCTTAGACATCGCAAAGAGGATGCTGCAACTTTGGTATTATGATACTTTGTTACTTGAAAGCATGATGTTATATTATATAACAAAATTTTAATTGTAGATCATAATTATACTGTATCCTTTATGGCGTATAAATAAAATTTATAAGAATTTTTCTATTTCAAACTTAATATATTATGTACTAGCGGCTCACCGTCGCTTTGCTCTAATTCGCCTCTACAAAAACAAAAACAAATCTATCCCACAGGAACAGTACATATTTCCGGGATAAAAAGTAGCCTATATGTTATTCTGATGTAAGAGCTATATTATTGTAAAGTTTCATTAAAATCCATTTAGTAATTTTTGCGTGAAAGAGTAACAAACATCCATATGTCTATACATCCTTTATAATGTTAGTAGGAGGTTGTATATAATACCAACATATATTGAATTTATTATAATATATATAAATAATTATAACTTAAATATTTGCGCTTTACGATTTTTAATTTCGGTAATTCATATTACTGCGAAGGTCCTATAAAGTATATTACTGTAAATAGGTAACTCGTAGAAAAAGAAGTATTTGTTTGTAGAAAATACTGTGAACTAAAACTAATCGCAAATTGTAAAGTTCCTTTATTCAAACGCTTCAGAAACAGATGTATAATTTTATAAGTTTTAATGAGAATGTAATTTTTATTTGTATTTCATACTATTTATGCGTACTCCTAAGAGTGTGTCTCATATTAGGGGTATTAATAAATAAATAAAATAATACTTTCTTAGATTTACGCGAATATTTGACATTTTAAATAAAACTATCTTTTCGGATTTTGTCGCGGATTTATTTGCATTTTTGTTTCCCGACGTTTCGAGTCTCTCCCGTGACCATGGATGCTGTAAAGCATTCGAAACGTCGGGAAACAAAAATGCAAATAAATCCGCGACAAAATCCGAAAAGATAGTTTTATTTAAAAAATAAATAAAATAATAAAATGTTCCATGGTAAGCTACGAGACTTATGTTATAGATACCAGATAGTTGATACACTACACATATATAACTTTAAATACATACATGTTATAAATATAAACACCCATGACTAAGTAAAAACATTCGTGCTTATCACACAAACGTATTCACCCAGCGGGACTCGAATCTGCGACCTCTGGCACAGTAAGTACGGTCACTACAAACTAAACCAAACGTATCGTCGAATCTCCCATACAGACTCGAAAACATGTAGAAGTTGAACCAAAAGTATTGAAATCCATTCATATATTTTAAGGCTATAATATCACAGATAGACTCGTGGTCATAGAGTCATGATATAACGTATTTTATATTAATGAAATACAGAATTAGCGACTCATGATATTATCAGAATTTTTTATATGAAACTACGTTAGACTTCATTTATAAATAAAATTATGTTTATTATTCCTTCACGCTATAATGGCTGGACGAATTTCTATGTAATAACATCATGTAATGGCATATACTTGCGCAAGGCCGCAAAGCCTGGAAACATAAAGCCTTTGCCCAGCAGTGGGATGATGTAGGCTAACTATAACTGTACAGTAAACTGTATATGGCCTGAAGTAAGGCACCCGAGAGGAGCAAGAATGAATTGCTAATCTATACATATAATAAAATTCTAACTAAGCCGAATCTGTACATTAAATATTTTTTTGGAAGATTTTATTGAAATAGACCTTACCTTACCTTAGATGCCGAATTTATAGTTTGTGGAATTTTTGTTTGTCTATCTATCCGTCTGTCTGTCACTCTGTCTGTCTGTCTATCTGTGACAGCATTATGGAAAAAGCACTGTTGGCATTTTGAAATTTAGTATGATGATAGATGCTTGTCCGGGTCAACATATAGGATACTTTTTATTGCAGGAAAACATCTCATCTCTGAGAAATCTATACTAAACGTTAAAACGTAAGTAGGAACGAACCCGATCGGAGCGAGGGTAAGTCAATAGTGTAAAATAAATTGATTCCATATAGATTTATTTATCCAACTCAATATTTAATATTTAACGTACCATACAGACAGATAGACTCATATCTAAGTGGATGCAATATAGCTATATCTAGTACCTACATACATTCAGGGTTTAGGTATTCAAACGTATATTCGTCGGTGCGGACTGGCTAGAGTCCAGCACAAGGTGCTATTCGGGTCGTTCATTAAGATGCGGGCTTGTTAAGCGTTGTAAACGGCAAGTAGGTAATCCCTAAGTTGGAAATGGGCGAGTAACATAAATTTTTGTACTAAATCTACTACTTGTTAATGTTTGCGTAATAATTTAGCTGTAAAGATTATAAAATTGCAAGAAACTCAATTTAATGGTATGGTATCTACTATAGGTGAAGTTATGTAACAGACTGCTTCCATAGAACGTCAATAAATGATAATCGCAAACACAAAAATATGGTAATTTTCTAGTAGAATATTTAAAATCAGTTGAGTTGTTTTAGGGTTATTATATACAAAAACCAATTAATTTTTGTTTTGTTCTTGCTAAGGCAGAATACGGCTGTCATTTATAAGTACACGTTGTTTCATTAACAATGTAAGTTGCTATTGCAAATATGATATATTATGTTAGCTTTGTGAATGCGTTATATTTTCAGAAGGATTTAGATTTTAAACAAATTTAAAGTTTCAACATGAGTGTATGTTGTAGCTTTCACGTTGAAACGATTGAACGGTTTTGATTAAATTTAGTTAACAGATAGTCTATAACCTAGAGTAACTCATAGGCTGTTAAGCAACTAAAGATATACGCGAGTAAATCGAGGCTAGTGTTAGTTTTTAATGTAAACAATAATTTATTTTGAAATAATACTTTCTTAAGTTTACGTAAATATTTGACATTTTGAATAAAACTATCTTTTTGGATTTTTTCGCGGATTTATTTTGTTTTTTGGTTCTCGATGTTTCGAACGCATTACAGCAATCATGGTTTAAAACAAATTACTTAGCTTTACAATGATAAGTCTTCGCCAGGTAAATAGCAATGTGTTATCTATACTAATATTATAGAGGCAGATTTGTATGTTTGTTTGAACGCGCTAATCTCAGGAACTACTAATCCGATTTGAAAAATTATATTTGCATTAGATAGCCCATTTACTAAGGAAGGCTATAGGCTTCATACATCATCATGCTATTATCCAAGCGAGCGGAGCAATCTTTAATATCAACAAATCAGGCAGACTTCCATACATTATTACTAATAGCATAAGGCCAAAGAATTTTTTTGTAGTTTTAGAGCGAGTAAAGCCGCGGGTTCTGCTAGTACAATATATGAGAACGACAAATCCGTTGTAATAAAAAATGATAGTTCCATCAAACTTATGATATCCAAAGTTTGATACCATTGCTTCCCCTAAAGTTTTAAGCCCGTTGAAATTTGCAGTCCATTTTTATGATTGTAAAGTTTTTATACTGGAAACTTATATTTTATACTTTCTATAAAAAAGCTGGTTTCTATTTTTATTGACGTGAAAAAAAGGTTTTATAATCTTTTTTATAACTTCAATATTATTTAAAAAATAAGTTTAATCATCTGGTACTTAATAAATTAAATTTGGTATTAACATGAATGTGGGATTTAAAACATTATATATAATAATATAATGTTGATGATGATAGTAAGGCAGTGGCAGCCCGAGTGAAGCGTGTTCAAATCCCGGGTCTCGCACCTCTGATATTCATGTGCGAATCGTTTCTAACATGATTACCACTTGCCTTACAGTGAAGGAAAACATCGTGAGGAAACCTGCATGTCTGAGAGAACCTAGCAAGTTTTCGAAAGACATATAAAGTCCGCCAACCCGCACTTGGCCAGCGCGATGGACTATGGCCTGATCCCACTCGTATTGAAAGGAACATTATAATTTAAAAAGATCAGATTAATAATTGGTTATCTCGATGATGATATTAGGACGTAAATATTATGTAATGACGGTTACGTGCTCTTTTTTTAGTATTTTTTTTAGAACTACACCCTATGACCCTTATGACACATGATTAACACCTCCAGGTAAATTTCTAAGAAATCTATTGTTAACTGTAACGCCGGCGTGTCCGCGGTCGTGGAGGGATTAATTTAAATAAATATTCTTACTCTTCTCAGAATTGAGCCTCATCCAACTAATACTATAAATGCGAAAGTTTGTGAGGATATATAGATGTATGGATGTTTGTTACTCTTTCACGCAAATACTACTGAATGGATTTTAATGAAACTTTTTAATAATATAACTTTATAATAATACATAGGCTACTTTTTGTCCCGGAACGGTTTTATACGGCTCTCGAGATAGATCTGTTTTTGTTTTTCTAGAGGTGAACCCGAATGAAGAGAGGGTGAGCCGCTAGTATCTTATATAGCAAATGAAAGCACAAGTACATGCTAAAAATGTTATAAATTTTTCAATAAAAAAATATCATCTTCTATTTATTCGTTAGTTTAACATAAAATCCCAGACTTATTAAGGTAGAAAACTTGAAACGCAAAAGACTTTGTCACCAACTATACGTAAACGTGTAACGTACGTAAATAAGCTGAGGTATGAAAGAAGACTCATTTGCCGAGAGTGTTTCACTCGCGTCAACTAAAGGTCCCATTTGTTAGACCGCGATGAGTTTGCTGAGGTATGTTAAGATTGAGACACACTGGGATATAAAAATATATTAAAAAATTTAATTTACCGCCTCCACCTTATAAACGATAAGCGATTATTATTAAATATATATATATATATATATATATTTAATAATAATAACTTTATTCATAAATAAGGAAATTGAACATAGAAAATAGTAATTTTTACAGTAAAGGCTTGTACAATTCACTTTCATACAGTTGGGTGAAATACTGTAGTCCTTGCTAGGTTATAAATATAATCTGAATTAAGGAGTAACAGTCCCATTCCTATTAATTTATATGACAATGATTTTTTTGAAAAATTATCTCTACTGGGACTTTTAATGGCGTGCGCCACGTAAACCCATAGAGTTACATGTAAGCAATGTATTGTGCAATTATTTGTACCCAAGCGAAGCCAGGGTTAGTTGCTAGTTTATAATAGTAATAATATGAGTTCGTAAAAGCAAAAAATTGAAAAAATAAATATTCGTGAGCCTGTAACTTTGTTGTTATTGATGATATGAAAAAGTTGATAAGGACTTTTTATAGGATTTTAAACGTACTACAAATTTGCCATTTAACATTTTTCTGTAACTCTTACAGTTTAGCTAAAAAATGCAAAAAACCATAAATTTGAACTTTAAAGCTGTATAACAAATAAAATATTGAAGATAGAAATTCAACTTAATGGAACTTCTCGTAGTAAATTTAATAATAAAAACGGTCCATTCATTAATTTTTTTGAAAAATATTTTCGTCATACTTTGCAGGACAAAAAAGTGTTAAAAATAAAGAACCTCTTAGAATTGGAATATTGAGCTCCGCTTTTAACAAGAGCTTTGTTGGGACATTTTGTAAGATATTTCGGGGTGAGAGCGAAGAAAAAAAATATCGTCATTTTTTGGCACACCCTAATATATATATATATATATATATATATATATATATATATATATATATATATATATACATATATATATATTAGAGAGAGAGAGTATTATACTTTATAATATGTATATTATGGCCCATAATGGGCCAAAAATTCAAATTTTAGTATTATTATTCTTATTTACTTCCTCAGCATTTTACTAAGTTAAGTTTTTCTATTCAATATAATAAATGAAAATCTAACATATGCTTTTGATTGATTTAGGATTTTTTTGTACTCACTTTCTTGTCACGTTTTCCATTAGCAATATTGATAGTAGAAAGATATTTTTGCTTACAGCGATATTAAATTTATATCAAATGACAAGTCCTTATAACTTATCACACTCTGTTTTAGTATGTATATGCGTGCGTGCGTGTGAATACAAAGCTCACACACACATGTGTCTCAATTGTTCCAACTTGGTACAAAGATACAGGCCTGGAGTAAAATATAGGCTACTATTATTGATTTAGTTTTAAAAAATATATACGACAATTGCTCAAGTACAGTAAAATTAGAAACGTCAGGGCCACAAATATTAATAAAAAGAGGCGTATGACAAGGCGATCCACTATCCCCAACACTTTTTATTTCAGTGTTAGAAAATGTATTCAGACAACTACAATGGAATCGATGCGGCATACTTATAAAAGGCACCTATTTGAGTCACCTAAGGTTCGCCGACGATATTGTCATTGTGTCCGAGAGCTCTAAGCAACTACAATATATGATAACCACACTTCACTCTGCTAGTATACAGGTGGGGCTAGAAATGAACTCTTCAAAAACAAAAATCATGACCAATAGCACACAGAAGCCTGTATACGTTAATAATGTACCAATCGAATACACAAAAGAATATATATACTTAGGTAAACAAATCTCATTTAACAAAAATAACAACCTACTGGAAATTGAAAGGAGAGTAAAACAGAATTGAAAAAAAGGTTATGGATTCAAACCTCCTTCCATGCCTAACATATGCATGCCAGTCTTGGAAATTTAACTATATTGTTAAAAACAAAATTATTACATGTCAAAGTGGAATGGAACGCAGCATGTTAAACATAAAAAAACAACATAGAGTTCGTCACTCAAAAATTAGAGGTACATCAAAAGCAATTGATGCCCTTACACATGCACAAAAACTTAAATGGAAATGGGCAGGTCACGTTGCAAGACTTCAGGATAACAGATGGACCAAAAAAGTGACCTTTTGGTTGGGACCGCCTGGCAAAAGAAAACGGGGAAGACCACACACACGTTGGGAGGACGAGATCATGCGTATAGCTGGACCACGCTGGGTAGATGTAGCGCAGGACAGAGCCAATTGGAATTCTCTGGAGGAGGCCTTCACCTCAGGGGTTCTCAAACAGAAATAATTATTTAAATTAATGTTTAGTAATGTAATTTTTTAGAGAAATATAAGGCTTTTTTATTTTTATTTTTTTATTTTATTTTTATTATTTATTTATTATTGATTTGACGACACGTGTAGTGACCCTACTTGCTGTGACAGCGGTCGCGGGTTCGAGTCCCGCTGGGAACATTCATTTATGTGATGAGCACGAATGTTTGTACTCCAGTCATGGGTATAATTATAATATGTAAGTATTTAAAGTTATATATGTGTAGTGCCAGCCTCGTATCTTACCATGGTACCAACATATTTTTATATTTGATTATATTTGCCAAAAGATGGCGCTTGTCCTATATATAGTACTGCTCGTATAATAAAAAATATCTGTACATTATATACAAAAGGAGTTTAGGGGCGAAGCGAATGTGAGCCACTAGTTTGAAATAATTGAAATATCATCCAGACATCAAATACTCAACAAGATTGAAATCGATGCGGTAGTAAGGTGTAAGTTATAATAGAATTCCAAGATTTCATTAAATCGTAAGGTGCAAGTGAAGATAATAAACATATAGCAGAACCCACGGTTTTCACTCGCGTTAAAACTACAAAAAATATCTAAAAAGGTAGTTTCATACAAACTTTCATCCCCTATTTTACCCCCTTTTAGAATGAATTTCGGGAAATACTAAAACACGCATTAATTATATTGAACAGCATTAATACCAAATTTCAAGTAATTCTTGTCATAAATATTTTTTTGGATTGTATTATAACGTGTTTTCCCGTAGGAATTAGATAACACAAGTCAACAAAAAAAATATTTTTCTTTGAGTCTGTTATTTAATGAATATTTTCTGATTGTATACATCGAAAAAGAAGCAGAAACTCTATTTATAATAAATAAAGTTTGCTTTTGTACCTTTACACAATGTAAAACGAATATTATAGTGTTTTAGCAGTTTTTTTAGGAGCCGTTGCATAGAAGATACAGGAGAGGGGCAGGGGGGCTGTAGGTGTGTAGCGGGAGTGACAAACTGTCAACGGCAGTGTGCGCGTGCGCTTTGCAAAGGAATAACGTATTTTATGTGTCGGGAGGCCTAAAATGTCTTCCAAAAAGTGCAAAAATCCCGTGGACTCTTTTTGTTATATTTGCGGCGAATTCATTAAAGTGAAAGCCAAAAAAATTTGTTTGTCGTCAAATACAAGACTTTGTGAAGCCTATGAAGCTTATTTTAATTTACCCGTGCGAAGTCAAGATAAAGTATGGGCACCTCATTTCTCATGTAGTAACTGCAAAAATACTTTAGAGGGTAAGAAAATACATCATACTTTTCATTAAAATTTATATATATAACTATACCTATTCTGACACACATTAAATGTATCATTCGTTATTAAATAATGTCAATTTTTTTTCAGCCTGGTACCGTGGAGAAAAAAAAAGTATGAAGTTTGCTGTACCAAGAATATGGAGGGAACCAACTGACCATATCCATGATTGTTATTTTTGTGTAGTAAATCCAAGTAAGCGTCGCGCTGGTAAAAATGCCAAAAAGATTGAATACCCAAACCTACCATCAACGTCTGCTCCAGTACCCCACAGTGAAAACTTCCCTGTGCCTTCGAACCCAAAGCGGAAGGCAGAAGAGCAGTTACCGCTATCACAAATATCTAGTAATAGCGGAGACAGCGAGTTCGTGATCACATCACCATCTGTTGAACCACATCTAATTAATTCAGAAGAGTTTGATGACTTAGTAAGAGATTTAAATCTACCTAAACTTAAAGCAGAAATATTAGCTTCACGACTAAAACAATGGAATTTGCTCAAGAGCGATGTTAAAATAAGTGACCAAAGAACACGTCATAAAACATTTTCTGGATTCTTTACAAAAGAAGACGGACTTTGTTACTGCAATGATGTGAAAGGTTTGTTTGAAGCAATCGGAATCCCTTGCATTCCCTCTGAATGGCGTCTTTTCATCGACAGCTCTACAAAAAGCTTAAAGGCAGTTCTTCTTCACAATGGAAATAGATTTCCATCTCTTCCCCTTGCTCATTCTGTAATGCTTAAAGAAAATTACGAGAGCGTTAAAATGTTGCTACAAGTTTTAAAATATGATGAGTATGCCTGGCCAGTGATAGGAGATTTCAAAATGGTTGGATTTCTGTTGGGAATGCAAGGCGGGTACACTAAATATCCGTGTTACATTTGTTTATGGGACAGTAGAGCCGATGCACTTCACTACCAGCAGCACTCATGGCCACAACGGAGCGAGTTTCAAATAGGACAACATAATGTCAAAAATGAACCGATTGTGAAGCCCGATCATATTTTAATGCCTCCATTGCACATTAAATTAGGTCTGATGAAGCAGTTCGTAAAGGCTCTGCGTCAAGACTCTGAGGCCTTTTAATATTTAAAATCATTTTTCCCGAAATTGTCAGAGGCTAAAATTAAAGCTGGTATTTTCATTGGTCCACAAATAAAGAAAATAATGGCCAGTGAACAATTCCTACAGCTCCTCAGTACCCACGAAAAACAAGCGTGGCTCAGCCTTAAAGCAGTGATTAATGGCTTTCTTGGCAACAGAAGGGCAAAGAATTACACGGAGCTTATTACTGATATGCTTCACAACTTCAAAGTTATGGGTTGCAGAATGTCATTGAAAGTCCACATGATACATGCTCATTTGGATAACTTTAAAGACAACTTAGGTGCATATTCGGAAGAGCAAGGGGAACGTTTCCACCAAGATGTAATGAACTTTGAAAAGCGTTATCAAGGACAATATAATGAAAACATGATGGGTGACTACATTTGGGGGCTCATACGAAAAAGTTCCAACTTACACAGAAGAAATACCAAGTCTGTTCATTTTTAAAGTCTTATTTGTGTTATTTTTTTTATTTGTGGGTTTATATATGCCGTCTTGTATAATTAAAGTCAATAAAAAAATGTGAATTCAAAACTGTTTTCCTTTTACATGTAATAATTGAAATTAAAAAATAGAGCTCTTTCATAAAAAATAAATTTCGTTGTAGTAACTACAAAAGCAAACTTTAATAGATAAAAATATTTTTTCTTTAATTAGTTAGGCATAAGTAATCAAAATCAGAGGTACAGAACGCAGACTCAAAATTCGTGTTGACCCGTGTAATCTACCGCGGTAAAACGTAGCTAATGCACTGTCCAGCCCTCGAACTATCTCCACACCAAAAATCACCCCAATCCGTCATTCCGTTTCGAAGTGAAAGAAGGACAAACAAACAAACACACTTTCACATTTATAATATTAAGTATGAACTTTATTAGATGTACACGAATATTTGGTGTTTAAAATAAAACTATCTTTTGAATCTTTTTGCGGATGGATCTATTTGAACAAGTATTGAAATTCGACCATGATCATTACTGAAAATTTAAAGAAAACACAATATTATATGAAAAGAATTGGCCTATCTATATAAAACTGTTTCCAAATCTTTTATTGATAGCACTAAAACTCGCCAACAGTTACTTAACAAAAAAAAAGAATATCGTTTGTTAAACAGAGGGAGAAAAGGTACTGAATCCCGTCGTTTGGAGGAAAAACAAAAATACAAAAATTATAGTTTTGTTTAAAACTAGCGACTCACCCTCGTTCACTCGGGTTTGTCCCTTGGTACATTTTAACGGTTTGTAAAGATTTCTCAGAGACGAGATATTTTCTCACATTAAAAAATATCCTAAATTTTGACCCGAATAACCAGCCAACATCATAGTAAATCTGTCCTGTGGTTCAGACAAAAATTCTAAAAACTATAAATTCGGCCTCTGTATCGAAACAATGACTATTTCAATAAGATTTTCAAAAAATATTTAATGTACAGATTCGCCTCAAAATTTTATCATATAGGTACATAGATTTCATGTATTTAAATAAAACAGACTTGCTCTCTGTGTATCTATAGCGCAATATAAATAATGTCCACGAATATTCGGTCTTCATACTACGCGCCACTACGATATTCCTATACTTTCTCCCCTGACAGTTCTACAGTCCCGTGTAATTACCATGTGTTTCTCACTTTTTGAGAATTTACATTGAAAAGGCAAAAACGCTAACGACTTGCTTGTATCGTTTATCTTTGTGTTATTAAGTGTATTCTTTAGCAATCAGGATGAATAACAATTTCATCGTTTTTTCCTACGTTTAGTAGAAATATATGGAAATAATAATATATAAACAATTAATATAATAATATTATTTTATAAACTATTAAGAAAACTTGCAGATAAAAATTCCGTGTGATATTTTATTTGTATTATCCTTGCATGTATGTATGTACTCGTTTGTATTCAACTCTTTTTAACGTCCCACTGCTGGGCACGGGCTTCCCTTCAGTACGAGGAATATCAGGCCATAGCCCACCACGCTGGCCAAGTCTGGCGGGTCTTCACATGTCTTTCGAAAACTTGCTAGACGTGTAGGTTTCCTCATGATGTTTTCTTTCACGAATTGATTTCGACATGAAAATATGAGAGGTGCTTAACTCGGGATTTGAACCCGCTTCACTCGGATTCGCAAGTAAGCGCGGTACCACTGAGCTACCACTGCTACTACTGCCTGCCTTACTTTTATATTGCTTTAATAAAATATCTGTTAAATGCTCTGTTTCTATTATTATTTATTATGCTTAGAAGTATCTTTGTTTACTATTGTTCCTTTCTACGTTTTGTTATTTCGTATGCCCTTGGGCAACCTACAATAAATAGGTCGCTCTTTTAGTAATAAAGCCACCTATAATTTCTTTTCCTGAACTTGTATAATGTATTTACTATCTGACTGTATATGTATGTTTTTGCACATAACTAGCAAACCTAGCTAAAACTAGCATTTTTATGTTGCAGATAAGAAACATTAATATAAAAAAATTAAGAAATCATGATTGTATAATAATGGGTAACTTACCTTTTCCATAGACTAAAATTATAATAAATTATTCTAAAATCTATCTAGGAATTTAGCATAGCAAAAATATATGAAAATCATTACTACTCTTATGTAAAGTTGAGTAAAATGTACAATTTTTATTGCTTTTCTGAAATTCTCAGTTTTCACAGGACCCTGACGCGCAGGAAGTCACAAGTTTGATCGCCGCTCGTAAATATTTGAATAGGTTATGGAGTTGTTTATTTTGGACTGTATCGTTAAAGTTTGTACGCAAAAACACTTTCCAAAAAAATTTTTAGGTACACTAAAATTAAAATATACGTACACGTGTTCTGAAATCGATAGAAAAAGATTTTCCTGTTATAATGTTCTATATAAAATAACAATATTTTTTTTACCTTGCTTCATTGACTGGATGATAACTCTATAGGGCCCGTAGCGAAAGCTGTAACAAAGAAAATATTTTTTCAACCGACTTCAAAAAGGAGGAGGTTCTCAGTTCGACTGTATGTTTTTTTTTTTTTTTTATGTTTGTTACCTCAGAACTCCGTCATTTATTAACCGATTTGGACAATTTTTGTTTTGTTTGAAAGTGTATACTTCCAGATTGGTCCCATTTAAATTTCAAAAAAAATACCACCCCTAAGGGTGGAAAAACAACTAATGATGAATTTAACCTACTTCTAATTGTCATATTGACTTGAAACTTTGCAAGTATTTCTATTTCCGTTGATAGTACAGTGGTTCGGTGTTGTTGACCTGATCTGATGGCAAGGCCAGAAGGTGGATAGGTGGATCTCTTCAACGGCTAATAGTAGATACTTTGAGTTTGGGCTTATTTTGTTTGATTTGACAAGCCTAACACGTTAGAATTCTTACTTTGCTACTACTGTCTACACTAAAAAGGGAAAAATAAAAACTTTTTAACAAAAAAATAAAAACCGACTTCAAACAAAAGCACTAAAAAGTAAAAAATAACTGATTGGTAGTTTTCATTTACTATACATACTTAATCAAATATTTTCGAAGTCGGTGTGCTTTGGCTAAGTAATTAAAGCCTACCTATTAAATACATACCTAATCACATATTTTCGAAATCGGTGCCAGCCCATACAAAGCAAAGCACACCGACTTCGAAAATATTTGATTAGGTATGTATAGTAAATGAAAACTACCAATCAGTTATTTTTCACTTTTTAGTGCTTTTGTTTGAAGTCGGTTTTTATTTTTTTGTTATTTAACCCATACTTCCATACTTAATATTATAAATGTGAAAGTGTGTTTGTTTATTTGTTTGTTTGTTTGTCTTTCTTTGACGTGCAAACGGAAGGACAGATTTGCATGATTTTTTGTGTGGACTTAGTTGGAGGGCTGGAGAGTGACATAGGCTACTTTTTACCGCGGGAGATTATCTCATTCCCCCGGGAAAACACGTTATCATACAACCCAGAAAATTATTTATGATCAGAATTACTTGAAACTTAGTATTAATGCTCTTCAATGAAATTAAAAAAAAATATCTTTGAGAATTTTTCGAAATTCATCCCATAAAGGGGTAAAACAGGGGATGAAAGTTTGTATAAAACCTACTTTTTTAGTTTTTTTTTGTAGTTTTCTGTTTTAGCGCGAGCGAAGCCGCAGGTTCTGCTAGTAATAATATAAACTTGAGTTTATTATAAAACGATAAAACTATTTTAAAACAAAACTATCTAATATATCAGGGTTATGAATAGCGATATGTTATTCTGATATATTTTTGTTTTCTATTAACGAATAATGAAAGAAGGATATCAGACCTAGAAAATAATTTAGGCAGATCCGGGACTCAAAAGTCAAAAGGCCCAAAATGGCATACGACGTTTAATAGATTATGTACGTAACACGTATTATATTTTTTATAAACAATTATGATACTTTTACTAATAATGTTGATTATTGTTTATTTTTCTATCCTCAATATCAATTTTTTTTCAAAAATTTCCTTGAATAAATATATTATTTAATTCATGAAGCGCTTTTTATAAAGAAAATCTAATATATAAATATCTCGTGTCACGGTATTTGTGGTCGCACTCCTCCGAAACAGCTCGACCGATTTTAATGATTTTTTTTGTATATTTGGTAGGTATGAGAATAGGTCGTAAAGTATTTTTCACCCTCCTACCCCCACTCCTCATGTTTTAAAGGCGATTTTAGTATTTTTGTATCTAATACATAAAATTACATGAATCCGAGCGAAGCGAAGGTGAGTCGCTGTTTAACGTAAAGCCAAAAAGTTTTTTTTGTAGATTGAACGCGGGCAGAGCTGTGGGTTGCTTATAGAATTATAAAAATAAATATGGTTCGCATAAATCGAACTAAAAAGATAGGAACAAGTTAACGAAGGAACATGTTCTTATGCAGTTGGATACATATTATGTACTTGTATAGTCTATTTTTTCTTACATGTCCTAAATAGTAAACAAATATGGCGTACAGGTAACCAGAGATAATTCATAGAGATGTGAAATGGGAATGACGAATGAATGATTGAACTTAATGGTTACTATGCAGTGAACGTAAAGTATTGGGTAGAAAAAATACGACAAGTTATTTTAATAATTCTTATTATTCGGATACCGATGATAATTCTCCAGGCTCGTCTAACACATATATTAATTACATCAAACGTGGCAACGGAACGAATGATTCTTTCAGCGGTGGCCGGGATAAACAACTGTTAAAATGTCATTTGTCTATTTTTTTTATTTTTGGCCTTAATATAAACTCATTTTAAAACTTTAAACTAAAAAAGCAAATAAGCGCTCGGGAGATCTCCATCAGGAACGAAGTCCCTCAGTCCATTTTAATAAAGAGTGCAATAAGATACGAAATAATAATAATTACAATAACAAATAAATAATAAGTATAAGTTGATTAAAAGCAATTAAAAATCTTTTGTATTCTACAGAAGATACAACTTTTTTAAAACCTAATAAAAATTTAAATAAAATGTCGTACTTTGTAATTTAAAGATATTGTTATTTTTTTAAAAGTTCAGTTCGAGAATGGATCTCGATAATTCATTCTAAATGTTCCATCTCTATGATTCAAAGACAAAGTAACGTATCGAAACGTCAAAATGTTGTGTTCATATTTTATCTGTGGAAATTGATTCTGTTAATATTTTGACTTTAGCAAAAATAATGTGTTCCTTCCTACAATGGATCGCGAAATCCTTTACAATGTAAGATGTGACGTTTCAAGAAAGTGCAAACAGCTACCTTTCATTTCCAGTTCATGTTAGAAACGAACTTTGTTATATTTAAACAAATATAACTCTTATTATTAAGATCATAAAGTTCATTTTTCAAATAACATTGTAAAGTTACGCAAATTCAAAATTTGCACAGTCTAAGTCAAATCAAAGTTGAAGCTTAGAACTAATTCAATTGTTACATTGTATACAATGTTTTATATGAGTTTATTTAGCATATTGTTTTGTTAAGTCAAGTTTTATTGCTAGTGTTTGAGTTAAAATTACCATTTCATTTATGAATTTTAATAACTTGCCCGATGTGAAAGATAATATTTTTCTTATATTATAATAATTACACTACGAGACTTTAAGATATGAATATCTAATATTTCAATATGTATTTTACGTATCGAAATATATTAGATTTGCTTTGCATCTGCTGGCACAAACTTCGAAAATATCTGATTAGGTATCTATTCTAAATGAAAACCTCCGTTTAGTTATTTTTTACATTTTAGTGCCTTGAAGTCGGTTTTTTTTTAAGTTTTTATGCAATATTACCATAACAAAATTATGTACCGTAATATCCATTATCGTTAAAGTAGGTAAATAAAGTAGAATTAAGTTATCAAATAAAATAGAAAATGCTTTTGTCAGACTGTAATAATAATAACTGTCGCAAATTAAACTTGCCTTAATTCAAAGGTTTTACTCTGTATGATTTTTAAAGAAAAACCTTCACCAAATGTTAATTAATCATCATATTTATTATTTAATAAATTTGGTTCATTAACAGCTTCAAGCTTTGATTTAATACTAGATATTACCTATTTTGTTACGATCAAAATTATTAATATGCATCGCTATTCAATTTAATAGAATGTCAAAAGGTATCAGGAATGATACGTAATAGAATATACAGGTATATTATAATGGAATTACAATGTATCTAAGTGTTGATACGACTTCATATCCCACTAGTTTTTCAGTAAATATTGATGAAAAGTAAAGTAAATCGTATATCTGTATAAATATTATAAATATGTAAATTTGTGAGTATGGATGTTTGTTACTCTTTCACGCCAGAACGGCTGAACAAATCTGGATGAAATTTGGCACAGAGATAGATTATAGTCTGGAATAGCACATAGGCTACTTTTTATCCCGGAAAAAAATACGTTTCTGTGTAGATTTCTTTAAGAGGTTGAGTCGCTAGGAACAAATATATTTTTTACATGTATAAGTTATCAGAACGGCGACATTTCTAATATTACTTGTTTTCCTTAAATTATTTTCATATACATATACTATGTTAAGAAATTTTCCTTAAGTTTTCACATATCTTTCCCTAAGCTTGTCAATCCGTAGACAATAGTGTAAGCCGTTATCCACTCTGCAATGCTGAGGCATCGCGACCCTCGTCATTTCTTGTTAATAGTGGATTATGGGTACCACACAGCGTAGACTTTTAGATGACTAAAATTTTTTGATAAAATATATGTCAATTTTAACGTAATATATTTTTGAATTAATAGAGAAAGGTGTAACTTTACCTTTAATTTTATGTGCACATATGTGTGTATGTATGTACTCTTCCACAGTCAACGGCTGGACAAATTTGAATGAAATTCAGTACGCAAATAGATCAACACTAACTGGAGGAACACATATATTAGATACATAATTAGTTACCTTAAATACATCAAGTGAAGCGCGGGTAAGTCGCTTGTCTATACAGATAAATAAAATTAAAGTGTTTGTTTCTAATGTTAAAATAACAGCTTTTTACTTAATACATATGAAAGTATATACAGTATTGATAAGAAAAAAATGTAAACTTTTGTCTGTCTGTTTATTCCGGCTAATCTCCAAAATGCCTGGGCCGATTTTGACGGGACTTTCACTGGCAAATCGCTGTTGTTATAAGGAGTAACAAAGGCTACTTTAATTTTAGAAAAAGAATCGGAATCCACACAAACAAATGAAATAAATGAAAAAAAGACCATGAAACTGATTAAAACCGAGTACCCAGGGAAGCGAGAGAAGCGATGGTATTTCCATAGTTTTCAATAAGATATACCTATTTCATTACGACGACACGTTTGGCTCAGTTTGTAGTGACCCTACTTGCTGTGTGGCATTCATTTGTGTGATGAGCACGAATGTTTGTACTCCAGTCGTGGTTGTTTATATTTATAATATGTATGTATTTAAAGTTATATATGTGTAGTGTATCAACTATCTGTTATCCATAACACAAGCCTCGTAGCTTACCACGGAACTAGATGGTGCTGTCTGTTAATGTTCCAACATATTTATTTATTATGTAATAGTATATTAACATTTGACTGTAGCTAGGCCTATGTCGTACGACTATAATAATAAACTATGTTTCTTAAAATAGGTTTTTTTTATTTTAAAATAATGTTAAACAGACTTTGGAAATTTTATATAAAAACATAAATAAAAACTGTTATTTTTAATGGCATGTTCTGTTTTTGTGCTGCAAGGTAGTTTCACCAAGTCTTTTTTACTTTTAAGGCTTTTATGTCAATAATGATTCAGCGAATTCAAAGAACCTAGTAAGAAGTTGCTACACATGCAGGACGTATAATATTATAATCTATTTATATCAAAAGCCATGCACAATATTGACTCTTACTTGAAAATTGTTAATAAACATAGAACGTAAAGCAATCCACATCAAAATAATTTTCCTTATAAATAAAGTAGATAAATGGAAGGATTTGCGACTTTTTGTTTTGACGGCTTTACTGTCGAGTTAGATTGTTTCTGTTATTGTTGCCAACACATTTTTTTCACCTATCTTCATGTATTTGGTAGAATTTATTTTAAGGATGAACTAATGTTATTATTAATAGGATATGCTTGCATTCAAATATTTGCCAATGCCTAGGCACATGATAATATTAGTATTATATGTAAAATATTACAGTCTTATATCAAATATTAGATATAGTACGAGTACATTGTAAATTTCAAAATGATATACGCATGACATACAATTTTCAACAAGCTTTTACGCTCCATTTACCTCTTTGAGGGATGATTTTAATGAAAATTTTCAGTAGGTACATTTATATATTTCTACTTAGCACAATAAAATTTAATCTTATCGTCAGATTACTGTATAATTTTATTTATAAACACGATGAATTACATCTCATAAATTATATACACAACTGCTACGTGAAAAAAGCGTAGAAGTTGAAGTAACATCTATAAACTATACTCTATGACCATTAGACAAGGAAAACTAGATGCTAACCGACAAATGATAAATTCCGTGTCGAACTTATGAAGAAGGATTCCGCACATTATTGGATTTAAAAAGAATTTAAATAGTTAGTTGTTTTTCATATAAGTAGTCCTTTCAGCAGGTATAAAGTTACCACCTATTCTTTGAGAGAAGTAATGTTAAAATCGAACTCACATTACCATGGTATCCGTAGTAAGTTTATTTTTATTAATAATATTGCTATTTTAAATAATATTATGACATAGCGATATATGTATATTATGTAATTAAAATTCAATAGTTATAATAAAAATAAATAAATACAATTTTCCATTTGCAAATAAACAATTACAAAGCACAGGAAACGATTATATTTAAATATTTTTATACTGCAATAATAAAGTGCGGGATCAACGCAGCGTTACGTTGCACATTTACATTTTACAGTTTTAATAAGAGTTCCGTAGCTAAAAGAGAAAAACAGAATCAAGTCTCGTCATGTTCGACTGTTCGTATGTTCGTACATTACACTAATCTTGCTCAGAAATGAAACTTTATTCAATTAGACTTATTACAAGCACTTTTTAAATCGTTAATTTAAAAAGCGTCAGTTTTCAACCGACTTCAAAAAGGAGGAGGTTCTCAATTCGACTGTATGTTTTTTTTTTATGTTTGTTACCTCAGAACTCCGTCATTTATTAACCGATTTGGACAATTTTTGTTTTGTTTGAAAGTGTATACTTCCAGATTGGTCCCATTTAAATTTCAAAAAAAATACCACCCCTAAGGGTGGAAAAACAACTAATGATGAATTTAACCTACTTCTAATTGTCATATTGACTTGAAACTTTGCAAGTATTTCTATTTCCGTTGATAGTACAGTGGTTCGGTGTTGTTGACCTGATCTGATGGCAAGGCCAGAAGGTGGATAGGTGGATCTCTTCAACGGCTAATAGTAGATACTTTGAGTTTGGGCTTATTTTGTTTGATTTGACAAGCCTAACACGTTAGAATTCTTACTTTGCTACTACTGTCTACACAAAAAGGGAAAAATAAAAACTTATTAACAAAAAAATAAAAACCGACTTCAAACAAAAGCACTAAAAAGTAAAAAATAACTGATGGGTAGTTTTCATTTACTATACATACCTAATCAAATATTTTCGAAGTCGGTGTGCTTTGGCTAAGTAATTAAAGCCTACCTATTAAATACATACCTAATCAAATATTTTCGAAATCGGTGCCAGGCGATACAAAACAAAGCACACCGACTTCGAAAATATTTGATTAGGTATGTATAGTAAATGAAAACTACCAATCAGTTATTTTTTACTTTTTAGTGTTTTTGTTTGAAGTCGGTTTTTATTTTTTTGTTATGTTAGTCTGTGAGGAAGATGCTACCGGCTCGAAAAGTAGTTCTGCTGAGAAGAGCAGGCAAGAAACTCAACAATTGCTCTTTTAAATATCGAAGTTACATTTATTTATTTTATTAACATAATAAAATATTTAATCTTTTTTAATTCCACACGTTTCCATCAACGAAAAACTCTTGAACAGATTAATACGCTTTGCTCAATAGGTCAGAAATCAGGTACATATGCATATTGGTAGAACTGTAAGGAAGGTTTTTTATAGTGTTCAGTGACAAATAAGCAGACAGACCACCTGATGGAAAGCAGTACGTGTCGCCCATAACACCAACGGTTCATGCACTTAGGTTTTATGTAACAAAATGCAGAACCGCAGGTGCGTTGTCACTGTGAGGACTAAGATGATATGCTTCGTGCCTGTAATTTCGCTGGCTACCTTATCCTTCAAACCGGAACACAACAGTGTAATCATTGTTGCTTGGCGGAAGAAATAGATAAGGGGGTGGTACCCATCCAGTTGGACTTCTCAGGCTTGACAGAGTCCTACCACCGGTGAAAACGTACGTTTCTTATTAGAACTGCAATATTATAGTTAATTTAAGAAAAAAAAAATAGTGATATTACTCATACATGAATGTATGAAGCTGACATAAAAATATGAGTGTAAATGATGTTGTATGGTATTTTCTTATAAGTCTTTAAAAATGAGATCGATGTTCTTATCCGATTTGTTATCTACGCAAAAAATTTCCGAGTTATAGAATTCAAAATTCATTAACATTGTAACTGTTCAGAGCATCTGAAATAGCTACTTTCAACGAAAATTGTATTGAAAATACAAAGCTATATTCCCGCCACGACCGCGGACACGCCGGCGTGTCAGTTAATAATAGATTTCTTAGAATTTTAATTAATTTCTTAGAAATTTACCTAGAGGTGTTAAGCTCTAAAGTGAATATTGTAGATTATAAAATTTGTTTTACGTTTAACCCAACAAATTACGTAAGTTAAAACCACATATTAAACTACGGAACCCTCGGTGCGTAAGTCAGACTCGCACTTGTCCGATTTTTTAAAATTATTGAAAGTTGATTCAAAATTTTCGAATCTCTTTGAGCTGACTTATTCTTCACTTTGGATGTGAAATCGAATACATTTTCTTTACGACCGACTTTTAGCCTTAACATTGAGAAATACCCGGCATTGGCATAAATCCCTAAAGATTGAGCACAATTTCCCAAATAGCTGTCTGTGATATAGTCATTATCTACAATTCTGAATGTTTAAGTCAAATATAGTATTTTCTAAAGAGGATCATTTTATAAAGTTGCAAAGTGTTTAGAACTTTACCACGTCGTGGTAGGATTCAATTTGATTTTTTTCATTGGGGAAGTGGAAACGATTATGTAAATACTATTGTAATGACGTTATGATAGTCTTGATACGAGGGTAATGTATAGGATGATATTATGCTCTCGAAATTTTCAGTATGAATGTGAAAATATAGTACAAAATTAATTTTAAAAGATATGAGTTAGTCTGTCTTTGCGTATCGCAAAACCTGGAAACGTAGAGAGGAGGCCTTTGCCCAGCAGTGGGATGATTTGGGTTAACTATAACGTTATACAAGATATGTGTGTATTGAAATGCATTTTATTTGTTTGAATTCATTTTTAATAATAATAATAATTTTAATTCAAGATATTACCATATTATCCATATTTGTTAGTAATATAACAATTTAGCCTTAAATACTATATTCGTGTGTGAAATTATGGATTAATTAATTTATTCATTTTTATATTTTATATTGATTTAATTATAATAAATAATTATCCTAATTTAAATAAAAAATTAAATAATTTAATACATTATTAATTAGTTCGAATCATTAAGTAAACTTATAAAAAAAGTAATGTAATTATATTAATTTATAATATTTTTAATACTTATAATAATATTGCTGATATTGTAAGCGATCATGTTAACTTAAAAATATATAATACAATAGGAAAAAGTGCCACTCGTAAATGCGCGGGAATTTCATATTTTGAAAAGATTTTCCCAATAAATCAGCAGTAGCCATGCGTATATATAATAATACTAGCGGAAATGCAAAACAAAAGGAAATCTATCCTTTGGGAACCGTATATTTTTCCAGAATAAATGTAGCCTATATGTTATTCCAGACTATAATCTTTGTGCCAAATTTCATCCAGATCCGTTCAGTCGTTCTGGCGTGAAAGAGTAACATACACCCATACATAATCAAGCATTTCAATTGACATTTATTTAGTTTATTTTTTGTTATATTATCCTTTTTCGTTTTTAAACATAAATAGTAGGTACCACGTATAATATTTTCTAAGATAAGGTCTTTGTGCTAAATTTTAGGTACTGATCAGTGTTCTCATTGAATAGAAATAAACAGCCACTCGTTCCCATTGCAGGAGTAGTGGTTCTTTGGGAGCGTGCTTGCTTTGAAAACAAAGTGAAGCAGGTTCGAACCCCGAATCTCACACCTGTAAGATTTTCAAGAACGAATAACACGTTTAACATAATAATTATTTTTGCTAGCACTGTAAAGAAAATATCGTGATGGAACCTAATGTCTGTGAGAGCGTAACATATTTTCCAAAGACGTGTGGAGTTTGTCAACCTGCATTCAGCGATTATGGTAGACAGTGGCTTAATCCTCCTTATATTGAGACAGGGCCTGGACTCAGCTCTAGAACTTTAAAAGGCCTGAATTATATATTTTCATAGTAGCAGGGTAAGTACTAAATATTCTACTATAGATATTTCTTTTGAGATAAGATATATGCACTTAATTTATGGAAGACAAGTTTCTGTAAAAAACCTACTTGACGTCATACATATTTCAATTCATTTTCAAACAAAATTTTCATTTAAAATTCCTATTTTATACAAATAAAGGAATATTTTGATCTGTAATTAAAATACCAATAATATATTTATTTGTATTGTACTCAATGTTTATTAAAAATGGCCATCCATCACTTTTAACGTAACATTATCAATTCGGACGCACTGACTACAGTATGATTAATGACGCAATGATCAAGATGATCGATTGATATATGGGAATTAACATTTGAACGGTCAATATTGGGATAGAATTAATAATATTATGTTATTTAGACTTTAATTAATAGTAACGATGGAAACATCACCAAGAGCGAAGTATCAGAGGTGCGAGATCCGAAATTGAACCCGCACTCCGTTTCTCAAGCGAGCGTGTCACGGGTCACCATTAGGCTACCGCTGCTAACTTACTGGTAACTTTTTATAATATGTACATTGTACGATGTACGTAAGTAATTACATATGTACGTGAATATTATTAAATAAGACGTACGAACATTACTTACCTAATTTGTGGAGAAAACATAAATTCATTGGTCTTGTTTTAGACATCAACGCCGTACTTTAGTTGTAACGACCTCGGGAATACGTCTATTTTCCTTAATTCCCTCGTTGGAGGATGGATGTACTGAATAAAAATGACTGATATACCTAAATTTGTGGATCTAATCCCACTCAGGATAAATTTTTATATTAACTATACAAAATTATAATTCCGCCCATTTCTGTTCTATTTCTAAGATTTGTATGATTTTTTCATTATTTCGTCGAAAATCAATCATCAGAACTCGAAAATAATTTCATTTTTTCTCAGTATTTAAATACAAACTCTCACGACAATAGCTATGTAGTTAGGATTTCATAAATTGTGAATAATTTAAACGTTTTATTTAACCATTAATAATACTAAACTTTTTTTTTCGCATCTGTTTTGTCTTTGCCTATTTATATGTATTGTATATAGATAATAATCGAACGTGTAACCTTCGACATAGTGCTTCTACCATCTCCATCAATATGGCCAAGGTCGCTATTCACTTGTTCCATAAAGTAAATAGCTACTGTTTGGTTGATGGCTAATTAAAAAACAATTTGCCGAACAATTAGTCTTCGTTAATTAACGCTTGCTTCAATACGCTTTAGTTTATGATTTATTTTCTTAAGAATGCAAGTAATTATGAAATTTTAATGGTGTTTCTGAATATTATATTAATTTGAATGTACACTTATTGTTATTATTAATGTTTAATTTGGTACTACAACTTTCTATCTCAGGTCGAAAATCCAGCTGCAGACCCAAAACAAGATGGAAAGATGTACGAACACGAATAAGTGCAGGCTTTCCGAAGACGATAAAGCGAGGTGGAAGAGAGAGAGAAAAAGAGAGAAAGAGAGAGAGATAGAGAGTAAACATACAGTAAAGTAAGGCCTAAATGGTTAACAATAACAGATAATTGTGATTTGATAAAAGTTTATAATTTTGTCGATCACTATCTATTGTTGATGATTTTAAATAAAGATTGGGTAGAGAAATAAACTAGAAGTAATTAAGACAATTGGGCATTTTTTGTATATGTAATATATGAAAAAGCTGGGACATTTGAAAAAAAAACATATGGAGGAGCTCGAATTTGTAATTTTAATTAAAGATCAAATCAAAATCGTAAGATTGGGATGCTTGGCTTTCTAGGGGGGAGGCTTTCGTCCAGCAGTGGATGACAATATGCTGATAAAAGAAACAAAATGCTTATTATTATTTTCACACAATAACAATAGTTGTAAAAATCTTTTCGTCTATATAGTACAAAAATCTATACATATAATAAAATTGTAACTAAGCCGAATCTGTACATTAAATATTTTCAGGAAAATCTTATTGAAATAGACATTATTATCGATAAAGAGGCTGAATCTATAGTTTTTAGAATTTTTGTCTGTCTGTTTGTCTGTCTGTCTGATACCGCATCACAGAAAAACCACTGGAGGGATTTTGATGAAATTTAGTATGGTGATAGATAGCAGGATCCAAAACTGCATTGTAAGAGTATACTAATATGTAAAACCTAAGAATTTGGTTTTTGGTCATCTGAACGCGGATGGAGCCGCGGGCAATGCTGGTATATAATAAAATCATTGTGATTAAGTAAAAATTATATTTTAATTACAAATTATGTATTCATTTTCTTATTTTCCCATATATAATAACCGATATATAAAGAAAATCTATTGGATAATGTGTGCTTAAATTATTATACAGACATATTATAAGCAATTTAGCATTTTAGTACACAGGTCGATAATAAAGCGTTCCTCAAAAGTGTTATTTTAAAATAAATCTATACATATAATAAAATTGTAACTAATTTGAATCTGTACATTAAATATTTTTTGGAAAATTTAATTGAAATAGACATTATTATCGATACAGAGTCCGAATCTATAGTTTTCAGAATTTTTGTCTGTCTGTCTGTCTGTCTGTTACCGCATCACGAGAAAACCACTGGACACATTTTGATGAAATTTGGTATGATGATAGCTGGTTATCCGGGTCAACATATAGGATACTTTTTACCGAGAATAAATATCACATTTCCGAAAAAAAAAACTGCACTGTAAGAGTATACTAATATGTAAAGCCTAAGAATTTGGTTTTTGGTCATCTGAACGCGGGCGGAGCCGCGGGCAGTGCTAGTATCTTATAAATAATAAGTTTAAAAAAAAGTTTATTATAAATTAGCACATGAAGTTGTATTTAGTAAATTTGTAATTTAATTATTTCTAGATCTTAACACAATAATAACAAGAAGAGTTATAGTTTCACTTATATTTAATGTGATGAGATTGACACGTTTTCTCAAACCGTAGATATTTTTCATTATTTATCAAGTTGAGACCGGAGAGTAATATGATGTCAAAGCCTATGAATAATACAATATAAAGCCTTTATTTGAAGTTGGTTTTATTACTGAAATAGACGCTACTGGTATTTGATAAACAAATATATATTGCGAAATCTAGTATATAAGAAACTCTTTATTTATTGACATTATACATAACTTCAAATAATCGTGCGACTATATTACAAAAGGAATTCAATTACTTCAAAATAATTAACATGTTATTCTTACTACCCAATTTGATACAAAATAACATTTCCTATGGTTGGTTCTGCTTATTTTTTTATGTAAATATCCCAAAAATGTTGTCATCTCATCAGACCTAATCGTATCAGGCTCAGGTCTACCATGATTGGTGAGCTTCAAAAGTAGTAAAATTAATTTCTCTTAATATGAACATTTCCTCACGTTAAATTCTTTATTACAAGGCATATTATTAAAAATAATGTACCCATGGAAATATTAGGGGTGAAAGACCCGGGGTTTGAACCCTCTTCACTTAGTTTTCCCAACGAGTGTCCTACGACTACCCTACAAAAAATGTCATAGCAATGTATGTGTATATATTCAGCCATTTTTAACGTCCCACTGCTAGGCACGGGTCTCCCTTCAATACGAAGGAGATCACGCCATAGTCCACCACGCTGACTAAGTGCGGGTTGGCGGACTTCACATATCTTTCGAAACCTTGCTAGGTTCTCTCAGATATGCAGGTTTCCTCACGATGTTTTTCCGTCACCGTAAGGCAAGTGGTAATCATGTTAGAAATGATTCGCACATGAAAATATCAGAGGTGCGAGACCCGGGATTTGAACCCACTTCACCCGGTTTCCCAAGCCAGCGCGTTACTACTTGGCGACCACTACCGTCATAGCAATATGTATATACAAAATTTTATTTTTTTTTAAACAAAGCTCTCCAGCATTATGTCAGAGAATATCAATCAGCCATTAGACTCATCAAGTGAATATTTTAAGTACTATATTAAATTATTCCTCAACCGATATTCTGACGCAATTTATAAGCCACATCGTAAACCCTTAATAAAATTAGTTTTACTTCAGCTCTTACAATGCAGTTAACGTTTTATTATAGGCACATCGACTTGTCTTTATTATGATAATAAATTATAGTGTATCACGTCTTTATATCGCTCTTAACGCCTCGCAAGACAATGTTACTTGATATAGATCACTGTTTTTATTTGTAAGGGTTATATCATACTAAAGGCATTCCATAGAAAATCTGCCAGTAAAAATTACATGGTTTGGATTTGCCTTTTTCTAAATTGATATTATTTAATGTTATAATTTGATATTATTTGCAAAATATATGTAGTAAATATATGGAATTAAGTTTTTCCCTCTTAAGCTTAGGAGTTACATAGGCTTTGGCTTTTTTAAGCAATTTTTTAAACAGTATATGTTAACCCTACATTATTATATTCTTTATTGCACTAAACAAGTAATAAAAAAAATACATAGAAAATGACGTGGACAAAGGTGGACTTATCTCTATAAGAGATCTCTTCCAATCAACCCATGTATGTGGGAAATAGTGTTAAGTAGCCGGACAGAAAGAGAAAGTGCAGAGAAACGATAAGAAAATATATAAGAATAACCATAAGTAAAAGAAAATAAATACAATATAATTACATACACATACATATATACATAAACATACATATATACATAAATATACTTATATTATTACAAAACAGAAATGTACACATTTTTGAATTATGAGTTAGAAAATACTTTTTCATATTGATTTTAAGCGCATCATTAGAAGGGCTCTCTTGTAGGACTTTGGGAAGTCTGTTCCATAGCACTGCAGCGTGTACCGAGAATGAGTTTTAGAAAAACTTGGTGTTTCTTCTTAGTATGTCAAGCATCGATTAGTGTGTTAAATAAAAATTTTAGCTGCAAAAATTGAATAGAAGCACTTTATAATTATACATTAAAGCCCCTTCACACACACACCGGTAAAGGAAAATCAACTAGCACAGTGTACATTATTCTTGGCTAATTTGCTTAAAACATCCAGTATGCAAGGGTCCTAAAGCAAAACCGCTTATCAGACCAAACAGTACCCATAACCCAAACACCCCCTCAAATTGCTTCAAAACAATCATTTCGCTTTGAGATAAACTTAGTATTCGCTGTATTTTTCATTGTATCAACTTAAGAATTGCTATCTTTGCAAAGTAAATGTAATGCGCTCTTGAGATTCAACTTTGTTTATAGATAAATATTATTTGTATTGAAAAATGAACGCGAATAATATTCTATCTTACATTGTGGGGTTTTATGATTTGCTTATCTTCAAACTTAATATATTTGATTAAATTGTTCATTTTTTTCTTGTTCTGTTTGCTACTTAGATTTTTATACTTTGTAAGCTAGATTTCACAAATTACTATACTTTCCTATGCTCATAGTACTTTTAAAAGAAAAGAATTATCGACTACAAGATAAAACGAAGAAGTTTAATATTATAAAAAAAAGTTTCTACAAAAACATGGAATGGCACTAAAAATCATGTACATATGAATCAATTTAACTCAAGTTTTTAGTCCAATTACAGCAAATATTCTATAGAAAATAATAATGAAAAGGTGCAGAGTGTTCTGATTAAGTTGTGAAGGCGGCGTGATTAATGGTACACTACACTGATGTGTTAATTAGATTCCTATGTAAAGATTGTTTTGTACTGATACTTGATATAACAAATAGGAATAGCAGCTACGATGATGTTTATACACTCAGAGGAGTGTCTGTAGGAAGCAGTTTGATATTCGCATGCAAATATTTAATTAAACAATATTTACTTAGATTTTAAACGACATCAAAATATGACATGGAAATTATAAACAACTAGTTTTTGCCTGCGGTTTTTCTCGTGTGATAAAGAGGGTTCTAGGGTAGCTTATATCCGATCTGATATTGAGTGTAACTAAAATTGGAGACTAAAATATTTTAAAGGTTTGGGATAAAATCAAAATTCTTACTAATATTTATACTGTAGAATCTCGATTATCCGAACATCGATTAATTATCCGAATATCCGATTATCCGAACTCATTCTTCACGGCTCTAATTACCGATTCATAAATGATTTGACGGTGTATCTGATTCATTACGTCAATGATTAATAACAAATTATTTCCAACCTAAATAAATTACATAGGTATTAGGTATTCTTAATCTTTATAACTCGTAATTTTTTTATATCGTATCGTCCAAAAGACGTATGTAAAACCCTTTCTATCATAAAAAGTTATTAAAATTAACTATTGTTTGATTTGACTTTAAAAATCGATTATCCGATTTTCGATTATACGGAATATTCCTGGTTTTAATTGATTCGGATAATCGGGATTCTACTATATATGCAAAATTTGTTAGTTTATATTGGGGTATATCTTAGGACCTACGAATAAATAATTATTTAATCGTAGATTGGGACATTAACGCACAGTGCCTTCTAGTTCATGGTCCAAGTTCGAGGCTTGTGTTATGGATACCAGATGGTCGATACACTACACATATATAACTTTTTAAATACAAACATATTATAAATATAAACACCCTTGATTGTAGTACAATCATTCGTGCTCATCACACAAATGAATGCCCCAGCGGGACTCGAACCCGCGACCGCTGGCACAGCAAGTAAGGCCACTACAAACTAAGCCAAACTTGTCGTCACGTATGTCGTTATGGGTACGTCTTTCTTTTACCCAAAAACAACGCAACAAGTCACGATGATTTCTTACACAAATATAGTATATAGGTCGAATAGTGATAAAGGCTAATTTTTGTCTCCGTACATTAAGGTGTTCCTGGGGGAAATTAGTTTATTGCACAGAAGTCACCTAGAGACGTAAAGGGAAGCAAATACGGGTTACTAGGAAGATATAAAATGTTAATATATTTTATTACGTTGGTTTTAATACTAAACTTTACTCGATTTTACTTTCAGCCTTTACAAAATCCACTACTGCATTCACAAATTATGTATGTAAACGCTATTTCCCTACTCCTTCTCTTTCTTTATCTTTAATTTAATTTGAAATTCTAGTTTACATTTTATAGCCTATTGGGACTTACCCACGCTTCGATCGGGTGCGTTTAAGTGCCTAAAAGTAAAAGCCTATCTGTTACTTTAGGTCAGTTTATCTTTGTTCTAAATTTCATCTAATTCTGTCCAGTGGTTTCAGCGTGAAGCAACAAACATACAAACATATAAAAATTCCCATTTATAATAAAAGACCGAGTTTTGGAGGCAGGAACACCACGTCATAACTGTAAGAACGGAATTTAGCTAATTATTCATCTATAAACAAACTATGAGAATTGATCAGGGCAATAACCAGTACATTCATTATAGGTAATTTTATGTGTTTTATACATAACTTGACTTGATGAAAGATTTTTTAAGGATTGACGAAAAAACATACACCTGAATGATTTCTTCTTTATATATATAAATAAATAACGAAATGAACAAAAGCACGGGAGAAGTCATTAGCGAGATTTAGTATAATTTTTAAGTGTGGTACTTATGGCTAGAAAGTAGAACAATTTGCTTACCTGAATGGTTACCTTGAAAGCAATTACAGTAATATTTTACATAAGTAAAGATTTGTCTCATCTAATACGAATCTCGCTCTTTCTACTGGATTACGAAGGGTCCCCTCTGAATGTGCCGTTTATTTATATTTACGACGCACATATCTCTTTGCTAAGAAAATATCAGCGTTTTTAGACAGTAATGTCCCTTTAACGTAGTTAACCTGCTATATTGTCGTACGAAAGCTAGAAAAATATTATTATGTTTCAGCGTTTCGCACTTGTAGAAGGAATATTTAATTCAATCGAATATTTTTCTTTATGGCTTTTAGGGACGGAATATTTATCACCTAGTAAAGTGTGCCTACATTTCGCAAATTATTTATAAGTTTTGCTTTTGTTTCTAAACTAAGCAAAAAATCCCAAAAAAGAATAAAAAAATCTATTCTATCTATACTAATATTATAAATGCGAAAGTTTGTTAGGATGTTTGGATGTATGGATGTCTGGATGTATGGAAGTTTGTTACTCTTTCACGGAAAAATACTGAATGGATTTTAATGAAATTTTATAATAATATAGCTCATACATCAGAATAATACATAGGCTGCTTATAATCCCGGAAAAATGTATGGTTCCCGTGGGATAGATTTGTTTTTGTTGCTCTAGAGGCGAAGCAAGGGTACATAGATAAATACTTTATTGCACACACAAAAGAATAACATAGAAGTTGAAAAAAAAGCTCTAAAAAGGCATGCAAGGGCGGTCTTATTGCCATGTACAATCTCGTACAGACAACCTTACAGGAAAATACTGTATTATAATATAATTAGTAAATTTAATTGGTACTCAATAACTTGATTACGATAATATCAATTTTGCTTGACGCTTGACTGGCTGAAATACGAATATGTGCGGGAACACAACTAACAAAGTGTGTTTCCTTTTCTCTTACTCTTAGAGTCCTCGACGGTCCAAATCTGTCACGATCGAAAAGAGATTAGGCGCAGTTCAGACAGCTTTACGTACTTTTGGGGGCTTAAACACCGATGTTCTAACTTTGTTCTACAACTAAGAATCATTTAACACATACACACATCTAGTTACTATTTTAGAACAAAGTTTGAATCTAGGCACTGCCGTCTTTTAAGCTAACCGCTAGATTAGCGAGATATCCGTTTTATTACAATATATATATATATATGAATAGATTTCGCTTTGTCCTGATGAGTATATCTTTAAAATAATTGGTCGCTATAACGGTCGTAGCAGTAGTCGTCAAGTGCATTTAGGTTCTACCATCGACAATAAATATGCAAATTTTATGAATAAAAGATGTACCTTACTTTTTTGATTAGCGGACTATTATTAAAATGCAAAAAAAACTATGTATGTATGTTTGTGTGTGCATGTTTGTTATTTTTACAAAAACTGAACACTGAACTCAATTTTGAGACGGCTAGACAAATTTTAATGAAATTTGGTATACAGATAGACAGTATACACAAATATATATATATATATAAATTATACATACATAGTATGTTACATAGAGTAATACATAGGCTGTAGCGAAGCGAAAGTAAGTCGCTTAGTCGTCATTTATGCAAACTTAATATTATAAATGTGAAAATGTGTTTGTTTGTCCTTCTTTCACGTCGAAACGGAGCAACGAATTGGCGTGGTTTTTTATGTGGAGATAGTTGGAGAGTTGGAGAATGACATAGGCTACTTTATACCGAGGGAGATTATCTCATTCCCACGGGAAAACACGTTATAATACAACTCTAAATAATATTTATGATTAGAATTACTTGAAACTCAGTGTTAATGTTCTTCAATATAATTGAATAAATACATGTTTTAGCATTTTTCGAAACTCATCAAATAAGGGGGTAAAAATAGGGAATGAAAGTTTTTAGAGTTTTTTGTAGTTTTAGTGCCAGCGAAGCCGTGGATTCTGCTAGTTTTATATAAATATACAATCTTTATTATATTTTCATGAAGAATAATTTTATTTTACCCGTTCACACAGACATTATTCATAATTGAAATTACTTTTCTTAGGAACAATTTAACTTCTATAGGAAAACCAATAACAAGCCAACAAAAAGTCAAAAACCAAGATAGCATTGCAAAACGTCGATGGCCTCCGCTCAACCCACCTCGATGCCATTAAAAGAATTACCGGCCATTAGATGTCTCAACGATTCGCTTTTGTATTGAAAACGCAATAAAACAGTCATCTGTTATTTTACGACTATCATTTATCTGTTGGAGTTTAATTTTGTCAATAATCTTTGACGACATAACAAGCTGAGGAACTTTCAAAGAGGTTATAAGTCTCCTTAAAAATCATCTTATCGCAGTCCCGACAAAAAATGACTATTGGTCGTGGGTTCGATCTCAGCATAGTAAAAATACTTACTAATATACTTTCTTACATTAAAGCAACTTCGAAAATTTGATATTTTAAATAAAGCTGCTATCTTTTCGGATTTTTCCCGGTTTTATTTTGACTTTCCAACCTTTATAGCAATGATGGTCACGAAAGAGACTAAGGTTGGACGTCTCAAAGGTAGCATAGTAAATGCCAGAACGCCACAAAATATGTATCTATATATTATGTACTTTACGAGAATATGTTGACACAAATATGTTGGGGCATTAACACATATCACCATCTAGTTCTTTGGTAAGCTACGAGGCTTGTGTTGTAGATACCTGATAATTGATACACTACACACATATAACTTTAAATACATACATATTATGAATATAAACACCCATGACTAGAGTGCGAACAGTCGTGCTTATCACACAAATGAATGCACCTAGCGGGACTTAAACCCGCGACCGCGGACAAATCAAGTAGGGTCACTACAAACTGAGCCAAACGTGTCGTCAAAATACGTCGTTAATGTATGAACACATACATATTATGCATTATACAATGCATGCATTTTTAACCTTTCTATATCATGCGCTCGATAATCTCAAAAATCTAAGTAAAACTTTCAATCATTTCTTTATTACATTAGAATGTCTTTAAGACGTAGAATAAAAACCATTATAGACACATTCCCAAACTTGCCAAGACATTTCCTTTTACGATTGTTATAATATTTAAGCAGTTGTTTTCGAAATTTTGTAGAATTTTGTAGTATTAAATTTATATATAATGACTGAAACAAACAAACTTATTTTTGCGAGTCGAAGGAATTCATAGAAAATGTTGTAGTGGCATGGGGTGTCATAATATGTATGGCTAAGTTTTGTGTTAAAAAATTTATTTGTTTATTGGAGCAGGACTAAAGCTAGTATTTTATTTTTTACAGTTTGGAATAAAACCTTAATTTAGTTGTAACTGGTCAACACCTTGACTCTTTTATGCTATCCTATATGAAAAAGTTTTATTATATGTATACTATTTATACATATAATAAAACTTAGCGAAGTCGATGTGCGCGTTTCACGCAAAAAGTACACAACCGATTTTAACTAAATTTTGCATAATTATCACTTATTACTTGGTTTAACATTTCAAATAACTTATACTACAGGAAAATCTTTCATTGTCACGGGAGAACACAATATCTGGTTCTATCGAGTCGTCTTTAAAAATTTACATGTTTAACGCTGGATAAACTTCAAGAGATACAACAAAAGAATATACTAAAAAATTGTAGACCTTAATAAGGCCTATTGAAAAATCAGCAAAAGCATAAGTCTTCTAAGCTACACTCGCAATAACTATTCATATCTATTTAAAACGTGCCTAGGACAGAAACAAGCGAAGCGACGGCAAGTCACTAGTGAAGAAATAAGTTCGCATTATCTACTTTAAAAATCCATTTACGCTAGAACTAAGTAAAAGAAGATCGCTAGTTTAAACAAAATGTGTACCGAAATGAAATTGAGTGAGACTTGAAAAGAAATCATTAGAGAAGGCGGGCATACAGCGAGTTGAAGACGCATAATTAGATATCTAAAGGTCTGGAGATTCTACGAAAAATAATACTCTTTTAAAAAGAAATCTTGTACTGAATTCCTTATTGTATGAGGGAAGAGAAAGTCTTTTGTACGTCCCAAAATTTTTAATTTGCATAATGACAGTTGTAATACTTGGAAAAGAATTTCGGCCGCTTGTTGATTTGATTTGAAATAAATTGGGTGATAGCCATTTCAAACTTTCAAGATTTTTGCTTCGTGCTATTTATTATTGAAGGGATTAATACTGGTTTTGCTCTAAAGATAGACAAAATTTTCTTTTAATAAGAAAGAAATTTTAAGCACACCAGGTGATTTTTTTTTGCCTAAGTAATATGGCTGGTCAGGCTAAAAACTGTAGAAGTCCATTTAGTATGCTGGAAGTAAGGTATCATTTCCGTTGCAATGTGATTGTTATCGATCAATAAAAATCTTTGGCGATATACTTTTTAAAATAACAAATAATAGTGTGTAATTAAGTAGCGTTTCTACTTAATTAAACAGTAAAACCCATACTATTATTTATATTTATTTTTAGGGCGTCTCTATGTAAGACAAAATTCTATGTAAAATATTTTGTACAGTAAATTCTGAATAAAATTGGGTCTTATTTCATCACGATATTAGAGATCGTCATACGTAGGCATTTGTTATTCATTGCTGAAATAAAACTATTATCAAATACTAACGCTTACAACAAATAGGATCACAATCGAGTTACAAAATCTTGGCAATCGGTTTTCCTCATATCTAGTTGCTGTAAGAGTTCTTATGTAACGACACTTGAGGAGAAAAATAAAGATATTATGGAAGGAAATGGCGGATCATAAATAAGTACAAGTGGAATACTTCGCGCCTAGCATCCAAGAGGTGACTTTATACTCAATCACAAACAGTCAAAAACTTATACAAGTTCGTAGGGAAGGTTATTTTTCGTCTGTAACACTTACTTTTACGATTATTCTAGTTACGGGATTGTATAATAAAATAAATCAATTTGTGCTTTGAGTAAGTCCTTCGAGAATTCTATATTGTCGTGATGCAAATATGAAATAGAAATGGGTGTAAATATTTTATTTTTGTCATTATACAATATGCACATCCTATTAATTTAAATATTTTACAAAATATAATTTAAGGTGAGCAAAGTCACTTAATTTTTTTAGAACCAGCTATGATTAACTACATATCTCTAGAGAAAGATGTGTATGGGCACGATTTTCCATATTCTTGATACTTGTACCTACGTTAACTCAAACCGAGCAGACACAGGACAACAAGAAAATTAGTTTTTTCATTTTTTCACTTGAGACTTGTCACCAGAAATTAAGGAAAAAGAGGGTGAAAAATAGTAAAACGAGGAAGCAGGCGAAACCCAATAATGATGATATTAATACTTTTCTTGGATGTTCTGTGAGAGGATAACAGTTTTCAATCGAGCCTGCCTAATCGTACCAATATCGATAAGGTTTTTCCATAAAAAATGTCTTTCTTTTATCGTTCATTGCCTAATATGTAAGTAGCTAACATTCAGTAGATCATTTTCCAGATTTGGATTTATTAGATTATAGTCAATAATATGCGTAACTCTCAGCATTACACGAATTGACGATAATCTAGATTGGTATGCGTTCAAAATGATAATCTCCAATAAACGATAGGGAATATTCCAGACGTCCTTATTTCAGATTGAGCTTAATTCATAAGAATACTCATTTAACAGACTCCTACATAATATTATAATATATAGCCAACAAAACAACTTTCATTACTTCTGCGATCTACAAAAAACTTTAGGATGACGGCTATTATTGTCCTATTTCCTGCACGTAACAACGTAGAAGCCTCAAAAAGTAGGCTAACATATAATAAACGATTACATAAACATCTTCTAGTGTCGCATCGCGAAATATATTTCTTTCTAAGGAAAAATAGATAAGAGTAACATTTTAGCATTGTGCTTTTGTCATCTATTCGAGTTGGTGACGTGCTGTCGGAGGATGGAATTTGAGGGAAAATAAAAAATATATTACATGTCTGATTGATTGAATTTAAGTTTTTTGTTACAACACTAGATAAAAAAACAAATCAATCCCACGGGAAACGGTCATTTTTCCGGGATAAAAAGTAGTCTATTTGCTATTCTGATGTATGAATGTTTATTATAAAGTTTCATTAAAATCTAATCAGTAGTTTTTGTGTACTAAGCTGTATAAGTTACTATAGTTTTTTAACAATCTTTAATTTTCCGGGATGAAAAGTATCTAAAATGTTGACCGGGCATATAAGGTACGATCATGCAAATTTCATTTAAATCGGTCCAACAGTTTCGGCCGCACATTTAGATTAACCCGTACAAATAAAAACAAACAAACAGATAAACAGACAAACATACAAACATAAAATTTAAAAAAAAACAACTGGATTTGTTCTATTTTTCTTCTTACACCCCCCGAACTCAGTTTTTAGCCTTTTTTTCTATGTACAGACATTCGACCTCTACAGTTTTATTATATACGAGTATATAGATTTAAATTTCGGCGATGCTATTATAAGTTATCTGTGTAGTGAAAGGTTTGATTACCACATTAATTAAATTTATGTAGAATAAATATATTATCGATAAATGAAAATTCAATCTTTACATTAATATAATCAGATACCATATGTTGGGACATTAACACACGGCACCATCTAGTTCCATGGTCAGATACGAGGCCTGTGTTATGGATACTAGATATTTAATACACTACACATATATAACTTTAAATACATACATATTATAAATATAAACACCCATGACTGGATTACAAACATTCATGCTCATCACATAAATGACCCCGGCGGGACTCGAACCCGCGACCGCTGGCACAGCAAGCAGGATCACTACAAACTGAGCCAAACGTGTTATCTTGGTAACCATGGAACCCGCGAATACGGAGCTATAATACCTATAAATAATTATATAGATAAATGCCATAATACCATAAAGATAAATCAATAATAGATACGATAATCTTCAGGCGATTAACCATTTACATCCCTGTTATCTTGGAATAGTAGGTATTGACAAGGTGGCCAATATTCTGTGGTCGTTCGACATGTGGGGTAATGATTATGTCATTGCAGACTGATTGGGACTTCGACTACATGTCCTGTTAGAACTAGACATTGTCAATTTTGCAAGTGCCGAACGAACATTGTTGATGCTTATTTAATGCATTTACGAGTATGATAAAATGTGCATTGAAATTACAAATGCAATGGAGTAATTTCTAATTAGATAATTAAGTCTTTAAAATGCTATGGAGGGAGAGATTTTAATGACTACTCATTTTGAACTGGCCCAGGACTCGAATCAAAGACCTCAGGATCTGCCGCACATGCTAGTTACTAGTCTAGTAACTACTATCTAGTAACCGAGCGATAGTGATAAATATGATATGTATATATGTACATATATGTTATAAGGCAGTACAAACAGATATACAATATAATTAGATCTATGATGTTACATAATTGAACAATTTACGAAGAGGAAAGTAAGTTATATACCTATAGCAATAATGATATCTGTTAAATTTTATATGTTACTAGCGATTCCCCCTCGCTTCGCTGGGGTTCGTCCCTAGGTAAGTTTTATTTTTTTTGAGCGGAACACTAATTCTTTTTCTAAAATAAATGTAGCCTATTTACTTCATATAACATCAGCTATCTTCCAATGAAGGTCCCATCAAAATCAGTTCAGCCGTTTCAGAGATTATTTGGAACAAACAGACAGACAAAAATAAAAAAAAAATGTGTTTTTCTTATAAGTACCGTTATATAATTTCATATTAGTATATGAAATTTCATATTATATTTTGACATTACAAACAGACACTTCAATTTTATTTATCTGTATATATATGTTAATACCATTTAAGAAAAATATTATAAAATTGTACCACATTGATACCCTGAACTAAATCAGTTTCGGAAAACAAAGACTCAGTAGTATATAACAAAAGCAATAGTACGGACTATCGCCTGCAAGTATAAAAAGCGAGAAATTATTATTATAAAAAATGGCAGATCAACAATTTCAAAACCAGAGCCTGATCAAAAACAAAAGAGAGAAGCTCAATTAAAAAACGTCATCCACAGATAGTTCAGAATGGCGTGTCGATAACTCTTTGTAGCGGGATTGGTATGGAAATCGATATATTCAATTTGTAAACGTCTAAAATATTATTTTTTATTTTTTTATATGTAAACATTTTACATTACTTAATTAAATAACATTTAGAATTTATAACAAAGTATATATTGATTGTAAGTTTATAATTATAATTTATATATTTAAGTACAGCTTTAGATTGTAAAATGAACTCTAATACAAAGGCTAAGCTAACAAATTTGGATGACACTGTCCTTCATACTAGTAGAAGTACAGATATGGCAGTAGAGAAATACGGTTGGCACTATTTTCTTTGTGCTAGGTAACAGGTTCTATATCCTCATGAGAATTTATTGCGGTCTCATTAAGATTAAATCACAATGCTTAGAGCTAAGATCTACCATAAATCTTTTAGAAAATGGAAAAAATATATATTCGCCCGCGTTCAGATGACCAAGCCCGCGTTCAGATGACCAAAAACCAAATTCTTAGGTTTTACATATTAGTATACTCTTATATTGCAGTTTTTGTATTTTTTCTTAGATATGAGATAATTTCCCGAAGTAAAAAGTATCCTATATGTTGACCCGAATAACCAGCTATCACCATACGAAATTTCATCAAAATCCCTCCAGTGGTTTTTCTGTGATGCGGTAACAGACAGACAGACAGATAGACAGACAGACAGACAGATAGACAGACAGACAGACAGATAGACAGACAGACAAAATATCTAAAAACTATAGATTCGTCCTCTGTATCGTTAATAGTGTTTATTTTAATAATATTTTCCAAAAAATATTTAATGTACAGATTCGGCTTAGTTACAATGTTATTATATGTATTGACTATATGTAAAGTACATATATACACATTTTTGGCCTACTTCGGTGGGCGGCGTACCATGTGGGTTGCTCTTGGTCTTATCTGATGATGAGCAAAGTGGACTGAAGAGGCAGCCCCATGGTTGGCTGTTGTGGTGTGCCTTGGTAGGCCAGCCATCAAGGCGTCGTGGTTGAGTGCGTAAGTGATCCTGTGACGGCCCATTGAAACTGGGGAGTTTTTAGTGGCTAGTACTGGCTTTTCGAGCTGGTCAGTCCCACATAACCAACTGTATATATACAGGTGGTATGCATAGATTCATTTCCTAATGTTAAAAACAAACTAATTATCCTCAATACGGAGGGAATCTTAACCCATCATGATGGTCAGATGCGGGCCGATCCTTAATCTATACTAATATAATAAAGAGGTAAAGTTTGTGAATTGTGAGTTTGTGACGTTGTAGGGGGTAATCTCTCGGTCTACTTAACCGATTTAGATGAAATTTGATAAGAAGATAGTTTGAGATCCTGGGAAGGACATAGGATAGTTTTTATCTCGGAAATCATACCTTAAGGGGGTGAATATGGGGATGAAAGTTTGTACGGAGAATCAACCTAGGGACGAACCCGAGCGAAGCGAGGGTGAGTCGCTAGTTATTATATATATTTGACATTACATCATAAAAAAACATATACCTACGTATTTAATATATAGGTACGTACATGTAATTCATTTGAAAATTACTTATTTTAAAAATCTAGGTTCTAGATTCTAAATAAATTATTATAAATGTTTATTTTAAATATTACACAAATTATATTTGTTTCCCGGATTTTAGATAGTAATTTGTTTCATAACTTTGTACATTTTGCTGTAAAAGTTTCATTATAATAATGGGAATAATTTAAAGGCAACTTTAACTTGTTATCGTTACTTGAATGAAGCCTAAAAATGAGGAGAAAAAGCAGAGTTAAAAATAATGAGTATTACAATTAACAGTTAACTACTACCTACAGTACTTTTCTCTTAATCTGTTGTAGCTATAGTTAATATATCTATACATATAATAAAATTTTAACTGAGTCGAATTTGTACATTAAATATTTTTTTGAAAATGTTTATGAAATAGTTATTATTATCGATACAGGGGCCGTATATATAAATAGTTTGGAGTTTTTTTTCTGTCTGTCTGGAAACGGATCACAAGAAAACCACTAGACAGATTTTGGGGAAATTCGGTATGATGGTAGCTGGCTATCCGAGTCAACATATAGGATATTTTTTACTACAAGAAAACATCTCATCTCTGAGAAATCTATACTAAATGTTATGTGTATATGTAAATTCTATTCATAAATATTTCAACAAATTTTTAATAATGATTATAATCGAATTTCGACCACTGGGCGAACATATGTTATTAAAAATGTATAGAATAGGACGGCCAATGTAAACTTTACTTGAACAGATAGCTACAGTTAATAATCGCTGGAACTGAATAAATATTTACCGTAAACTACGAAAATGTAGACAATTGTGTTTCGCTTATCGTATCTATTAATAGAAAATTATGAAATAAATATTATCATTAATATATGATATATAATACATAATTGAATTTTCATTAATAGATATATTTCTGTATATTATACATACATATGTGTATAATACGCATTTATGTAATCTTAGAAAAATCTATAATGATTTTAAAACACGTAGAAAAATTCAAAACACCGTGGTGGAGAAGTACCTAAGTATGTGAATATTAACTTTATTTGAAAATCCGAAATTATAGTTTTTCAAACTATTCCCAACTTTTAATAAATGCACTCGATAGTTATACTGAAAAAATATACAATAGTTACACCATACATATTCAAAGGAACTCGATTGAGTTTCGAAACAATTTTTTTTTTTCAAGCGTTTTTTACACTCTATCCGAGTTGCCATTGTCGGTTTGTTGGAAAAATAAAATTAGTGTGTGCATTCCACCGTTTTATGTCTGTACGCAATTTTTACTCTTTGATGATTTCCACTGAGGTGATAGGCAAAAATATTCGCAAGTATGTTTAGAAAAATACTAGAAGCTGCCTACGTCTGCGCTCGGTTTTTTAATTATTATTGACGCTGAGGACACGTACGGCTCAGTAGTAACCCATTTGCTGTGTCAGCGGACGCGAGTTCAGCTAGGGACATTTATTTGTGTGATGAGCACGAATGTTTGTACTCATGTCATGAGTGTTTATATTTATAATATGTATGTATTTAAAGTTATATATGTGTAGTGTATCAACTATCTGGTATCCAAAACACAAGCCTCGTAACTTACCATGGAACTAGATGGTGCTGCGTGTTAATATCCCGAAATATTTATTTATTTATGTACAAAGTTTTATCAATTTCGCTAAGAGGATAAACACAAAATAATTTATTATTTATATAAAAACTATTTGACATTAAAGGAAATTATAAAGTAAACGAATACGTGTATACAATACGAAATAAGGTACATAACGAATTATTTTTTACAAATAAATACTTCACAGTACACTTTCTGTATAGATCTTATATCAGATCTGGGTATATTTTAATATCTCTGAGCCAAATTTTACCCAGATCCATTCAGCCGTTCTAGCGTGAAAGAGTAACAAACATCCATACATACACACAAACTCTCACATTTATAATATTAATCATAATACGCATTTTACGTGGTGCTTAAATATAAGTAGATAATTTCTACTATATTCCCACACATTATAGTAAAAGTACAAAAACTCAATTTTAAACTAAATCCAGTAAGCATGAAAACAAATAAGATTTAAAAAATACGTTATAATACATTATTTATGATTTTTCTACTATACTATGTTGATTAATAAAAATCGTAAACAAATATATATCTACACAGTATTTATACAGCTCGTACTTAATTAATGTTAGTACGGGTCATGGGGCCATCACCTGTAATATAGGTGACGCATGGAGGAGGAAGGAAGTGGGTTAGCTCTCCGGTACTCGCTAATCAAAAGATAGCGAGGTATTTATGATATTATTTTACGCTTATATGTATAAAAGATTTGTATATATTGATCTATCTAGCATTTATGCTAGCATCAGTCAGCATCTACATGTACATAAATGTTCAATTCATCTTATCTTATTAGAATTAAAATTATGACTAGTTTTTCAAGGTTCCGATTTCTTTTTCCCTATTGAGATATCAATGGGGAAAAAAGAATAGAACCCCATCTCAGGAACACGTGGAGATATAATGTTGAAGTTAATACTCAGTTCTGCAATACCTTGAAGCTATGAATAAATCAAACTTCTAAGCAAGGTGTGCATATCAGAATCCCGACTTGTCTACTTTTTTTGTTTATAATAGAACAATGCTCTAAACGTATCCAATTAATTAAAATTAATATGACGAGAGTCATATGATAAAGGTTTTCGTTGGTACTTTTCCTGTAGATATACAAAACTGGTCTTAAAAGAGGAAAAATGAAAATTTAAAGCAGCAATTCCATACCCTACAACGCTAGAATCTCATACAATATGCCTCTTTTTTATGTTGGGAAATGCATTTACCCATTCCATACATACATACAGGTGGTTCCGTAAGACTCATCGGCTAGAAAATCTAGTACTACCCATTTCAACCCAACCGAAACTACCCCGTCATAGAATATTTATATACCAAACATCATAAACTAAAATAAAAGATAAATAATATAGAAAAATATTTCATAATTTGTTACATACGCTAACTAAACTGTATGTCAGTCGCAACAATTACCACTGTGATTGATCGCGATACGTTTTACGAGCTACACTGGATGGTGTTATTTTAAACGTTTTGTTTGCACCACTTTAATATCCATTAGTGATATTTCAATTATTATATTGAAAAAGCTCTCAACTCTGTGTTCATACTATACTAGTTATGTTTCGCGTTTCTATCTGTTTTTTATAAATTTTATTTTTATTTCATTATTATATTACTTAAATATTTTCTTTAGATTGATATAGCTTCCAGTGCCATGATCATGATGAGATGTTGACATCAGGAGATATATTGATAGTAACGACACATTTGTCTCAGTATGTAGTGACTTGCTGTGTGACTGTGCCAATAGTCGCGGGTTCAAATCACGCTGGGGGCAATCAATTGTGTGATGATGTTGCCTATTAGCTTACCATGTAACTATATGGTGATGTGTGTTAATGTCCCAATATATTTATTTATTTATTTGGTGCGTAGGTAGTAGGTACTGTCTGTAACAACTATATTTACAGCTTTGAGACGCATAAAACCTTAGTCTCTTCCGTGACCATGATTGCTGTAAAATATTCGGTACGTCGGGGACCAAAAATCAAAATAAATCCGAGAAAACATCCGATAAAATGGTATTATTTAAAATATTAATTAGTAACTATAATATTATTATTATTTTATAGTAAAAGGGGCAAAAGAGCAAATAAATGTTGGATCCATTTATGCCCGTTCAATATAGATAAAATATAGATATTTTTCAATTTACAAGAGACTAAAAATGCAACGTCAGTATATAACTGCGCACAACCAATTAATGTGATGAGTAAAATATTGTGTTACAGTATAATATATAATATACTACGTGGTTCAAAAAGCCAACAAACTATGATATATTTTTCTTAATTTAAGCTTTTATTTATAATAATAATTGACTTTATTCTATAAATATTCAAGTCATACATCTTTTGAAACGCTTGGAAAAAATATGAGAGTAAAATTTTTACGAGGCGCGCACACACCGACAGCCAAAAAGTGACATGATGAAGTAAGCTGCATTCCGTTTACAGAGAGTTGTGACATACGGGATGAAATCTTTAGCTATTTTTGTTCTGTTACGCCAAAAAAGTATACGTACAAATTAAAAAAAACGCGTGTATGTACTTAACACACGTGTTTTTCTTATTTTTAAAGTAAAAACATACACCGAGATAAAAATCACTTTTATTGTTATTATTCTACTCTTTATAACTATCTTGAAATATATCTTTTTTTCTAAAAAAATCACAATTGTTTCGTAAATTTAGTTTCAGTTAATTTGTGGGTAGACTGTCTGTAACAACTATATAATGCTCTTGAGACATCTAACACTTTAGTCTCTCCCGTGACCATGATTGCTGTAAAGCATTCGAAACGTCGGGAACCGAAAATCAAAATAAATTCTCGAAAAAATCCGAAAATATAGCTTTATTTAAAATGTCAAATATTCGCGTAAATCTAAGAAAGTATTCTCTGGTAGATATGATGCAGGTTTTCTTACAGTGTTTTCCTTCACCGTAAGTCAAGTCATGTTGGAAATGAATCACACATGAAAATAGCAGAGGCGCGAGACCTGATATTTGAACTCGCTTCTTTAGTTTCCCAAGCAAGCGCGTTACCACTGGGCTACCACTGTCTTCCATATACTATTTATATGCTATTTAATAATTAGAAACATCATTGAAACATAAAAAGAACCACACGATTGGAACTAAGTAATTATTCACGATACAATACGAGTGAGAATCGAACTTACGACCAATATTTTAATTATTTTAACAGCTGTGTCAATATGAATTAACAATGTTCATTAATAATAAGAATATTTCGTTTTATTCTCCTACAATGACAGTCACCTCATTAATTAATATTAGTGATATAATTAATACATTTAAAATATAATGTGATACGATAAATTAAGTTATGAATAATCAATTAGATTATGTTGAAACTACAAATAACTTATACATACGTATGGTATTTGGGTCACAGGTTCTATGGTAAGTGATAGTTACTGTTAAGTTTTTAAAAAGGTCTTCAGTATCTATATAAATAGACAGAGACAAAACAATTCCTCAAGTACTTTTTTCTCCTACGTTTATCAACTTAACTTTCTACTTTTGTTTAGTAGCTATTGATGAGTTTTAGTGTTATCAAAAAAGAATGATCGTAGTCGAATTTTGACTACACTAATATTATAAAGTGGAAAGATTTGATTTTTTGTTTGTTTGTTTGTTTGTTTGTTTGTTTGTACTGAATAGGCTCTGAAACTTCTAAACCGATTTATATGAAATTTAGTAAGAATATAGTTTGAGACCTTGAAAAGGACATAGGATAGTTCATATCCTGGAAATCTTCCCTTAAGGGGGTGAAAATGGGGATGAAAATTTGTATGGAGAATCAACCTAGGGACGAACCCGAGCGAAGTGAGGGTGAGGCGCTAGTAATATATAAATAGGCAAATGCAAAACTGTTCAGTACCTTTTTCTCCTCTGTTTGTCAAAGATTTTTTTTGTTTAGTAGCTTATGAGTTTAGCTTTGGAGTTTTCATTTTTTTTAAAAAGTTAATTTTGTTATAAACAGATAAATTCTATTCACATATGTTTTATGAAATTTTCAATTATGATTATGATCGGATTTCGACCACTGGGCCGAACACTACAAATACCACACTTAAAAGTTAAAGGTAAACCGCGCTATTTGAAAGCACCAAGTATATCGACTATAAAGCTAGTTCACTATTAAAATTCTATGAAATATTAAATTCAATGCTACGATATCTATTAACTTTTGAAAATATCCCGCTGGAATTCAATAAAGGACACATTTCGTCGAGTTTTGATTTATTCTCTCTCCACGATAATATTATACGAATGTTGAGCTTCTTTTGTTTGTTAGAACTCTTTGCTCTAGACGGAATCGCTTTATATTTAAGTTTATTTAAGATAATTACGTATATTTTATATAAAGTAAGTTCTTGAAATGTTATTTTATGTAAAATTAAACTTAATTTATTGGAATTTATTTCAATAGTTTATTTATTCAAAAATTTACGGTGATCGGGTATGTTTATAAGCCAGTGATGGCCCAGGTAGGGCGCTTGCTTGGGAAACCAAATGGGGTGGGTTCAAATCCCGGGTCGGGCCTTGTACCTCTGATATTATCGTATGCGAATCATTTTCATTGTTTACCATTTGCCTAACAGTGAAGGTAAATATCGTGAGAAAACCTGCTTGTTTAAGAGAACCTAGCAAGTTTTCGAAAGACATGTGAAGTCCGCTAACCCGCAGTTGGCCAGCGTAGTAGATTCCGCCTGATCCCTCTCAAATTGAAGGGAGATCCGTGCCTAGCAGTGGGACGTTAAAAAACTTTTTAACAAAAAAATAAAAACCGACTTCAAACAAAAGCACTAAAAAGTAAAAAATAACTGATTGGTAGTTTTCATTTACTATACATACCTAATCAAATATTTTCGAAGTCGGTGTGCTTTGCTTTATATGGGCTGGCACCAATTTCGAAAATATTTGATTAGGTATGTATTTAAAAGGTAGACTTTAATTACTTAGTCAAAGCACACCGACTTCGAAAATATTTGATTAGGTATGTATAGTAAATGAAAACTACCAATCAGTTATTTTTTACTTTTTAGTGCTTTTGTTTGAAGTCGGTTTTTATTTTTTTGTTAAAAAGTTTTTATTTTTCCCTTTTTAGTGTAGACAGTAGTAGCAAAGTAAGAATTCTAACGTATTAGGCTTGTCAAATCAAACAAAACAAACCCAAACTCAAAGTATCTACTATTAGCCGTTGAAGAGTTCCACCTATCCACCTTCTGGCCTTACTATCAGATCAGGTCAACAATACCGAACCACTGTACTATCAACGGAAATAGAAACACTTGCAAAGTTTCAAGTCAATATGACAATTAGAAGTAGGTTAAATTCATCATTAGCTATTTTTCCACCCTTAGGGGTGGTATTTTTTTTTGAAATTTAAATGGGACCAATCTGGTAGTATACTCTTTCAAACGACACAAAAATTGTCCAAATCGGTTAATAAATGACGGAGTTCTGAGGTAACAAACATAAAAAAAAAAAAATACAGTCGAATTGAGAACCTCCTCCTTTTTGAAGTCGGTTGAAAAGGGATGATTACATGTTATATGTGTGCATTTTATACGGTATATTCGCTAATGGCAAAACTTATACCTCCAATAAAAATTACAAGTAAAAAGCCATCCCAAAGAAGTAAATAATTACTTCTAATGATATCATTAAATTATGTGTATTTTTTTGATGACGACACGTTTGGCTCAGTTTGTAGTTCGAGTCCCTCTGGAGGTATTCATTTGTGTGATGAACACGAATGTTTTTACTCGTCATGGATGTTTATATTTATAATATTATGTATGTATTTAAAGTTATATATGTGTAGTGTATCAGCTATCTGGTATCCATAAAACAAGCCTCGTAGCTTACTATGGAACTAGATGGCGCTGTGTGTAAATAATGTCCCAACATATTTATTTATTATTTTATTTTACTTAAGTTATTAATTAAGCTTTATGAATGTGGAGGATTTTGTAATATGATATATATTTTTTGCCTGTTTGTCTATTTAAATGCACTAGTCTCTAATATGTCAGAATGGATTTTAATTGTACTTTGACTGGTATTTCAGCACAAAATAAGCTCTTTCAAGAAAACAAAATGCTCCCACAGTGTACTTTTCCCCATAGAAAAGAAGACGAATATAACCCATGCAGTGGAAGAACTTTAAGGCACAAACTATTTTAATTACCAAAAACTTTTGTAATTAGTTACATTTTCAAATTAAATTAAAATTACTTTATCTTTGAACAAGGATAATGTTCTGAAGAAGCGCAATCAATTCAATTCATTAAGATTTAATTATCCATAAAAAGGAAACGCCAATAAACGTTTATAAAATACTTACTAAAAGCTGTACCAAGCTCCTAAATTTTACAAAACAAGAACATTTTCATCTTTTACTAGTGACTTCGACTTTTGACTTTATTGACTAAGTTTGTAGTGACCCTATTTACTGTACTAGCGGTCGCGGGTTCGAATTCCGCTAGGGTCATTTATTTGTGTGATGAGCACAAATATTTGTACTCCAGTCATGAGTGTTGTGTGTGTGTGTTGTGTGACATGAGTCAGATTTAAAAAAAAATGTTCCTCTGTCTGTCTGTTTATCTGTTTGTCTGTTTGTACGGTATAATATCCGAAACTGTTGGACCGATTTAAATGAAATTTTGCGTGTTGGTACCTTAATTATATCCACGGTCAATATTTTAGATACTTTTCACCCCGGAAAATTAAAGAGTTCCATTGGGATAGTTAAAAAACTATAGTAACTTATACAGCTTACATAAAAACTACTGATTGGATTTTAACGAAACCTTACAATAAAATTGTTTATACATCAGAATAACAAATAGGCTACTTTTATCCCGGAAAAATGTACGGTTCCCATGGGATAGATATGTTTTTAATATAAAAAAAGATTTAATACCTCAATCTGTATTGAACCCCAATCTCTAGTAAGTTCTAGCAATCACTTTTAATAAAACGAAAAGTAATGGCCGAAAGTAATAGTGCAATTCAGCCATCAAAGTCATACAATAGGTCAGCAATTACATCTGAGCGCGGCTTCAATCGAATCTGTTATGCTTCGTTTAGCCTTGCAGGTTGAAAATATGTATAGAGAATAAAATGGTACTTTACTGGTGATATACATGTATATAAATAATAAATTTTGAGTACTGTCTGTATAGTGATCGATGTGTCTATTGTATTGCCATATAAGCCAAAATTAAGTAGTTCTTCAAAGATTTATAATTTTTGCCAAACAAACTTGTGTGCCAATGCCTTCGATCATTACTAAAAACCAATTAATTAACTATAAAAATTAATTAATTATATAGAAACCAGCTGGCGATTATGACTATTCAAAATTGCTTGTATAAGTATAATTGAATGAAGTTTAATTTCATATAGCGTATATCCATCCTCCATATACTATGAAATGCAAAAATAATTTTCAACTTTAGTTTTTCTATACATTACCACGAAATAAAACAATTTCTATAGCTTTATAATATTCAAACAGATTGAAAAAAAATACAGTTATATTTGTAATTGAATTTAGCAACACTACAACAGACAGCGTTCAAGCCTACTTGTACAAGCTCACTAGACTCCGTTACGGTCAGGTGCATAAATTGATCCATGGTCTGCAATTTTCCCACAGTTCGCTTGCGAATTCACAGTATTTAACTGCTCGGCCGAGATTTCGTTTAACCTACCTTACTACTAAGAGAGGTCTACTTTACTAGTATCTAAGTAACTAACAAGCCCTATAATAACGTTTGCAAAAGCTTCTGTAAGTGCTAACTCTAGATAGTTACAGAATTGAATTCCTAAAGATTTATTTATTAGACAAATATCTCGTGTCACGGTGTTTGTGGTAGCGCTCCTCCGAAACGGCTTGACCGATTTTAACGGTACGAGAATAGGTCGTAAAGCATTTTTCACCTTCCTACCCCTACTTCCCATTTTTAATCGCAATTTTAGTATTTTTGATTCAACAATATTATATAAAAAGGGTGAGTCACTGTATAGCATAAAGCCAAAGAGTTTTTTTTGTAGATTAAATGCGGGCATAGCCGCAGGTTCTGCTAGTTTTGTTATAATTGTTATACAAAAATTTAACCCATTTTGATAAATCCAACTATAACGTCGTAGACTGTTACCTAACATGCCGCATTGGTCATAATAAAAAAGCATGAATAAATATTTGTACAACTACATGCATCAAAGTAAGTTCATGTAACATATTATATTTTAATAATTTTAGAACATTTCCCGTATTAAATATCATGTAATTCTACATTTTCTGTCATTTAGCTAAAATAGTTGGAAAGTATTCGTTGGAAACTTTAACTAAGTATTCCTACAATTTCAAAGCAAGACATTTTTATTAGTCAACTTTATATACATACGGATAGCAATTAGAAAGCTTTTGGTATCCCTAATCGTTTGAAATTAAACTCTAATACAATACGATGGAGTCGAAATTTCTTAGCACATTGTTACCATAGATTACACGTAAAGTTTAACTAGAGAATTTGGAGTGTATGTGAATATTCTTACGGTATTAATAAATCTTAGGTGCTTTGTCTTCGGTACAACATAATTAGTTTACTGACCTCATTATAAAATACTTCTAACCTTAAGAAAAATGAGGGGTGCTTTATATTTAATACCTCCATGTGTTTTCTCGTAGTATATTACCTACTAGATACTCACCCTTTTTTTAATTTTTTGAGCGGAACCCTAATTCTTTTTGTAAAATAAAAGTAGCCTTTGTTACTTCATATAATATCAGCTATCTTTCAGTGAAAGTCCCGTCAAAATCAGTTCAGCCGTTTCAGAGATTACCCGGAACCAACAAACAGACAGACAAAGTTTAAAGAAATGTGTATATCTTATAAGTGCCGTATATAATTTAATATTCATTTAGTAAAACGCTGTTATTTTGACATTACAAGCATACACTTCAATTTTTATTATCTGTATAGATATGGTTAAGTATACCGATATTAATATTATTTCTTCCTTAACTGCCAAGCCATATTAATATTATAAAATGAAAGTAACTCTGTCTGTTACCTTTTCCCGAATAAACATCTGAACGGATTTTGATAGCAAGGACATAAATTTCATCTTGTGGATAGACATAGGGTACCTAAGCTCCCCACTACAGTTATCAAAGCGAGCAAAACTGCGGGCAAAAACTAGTACTTATATTAAAAAGTTTGAAGGAAAAAATAATAATATTTTTATGATATAAAATATACTCACAGTTATATAAATGATTATGTCCCACATGACCAAATATACTAATGTCTGTACATAGAAAAAAAAATGCTACAAGCCGAGTCAGGGTGATGTAAGAAGAGAAATAAAACAAATCCCGATTTTTAAGCTATTGCATAGCTTCTATCGCGGGCCTTGAGCGTGGGGACCGAATCCAGAAATTCCGTAACGAAAAAACCTAACACCCCCCACTCCGACCGGCACAGCGGTGATACTTTTTTTTCCATCTATCGATAAATACCAGAACTTTTAATGACTTTTTGAAATATCACGCTTGTCTCTTTAGTTCAGCAACCCGCCTTTAGGTGGCATTGGTTGTATTGGAAAACTACCGTAATCAGCTGTTTGTGAGAAAGTATATAGGTGTATAGGTACTTATCATCTATGTACAACAGTGAATATCTGTACTCGTATAATTTGTGTACAAAGTGTTTTAAATATGAATAAACAAAGTGCATTTATTAATGAAGAAAGTCACGAAAAAATAGTGAAAGAAAATGAGTTAGTACTCTATATACATTCATTTTATTATTATTATCACAAATGCAGTATTATTCTTTGTTTTGTTAATTTATATATAATACTGCTATAAGCCGCGTGGTGTCCGGAAGCCGCGTGGTGTCCGGCATAGAATAGCACCACCCCTTGTCTAGCCGAGGGTGTCGTAAAAGGCGACTAAGGCATAAATACCGGAGGATGGGCAGCAGCATTTTCCGAGGGCACGCGCTAGTAACTGCGATCGCCAACCCGCCTGCCAAGCGTGGCGATTATGGCAAATTCCCCCCAGAATGGCGAACGTACAAAACCGGCCCCCAGTACCCGGCAGCTCCACTATCCCTGGTCATGGTAGTGGCCTAGGTAACGGTGGGGCAGGGGGTGCGAAGAATCTCCGGATGAGATCGGGCTACCACAAACGACGACTCGACCTGGCAACACTAAACACGCGCACACTGCGGACCGACGAGAGGATTGCCGAACTTGAGGAAGAATTGAGCAGGTTACGATGGGATATTGTGGGGTTATCGGAGGTTCGAAGAGAGGGTGAGAACTCGATAACGCTCAAATCTGGCAACCTGCTTTATTTCCGGGAAGGCGACCAACAGTCCCAGGGTGGTGTCGGGTTTATAGTCCACAAGTCTCTCGTGAACAACGTGGTAACTATCGGGAGTGTGTCGACCAGGGTGGCGTACCTTGTTCTGCGAATAACGAAACGTTATTCCTTAAAAGTGGTCCAAGTGTATGCCCCGACCTCAATACATCCTGATGAGGAGGTGGAGTCTATGTATGAGGACATTAGTAGAGCCATACATAGCTCCAAAACCCACTTCACCATAGTCATGGGAGACTTCAACGCGAAATTAGGCGAACGAGAAGGGTTTGAGCTGAGAGTGGGGCAATTTGGATTTGGATGTCGAAACCAGCGGGGACATTTACTTGCGGGCTTCATGGAGAAGGAGGGACTCTTCATGATGAACTCCTTTTTCAAGAAACGAAACCACAGGAAGTGGACGTGGATGAGCCCTGATGGTGCAACTAAAAACGAGATAGACTTCATCATGTCGACGAAGAAGCAAATATTCAGTGATGTCTCTGTGATCAGTTCGTTCAAAACCGGAAGCGATCACCGACTTGTAAGAGGCACATTGAATATTAGTGTAAGGCTTGAACGGTCTCGACTGATGAAGTCCACGCTCCGACCAGCGCCACACCAAATTCAAAACCCCGAGAGCTTTCAGCTGGAGCTGAAAAACCACTTCGATTGCCTAGACAGTGATGTGGACACTTATAATGACGGGTTCGTGGAAGCTGTCCAATCAGTTGGGTCTAAGCACTTTAAAAGTCTCTCAAAAAATAGACCCAAAAGGATCTCTGATTCTACTCTAGAGCTCATGACGGAAAGGAGAGGGATGATCTTGCAGTCGCCGGATGATGCGTTCAAGTACCGGCAACTTAATAGACAGATTTCTAAGTCCCTAAGGCGTGACCTTCGCACCTATAATACTGAGCGTATTATAGACGCAATAGAGCGGAACAAAGGCTCCAAAGTTTTCGCGAGGGATCTGTCTATTGGACAAAGCCGGCTAATGAAGCTCAAAACCGACGACGGTAGGATCATTTCATCTAGTCCCGAGCTTATGGGAGAGATCGAGAGATTTTATGGGCAGCTCTTCACATCAACGCGACAACCCATCAGTCTGGACAATGATCCAAGGGCCAGACTAACCCGACACCATACCGAAGAAATTCCGGACGTCAGCCTGAGCGAGATTAGGGTGGCTCTCAAACAGCTCAAGAACAACAAGGCACCGGGTGCAGATGGAATTACGGCCGAACTTCTGAAGGCGGGTGGAGAACCGATCCTTATGGCCCTTCAGAAGTTGTTTAATTCCGTCATACTCCAAGGAAAAACCCCACGAGCATGGAGCAGAAGCATAGTGGTACTGTTCTTTAAAAAGGGCGATAATGCCTTGCTAAAGAACTACAGGCCCATATCGCTTCTGAGCCATGTCTACAAGCTGTTTTCGAGAGTCATTACGAACCGTCTTGAATGCAGGTTTGACGACTTCCAGCCTCCCGAACAAGCTGGTTTCCGTAGAGGTTTTAGTACCGTAGACCACATCCATACGCTGCGGCAGGTTATACAGAAGACCGAATAGTATAACTTGCCTCTTTGCTTGGCGTTTGTGTACTACGAAAAAGCCTTTGATTCGATCGAGACTTGGGCTGTGCTGCAGTCTCTCCAGCGGTGCCAAATCGACCACCGGTATACCGAAGTGTTGAAGTGTTTGTATGAAAACGCCACTATGTCAGTCCGCCTCCAGGAGCGGGACTCGAGACCCATCCAATTGCAGCGAGGAGTACGACAGGGTGATGTCATCTCGCCGAAATTGTTTACCGCTGCATTGGAAGATGTCTTTAAGATCCTGAAATGGAACGGACTAGGCATCAACATTAACGGCGAGTACATCACTCACCTTCGGTTTGCCGACGATGTAGTGGTTATGGCTGAGACCATGGAGGACATCAGTATAATGCTCAATGACCTCAATAGTGTCTCCGAACGAGTTGGTCTAAAAATAAACATGGACAAGACGAAAATTATGTCAAATGTCCATGTTGCAACCACTCCAGTTTATATCGGTGATTCTATGCTCGAAGTTGTAGACGAGTATGTATACCTGGGACAAATTGTCCAGCTAGGTAGGTCCAACTTCAAGAAAGAGGTCAATCGACGGATCCAACTCGGATGGGCAGCCTTCGGGAAACTACGCAACATCCTCTCGTCCCGAATACCGCAGTGTCTCAAGACAAAAGTCTTCGACCAGTGTGTGTTGCCAGTGATGACATACGGCACAGAGACGTGGCCGCTCACGATGGGCCTCATAAGAAAGCTCAAGGCCACACAGAGAGCAATGGAAAGGGCTATGCTCGGGGTTTCCCTGCGAGATCGAATTAGAAATAAGGAGATACGCAGAAGGACCAAGGTCACCGACATAGCCCTCAGAATATCCAAGCTCAAGTGGCAGTGGGCGGGGCACATCGCTCGTAGAACGGACGGTCGTTGGGGACGGAAAGTTCTCGAGTGGCGGCCACGCACCGGAAGGCGAAGCGTGGGCAGGCCTCCCACAAGGTGGACCGATGACTTGGTCAAAGTCGCTGGAGTCCACTGGATGCGGATGGCGCAAGACCGGTTGTCGTGGAAATCTTTGGGGGAGGCCTATGTCCAGCAGTGGACGTGTTTGGGCTGAGACGACGACGACGACGACGACGACTGCTATAAAGATAACCAAAATTTTTGATATTAAAATAAGCGTGCATAAATTGATAAAAAATGCTATGCAATAGCTTTACCGCGGCAGTCTCCGAGTGCCACATTTAATTTTTTAATTTTTTTGTTTCTCTGTCTGTTTGTCTGTTTGTACGGGCTAATCTCCGAAACTGTTGTACTGATTTAAATGAAATTTTGCATAGTGATACCTTATATCCCCGGTCAACGTTTTAAATACTTTTCATCCCGGCAAATTAAAGAGTTCCCGTGGGATAGTTAAAAGCTTTAGTAACTTCTACAGCTTAGTACACAACGACTTATACACCTAATTTAGTATAAACGGTCAGACAACAGGCTACTTTTTATCCCGGAAAAATTAACTGTTCTCGTGGGATAGATCTGTTTGAGCTTTTCTAGAGGCGAACCCGAGCAAAGCGAGGGTGAGCCGCTAGTACATAATATATTATTATATTATAATAAAATTCTATGTAAGTCCAATCTGTACATTAAATATTTTTTTGGAAAATCTTATTGAAATAGTCATTATAATCGATACAGAGGCCAAACCTATAGTTTTTAGATTTTTTGCCTGTGTGTATGTCTGTGACCGCATCACAAGAAAACTACTGGACAGATTTTGATTAAGTTTGGTATGATGATAGCTGATACTTTTTACTGCAGGAAAATATCTCATCTCTGAGAAATCTATACTAAACGTTGAAAAGTAACACTAGTATAATATAAAATACTTAGACACTTACTTCGTAAATCTGTTTAAGAAGTACAGTTTTTACCAATTCAAAAATCATAAGAACTAGGGCATATGGAAATGTAAGAAAGATACATGTTACATGAAACATGAATACCTGCTTCACCCCACTAAATAGACCGTGTGATGTACTTAAAATAGAATCAATTCGTCTCATCATTACGTTTACACGGCGATGAATATGCGTCAACAATTGAAATGCTTGTACAGCAAAGGAAACCGCTGAAACGTTCAAAACAACCTGGATTTATTCATGAGCCAACTTGCACCGAGTGAGCGTTGATGTGATCTTCGTACGTGATTTTAACAGTTACTTGGGTTAGATAACTTCATTTTGTTACATTTGGGGAGATTACAAGTGTTTTATATTTAGGTTAGTTGAACCTCTGGTTTTACTTGTATTTTTTTTGAAATATGTAATTTTTGGCTTTGCTTAGTACTTATTCTAAGATGACAGTTGTAAAAATGAGTGAATATAACTAAAACTGTGGTCAAAATGTGACTGTTGATGTAGATTAATTACATGCTATCTTTTCCTTGCTCATAAACAATTCTTTCTGCATTACATTAATTAACCGCGTCCCGGACGTCATACCGCTCCGCTAAAGAATTTAAAAATTATATTACACTTATTTTACTAAGCTTTTTCAAATATACAAAATAAAACGGAAAAAGAGAATTTTTAATAATGAAAAGATTCGTTTTCCGTTGTTTATTTGTATCGCTTTTATGGATCGATTAATAAATCATGATGTTCCCATCGTCAAAGCGATCGAATTAAAACTTATAATATCTTTATTTAAAAGTTTATAATATATTAGAAAAATCAGTAGGACGTTGAGGTCTTGTCTTGTCACTAATATCGTTTGCTCAAAAAATTAAAAAGAAAACTCTTTATCTTGATAACAAAGCCATATACCGAGTCCAATTTTAGCTAAGAACCAGATCTCTAGGAATCTTATAAGTACATATGCAAAAAAAACATCAAACAGGGTGAAGCCGTTTCGGAGAAGAAAAATTACCATCAAAACTAACCATTTGGACTGTTACTCATAAGTTTTTTGTAGCCATTGTGTTTCACTCCCTACCTCATGGCTTTATTATCATACCAGCGACTCACCCTCGCTTCGCTGGGGTTCGTCCCTAGGTACGTTTTAATTTTTTTGAGCGAAACCCTAATTCTTTTTCTAAGTAGCCTATGTTACTCCCTATAACATCAGCTATCTTACAGTGAAAGGCCCGTCAGAATCAGTCCAGCCGTTTCAGAGATTATCCGTAACAAACAGACAGACAGACAAAATTAAAAAAAATGTGTTTTTCTTATAAGTACCGTATATAATTTCATATATGCATTTAGTAAAACGCTGTTATTTTGACATTACAAACAGACACTTCAATTTTATCTATCTGTGTAAATCATTTAGTTAGTATCCAATTATTATGTTGTTATAGGAATGCCATATATTTATCATGTTTTAAATTGAAAATATTTAAGAGTACGTCTGTGCGGAAAGAGAACCGTTATGGCATAAAATGGAACTAACATTATGTTTTTTAATATAGCTACCCAATCTAGCCATCTGTCAAATGTCAAACTTTATTTCGTGTTTATTGTGTTGTTTTATTGTGATTTTTATTTTAAATCATGTCGAAAAGGGGTAAATCTTTACACAGTTTGACAAGGGAAATAATATTTACTATTATACAATTCTGCTAAGGAGAAAAAGCACACCATTATTTTCCTAAATAAAGTCACGGAACGTGTAGCAGATATGTCCGGTATCTCCCTCAACGTGCGTTCACCTTGTCGTGGTGGGGAGGGCTCAGTAGTGTCGGCAATATAGCCGGGCGCGAAGCCAAGAAACACACAGAGAGATGGCCCGCTTCGGTGGGCGGTGGGAGGTGGCCCTCTTCGGAGAGCGATGGACCTTGGAGCAACCCCGTGGTTGAGGTCGGACCTGCCTTCGCGTCGGGGCGTCGTAGTTGAATGCGTAAGCGATCCTGTGATGCCCCATTAAGACGGGGGAAGGTTTTGTTGGGTTTTAGTGGATAGTACTGGCTTCGCCGGTGAGTCCCACACCTCGTGCGTAAATGCGTTTCCCAACGTTAAAAAAAGATATATCCGATATGTAACAGTTTTATTTGAATGTTTATAGATTTCCTAAGTAACCTGCGATCCCTGACATCTCAAAATATGTATAAATTAAAGGAATTCATTTAGAAATATGATAATATTTGTTTATTTTGTTCCAATCAATAGTTTTGATAGCAGGTATAAAGAGTGTTGATACATTTAATTTATAATGCGCTTGTCTAAGCGAGTTAGTAAAGATAGTCTTAACTTAAAATATTTTTTCTACTTTTTCAGGATTGAGTAAAGATACAGTATTTAAAATAAAATAAAAAAGTTCCATAAATAACGGCATGTGGTGCACGCCAGGGAAAAAACGTAAAGGAAGACGTGCGTGTGTTTGTGAATGGTCATAAATCACTATTTTTAAGCGAAAGCATTAAAACAACTGTAGTGCAGAATACGTCCTTTATTTCTGATTCCCGAACTCATTGAACGTAACAGTACTTAAAAAATTGATTTAAATGCAAATGACATCCATTCAGAAATAACTTTAACAGTTATCATTAAAATGATTAATTAAAACAATTACCTACTAAGACGGCATCTGAAAACATTATATTCTAACATAGTTTCAAAATATCAAGATGTTACAGTCGCACTATAGTGTTGTCAACATAACAAATACGGTAATTAAGTAAAGCTTCGCCCTCAAATATTATGACGGTTCTCTTTTCGCGCAGACTATTAAAAATATCCAAAGTATACCGATTACATAACAATTATGTCATGTGCATATATTAAAATATTATTTCCACTACTAATTTACGGTAAAAGCAAACACCAAACAGTATTATTTGAAATTGTCCAAGTCATTAAAAGTTACAAATTAATTTTATGTAAGTTCCATGAACCACAAATATATAATCATTTAACAGTCACGCCCTTATAATATTATTTCAACATTAATATTTCAAACTAAATATGTTTTACATGTAGCATTTGTGAAATTTTGATGACAAAATGTAAATAATACGCAGTATAATCTCATAGAAACTAATCTAAAAAAATCTAATAGATGTACCACTCAACATAATTATGGACAAAACCTACTGTTATAAAACTCAATTATAATATAACTAGCAGAACCCGCGGCTTCGCTCGCGCTAAAACTACAAAAAATATCTAAAAAGGTACTTTCATACAAAATTTCATCCCCTGTTTTACCCCTTTATAGCATGAATTTCGAAAAATGCTAAGACACGTATTTATTTAATTTTATTGAAGAGCATGAATACCAAGTTTCAAGTAATTCTGATCATAAATATTTTTTGAATCGTAATATAACGTATTTTCCCGTGGGAATTAGATAATATCCCGCAGTAAAGAGTAGCCTATTTCACTCTCCAGTCTATATCCACGCAAAAAAAAGCATGCCAATCCGTCACTTCGTTTCAACGTGAAAGAAGGACAAACAAAAAACAAACAAACAAACACACTCACATTTATAATATTAGTATGGATATGGATTGTTTCTTTATTATCTATTTTACAAAAAAAAATAGCACAAGATGATCTCTTATCTAACTAGATACATAATAAATAATACATTATATAAAATATTTTACTAGGTAGCTAAGACTCACTGTTCACTGAAGAAAATCTTGGACAAAAGTAGGACGTGCTTGCTCTCAACTTTGTACTAACGGAGCTATATACATACTCGTATGTACATATTATGTAGCTTTACAGTGGCATTATTATATTTTAAACACAATTTCAGTACTTCTAAAAATTAAAATCATCTATAATTTAGTACATCTACAAATTATTTGAATCGAAAGTTGCCGGTTGTGTCTAACTGCTTTTATCTTCAAAAAAGTGCACTAGTATTTCTGAGTACACTATATATTTCACTATAATGAATCTCGAGTGATTTTTCAATGTCAAGGAAAATTCCGTAATGTCAAAAACCCAGCCAGATTTCTACATTCTTATAACGTTATATATCTGAATCATTGTTTTGAACTGTTTCTTTAATAGGTATACGTAAAGAATACTCTAGCTTCCTTTGGGTTCGTCGCTAGATACGTAACAGTGGGCGATGTGCCATAAGCGTCACACCTGGTTCTTCTCTGACACCAAAGTAGACCCTTGGAGCAACCCCATGGTTTATGTGGTTTGACTCGGAAGGTCTGCCGTTATCGTTGAGTGCGTAAGCGATCCTGCGACGCCGCATTAAGACAGGGGAGGTTCTAATGAATTTTAGTCGGTAGTATTGGCTTTTTTAGCAGCTTCTTTTTAATACGTCCAGCCATTTCAGCGTGAAAGAGAAGTAAACAAACAGACATACAGAAATACTTTTGCATTTATATCAGTAATCAGTAGTCCGATAATAATATTTCATATATACAAGGTGCATAGAACTAAACAGGTCAACTAGAGTCAAATAAAACATTCAAATCGTCCTGAACTTATTCTTACTTCACGTCAGCTTGCAAGCGAATTAGATACTCATATTTTCTGCTCACAGCATTTTTCATGTTTAACTTCCAACAACTTCTGGAATTAACGCGTTTCGCGACATTTTTATCACGTTTTCGACTTATAAGCTGTTTATGATCGCTTTAGTCAAGTTCGAACACTTTCTGAAGAGTCGTCTATGTAACTTAGTTTTTTTTTTTAAATTCTGACATGTTTATTTCTTGTACGTAATTGCATTAGGTAATTTTCCTTATAGACAAAGTTACGAGGCAAAAGTACGTTAAAATATCGTATCTTAAGATATGAATATCTAATAGGTAAATATGTATTTTACGTATCGAAATATATTAGATTTGCTTCGCATCGGCTGGCACCGACTTCGAAAATATCTGATTAGGTATCTATTGTAAATGAAAACCTCTGTTTAGTTATTTTTCACATTTTAGTGCCTGGAAGTCGGTTTTTATTTTTTGTTAAAAAGTTTTTATCACATGTCAATCATTTGCAATAATTACAGTAGTAAGATAAGTATGTCTTTAAGTAAAGAAAAACATCGTGAGGAAACCTACATGTCTGAGAGATCCTAGCAAGTTTTCAAAAGACATATGAAGTCTGCCAACCCGTACTTGACCATGGTGGACTATGGCCTGATACACCTCATATTGAAGATCCGTGGTCAGGAATGGGACATTAAAAAGGGCTGAATATATGCATGTATAAAAATAATGTATGTGTAAAAACCTAGGCAAAACTAATTCGTCCGTGACTATTTTAAACCAGATAATCAATTGAGTGATTATTAGTTTTATTCCCGCAAATGGTAAATAAATAATCGACCACAAATGATTGCAACAATCTGAATGCGATTCCCCGTGTTATTAGCATCATTGTGGGTTTTCATGTAGATCTCGAGATTAAATGAAAATAAAATTGCACACAAAATAATTCGTTATAATCATTGATTGTTCTAAAATTGACGTTTTAATTAATTTCTCTTTAAACTTACTGTAATATTCGTATCTATTATAAGAAACTTGGTTTGATACTGTTATATTGTTTGTATTTAGGCCAAAATATCAATAATAACAGAAATCCAAAGGCCAAAATTTCTTCATCTAAATATCTTAAATCTTTGTTTACGGCGAATAAATTGAAAATTCTTGTGTTTAGTTTAGTCCAATATAAACATCTATATAAACTTTTTGAAAAACAACAAGGAATCTTTGTCTTTTGATCTGTTATATACGTGTTACATTGCCCAATTAAGAGTTGTGGCTGATTTTATATTACAACAACGGTTTGTTTGTCTTTATTTTTTTTAATAATGTTAAAGTATTTTCATTACGTTATAATGAAAGACGTATAATGTGTACATAACTGAGAAAATCCAATTACCTATACTTATATTATAAAGAGGTAAAGTTTGTGAGATTATGAGTTTATGACGTTGTAAGGGGCAATCTCTGGATCTACTGAACCTATTTGGATGAAATTTGATAACAAGATAGTTTGAGACCCTGGGAAGCAAATAGAATAATTTTTATGCCGGAAATCAGCCCTTTAAGAGAGAAAACGGGGGTGAAAATTTCTATGTCGAAGCATGCTAGGGACGAACCCGAGCGAAGCGAGGGTGAGTCGCTAGTAATACAAATAATAAAAGTGAAAGTATATTAGTATGAGCGTATATAAATTCATATTATGATTTTTTGCACATAGATAGTAAAGTAGAGAGTAAAATAAGGTACTTATTTCGTAAAAAAATATCTTATTCCCACGGGAAAATACGCTATAATAAAACTCATACACAAAAAAAATTATTGATATGGTTTTCTGTATGGAGGTAATGGGAGGCTTCGAAGTTGAAATATGTAGGTCATCTGTTTACGTAGTTGCTTGTGAAAACTTGTAGGGATAAATCAATTGTATTTTTTAATAATGTTATTGTTTAGACAAAACTGTCGCATCTAACTAGTTATAAATAAAATGAAATGGTTTAGCTTGCTATTTACCTAAGTATACTAGAGACTCACCCTCGCTTCGCTCGGGTTCGTCCATAACTACATTTTAACGGTAAGTATAGAAGAGGTATTCGATACTTTAATTGAACCGTACATCTTTCCGGGATAAAAAATAACTTATGTGTTATTCCAGACTATAATATATCTTTGAGCCAAATTTCATCTAAATCCATTCAGTCGTTCTGGCGTGAATGTGTAACAAACCATTCATCCAAACTTTCGCATTTATAATATTTACTAGCAGAACCCGCGGTTACGCTCGCGTTCTATCTACAAAAAAATAATATTTTTATGCTATGTATTTATATAATATTGACAAAAATACCAAAATCGCGTTTAAAATATGGGGGGTGGGGGTAGGTTAGGTTAGGTTAGGTTAGGTTAGGTTAGTAGGGGGTAGCAGGGTGAAAAATACTTTACGACCTATTCTCATACCTACCAAATATATGAAAAAAAAAGCATTAAAAGCGGTCGAGCCGTTTCGGAGGAGTGAGACCACAAACATCGTGACACGAGATAATAATAATAATATTCTTTATTGTACACCAAAAATAAATATAAAATAAAAAACAACACAAACAAAAGATGCACAGCAGGCGGCCTTATCGCTAGAAGCGATCTCTTCCAGGCAACCTTGAGGTATTTATATATTAGATAAGGATATATTCATAAGGTTTATAAGGATATAAGGATGTAACATGTTTTAATATAATACGATTTTTTCTAAATTTTATACTTGTTTTAAACTATATTATATTATTTTTATAATTATATGAATCTTGGACGGTAAGCGAATATTAACGGCTGACGGTATTTTACCTCTTCGACTAGCTAGTGTAATATAAAATTGTTACATCTTAGTAAAGTTATTTTATTTTATTCTAAATTAAGATTACGTACCAAGGATTCTAACATAATATGATGGTATGATGGATTTGAATCATGCTTGTACATAAGCTCCTTACATTTTAATCCGTTCCTTTAAAATCCTCTTGTTTGGCTTTTTCGAATAATTAAAAATTCAACATGTTATTAGCAAAAAGATATATTATTAAAATTGATGTCTGAGAAAAGCAAAAGCGCTTCTTTAGAAATTTTTAGTTCATAGTAAAATATTATATTTTAATGTATGTAAGGTGACTCAAACTCGCGATCTCTAGACCAACTCAGACTATCTCAGCTTTGCGTACTGTAATATAGTTAGAATAAATAGAGAAGACTGTGCTACAAACTTAAATAAAATATTGAATGTATTCATATTTTTACAAATTGGATTGGTATATAGCTGTATAAGCTTCATTGAATATAATATAAATTATTTGTATGTTTGTGTGTATGTGCCCGTATTTTTTACTTGTTTCCACTTAAACAGCTGGATAGATTTGAATTAAAATTAGTAGACACGTAGTGTATAGTGTGCAGTAACACATAACTTACTGTTAGGTACCCAGAGACGGGTGTGAGTGGAACGCGTTTAAAAAGCTAGTAATATGGTTGAATTTCTTTTTCATTTGGTGGAATTATGTTTAATTAAGCCTTATACTCTACCCATTCTTGCAAAAAGGAATCTTTCAGACAGACAAAGACAAATATGACAAACTGATTGTATAAAACTTTAATTTAACTGATGGGCCTAAAAGCGACTTGAATTTTTGACCCGTGCGTATTTTAGAAATTATCTAAATAGTGAAAGCTTTAATTAAAACATATCGTAAATTTGAAGCCAAAGCTGAAAGGAGTCATGAAACTTGAAGTGAATCACCATTACAGTCTTGTGTTAAGTGCTTTGCATATTGATGGCGGAAGTGGCAACTTAAGCTCTAAGTGTTAGTTTAGTAAGCTTATGTGATTGGATAAGAAGGAAAATGTTTGTTGTATGGCTGAATTGTGAAGTATTATATACTAGAGAAACAAAAACTATCCTATCCCACGGGAACCGTACATTTTTCCGGGATAAAAAGTAGCCTATGTGTTACTCCAGACAATAATCTATCTCTGTGCTAAATTTTATTCAAATCCGTTCAGCCGTTCTGGCGTGAAAGAATAACAAACATCCATACATACTCACAAACTTTCACATTTATAATATTAGTACAGACTAATGACTTATTCTCACTTCGTTCGGGTGCATTCCTAGTTGCCTATATTGTATTTTTCCAAGTGTTCTTCTAATTTTATCGAAATCCGACTAGTCGTTTCAGCGTGTAGGAGTACCACATATACATACTCTCATAAACACACACATACATACTTTTAAAATTATTATGTTAATCCAAAAATATTCATGTATAATCTATACATATATTAAAATTGTAACCAAGCCAAATCTTTACATTGAATATTTTTTGGAAAATCTTATTGAAACAAACATTATTATCAATACACAGGCCGAATCTATAGTTTTTAGAATTTTTGTCTGTCTGCCTGTTACCGCATCACAGAAAAATCAGTAGAGGGATTTTGATGAAATTCGGTATGATGATAGCTGGTTATCCGGGTCAACATATAGGGTACTTTTTACAGAGTGAAAATGTCTCATTTCTGAGAAAAAAATTCAAAAACTGTCATTGCAAGAGTATTTATTTATATTACCTGAACGCGGGCGGAGCCGCGGGCAATGCTAGTGTATAATATGTTAGTTTTATATATATATAAAATATATGCGTATCAAAGCAAGTACAATGCTTATCACTTTGTAAAAACTCACTCCTCCATCTGACGGTTGCCTGGAATAGACCGCTTCAAGCGAATATGGCCGCAAGCTGTGCATCTTTTCTTTGTGTTTTATTATTATTATTATAGCCTACCCCATAATACGGTTGTAGAATGACCTCAATTTAAGCTTGGAGTTAGTTTTTTTTAAACGTGACTATGCTATGCTATTCCACAAATTTAACATGCTAAATTGTGATAGTGTTTGTGTATATAATAAATAAGTCCTCCCGACCAATTTCGGTCACGGCGGCCAATCTCATTGAGACTAGCCATCTACGCAGGAGATATTATAGTGCACAAGTGTACTCTATATTCCTGTCACTCTCATACTCCGGTGGGACCACTACTCGACACGACCGGTGACCGACAGCTTAAGGTGCTCTCCGAGGCACGGGGGTGAAACACAGCCAACTTCTCAACTCTAGGCTGTTACCAAGGCTTACTAAACAGAAAGACTCAATAACTAAATTTGGCCCGACCCAGGTCTCGAACCCACGACCTCAGAATGTGCAGCCGTACATGCTAGCCACTACACCACCAAGGCAGTTTGTGTCTATATTTTCAACCGACTTCAAAAAGGAGGAGGTTCTCAATTCGACTGTATTTTTTTTTTTTTATGTTTGTTACCTCAGAACTTCGTCATTTATTAACCGATTTGGACAATTTTTTTTTGTTTGAAAGGGTATACTTCCAGATTGGTCCCATTTAAATTTCAAAAAAAAATACCACCCCTAAGGGTGGAAAAATAGCTAATAATGAATTTAACCTACTTCTAATTGTCATATTGACTTGAAACTTTGCAAGTGTTTCAATTTCCGTTGATAGTACAGAAGTTCGGTATTGTTGACCTGATCTGATGGTAAGGCCAGAAGGTGGATAGGTGGAACTCTTCAACGATAAATAGTAGATACTTCGAGTTTGGGCTTATTTTGTTTGGTTTGACAAGCCTAACACTTTAGAATTCTTACTTTGCTACTACTGTCTACACTAAAAAGGGAAAAATAAAAACTTTTTAACAAAAAAATAAAAACCGACTTCAAACAAAAGCACTAAAAAGTAAAAAATAACTGATTGGTAGTTTTCATTTACTATACATACCTAATCAAATATTTTCGAAGTCGGTGTGCTTTGCTTTGTATGGGCTGGCACCGATTTCAAAAGTATTTGATTAGGTATGTATTTAATAGGTAGGCTTTAATTACTTAGCCAAAGCACACCGACTTCGAAAATATTTGATTAGGTATGTATAGTAAATGAAAACTACCAATCAGTTATTTTTTACTTTTTAGTGCTTTTGTTTGAAGTCGGTTTTTATTTTTTTGTTAAAAAGTTTTTATATGTATTAATACCTAGGATATATCGAATTGATATGAATGCTAGGCATGTATATTGTATTAGGTTTGGTACCATCACATTTATTCCTCTGATTGCAATATCGCCGAAAGCAAGTGATTGTTTCCTGAAATTCTAGTACGTTTATGTTATATTATATTGTATGTATGTATGTATGTATGTATGTATGTATGTATGTATGTATGTATGTATGTATGTATGTATGTATGTATGTATGTATGTATGTATGTATGTATGTACGTATGTATGTATATAATACTAATGTTACATTGTACAATAATTTTAAATAAATAGTAAAAATGTACACTCAATGCCCTTACTAGGTTGATCATAGGCTGTGGAGTAGGAGTTCTGTAAACTATACACAAAACATGCACATAAATACATGATTTATAATGTTCGTAGAGAAATGATAAATATATTTACGCATTTCAACTGCTTTTTTGCTGATTATGTGAGACGCCCCGGATAGTAAAGCCAGCGCTATCCACATAAAGCCAACGGAACCTACCCCGTCTTAAAGGGACATGGCAGCATCACTTACGCACTCAAACACGACGCCTCGATGGCAAACCTGTTGAAGCAGATCACAATAGCCAAGGGGTTGCCCCAACGGTCCACTCTGCCCACCAGAGAAGTAAGTGCAACCCGCATGGTAAACTGCCCACCGACACTTGGTGGAATTGCCAGTCACTAATTGAGCGAAAATATCTAAAATGTTGACCGGAGATATAAGGTACCACCATGCGAAATTTCATTTAAATCGGTCCTTCAGTTTCAGAGATTAGCCCGTACAAACAGACAAACAGACAGAGAAACAAAAAAAAATGAAAAAAAAACTGGATTTGTTCTATTTCTCCTCTTACACCACCCATATTTTTTTCTATGTACAGACATTCGACCTCTACAGTTTTATTGTATGTATAGATATCACTGCCTCTATACTACAAGGTCTATTTGCAATATTATATTTATACATAATATATTAAAACAGGAAAGGTATTGTCTTAGTAGAAGGTGGATTCAAAGGTGAAATATCCTCTAAAGTTTCGCTATTCATTGCAAGGCTTTATGCGAACAGACAGTTAAAGTTAGAACTTTTTAGTATACACTAAGAATGTATACAAGTTAGCAAAGAGAATGTATGGTATATTACTTCCTGTGTTAAAATATATTAGTGTAATAATATACAAATATATTAGTGTTATTGGCGCACACATTTTATAGAATATAATATTTTCATTGACGCGAATATTTAACATTTTAAATAAAACTTTCTTTTCGAGGTTCTTAACCGACTTCCAAAAAGGTGGAGGTTCTATTTTCTTGTGGAGGTAAGTTTTTTTACGTATGTTCACCGATACAAAACAGTTCCGTACTTTTTTCACATCTGTTTGTCAACCGATTTTCTTTTCTTTTTATTTCTACCAATTTTCTTTGTTTTAGTCTAAAGAATGATGAGCAAAAACTAGTACCTATTATTAAAAACATTCCATATCGCTAAGTATTTAATAAAAAAAATGTTCAACATAATACTACTTCATCACGAAACCTTTATAATATAACAGCGTTATATCATGGGCTTTCCGCGGGTCTTCTCAAATAAAGACATGTGTCAAAGGTCCTGGGTTCCGGCCTTGAGTCGGGGCCGGAAATTTAACCCTCATGTCTCTAAATACATGAGAGCGTTTGAGAAAAATGTATTACCGTCACTCATAACGTATACGGTTTAAAATAGATTTGCTAGGGTCAAACAAACTAATTAAATTGTTACACGTGTTTGTGCTCGTATATGTATATAAAAGTGGCTCACCCTCGCTTCGCTCGGGTTCGCCTCTAGAATTTACATTTTTTTTCGAATTTATAAAGAACAAAAACAATCCCACGGGAACCGCACATTTCTCCGGGATAAAAAGTAGCCTATAAGCTATATTATTATAAAGTTTCATTAAAATCCATTAAGTAATTTTGACGTGAAAGAGTAACAAACATCCATACATTTATTCATCTAGACATCCATACATCCTCACAGACTTTTACATTTATAATATTTTAAATGTGGATAATTAGGCAAAGACGAAACAGTTCAGTACCTTTTTCTCTTCTATTTGTTTTCTTACTTTTATTTAGTAGGTATTGACGAGTTCTGGTAATATTAATAAAAACATTTGAGATTTTTTTTTATATATATAGACTAGCATTGCCCGCGGCTTCGCCCGCGTTCAGATGACCAAAAACCAAATTCTAAGATTTTTTATATTAGTATACTCTTACATTGCAGTTTTAGTATTTTTTATCAGAAATGAGAAATTTTCCCGCGGTAAAAAGTATCCTATATGTTGACCCTCATAAACCAGCTATCACCATACCAAATTTCATTAAAATCCCTCTAGTAGTTTTTCCGTGATGCTGTAACAGACAGACCGACAGACAGACAAAAATTCTAAAAACTATAGATTCGGCCTATGTATCGATAATAATGTTAATTTCAATAAGATTTTCCAAAAAATATTTAATTTACAGATTCTTCTTAGTTACAATTCTATCATATGTATAGATAGATAAATTCTAGCCATTCGTTTCTTCAAATTTTCAATAATGATTATGGCCGAATTTTGAGCATTGAATGAACACTAACTATTATATTTCTTATTTAGGTATAACTAGTATATATTAATTGGCATTTGTGAGATTTTCATATTATAATACGTGTGTAGTTTATTGAGACCTTTAAAGAAATAAAAAATATAAAAAATAAACCTCCCAACTCGGGGCAGCTACTAAGAATTCTCAAATTCTTTAACAAAAAACTCAATAAGGAAACTTTACTCGACCCAGGACTTGAACCCAGGACCTCCGGATCTTCGGCCGTACATCCTAGCCACTAGACCGCCAAGGCAGTTTCTCTCCTCGTACTATTACTACATGTGCATACAATATCAATATGCTTTATTATATAGCATAGGTACCTACCTACTACGTTTATACTTCTGACCACTTAGCTTGGCAGCGATTCAAAATTTATATATTACACTAAAACCTTTTTCCAGGATTATATATATTAGTTAAAATCGGATCGCAATCCATTTAATTAAGCTCGAAAATGTACGAATGGTTTTTTATTTTCACAAAAAGAATAGATAATCCTTGCTCTTTAGAGATAGATAATATTAGTGTATTTTAATTATTCCTTTTATCCGTTATGATATCTATTATGTAATATTATTATTTTTATATCTATACATATAATAAAATTCTAACTAAATATAATCTATACATTAAGTATTTTTTGGAAAATCTTATTGAAATATTCATTATTATCAATACACAGGCCGAATCTATAGTGTTTAGATTTTTTGTCTGTCTGCCTGTCTGGGAACGCATCACGAGAAAACCATTGGATAAATTTTGATGAAATTTTTTATATCGATTAAAGTAGCTTTCAAATACAAAAAATGCATCGAAACTAGTCTATCCGTTAGTAAGCTACACTGTCACAACCAGACATACGTTTCAAACATCAAACACCTCTCATTTCTATCGGTTAAAAATATTAAACGTACAATAAAATGTACTATATAAATCATTACATTATACTACAATAACGAGTGGTTTTAAGCTCGCAAATAAATAAGTACATAATTCTTTAATCTGAACACAGTTGGTAAAACCGCAAAAAAGTACCGATTGTTTATTTAAAAATGCATTCATTGCACGTTTCGCTGCGACACTTACTAAAATTTATGGTGCAATTTATTTTCCAGGGGCTGTAAGTCAACTGAGAATGATAACGCGCTGTAGAAGATTGATTGGGAATAAATAAGCTTTCGTTTGCAAGACGACTAGTGCGTTTCAAAAGTTTGGATCTACGCTCTAAACAGTGCTTTTATTACGGTAAGCAGTGGTAGCCAAGTGGTAACAAGCTCGCTTGGGTAACCGAGTGAAGCGGGTTCAAATCCGGGTCTCGCACCTCTGGTATTTTACGTGCGAATTATTTTCCAACGTGATAACCACTTGTCTTACGGTGAAGAAAAACATCGTGAGGAAACCTGGATGTCTGAGAGAACCTAGCAAGTTTTTAAAGACATGTGAAGTCCGCCCACCCGCCTTGGCCAGCGTGGTGGACTACGGCCTGATCCCCCTCGTATTGAAGGGAGGCCCGTGCCCAGCAGTGGGACGTTAAAAGGGCTGAACATACTGAGGTGATAGTTCCTTTATAGACTTACAATACTGACGTTTATTTGGATTGTAAATTTTTTTTCACTTTTTTCAAAACTACTTTTAAACCTTTAATCGTGTAAAACATAATTTGATTTACATTGAGTTAAGTCAGTTCTTTGTTATATAACTTCTCCTTAGACAAATGCTTATTTAGTTATTACATGCTATATCTATTAAAAAAAAAGTTAAAATTGTATCGTACATGAATTGAATCCTCGACCTTCATTGAGAATTCGGCTAGTAAGATAAAAATAGTATGCACTATGTCATATGTACGTAAATTCTAAAAATGGTGTTTGAACGTAGATCCTTTCTATTTGCTATAAGCTAGTCGAGCTTGTACATGTGGTTTCGATCACGTACGGATACTCACGTTGCGTGAAAAAAGAGATATTTTATTTTAGGTACATAAAATTATATATAAGTAAATATGTATAATGATAAATCTTATACGAGTATATTGTGAAGTTTGTATTTTAATTTGTTAGTAATATCCTTCCAAGGCCAATAATGATTTTGATATTAATTTTTGTATTCATTTAAATATGTATAAAGTAATCTATATAAGTAAAATTGAATGTCTGTATGTTTGTCCTCTATGTGTTCTTAAACCATTGATCTGGTTGTGATGAAACTCTGGTGGGTTATTCTGTATATGCCAACAAAGGTACGTAGCGTAAAATAAGATAAAAAAGTATTTTTCTTTGTACATATGTCTTTTATACGTTCTTAAACCGTTCAATCTTAGGGACGTACCCGAGCGAAGTTAAGGTTAGTCGATAGTAAAATATAAATCTTACTTATCTATACTAATATTACAAAGAGGAAAGATTTTTTGTTTGTTTGTTCGTACCGAATACTCTCCGAAACTACTGAACCGATTTAGATGAAAATTTGGGAAGAAGATAGTTTGAGACCTTGGAAATGATAAAGGATAGTTTTATACCCGAAATCATCCTTTAAGAGGGTGAAAATGGGGATGAAAATTTGTATGGAACGAATTTTTATTATATGAACGAACCCACGAAGTGTTGAGACGCTAATTATATATAAAATCGAAATACATATCTTTCATTTTTGATGTCTTTTATGTTACTTCGACCTTATCCTTTACGAAAAAGATATAATTTTTTAATAATTATCCTTTTAAGCGAGTGAGAACAGAGATTATAGCAACAATGTACTTTTGGTTCAAAATTGACATATATCACAAACATTTAAATTTGTTCTATCCGAAAATCGAACCTGTTACTTTCATAATAATATACCATTTCTACACATCTACTACACAATAACAGTTAAATATGAAAAAAATACAAGGACATAAAAATGATATGTTAAGAGAACGTGCAAATGATGGCTGAAACAATATAAAATATCGTTCAGTTAGCTCGCAGTACGTGATCTTGCTGGTGAATGTAGGTGATTGAAATGAATCAATGATAATTATACGAATTGCTTTTTTATTTTTATAGGACGTGCTTTTAATATTGCTTTAGAAACGTAGAAGCTGATGGTTACTTTATTACTTCTGTAATTAAACCAGCCCAAGCTTAAGGCGTAATATAGTAGCTGTATCGAAAGCGAGGAATAATATTGTAACTCATTATTGAGATAATTAAAATTAGAAATGAATTTTCTCTAAATTATTAGAAGTACTGATATATAGTACTAAATTACAATATTTTTCTTTGCAGGTACTGTGAAAGATATATGTATAACGGTTAATATAGCTTTCTCAAAAATGAGATTTTGATTTGATTTTCTCGGAGTAAAAAGTATCCTATAAGTTAATCCGGATACCCAGCTATCATCATACCAATTTCGTCAAAATCTGTTTAGTGGTTTTCTCGTGATGCGATCCGAGACAGACATGCAGAAAGAGAAAAATTCCAAAAACTATAGATTCGGCCTCTGTATCGATAATACTTACTCTTTCAATAAGATTTTCCAAAAAATATTTAATGTACAGATTCGACTAAGAATTTTATTATATGTATAGAAGACAAATTACTCGTACATATCTTTCTGACCAAATAGTTAATTAAAATTGTTTGTAGTGTTTTTGATTATCGAATTAAGAATTTGCAATTTATTAAATTTTCCTGTTCTATTTTGTAGCAAGAAAAATATTATACCTACATTAGTCATTCTTAAAAATATAAATATTCAAAGACTTTCAAAAATCAATTTCCGTGGAATTAATAGATCTATCAACTTCATGAAAATTAGATATATGTTTTTTTTATGAAATTTTATTAAATTAAAGATAATTATAGATGTTATTAACTTATTAAATAGATATAAAAGATATTATTATTCCAATTTATTATTATTTCAATATATAATTATTGATATGACGAGCGCTTGTAATTTCCAAATACTTGTTTTTTTCCACCAGAGGTCCCGAGTTCGAATGCCAGGGTTTTTTTTATTATTTTAAAGTCCCGATTCACACATTTTATGGCTTCTGTTTTATCACCGTTTAATTGACCTTGATTGACCTTAATTCATGGCATGTGCTTTAATGTGCAGCACAAAAATATTATTTTACAAAATATAATAATATGTAACTCAACTTAGAATTTGCTTATAGTGGGAATCACTGTGTGTACCATATGGATTGCTCCTGGTACTTCCCTGATAGCAGAGTGGACTGTTGGAGCAACCCCATGGTTGTTGATGTATGATTTGGTAGACCTGCTGTCGAGGCGTCGTGGTTGAGTGCACAAGCGATCCTACGACTTCCTATTAGGACGGGTGAGGTTTTGTTGAGGTTTAGTGGTAGGTAGGTTAGGTAGGGGGTTAGTAGGTTAGGTAGGGTTTAATACTGACTTTTCTAGCCGGTGCGTCTCATATAACCATCTATATGTCTGCAAGCGGTATGCGTAAATGCATTTCCCAACATTAAAAAAAAATAATCACTGTCATAACTGATACCAAAAATGTGTTGTAGAATAAGATAAATGAAAAAAAACTTCATTTTCACATCAGAAAACAAGTTCGAATTTTATATTCACCGAATAGGCTCAGCTGTAAACGAAGTTTAAATAAATAACTGTTAATTATGCAAATTGCCATACTCCAGAGCAGGAGTATTTTTTTATTTTGTATTTTTCGAATAAACTCTAATTTCATTATATTTAGCACCATTCGTTTATTTTCAAACTGTTTGCGATACCAATTTATTAATAATTTAAATTGAATAGCTTTATCAAATAATACAGATAGTATAGTTAACAAAAAAACTCATTTATAAGATGACAGAAATCTATACATCTATACATATAACAAAATTGTAACTAAGCCGAATCTGAACATTAAATATTTTTTGGAAAATCTTATTGAAATAAACATTATTATCGATATAGAGTCAAAATCTATAGTTTTTAGAATTTTTGTCTGTCTGTCTGTCCGTCCGTCCGTCCGTCCGTCCGTCTGTCCGTCCGTCTGTCCGTCCGTCCGTCTGTCCGTCTGTCCGTCTGCCTAAATCAACATCAACATATAGGATACTTTTTACCGCGGGAAAATATCTCGTTTTTGAGAAAAAATACAAAAACTGCAATGTAAAATTATACTAATATGTAAAACCTAATAATTTGGTTCTTGGTCATCTGAACGCGAGCGTAGCCGCGGGCAATGCTAGTATTTAATAAAATTCTGAGTCGATCGAATCTGTATATTAAATATTTTTTGGAAAATGCTATCAAAATAGTCATTATTATCGATACAGAAGCCGAACCTATAGTTCTGTCTGTCTGTCCAGGAACGCATCACGAAAACACCACTGGACAGAATTTGATGAAATTTGATATCCGGGTATACATATAGGATACTTTTTACTGCGGAAAAATATCTCATCTCTGACGAAAACGTAACCAGGAATGATCCCAAGCGGAGCGAGGGTGACTCTCTATTGTAAATATAGTAATTGTAGGTGACTTATAACATAATATATTTAATTTATCATATTTATATATTAAACTTCACATATGTTACGCAACCCTAATACATGGAAACTACCTCGCGTCGACCACCAACATCGCATTCCGTTCGTATGAACTTTTATTGCTAAAGACTTTGTTTCGCAACCATAATGCATGGGAACCACCTCGCGAGTCGCGTCGACCACCAATATCGCATTCCTTTCGTATTTCAACATAACTCTCGCGAAGTGACAGTGTTGTAACATCCGAGTGCACCTTATTGTTAGAGACTTTTCTTAATTCATTCCATTTGTCATACTTCGACAGTGTAATCACCTTAGGATAATTAGTTTGTAAAATTAATATTAAAGTATTTTATAAGTAAAGTTTCCATTTCATTTGCATCCTCTGACTGTGACTTCTATAATTGGCGCAGTCGGTAGGATCGCTGTAAAGTAGAGTCAGTGAATAGATCACGGCCTTCGGCGATCCTGAATCTACGAGAGTTGCAGTCTGGGTGTATTCGAAAATTAATACGGCAAAAGAAATGAAACTCCTGTAAGTACTCTGAATCTTTCTCAGTCCTTGCATCCTTTCTAGGTTATCCTATATTTTATATTATTTTATTCTATTACGTAATAAAAATTAATTAGAGTTTGGTAGAAAGTATTATAAGAAAGACTGTATTCTAAGAAAATATTATAAGAAAGTATTAGAGTTTGGTAATTTAAATTTAAAATATTAATCGAAATATTTTAATTTTGTATTCATATTTAGTGGTATAGTTAATTTAAATGAAGTTTTTATAATTCATATAATTTTGTGTTTAAGAATAGGTACATGCGATAACTATAGTTTTTATAAGATAATTTTTATTATTCAAGATTTTTCACCCTAGAGAATCGCGAAATATTAGATTAAGGCATACTTTTCCTAGTGGTAGGCTCAGCACGATAGACGAGAGGCGAAATAATCATGTTAATCTATCTAAGAATTGGACTTCTCAATATTCAAAAGTGTTAGATAATATAGTAGAAAATCAAGATAAAATAAACATATTAGTAAGCGAAGTAACTCGAAATAATGACTTTACAAAGTATGCACACCTGGCCCAAGTACTTACAATATTAAGCGACAATGTAGATTCCACATATCAAGAACTGCTTAGGTTACAAAATGTATTGGCTTTCGTTAGAACTTCCACAATGCATCATTCAATATTAAATGTATCTGCAATACGAGCTATAATTACGAAGTTAAGCAAGTTATACGGTAGTGAAAGGGTAGTAGAAATAGATTTTAGGGAATACTTTGATATAATTAGATTAGGGACTTATTATGTAAGTAATCAGATAGTGATAGTATATAAATTTCCTATAGTTTTACGCCCCATATATGATATGTATAAATTATCCATCATCCCGAATAAAAACAATAAAATCCTTACTCCACCCCTTCCATTCCTTGCCCTCTTTGAGGAAGATTACAAGTACATAGAGGCTGAATGCCCGAAGACCAGTAAATGGTACCTATGCAAAGAGAAGCAGATTTTGCCTATTCATAAACCATTGGACTGCATCCAGCAACTTATCATCACGCAGCAAAGAACGTCGAGTTGCAGCCCCACTTCAGTGCTACTAACCAGGTCGGCTTATGAGGAGCTAGATGAGAAACACTACGCTGTTAGTTTTCCTACTTCAACGAAGGTTCACCTATCTTGTGCTCAAGACTTCTATAAGAACCTGCAGGGTAGCTATCTTGCTATTATACCACATCAATGCTACCTAGAAACACCTGACTTCACCATTTCAAATAGCAACAATCATCTGAAAGGACAAGCACTGAACATCATAGATCTGCCTACTACGACCAAAAAGACGCCGCCCACAAATCCATTACTGAAGTTAAACTCAGTCAAATTAGATCACCTACATCAAATGAATATGAAGGTCGCTATGCAAACGCCGGTACAGCTGACTGACGTTACCGACTACAGCTTATATCACACTACGATACCAATGTACCTAGTGTTGGTAGGTGCAGGAGTCCTTATTAGTGGCCTCTGCTATCGTAAGTACTTCACGAAGCAGACACAGAACTCACCTGAAGAACCGAAAGAAGAACAACATGAACTTCAAGCGACCTATGCCCTTCCATCCGTTGAAAGGGTTGATAGTGATCAACCCCCAGCTCAATTTACGACGAGAGTCTTCAATAGTCGCTGTTCTACGGGGGGAGGTGTTACGCAACCCTAATACATGGAAACTACCTCGCGTCGACCACCAACATCGCATTCCGTTCGTATGAACTTTTATTGCTAAAGACTTTGTTTCGCAACCATAATGCATGGGAACCACCTCGCGAGTCGCGTCGACCACCAATATCGCATTCCTTTCGTATTTCAACATAACTCTCGCGAAGTGACAGTGTTGTAACATCCGAGTGCACCTTATTGTTACAGACTTTTCTTAATTCATTCCATTTGTCATACTTCGACAGTGTAATCACCTTAGGATAATTAGTTTGTAAAATTAATATTAAAGTATTTTATAAGTAAAGTTTCCATTTCATTTGCATCCTCTGACTGTGACTTCTATAATTCATATCATAATATTTATATTTTATTAAATATTTAATTTACGTATTTATATTATCTACTCACCTACATACACACATACAACACGTTTATATAATTATTTATATTTATTCATTATTAATTATTCACATATTATATTAATTCGACAAACATAGCCGCGCGAAACCGGTAGTATATAGTGGATCGGAATTTATTTTACACCTACCGACCACTAATAACTTTTTACTTACCACCAGTCGATACCTTTGCCTTTGATGCGATATACTTGTTATATAGAACTGAATCTTTTTCGCGAGATATTGTACGTGGACTTTATGTGTTTGTGTTGTAACTCTTGTGTCATAGTGTATTTCCCCTAAACGTTCCTTCTGTACTGTTTTTACGTGTGAGTTGAATTTTTAAATACTATTTCATCAGTGACGTAACATATTCTTTTATTTGCGACTTATCGTCACGCACAACCACCAAACTGGTGACCCCGAGAAGAACAATGGAAGGGGATAAGTTCATAGACGCACGAGGCGCGACAATGTCATCGCCACCTGGCACTAGTGATGGGGGGATATCGATAGACCCCAGCAACGTTTTTAAAGTCGGCGTACGAGTGCCCCCGTTTTGGGCTGAAGAGCCGGAGATTTGGTTTGCCCAGGTCGAAGGGCAATTTAGTATAGCTGGAATAAATAGTGATGTGACAAAATTTAATTATGTTATCGGACATCTGGACAATCAATACTCTAGAGAGATAAAGGATATAATTATTAACCCACCCGCCACTAACAAGTATGAAAAATTGAAGACCGAGCTAATCAAGCGACTCACCGCGTCCAAAGAAAAGAAAATTAAACAGTTATTGATGCATGAGGAGCTTGGCGACCGCAAGCCATCTCAATTTCTTCGACACCTGAAAAGCCTGGCAGGCTCAAACGTTCCTGATGACTTCCTGAGGACGATATGGGTTAGTCGCCTCCCGCATAGCATCCAGACGGTGCTAGCAGGACAAGCAGGTACAACTTCTCTGGAGGATCTAGCTGACTTAGCCGATAGAGTGAATGACCTGGCAGCTTCAACTCCGAAGGTCGCCGCTGTGAGCGACGCCGTCCCTAGCTCGGTTCTGAATGAACTAACTAGGGAGATAGCTGAGCTTCGTCGACAGTTCCAGCAGATGTCAACTCGGAACAGCCGTTCACGCTCCCGTTCCACCAGAAACACTCGCAGCAGTTCGAGGCAGCGCTCTCAATCGAACTACAGAAAGTTTCCCAATTGTTGGTACCACAATAAGTTCGGAGAAAGAGCCAACAAGTGTATCCGGCCGTGCGATTACAAGTCGGAAAACTCCAAGGGCGGTCGGTAATTGCGACTAACGATTGCCCTTTGCCTGCTTCTGGTCGCCTGTTTGTTACTGACCGATCTTCGAAGACGCAGTTCCTGGTCGACACAGGGAGCGACCTCTGCGTGTTCCCACGGTCAGCGCTTCATGATCGTCGTGCTCGTATGGACTATAGTTTGTGTGCTGCCAATGGTTCTAGTATAGCTACATATGGCTGTATAAATTTAGATTTAGATTTTGGTTTACGCAGAACTTTTCAATGGCGTTTCATTGTAGCCGATGTTACGAAGCCTATAATAGGCGTAGATTTTTTAAATTTTTATAACCTTATAGTTGATTGTCGTAATAAACGCCTAATTGATAATTTAACTTCAATTTCTACTATTGCTGCTGTAGTTTATTGTAATAATATTTCTTCTGTTAAGGTTGTGACTGGTGAGACTCGGTATCATAAAATCCTCAGCGAGTTTCCGGAAATTACTCGACCGGCTGGTAAGCCACACTTAACACCACACAAAACAGTACACCACATACGCACGACACCAGGCCCTCCAGTTTGCTCTCCACCTCGTCGTTTAGCACCGGACAAGCTCAAGATTGCCCAAAAAGAGTTCCAGTCTATGCTGGCCCTAGGTATAGCTAGACCTTCTGAGAGCCCATGGGCATCTCCTTTACATCTGGCGCCGAAGAAAAACAACGACTGGCGTCCTTGTGGCGATTACCGTAAGTTGAATTCCCGTACCGTGCCCGACAGGTATCCGATTAGGCATATCCACGACTTTACCCATAGTATAGCTGGATGTAAAGTCTTCAGCACGCTCGACTTAGAGAAAGCATATAATCAGATACCTGTCAGCGCGGAGGACATTCCTAAGACCGCAATCACAACACCATTTGAATTATTTGAATTTCCCTTCATGACATTCGGTCTTAGGAACGCGGGCCAAACTTTTCAGCGGTTTGTGGACGAAATGACGAGAGGACTAGACTTTGTATATTGTTACCTAGACGATTTTCTCGTGTTTTCTAGAAATCCTGAGGAGCACGAGGATCACCTACGTCGGGTGTTCGAAAGGCTGAAGGAATACGGCATGTTGGTGAACACTGCGAAATGCGTTTTTGGTATGGAGGAGGTAACGTTTCTAGGCTACCGGATTACCGAGAACGGTTCTAAACCACTTGATGCCAAAGTTCAGGCTGTCAAGGAGTTTCCCCCTCCAACCAATGTTCGCCAGCTAAGAGGTTTCCTAGGCATGGTTAATTTTTATAGGAGATTCCTCCCTCACGCAGCCGAAATCCAAGCTCCACTTCACGCCTTACTGACAGGCTCCGTCAAAGGTTCGAACCCAATTACCTTAACTGGCGACACACTGGCTGCTTTCGAGGCTTGCAAAGAAAGCCTGGCCAACGCTGCTCTACTAGCTCATCCGGACTGCACCGCTAAACTTGCAGTTGTAACAGACGCCTCCGATAAGGCTATCGGAGCGGTACTGCAGCAATTTAAAGACGATGCGTGGCAGCCCTTAGCTTTTTTCTCAAGGAAATTGAGCCCCTCACAGGAGAAATACTCACCAAATGATAGGGAGCTTCTAGCAATTTATGAGGCCATTAAATATTTTAGGCACATGCTAGAAGCTCGCCATTTTATAGTCTACACTGACCATAAGCCTATTAGTTTTGCCTTTAACGAAAGGAAAAACAACTGTTCGCCTAGGCAGTTTAGGCACCTAGATTTTATTTCTCAATTCACGACAGATATCCGCCACATTTCTGGTAAGGATAATGTGGTTGCAGATACCTTGTCGCGAATTGAAGAGCTAGCAGACCCAGTAGACCTCGAGAAACTAGCTCAAGCCCAGGCTTCTAACTCAGAACTCTGTAAGCTTTTGAGCGAAGGTTCTTCTTTGCAGCTCAAAAAATTTAATGTCCCTGGAAGCCAAATTCCCTTGTACTGCGACGTCAGTACTTCAGTTTCCAGGCCATACGTATATGAACCACTTCGCAAGCAAATCTTTAATAGCTTGCATTCTTTAAGCCACCCCGGTGCAAATGCGTCGGCCAAGCTGATAGCCGAGCGGTTTGTATGGCCGGGCGTGAAAAAAGACTGTAGGGACTGGGCGCGTGCTTGTATACCGTGCCAAAGGACTAAAGTCAACCGTCACGTGACTTCTCCTCTCGGCACTTATAACTTACCGCGCGCCCGGTTCAAGCAGATCCATATTGACCTGGGGGGTCCACTTCCATCATCCCAAGGTTATCGGTACTGCTTAACGGCCGTGGATAGATTTACACGGTGGCCAGAGGCAGTACCGATACAAGACATTATAGCGGAAACGGTTGCCAAGGCTTTGCTGTCCATTTGGATATCTCGGTTCGGTTGCCCGACAGACATTGTAACCGACCGTGGCCGCCAGTTCGAATCGGCTTTATTCCAATGTCTGTCGAAGATAGCCGGATTTGAACATAAGCGGACGACAGCCTACCATCCAGCATGCAATGGCTTGGTTGAACGATTCCACCGTCAGCTGAAGGCCGCGATCGTCTGTCATGCAAACGATAGGTGGACGGAATCTTTGCCATGGGTCTTATTAGGCGTAAGATCTGCCTTTAAGGAAGACCTCCAAGCCTCTTCCGCGGAACTGCTGTATGGGGAGCCGCTAAGGTTACCCGGAGAATTCTTTGAGCCTACTATCAACGGTACTGTAGACACAGCTGAATTTACTGCAAGGCTCAGAAACTTCGCCGATAAATTGCGGCCGGTACCAGCTTCCCGCCACTGCAAGCCCAAAGTGTTCGTGTTTAAAGAGCTAGAAACTTGCGATCATGTTTTCCTTCGTGAAGACGCATCGCGAGGTGCTCTCCAGCCTGCTTATTCTGGGCCATATAAAGTTATCTCTCGAGGGGACAAGATATTTAAAATACTCGTTAAAAACAATGAAGTGACAGTGTCCATTGACCGCCTGAAACCGGCCTATATACTGTCCTCTGATACATCCTCATCCCGACAGGACAATATTCCTCCCGTTAAGGAATGTCCCGTAAAAACAACACGTTCGGGACGCAGGGTACACTTCCCTGATTTTTATCGTCCGTAGACACGGCCTCTGGAGGGGAGTGATGTAGGTGGCTTAAACATAATATATTTAATTTATCATATTTATATATTAAACTTCACATATCATAATATTTATATTTTATTAAATATTTAATTTACGTATTTATATTATCTACTCACCTACATACACACATACAACACGTTTATATAATTATTTATATTTATTCATTATTAATTATTCACATATTATATTAATTCGACAAACATAGCCGCGCGAAACCGGTAGTATATAGTGGATCGGAATTTATTTTACACCTACCGACCACTAATAACTTTTTACTTACCACCAGTCGATACCTTTGCTTTTGATGCGATATACTTGTTATATAGAACTGAATCTTTTTCGCGAGATATTGTACGTGGACTTTATGTGTTTGTGTTGTAACTCTTGTGTCATAGTGTATTTCCCCTAAACGTTCCTTCTGTACTGTTTTTACGTGTGAGTTGAATTTTTAAATACTATTTCATCAGTGACGTAACATATTCTTTTATTTGCGACTTATCGTCACGCACAACCACCAAAGTAATGTTAGGATAAAGGCTTAGCAAAAAATAATTTTATAAATAACAACACATCTTAAAATAATGAAATTGTCTACAGCTTATTACATTGTTGTTGAACAATTATATATAAAATATGAACGGCACGTTTGGCTCAATTTGTAGTGACCCTACTTACTGTGCCAGCGGTCGCGGGTCGAGTCCCGCTGGGGGCATTCATTTGTGTGATGAAAACGTATGTTTGTACTCTAGTCATGGGGCTATTTATTATATGTATATATTTAAAATTACATATTATATGTAGTGTATCAACTATCTGATATCCATAACAATTGCCTCGTAGCTTACCATGGAACCAGATGGGGCTGTGTCCTAATAACCCAACAAATTATTATTATTATTATATTATACACTCGTATAAAAATAAAGCTTTGTAGTCCCACTGAGCTTTCTGTTATTCTCAGAGGTCTGCAGTACTTTCTTAACTAATGGTATTTTTTTGCATTGCGTTAAGATTTCATATAATTCCTATACTTATTAAAATGTTATTTCGTTTCACTACTGGTCTGACTAGCCTACTGGCCTACTGACTGACTATCTAAGCGTAGATTGGCGGACCTCTCTTGTCTTTTGAAAACGAGGCTTTCTCAGGCATGTAGGTTTCAGACGATATTTCTCTTGGCCACTAGAAGTGATTGTTAAAATATAAAAATAAAAAAATATATTGCGTAGCATACATAATCATATATAATTAATAATAATAATAAAAAACCTGAATGTCTAAAAAATCTATTAAAAAGAAGAAAATATAACATAATATTATACAATCGGAGACATATACATATAAACCTTCTTTGGGTTTCACTACAGTCAGGTAAAAAGTATAACCGAATTGAGCACCTCTATTTCGAAGTCAGTCAAAAACATTAACATTTAACAATAATAATGATATTATACTTAGGAGCAAACATTATTTAAACTCTTATATTAAAGACTTACAACTTCTTATTTATAGAATAAAAAAATGTTAGACGAGATATAAAGAAAAAGTGGCAAAATTACAAAAACGTATGAATCGCGATAACCCCAAGATCCTATGAATAAACTTTTATGTCCAACATCACTTTCAGGTGGACTTGGCTCTCACTCCACATAGTGATTGCCATACTTGCGACACTTCCAAAACTTTAAAATTTCATCGTGTCACTGAATTTAGAATATTGAGGTCAAGTAAAATTTTACCCTATCCTTATAACTTCGTTTCTTGTAAGGTAGATTGTACTACGACCAAGATTTACTTCAAACGTAAAGTGTAAAATTATTTATTACACTATGGCAGAGTTGTGATACACTTATGGCTATGTAATACAAAGAGATGTAAATAGAATAATTATCTATTATAAATACTAATTCCAAAACAAAAAAATATAAAAATCATTACTAAATTTCTAAATTCATTATTAAAATTCAAACTTTTATGACTTATTGTCGACTTTCTGGGCTGAAGTAACTTTTACAACTGTATGGTATCTCAGGAAAAACCGGCAAAAACGTATATATTTTAACTATATTTAATTCCAATTTATTAGAAAACACGTATTCTCAACGATTTCTTTATTCTTTTGCTCCAGTTAAAAATTACGGATCGTATCCACACATATCAACTTCCCGCCGACCAATCCTCCCTTTTTCATTGGTTCGTTCTATTTTTAATTGTATTTTCATTATTGTTTTTTCGGTCTAACCAATCTCGTCATTTTTAACTGCCTGATTTATAAGGTATCATAATTTGTGCGTCCGCGTCGTCAGTGTGGCCAGAGTGTGGGCAGTATAATCAATTAATATTTGTTTCATTAGCGAAACCTTACACAGCATACTAATTTCTTACCACCAACAACTCTATATACTCACTCGTATTTAGATAAAAAGTAGCCTACCTAGTGTTCAGGATCACGAACCAATTTAACAAAAATATGTAGATAACACTCAACAAAACCAACAATTAACGCTTTAATCGCTTTTAAATAGTGTATATCAGTAGTAAATTTTGTCAAATATTCATGCAAAATTTTACACTTAATATTTGTTATTGTAAGTTCTAAGACTTTTAAAACAGAAACAGATCTTGCATGATGTCACTGAATTCATTACAGGAAGAAATAAAACAGAAACAATATTTTAAAATGTTTACATGGTCTAACGTAAGCTTTTTCAAAAATTTATCTCTCAAACGTAAAAGACGAACGCACAAAGCGCTATCCACAAATGAAATGTCAAATGCAGAATCGCAAGTCGAGTTTTCTATCTAAGAGCCAACTTCCTGTGACGCGCCGGTTTTGGCTGGCTGTAGAAGAATTTATACTTGAGCGTCTTAGATATTGCTTATATGTAACGGACGGTCAAAATATATTAATATTATGAATGCAAAAGTATTGTAGGTCTGTCTGTCAAGTGTCAAGCAATAATTATGCTCCACAAAATATACGCACTGTGCACATACTTTTGACATTTCATTTCATACTTGTTATGCACCTATTGGAACTTCGTTATCTTTGTATAAATAGTGGTGTATAATTTTTTTTACAATTAACATTCAAAGAATAAAAAAAAATGGATTAATCTATACAATTTTCTTCAATATATGGAAATAAAACTGAATGTTCGTATGTCTGTCTTTTATGCGTTCCTAAGCCACACAAGTTTAAGGACACTAGTATTATGTAAAATTTATTTTTACCTAAAAGTAATTATAATTAGTGCCAGTTAAAGGCCGCAGAATTACAATATATAAAGTATTTCTCGTAGAATACGATTCAGCTGAGATAGTTACATATACTTAGGTCCAGTTCCAAGTCAAATATAAGTTATATAAGAAAAACTGCCTCGCTGGTCTAGTGGCTAGCATAAACGGCTGTAAAGCTTGGGTTCGAATCCGGTACCTTATGTTGCCGGTCAAACACCACGTTACTTTTTATTCCGGAAAAATGAACGGTTCCCGTGGGATACGTGTGTTTGTGCTTTTCGTTTGTGTAGTATTTATAATATTAATTAAAATATGCTTTATCAAAAATCGAATTCAATACCTTCACCAAAGAACTAAGACACACGCATGAGGCATTACCTATAAATGAGGGGTTCAGAAATCTCCTATTATTTTGTATATGTTTAATATTATTGCAGAATCTAAAATTCTCTGTAGAATTTTAGCACATATCCATATATAAATAAGGTTTACTATCGAATATCTATCATTTCATTAATAATAAACAGTCGCACTGACCTAAATTTGTATAATATTGTATTGCAGTTTATATATTTTACTACACGAACAAACACTTGTAATTAACTAAAACCAATTACCATACACGGTTTGGGAAACAAAGCCATCATTCTAAATATTTCCCTTGACAGGTAGTTACTTCATAGTTCATCTACAAAAATTGCGCTAAATTGGATGCTGTATATTTACTAGTTTTTTTGCTAGACTTTTTTTGCGCAGAAATTTAAATAAAAATAAGCTCGGATACGTGCTTATATTTTTTTTAAGGTTTAACCAAGACCTAGGTCCAATACTATTATATGCCGTTCATATAATGCTAAAGTAACATACCAATATCTTTGTTAACACGTGTAATAAATATTTTAATATTATCATACGTAACTATTGTTAAGGAAAAAAAGAAATCAATGATAAAAATCTATAGAGGTATATGTAAATAAAATTGAAGTGGCTGTTTGTGATTTTAAAATAACTGTGTTTTCTAAAGTATCTTAAGTTATGTATATGATACCAGTAACTAAACAACCTGTCTGTCTGTCTATCTTTCTGTTTGTCCGGGGTCCTACGCACTTAAAAATATTTATTTTACATTTATCACAAAATACACTGGAATATGCACCTTAATTAAGTACATCTTGTTTATGAAGTTGGTAAAATGAGATAATTTCACCTGTATCCAATCTTATTAATTTGATACTATCCCAGGTCTCTCCAGGTCAAATTAGGTCAAACAACTACAAAATAGATATCCGATAACTCTAATTGCAAACTTATATTTGAATATAAACTTACATAGTTTAGAGGAACCTTAGAACTTGTGAGATGGTTTATTATATACGTACCTTACTACCTATATATTTCATCATTGTCGTGAAAACATTGCATAATTTGTTCAAAATGCTTTCAACACCCGAGGCCACTTCAATAAATATTATTTAATTAATTTCTGGCAATCGAATTGCAAATTGGACTACTATTATATACCCGAAAATTTGTATGTGCGTATGTATTTACATAATATGTTTGTTAGTCCTTCGTGCTTCAATGACTGGACCAATTTGGATGAAATTTATACACAGATAGATTGTGACATTACTTAGGACTTATATAAGCGAAGATGACTTACGTCATTACTAAGTTATTAATATGTACAGACAAAATTAAATTTCTTAGGGTTTATACACACAATGTGTTATTACCGTGATCAGTTTACAAAATGTAAATGATTTGAGTTATCGTATCGATACAAATGCGATTACATGTGCGTTGACAGCGTGAAATAGTAGTCATCTGCATGCCATAATTTCCTGAACGAGTGTACAACATTGGTTCAGATAGCATAACGTTGGCAGCACGTTTTCGTTGCGTCACAAGAACAATTACTACGCGTTAAAAGGTCGTCTGGCATGGGCTCTTTTATCCAGAAATATCTCTTACTAGCGATTCACCCTCGCTTCGCTCGGGTTAGTAGCTAGGTTGATTCCCCATACAAATTTTCATCTCCATTTACACCTCCTTAAAGGATGATTTCCGGGATAAAAAGTATCCTATGTCCTTTTCAGGGTCTCAAATTATCTTCTCACCGAATTTCATCTAAATCGGTTTAGTAGATCCAGATATTACTATGTAAAAAATATATGACCTACAAGGTCACAAACTCACAAACTTTACCTCTTTATGTATTAGTATAGACTAACAAAAATTATAATCCTAATTATTTTATATTATATCTAACACGTGCTTATTTTACACATCTACAGAGCCATAAATTACGTTGTTTTCCAGAGATACATTTTTTTTAATCTGGATAGTAATATTTATGCTGTTAGAAACCAATAACTTTGACGATGAAAGTTATATTAAAATCGGTTGTATATATTCGAAACTAATACCCAAAGCTTCTATTTTACAAATTCTAAAAACAATTTAAAAGATTTTTTATTTTATTAGTGTTATTTTACACATAGAAAGTACTAAACATACAAAACTTGTCACTACTAACTAAACTTCACTAACCTCAAAAAAAACTAGGTGCCATCCAATCAAACGTTAACATCAACATGAAACTAAAAAACAAGTAAGCCGGTGTTTTTCCAAACAGACCATTGAAATGGCAGAGGCGAGCTCGTGACAACCGACAAGCGGATAAAAAAATATTTTTCAACGAAACAATGTAGAGAACCACGTTCGCGCTTTCCTAGTTTTGGCACCTGTAAAAATAACGCATATTTAAAAAAACCCACATCAACTTTGTGTGCAAAGCTTATAATTCAGACCTTTTTAACGTCCCACTGCTGGGCACGGGCCTCCCTTCAATACGAGGTGGGTCAGGACATAGTCCACCACGCTGGCCAAGTGCGGGTTAGCGGACAAACGCAAAGCTTAGTGAATTATATTTAGAAAGCTATACTTTAGGTAAGCAATAAGGTCAGCAGAACTTCTTCCAAGCCGATGGTACCGTTCGCATAGATTGTATCACTTACTTGAATAAACATAAATGTTAAAATTCACAAATTTAAACATTCTGTAGAATTCAATTATTAATAAAATATAGTAGAAGTTTGGTTTCCAATGACAATTCAAACTAATACTATATTCGAAACAATTAAAACGAGTTAGTTTGTTCCAGCCAAAACAGCCGTATATTATTTACATACCTTATGTAAATTATATATATATATATATATATATATATATATATATATATATATATATATTCTGTAATATTATAAGTATTCTTGGTTTTGTTTCGCAAATGCTCTAACTCCTTCGCGAGTTCTTGAATATTTTACATAGTTCTTACCATGTTTTCCCGTCTTATTGTTGGTATCATACAATAAAATGAAGCTATTATTATGATCTTTAAAATAACATATATCACAACTTAATACACTCTGGGGACAAACCCATACAAAGTTGCCTATTCTCCTTTGCAAAATAATATTTATTTATACCCCAAAGACAAAAAACTGACTTGATTGAATTTATATAGCCTTTATAAGACATTATAAAATAAATTTAAAGAATCCCCATAATCTTTAAATATACAATAAAAATCTACTACAGCTTTTACCCAATAGCCTCTTAAGGCTAAGCTATTAATTAAAATTTATCAAAATTGTGACATAATGTGATTAATAAGCAAAATAACCAATAGATTTGTACTTCGATAAAACAACACAGCAAGTGTCACGGATAAAACTGACTTTGCTTTAGTTATTTCACGCTCTTCTAATGTAAAATAAGGCTGAGAGCCGTTACAAAGAGGATACTTTAACAGTAACAAAGGGCGTTAATTAAAAGTATTTTGTAAATATGTCAACAGCCCTTAGCCAACGAAAGTGATGAAGGCAAGCAAGAAATAATTTTGGTACCTAGAGATTTTGTCTAATCAAATTACCATTGATTGCATTTTTAACTTATTTGTTACTTATAATATTTTAAGACACGTTGGCTCAGTTTGTAGTGATTCTACTTGCTCTGCCAGCGGTTGCGGGTTCGAGTCCCGCTGGAGTTTTTATTTGTGTGATGAGCACGAATGTTTGTACTCCAGCCATGGATGTTTATATTTACAGTATGTATGTATTTAAAGTTATAAATGTGTAGTGTATCAACTATCTAATATCCATAACACAAGCCTGAAGCCTCGTAGCTTACCATGGAACTAGATAGTGCTGTATGTTAATGTCCCAACATATTTTTTTTAAATTGATATTTGTAATATGTATAAATGTTGCTTTATATGATAAATTGATAATATGTGAAGTTTACATACGAAAATATATAAAGTATATAACTTAGCTATTTAATTAAACGGTACAGCAACTAAATACAAATTAAATGCCTAAGTGTTAAAGGAATGCAAGTGGCATTCTCGCGATCATTCCAAGTGTTCACAAACAGCCGTTCAGAATAGTAAATGTTTTTTATATAATACTAATAATAAATAATATTTAATAAATTATTTTATTTATAATTTTAACTTTATTGCTCAAATATATGGAATACTAGCATTGCCCGCGGCTCCACCCGCATTCAGATTAGGCCTAATTACAATTTTATTATATGTAGTAACGTGGAAAATTACGTTAAATAATATAATTCGAAAAAAAAAATGAAAAAATATTTAATAGAAATACTTCGGCTGAATATATGTATGTATGTATATATGCGAAAGTTTGTATGTGTGAATGTTTGTTACTGTTTCACATTGAAACGTTTGGGCAGATTTGGAGGAAATTTTATACATAAATAGCGTTATAGGTCACGTAAGTATAATATATATAGGGAATGAATGGTAAGTTTCTAGGTTCCAATTGTTTTAAAGTGCACATGTAATTGTTATATTAATAAATACGCTAAATTGCAAAGGTTATTCCTTCAATAATCCTACTAATATTATAAATGCGAAAGTTTGTGAGGACGTAAGAATATCTGGATGTATAGATGTATGGATGTTTGTTATTCTTTCACGCAAAAACTACTAAATGGATTTTAATGAAACTTTACCATAATATAGTTCATAATATCATAGAACATAAACCAGAGTAATACATAGGCTACTTTTTATCCCGGTAAGAGGTATCATTCCCGTGGGATAGATTTATTTTTATTTTTCTAGAGGCAAGTTCGAGTGAAGCAAGTGCGAGCCGCTAGTGAATAATAAATTCATATAACCTATTATACTCAATCACCATTAGATTTATGTACGACGATTTTAAAATATACACTAAAACATGAACATAAAGGCAAATAGCATCAAATACTCACTCGTGACCTCCAATATAGAAACAAATACTCGAAGCACACCACTCAGTAAGTACTTCCAAAGTGCCGATACAATATTGCATTACTTTGATGATCGGTGTAGATCTCTCAGTCAAGTTGTTGAGCGCTTCCATAACTTTACAAGATGTTATTTCTCATTATTATTTCAACTTGATGTATCTTAATAGACACTTGGCATTCTTGGCAATCAATATTCAATATTAGTAACGCCAAAGTTTTACTGTTTTGGACGATTTTACAATGGAGTATCTCGAATAAAGTTCTTTTTACCCGACTGCGCGACCCAACGGAGGGTAATGTATTTATCAGTCTATGTATGTTTGTTTCTATATGGTATTCTAGAGACCAAAGCGTGGGCCAATTATGGTGATTCATAGGTTGTTGTCATAGTTGTAAAAAAATAGATAGATAAAAAGTAATATATACATATATATTTAAAAGATCACATTAGTTATTTTTTTCTTAATTGTTTTAACTTCAATTTGAAATATACTGTATGGAAATAAGCTTTTACAAACGCTTTCAAATAGTCATTTGCGAAAGTTAACATAATCCTCGAAGAAGCTAGCACCGGCATCAGCCAATAAACTTAATAATTTTTTCTATCTACCTTAAAATATAGCATTTCATAACAATCAATTACGGATATCTTAATGTAAAATTTAGAGACCATACGAAGGAGTAAATTTTACGTTAAATTCAATTCCTTTAGCCACGAAACAAAAAGATTGAATTGAATGTAAAACTTAATACTACACATGATTTCCTTCCGTTTGCGACCTGAGTCGCTACTTCATTGCATCAACACTAAAAAATAAAGAATTTTAGATGCATTCTCCACTCGAATGTGATATGATTATAATAGGTAGCAACTCTCTAATATGGGATTATTATTACCAGGGATTTGAGCAACTATTCAATATTAGATCTATCTATTGTATTAGTAAACACTAAAAGTTTATACATAATATGCTAGCAGTACCCGTGGCTTCGACTGCGTTTAAACTATTAAAAAAAACAAATTCCATCCAGAGGAGTCCATTGAAATATAAATACAAAATTTCATCCAAATCGGTCCAGCCCCTTAGAAGGAGTAAGGATATTTACACACGTACAGAATAATTATGTATATTAAGATAATGAAATCTTAAGCTTAATACTAACGGCTGGCTTTCCATTTGCATTCAAATATGCATGTTTCCATTCAATTATAAATAATATATAATAAGTTTCCACAAAATAATAAAAGCTTCTTTGATATTATAAAACTAGCTTTTTTCTACAGCTTTCAAAATAGAGATTCTCACAGGAACTGTTTTAATTATGTTTTACTTCATCACTCGAGTGTCTGACCTCATATTCAAATGAAACATACCTCACCTGTCTAAAGTGTAAACAACACAACGGAAATGAGAAGTGAACATATGATTTAATTTTATTCAGCAGCTGTAGTTGAGTCGTAAAGCTCCCCACGAAATAACCAAATACAATTAAAAGTTTGGTTCCTAGATACTTTTTAATCTTCATCTGTACATGTATCTAATATATAAATATCTCGTATCACGGTGTTTGTGGTCGCACTCCTCCGAAACGGTTCGACTGACTAATGATTTTTTTGTATATATGTATGTATGAGAATAGGTCATGAAATATTTTTCACCCTCCTACCCCACCCCCTATTTTTTAATCGCTATTTTAGTATTTTTTTATGAACAATATTATACAAATATTACATAAAGCTGTGTAACATAAAGCCAAAGAGTTTTCTTCGTAGATTGAAGGCGAGCGTAGCCGCGAGTTCTGCTAGTAATGTATGTATATGAATACCAAAAACAAAGCAGTTCGTTAACTTTCCTCTTTTGTTTATCAATCGATTTTCTTTTTAATTTTTCTTTAGTACCTATTGACTACACTCTCGTAGCTTAAAGGGAACATTAAGCTATCGGTCCCGCATTTTTTCACAACGATCGTGTCATCGAAATATGAGTATTAAAGGTTTACTGTGCTTGTGCCTGCGCATATACTTGTGCACTATAATTTGCACCGAGCTGTTGGCTAGTCTCAGCGATCTTGGTCGTAACCGAAATTGGTTAGGAGGACATAATGTAAAATGAAAATTTAATCTAGAAGACATAAGCCCAATCTTCTCTGTGTTCTATGACTGTCCTGGGAAGGGCAGCTCGATAGCGCAACTTGGGAAGTGGCCCACCTTGGAAGGCATTGTATCATGCGGGTTGCCCTTGGTACTTCCCTGATAGCTGAGTTCTCTTGGTTGCTGTGGTCCGATTCAGCAGGCCAGATACATATAAACAACCAAAGGATATTTACACCGAAAATAAATACTTTCTACTTGTCTTGAGTCTCAAAAGCAAAATAAGAGTATACTACACCTTAATAAATCTTATAATTTCGAATTATACCATCAACTTAGTGCCTAACCTCTAACTGACGTCGTAAATCAATTAAATAGTTACGCTAGAACATTATATTATTTAATGTTTGGCGCATGAAATAATACACGTTATATGGCCGATACGTGCCAAAATACATCTTCATATCTTAAAGTTTCTTGGTAATAAATAAAACATATTGCAGTTAAACTTTTTAGTAAACAATGATTTTAAACAAATGTCGGATATAAATTTTGATGTGAAGCTTTTTATTTTCATTCACTTACATTTATATATATATATATATATATATATATATATATATATATATATATATATGTATATATGTATATATTATATCTGTGCGTCCTGTGTGAGAGTTTATTAGCATAATCTATACATATATTTCTTTGTTCATCCTCTAAGCTTTCATTCAATTGTGATGAAACTTTGGTTTATATGTACACTCTAGCCGACTCTTGTCCCTAGGTAGGTTTTGATGGTTAGTATGGAATAGATAGACTACATAGATGTGATGAGTTGTTGTGGGTTGTTTTATATTGTGTTTTCACGTGGAAAAAGATAATCTCTCGCGGTAAGAATTAGCCTATGTCACTTTCCAGTCCTCCAACTATCTCTACATAAGAAATCACGCCAATCCGTCCCTCTGTTTCGACATGAAAAGGACAAACAAACACACTTTCACATTTATAATATTATATGTACATTATGTAACGCTACAACGGCTGGAAGGCTTTAGATAAAATTTAGTATACATATAGGCGAGCGAATAGAGCGAATGACCCGAATTTTAAATAATATACCGCTAACACAAACTAAACCCACGACCTGTAGCTCATTAGGCAATGCTAGTCATCATACACAAATTATGTAAACCCACGATATCCCTAATGACATATTATTCATTTTGTTACAAAACTTCGGTTTTCCAACTCTCTATAATGAATCATACTTTGCAATGTAACTTGAAGTGTTGGCAACACAGCTATGAGTATTCGTTGACATTTGTATAATATCTATATATATATATATATATATATATATATATATAATGTAACTAGCAGAACCCACGGCTTCGCTCGCATTAAAACTGTAAAAAATCTCTATAAAGTTAGTTTCATACAAACTTTTATCCCCAATTTTAACCACTGAGGATGAATTTCTAAAAACGCTAAAACACGTATTTATTTAATTTCATTAAAAACATTAATACCAAGTTTCAAGTAATTCTGATCATATTTTTTTTTGAATTGTATTATAACGTGTTTTCCGGAGGGAATTAAATATAGATAATCTCCCGCGGTAAAAATTTGCCTATGTCACTTTCCAGCCCTCCAACTATCTCCACATAAGAAATCACGCTTATCCGTCACTCCGTTTCGACGTGCAGGAAGGACAAACAAACAAACACACTTTCACATTTATAATATTAAGTATGGATATACATAATATAATATCTCTTTTGTATACAAAATTATATAAATATTATTGCAAAAAATACTTACATAAAGGCTTTATTGAAAACTAGCGACTTAAACATAAATAGATCGTTTTAAATAGATGTAAATAGTTATTTCGAGTGTACTTTAGGATTTTCTGTAGGAACTTTTAAGACCTACAATTTTGTAGTACATTGTTTTGAGGTATGTCATAATTTCTAAGGAAGACTCGACAGAATCACTTATGATGTTTTTCCGAGGAAATGAAAGATTTTCCTGTAGTGAGAGGTATCCTAAATACTGACCCGAGTAATAAGTTATATGTACAGATTACTAAAAATTACTATTTTATTATATGTATAGGTTTTATAGGCCTATTTACCTATATTGATATATTATAGAATATAAAAACTACAATAATATCGATCCATCCATTTGCGAGATATAACACTAGTATTTATACAATGATATACATACATAGACTTTCATTTTGCACAGATATTTACAATTTTAAAATATACAGTACATTATAGTACATTGATTACAATATAATATGTACCTATAAGTTATTTCAACCACGAATGGACAAATCTAGCGTTTATAAAAACAGTAATTTCCTTTGTACTTTAGAATTCAGTTAGTGTATGTTCAAAGACAAATACGTCAGCAAGTTTTAGCTTTAGAGCCGCGTTGATTGCGCGGTTTCCATTGTTAATCCTGGCCACGGTATTGTTGGACTGTGAATAGAAAGTGTACTGCTCACTTTTGTACTAGGCAAGAATAGGCGGAAATTAGATTGTGATGTGACACTATGGTCTAATGAGATTTTGGGCTATTTTATATGATTTTAGATGACTGATATATATACCTACAGTATTTCTTTTTGTAAAATATTTTGTTGAGGAAACATAATATAGCTTGTAGATGAATAATTGAAAATGAAATTTTCCAATTATCTATACATCCAAAAAATATAGTAATAAAGCAAAATCTGTTTATAAAATATATTTTTTTAAATAATGAATGTTATGTGCAATATAGACCTCAAATCAATAGTTGTTGAAATGTTTGTCTGTTTGTGTATGCTTTTCACGAAAAAAGTACTAAACTGAATTTAGCTCAATTTTGTATAGTAATAATTTATTACTCGAGTCAACATTTAGGATGCCTATAACTAAAAGAAATCTCTCATTCCCAGAGGAAAACACAGTAAATCTGACCGAAACGGTCGAGTCTTTCATACAAAAATTGCAAGTTAAAGTTACTATCTTTAAAGTATAGAATTACCTCGCACCTAAAAAACTTAGCATCAGGAACCTTTGATATCAAATATCTGAGGAAATATGAGTTTCCTTAAATTCTGTTTTCTTCGAAGTAAAATTGGACCATCGATTAATTTCTTTTAAATTTATTTTCGATAAATATACTAAAAAGTATTTAAGCAAAGAGATGGAAAAAAAATATACATTTTTTTTCTACAAAAAGTTTTTAAACGTTAAAAATAGTAACAGATATGTACAATAAAATCTGTCATTTTACAGACAAATTCGAATGCGCAAACAATATGCCTACCTACCTAACAATCACAATACTTTGAAAATATTTAGATTTTGAAATAGAAATCTGAAATTAAGTGTACAATAGAATTCAAAATAAAAATAAGCGTTATTCCATTTAAATAATGACTAAATTAAATTAAAAATTAAAAAAAAACGACCATCTTGGACCGATTTTCATCAAACGTAGCTAAGAATACTCCCGACTATTTCACCTTTTCAAACAAAAAAAAAACAAAATCGAAATCGGTTCAACCGTTCGGGAGCTACGATGCTACAGACAGATACACAAACAGACACGTCAAACTTATAACACCCGGTCGTTATAATGAATGTTTCTTTGTATGTTTTTACTCCAGACGTTCTTAAACCATTCATCCGATTGTGATAAAACTTTGGTGAATTGATATTTTTTTGTATGTTTGTTTGTCCTCTATGTGTTCTTTAACCATTTATACCTAGTGCATGCACCCGAGCAAAGCAAGGGGAAAGCTGCTAGTAGAAAACCTCTGCTTTCTATCAATATTGATTCTATACTTTTTTAATATAATTTCATAATAATTGCGTTTTCACGATAACGTTATATATACTTTAAAATGTACATAATAAAGTCGTTTTAATTTTGTCTTGACATTTATATAGGGTTAGTCTTAAGATATAAAATATTCATTGAAATATAAACAACATAGAATCATAAACTTAGGTACAAATTGCCGAAGATATCATGTGTATAATAAGACTGATGCCCGACTTCACCAACAACCCATAAGCTACCACCAATATAACAGAATACGTATGGGATCCCTAGCTTAAAAGTCCCCTAAATTAAATTTCGTTTTACGATCGTCTTGAAGCTCATATTTCGAGCACCTAAATTTAAGGGGCCTTTTAATATTTAGGTGACCCCTAACTGTCGGTGAAACAGAAACTGTCCGCTAACAGCCCCCTAACCATGCTTAGGGGATCCCTTAAACTTAGGTGACGTTGGTGAAATCAGGCATGAGTTTAGTTATCACGATTAGTTATTATATTATGTAAAAAGAAATAATTAAGAGTCATAAACATAGCTAGTATATCTTCAACAAACCAAAACGTACATATGTACATATGTAATCAACCCTTTTTAACGTCCCACTGCTAGGCACGAGCCTCTCTTCCATACTATTAGGCTATAGTCCACCATGCTTGCCAAGTGCGGGTTGACGGAATTTACATGTTTTTCGAAAACTTGCTAGGTTCTCTCAGACATGCAGGTTTCCTCACGATGCTTGCTTTCATCATAACACAATTTAATTTTGTAAAAATAAAATTTATACTTAAATATGATAAACCAGTATAATATAAATAAAATATTACAATGAAATATCAATGTACATAGAAACTGTGTCGGGAATTATATTAGAGAATATTGGCGTGAATTCGTAAATAATTGTCTTTTATAACTCGCGACAATAAACTCGGAACAATAAGTCATACCGTGAGAACAACATTGCCAAATAACATATTGTGTTCTTAATAGAGATATTCTATCTCACTTTATATGAGGATTGTATTTCACTAACATTAAATATGTACGTATGAATAATAAAGAGATTATGTTTGTTTATTTGAATGTATACTAAGATGGAACAATTATTAATAGATTTTAGAATTTTTATTGTTAATATGTGTTTTAAACTTTAAAAATTCGTCAAAATAATTCAAGCCGCTGACAAAAACTCTAAAACAAAGACATTTTTACTCAAGGGACTCTCTTAATTTATAAAATTCCTGTGTCACGATGTTGGTCCGGGATGAACTCTGAAACTATTTATCCGATCTTAACGTTTTGTTTTTCACAATTTGTGATTTGTTCCAACTTAAAAGATAGGATGGTCTTTATCCCGATTATTTTCTTTTTTTTTTATTGCAAAATTACCGATTTTCGTATGTGTGCCACAGCAATGCGTGGCCGGGTCTGCTAGTATACTATAAAGCATCATTCAGTAGTATTTGCCAACTAGCACAACCGTCTCCTGACTTATTTTACATTTGTACTAGATTCTTGATAATTAAACTTATTACATGTATTATCAAATACTATATTAACTAAAATTGTAAAAGTTTGTTTCATATATACATATAAATAGGCAAAGACAAACAATTCAGTAAGTACATTTTTCTGTTTGTAAACCGATTTTCTTTTCTCTTGTTTAGCTATAATCGAGCTTTAGTGTTATTAAAAAAAGCATATTTTCTGTAAAAACTGGATTGAATGGACAAAAGTTGTAGCAGCGTTTGTAATGTTCTAAGTTAAGCGTATGTATATAAGAACATATAGTGTACTAGTATTGCCCGCGGCTCCGCCCGCGTTCAGATCCCTCCAGTAGTTTTTCCGTGATGCGGTAACAGACAGAAAGACAGACAGACAGACAGACAGACGGACGGACGGACGGACGGACGGACGGACGGACGGACAGACAGATAGACAGACAAAAATTCTAAAAACTATAGATTCGGCCTCTGTATCGATAAAAATGTCTATTTCAATAAGATTTTCAAAAAAATATTTAATGTACAGATTTGGCTAAGTTACAATTTTATTATACGAGTATGTATAGAAGATAAAGCTCTCCATTTCGGCCTTTCAAATGTAAAATTAGAAAACGTAAAAGTTGAAACGTATGTAGTTATTATTTTTATATTCATTTACAAAGTGGGCTTTTAAATCTCTAAATACTAAAATATACCAAAATTGAGTTTCTTGTGAAAAATGTCTACATACGATATTTCAACGTTACCGCCTCGCACGCGTACTTGTATTTTCGAATATGAAAGTTCTTAGTCAGCAAAAACCTTTCCACTCTTACATTATAAGCAAAAATTTTACTCTGTAAAAGTATAGCGCATACTTATATTTTTACATATACGTTTTTAAGACTTTTATATTATTACTTTTGTTCCTCATAATCTGATACGTATATGGTCGTTCAAGAATCTGACAAAACACTTTCAGAATTACTTCAGTATCTCGAGCTTTTTCTATCTGAATACGAATCATTTTTTTTCTCTGTTTTATTCTGATTTTACTAATATTATAAATGTGAAGGTTTAGATGTTTAAATGTTTGGATGTTTGTATGTTTGTTACTCAATTACGCCAGAATGGCTAAACGGATCTAGATGAATTTTGGCACAGAGATAGATAGTTGTTAGTTGTTGTTATTTTAACAACTATATACTGCCTTTGAGACAACTAAAACCATTGTCTCTCCCGTGACCATGGTTGCTGTAATGCATTCAAAACGTCGGGAACGCCTTGTACAATAAGAGAGCTTTTACTTTATACGAAAATCAAACTTGTGACTTGCGCTTTAACAATGAAATTGAAAAGTTATTGAAATAGTAAAATTTAATAAACACTATTCAGTTTAACGTAAACAATGGAGTAACAATATTTGTCCTGTGACGATTTATTAGTGATCCGCAAAGTCAACACGCTAACAAAAAATTTACGAGTCTACAAAACTGTTTTATTGACACAATTTGGCTGGCACTAAACAATGTCCGATTGAGAAGGTTAGTAGTTTTATGGGGGAAATTCTTTATGATTCCTGTTGTGGTATATTTGTTACATACAGAATAACAGGATAATTGGTCCATTTCTAAAAATGGCGGATTTGTTTAAATAAATATAATAATTTGTTGTACAAAATAAAGTTATCGTTCTAACCAATAATTTATGATTAGGAACGTTTTGACGCTTAATATGGAATATATAGACTATACATATATAGATATGTATGATGAATTTTATCTCCTTTACTTGAGAAGTGATCGATTCCTCTTCCAACTTCCACCCCCCTTTTTACACCTGAAGGGATGATTTCTGGGATAAAACTATCCTATGTCCTTCTCATGGTCTCAAACTATCTCCATACCAAATTTCACCTAAATTGGTTTAGAAAATAAATCGGGGAAAGGTAACAGACAGACGGACAAACTGACAGGCAGTTACTTTCGCATATATAATATTAGTATGGATTTATCATCTTATACTAGTTTATGCCTGCAGTTTTACTCGTAGTCTAAGCCAGGCAAGAATATAGCGAGCCTGTATTATCTGTCTCCTCCAATCTATATCTTAGCTTGATTTTATCTAAACCTGTTCTACTGAACCGAAGCACTGTTCGGTTTAAGTTTGAAAAAATAATATATAATAATCATACAGACAATTATATTCACCATTATAACATTAATTTACATCTTATTTGTATTTTTTTTATATTAATTATGTTTTAACAATGACTAATAATTATACTGTTATATAAAAAGATATTACTTTCATGTTTCTGAGATATTTCGCGTTTATAAACGTTCTAGAATCAAAACTATAATTAGCGTTATTAAGATAGAATATGAACTTTTTAATGTTGGGAAATACATTTAACCATACCACCTGTAAATACAGATGTTATGTGGAACTTGCCGGCTAGAAGAACCAATACTACCCAATAAACCCAACGAAGCTCCCCGTCTTAATAGAGCGTTGGAGTATCACTTACGGACTCAACCACGACGCCCCGACAACAGGTCTGCCGAAGCAGACCACAACAACCAAGGAGTTGCTCCTATAATCCACTCTGTTATAAGAGAAGTACCAGGAGAATCCCCCTTGATGCACCGCACATAAAAAGGGCCGCCTTCCAATGAGTATCTAGGCTTCACGCCTAGCTGGATTGTCGGACTCTAATAAAACCCCCCAGGAAACTGTTAGTAATGAAATTTATCAATGTCCGTTGACAAAAGTGAAAGCAAGTCAATAATATACTTAAGAAGATATTCAAATATATTCTAGAAAATATTTAAAAAGAATAAATAATACGATGAGTCGATCACCAAATCAGCAAAATATATAACCAAACAATTTTCTCTTCTGCGTAAATTTACCAATCGCTATTTGATTTTGAACAAAACAATCGTTAAAGCTTTTTTTTACAAATGCATGAAATCTGAACGATCTATTTTTATATATACTGAATTCTCAATTAGTTATTTGTTACTCAAATATTGAACTAAAAATAAAAAACAAAAAACTTCATTACTCTTGCCAAAGAGTTATTGCTATAACTTTTTATAACAATTAATCATATATATGTAGATATAATATACTAATATAATAAAGAGGCAGAGTTTGTTTGTTTGTTTGTTTGCTTGAATGCGCCAATCTCAGGAACTACTTATTCGATTTAAAAAAAAATCTTATATATAGCCCGTTTATTGAGGAAAGGCTATATATCATCATGCTACAAGGGAGTAGAGCAGTAATATAATATAAATGTATACTAATTATAATCTACTTATTCCATACTGTTAAAACGTACCTACCTAGTTACACTTTTATTATATTATGTGTAGATGTGATCAGCTTATAGTTTCTATAATATTTCATTGTTTTCTATACATATAATTAAATTATAACTAAGCCGAATCTGTACATTAAATATTTTTTGGAAAATCTTATTGAAATAAACATTATTATCGATACAGAGACCGAATCTATAGTTTTTAGAATTTTTGTCTGTCTGTCTGTTTGTCTGTTACCGCATCACAGAAAACCACTGGAGGGATTTTGATGAATTTTGGTATGGTGATAGCTGTTTATCCAGGTCAACATATATGATACTTTTTACCCGGGGAAAATAAGTAATTTCTGAAAAAAAATACAAAAACTGTAATGTAAGAGTATACTAATACATATGTAAAACCTAAGAACTTGGATTTTGGTCATCTGATTGCGGGCGGAGCCGCGGGCAATGCTAGTATTGGATATTTTTTTTTATTGTTATTGATTCTGTTTTATTAAAAATACTTAATAAACACATATTCCACCCGCTCGGAAAGCAGTTCCCACCGGCTCTTCTCAGCGGAACTGTTTTTTTAGTCGATGGTAGCTTTCTCACGGACGGAATACACTGACGCTCTTTAAATTAAATTGACGATTCAAAAGTGCTTATAATAAGTCTAATTGAATAAAATTTGTTTCATTTTATTTTGTATGTATATGAAGTTTCAATATTTTATGTTAATACTAAGCAAGTGTACTTTACTACGTAGTATTTTGACAATAATTTATCATTTGATAGGACCATATTGAATCTCAAAGGCCGTTTGTTGTCAAACGTTTCGGTTTTATTTGTTCGCTTTCATCCCATAGCCTTACAATAGCTTCAAAAACATGAATGGTGCTGTATATGAACATGTATTTTTAAAAATGTGATGGCTCTAAAAAGATTTTAGGTTTTATTATACGAATACCTTTGTCTTTCTTTATTTAAAGTCTATAGCCAATATAACAAAAATATTAATTCATATCTTCAATATACTCACTGCTGACCACAGGCCATTGTTCACAGCGCTAATTAAATGCGGGTTGGTGGAATTCGCATGTCTTTCGAAAACACTTTATGTTCTCCCTAACATGCAGATTTTCATACGATCTTTTCCTTCAGTTCCTTAGTAATTAATAATAATGATAAAAACGATTCGCATATTAAAAGTCTGAATTACAATAGCAGAGTCTGAACTCGCTTAACTCGAGATTCTAAACCAGCGTATTAGCGTATTACTGATAGTCTATTATTACTTGCTATAACAAAATATGTAAATAGCTAATATACATTGTAAATATCTCTATATATAATACTATGTAAATATCTCTCTTTAAAATTACAATTATTTCTTTCTCGCCTATTAGTGCAGTGCGTGAAACTTTTAATTTATTTTAATCAAGTTTCTATGTATTTGATATATCAACTAAAAATGACAATGCTTCAATAAAATCTGTTCATTCTTACGATTTTTAAATATGCCACTTGTAATCATCGAATCGATAGAAATATTTTCAATATATCCCTAATAAAAAATATACGAAATTGTTCTCTGTTCGATTTCACAACAAAATTTATAATATGTGTATAAATACATTTTTGTTCAAGTTTTGTAAGAATAAATACATAAATATGTTGGCATTTAGTTCCATGCATACAGCACCATTTAGTTCCATGGTAAGCTACGAGGCTTGTGTTATGGATACCAGATAGTCGATACACTACACATATATAACTTTAAATACATACATATTGTAAATATAAACAGCAATGACTGGAGTACAAACATTCGTGCTCATCACACAAATAAAAACCTCCAGTGGGACTCGAACCCGCAACCGCTAGCACAGATAGTAGTGTCACTAAAAACTGAGCCAAACATGTCGTCAAAGAAGAAATAAAAAACATAGATTTAGAGAAACATAGATTAATATTATTGTTTTTTATGACGATTTCATTCTTTTAATATCTCATAATTTATAAGTAGCTTATACCAAAAAACTATACGCAAGCAAAATATGCAAAAGCAGTATTTCAAATTCTTTAAACAACTAAAGATATTGGGAATACAATAAAGAAATACAATTTCGGAACAGCTCGTTGCAATTGTAAAATGTGATCGAAATAAATCTGGTTGTCTGGAAGCCATTCTTCCTAGAATCCGCTATATCCCGAAAATTTGGAAAAATACCTGACTCTACCTCGATGCAATCTTGCAAACTGAATACGCTTGCATATCCATTGCGAGATGACCTTTTATACCTATTTTATTCTTAGATCAAACCAAGCCTGAAGAATCTTGGCATTATTAAAATCGCTACATTTCCTTCGTTCCCTATCTCTAGCTTTAGAAAGCATTGATCCACTGTTAAAGATAAATATTAACTATAGTTATTAATAAGCTTTTATATAAATTACTAATATAACTATAATAATATATTTTAGGTAATGTTTGTTGGTCTAACCATATATATTCCCTGATTGTTTTTTAACCCTTCCACGACCGCGGACACGCCGCGCCGGCGTGTCAGTTAACAATAGATTTCTTAGAAATTTAATTAATTTCTTAGAAATTTACCTGGACGTGTTAAGACATATTGAATAATTTACAAACGTGTTAGTTTAGTAGGTTTGTATAGATTAATGTTTGTTACTGTTTCACACTAAAACTACTAAACAGTTTTTGATCTTAACTTTATAATAATATTTCATTCTTATTCATCAGACTAACTCATAAGCTACAATTTATAAAAATGCTAGCATTGCCCGCGGCTCTGCCCGCGTTCAGATGACCGAAAAGCAAATTCTTAGGTATTACATATTAGTATACTTTTACAATGCAGTTTTTGTATTTTCTCTCAGAAATGAGATATTTTCCCGCGATAAAAAGTATCCTATATGTTGACCTGGATAACCAGTTATCATCATATTTTATCAAAACCCCTCCAGTGGTTTTTTCTGTGATGCGGTAATAGACAGACAGAAGACAGACAAAATTTCTAAAAACTATAGATTCGGCATCTATGTCGATAATAATGTCTATTTCAATAAGATTTTCCAAAAAATATTTAATGTACAGATTCGGCTTGGTTACAATTTCATTATATGTATTATGTATAGATTGTAATACATAAATGAAATACCCGGCGGTTAGTTATTTATTTAGGTAATAACTAATTTATACCGATATAACTATAACAATGCGATTGAGTAGACTTTATTACGATTCCATCATTATTTTGAACACCATAAATGTGTCCAAAGCTCACATTTGATAAATCCACAGTGTAAATATACATATATATGTTTTTGTAAGACTTACGTATATTTATGTAAGTATCTCGTATCTGCTTAAATTTTTAAGCTCAGATTGAGCGAGGTATTAATATATATGTAGAAAATAAATATTAAAGTATAATAATAACCTATTTATTAAAAAAATCCATACTAATTAATATTGTAAATGCGAAAGTGTGTTTGTTTGTATTTCTTTCACGTCGAAACTTAGTGACGGATTGGCGTGATTTTTTGTGTGGAGATAGTTGGAGGGCTGGAGAGTGACATAGGCGGGAGATCATCTAATTCCCACGGGAAAACATGTTAAATACAATCCGAAAAAATATTTTTGATCAGATTTACTATAAACTTGGTATTAATGCTTTTGGTTCTGCTAGTATTATATAATTTAATTCATATTTGGAGAAGATATCGCGTAACATATCTATGTATATACGTACAAAAATACAGACGAAATGAATACCTCCTTTTTGAAATCGGTCAATAAAATAATTTTGTGTAACTACTTATCATCTATTATAAAATTTAAATATCTTAAAGGGATATATAAAAGTTTGAATAGAGTTAAAAAATAAATAGCAAAATTAATAGTTCAAAACTCTCCCGTTTCTTTGAAATGAAAAAGATTCACTAAGAAAATTCCATATAAAGGTCACGGAATGAATAGAAAGTATTTCATCGTAATAATACGAAAAGCTTTTTCTTAATTACTTTTATAGGAAATCTATAATATTTTAAATTTTATTATTTTTTCTAGATAGTGCTTTAGTGTTTAGACTAATTAAGTAGCAATTAGTATTATGTAAGGTACTGTAGGTATAGTTTAGGTCTAGTTTTAAATGAATTTCAAAAAAGGTGTAGGTTATATATTGGTACGTATGTAGTTTTTTTTAATTTAATTATTTTGCTTAAGTGATAAAGCTTTAGCTGATATTTAGGTTCCATTCGGCTGATTAAATATTTAATATAAATGGAGAATAAAAACTCAAACAGTTATTTTTTAAATAATAATTGTAATACAATATTCATATCCGTCACACCGTTATCAAGTGTGGTAAACGATAATATAAGAGTGACAGATGAAAATGCCTGAAAATTATCGATTCGGCTTCTATTTATCACCGAAATAACGTCAATTCTTAAATATTTTTAAGCGCATATATAAGATTTCGTTCAAATCCATAATGTAGGTCCTGCTATCATAATAGAGAAGACCCTACCTAAAAATTTGGTCAAAAATGACTTAAATGCAGATTCGGAATCAGCAAAAAAATACAATTTGATAGATAAAAATATCTCGAAATCAACTTTGACGAAGTTGCGGCCTTCTTTTTTATGACGGCGGGGTATGTATTGAGCCCTTTTTCAACTCTCACAGTTGGGCAAGCGCTTCTCTTCAATGCCAGGGTATCAGGCCTCAGTCCACCACGCTGGCCAAGTGCGGGTTGGCCGACTTGACATCTCCTTCAAAAAAAATCTAGGTTTTCTCAGAGGTACAGGAGTCCTCACGATATTTTATTTAACCGTAAGAGAAGTGGTAACCAATAACCATATTGAAAATGATTCGCTTATGAAAATATCACAGGTGCGAGACTCGGCATTTGAAATCACTTCACTCGATTTCTATATTTATAATTATCAAATAATTACGTATGTATATTGTATTATATATGTCTTTCTTATGTTAAAAGTAGACTTAATACAAACTAATATAATACATATAGTATAATAAATTTAAGAATGACTGCTAACTTTATTTACAAAAAAGAAAATTACAAATATACTTAACTATATATACAAAACATATGTACACTTAGTTATTACTGTACAAGTCATGTCCGCGTGGAATACTGGCAAGAATGCTAGCCGCATTCCCCCGTTGAATGGCAATGCCGATTCTTTGGGCGAAAAATGTGCCAGCCCTCCTGTCACCAGTAGAGGTGATAAGACGGGGTGTTATGTCTTTTAAGAAGAGCTTAGCACTTTGACTCCATGGGCCAAGGGTAATTTAAGAATGAATATATTAATATTTGCTGAAAGCATTATTATAATATTTTCAGTATCGTCTAAAACTTTAGAAGTACAATGAAAACATAAATCTTCATAAATGTAATTTCAGTACAAAACGTTTACACTATGTCTATAAATTACTTACCGTTGATCGTTTTTCTATAAAACTGCAGCCGTAAATCTTCTTATTTCACCAAAAAAGTATATCTGTAACAAAGGCATTATTAGTAATCAAACTGCTACGAGTATTATAAATGAAAGTTTGTTTATATGTGTAATGTACATATGTACATATATATACACTATACTAATATAGAATATAATAATAAGAAGAGGGAAGATTTGATTTTTTGTTTGTTTGTTTGTACCAAATTGGCTCCGAAACTACTGAACACTTTAGAAGATAGTTTGAGACCCTGGGAAGGACATAGGATAGTTTTTATCCCAGAAATCATCCTTTAAGGTGAAAATGGAGATGAAAGTTTGTATGGGGAATCTAGCTAGGGACGAATCCAAGCGAAGCAAGGGTGAGTAGCTAGTATAATATATGCATATATTTGATACTTCTTCCCCCTGTAATGGCTGAACAGATTTGTATTATAGTACACTTAACTATGATTTGAATCGAAATTTTGAAATGAATTATGAAATGAATTAAAATATAAGTTTATGACAATTAATCAGAGAGTATTTTATTTGATAACTACAAATAACAAACTACAATTATGCGGCTTAATCGTTCCCTCTACTGCACCAACCGACGCAGCTATAATTCTTATATTGGAAATAAAATTTAAAATATGGTCATACAACCTCTGTTTTTATTTTAAGCCATATCCAAAAAAAAATATAAAGATATACCTAGTATGTAAACTTTTAACTCCCAAAAATAATCAAATCTATGTACACAGATAAATAAAATTAAAGTGTCTGTTTGTAATGTTAAAATAACAGCGTTTTATTAAATGCATATGAAAGTATAAACGGTATTTATATATATAAAAAACATTTTTAACATTATTGTCTGTGTGTTTTTAATATAATATATTGTCTATCTGTTTGTTCCAGCTTATTTTCGAAACGGCTGGACCGATTTTGACAGAACTGTGATTGGTAGATAGCTGATTTTATAAGGAGTAATTTAGGACACTTTTAAAAGAGACTCAGTCTTCCACGCAAGTAAATTAAAACACTTGAAATTGTGAACAAAATCCGCGTACTAAGGACGTAATCAAGCGAAGTGTGGGTTAATCGCTAGTCAACAGTAAATGAAAATATATCCATTATATGACTGTGTTTCTATAACAGTTGTATTATATAAATAAGCTATTCTACGTGGCATACATTATCATTTAATGCTCAGCCACCTGGTAATCATGACCCCGCTGTATATGGGACCACATTGTAGACCACAAGCTGTACATTTGTATCTACAGAATTGATTAAAACAAAACTTGGTTATGTCAGCTTTAAATCTTATTATATTTATTAATATTACTATTATATATTATGTATGGTTTGTTTTTTTTCTTCTCTCATGCAATAACATATAAATACGTTTACGCAGGTACCCTGAAGGCTGCTATATATAACTTATGCCTTCGAAAGTCATAGATTTTGCTTAAATTATTAATTCATAAAGACCATTGCCATGTTACCTATGACCTCCTCTCGTTTTGGGCCTCGACAATTTGGCCTCGACGGCCACATATTTCACTAAGACTAGCAATAAGCACAAAATATATTATAGTGCACAAGGATGCGCAAATAAGTGCACTTTTTATTCCTGTCACTCTCATACTCCAGTGCGACGACAATTCGACACGACCGGTGAAATATCAGACGTGGACTCACGGCTTTGCCATATTTCAAGATATGGGAGGAGGGCTAGGAACTAAACTTTGGTCCGATCCAGAACTCGAACCCAAGACCTCCTCATCTACCTTACTTGCTAGCCACTAGACCAAAGCTTAAACCATATTTTATGTGTGTTAACATTAATGCACGAGTAAAGCTTGGGAGGGAAGCTACTATTCGAATGAAGCTTTAGGTATATGTTAACTGAAAGATGTAAAATTTAACATCTCATTCGCAAAATCTACACGTAAACATTTCCTAACAAGCGTGCGTAGCAAAAATATACATTTTAATCTCGTCGTTAATTACTCAGAATACGCTCGGATTTGTCTCTTTATACTTAGTAAAGGGTTTTGTAAGTTCTTGACAACTTTTCACATACGACATTGTGTCTACTGCCGTAATTCGTAAGAAACGTACAATTAAATATTATTATTATTTGAGTAATAAAATATTGGTTAAATAAAAAGATTTTTTTATGTTTTGTTGTATTTTTGTCAAATTTATGGTAATTTTGTGATGGCGTTTGGCTCAGTTTGTAGTGACCGGACTTGCTGTGCCATTGGTCGCAAGTTCGAGTCCCACTGGTGGCATTCATTTGTGTGATGAGCACGAATGTTTGTACTCCAGTCATGGGTGTTAATATTTATAATATGTATGTATTTAAAAGTTATATATATGTAGTGTATCAACTATCTGGTATCCATAACACAAGCCTCGTAACTTATCATGGAACTAGATGGTGCTGTGTCTTATTGTCCCAACATAATGTCCCAACAAACTATTGTCAGCATGAACTACTCTAAACATTTTTTTAAATTACATGAATATTAAAGTTTACTCAGTATATGTTTAGCTTTTCAAGGGATTTTTATTAGCTTCACTGTGTCATGAAATCTTAAAAGTCAATAAAATATAACCTGTTTCTAATAAGTCGTGACGATTTAAAATTTTGTAAAATTATAGCACTAATATAATAACTCATGCCATCTATATATATAAAAATGAATCCCTATTTAACGGCTCAACGGATTTAACTATTTTTGTTGTTGTGTTTGTTATTGTCAGGAGAAGGTTCTTATGAAAGAAAAAATTGAAAAATTAATGAAAAAAACATTTAAAATGTATATGGCTAACGCTGGCTAATAACTATTTATATCTATTTAAAACGTACCTAGCGATGAACCCGAGCGAAGCGAGGTTGAGCCGCTACTTATATACGAGTATATAGTTGATAGGATGACAGGTGTAAGTGGATAATGGAACTTTTTAATGCCTAATAAAGGTTTAGACTCTAAAGTTTAGAGTTTGGGCTCAATTAAATCAGTTTGAAGACCTCCATACCTTTACATTACGTTTACATTAGTTGGTCGAAAACATGACGTATTTTTAGTTTTTCAATCAATTTAAGCTTATATTTATTCAAATAATTCAAGCTTATCTAAACATAAAATAAAATTCTAATAGAGCCAAATCTGTACATTAAATATTTTTTTGGAAAATCTTATTGAAATAGACATTATTATCGATACAGAGGCCGAATCTATAGTTTTTAGAATTTTTGTCCGTCTGTCTGTCTTTCTGGGAACGCATCACGAGAAAACCACTGGACAGATTTGTATGAAATTCGGTATGATGATAGCTGGTTATTCGGGCCAACATTTAGGATACTTTTTACTGCGGGAAAATACATATTTCACCTCTGAGGAATCTACACTAACCGTTAAAACGTAGGGACGAACCAGAGAAGAGTGAGGGTGAGTCGCTAGTTTTTAATCTAAGTATAATATTTATATATTCTAAACAGTTATGGGCAAACTAGGGATGATCGACAGATACCGATATTCAAACGACTTTTACCCCTTTCATATCAACTCTGTTTGGCAATAAATATTAAACCCCATCTCAAACCGAATAATCTTAGCTGTAACAGTATCTATTTACGCATAATAGAATTTTGATAAAATTGTATATATATATATATATATATATATATATATATATATATATATATATATATATATGTGAAAAGTCACATTAAAATTAAAAAAAAAACAAAATGGAACAGTTACATTAGCTTTAATTACTTTTTATACGGACACACAAACACTTGAATTTTATTTGTGGAAGTGTCTTTTTAAAAGACATTTTGATACTAAATCTGTACTAATATTATAAAGAGGCAGAGTTTATTTGTTTGTTTGTTTGAACGCGCTAATCTCAGGAACTACAAATCCGATTTGAAAAATTCTTTTTGCATTAGATAGCCCGTTTATTGGGGAAAACTATAAGCTATATATCATCCCGGAACAATATACGGTTCCCGTGGGATAGATTTGTTTTTGTTTAAGGACGAAAACGAAACGAACAGAGGGCGAGTCGCTAGTCTGAAATAAATATCGAAATAGTTCATAACTATTATTTATAATATATAATAGTTTTTATTCATGTTTAAGAACACATATTTCGAGATCTTGTTTATAATAAATAAACATTTTGTCGTCACACTGGAAAAGGGCCTTATATAAAACAACTGTTAATCTAAAGCAATCCATCAACCACTTACGTCACAGAAACATTTCATATTCTCGCAATAAAATGTTATTTCTAAAGCATAACATATGTATAGCTTGTTTGATTCTCTTACAAGTTCTCTATCTGTCGTTGAGAGGTTCATTAAAATGAATTCAGCAATTTTAAGATTAGACCCAATAAAAGGTAGATTTAAAAAAAATACATGCAAATTGCTTAATTATTATAGGTAAAATACAAACATGTTTTTATTTATATTTTAACTTATCGTAACTTCTCAACACGTTTGACTCAGTTTGTAGTGACCCTACTTGCTTCGCCAGTGGTCGCGGTTTCCAGTCCCGTTAGGGACATTCATTTGTCTGATGAGCACGAATGATTGTAATCCAGTCATGGGTATTTATATTTATTATATGTATATATTTAAAGTTATATATGTGTAGTGTACATAACTTAAAAATAATATTTTACAGATAGATATTTCAATACCTTGTTTATTATAGATCTACAATGCGAATGGCTCTGAGACGAAGCAGTTGTTAATCTAAAGCAATCCGTCAAGTGGAAAGCTTAGCGTGATCAACAGCTGTGCTCTTACTTACGTTAATAAGATGTATTTCAGCATTTAAATACGACCGAAGATTGTTTTACTCGCTTCAGGCGCTTGATGTTTGTGTTACTTATGCTTGTAATTCTACTTGAAAATAAGTGATACGGTGGAATAAATTTCGCTTTAGACATTGACTTAAAAATAATAGGTCGATGAAATAAGAAATCGTTCTAGCTCGAGGCACTTTACAGTAATTTAAGATGTGTTAGATTGTTTGTTTTTTTAATTTATTATTACTCTTGGATCGATTTCAAAAAAGTTTACATATATTTCGTATATATTTTTTTTAGATTCATTCGTATTAGTAGGGGAGCCCAAGAGGGGATTTTCTGTAATTACTCGAGCGCGGCAGATTAACATAAAAGAGGTTACCTTGCACTCTATTGAGTACTTTCACCATAATATAAGTCTTCTATATAAAGGGGCGCGTCTAGGGAAGCCGATTAAAATATTTAAAAAATGTTTTGATAAAGTAGAAATACTTGAAACCGTCAGATTAAGGTGTGGTAGGCTAGTCACATCCTGAAAAGTGTCCAATTTAATAATCTGCCGATTTGCACAAGCCTAAGAGGCAAAAATCATCAAAAACTTTGTAGTCGATTTTTGCCTCTTCGGCTTGTGCAAATCGGCAGATTATTGAATTGGACACTTTTCAGGATGTGACTAGCCTACCACACCTTAATCTGACGGTTTCAAGTATTTTTACCTTATCAAAACATTTTTTAAATATTTTAATCGGCTTCCCTAGACGCGCCCCTTTATATAGAAGACTTATATTGTAGTGAAAGTACTCAATAGAGTGCAAGGTAACCTCTTTTATGTTAATCTGCCACGCTCGTGTAACTACAGAAAATCCCCTCTTGGGCTCCCCTACTATATGTCACTGATTCTAAGCATTGTTTTTGTGTTGGTTTCAGTATAGCTTTAAAGCAAATATGTCTCATATTATGTACAACTAATTAAAGCAATTAAAATAACTCTTTAAAATAAATAATAAATATGTTGGAACATTAACACACAGCACCATCTAGTTCCATGGTAAGCTACGAAGCTTGTGTTATGGATACCAGATAATAATTGATGACTGGAGAACAAACATTCGTGGTCATCACACAAATGAATGCCTCCAGCGGGACTCAATCCCGCGACCGCTGGCACAGCTAGTATGGTCACAACAAACTGAACCAAATGTGTCGTTAAACCTCTTAACCTCAATTGAATTTTGTGCCTTCGTTTTGATTACCTTAAAATAATTTTATGTTTTTTATGTTGTTTTGGGACCAAATATTTTAAATTATACGTATTAAAAGATTTTGTAAATCTTTCTATTTATTACGTAATTATCGAACAAATAAAACTCAAAATGCCCTGAGCAGCGAGCTAAAGAGTAACATCACTATTATGTAAATTGCCGAGTTGTATGATGCCAAAATCGTAAACACTACCTAATTATCTAAAAGAAAAATAAAATTAAAGTGTCTGTTTGTTATGTCAAAATAACAGCTTTTTACTAAATGTATATGAAAGTATATACTTTACTGTATTAATAAGAAGAAAATTATTAAATTTTTTGTCTATCTCTTTGTTCCGGATAATCACCAAAACGGCTAAATCGACTTTGACGGGACTTTCACGGGTAGTTAGCTTATGTTATAAGGAGTAATTTTGGCTACTTTCATTTTAGAAAAAGAATGAAGGTTTCGCGCAAAAAATTTAAAACCTATGAAATCGTGAAAAAAACGTATCGCTCAATATACGAGTATAACTATAAAGGATACGGTAGGTCGCTAGTAGAAATATAAAAAGATTAGAAACATTTTAACAAGAACTAATCTTTCGAAGTTATTCATTGATTGCCGTCTGCACTTTGTCGAGTTGATTGATCGATTGGTAAGCCTAAGAAAATCGTGATAGATTGGGTGCGTTGTTGAAATATTGGCTGATAGAGTTTTTTTTTTCATTGAAAAATAAATCTGCCAAAACAAATTATGTCTAGAAGTAAGTAAACAAAGTGCGTAAGGTCTTGAGTTCGTTTCTATACTAAGAAATATTATAAAAATTGTTAAAAAAAATCAGAATGGAAGCTAATATTATTAAATAACACAATATAACCTATATATATATATATATATATATATATATATATATATATATATTGATATTATATATATAATATCAATGTCGAGGTATTTCTACCTATTCTTAAAAAAAAGCATCACGAAAATCAGTTAAAGACACAAAAACCCTACACCCCAATGAGTAATTTTTGAAGTCTATCGAAACAGATTTCACTTGTATATTTATCTTCGAATACCACTAAATCCTTTCGGAATTTTATCTCAAAGTAAACAAGTTGTTATATAAATTGTAAAGAAACTGTAGATAAAATTTTATCCCTACATAGCTTTGATTTATTAGCGTTGACATTTTTTGACCTTGTTTATTCATAACAAATCCTTTGACTGAGTTGTTTTCGTATAAAAACATGATTTTATTTTAACATCCATGAAATGAATTCCTCAATTATATATAAAGATGCCTATAATATTAAAATATCCTCCAGGCTGATTTCGGTCACAGGGACCAGCCATCAGCGTAGGAGATATTGTACATCTACGTATATATAAATAGGCAGAGACAAAACGGTTTAGTAGATACCTACATATTTCTCCTCTATATGACATCCGGTTTTTTTCTTTAATAGCTATTGACGAACTTAAGTGCTATCAATAAAAAATATTACATGTTTTAACCGATTTGCAAAAAGGAAGTTCTCAGTTCATAGATTGGATAGAAGCCGTGATTTTGAGACAAATCCAGCAAGCCCAAATATCATAGGATTATGTTGTATAGTTGAAAATTTTCTGTTTCCACCTTGCCAGCTTCATCATCAGATCACTTCATGGTACTATTTTTTTATTTTTTCGTTACGGCTGGAGGATTTCCTGGTATATTATTATATTATTCCGCTTTTAAGAGTCATACTCGTCGTATTGTTAGATATGTTAGTAAATAAGCAAAAAAAATTTAAACAAATAAATAAAAACCCATAGGGGCACTGGTAATCGAATGGTAATAGAAACATAAAAAAATTTTAATCGAAATCGGTCGAGCGATTTTTAAAAAGACAACTATAAATTATTATTTTAAATAAATTACTTAATCGAATATGTTGTTAAATAAAAACTTTCTTCTTACAGATGACGTGCTTATTATGTCTACCTTAAAAATGGAAAAATAAAAACTTAAAAAAAACCGACTTCCAGTCACTAAATTGTAAAAAAATTACTAAACGGGGGTTTTCATTTAGAATAGATACTTAATCAAATATTTTCGTAGTCGGTTCCTGCATAGTTATTCTGCTATTAGGAGTGAAGACAAATCCAATAAAACAATGACTATAAAAATCGGTCCAGCTGTTCTCGAGTTATAAGTGTTGTAACAAACCCGACTTTGTTTGATATACATATATACATAGATAGGTAAATTCTATTCATATATGTTTTTCTCAAATTTTCAATACTAACTATGCTGGAGTTTCGACCACTCGGCGAACAATAGTATAAATAAATACAATCAGTTTTATTGTTTCAATTGATTCATTATTGTATTTTATGAAATATTTTTTTTTATAATAAATAAAATATACTGTAGTATTTTTGAGTGGTATAGCTGCAGTTGATAAGATCAAATATTTGTATTTAAATAATTTACCAGATATTCTTATATTTGTCATATTATGTAGACAAGAGTTCGCCGACTAATATACGTAATTCTCAATTTGACCACAGACTTTAAAAATAAACAAAAGAGTATATAAGCGTGTGTGTGTCAAATACATGGTAGTGTGTGTAATGTTATTTTTATGTATTTCCTGTACTTTTTATGCATATTTTTTAAATATTAGCATTCTGCACTCCTTCACTATATAAACTATAAGTGTGGGAAATTTCATACTCCTCCATTCGCGCAATTTTTACTTCACGTATTAATATATAGTTATAGATATGTATTTAATGTTATATACGAGTATGTGTAGTGTATCAACTATCTGGTATCCATAACACAAGCCTCGTAGCTTACCATGGAACTAGATGGTGCTGTGTTAATGTTCCAACATTTTATTTATTTACTAGCATTGCCCGCAGCTCCGCCCGCGTTCAGATGACCAAAAACCAAATTCTTAGATTCTACATATTAGTATTATCTTACAATGCAGTTTTTGTATTTTTGTATTTCTGAGAAATAAGATATTTGCCCGCGGTAAAAAGTATCCTATATGTTGACCCGGATAACCAGATATCATCTTACCAAATTTCATCAAAATCTGTTTAGTGGTTTTCTCGTGATGCAGTAAGCGACAGACAGACAGACAGACAGACAAAAATTCCCAAAACTATAAATTCGGACTATCTAATAATATCTATATGTATCGATAATAATGTCTATTTCAATTAGATTTTCCAAAAAAAAATAATGTACAGATTCGACTTAGTTACAATTTTATTATATGTATAGACTAGATATTCATAAAATGTAACTAGCTAAAATATTGGCGTTTATGATAATGAATTATGTATTTTTTTTTTATAATGAGTCCTGAACTTACGCATAGAATATTTTGGTCTTAATAATATTTTATTCCTTTTTACTTTTGTAAAATAAAACTATAGTTTTGAATAATAGATGGTGCTGCCACAAACTTGGAAGCACTTGGACTTGGAATCAAACATTTTTATTCGGGTAAAGAATAAAATATTCATAATATAAGCAAAAGAACCAGCTAAAGGCTTTTTAATTTAAATCTGTGTTTATTTTAATTCTCAAAGGCAGAATAAATTTTGATTAAGTTTTTTTAAAAGTCAGCGACTAAATTTCCCTTCGCTCATTCGTATCCTAAGGTGCTTTACATATTTAAAGGATTATATTATAGAGATAGCGCTAGCTTTTAGCTTATTTCATAACTAGCAGTAGCCTTTGTGTTACTCCAGGTCATAGTCTATATGTATACTAAAAATTATCTAAAATTAAGTCAATATTAGCGTGAAAGAGTAATAAGCATGCACACACATTCACACACACACTAAATTAATGGCTTAAATATTATGTTTAGCAATGCTCCTTCCTATATTACTCTAAAATTTAAATCAAATTACGAAATTGGTTCCACTAGGCCCAAAATATATTTCTGGATTTTTAAAAAGAGTTATGAAACTCACAAAGCGACAATATTTTATTTGTATGATTTAATAATAAACATATGAACAGTCTCCTTCCGAAACCATTAAAAATGTAGCCTGTGGAATGTTCTAGAGAATTATATGAATCACTGCACAATATACAAGTTCAACTCTACAAATTAACGCACTCGCTATCGAGCGTCGAGTTATTGTAATGGTATAGATGTACTGGATAGATAGAATTGAAAACTGTTGAAGGGCCCTAGATGTCAACTTTTATTTGAGGCGTGATAAATGACTTTTAAATTTCAATTTAGGATAACAAATGTTTTATACTTCGAGAGCTCTTCTTGATTTATTACTTGTCTTTGTTGTATTTGAAATCCCATTTTCAGGCAATTCACGCTATGTACATTGACGACAGTATTGCATTCATTTGGCGCCTAGCAAATTTTGTAAATTGATGAAATAACTGGCATATTTCAACAGAAAGAAGGTATAATAAATTTATTTTAAGTAAAACTATCTTTTCGGATTATTTCGCGGATTTATTTAGATTTTTGATTTTCGTTTCGAATGCTTTGCAACAAAAAGTATTATTTAATAAGTTTATTTAAATCTATATACATACGTATTAAAAAAACATACAGACGAATATAGTATGTCCTCTTTTTAGGAAGTCAGTTAAAAATTGAGCTGAGTATTATTTCTTTTTCATGCAATAGAAGTAATTTTAATAATTATTTTTATTATATATTATACCAGCAACTCACCCTCACTTTGGTCTGGTTTGTCTCTTGGTACGTTTTAACGGTTAGGTTATTTTACGCAAGGAAAAATTTTATTTATATCATAATATATGTACTCGTATACATACTACATGCAAAAAATGTACTTTAACAGTTAATTAATATACAGATTTGATAGAAGCCGTGATTTTCAGACAAATCCAGCAAGCCCAAATATGATAGGATTATGTTGTATAGTTGAGAATTTTCTGTTTCCACCTTGCCAGCTTCAACATCAGATCACTTCATGGTACTATTTTTTTATTTTTTCGTTACGGCTGGATGATTTCCTGGTACCATCCCATTATCACTGAAATTAAATAGGTACCAATAATTTATAGACAGGCGCCAAATGGGTTAAGCAAATGTAGTTAAGGTTTTGGTTGTTACCTGTTGTAGAAACCAAAATTACATATATTTAGTAAAATATTGGTTACTGAATAAAATAACAATTATACATAGTAAATTATAAGCCAACTTAATTAGTATCCACACTCAATTATTTAAGCACACTTTGTTTCAAACATCCTACCCCAAAAGCAGAGGTTTTTCCGCTTGAGACCAGAAATCGGCCCCTTTGGATCTCTTCCAAGTCGTTTTTATACGACCCACATTCAGGTCTTTAGCAAATGCACTAAATTACAAACTCAAAATTGCAAGCGATAAGTAGAACTTATTTGCCGTTGAAGTAACTTTCTATCGGATAAAGTTTTAACACATTTTTTAATCTGTTTAAAAATGTATGTTTTATGCATAATATATACATATATTATTGTTATATTTTCTGTTTTTAATGTATAACGATTGACGACACGTTTGGCTCAGTTTGTAGTGACCCTACTTGCTGTGTCAGCGGTCGCGGGTTCGAGACCCGCTGGGGGAATTCATTTGTGTGATGAGAACGAATGTTTGTATTCTAGTCATGGGTGTTTATATTTATAATATGTATATATTTAAAGCTATATATGTGTTGTGTATCAACTAGATGGTGCTGTTTTTAATATTCCAACATATTTATATTTATTTATTAACGATATCTTCAGATTCTTCTGCTGTGTCTTACTACGTATGTAACTGTTCATTTATTATTTTAAATCTAAGTGCTTAGCACTTTTAAAGAAAAAAAATCATTTTGCGTAATGTACACAAAAAAATAATAATTTATAAGAGGTATAGGAAGATACTAATATGTATATTATAAAAGTAGTTAAAATGATAAAACTTTTTAAGGTACATATATTATACTTATATTTAATAAATATTAATTATGACACATGACGTATTTTTTTTTTCAAAATATACATCTTCATATATGTTTTTTTTAATCTTTCTTTACCTTACATAGCTGATAGTACTTTCCTAGATTTACGCGAATATTTTAAATAAAACTTCTATTTTTTGGACTTTTTCATGGATTTATTTTGATTTTTTTCCCGATATTCTCTCACGTGACCATGAGTGCTGTAAAGCTGTCGAAACGTCGGGAACCAAAAATCAAAATAAATCAGCGAAAATATCCGAAATGATAATTTTATTTAAAAATTACATATTAGTATTTTAAATAAAACTATCTTTTCGGATTTTGTCGCGGATTTATTTGTATTTTTTGTTTCCCGACGTTAAAATCCGAAAAGATAGTTTTATTTAAAATGTCAAATATTCGCGTAAATCTAAGAAAGTATTATACATATTAGTATTTAGATATAATATTATATATATATATACATATTATACTTGGCTTTTCTGTAAAGACGTACCCAGGCGACGGTTGTACACTTCCTAATGGACACTCCAAATTACCTTTAAGTTTATTCAAAGAGTATTAAAACTCGAGTTTCAAACTGACGACAGTTACGGCTTCGTCAAAAGTTTGGAGAGGTTTACAAGATTAGTAATTAAATTACGTATTTTTATATATACCGATTATTTTTACTGGAGGCTCGCCATCGCTTCGCTCGGATAGGAAAACAAATACAAACGTATCCCACGGGAACCGTACGTTTTTACGGGATAAAAAGTAGCCTATGTGTTATTTTAGACTATAATCTATCTCTGTGACAAATTTTATCCAGATCAGCTCAGCCGTTCTGGCGTGAAAGAGTAACAAACATTCATACGTACTCACAAACTTTCACATTTATAATATTAACTAGCGACTCACCCTCGCTCCGCTCGGGTTTGTCCCTAAGGTGGGCCACCCTTATCACTTAGGGGTATGGAAAATAGATAGTAGCCGATTCTCAGACCTACTGAATACGCATATAAAATTTGGTAAAAATCGGTAAAGCCGTTTCGGAGGAGTACGGTAACTAACATTGTGATATGGACATTTTATATATTAGACTAGCGACTCAACCTGGCTCCGCTCGGGTTCGTCCCTACGTTCCTACGTCCTTACGTTTTAACATTTAGTATAGATTTCTCAGAGATGAGATATTTTCCCGCAATAAAAAGTATCCTATATGTTGATCCGGATAACCAGCTATCATCATACCAAATTTCATCAAAATCTATTCAGTGATTTTTCCGTGATAAGGTAACAGACAGACAGAAAAAAATTCTAAAAACTATAGATTCGACCGCATCGATAATTAAGTCTACTTCAATGAGATTTTCCAAAAAATATTTTATGTACAGATTCGGCTTATTGCTTATTGCTTTATATGTTTAGATAATACGGACTATGTGTTGCCCACGGATCTACTTGTGTAGTTTATAATAATATGTATTATTCCGCTATTAAGAGTCATACTCGTCGTATTGTTAGATATGTTAGTAAATAAGCCAAAAAAAATTAAACAAATAAATAAAAACCCATAGGGATAGTGGTAATCCAATGGTAATAGAAACAGAGAGACATGTGAAGTCCGCCAACACGCACTTATTATATAAGTCGCCAGCACCTTAGTATATAAGTCGACCACACTATGGCCTTATCCTCTCGTATTGAAGAGAGACCTGTGCCCAGCAGTGGGATGTTAAAAAGGGCTGAATACCATTATAATATGCTATATATCTTTTAAGAGGAAGATGACTAATATTTAAAAATACAAAATAATATAGTATTAGTTTAATTATTCATATTTTATTCTCATTTTTTTATATTTAAGTAACACAAGTATGTATATAAAATCTGCCTTATTCTTTAAACAAAGTAAAAGATCTAAATGAAAAAATTTAGAATAAACATAAGTAGCACAAACAGTAAATCACGCAACTATTTTTGACTTTGACATTTATTTTGGCGGACTTCATATATTTCTTTAGTCTGAGAACTATTTGCTTAACCAAAGCAAATAACAGCCTTAGGCTTTTTATCTTATATGTACATAAAGTATTCATACTTCGCTCAAAAATGCTCAATCTTCTAGAAGTAAATACATTAGATATAATTGGTAGGATAAATTGCTAGTTTACTCACAAACAGATTTCTTGCAGAAAGAAAAAGGTTCCGACGTAAGAAAAGATGGAAAGTGATATAAGACACATACATATTTATCTAAGTGAGTAAGGTTGCCACATGTTACATACAGTCTTGGATAAAAAATATATGGAAGTAGGTACTTTATTCATTATTCTTATTTAATTGGCATTTAATATTATAAAGAGGCCGATTGCCTTATTACATAACAATCGCGATTGCTAAAGTCGTGATAGTTCTGTAATAAGGCACTTGCTTGAGAAACCAAGTGAGGCGGGTTCAAGCCCCTGTGTGTGGAACCTCTGATATTTTCAAGTGGTAATAAACATGATTACGACTTGTTTTACGGTAAAGGAAAAGAATATTTCTTAATACAACAAGGGTGTCAAAAATACATAAATTATTTATATTGACACATTAAAGCCAAAATAACCGCGTAATTTATAAATTCCACAATAGAGACACCAAGTATATTAATTTATCACTGGACTTGGCAATAATTTACTCAAACTAATAACCTTATGAATAGCTAAAGCGCCTCCATCCATCATTGTTATGGACTAGAATCTCTGTCGATCCATTTTCCATTAGGATTTCGCAGCTTATCGATACTAAAGTGACGAGTGGATTTTGAAATATACTTTTACTGTCTTAAAAAAGGTTCATCTTGTATAAAGTTGTTTGTTTTCACTTTTTATAATAAAATTTATATTTTATTGAAAAGCTAACTACTTCAAGCGGCTTAATATTGCCTATATTTTCCTTTATAAGGCACAACCACGTAACGTAAACATATTATGCATGAGAGTGCAAATTATGGGAAGAAGGAATCCGGAATCAACGGATCCGATTAACTAAATGAACTGTGTTTAAAATTTAGTCAAAAAGCTAGTGGCTCACTACCCATTCAAGTTTTATTTATCGTCATATCAAAAGTCATCAAAATCGGTCTAACTTCAATCGGTTTAAACGAGAAAATGTAATATACAAACAGACAGAGTTACATACGCTTTCATAATATCAGAATGGATGGCACAGATTACTTATTCAATAATTTTATCTATACTGTAGATTTCATTTTTATTATATTATTTTAAAAAAACCCCAAACATTTTTTATCCCCCTGTCATTAATTAACATAACAACTGTACAGTATTTTAACTCATTTTGCATATTGCTTGTTATAAATAAGATTTATTATAAACTGGCGTCTAACCCTCGCTTCGCTCGACTGCGTCTCTAGATACTTTTTAAGTAGATATAAATAGTTATTAGCCAGCGTTAGACATGTAAATTTTTTTTCGTGAATTTTCCGATATTTTAATAGTTATTCTGCTATACGGAGAGAAGTCAAATCTAACAAATCAAAGATCATAAAAATCGGTCCAGCAGTTCTTGAGTTATAAATGGTGTAACTAACCCGACTTTGTTATATCTATACTATCTATACTAATATTATAAAGAGGTAAAGTTTGTGAGTTTGTGACATTGTAGGAGGTAATCTCTGGATCTACTGAACCGATTTAGATGAAATTTGATAAGAAGTTAGTTTGAAACCCTCCTGGGAAGGACATAGAATGCTTTTTATTCCGGAAATCATACCTTAAGGGGGTGAAAATGGGGATGAAAGTTTGTATTGGGAAGCAAACTAGGGACAAACGCAAGCGAAGCGAGGGTGAGTCGCTAGTAAAGAGATAAACTCATTTCATATCTTTTATTAATTGTTAATAATAAACATTTATAGAAAGGTTTATAAAAACCAATCGAATTTTTATTACTAATATTTCATATATCTTGTTCTCCCTGCCCATTTCCCAATCACTTGGGGTCGGCGCAGTACATCTTCTGTACTGCTGATAGGATTTGGCAAAAATTTTACGACCGGCCGCCTGCCTGACGTCAACCCTCCTTGGGAATGCTATTGTCTCTCTTTGTTTGAATGGTATCGCGGAAGTCTTGTAATTATTATGCACTATCGATTTTGTTGTCTTTTCAAACATACTTTATACTATTACTTCAGTTTTTAATGTTATTTTCGGATATATTTTAAAATAAATTTTGATTACACAATAAATTAAGTTTTTTTTTTCTTTTCTTTTTTTTTAATTTATATAATATTTCGTATATGAAACTGAAAAGTAACAACGAATAATATAAAAATAGTAGGGGACCCCGATCTATGAGGTGGACCCCTCACTCTATTTCTAGGCGAAATATATTTTTAAGCCATAAAACATATTAATAAACATGACCCAGGCTATTTTTAATAAAAAAAATATTAATTGTTTTTTTAAGTACAAAAACTCTTTTCCTGCGACAAAGTAGTATCAATCGAAAGTAAAAGATTTGTAGGAAATTCCATCACGTTTGGCTGTCTTTTTCGAACACATTCCTGACATCCAGGTACAAACAAGTAAATTGAAGTAGTTAATTGCTCGTATCATTTTCCGGAATTAATCAAGTATCAAAATGTAGATAATTTTATAACTTTAATGATATAGGGTTGTCATACCAAAACATCTCTAGACTAGAGGATTTTTAGTAAAAATTGCCTGGAAAAAGAATAAGGGGTCCACTGGATAGATCGGGATCTTAGACTATAAGTACAAACGAAAAAAGAATATAAATTACAATAGTACACAATCTCATAACATTACATTTGAAGTGAATTATAATGAAAAATGTCCATTCCGTTATATTTTACTGCTTCATATTTTTTTAATAATATTTTCGACGAAACGCTTTATCATATTATTATTATAGTAAAAATGTATACACATTTTTCAGTGGGACACATTCTCGCATGTTAAGTACTTAGATTTTGTTTCTACTTTAATATCTAAAATAGTATGACGACACGTTTGGCTCAGCTTGTAGTGACCGTACTTGCTGTGCCAGCGGTCGCGGGTTCGAGTTCCGCTGACGGCATTCATTTGTGTGATGAGCATGAATGTTTGTACTCCAGTTATGGGTGTTTATTTTATAATATCATGTATGTATTTAAAGTTATATATGTGTAGTATATGAACTATCTGGTATCCATAACACAAGCCTCGTAGCTTACCATGGAACTAGATGGTGATGAGTGTTAATGTATATATATATATAATTTATTTAGCATTGTTATAACATAATATTGTATATTGTCTGGTTGACATATTTCCGTACCACGCCGAAGTTACTTTTGATCTACATAATATATTCGGTGGTCAATCTCAACGAAACAAGTTATCTGTGCAGGAGTTACATATTATTATATATTATATTATACTAATTTGTGCAATTATTTCGATTCACAACATCATCATTCAGAAAATCTTAATAATTCTACTGGTCTAAACCGATACCATGACTATATACAATGTTGTGTACATTATATTATATACTTACATAATTATATACATTAAAAATGTCATTTTTTGCAACTTTATATGTCAGCCGTTATATTAACGAGACACTCAATATTTATTTTGTATATACACATATTTCTTCCGCTCTGGTAAAAACAAACAATAACGGTTATGCCACCACCTTAAAAAAATCTTTATATGGACTGAATTGAAGACTGACATGAGGAGTTGGTTGAATAGAAAATATTTTCTCTGGCAATGGCTAAAAAATCATCTATACCAGTAATCATGCCATGATAAAGCCCTTAAAATTACTATTTGACTAAACAGATGACTTCCAATCGACGTCAAAGGTAATTAGTCCATCGTTAGAGGTCCCTGAAAATTTATATTTACCTTAAAGGTATAAAAATAATTTGACTTTTTATGAAAATATTTCGTAACATACAAAAATACTTCCACTATTTTTCGAACATAAAATTGTGACTAAGTCGAAACTGTACTTTAAATATTTTTTGGAAAATCTAATTGAAAAGACATTATTATCAATACAGAGTCCGAATCTATAGTTTTTAGAATTTTTGTCTGTCTGTCTGTTACCGCATCACGAGAAAAGCACTAGACAGATTTTGATAAAATTTGGTATGATGATAGCTGGTTATCCGGGTCATATAGGATACTTTTTTCCGCGGAAAAATATCTCATTTCTGTGAAAAAATACAAAAACTGCATTGTAAGAATATGCTAATATGTAAAACCTTAGAGTTTGATTTTTGGGCATCTAAACGCGGGCGGAGTCGCGGGCAATGCTAGTATACATATAGATTTTCAGTACAGAAATCAAACCCACAAACATTTGCCGTTGTACAACGATACTAAAATTTTAAATTATGCCTTTGACTGCAACATATTCCATTAGTAATAGAAGCTTAACCGACGTACAAATGAGTTCCATCGATTTTAGTGGCATGAACTATTATGTCATGTCTACCTTCTGTTTCGGCATTATCTCGTGTATAATATATAGAAGGAACGCTTTAATTATATATTTACTTATTATTTTAAATAATATCTCAGTGCTGGGTACAGCTCTACCTTCAATGCGAGGGAGATCAGGCATTAGTCCACCGCACTGACCTAATGTTGGCAAGCAGTTAACGAGAAGACCAATTTAAAAAAAAACAAATAAACACATTTTTATATTTATAATATAAGTATGAACTAGCAACTAACCATCGTTTCGCGCGAGTGCGTTTCTAAGTTTGAATGGTTAAGGAACGCAGAAAAGACAAATGTCCAAAGAGAAATTCTTTTTTTTTTGTGCCAGAAACCTTCGTAGGCATATACAGTATAACCCACAAGGATTGTATTAAAAGATTGTGCATATTCATTAATCCGATTGTGATGAAACTCTTGCGAATTGCTTCACAATCAGATCAATAGTTTAGGAATACATAAAGAACAAACATACGAACATTCAGTTTTATTTATATAGATTAAAGATAAACAACATTGAAGTCCTTAGTTTTAACCATCAATATAATAGTCTAACAATGCAACAAAGTTTGGAAGAGGACTCACATTGTATCATACAATATTCATGAAACACTCAATCATACTATCAAAGTTTGAGAAGTATACATCCAACAACCTGCAAATTGCTCGACTCCTATTGTCGTCTCCGAGAAAGTTTTAGAATTCAGTATACAAGCATTTGCTAATAATGTGTAAAATAGAATGACTTTCTTTGTATACACCGTGTTACTCTTAGCCCGTGGCTTTGTTTGCGTGGTAGTTTTGTCGACACAAAGAAGCTGTGTAATAATCCATAATAATATATGACGACACGTTTGGCTCAGTTTGTAGTTAGCCTACTTGCTGCGCCAGCAGTCGCGGGTTCGAGTCCCGCTGGGGGCGTTCATTTGTGTGATGCGCACGAATGTTTGTACTCCAGTCATGGGTGTTAATATTTATAATATGTACGTATTTAAGTAAGTTATATATACTCGTGTGTAGTGTATCAACTATCTGGTATCCATAACACAAGCCTCGTAGCTTACCATGGAACTAGATGGTGTTGTGTGTTAATGTCCTCACATATGTATTATTATTATATCTATCCTGAATTACACTGTATTCCGTTTCCATCATAAAAGCACGAAGACATAACAAACACGCTCACTCACTCATAAACGTATGCATATTATATTTCACATTAGCAATTTACCCTCGCTTAAGTAGGATGCGTTCTTAGAAGTAGGTACCTTTTGTGTTTATAATATTGTATCAAGGTAGTTTCACATTTTGATAAATTTTGCAACTAATTATTGTGTTTATAATATTGTATTAAGGAATTTTCATCTTTTGATAAATTTTGTTACTAATTATAGCCTATTTATTACTCCAAGTCATATTGGTGTATTACATTTCGTAAAATCCGTCTAGCGGTTTCAACGTGAGTGAGAGTTATATACATTCACTTACAAACTTTTGCAATAGTAGCGTGATTTTATAATATACAAACTCGTAAGTGTAATTAGTTCGAGCCAGCATTATGTTTGCATTGAGTTCTTGGGTTATTTATTCATTATTTCGTTCGCCTAATGTTTTGAGCATCTACAATAAACGAGCAAAATTAGCAGCTTCGCTCGCGCTAAAACTATAAAAAAAATCTAAAAATGTAGGTTTCCTACAAACTTTCATCCTATATTATGCTGCCTAATTGTGAATATTGGAAAAAGCTAATACACGTATACGTTAATTAATTGTATTGAAGAGAATTAATACAGTAGAGAAGTAGTACAAGTTTCAAGTAATTCTGATCATAATTTTTTTGTCGTTTTGTATTATAGGGCGTTTTTCCGTGGGAATTATATAATCTCCCGCGGTAAAAAGAATCTTATATCACTCTCCAGCCCTCCAACTATCTCCATACCAAATATCACGTCAATCTGTCACTGCATTTAACGTAAAAAAAAGAACAAACAAATACATAAATAAATAAACAAACAAACAAACAAACAAACAAACAAAACAATCACATTTTCACATTTAGAATATTAGTATGGATAACTTACATCTACATGAAATTAATGCCCCACCTGAGGTTCTCTTGATTTCTGCATTTTTTTGCGTATAATAATCAGACACGATAAAATAGCTTAATATGTAGTTGGTAAACCTGTGTAAGTTGACTCGACCAGGAAAGAACTTATCTTCTTCTTTTAGAAAGACGAAGTAAAGGAGAAAAGGTGCAGAGAAATTCTGGAGGAGTAACCACCACTTGCTTTCTCTCATTTCGCCACACATTCTCGGTTCCTGACGTTTCGAATGACCGAGACTGAAACATCGGGAACCAAAAATCTAAATAAATCTGTGAAAAAATCCGAAAAGATAGTTTTATTTAAAATCGTCTGATGTTACAAACGCACATATATATGTCATAAGGATATAGCAGTTACAAAATAACTAATCACTAAAGAGTATAACACGAAACCACTATTTTTGTCTATCTTTTTGCTCTTATTTTTTCTATAATACGTAACGGATTCTGATACGATTTTCAATAATATAATTAAGATAATTTCTAAGGGCAGATGAGATATAATACAGGCATATTATTTTTATTACTGGAAGTTAAGCTCGTGAGAGGGGCAAAGTACTATAAATGCAAAAGGTATATGAGAACGTACCCAAGCAAAGTATGGGCAAGTCAATAGTAAACAAAATATTATATTCCTACTAAAATAAGCTTGTAAAATATTTTATTACGCTTACCTAAAATACATTCGTATCAGAGCGAAATAAAATGTATTGTTACAAAAGTAACAAATTGTCCCCTAAAAGCAAATTTCGATAAAGCAACAAAAAAACCAGGGAGCGGAATGATACAAAAAACATCAATTAATTTATTTAAACAGAACAAAGAATATTGGCGTTTAATTTCCGATACCCTTACAAATTCGGGTATACAGAAAGGTTCAGGGCAATCATTTTATACCAAAATTCATTAATGGCCTATAAACAAAATCCTTTCGTTACCTCCACCAATTCTATTAAACATAGCTTATTAAATTAGATGGTTGAAAAAGGCGGAAACGGTGTAAGTCAACATTTTTAGTCCAAATTAATTTACAATGGTACTCTTTATCTGATTTGTCTGTTCTAAATTTTTTTTAAGAATTTCCCAAACTGAAATTTACATTTCTTTATTAATTTTAGAAATCTGTTGCAAATATAGCTTAGAAAAGTCCTTTATTTTAGTAAAATATATTACAATACTTTGAATATTTTGCTCAGAAATATAAATTTACTAGTGTACGCTTCGCTAATTAAATGTTATTATGAAACCATAACAAAAAATTTTTAAACAAAAATATTGCATTAAAATCAGTCCAGTAATTTTTGTATAATATCTATGCAAACGACATACGAAAAATGATAGATTGGCATCAAATGTTATTTTTACAGTTACAGATTATGTAAGTAATTAAATTATTATTTTTAGGCATTCATTTTACTTCCACCTTTACCCTACAAAAACCCTTTTTGGGTAATTATGAGTAATATTATTATAAACAAATCTTTTTACAAAACTGAAAACCTTAACTATTTATCTTAAATTTTACCTTTAACACTTCCATTACAATAAAACAACAGTAATATATGCAGAGAAATAACTTAAATAAAACACATGTTTAACTTACACAAATATTGCATACAATTTGGGATTTGCTTGGCACATTATGCGTTGTTGGCTTGCATTTTACTGCTATAAACTGCATATAATTTTCGTATATGAAAATATTACAATACAAATCATTACTATAATATTAAAACGAACAAAAGTTTATTATTAAGTTGTATTTTTGCCATTACAGTATTTTATCTGTGGGTAAAAGATCAATGGTCATTACTTGGTTTTTTGGCAATGCCGCCAATTATCCCATAAACATTATAAATACGAAAGTTTGGATGGATGGATGTTTGTTACTCAATCACGCTAGAGCGGCTAAACGGATCCTGATGAAATTTGGCACATAGAGAGATTATAGTCTGGAATAGCACATGAGTTACTTTTTATCCCGGAAAAATGTACGATTCCCGTGGGATAGATTTTTTGTTTTTTACAGTGTATTTCTATTCCATACTAATCGTTAAAACGCACCTAGGACGACACCGAGCGGAGCGAGAGTGAGTCGCTAGTGTAAGTATAAAATCTGCTAAGACCCGAATGAGTGGATTCATACTATCACAAAGTAAGCGTTAAAATCCGGTCGAATCACACTCCAGCAACGTTCTTGTGTAACAATATTTTAGCAGACCGATGTCGGACCAAGAATGAATCGGCATATATAGTGTGGATTGCTCCCGAAAAAATTAAAGGCATAATATATTATTTAATTTTGTTTCAGAGGAAATTGCACGCGCTAGTACCTACAGTCTAGAAAAACGTCAATAGTTTAATTAATATTTTTGTATTTTGCCCGTGATGTTTTACAAGGAAATTCGGCATAATTACTTTGTTAATTCATTTTCTGCCTACTGCGTGCACGGTCGCAGGAATGATGCTGTACCTAAACATCTATATAATACCACTTCATGCTTCACTCACTCTACTGTACACTAAATCTCTCTTATTATTTTAATCTAATTAGATTGTTTGCCAATTAACAAATATTTCGATTACCATCAATATCTATCAATATATTTTTATACTAGCAGCTATGTTTTAACGGTTAATATGGAATAGATAGACTATATAATTAATTATATTACTGCTCCACTGCCGTGGGTAGTATGATGATATATAGCCTATAGCCTTCCTCAATTACCGGTTTATCTAATGTAAAAAAAATGTTTTATATCGGATTTTCTGAGATTAGTGCGTTCAAACAAACTAAGTCTGACTCTTTATAATATTAGTTAAGATTGATGGGTTTTTTTACTCTTCTTTACACCTAAAAAGAATGCAATTTAAGACAAGATGACGATCTCACATTGATACTGTTATATTATTCCATATTATTATCGAGAGTTCCATACTTCTAAGAATAAGATCATCGGGATCATACACTTGCACGTAAGCGCGAGAGTGTTGGAACAATTCCCTCGACGTTTATTCCAAACTTCAGTCCAAACGATTGCTTGACACTTTTATACATGCATGAAATATTGTGACTAAAATAATAAATCAAAGTATCGTTTTAAAGATTATTTCGTAGATAACAAAAACTAATTCTAAAAGTATAACAACATATGACAAGGACATTTTTTATATTTTTATATACTAGTATATTTATAGGCTCATAAATATTACTGAGAAAAATAGTGATTTTTTTTTTAAATATTAAAGTGGTAATCGAACGATCTGCCTGAAAGTAGTAAGTACAGGTAGAATCTACGCTTGTAAAATCAATTCATGTTTTGTAACTGAAATCAAGAAAAAATTAAAAGAAAAGAATTAAAAAAAAAACACTTAAATGTAAAAAATAACTGATTGGTACTTTTCATTGACTATTTGGTTTTGGTTTGGATTGGTAGTAGATACCTAATCTGATATTTTCGTGGTGTGCTTTGATTTGTGTCGGCTAGCACCAACTTTGAAAATATCTGATTAGGTATCTATAGTAAATTAAAACCACCAATAAGTTAATTTTTTTATTTTTAGTGTTTTAAATCGGTTTTTATTTATTTATTTTTAAGTTTTAATATTTTCATTTATAGTAAAGACATAGCAATAGCATAATAATAGGAAAGTTTTTTAAAAATGGTGGGGTGTTTTTTTTAATTTAAATGAGACCATTTCGGAATAAACCTCTTTTGATCAAAAAATAATTTTGCAAATCCGTTTATATATAACGGAGCTATATAAAAAAATATAAATATCCCAATTGAGAACCTCCTACCTCATTTTAAACTCCTTTTTTGAAGTCAGTTAAAAAAGGAGTGAAATGAAAGGATTGGACGAAGCTCTTACTCAACGAATGAAACGCAACAGTACAAGTATTGCTACTTTCCGTCGATATTCTATGAGTAGCAGTAATTTATCGGTGTATAGCTGGCCTAGGCTGACAACAGCAAGGCTCTATAAACCGATTCATATTGAATATGCATTTGTCACTTAACATCGGTTATAGACGTTATCAATTATCATTGATATACAATCCATACTAATATTATAAATGTGTAAGTGTTTGTTTGCTTGTTTGTTTGTTTATCCTTCTTACACGTCGAAGCGGAGTGACGGATTGTCGTGGTTTTTTGTGTGGAGATAGTTCGAGGGTTGGAGAGTGACATAGGCTACTTTTTACCGCGGGAGATTACCTCATTCACACGAGAAAACTCGTATACATATAAAAACAAAGTTTCACATTTCCTACGAAATATCTCTTAAAAAATTGGCGTTGACATGACCAAATTAAACCCAAGAAAATTGAAAGTTCTAATTATCTAAGCACAAATTCGAACTCACGCAACGCACATAAAGTACTTTTTAAATGAAATAACGCGAGTTTTAATTTTGTCATCCGAAAAGCAATGAACAAAAAAAGTTAAAAAAAATGTATAATTTAGAATTGTACATTTCATTTTGAAGACACTTTTGAGACGCTAATTGTGTATTATGAGTTTTTGTACATATATCTATGAACGTTATAGATATTTTAAGTTTTATATATTATACTAGCGATTCACCCTCGCTTCGCTCGGGTTCTTCCCTAGATACGCTTTAATTTTTTTGAGCGGAACCCTAATTCTTTTCCTATAATAAAAGTAGCCAATGTTACTCCCCATAAAATCAGCTATATTCCAGTGAAAGTCCTATCAAAATCAGTTCAGCCGTTTCAGATATTATCCAAAACAAACAGATAAACATTTTAAAAATAGTGTTTTTCTTATAAGTAGGTACCGTATATAATTTCATATGCATTTCGTAAAACGCTGTTATTTTAACATTACAAACAGACAATTCAATTTTATATATCTGTATAGATATTATGCGCTGTTTTCAAATTTCTTTTGTTAATTGTTTTCGAATATCAAAATTAAAACACAAGTTGTGTTTTTTTTTTAAAGTAGTCGAATCCACTTTTTGAGGATATATTTGTTAGGAAATGTGTATCCAATCTATCTATGATTCTATATATAAATTTTATATAGCCAGTGAAACAAAGTTATATCGTAAGGGGATCAGTCGATATGTTATTTAATTAATTATGCTAGTATCCACCGGGATTAGTGACACTTTGTCAACGTCAGATGCAAGTCGAATATTTGCGTAACCAAATGACTTCCTTCCGTGACATTAATAAATGATATATTAAGTTATATATATTTTTTGTTAATTTATGGAAAACGCAACTATACACGTTAACTAAGATTATTCCAAAGAAATTTGCAATTTTGTATAGCTTTCTTGAGTTAAAGTTGTACCTAGAAGCATGTTTATGTTAAGAGGTTCTAAGATAACTAAGGTGAGTTAATGAATTCTAATAATTCAACGCCTAAAAGTTTAGTAAGTATAGGCAAAATATGTTTCTTCTCAAAGCTATTTAAAATTTTGATGTAAATATAAATATCACTTAGTAAAACACGTACTCTCAGTGCTTTGAAAATTTTAGCCTATAGTTCTATTAAGTACTATTTAGTACAACATTTGCCAGGCCTAATGCTAATTGAATAATAATTTCTTTTTTACTCAATTTTGCTATATTATAAACTGAGATAGAATAAATGTATGTATGTATTCAGCCCTTTTTAATGTCCCACTGCTGGGCACGGGCCTCCCTTCAATACGAGGGGATCAGGCCATAGTCCACCACGCTGGCCAAGCGCGGGTTGGTGGACTTTACATAACACGCAGACAAGAACCTTCACCGTAAGACAAGTGGTAATCATGTTGGAAATGATTCCCACATGAAAATATCAGAGGTGCGAGACCCGAGATTTGAACCCGTTTCTATCAACTATCTGGTATCTCCCGTATCAACTATCTGGTATCCATAAAACAAGCCTCATAGCTTACCTTAGATGGTGAGGTGTATTAATGTGCCAACATATTAATTTTATTTATTTATTTATTTATTTCTATCGTATCTAGAATGACATGCATAAAATAATAAATTTCTGTCTTAGCAGCAATCTAACTTAAGTAGAATTATTTCTTTCACGTAAATGACAGTCACTCAAAATTATTCTAGAAGTATATTATATAATACAACTATTTAACTGCCTCGGTGGTGTAGTGGCTAGCATGTACGGCTGCACACTCGGAGGTCCTGGGTTCGAGTCCCGGGTCGGGCCAAGTTTAGTTATTGAGTCTTTCTGTATAGTAAGTCTCAGTAACAGCCCGGAGTTAGGAAGTTGGCGGTGCTTCACCCCCGTGCCTCGGAGAGCACGTAAAGCCGTCGGTCCTGCGCCTTAACTCTCACCGGTCGTGTCGAGCAGTCGTCCCACTGGAGTATGAGAGTGATAGGAATAGAGAGTGCACTTGTGTCTGCGCGTACACTTGAGCACTATAATATCTCCTGCGCAGTTGGCTAGTCTCAATGAGATTGACCGCCGTAGCCGGAATCGGCTAGGAGAACATCATCATCATCAAATATAATACAAAAATATATGATAGTAAAAAAATTTATATCAATTTAACTTCTTTCAAATCCATCAGTTTCTTTATATTATGTACATTTTTGAAATAATAAAATTATAAAAAAAAAATACACATTTTTTTCTATGATCTTAGAAAATTCTAAATAGCTTTTCGGAATCTAACCTCGGGACCATTATTAAAAATACATCGCGACGTTTTTCGCAACGTCACATTTTACTCTGACTTTTATAAATGATGCCAAGAAATTCGTTGCTTAAGCAAAATAGCTAGAATTAAAGAGCAAGGTCACAAGCTAGGATTAATGAAAGATTCTAATAGTAATTAATGAAAATAACATAAAAACTCTAAATCTATCTGGTTTCTGGTTGGTTTGATACGTTACATGTATATATGTATAACGGTAGTTCTGACGGAGTTTGATGTAGTGGATAGAAACGATTCAAATTTATGTGTAAATCGTGAATCGCAATACTTGTGGTGTCTAGGTATTTGCATCTAGTCCAAGCAAGGAATTAATCTGCGAAACACAATTATCGTGAATTCGGCCTTTGCAGTATCGGCCTATATTTTCGTTTAACATTGATTCAGTACAACTAGCTTTGTTCCAATGTAATCACTTAGATAAAGTTGTTATCAACCTTTTGCTGTATCAAATATATATATATATATATATATATATATATATATATATATATATAATTCTGATTCGAATCATACATTAAATCTAAACTAATAATCCGATTTGAAATATTATTTTTGCATTAGATAGCTCGTTTATTGAGGGAGGCTATAGCCTTGCCTATAATTATAATCCTATAGGCTATATGAATATTCGATATCGATCCAGAGGCCAAATCTATAGTTTTTGGGATAATTGTCTGTCTGTATGTTTGTGTGTCTAGGAATGCCTTACGAGAAAACCACTGGACTCATTTTGATGTTTGGCATGATATCTGGTTATCCGGGTCAACGTATATAACTATTTACTGCGGAAATAAAGCTCATCTACGAGAAAACATACAAAAAATAGTATATATAATACAAAGTAAAAAGTTCTATAATAACTTTCATCTACAATAATATTATAAAAATAAAAGATTTGTATTTTTGTATGTTTGTATGAATAAATTTAAAAACTACTGGACCGAAACATATATTGTATCTTTACTCAATACACTGAAGAAGTTACTCTAATAACAGATAATTGAATTAAATATAATATACTAGCGACTCACTTTGATGTGATTCTTTGAATTGACATAACGTTTTCTTTAACGTAAGGTAACGTAACGTAACGAACCAATTGAAATAAAACAAATACTAAATGTTAGGTGTAGCTTACCACAATATATTAGTAAAAACTGAACCTAAATCGTTTAAGAGATCTGTTTATGAGATTATCACGCACAAACGCATAGACAAACAGACAAAAATTCTAAAAATCATTTGTTTTGCGTTAAAATACTCCCAATAATATTTTTTCTGAAATATCTTCCATGTATAGACAGCGATCAATTACAATTTTATTATACGTATACATTTATAAGAAATGTGTGTTTTCAAGTTAAATAAATTTTGTAGATTTCATATTCAAAAAATATTTTTGGATATTGCTGTTTATTTTGCTAGATAATTATTATTTTAACCTATAATAGAACTTAGATATTTTTTTTTCACACTAACTTATCTAAAATTATGTAAATTTTGTGTACACATAATACTTTCTTAGATTTACGTGAAACTTGACATGTTAAATAAAACTTTATTTTCGGATTTTTAGTCACGGGAGGAGGGTCACTTTAAAGCATTCGAAATATTGGGAAACAAAAATCAAAATAAATCCGCGAAAAAATCCGTAGATAATATCCATAATGAAGGGCTAAAATATGTTTTATCATAAAATGTGTTAGTTTATGTTTTTGCAATCTTTTAAACTATTGAATTTTGTATCTGTATTTATTGAAAAAAAAAACTCTGATTATAACTCTTGTTGAATAGGAGCTTCAAATTAAAGAAATTTCTTATGTAATCTAAAGATTTTTAGACAAAGAAAAAAACTAGAATAAATGCAAACAACGCCACGGTTTACATCTAGTGTATAAAAAGTCTAATATTAAAGCTTGTTAAATATTGATTTCATTAAAAACTTATCAAGGTCGTTTCGACCACAGCACCTATTTATGTAACTTTATTATGAAGTAACGGTGGTTGAGATTATACGTTGAGTTTTATTAATCTCTCAATTAAACTGAAAATTTTATTCAAGGCGAATGTATGTATATAGTAAAAACCGAAACAGTATTTAAAATTTAATTTATTACTTTTAAATTAGATTTTTAAAGTATAGATTATGCTAATTTTATAAATAATTTTAAAAAATAATTAAAAACAGTATATATCACCTTTTTCAAAAATAAAGTAGGTACGTCTAATTTGTTTAAAATTCAACTATTTCTTTCATACTTAGAACTTTTTACATTTCACATAACATCCGTCATCGAAAACAGAATCTGTACAGATAAAATAAAATTTAAGTGCTGTTTGTAATGTCAAAATAACAGCTAAATGAATATAAAAGTATATACAGTACTAACAAGAAAAAAATATTTTTTTAACTTTTGTCTGTCTGTTTCTTCGGGCTATTCTCCAAAACGGCTGGACTGATTTTGACGCAACTTTCACTGACAGATAGCTGATGTTATAAGAAATAACTGAGGCTACTTATATTTTAGAACAAAAATAAGCCATGAAATCTAGAAGAATTAATAATAAGCGCCACCATAGGACTTAGCTAGTATAAAACAATTTTGAAGAACTCCATACTTTATAATATTTCTTTAATAAACTCTACATGAAATTTACGATGCTTACAAAGCACAATATCATGGCTTGCCTGAAATGAGTTATGTTAATGAAAGCCGGAGGATGATGCTAGTGGAACATATTGGCTATTAATAATGAATTTGCTGTAAAAGTAGCAGAGTTACTTCGCGCGGAAAATTATATTACGGATAAATATATTTTAAGATACAAGTACGTATATATCTTACAATATTAAATGAGCAATTCTTGTATATATAAAATTTTATTTCGTGTATCTTAGAAACGGCTCTAACGATTTGAATGAAAAAATATTATAGTATATAAAAAATGTTATATTTAGATAGGTTTGCTTTTTAAATTTATCTATTTATGTATATTTAAAAAAAACGCAATTTTTATATCTTTTCCGAAAAACGTCAAGCGAGACGCTAGGTACTACATATATACAGTGTATTTTATTTTGAGGGTACTAGGGGGTTTAGTTCCTGGATGGCGTAAATTTTTATAAATTTGAGAACTTTAATGAGTAAAAGGCTGTTAGGTAATAGGTAGGTTATTAGGTTCGAGTAGATCTATTGATTGTTCATCCAAAAATTATAATAGGTATATGCGACGATACGTATCGATTATTATTAATTTAACTGATGTTATCAACGAGGTAGTTGTATATTTTAGGTAATGTTGTTTTTAAAAAAAATCTTAATGTATAGTAAGTATTCTAGTATTATATTAAGTCTCACTTCCAGTCGAGCTTGTCCCTAGTAACGTTTTAAATGTTAATTAGAGATGAGATATAATCAAGCAGTAAAAAGTATCCTATATGTTGACCCGGATAACCAGATATTATCACACCAAAATTCATCAAAATCTGTCCAATGGTTTTCTAATATAGAATTTTATTATTATAATATTTTTTCCTATTGGAACTTCCACTACGCCAAATGAAGGGTAAAATTAACATGGAAATGCTACCAAACAAATCAGTTATTTTTATCCAAAACATATTTCGTGGGCAACACAAAAAAATCTTTTTCCAAATTTGCATAACCCAATTTAATATAAAAAATCACTGAAACGGCTACACTTTAAATAATAAATAGAGTCGTTCCCGGTTTCTTTTATACACCGTTATTTTTTATTAGTTACTTTTAGAACAATTTTTTCTGTATTTTACAGCAATCGTAGGCCCAAATTACTTAACCTCTAAGACCGTCATGAATATCATTAAGTTCAGATAATTTTCTTTTTACAGTGTTTTTAGAGTCTCTCAATAAAATTGTAGAAATGTTGTTAATGGAACATTATCCATCCCTTTATTTGTTATTCGCGCTTATCTCAGCAACTAATAGTATTTCTACTTATTATGTACAATCCTTTTCAAGACAGTGGTAGCCCAGTGGAAAGCAGTGGTAGTGATAGTGAGTTCAAATCCCGAGTTTCGCACGTCTGATTTTCTTATGTATTCTTATCTTTTTCAACATGATTACCACTTGTCTTTCGATGAAAGAAAACATCGTGAGGAAATTTGCATGTCTTAGAGAATCTAGCAAGTTTTTGAAACATATGTGAAGTTTACCAATCCGCATCTGGTTAGCGTGATAGACTATGGCCTAACGTCTCTTGTCTTGACAGGAGGCCCTTTGTCCAGTGTGGCAGAAGTAGTAGATAATAAACGTATATATTGAAAAATTGGTAAAATATTATAAAAATATAACTTAATTTTTGTATATTTTCCTGTATTAAAGCTTTCATATAGCTTTTACTATACTCTTGACCAAATTCAAAAAAAAGGAGAAGTTGATCAATTCTGTTAATTTTTTATGTGTAATAAACACAATGTGCTTAAAAATAAATATTATATTTATAATGGTTTAAAAGTAAGTACATTTTTAATTAAAAAGTAATTACCATATATAATATTTAAATAATCTTTAAAACTAAGCTTCTTGAATTTTTAGTTTATTTAATATGTTGTCTGTATTACTGGAAAATTTCAGTGACGTCTCTAGATAGTTAAGTTTTGATGATGTTCTCCTGACCGATTCCGGACACGGCGGCCAATCTCATTGAGACTAGCCAACTGCGCAGGAGATATTATAGTGCACAAGTGTACGCGCAGACACAACGTGCACTCTCTATTCCTGTCACTCTCATGCTTGTTGGGACGATTGCTCGACACGACCAGTGAGAGTTAAGACGCAGGACCGACGGTTTTACATGCTCTCCGAGGCACGGGGATGAAACATTACTATACAGAAAGACTCAATAACTAAATTTGGCCCGACCCGGGACTCGAACCCAGGACCCCCGGGTGTGCAGCCGCACATGCTAGCCATTACACCACGGAGGCAGTTAAGTTTTATAAGACATAGGGCCTTAGGTAGGCGAATTTAATTTGTACTTGGATTTTTATGATAAAAGGGTCTAGTGTTAATGTCTGCTATTTATACTACATTACTTTTGTAGTGAAGTTCTAGTAAGTACTGTTCCGCTTATCAGAATCTATATAAATAGCAATGAATATTCGTATGTTTGTTCTCTATGCATTTTTAAACCATTGATTCGATTGTGATAAAACTCTGGTGGGTTATTATACGCCCTAACCGACCACCCGACCAAAGTTCCTGGCGCAGAAGAAAAGACTTTTTCGTTGAACGTTTGTCTTTTATACGTCCCTACACCATTCAAACTCAAGCCCTCGAGCGAAGCGATGGTAAGTTGCTAGTCCATACTAATATTATAAATGTGAAAGTATACTTATTTGTTTGTCCTCCTTTCACGTCGAAACTTAGTGACGGATTAGCGCGATTTTTTGTGTGGAGATAGTTGGAGGGCTGGAAAATGACATAAGCTATTTTTTACCGCGTGAAATTATCTCATTCCCACGGAAAAACATATTATGTAATATCTATTCCATACTAGCCGCTTAAACGTTACATAGGGACGAATCCATACCTCCATATCCATACTTTAATATTATAAATGTTAAGGTGTGTTTGTTTGTTTTTGTTTCTTTCACGTCGAAACGGCTTGGCGGATTGGCGTGATTTTTTTTTGTGGAGATAGTTGGAGGGCTGGAGAGTGACATAGGCTACTTTTTACCGCGGAAGATTGTCTCTTTCTCACGGGAAAGCACGTTATAATACAATTCAAAAGAATATTTATGATCAGAATTACTTGAAACGTGGTATAAATGCTCTTCAATACAATTAATTAATTATATGTTTTTAGAATTTTTCGAAAATCATCTCATAAGGGGGTAAAATAGCGGATGAAAGTGTATGAAACCTACCATTTTAGAGTTTTTTTTGTAGTTTTAGCGCAATCGAAGCCGCGGGTTCGGCTAGTAATATTATAAATTCGAAATCTTGTAAAAGAGCATATTTCTTGTGCTTGCACTGTAATGGCATAATATAACAAATTTGAGTACAATTCGAAATAAATACAACTTACATTCTGGTTGACAAGACGTCATTCTACAATCGTTGAAGGATAGAAATTTTATAAATTGTAATGAACCGTTATGAATTAAAATTACAATGTATCATTCTGGTGAATGTTTTTAGAATTCTATTTTTCAACGATTTAAGAATTATAAGAATCTTGTGTAAGCTTCCAGCATTTATTTGCCTTTTCTATAAAATATTGTATGAGATTAGTTTTAAATAAATTTAATTACAAAAACAAAAATGCCCGACTGCGTATAAAGCGAGCGACAAAGAATATAGTATTATACAGATAAAATGGGGCTATGGGGCTAATGACGTATGAATCATTTAAATCAGTTAATCATTTTAGTAATGAGATATATATGACATACATACATACATACATACAAACATACATACATACATACATACATACATACATACATACATACATACATACATACAGATCAAACACATAACCCTCCTTTGGGCTTCAACGTAATCATGTAAAAATATATCATTTTTATGTATAATACCAGTACATATAAAAAAATATCACGCTATAATTTTTTATTTGAATTATTATACTTAAATCTACTATTTTTTTTGAAAATCAAACCTATAGTTACTTTAGTCCTACCCACTACCCCTTAAATACTGACACTATGCCATGATTGACAGCTACCTCGCACATATCAGTCCGTTTTGCTTTATTTGAGTGTATTCAATCACAATGTTCTAACGATGCCTCGTTGATGGGTGAAAAAGTTAACAATGAGTGCTAACAAGGTCTGAAACGAATTGTACAGCATTTTGTATAGAGGCATTTTCTGTCGATCGTTTGGAGTGTTTTTCTGACTATTATATGTAAAATGTTGTTCTCAATATCTTATCTAAACTTACATAATAACATTCTAAGTTGAATCTGTACATTAAACATTATTTGGAAAATCTTATTGAAATAGTTATTATTATCGATACAGAAGCCGAATCTATAGTTTTTAGAATTTTTGTCTGTTTATCTGGGAACGCATCACGAGAAAATCACTAGACAGATTTTGATGAAATTTGGTACAATGATAGCTGTTTCAACATATCTATAGGATACTTTTTACTGCGGGAAAATATCTCAACTCTGAGAAATCTATACTGAGTTAATAAAGTTATAATATGTATAATATAAACCGTTGTTTATTATGATAATATTTAAGATTTTGGCTTAGATTAAATCTATCGATCGATCTTATAATTTCTTTATATTTTAATTAAACTCTTAAAAATCCAACAATCGTTGTTAATTGTATCCAAAATGCAACAGATAACATTTCGTAAGCACAGAGTGAGTGCTTCCTTATTGACCCATTTACACAATTTACACTTTGACAAAGATAATGGTATACATATTCAAATTTAAATTGTGTTTTTATTATAAACTTTTGTTCGCAGGACTTCATTGTAGGTTGAAGTGTAGAGAATAATTTAAGTTGCTATGGAAAAATGTTTAATTTACATTATTTTGTTTTCAGAAAGTAGGGTAAGTACTTTATGCTTTAAGGGAGTATCAGCTTTGGTTTTACTGACCAATTTTAAAAAGGAGAACCGGTGTTTTTTCTTTTTTATATATTGTATCATCTATAAAAACGACTTCCAAGTATTAAAATAATATATTATAATACGTTGGGACATTAACACACAGCGCCATCTAGTTCCATGGTAAGCTACGAGGCTTGTGTTATGGATACCAGACAGTTGATACACTACACATATATAACTTTAAATACATACATATTATAAATATAAACACCCATGACTGGAGTACATACATTCGTCATCACACAAATGAATGCCCCCAGCGGGACTCTAACCCGCAACCGCTGGCACAGAAAGAAGGGTCACTACAAACTGAGCCAAGCGTGTCGTCAATATCCTCCATACCGATCTTATCATCTGGTTATGGAGGCCAATCTTATTGAGACTAAGCAAGATATATTGTAGTGCACAAGAATGTAAACATAAAATGTGTCCATTACTTTAACTCCAGGCTGTCACTGCGAATTTCTTGACAGAAATTCCCTGCCCAGCCCTACCCGGGACTCGAACTCAGGAACTTCGCTCCACTGGTCTATCGAATGAACAACGAGACCGTTGTCTCTTAATAATATTAAATTATACAGACTGCACTTACAAAATACCTTATTATTTTAAATTGACATTCAAAATTCAAATTTGGCTGCCACAGGATTATATTTTCTTTTCTGTGTCAGAACAAACGAGGTTATGTTAAGAAATTCAACTCAAAGAATGCTCGAAAACATTTGAATACATTTAAAATACTTGGCGAGGCATACTTGTAAGTGTGTATTGTAATCGCGATAATACACCTACTTGCAAATAAAGTTAACTCGAAAAGATCAGTATGATATATCGTTAAAGTTTGCGAAAATACTTGAAATTCATATGTATGGGAAGTTTTTTCTCATTCCTCTTAATATTTATGAGATTAGTATGAAGTTTGATTTGACAAAGGATTTATAACTTAAAGGACTTATACTAAGAAAATGTATTTTTACATTTTATAGAGACATGTGTTACATAAACACATATTTTCCATTATTATCTTCTCTCTCTCTCTCTCTCTCCTTTAATTTACTGAAACTTTTAAATTTGTCACTGAGCAAGTCATAGGTTTCTCTCGCATTAGAAAATGTAATAGCTCACCATGCTAGCCAAGTGAGCTTGCGGACATCTTTAAAAAACTAGTTATATTCTCTCAGACATGCAGTTTCTCTTTTTCATCATTTACATTTTTTCCATCCCTGTAAGACTATTTAATTACTACTTGGTATATTATATAATATATTTGTGATACATATTTGTTTTTATGTAATAAGAACGTAATCAAATAATTTTATGAGTACCTAAACTTAATTTTAATTAATTATTTTTCAACCGACTTCAAAAAGGAGGAGGTTCTCAATTCGACTGTATGTTTTTTTTTTTTTTTTTTTTTTTTATGTTTGTTACCTCAGAACTCCCTCATATATTAACCGATTTGGACAATTTTTGTTTTGTTTGAAAGGGTATACTTCCAGATTGGTCCCATTTAAATTTCAAAAAAAAATACCACCCCTAAGGGTGGAAAAACAACTAATGATGAATTTAACCTACTTCTAATTGTCATATTGACTTGAAACTTTGCAAGTATTTCTATTTCCGTTGATAGTACAGTGGTTCGGTGTTGTTGACCTGATCTGATGGCAAGGCCAAAAGGGGGATAGGTGGAACTCTTCAACGGCTAATAGTAGATACTTTGAGTTTGAGCTTATTTTGTTTGATTTGACAAGCCTAACACGTTAGAATCCTTACTTTGCTACTACTGTCTACACTAAAAAGGGAAAAATAAAAACTTTTTAACAAAAAAATAAAAACCGACTTCAAACAAAAGCACTAAAAAGTAAAAAATAACTGATTGGTAGTTTTCATGTACTATACATACCTAATCAAATATTTTCGAAGTCGGTGTGCTTTGGCTAAGTAATTAGAGTCTACCTATTAAATACATACCTAATCAAATATTTTCGAAATCGGTGCCAGCCCATACAAAGCAAAGCACACCGACTTCGAAAATATTTGATTAGGTATGTATAGTACATGAAAACTACCAATCAGTTATTTTTTACTTTTTAGTGCTTTTGTTTGAAGTCGGTTTTTATTTTTTTGTTAAAAAGTTTTTATTTTACATTCATCTGATATAGTGCATGCTGTGATTGTCTGTAAGTGGAAAAACGTTTATTCAATGTACTAATAGCATATTTTAAATTGTCATGTAATAATGTGTTTTTTGTTGACGATCCTAAATCCGTATTATCCATATCTATTAATATAATAATATTTTATCAACTGCCTCGATGTGTAGTGGCTAGCATGTACGGCTGCACACCCGGAGGTCCTGGGTTCGAGTCCCGGGTCGGGTCAAGTTTAGTTATTGAGTCTTTCTGTATAGTAAACCTCATTAACACCCCGCAGTTGGGTAGTTGGCGGTGTTTCACCCCCGTGCCTCGGAGAGCACGCAAAGCCGTCGGTTCTGCTCCTTAACTCTCACTGGTCGTATCAAGCAGTCGTCTCACCAGAGTATGAGAGTGACAGGAATAGAGGGTGCACTTGTGTCTGCACGTACACTTGTGCACTATAATATCTTCTGCGCACTTGGCTAGTCTCAACGAGATTGGCCGCCGTGGCCGGAATCGGTCAGGAGAACATCAATATTTTATACATGGGAACGTTTGTGAGTATGGATTTTTGTTACTCTTTCATGCCAGAACTAACGAATCTGGATGAAAGGCACAGAGATAGATTTTAGTCTGAAATACTTTTTTTTTTCCCGAAAAAACTTACGATTCCCGTGGGATACGTTTGTTTTTGTTTTCCAAAAGGTGAACCCGAACGAAGCTAGAGTGAGCCGTCAGTAAATAAATAAATAAATATACGTAGGCATGCCTTTTAGAAGCGAAAATATTCCCTTAGTAATACAGTCAATGTTAGACTATGAATAATAAAATTATTTAATAACCTAATTGTGTCTATTGTCTTTAAACTCTGTAACTCAATATAATTAAGCCTCTATAGATTACGAATCATTGAAAGATAACTTAAAATAATAAATAAGTTTACTTGATTCTAATTAACTTGTAATAATAAATAATACTATAGGTCTTATATTGTGAAGTAATATGCTGTATCAAATGCGAGAACAAATAACCAATCGAAATATTTACCATGAATAGGACTGAGCAAGTATTTTTCAAATGAAAGTGTGTAATGGGCATAATTCGTTGGCTTACTATTACAAGGTTCTATGTTAATTTAATGAAGTTTAGTAATTTTTACATAGAACTTCGTTATTTTGTTATCGTAAAAAAAAACAACATAGAACTATGTAAAATTGAATATTTTCTAGTTAAAGTGCCGCTATCTAGTGGTTTGTTTTTGCAAAACTGTAGCTAATGACACATAGAACTTCGTAGTATTAATAACTAAATAAGTACTAAAGTTGTAACATAGAACCTTGTAATAGTGAGCCAACAATAAGCCGTTCTATCTCCTCCTATAAAATCCGTGGCATTTGATGTAATGCGGTAACTTTCGTGTCATCAGACAATCTAGCTGGTGATATGTCAACACAACTTCTAGAATCAAAGAATCCTCGTGAGAAGGATGATTTACTAGTATGTATAGTATCTTTATTTTATTCTTTATATTCCTTGGTAATTTCTTTGGTAACTAAACAATGAAAATTGATTTATATCTAGATAAATACGCTTTAAATTAATACATTCAGCACATATGAGTACGAATCATTTATGTAGGTACTATAAAAAAATGATTTTTGAAAATAATATATACTAACATCAATGTTAAACGATACTATATATTTTTAAATGTAAAACATATTATAAGGAAAAATTTTCGGCAAAGCTAGTATGCTAACCAATAGTCATATTCTTTAATTTGCAAACACATCACAAAATCCCTAAAGAAATATAAGAAAGTTTTCATGAAAAAACTTGTTAAAAATCAAATTAAGTTTATTCCCAATTCGACAATAGTTACCGTCTGCGCCATTCCACGTTTGCAGAGATATAGACAGACTAATAAAATACGTAACATATATGTATGAAAATGTAATTAAAAACCACAAAGCTGAAGCCCCTGCCTATATATCAAGTGTACGTTAATCTACGAAATCGTACTGACGGCGTCTGTTTCGTTGGCACAAGTTAAAGGATAATGAAAATTTTAGTATTATAACTCTATAGGTTATAATTATATCAATTGAATTTTGATTTTTTAAAAGAAAATTTTTATATAAAATAATTTTTTTAAATGATTTTACAGATTTTAAGCAGAGAATACGTAGGATAAATTTAATTTAGTTTTTTAGTTTTTTAAATTGTTAAATTTAGTTAATTAAATTGTATAAAACACTAGCACTGTCCGCGGCTTCGCCCACGTAGATGACCAAAAACCAAATTCTTAAGTTTTACATATTAGTATACTGTTACATTGCTGTTATTGTATTTTTTCTCAGAAATGAGACATTTTCCCGCAGCAAAAAGTATCCTATATGTTGACCCGCATAACCAGCTATCACCATACTAAATTTCATCAAAATCCCTCCAGCGGTTTTTCTGTGATGCGGTAAGAGACAGACAGACAAAAATTATAAAAACTATAGATTCGGCCTCTGTATCGATAATAATGTTTGTTCCAATAAGATTTTCCAAAAATTATTTAAAAGACATTATTATCGATACAGAGGCCGTATCTATAGTTTTTAGAATTTTTGTTTGTCTAGACAGACAGACGTCTGTCTGTCTGTTACCGCATCACGAAAAACCACTGAAGAGATTTTGATAAAATTTGGTATGATGGTAGCTGGTTATTCGGGTCAACATACTCGTATAAGATACTTTTTACTGCGGTAAAATATTTCATCTCTGAGAAATCTAAACTATATATACTATACTAAACTTTAAAACGTTAGTGGGGACGAACCCGAGCGGAGCTAGGGTAAGTCGCTAGTCGATATATATGTATATTATAAATTATTTTAACTTTAATTAAAGTTCATACTTTTGTCATATTTACTCTTAAAGCATAGTATTTGAAGTAAAATACGCACTACTATAATTACACATTATAATAGCTATCCTATTAGCATGAATTGTAAACTATGTATATAATCGTTGAATTTCCACGATCACAAAGCAAATGTTTGAGAACAGTATATTTAGATAATCAAAACAATTCGATATGTTCATTCATGATGGTTTATTAAATGAAGCTAGGAAGCTAAATATGTATTACCTACGTTCCGAATATGGCAACATCTCATGTGAATAATTAGGCAACTATTGGAGTGGGGTATGGATACTCGTAGTTCTAGTACGCTTGAAGTAAGCCGGTTCAATTCCTGGTTGAAGGTTCTATTGAATAGATATTTGTTCGTTTGTATATTTTTCTTGTTTAAATAAAGCTTAAATATTATCATTGCATTGTTTTATACAGGTTGAAAGAGGTAATAGTCATAATATTATTATAATGTAAAATTGAGCATTGTTAGTTTAATTATTATTAAGTACTAGCAGAACCCGCGCTTCTCTCGCGCTACAACTACAAAAAATATCTTAAAAGGTAGTTTCATACAAACTTTCATCCCCTCATTTACCCCCTTATAGATGAACTTCGAAAAATGATAAAACATGTATTTATTTAATTTTATGAAGAACATTAATACCAAGTTTCAAGTAATTCTGATCATAAAATTTTTTTTGGATTGTATTATAACGTGTTTTCCTGTTGAAAAGTAGTAAAAAAGTAGCCTATGTCACTCTCCAGCCCTCCATCAATCTCCACCCAAAAAATCATGCCAATCCGTCCCTCCGTTTCGACGTGAAAAAGGACAAACAAACAAACACACTTTCACAATTTTATAATATTAGTATGGATAGTATGGATAGTGGGGTGATTAAAATATATAAGTATTCGATTAAGAAATCTAAAATATAAGTAATATTTAAATCGATACTATGTATTATATATATTTTAATCGAATGGAGAGATAATTCAAGGAAAGTGAAAATGTTGTGCTAAAGTTGTATCGTTTTTACAAACTTGCAAAACTCTTAGTTATACTGTCTACAAAGAATTACTAAGTGTGTATTATGTATGTGTATGCTATCTCTAAATGTTTTAAAAATTAAAGCCAAAACTAGATTTTGTCAAAAAAAATCAAAATCACTTTACACTTTTTTCTTATAGCTTTTATAAGCCAATCCATTAATTTAAAAAAGAATAACAAAAACTGGTCCACAATAATAGTTTATAAAACTTTTATATAAAACATTAAATGACACACAAAAAATATATTCCAATATAGTACTGTTTTTAAAACATTTGAGAATAATCGCCTCAAAAAACAAAACTTAATCTGGAAGTTAGCTCTCAAAAATACAAAAGAAATACAAAATTTAATACAGATTCAAACGAAACCAAACACTTGCGCTATGCGGTACAAAGCGCTTAATCCATAGCATTTGGTTTTAAATTCAATTAGACATTTTTAGCCGACTCTAGAGACATCCAATTATAAGAAATCTAAGATCGAGATTATTATAAGCTACAGTTTTCGTATATAGTACAGAAACTGAGAAAATACAAGATTTTGCCCGGGGCTTCGCTCGTATGGTAGGTAAGTCTATATAATGAAACCTATGCATTAATCCAGACTAAAAGCTATATGTCGTGCTGGGGGAGAAGGGGGGACTTATTGGTTCCGGCAACCCAGCAGGGTCGTGAGGCCAAGAAACGCACTTGGTAGACAACCCATCCCGGTGGAATGTGTACCACGCAGGTTACTCCTGGTACTTGAAGCAACCCGTTAGTTGTTGTGGTGTACCTCGACAGGCCAGCTGTTAGTATATTATAACACCTTAATGCTAGGAACTAGTATCCATCATCCATTTCCAACAAAATGGTATAAAAATAGATTGTAGATTCAATTAATAGCGGGTCAAGTTAGAGGGAATTATAGATAGCCGCTATTATACGAATATTACTATATCAAAATTTCAGCTCGTGACATGAGCAAAAAGAAAATAAAAATAGCTAGTTTTTGCCACGATTACTATGGTCTATAACAGAGAAATCTAAGACCAAATGTATGAAAATAAAATATTTACTTTTAAAACAATACACAGCGTTTGAACATCTTTAATTTCATCTAAAAGGTTTAAATACCCTCTTTCTCAAAATAAGAACCATTACTGACAGAATGAATCTACTTCAAGTACTTATAACCAAATCCCAGCTTAAGCTAAACCGTCCTACATTTATACGGAAACGCGTATTTCTTCGAGCATGCAATCATTGAAGCTATCGCACAATCCTGTAATATATTTTAAATGAAAAATGTGATTTAGTTTTCTTAATTACTGTTAATTAATATTAAAAAAAAAAACTTTTGAAATAAATATCTATCCGTTTTGACCTTGATTTGATAATTTGTTTATCAAATCCAGATTATGTTCCACCCACGTCGGCTTTGAATTTTATATATTACTCGCCTCACTCTCGCTTCGCTCGGGTTCGTCTCTAGGTGATTCTTTAAATTGACATAGCTTTTTTATTTATGAACTGATTGAAATAAAACAAATAGTAAATGTTAAGTGAAAATTATCACAATACATTGGTGAAAACCACACTCAAATCGGTTAAGTTCTTTCTGAGATTAGCGCACACAAACGCACAGACAAACAGACAAAAAAAATATTTTTGGATTCTATTGCGTTAATAAAAATTCCCAATAATATTTTATCTCAAATATCTTGCATGCTCAGACAGCAATCAGTTACTACTACTTTTATTATATGTATAGATAAATATATTCAAACTAAATAAACACGAGACTAAATAAATAAATTAAATGTAGATGTAGAATAAATATTATTTATTCCCACTCATATTTTACATTCATTGCTTATAAATAATTCAAGAAATTCAATAAATATAGTATTTTAATTAAATAAAATTATTATGCCGTTTATTTATAAGCAGAAACCAGTTAAATTAAAGAAAAATAAAACTCACCTAGATTCGATACGGTAACATATCTGAGCTAAAGGAAAAAGTTTCTAACTTTCTACATCTTAAATCAATATTTTATTCCAAGCTCGACTGGTTGTAATGCAGAGAAGGTAAACCCAAAAAAGTATTTTAAAAAACATTCAGTATATTTCCTAAATGAATCTCCAAATTGAATATCTATTCATAGTTTAAAAGCTTTTGGGTTGGTGACATTAAATGAAAATACTGCTTTACCTTAATCCTGTTAAACAACGCGGTTTGTCTTTTTAAATTGCCACAGGTATATGCGGTATGAAATGTGCGCTTTGAGATCAAACTGAGCGCAAGGCGCCTTAGAATTAAATTTCGTTGGGATGTCGGCACGCGGCACACGAAATATGGCGACGGAGTTCTAGAATGATCCGGAATTTACTGGATACAACCGGTTCAGACCGGTTTGTACGCACTAGGGCTTTTAATTTAGAGTGCAGTTTTATCTTCTTCCGTCTGTTTAAATGTGAATTACAAATATTTTTTCATGGAAATAAAATATGTAATAAAATTCGCTTTCACTCGTGAATAAGGCGGAGATATATTTGTTTAAAATTTTTATTACATTTATGCACTCTTGTTTATGGAAGCTCATAAAGAGAACATTAATCCTATACAGTTTTGTGTTTTCAGTTTCAGTATTGAGGAATTAGAATTTACCACCTCCAGTGTAGTAAATAGTGCAAAAAATATTTCAACATCGATGTAGCATTATTTAGATGTTAATTTATAAAAACATGTATTATTTATAAATGTATGGTTAATGCTCGCGTATTATTTTTACCCCCAAATGAGAATTCTAAAATAAAAATGAGATCTAGTCAAATATTAAAGCTGACATTATTTATATTACTTTTGTCGATTGCAAGGTAGATTAAAATTAGAAATAAAAAAAATAACTTTAAAAGTCATCTACAAAAAATATGTTATTTAAATAAATAGTTATAAAATTTATCCAAACTAAACTAAACTTTTCGGAAATAATTTTTTTGTTTGAGACAGTTCATAAAACATTTTACAGTATCAATAAGTAAACATAATTTCAGAAATGTGGAATAAAATCATCGGATTTCAAATTTTAGCAGAAATTAAAAATACCACCGTGCGAATAAACCACTATCATTCACCGATTTCGCTTTGGATGCTGATTTTTTTCCGTCTTCTCAGTATCTAGACTGATATTCCATTTAAATTTCAAAATTCCACACTGGCATTGCATTTCAATCATTAGTGTTTGAAAAAGCAATACATTGTTAGTTTCTCTCAGAATTTTAGGCAATTTTTGGGTGCCTTCTCATTCGAATATCATGAATGTTTAAAATAAGGGAATATTTTAGTTTCTCTTCCCGTTTTTTGGTCGCGCATAGAATAATTATTTCACAACAGATCTTTTGATTGTTTTATTTTGTTAGATAAATAAAAACTATGTAGCCAATATTATAATAAAAACTTTTTAACAAAAAAATAAAAACCGACTTCAAACAAAAGCACTAAAAAGTAAAAAATAACTGATTGGTAGTTTTCATTTACTATACATACCTAATCAAATATTTTCGAAGTCGGTGTGCTTTGCTTTGTATGGGCTGGCACCGATTTCGAAAATATTTGATTAGGTATGTATTTAATAGGTAAGCTTTAATTACTTAGCCAAAGCACACCGACTTCGAAAATATTTGATTAGGTATGTATAGTAAATAAAAACTACCAATCAGTTCTTTTTTACTTTTTAGTGCTTTTGTTTGAAGTCGGTTTTTATTTTTTTGTTAAAAAGTTTTTATTTTTCCCTTTTTAGTGTAGAAAGTAGTAGCATAGTAAGGATTCTAACGTGTTAGGCTTGTCAAATCAAACAAAATAAGCCCAAACTCAAAGTATCTACTATTAGCCGTTGAAGAGTTCCACCTATCCACCTTCTGGCCTTGCCATCAGATCAGGTCAACAACACCGAACCACTGTACTATCAACGAAAATAGAAATACTTGCAAAGTTTTAAGTCAATATGACAATTAGAAGTAGGTTAAATTCATCATTAGTTGTTTTTCCACCCTTAGGGGTGGTATTTTTTTTGAAATTTAAATGGGACCAATCTGGAAGTATACCCTTTCAAACAAAACAAAAATTGTCCAAATCGGTTAATAAATGACGGAGTTCTGAGGTAACAAACATAAAAAAAAAAAAAAAACACAGTCGAATTGAGAACCTCCTCCTTTTTGAAGTCGGTTGAAAAAATATGTTTAGTGTGAAACGAATATATGTATATGTGTATATATATATATATATATATATATATATATATATATATATATTATAAATGTGAATGTTTAGATGTTTGGATGTTTGTTACTCAATCAAGCTATAACGGTTGAATTGATATAGATGAAATTTGGCACACAGATGGATTATTTTGAAATAGCACATAGCCTACTTTTTATTACAGAAAAATTTACGGTTCCCGTAGGATAAATTTGTTTTTGTTTTTCTAGAGGTGTACCGGAGCGATTTTTTTTTAAAGCGATTTTATTTTTAAGTATATATTACGCGTTATAATTGCCAATTGTGAATCGAGTTTGATAATCCTTTATTTAATGAATGGATTATTTTTCAAATGATGGAACTACCCGTTTAATTTTTAAACAATACACACTGAATTCAAAAACATCAACTAGGCAATTATTTTACCACAATTATCTGTAATAAATAGGCAAAGGCAAAACAGTTACCTATTTCTCTTCTATTTGTCAACCAATTTTTTCTTTATTTAATAGCTATTGATTCGTCAATAGCTATTTTAGTGTTATCAATAAAAAAAAATTAGAATCCGTATTTTTTTTATATAGATAGGTAAATTCTGTTCATATAATATTGTTTCCCTCAAATTTTCAATAATAGTTTTCGAATTTCAACCACTTGGTGAACACTAGTTGGGATAGATATAGTACCTTATTAAGTAAAACAAATCCAAAGGAACTAATCTAGCTAAGGCATTATAAAATAATAAAAATATTTAAGAACGTGTATTATTACACTTTATTAAATGTATAATATGTTTAATCAACGCAAACTAATAACTGACAATAAAGTTTCTACTACAGAAGATAATATTACCGAGGATACAAAATAAACATTTGCATAAAAAAAAATATATTTTTACTATAATTTGTTGATTCTACGAGCGAAATATATTTCTATTACGAAACTATGATTATAAGGCGCCTAGTGCGTGCGTAGATAATTATGAGTATGTATTGGGACGGTGGATACTAGTTCGAATTGTATTATAGCTTTAATAAGTGTTTGTGATGTCATATGTTGATTTAAAATACGATATTCCTTAAAAATACAGTATTTGCTTGGAAATCAAAGGGTTTTATTGCACCTATTGCATCTTTCATGACCTATCCCATGGCCACTAAGGTCAATCTCCAGTTCCTTACTTCCGGTCCCTGCCATTGCGTAAAAATTGCGTATTCCGTTATTGTAACTAGATGGGGGGCTTCCATTTCGTTACATTGGCTAAGACGTGGTCTTCACTCCAGGATGTGTCTATTAATTATCGGTCTTACGAGTAATGTTTTCAAGCATCACAAGCAAATCATTGGACAGATGTTGATGAAATTTAATATGGTGATAGCTGGTTATCTGGGACAACATATAGAATATTTTTTACTACGGGAAAATATCTCATCTCTGAGAAATCTGTACTAGCCGTTAAAACGTACGTAGGGACTAATCCGAACGGAGTTACTAGTTATTATAATATAAGGATAAATTGACAATCAATTAATGGAGAAGAAAAGAGCCACAAATAATGGTTTAACCACTGATATACTAATTTTACAATGTAAGATACTTTATATTTTTCTTATAAATTCTGCCAATGCATAGAACAAAATCTTTAACTGTACAGCATAACTCTTTTAACGTGAAAATTCCTTTGTGCTACGCTTCTCAACGTTCTTTTGAACGTAAAATGTCGTTTGTACCAACCTCTAGTAAAGCAGCGATCACAATATAATAGTTTCGTTTATGTAATTGTACTTATTGATTGATTTTTATTCTATTTATTTATACGTAAATATTAGAATTATTTTTTACTCAATCTATTATACATATAATAAAATTGTAACTAAGTCCAATCTGTACATTAAATTTTTTTTGGAAAATATTATAGAAATAGTCATTATTATCGATACAGAGGTTGAATCTATAGTTTTTAGAATTTTTATCTGTCTGTCTGCCTGTTCCGCATCACAGAAAAACAACTAGAGGGATTCTCATGAAATTTGGTATGGTGATAGCTGATTATCCAGGTCAACATATAGGATACTTTTTACCGCAGGAAAATATCTCATTTTTGAGAAAAAATACAAAAACTGCATTGTAAGAGTATACCTACTAATATGTAAATTCTAATAATTTGGTTTTTGGTAATCTGAATGCGGGCGAAGCAGCGGACAATGCTAGTATTATATATTATGATTTTTAGTATGGTATAATTATAAAACAAATTCGTATTATAAATGCAAAATTATATTTCTTGGTTAACCCTAATTTACTGCAGCTTCGGAGCAAGGATTTAATGTGATTTGTAACATATTTTGTGGGCCTTATAATAGTACAATTTTGTTTTCCGGCAAAATTGTTAAAATAAAATAATATGAACATTAAAAATGGTACCACCACATTCTTCTTTTCTGTGCCATATTCATTTTCTCGAGCCTTTGCCTAATTTCATTGGGTAGTCACAGGGCTCAAGATTTTCAAAAAACCATTGTTAGTTACATTTTTGGTCATGCTTAATTCTTTCAGATACTTCTCAATCGTCGTCAACCAAGTGACAGTTTTCCACATCTTCACGTTGGTTGTTACTAAATTATTGAAGATATACGGAACAAAATTTTTTATGAAACCTTTTAAATAAAATTGTTAAAATTGGGTAATAGATATATCAATATATTAATAAAAAAAAGATCTATGTATACTTACTTACTTACGTACTTAATAAAAACATTAATTATAAAAATAAATATTGACTTTTGCCAAGATCCAGTAAAAAGCAATTCAGATCATTCAACGCTGAGTGTTTAATATTATACTTATCTACAAGTTACCTCTTTCTCTATCGCATAGCTCTTATCTACCAGTTTAGATACAGTCGATATCGCTTATAGAAAACCTAATGGTAATTGCATATTTTGTTTCAGTATTTTAATGCTTAGTTAATGTCATTTCCATAGCTTATGAGATAGCGTTCGAATGTAATCTTGCCAAGGGGATCTAAAATCGCTTAGGAGGTGCGTTAGGGTTACGTTCAACTATCGGCATCAGGGTTCGTGAGTGGCACAATTATATATATATATATATATATATATATATATATATTATACGTCTTAACTCTGCTAAATGGGCCGGCCCATGAAGAAATGAGACGGAACACCAACCGTACCATACGTGTGCTTTATAAGCGTATCTAAAGACTTATACACACTATGCTTTATAAATGCATCCACCACGTACGTTGACACGTCTATGTGTTATCTCTTTTGATAAGCAAAAAATGACTTTCGCTTGCTTTCACTTGTCTTGCATCGCCAAACAATTTATTTTTTACTTGCACGTGAACTACGCGTCCATTATGCCTAGTCATGAACATACGAACATACCACAATTTATGATACAGGAACGCCAAATCCCTTATACTCGTAAAAAACCTTCGTATGAATAGACCCTATAATACAAAGTATGACTTTTGTCTCTGTCGCACCTTTCCGCCATATTTAGTTTACGGCTGGCAAAGAAACACTCAATCCTTTCTCTATGTCTATGAATTAAATAGACCATGTTTAGTTATTTCTTCATAATATGATCTCATATATCAGACATGTAATATTTTCTTAGATTTATGCGAATGTTTGACATTTTTAAATAAAACTATCTTTTCGGATTATTTAAAAATATCAGACATCTGTCAATATCACAAAAGAGGTATTAGTTTTTAATTCTATTATAGTAAAGAATGTACATGTTGATGAAAAATATAATCTATACATATAATAAAATTGTAACTAAGTCGAATCTGTACATTAAATATTTTTTGGAAAATCTAATTGAAATAGACATTATTATCGATACAGAGTCCGAATCTATAGTTTTTAGAATTTTTGTCTGTCTGTCTTTCTGTCTGTTACCGCATCACGAGAAAACCACTGGACAGATTTTGATGAAATTTGGTATGGTGATAGCTGGTTATCCGGGTCAACATATAGGAAACTTTTTACCGCGGGAAAATATCTTATTTCTGACCAAAAATACAAAAACTGCAATGTAAGAGTATACTAATATGTATGTAAAACCTAAGAAATTGGTTTTGGTCATCTAAGCGCGGGCGGAGCCGCGGGCATTGCTAGTAAAATAATATAGAAAAACTTAAACTTCTTTATTTACTACAAAAAAAAAAGAATATTTTTTATCTTAATCTAAGCATTAAAAGAGATTCATTATAAATAGAATCCCAGTGATCCGTTTAATTTGATGTCGGAATACTAAATTGCCTTCTTGTTTAGACGTGAGCCATTCATTTATGTATTTACGTCGAGCCTGGCGTGCGGTTAGAATTACGTTAAAGGCTTTAATTTAATTTTAGAACGACATTTCACTCATATGTGAACATGTAATTGCAGATGAACACACATACATACAAGCATACATTGGTTATTTTTAATGATTATATCAGACTAGCATTGCCCGCAGCTCCGCCCGCGTTCAGATGACCAAAAACCAAATTCTTAGGTTTTACATATTAGAATAGCTCTTACATTGCAGTTTTTGTATTTCTTGTCAGAAATAAGATATTTTCCCGCGGTAAAAATTTTCCTATATGTTGACCCGGATTACCAGCTATCACCATACCAAAATTAATCAAAATCCCTTCAGTCTTTTTTCTGTCACGCAGTAACAGACAGACAGAAATTTTTTTAAAAACTATAGATTCGGCCTCTGTATCGATAATGATGTTTATTTCAATAAAATTTTCCAAAAGATATTTAATGCACAGATTCGGTTTAGTGTATATTCAATACAAGTAATTATAATATATATATATATATATATATATATATATATATATATGTATTATAAGTATGATGTACATTCATAATATGTAGTAGTGTACATATACATATTATGGATACGTAGTTATGTACGTATTATGGATACATACTATTATATGGTAGTTATTGAACCTATACAATATACATTACATGTGTACTCGTATATGGTAGAAAAGTCAACAGAGGTTACATATCTTTAGCTTAATCATTAAGGATGCAGGGTCAAGTTGAGAAGTAGAGATGCTACTTTATATTCCGGGAAAAAAAGCATTCCCATTTGATAGAATATACAAAATAACCTTAAATGTTGTTGAAAGGTGTTTGTCAGGATTTTTGTGCTATGCTATGACCTAATTGATTTTGACTCATTGCTTTGCCCAAGTGAAATGTTAAAAAACTTTTAAAAAATAGAAACCGACTTCCAGGCACTAAAATATAAAAAATAACTAAACGGAGGTTTTCATTTAGAATAGATATCTAATCAGATATTTTCGAAGTCGGTGCCACCCGATGCAAAGCAAATCTAATATATTTCGAAACGTAAAATACATATTTACCTATTAGATATTCATATCTTAAAATATTGTCAGCTGGCTATACCCTTTGAAACAAAAAAAAAATCCAAATCGGTTCAGGCGTCTTCGAGTAATTGGAGAACATACATAAAAAAAGATTCCGACGAATTGAGAACCTCCTCCTTTTTTTGGGAAGTCGGTTAAAAATTGCAATGATATTAACGGAACATTAAGGTTGATGTTCAACTTGCAAGCTTTGAAGCTATTAATAAGAGAATGAATCTATTGATAATGTTCCCATGAGAGTGCTTTTTAAATTAGATACGCCAATTTTCATTGAGCAATGAAAATGCAGCTAAAACCACATCTACATTTGTTCAGTAGTTTTCTATATCAGCGCATTCATTAATATAGGCAGAAAGACAGACTATCACGAAGATTTTTCTTCTATAAGTTTAGAAATTTTTTCCTTTAGACTATATTAAAAATATATATTAACTTTAACTTAAACAACAATAAAATATTCCTCTTACAAAAAAATACAATATTTGTATTTTATAATGCAAATCAGGTATAATTTATAAAAATTAAAACGTCTGCCAAGGAAATGTAAAATCTGGCAACACTTCCTGCAATTTAAAATTAAATAAAAGTCAACTTAAACTCGTTGCCCTCATCTTACTAATGAATGTCGAATTTACAGGAGCGTATAGTTTCTGACATTATATCTGGACCGGTCTTTGTACAGATTATGAGACCCTAAGGGGTTACAGAAATCTAATTTGGATATTACGAAATTTGTTACTTTCGTATAGAGGGTTGAAGACGCGCAATGCGAGACCCAATGAACACAGGTTTTCTTGAAAGTATTTCCCTCAATTAAATTTACATCCTTTTTGTATGTATTTCTGTTAAAATGTCGCAGCCAAGTGGAACTAACTGATTAAAAGGTGTGGGGCAAATATTTGTTTCGATCAGACAGATTTTGTTTTATTTATTTGAAAGGTATTTCATTAGATGTGCTTAAAATACTTTAAGTTAAATTCATATTTATAATATTACAAGGGGCTAGAAAAACAAAAACAAATCTATCCCACGGGATCCATACATTTTTCCAAGATAAAAAGTAGCCTATGTGTTATTTTGATATATGAGCTATATTATTGTAAAGTTTCATTAAAATCCATTGAATAGTTTTTGAGTGAAAGAGTAACAAACATCCATACATCTATCCATCCTCACAAACTTTCATATTTATAGTATTATTAGAATAAAACCGATTGTTTTGTTTGTTTGTCTGAACGAACTCTCTGGAACTAAGCAATTTGTTTTTTTTTTTATATTTCATAGCTTATCTTTTGAAGGCTGGTATAAAGTTAGGCTTGGAGCGGATACGCGCAACCGGTTTCATGTGCAAAATGTCATTTAAAAGTTGTGTATAATAAAGTTTTTTTTATATAATCACAAAATCTATTCATAATTTTCAAATATATTTATAAATAACTTATAATATTTTCATATTATATTAGTACTTACATGTGATGTCTTATAGAGTCCTAACTTAGATATTCACACACCACCTGAAACAATTACAATTTACTATTAATATGATTAATTACATAATACCAAGAATTATTTTAAGAATAAAGAATTATATATTACACTAATTCTTCATTAAACTAAACTACGATTATAATTTTTCAGTCAATTAATAATTGACGACACGTTTGGCTCAGTTTATAGTGACCCAACTTGCTGTGCCAGCGGTCGCGGGTTCGACTCCCGTTGGCGGCATTTATTTGTGTGATGAGCACAAATGTTTGTTCTTCAGTCATGGGTATTTATAGTTATAATATTTATGTATTTAAAGTTATATATGTGTAGTGGATTAACTATCTGGTATCCATAACACATGCCTCGTACCTTACCATTGAACTAGATGGTGATGTGGGTTAATGTAAAAAAAAAAGTTTGTAAAAGGTGTATTATAATAAAGTATTTTATAAGATAAAAAAAACTTTTGCGTTATGTGATAGTAAATAGATTTTTAATACCAAATTGAAAACTTCCTCTATTCTGAAGTCGGCCAAAATGTAATAACCTTTAAATTTCTCTCGTAAACGGAACACGTGTTTGGAGATGCATCACCTGTGCGGCTCTCGCTCACTTCAAACCGAGTGACTACAAATTGCATAACGTTTCAGAATTTGGCACAATTTAAAGCAATGTAAGAATAAATGAAAAACTATAATAATATTATGCTGTAATACTATGCCTTCTGTAGTAGGGGAGCCCAAAAGAGGATTTTTGGAGTTACTCAAGCGCGGTAGATTAACATAAGGGGTGATACCTTGCACTCTGTTGAATACCTCCACCATAATATAAGCCTTCTATATAAGGCTACGCGTCTAAACTAGGGCAACTGATCAAAATATTTTTTAAATATTTTGTGTGTGCGCGTGTGTGTGTATTGGTGTGTCTGCCTGTGCGTGTGTGTGGGTGTATGTGTGTGAGTGTGGGTGTATATGTCTCTCTGTGTGTGTATGTGTGTCTGCGTATATAAGGCACGCTAAGTGAGGGTAAGTCACTAGTATATAGTAAAATGTTATATAGTTATATCTTTTATCGTCCCCTTGCTAGTACATTAAAACATAATTAGTAGGGCAGAAAGTCCCCAATGCGGTTTGGTGGATCTCATATATCTCTTTCGAAAACTAATTAGTTTCTCTCAAACATGCAGGAATGAGATTCGTACATGAAAACCTCAGACGTGCGAAACACCAGCATTTTGTCACTTGGCTTCCACTACTTGCAAATAGATTTTGCTGATATATATTATTAACAGACGTACATACACTTTAATTTTAATTATACATATATACTAGCGATTTACCCTTGCTTGGCTTTGGTTCGTCATTAGATACGTTTTACCGGTTAGTATAAATTTCTCAGAGATGAGATATTTTCCTAAAAAGTATCCTATATGTTGATCCGGATAACCAGCTATCATCATACCAAATTTCATAAAAATCTGTCCAGTGGTTTCCTCGTGATGTGTTCCCAGACACACAGACAGACAGACAGAAATTTTAAAAACTATAGATACAGTCTCTATCGACAATAATGACTATTTCAAGAAGATTTTCCAAAAAATATTATTTGTACAGATTCGACACAGAATTTTATTATAGGTAAAAATGTACATAATATCAAAAATAAACTTATGTATATAAAATATACTAATAATGATAGACTACAATTTCTTAATGTGATGATGAAAAAAGTTTGAAGGCTCGAACTTACTCGACGTTAGATATTAGTTTACCGGAGGCCCAAATAAACTACTCGACGAGTGCGTCCGAGTTTTATCAAATTTATTCCGACTATTAGACCGAAGAAATCCGGTGTTCTTTGTGAAAAAAGTTTCCTTTTATCATCCCATCCTTTGGAATACAATGGGATAATGAAGTAATGAAGGCGAGTTTCAAGTATGTTTCGCTTTTAAATGTTCTCAACAAGTTTGCGGTTTGGTGCTTATTCTGTTTGGTTTTATATACTTAGTTGTATTATTATAAATACAGTAAAGAACATACAAGATATGAAAGTATTTTGGTTATCTGGTCCAACCATTAATTTTACTTTTGAGTTTTGACATAAGCACGTCTATGAAGTTCCATAATTATTGACAAGCAATTATCCATGAACGAATTAACCACAATTATCATAGAAAAAAAATAATACTTCATACGGACGCAGGTTTTTCTTTTAAATAGTGAAGCGACTCACTCTATAACTGCGATATTTATCGATCGATATTTTGGGAGCCCATAGATACACAATCTGTGGAATAGAAACTTTTAAACGCGATTGACATAGGCTATATTACTATACAGCAACATATGCTTATAAAACAATACAAAATGTTGAGCAAAAATAACATATCAATATATGACGACACGTTTGGTTCAGTTTTTAGTGACCCTACTTACCGTGCCAGTGGTCGTGGGTTCGAGTCCCGCTGAGGGCATTCCTTTGTGTGTTGTGACTACAGTCATGTGTGTTTATATTTATAATATGTATTTAAAGTTTTATATGTGTAGTGTATCAACTATCTGGTATCCATAACACAAGCCTCGTAGCTTACCATGGAACTAGATGGTGCTGTGTATTAATATTCCAACATATTTATTTAATAGTGTGTCTTCTTTTTTACAGCAATGGATGAAGAAGTTATATAGAATATAGACTGAAGAGTGCTATTGAATTATTTTATGTTTTAATATTACTTTTTGTTCCGATACTTTTGATAAACGAGAAGAATAAGAAGTTTCCAAGTATAAGCAACTTAACTTAAGCCCTTAGGCGTAGTTTTTTTCTTGAAATGTATATTACAGCCCCTTTAAGGGCTGTTGAAGTTGGCCAAATAATGCAAGAAATGTACTATATTGTGATGATACAATATATTTGTAAAGGAACATATGCGAACTATTCATTAGACAAGATAATTATATTTATTTTGACCTACTAAGAACTAAGTAATGTTGTTGAAAGGAAACGTGTTTAAATATAAATTTCAGTGTTATACGTTGTAAGCTCATTTTACTTCAAAAAATCATACATGTATTACGTAAGTGTGGTAAAAAAATAATTATAGTATTATACTAGCGACTTACCTCGCTCCACTACGAGTGGACACGTCCCAAGGTACGTTTTAATAATTAGTATAGATTTCACAGAGATGAGATATTTTCCCGCAGTAAAAATATTTTATATGTTGACCCGGATAACCAGCTATCATCATAACAAATTTCATCTAAAAATGTCCAGTGGTTTTCTTGTGATGCGTGCCCAGAGAGACAGACAGACACACAAAAATTCTAAAAACTTAGATTCGGCCTCTGTATCGATAATAATGACTATTTTAATAAGATTTTCCAAAACAAAAATTAATGTACAGATTCGAATCAGTTAGAATTTTATTATATGTATAGACTATAGATGTATAAAAAAGATAATTTTCTTTTTTTTTTCCTTTAGCTATCCTAATCTACTTAAGATTTTTTTTAATAACACTGCAACAGATGCTTTTGCGAGTGAATCCAACAAAAGTAGTGTAACGATGCTATTCACAAATGGTTGAAAATTGTAAGATAGTAAATGAAAAAGTACAAGAAACAGTAACATCGGCAATTTTATATTCTGTCCGTTGTCGTAAGACTATTGTAGGATATTTTATAATGCACCTTGAGTTTTCAGTTTTTGTACGAAAATTTAAGTATAAGAGCTTTATAAAATATTTGTGTACATTGTCGAGGAAACACAAGTCGTGCATGTCCTTAGCTGTCTTTCTATGCATAAAGGCTTTATACGTTACAAAGCCTCACTCAAATCACGAAGACGTTGTGTTGCAGTAAAACAGAGCTCTTGATATTTATTGTATTGAAGATTACATTTTAGTTATAGAATGAATATATAACAATGTTGGTGTAGTGCTTAACGTTTAAAATTGCTGATCCGGAGGCCTGGAGTTTGAGTCACGTGTACATTTTAAATATTTTTTGCAAAATCTTAATGACATAGACATTATTATATATATTATTATATATATGAATATAATTATTATTATTACTATTATTGATATAGAGGCCGAATCTATAGTTTTTAGAATTATTGTCGGTCTGTCTGTGACCGCATCTCGAAAAAAAAAACAGACGGATTTTGATGTAGTATGATTATAACTGGTCATCCGGGTCAACATATAGGGTACTTTCTACTTCGGGAAAATATCTCATCTCTGAGCTAAACTTTAAAACGTAAAATTGTAAGATTTTTTGTGTGTGTGTACGAGTATACCTACATATAACCTACAAAAGTTTTAGAATGTATATTCATTTTGTGACGTTTCACATGAACATTTTTATTATGTCTATTATGACTAATACCTCATAAGTTCTGAAATATAAGCACGAGTGAGTTTTAGTTAAATCAGTTTATTACATTCAAATATGTCCAAAATAATACAGATTCAATAATAATTTATACATTTTTCCATAATATGAAATATTCCTTAAAATGTCATGGTATAGAGAATATGGGAATAGACTAAACATTGCAATAGGTGACTGAAAACCCATTATTTCATGGGATATAAATATTTTATTCGATTAACAAAAACGCGTCGAAGTAAGATTCTAAACATAGTATAGACGAATCGTTAGTGAAACACAAAACAAGCGGTCGCACGTTATCCGTGGCATTATTGTAACCCTACATAGTTAATCACTGACACAGTGTCTCACACTATTTAACTAGATACTAAAACCGCAGCAACCTATGAACAAAACCACACACAGTGTTCCTAAATGAAAACGCTAGCCATCCTTTGTGATATCAAACACCATTTAACCTTTATTTCGCGTTAAAACTTCGATAGTAATTCTCTCATCCTTAACCTAGTAAGTGAGTTAGAAAGATTTATTCTAAATATTTGAAACTATAATAAATATTTACTTTGTTGCAAAGTTTAATCGATGTTTTTAGGATTTTTCTCGATAAAATGTTATATCTATACATGTATTAAAATTGTAACTGAGTCGAATCTGTACATTAAATATTTTTTTGGATAATCTTATTTAAATAATCATTATTATCGATACAGAGGCTGAATCTATAGTTTTTAGATTGTTTGTCTCTCTGTCTGTCTGAGAACGCATCACGAGAAAACTGCTAGACAGAGTTTGATTAAATTTGTTATGGTAATAGCTGGTTATCCGAGTCAACATATATGATACTTTCTACTGCGGGAAAATATCTCTGAGAAATCTATACTAAACGTTAAAACTTAACGTAGGGACGAACCCGAGCAGGGCGAGGGCGAGTCGCTAGTTATTTATATGGAAAGAGGAACTTAAAGTTTCTAGAGGTTCTAGATCGGTGTTCTAGTATAGAGCTGATTTGGATATACGTACCGGTTATAAAAATATAATATAACACAAAAAAATAGCATGTATATTTTTGGAGTCTCTCTCATAGTACACTGATAATATTATACTTTATTTTGATCAATGATTTGCTGTTTATGCTATCAGTACTATTCTCATTGCCATAAAGATGGCTTACTTCCTTAAAATAATTAATAAGTATTATTCGTTAATTTACAATTTTTGAGAAGAAAATATGAATAAAAATACTATATTATTTTATATATCTAATTGCCCTTGAAAGAAAGATAGCATAATATTAACTTTTTTTTCTATATTATAATAAAATCTGTTATCTATTTTTATTTATTAATATTTATTTAAAACTCAAAACAACTTAAAACGTTATGTAATATTGTAAAAAATAATTATTTTTATGACACTCCATCCATATTATTTCTTAGTCTTTGGTAAGAACATAGAAGTAAGATTATAATATTTTTACTATGGTATAAATTTCCGCCAAATATTAAGTAAACGCTAAGCCAGCTTACACGTAACCGTAGCAAACAATAAATACTTAACTGAATTTGATAGGAATTGGGCTCATGGCCAACATATAGGTTATGAATTATTATTACAGTGTACAACAGGATCTAGCAGGAATATGAATATTATATGTACATACCTTTAATGTAGGTCACTCGATACAATTTATAATAAATATGTAAATGTATACAAATATGTACTTTTTTAGCGGTTAGTATGGAATATATAGACTTTATATATTATATATGTATACAGATATACATAGGTAAGATGAGTGGTTGTGGGTTGTACTATAACGTGTTTTCCCGTGGGAATGAGATAATCTCCCGCGGTAAAATGTAGCCTATGTCACTCTTGAGCCCACCAACTATCTCTACACAAAAAATCACGCAAATGCGTCACTCCGTTTCGACGTGAAAGAAAGACAAACAAACAAACACACTTTCAAATTTATGATATTAAGTATAGATGGCTTAATAAACGTACTATGAAATGAGTTTAAGACTCTTTTAAAAATGAAAATTTGGCTCATCCAAAGACAACGGCTTGACGACTTTCTGCTCTAGATAATGTAAGTTTGATCTCTAGATAGTGGATTTTAATAATAATAGTTTAAAAATTTTTGCAAATTGAAATATTATATGGGTACCCTTAAAATATATCCCATAAAGCCAAACCTAAATCCAAATAACTAAGGAAACATTGGCAAATCACGAATAAATAGTAGAATAAAAATGTGCTACTTTTTTTTTCGTTGACAATTTTTCAGAAGTTTCCGTATATGTAATATTCAGTCCGAGGTTAAACATTACACGTGGCAGAGAAGAGCAAGCGCGTAAATAAAAAAAAACATGCTTTGACTTAAACCATGAAAAGTCACTTTTAATATAATTCAATATTAAATTAAAGAAATTAAAACTGCAGCACTGTGGAATTAAGATAACTAGAACAAAGTTGAGGATCTGCGAATTACCATTTCTTGAGATCCTTTCAATATTATTAAGGAAGCACTAAAATCTTTGAAACTTTGTTAAGCCAATAGTCGCCAGATATGTTATGTAGTGCAATTATTAATAAGTGAGGTCGTTCGTTTGTCTTTCTTTTATCTAGTAACGTAATAATAATACCCTACCGACAGATATCGGTTACGACGTCGCATCTCACTGAAATAAGCTGCATGATATTATATATTATGTTTTTAATAAAAAGATATTATCTATTATATATAAACATTAGATATATAATATATAATAATAAAAATTCTCCGTTCAAAAAGAATCCGTTCTTTACTAGAATTGTTTTTTTTAATTATCATCCATATTCGCCATCTTGGCTTTTTATCATTTGTTGTTACAACGAAATACATACTCTGTGAAAATTTCAACTGTCTATCTATTACGGTTTATGAGATACAGCCTTCTGACAGACGGACGGTCACAGCGAAGGCTTCGTATAGGGTTTCGTTGGCACACTTTCGGGTACGGAACCCTAAAAAGTATGTGCAAGCACAAGTGTAATGTTTATTACTTTCACTCTCAAAATGTGGTGGGACAGCAATTCGATACGAGCTGTGAAAGATTAGACGCAGGACGGCTTTATGTACTCTCCGAGGCACGGAAGTGTAACATCTCCAATTTCCCAACTCCGAGCAGTAACTGATAATTTGATTACAAAAAAACCCAAATAACTATACTTGGTCAAACCCAGGGCCTTTGGATATATTTTTATATTAATTTTTTGAACAGTGCAATATTTTTAGAGAAATGATTTGATATCCCCTAAATAATTATTGTGAAAGTTGCGAATCAGAAAATGTAAACAAAATTAATGAATTATGACTTGTTAGAAAATATTTCATTCGATTTTTTGTATAAGATTCGAGAGACATTGTCATAAAAGGACAATGAAATACAATTCCCGTTTTAGCTGATGTAACATCGCTGAAAGAAAATATTAATCGACTAATATCATCGCAGAGATATAAGAATACTTATTGTAATCTAAACATTTATGGATATCTATATAAAAGCTTATTGAGTATATGATAATATAAAAGCTTGACTTTTTGACTGACTTAAAATAGAGGGAATTTGGGATGGACTTATGGTGAACCGACATTTTAAAAGTTTCTCTGAACTTATCTTTTCGGATTTTATTATGGATTTATTTTAATTTATTTTGGTTTCCGACGTTTCGTATGTTTTACAGCAAAGATGGACAAACACGGGAGAGACTAAGGTTTCAAACGTCTCAAAAGTTATTATACACATAGGTATATGTAGTTATTACAGACAGTATTTACTCGCAAAAATATACAATTATTCGAAAGACATAGACAAATGGCACCGAAATACCTTATAATATTTAAAAATAAAATATTAAAATAAAACGACGTGAATATGCGAAAACATAGTTTCAATTAAAATGTCAAATATTCGCTTAAATCTAAAAAAGTATTATGGGATTTTTATTATCCTTTTTTAATGGAGAGATTATAGTTACTTCAAAAGTGGTCCTATATCTTCAAAAGAAGATTAGTGGACCTATGAGTGTACCTTTTAGTTAAAAACTAATCTATACATCATAAGACAAATATAATTGATGTGTCTGTTTGTAATGTCAAAATAACAACTTCTTAATAAATACATATTATAAAAGTGTATATACTATAAGAAAAAAAATGTTTGTCTGTCTGTATGTTCCGGCTAATCTCGAAAACAACTAGATAAATTTTGACGAGACTTTTACTGTCAGATAGCTGATGTTATAAGGAGTAACTTAAGCTACTTTTATTTTTTTTTAAACAATTGAGGTTCCGCGAAAAAAAAATCACGACATTGTGATCAAAATCCGCTTACCTAGAGACACACCCTTGTGACGTGAGGGTAAGTCCCTAGTGTTATATAATTTTTAATATTCATTAATACAAAGGACTCATGTTAGCTTTTTTCACTTAATTACAAAAGCTCTAATAACCATTAAAATTTCAACTGTCCGATTGTATATATTTATTTTTAGTACTCTAAAATATCATAGATTTTAAAAATATATATAAAAATAAATATTTTATACAACAAAACCTTTACGAATTTAATACTTTTCATGGCATTTTCAAAAAAGCACATGTAATAAACTGAAGAGAATGAATTGTTTCCTAGCTCTTAGCGCTATATTGTGTGATCGCATTCAATGCTAGTAACCTACATTTCACATAAAAGTAGTTCTGCAATTTTAAAAGTAGAACCTAGTAATCTCTGGGCTTATTACTTTTTGTGTTTTGACGTTTGTAAAATGTTAAACTTTAATTGTTAGATTGGTTTTTGATTGAACATTTTGTGGAGATCCATTTAGTGTAGTGGAAGCATTACGATTATTTTTACTGCAGTTTTAAGAGATAGGTTCGTTCTAATAGTAAAAATATTAAAAAAAAATTGCTTACTATACAGAACATGCCTTTTTAAATTACTCGAGTAAATCAAAGTTTGAGATTGTCGATATAAACCACTGGTAAAGTTTAATAGTTTTAGGCAAAATAGATAGGTATATAATAATGCCATTATTATAATATATAGTGTAATTTAACACAATAGAAACAAGTGTCTGTCAGACCGAATCCAATATATTTGTCTATATGTGTGTACGTATCCTCTAGTTTACGGAATAGCTAAACAGATTTTGATTTTAAATAAAACTTTCAGTGGTGAGAGGATTCGGATAAGAATATCTCGTAGCACGTCGTAGTACATCGTAGCACGTCGTAGCACGTCATATAACTCAAGTAGAATCGCGGGAGATATCTATTTCAAAATGATTAAAAACAAATCCAAAAGTTACGCTGCTAAACAAAGAACTTATAATTATGAAAGTAAATTCGGCTTAGCTGTGAAAATTTCGAAACCTGCACATTTTCTCACGATGTATTCTGACGATGCAAAGCTGTAGGAACATATTCATAATACAAAAGCAGCTTGTTATTAACCGCATACATAAATAAATTGTTATCAATACATTACTTAGTTATGAGATCATAAAATACTTGTATTATGTACATACATATTACCTACACGTATTTTTTTATATTATTTAGATGTTTTTTTTAATTACGATTTATTTTAAATTGTATTTAATTGGACGTCAACACATACAAAACTAAAATCTCAGATATGTTTAATCTCGCATCACTTACGTACTACTTTCAATAGCTTTTTTGTTTATCGCAAATTATCGCTATTTATTTAATTTAAAAGATAGATAGTAATTATTAAACTCACTCGAACATCATAGATTTAGATTCTCAATACAAAGCAGAGGTCAAGTTTAATAGTTTTAGATAAAATAAGCGGGTGTATAAAAATACCACAATGGAGCTATATATAATAATAATTGTTGGCTTCTATAATAATAATCTATACTAATATTTTAAAAAGGTAAAGTTTGTGAGTTTGTAACGTTGTAGAGGGTAATCTCTGGATCTACTGAACTGATTTAGATGAAATTTAATAAGAAGATAGTTTGAGATCCTAGGAAGGACCCCGGAAATCATCCCGTAAGGGGGTGAAAATGGGGATGAAAGTTTATATGGGGAATCAACCTAGGGACGAATCAAATAGTGATGAATCGCTAGTAATGAATAAGATTTATAATTCAGCATTTTTAGCGTTTTTGCTGGGTACAGCTCTCCAATGCGTACGAGGGGGATAAAGAAATAGCCCACCACAATGGCCAAGTGCGAGTTGGCTTCCACTTTTTTTTGAAAACTAGCTACATTTCTTCAGACTTGCAGGTTTCACGATTTATACCTTCAGCATAAGGCTACAAAAATCATGAGTCGCATATGAAACCTCAAAGGTGGTTTTCAGAGCTTGATTCCGCTTTTCTTGGTTTTGCAACCAAAAATATCATTATCTTACTGGTACTTTAAATTTAATTAAGTTACTAATTAATAAAAATATTATAATACTCATGTATACACCTCATATATGTTATGTATATAAAAAAAAACATTCTTTGCCATTTATATAACAATTATAATAAAATAAACGCATTACAACAAACCCAAATTAATTTACAAAGTGAAAGAAAAAGGTTAGCGGTCCTGAAAATTAAATGATTCAATCAAAGAATAGTTTCAGAAGCTAGACTGTTAAAAATAAAAGTTTTTGAGAGTTCGACGTCCCATTAGAACAATTAGCGTAACTCGATTTGGCAAACTAAAAGTGTCGTTCTAGTTACTAAAAACTGTAACTTTCTTAATTAGACTTTTATGTTTTTGGACCTAACTAAATGAAAAGTAACTTAAATCACAAACTTTTAAGTGAAAACCATATTAGTTTTTTAGTGCAGAGAACAAGAATGTTCGGTTTGTTCGAATTAAGTTTAGTTTCTAACGTCGTAATTATACCGCCAACTCAGAACTTCAGAGCAGCAGTTCGATAGAATCTAGCACTATATATATTTTTAGAAGTTCACCACTGAATAATGTATATAACTTAAATTTTGGAAGTTTTAATAGTAATAAATCTTCTATATATAATAAAAAACATATGAGAAATCTAGACTAAACATTATAACGTAAATAGGTACGAAACCGAGCGGAGCGAGGGTGAGTTGCTAGTATAAAGTTTTTATATGTTTATGTATATTTGTTACTTCGTCACACTGAAACAGATAGATGGATTTGGATGATTTTTAGTACACAGATAAGCTATAATCTGGAGTAACATGTAGGCTATTTCTATGTATTAAAAATATTATATTAACTGTACGAAAATAAGATAAAGAGTAGCGTATGTGTTCTACCTAAAATTATATTCTCCATACAAAAATCTCTCACTCCATTACTGCATTAAAGATGAACAAACTAAGATCTCTATGCATTTATAGTTAGTCATAATATTTAGACATAATTATGTCGTTTTTTTTTTAAATAAATCATTTTTATGATATTTTCTTGATATTGGTATTATATTTGACTGTAACACTGTTTATTGCAGTGCGAGTTCTACAATAAGGCCCGTATAAGACTTTCTGTTAATTCAAGAGATGTTATCCGTTTTAATCTCGCTATGGCGTTAAAAACCACTTTAACAAACGTGGTGTCTCTTTACAAATATTAAATCATATGTCTAAAGTGACTCTGAAAATATCACTTGGGAAATGCATTTGTATATTTACAGGTGGTTATATGGAACTCACTAGCTAGGAAAACTAGTACTATCCACTAAAACCCAACAGAACCTCCCCCGTCTTAATGAGACGTCGGTGGAAATGCTCACGTACTCAACTACGACACCCCGAAGGCAGACTTGCCAAAGCAGACCACACAACCAAGGGGTTTCTCCAACGACCCATTCTGCTATCAGAGAAGTACCAGGAGCAACCTGCATTGTACGCCACCCACCGTATCGGGAACTGGTTCATTTTCCTAAACCAACTATAAAAGAAACGAATAATATAAATATAACGTAACAAGTAATAAACCAGAAAAACAGTTGATTTCATTAGTACATTTTCAATGTTCTCAGCCACAGTAACTTTGAGTATTCAATAACAAGCTGCTTGAAGTTGCTTTCTGTTTGTTACATTGTAAATACTCGTCAAGTACGCGCTGGCTTTTCATACTACGCTATATTCATGCAGATAATGTATTATATCATTTCTTTCGTACATAATATAAAAAAAATATGTAAGTTTTTTTGAGTTTTTTTTTAATTACGTTATCTCGCTAACTTTTAGCGTTTATTTGGTTACAATAGATAAAGAAAAAGTAGTGCAGTATATTATATTATGGTCATTTATCCATAGAGAAAGAAAATTGAGAAGAAAGAAAAAAGCTGTTTGTTTGTATCAAATAGCTTTTGCCTACAGTTCCATTCGCAATTTTTGTTCATATAATATTATTTTTCCAAAAAGAGTCATACCGTGATGGTCATGAATAGATAGCTGTCCCTCAAGACTATTTAGGTATATAAAATACAAAATGAATGTTTCAGATAGTAATCATACCTCTATAGATTCATACGTTCAAATGAACAAAAAAGAATACTCCAGCTTTATCCATTATGGAGTAGATATAGTTATAGCTCTGTGTAGATACAGTGAGGAGCCAGACTTATAAAATGTTATATAAAACGTTACCATTAGCGAACACGTGTTTGTATTCATTCGTTTGAATATGAACTTACGAATTGAATTCACTGGTAATAAATGTTACAGATTTTTCTACTTTATTTATTGAGTCTTTATTAAAATATATTTAAATGTATTGAAGAAAACTTATAATATGAATAGAATTTGCTTACCTATATATAAAAAAAAAGTAAATTTTTTTTTTCTATTGATAACACTAAAGCTCATTAATAGCTGCTAATTTAAAAAAATCGATTGAAAAACAGAGAAGAAAAAAATATATGTCAGTACATTAACACACAACACCATCTAGTTCCATGGTAAGCTACGAGGCTTGTGTTATGGATACCAGATAGTTGATATATTATACATATATAACTTTAAATACATATATATTATAAATATAAACATCCATGACTGGAGTACAAACATTCGTGCTCATCACACAAATGAATGCCTCCAGCGGGACTCGAACCCGCGACCGCCGGCGCAACAAGTAGGGTCATTACAAACCGAGCCAAACGTGTCGCCAAAAAGTACTGAACTGTTTTGTCTTTGTCTATTAAAATGTAGAAAATATATCATAAAAATGAAGAAATTGAATATATTATATAGGTATATCTATAAAAAGAGTCGACGTCGATAAAAGTTATTTAATGACATAGACAACTATTATTATTTCTTTTTTTACTTCATAAATAGGCTATTTCTCTTAATTTTTTTTTAATTGTTAACGTATATATTCTTAATGCACTACAGTTGCGTTTTAATAACGATATCAATACGAAAATTTAGGTCAGAAATACAATTACTTCGTAGAGTAAGGGCTGACATCTCACCTAACGTCCTAGACAAAATGTGACGCTCGTATACTCACTTCACAATAGACCAAAAGAAAAAAGAACCCAAAAAAACGCTTATTTTTAATTATTTACTATCATTATTTGTTAGTAATTTTGCTTTAATAAGTTCTATTGTAAGAAAACTAATTAGCTACCTATTGAAGTTCAAATGATAAAATCTTTAAAAGACCCATTGAAGAACAGAAACCTTAAAAATATATGGTAATGTCATATTATTTGTCATTCATAAAACTAAGAATAAAATTAAATTTTGTCATTCCAATACAACTTAACACCTCCAGGTAAATTTCTAAGAAATTAATTAATTAAATAATACTTGCTGTTCAAGCGGTCGCGGGTTCGAGTCCCGCTGGGGGCATTCATTTGTGTGATGAGCACAAATGTTTGTACTCCAGCCATGGGTGTTTATATTTATAATATTTATGTATTTAAAGTTACATATGTGTAGTTTATCAACTATCTGGTATCCATAACACAAGCCTCGTAGCTTACCATTGAACTAGATGGTGCTGTGAATGTCCCAACATTTGTTTATGGTTTGTTGTTCTAAGAAATCTATTGTTAACTGTAACGCTGGCGTGTCCGCGGACGTGGAGGGACTAAAAAAATCTATCCTTCATTCATTGATTGTAAAATAAAAAAAATTCTAAGCCCCAAGAATACATGAAGGAATTAACTAGGCATAGTAGAAAAATGATAAATCTGTTCTTCACATACAAGATTCTAAAAATATAAAACCTTATGTCTGCGCCATTCGCTTAAAATAAAATTCCAAGAAACGTTATTTTTCGTTCAAGAACAAAGCTCACAATAACATAATAACCGTTGCGAACTTATAATATATGTAATTAGATATTTCCCGGTGCAGAGTGCAGACTGTTCTTTGATGAATGTTCCCATAATATTGAAGTCAACATTTACACTACCTACTCTATATATGGATTAAATATTGTCATACATTTTATTGCTTTATTTGAAACCGTTAAGGCAGCACAAGCCAATAAAACATCTCAACAGCCACTTTTGTTCGGATTTCAAATAAGCAGGTAGCTTAAGTTTTTGCAATAGAACCATTTTTTCGGAATAAAATAATCTATAGCATTCGACGGTAATGTAGCTTTATTTTAGAATCAGATTAGTAGTTTCAGAGATTACCTCCTTCATACAAAGTTACAAACTTCATCTCTTTACAATATTAGAGTAGGTGTTGATATGTTATTGTTAATAAAATTTATAATTGATGATTTAGAATAACTATAAAACAGAGTAGACTGTTGACTACTTTTTATTTGTTGCGAAATGGGAAACTTTTGTAATATATTTTCTTATACTATACCTAATAAATAATATTTGTTTATTTGTTTATACGTAAGGAAGACTTTCATAACTAATAAAAAACTTCACTGCCGCTTAGATACATCTACGTATATCGAGTATCGACTTGCCATGCAAGTGGAGTCGTAGGCGAAAACTAATCATTAATAAATATATAAATAGGCAAAGACAAAACAGTTCAATACCTTTCTCTCCTTTGTTTCTTAACTGATTATTATCTTTTTTTTGTTTAGTAGCTATTAAGTTTAGTGCTCGAGTTTTAGAGTTATCAGTTAGATAAAATATATAAATAAATATATAAATATATAAATAAATATATAAATAAATATATGTTGGGACATTAACACACAGCACCATGTAGTTCCATGGTAGGCTTGTATTATGGATACCAGATAGTTGATATACTACACATATATATACATTTTAAATACATACACATTATGAATATGAACACCCATAACTGGTGTACAAACATTCGTGCTCATCATACAAATGAATTCGGACCCGCGACCGCTGGTACAGCAAGCATGTTTATTACAAACTGAGCCAAATATATCGTCATAGCTAATAGAGTAGAAGGAAAATGTTAGAAAAATGTAAATTCATATGTTTTCCTAAAATGTTCAATAATTGTTATGGTCGAATTTCAGCCACAGGGCGAATAATAGTCCATATAATTAATCATATAAAGCATTTTACTGTTCGTGTAATAAAAGGTGGATGTTAGGTAAAAGTGTTATAATAAAATGAAAAGTAACTGTAGAGCATAAAACTCCACGTAACTCCATTAACTTTTTTGAACCTAAAATTGACGAAGTTTATTATAGTTTGAAGAAGGAATTACCCTATGGTTCGAAAAACTTAATTATTATTTGACCAAATAAATAATTATTATTTTATATATAACTAAAAACGTATATATTTGTTTGTATAGCTTTTACTTTTTGGTAATTGATACTTCACGTTCAGACTGGAAAGGTGTAGGTAAAAAGAAAGGCCTTGATTTTGAGGAGCGATGTCGTTCTGAGCCTGAAAGCCTGATCGTGTGCCAAATATAAATTTTCATATTGCAAATATTTTTCAGCATTAATCTCTTACAACTTTTTGGTGAACGTCATCAGTCTACCACCTGTTCGGAAAGAAGAAACCTGAGAAGAACTGGCGAAAGAAACCCAGCGGGTCTAAAATATTTTTTTAATCTTTTTTGTAGTAATGTACATCGATCAGATACAATTATCACAATGGTGTGCCCATACCCGCAATGCGTGCGGACTTTCTTAAAGAAGATTGGCTACAACAGTCAATGAGACGACACATTTGGCTCAGTTTGTAGTGACTCTACTTGTTGTGCCAACGGTCGCGGGTTCGAGTCCCGTTGGGAGAATTCGGCATTTGTATGATGAATACGAATGTTTCTACTCCAGCCATGGGTGTTTATATTTATAATATGTGTGTATTTAAAGTTATATATGTGTAGTGTATCAACTATCTGAAATTAACAATACTATTACCTTATATACTATTGGTCATAATGTCTCCTTTATGCACCAAATTTATACCGTATAGTTATAAGATATTTTTTTATCAAAAATCAATTTATAGTATTTTAAATATTGAAAAAGAGTAATGCTTGTGAAAAAGAATAAAAGAAATTACATAAAACATTTCTTACATTTTTGGAATTGTAATATACACCTACGTTTTAAAATAAAAAACTGGGCTAGCGGACAGAATTTTCGATTGAATTTTTATGAAATTTAAATTTTATCATCCTCTGACGAATCTGAAAAATTCGAGCGAATGTATTTTCGAAGTATTTCAAGTATATTTACATTAAAAGTCAACTATTCTATTTGTATATATGTATGTGTTCAGCTCTTTTTAACGTCCCTCTGCTGGGCATGGGCCTCTCTTCGGCGCATGGGATCAATCAGGCCATAGTTCAAATTAGCGGACACTGGCCAAGTAAAAGTTGGCGGACTACACATAGTTAAGTTCTCTCAGACATACAGGTTTCCTTTAGATGTTTTCCGTTACCGTAAGGCAAGTAAAAAATGTATTGAAAGTGATTTTCACATGGAAATATCCGAGGTGCAAGATCCGGGATTTGAACCCGCATAACGCGGTTTCCCAAGCGAGCGCGTTATCACTATGCTACTACTGCCTCCTATATAAACTATTCTATATAATTGAAGTCAATAATAAAAATAGTTCACCCCAGTTGTTATAGCGTCTGCCAATTCAGTTAACAGGAGTCGCCTAACTACTGCCCTTTGGGAACTCATTCCGTATAAAAAATAGCAAACAATATTTATTAAAGTTTGAAACGTGGGAAATAGGTAATTTAATATTTTCATAGTCCAAAGTGAGCCTCGAGAGGCTGTCCATAGAAAATATAGCTATTTGTTTATTAAATTAAAGGTAGTATATTAAGTTTTTGACAGGTTAATGACTATACCATATAGAATATTGTACCAAGAGAAAGAGTAAAAAAAATGTAGATATCGTAGCAATTGGTACTCTGTTCTTTGTGACAAACCCACAAAGCAAAAAGCGTAAACATATATGTATATTAAATTATTATCAGTTAGTGGCAATATTAATATTCAATTCAATTCAATTATCTTGTTAATGGCTTCAAAACATGCCAGTTGAGCACAGATTACTTTGAGAATATCACGTAGAATAATATAAATGTTCTGATACAATTTAGTGAAGTCGTGTCAAGATGTATCCCTCTAAAACAAATATAATATTAAAACACTAGAGAGAACTTAATTCCTACTTATTCACCCCATATTAAATATTAGAAACAAACGAATGTAATTAAAAAAATCCTTTTTTGATTTTATGCCAGTAAATTATCTACATGCTTTTTCATCCATACTTAATATTATAAATGTGAAAGTGTGTTTGTTTGTTTGTCTTTCTTTCACATCGAAACGGATTTTCGAGATTTTTTGTGAAAAGATAGTTGGAGGGCTGTAGAATGACATAGACATACTTTTTAGTGTAGGAGATTAACTCTTTCCCACGGGAACACAGGTTATAATATAATCGAAAAAAATATTTATGATCAGAACTACTTGAAACTTGGTATTAATGCTCTTTAATACAATTAATTAAATTCGTATTTTAGCATTTATCACATCCCATAAGGGGGTAAAATAGCGGATAAAAGTGTGTATGAAACCTACCTTTTTAGAGTTTTTTGTAGATTTAGCGCGCGCGGTTTCTGATAGTAATATATTATAAATATTGTTCTCTGACGTCTCTCTGTTGTAAAGTGTAAGGGGAAAGACAAACATACACACTTTCGCGAATATAATATTTGTATTATACAGTATTATATCAATTTTATTTTTGATTATATTATTTAAACATATTTTATTACAATATATTGTTGTCACTATTAGATATGATTATTTTAATAAAGGTACATTAAATAAAGATTACTTTATAAAGTAATTTTAAAATGAAAAGTTATGAAGTCAGGATATAAAACTCTTTCTGTTTTACTAAACATTAGTCGTAAACCTTTTAATATATTTCTCGTGGCATTAAACGCGGCACTAAAATGGATGAATAAGTATTTTAAAATCATTTTACAGCGATATAATTATTATAATATTAATATATCCTGTACAAAACAATAAGTTGTGTTTAATTATATAAATACTAGTGGCTCACCGTTGCGTTTGTTACTTTTTAAAGGTTAATATAGATTAGATAAGACTATTGTGGGTTGTATTATAAGGTGTTTTCCCGTGGGAATGAGATAATCCCCCCGCGGTAAAATGTAGCCTATGTCACTCTCCAGCTTTCCAACTATCTATACACAAAAAAATTACGCCAATTCGTCACTCTGTTTTGACGTGAAAGAAGGACAAACAAACAAACATACACACTTTCACATTTATAATATTATAGTATACGGATTTCATATATTTTTTTTACCTGTATACTTCCAGGGAAAATAAGATAAAAATACAAAACAGAAATACTAGCATATCTCAAAATATAACATAAAAAGAGAAAGCAAAAATCGACAGCTGGTTTCTAGAGCCCAGAAAAAAACCATTTAGTTGGAAAAAATTTTAGCAATCCTTTTTGAGATGAATTTTGCATTTAGTTATGAGAAGCTCTGGTTTGGTTTAAAATTAAGGTTATCTATATTTTTTCAGTAGTTTTTGGAGAGTTTACGTTCTCTAAAGCGAATTCAACGAGTGTAACAGAAACAGAACTTTGTTAAGTAAGTTATGAGGTATGAAATTAATTCTGTATATTTTTACACCCTCTATCTTAGAGAAAATGGAGAGAATGTTAATTTTAAATCAAAGATGTTTATTATTACAGACACAAAGTGTGTAGGAATTGTCTATAACAAGTATAAAACACCTTTGAGACATCTATCACCTTAGATTCTCCTGTGACCATTATTGCGGTAAAGCTTTCGAAAAGTCGGGAACCAAAAATCTAAATTAATCCGCTAAATAATTCGAAAAGATAGTTTTATTTAAAATGTCAAATATTCGCGTAAATCTAAGAAAGTATTATGAGAGAATATTAAGTTTACCCTTTATTTCCCTGTCTATATTTTGACTAGCGATCTTGATTTCTCTATGGGTACTTTTTTCATATGCGAAAATAATTGTTATCCATATAAATATAGTCTTCTTATTTCCCTTTCTAAGGTTTGAATTTCTGACGACACGTTTGGCTCAGTTTGTAGTGTCCCTACTTGCTGTGCCAGCGGTTGCGGGTTCGAGTCCCGCTGGGGGCATTCATTTGTGTGATGAGCACGAATGTTTGTACTCCAGTCATGGGTGTTTATATTTATAATATGTATGTATTTAAAGTTATATATGTGTAATGTATCAACTATCTGGTATCCATAACACAAGCCTCGTAGCTTACCATGGAACTAGATGGCGCTGTGTGTTAATGTCCCAACATATTTATTATTATTTATTTATTATTAATTTCAAATAAACCTTTTACATAAAAGCGAAAGCTCATACATTTACTTGCTAAACAGGATATCTTTACTAACATGACCTATGAAATTGAAATATTACAGGTAGTTAGATAGTTTACAGGCAAGAGACGTCAGCTAAGAACAAATTTTACGACAGAGTAAATTTAAGGATGTGAAAGCTATTGTACATTTAAAACAAATGTCTAAGTTTTTTTACTTCTGGAGACATAAACGTTGTTACAACTATTCTGGTTACATATAAATCAATTATGCGAGCAAAGTCGCGGGCAATGTTGATGTCATTATAAGAAAAGGCTGTGTTAATTTTAACCGTTAGTTCATATTGTTAAATACAATAGGATAAGTATCTTTATATGTAATCTTTAAAGGTAATTTATGAAAGGGCTAAAAAGAAAATTTGGGTTTTTAGCAATTTTAGTAGCTAAGCCTCGATATTCCACAGTTAACGTGATATCCGCGTGAGCTTTGATTAATCTACGTAGAGCAAATGCCTGGTAGTCAAAAACATCTAGGTTAAAATAAAAGATGAGAGTCCTCCAATAGATGGAAGATTGGATTTTTGAATATTTCACGTAGTTTATATTTGAACTAGCATTACTCGCGGCTCCGCTCGCGTTCAGATGACCAAAAACCAAATTCTTAGGTTTTACATATTAGTATACATGCAATGTACGAACAATGCAGTTTTTGTATTTTTATCAGAAATGAGATATTTTCCCGCGGTAAAAAGTATCCTATATACCCGGATAACCAGCTATCATCATACCAAATTTCATCAAAATCCCTCCAGTGGTTTTTCCGTGATGCGATAACAGACAGACAAAAATTCTAAAAACTAAAGATTCGGCCTCTGTATCGATAATAATGTTTATTTCAATAAGATTTTCCAAAAAATATTGAATGTACAGATTCGGCTTAGTTAGAATTTTATTATATGTATAGATAGGTAAAAAGATGAACTTAGTTGTTAAAACCGTCTATGAATTTCAGAGGTTCGTAGCCCGGGTTTGAACCTGCTTCACTTGGTAATTCAAGTAAACACGTTAATCTCATTGTTTTATTTTCAATATCATTGTCACATATCTTGCTAATCGATGAAAGACAATTTTGTAAGGAAATCTGCACGTCTAAAAGATTTTTTATCAAATGGTATGTTAATCCATCTAGTCACGTTTGACTGGCATTGGGCACTATGTCCTACCTGATCTTCCCCGGTTTAAAAGGGAAGCCTACGCCTTACAGATGAATGTCAAAAGGACTCAAGGACTCAATAAAACAATAATATTATAAGCAAAAAAAGCAATAATAAGTTTTATGTAACCTATATAATATGTATAGTGTATACATTATAACATATAAAGTTGAAGAGTTTATTTTTATGTTTGTTTAAGCTGAATTAGCAAAATTTTTTTTTGCATTTTTAACCTACTTACTATTAAAGCACGTTTTAGTTTACTAACTTTATGCCACAACAATCAGATGTCGATACATTAAAACTACGTGAAGCCGCGGGCAAATGCTATATAAAAAGTATATCGTAATTAAGCTGAATCGGATATCAGCAAATATGAATTCGAAAAGAACACAAATACTAAAAATAAACGAATTTTAAATAAAACATTGTAAAAATAAAAGAAAGCTATGCGTACTTTTTTCCAACTCAATATACTGTATTACATTACCTAACAATAGGTATTTAATTATCACGAATAAAGACTTTGTACTGAAATATCCATGTTCTCGAATCGCAATCACAGCGTACACTCTAAAAAGGTTTAAAAAACCTAATCTTTTGGAATTTTGGCTACAAAAGAGACGGATAGCTTAGCTAAAATCCCGCCCACGCTCTGCCAAAAACAAAGTTCTCTTCAAAATGAATTTCAGTCGTGTTTCTGATTTAATTATTTGATTTTCTATTAAACTTTACAAGTGATTTAGTTAAATTCATTAGTTTCTAATGCAATGGAGAAAATAAATACATATATTTTTATTTTTCTTGTACATGTAATACTTTCTTAGATTTACGCGATTATTTGACAGTTTATTTTAAATCCCTCGTACTCTATTTTTATTGATTTTTGAAGTTGGTTAAAGATAAACGATTGATTAAATAGTGAACATTCAATTTAAATAGTTTTAAATTGTAAAATTTTTATTATTTATAAATATAAAATGTAATTATTTATAAATATACAAAATATAAATATAAAAGTAGCTCTATCTGTTTGTTACATTCTCACGCTTAAATCTCTAAACAGATTTCGTTGAAATTTGTTAAGAACATATATTGCATCATTAGCAAGAACATGTTATTTTAAATAAAAGTATCTTTTTGGATTTTTTCGCGAATTTATTTTGATTTTTGGTTTCCAACGTTCCTTATGTTACCTTTTTTCTGGAGATGAAAGGTTCATGTTCATACCTATTATAAGAGAGCAGCCACTAACAAATACTAATAAATTATAGATTAAACTTAACACCGTGATTTTGAAACTTGCTCATAGGTACAACGTTTATTGCCCAAACTACTTGATCAAGTAGTAACCGTCCACATACTAAATTTAACGTCGATCGGTTAAAGCGGTGAGGCTTGAAAATTTAACTGACAGACAGGCGGACTAACTCACTCTTACTAGAATATTAGTATTTCACTGTTGTTTATGTAACGCCTGTACCAGACTTTGTGTATGAAAAAATTAACTGCATGGCTCATTGGTCGAAGTTCGACTTAACCACAGAGGTATTGGGTTCGAGACGCGATCAAAACAAATATTTATGTTCTCCATTTATGTAAGTATTTCTCGCTTTCTCGTATATTTAATGGACATCAGGCATTTTAATATGATACAAGACGTTGATTGTGTAATGTTATTTATTTATATAGGGATCTACTTCAAAAATGTATATAATTTAGTTATATTTTTACCTATTATAAACTTATTTTTTTAATGATATTTCGAACATTCCATATCCAAGCATAGATTTACATTTAAAGTTACTTTGAAGCCTATTATGTAGAGTATACCTGTTTTTAAACACTAATCCATAATTTATATTAGCTTGTAAACCGGGTCTTGGTCGTAAAAAAACTTTATTAATACCCGTAGTCAGTTACAAATAATCATGTATTTGATAAATGTAATATATTCCTGACAGGCCCATCCATATCCCAAAATTTATTTATTTATTTATTTGGAAGACAAACAGTATTATGTTACATATTATAAACAAAATAAAATAAAAAAATTACATACACCAATTAAGTCTTCACTGTTTACACATTCTTAAGGTAGGTATATGTTAGCTTAATTAAATTAAAAATTAAAGTATATAACAAAAAAAAACGGGGAAATCACGAACAGACTTTTCTGGTTAAAATTTTGAACTTATTTAAAGAAAGGGAAAATAAATCTATGTTATTAAATATTTCATTATGCAATCTGCAAGAACGGTATATAAAGCTATTACGTGCATAATTAGTTGTTATTCTAGGTAGATAAAATAATGACAAATTACGTGATTGCGGTCGAGGACATCTTAAACAAATATTACTTAAAAGAAATGCTGAATGCACATGGTTTCTGATAATTTTAAATAGAAAAATTTCATCCTTTAGGCGTCGGCGATCCAATAGGAAAATATCAAAAAAATATTTGAAAATATTAATATATAATATTTATATACAGCACATAACCAAAACTACAAATAAAATCGCTAAAAAGGTAGGTTTCATACAAACTTTCACCCGATATTTAACCCTCTTAGGGGTTGAGTTTAGGAATACGCTAAAATACGTAACTCATTATTTTTGCTGTAGTCAATTCACACGAAATTTCATGCAAATATGTCCAAGGAATAAAAAGTTTCATACACCCTTTTATCCTCTATTTCACCCCCTTGGGGGTTGAATTTTGAAAAATCCTTCCTTAGTGGATGCCTTCGTCATATGAGGAATACGTGTGCGAAATGTTAATTTTCTAGCCGTAAGGCTTTGGCCTGTGCGCTGATACATCAGTCAATCACTTTTGCCTCTTATAGATTATTATATTTTATTTATATTTAATATTTTAAAATACAATTAGGAACCAGCAATTCTTTGATGCCTTCCTACTGTTGGGACTTTCTTACGCAGAAGTACTTCATAACTAATCTTGGCCCGACCTGGAACCCAAAACCTCCGGATATGTAGCCGTATACGCTAACCACTACACCACTAAGTTCTTTAATTATCTATAAGTATATTTGTATATTATACGAAAAAAATAACCTCTTTTGACTAAATTACTCTGTTACCTTATCTTTTAAGTATTTAGTTGTATCTTTTTAGAGATTTTTACTATATTTTATTACATACTAGCGACTCACCCTCGCTTCGCTCGAGTTTTGCCCTAGCTTGCTTCTCCATACAAAGTTTCATCCCGATTCTCACCCCCTTAAAGGATCATTTCCGGGATAAAAAATATTTCACTCACTCATTTTTCATATCATGAGATTTAGAAAAACTTATTTTAGTAAAAAAAAAATATACGAATATTAAATATATGTATAATCTAAGAAAAGATAGAGCTAATCGCCAATAATAAATAAGCCTGATAATCGATGTGATATTATTATGTCTGTTCATAGGTAGGCACTAGGCAGTTACTAGAAAATATTTACTTGTAGAATATATTAAAAAAAAATGTTCAGACAAATTTATAAATTTGGTACAATTTTTTTATACAAATAAATACTGTATAGTGTATATCCCTACAGTCAGTCCGTTTATATGATTATCCTAAATTCAAAATCTATATATCCTTTGATAAAAACCAAACAGGATAGAATCCAAATTTTATCCCACATTCACATTTTTTATTGCAACTCGCTTACAGGATTTACTCTAAAACCTCTCGTTGCACTACCTAAATCGTTTTTATATTTTTGAGCCGGTGGCACGGTCATAGCGTAACTGTTATACCTCCTGTGAATTATATTGCTGTTCCACTTTGTGGGTTTAAAAATATTTGAAATGTATTCGCTTGAAGTCCCAATTTCGATTCCCGCGTAAGTCGAATATTTTTAGTAACCGTTGCAGTTTTAATTTAACAAGTGTTCACCGAGTGGTCGAAATCCGATCATAATCGTTATAGAAAATTTGAGGAAAACATATACATATTAATAGAATTGACATATCTATAGATAAAAATATTCATGACACTAAAGCAAGATAATAGCTACTGAACAAAAAAAAATTGGTTGACAGAGGAAAAAAAGGTACTGAACTGTTTTGTCTTAATCTATATGTATACTAGCATTGCCCGCGGCTCCGCCCATGTTCAGATGACCAAAAACCAAATTCTTAGGATTTACATATCAGTATACCCTTACATTGCAGTTATTGTATTTTTTCTCAGAAATGAAACGTTTTCCCGCGGTAAAAAGTATCCTATATGTTGACCCGGATAACCAGCTATCACCATACCAAATTTCATTAAAATCCCTCTAGCGGTATTTCTGTTATGCGGTTTTCTGTTATGGGGACAGACAGACAAAAATTCTAAAAACTATAGATTCGGCCTCTGTATCGATAATAATGTTTATTTCAATAAGATTTTCCAAAAATATTTAATGTACAGATTCGGCTTAGTTACAATTTTATTATATGTATAGATAGATTAGCTACTTATTATAGTGACCAGATCTAACTACGTTCAAGGGTCTTTGAAAATAGATGTACTGGGATAACAAGCTGATCTATATCACTCTTCGACCTACAAAATACTCCACGAGAAAATTATGTACCTACAAGTTTTTCATTAATTTTCATGTTATAATTTATTAATGTTTAAATCATTATCTAAGTTTTGAAATTAAAAAGTGAAAACTTATTGAAAATGTGTCCCTGAATATAAAATTGACTTGAAATTTAAATCACTTAATCCAAAAGTTGAAAGTCAGAATGAAGTTCTAAAAACTAATTTATACTTTAAAACATTTTATAGAAAGTAAAAATGTTTTATTTAATTAATTCTTAAAAACGATTGTTTAATAAAAAAATAGTTTGAATCTATTGTACAAATATTTATTTATTTATTATAAGCTCTTTCATATGATACTTTTAACAAAACGTTTATGCTATCATTTTGAAAGACTGACAGACGCACAAACAAATTTCTTTTGAGGAATGCAACCGTTAGGTAATTTTATTAATTTATGTATGTACATACCTACACTTTATTCTTAGCGAGAAAAATTTATTAATATTTACCCTATTGTTTTATACACCTAAGTATAACATTATATATTGTGAACCCTTATAAGATCTTTCACAGCTATCTTTAAAAAGAGTCATAAAGACGACACGTTTGGCTCAGTTTGTAGTGACCCTACTTGCTATGCCAATGGTCGCGGGTTTGAGTCCTGCTGGGGCATTGGTTTGTGATAAACACGTATGTTAGTACTCCCGTGGGTGTTTGTATTTATAATATGTACATATGTATTTAAAGTAATATATTATGTGTATCAACTATCTGGTATCCATAACGCAGGCCTCATGGCTTACCATGGTATTAGATGGTGCTGTGTGTTAATGTCAACATATTATATGTATTTATAAATTTTAGTCTATATTTTGGAGAGTGTTAAATGTTGAAGAAACTTATTTAAGCTGTTTCACCTGAAATGTTGAGACGAATTGCTTATTAAGGATTTGCGCAAATAAATATCGCAGTAAGATCGCAGCAGTCTAGTGTTGTTAAGTTTTAATTAGATTTTGAAATAAATAGGTCAATGAAAAAACTATGTTTGAAAAGTAAGAAAATATTCATTTTATAAGGATAGTAAATAGTCGGAGAAAGTCGCGATATTAAATATAAAGTTCAAAACTCAGACAAAAAAGAGTCTTGGAATTTTTATTAAAAGCCTGTCCAGTTCAGATTCAGTTTTTTTTTAATATGTAGTGTAATAATTTGCTGTTTAAATATTTTCTTGGTTCATTTATTTGGTTGTGTTAAACTAATAATGCACATAATATATTATAATAATATAAAAATTATTATTATAATTACGTTTTAAGGTTTAGTATAGATTTCTCAGATATGAGATATTTTTCCGCAGTAAAAAGTATCGTATATATTGACCCGGATAACCGGCTATTATCATACCAAATTTCATCAAAATCTGTCAGACAGACAGTTAACAGATGGATGGACGGACACCGACGGATAGACAGTCAGACAGACAAACAGACAAAAACATAAAAACTGTATATTCGGCCTCTATTCTATCTACTATTTCAATAAATTTTATATTTATCTATCTATATTTAATGTACAAATTCGACTCACTTAGAATTTTATTATGTGTATAGATTATTTGTATTATTCTTAGTACCAATATCAGTAGATGAAACTCGTGATTTCAGATAAATTCATAAGTAGCCTAGAATATAATCTAGAATGAATAAAAAAACTTACAATAATGCATCGTCCTTAACCAAAAAAAAATACAATTTCAAAACCATCTAAAAAGTAATTATTCCATTCATGGTATACATTCAAATTTTTACTTGTTTGTATGTCACTATATAGGCAGTGGTAGCCCAGTGGTAACATGCTCGCTTGGTCTCGCACCTCTCTTAATTTTATACGCTAATCATTTCCAACATGATTACCACTTGTCTTACGCCGAAGGAAAATATCGTGAGAAAATCGTGAGAGGCCCGTGCCCAACAGTGGGACACTAAAAACTCCTGAATATTTTTATAGAAATACATAATATATAATAGTGACTATTAAAAAGAAGATTTCTTATAATCGATTTTGTAATACAAGTAAAGATATTGCGTAATGCCTACACAAAACATAAACCTTCTCCTTTCATATGGCACTTTGCGATACTTTAAAAGAGAAATTTAATTGATCTTTGGAACCGGGATTTGAAGCTAGAACTTTGTGTGGTACCAAATAAGTGTTCATAGAACAATATTAACAAAATTATACAGTTCAAATATCATATTATATGATAAAATTCTAACTTACCTGTACATTAAATATTTTTTGGAAAATCTTATTAAAATAGTCATTATTATCGATACAGAGGCCGAAAATATATTTTTTTTAGAATTTTTATCTGTCTATCTGTTACCGCATCACAGAAAAACCACTTGAGGAATTTGGATGAAATAATTTTGGTATGGTGATAGCTGGTTATCCGGGTCAACATATAGGATAGCTTTTATCGTGGGAAAATGAGACATTTTTCTCATTTCTGAGATAAAATACAAAAGTCATATGAACGCGGGCTGAGCCGCGGGCAATGCTAGTATTAAATATAAATTAAATATTTTCTTACTTTGGATGAAAGTACAATTTCATGCGTATTTTTTACGAGTGGGCATATGTAATTTATGAACAAAAGCATTTCTGGATTTATGTGGGAAAAACCTATTTTCTGTTTTATGGTGTTGGAAGTATTTGGCGACTCGTCTTACATGAATTGGGTTAAGTCAGTGATAAACCAATGTCCAGTGTCCTGAAAACTTGCCAAGCTGGTCTGGTAGGTTGAATATTGCTGCAGATGCGAAAGTCCTGGGTTCGAATCCTGGGTCGGGCCAAAAATAATTAGTAGTATTTTTTGTTTAATAAATTCTTAGCAACAGCCAGAAGTTGGGGTGTTGGCGATGTTAGACCCTTTTACCGCGGAAAACACATAAACCCATCAATCCTGCGGCTGAAATTTTACCGGGCGTGCCGAATTGTCGTCTTACCGGACTATGACAGATAAATAGAGAGAGCATTCATGTTTGCGCACATATTTTTGATTGTATTAACCTGAAAACTGAATCTATGCTTTTAATTAGGATAATACAATAAAATAGTTATATCAAAATCCGTGCAGTGGTTCTTGAGTCGAAAGACAAACATAAACAGATAACACAATACCTACTATACTCCTCTCGGACATGACTTGTACAGTAATAATAATTAGGTGTACATTTGTTTTGTATATACATAATATAATTAAGAATATTTGAAATTTCAATGTATTTTCTTTTCTTGTGCTAGTATAGATATTCTATTCTATTTAAAAAATACTAGCGACTTACGTTCACTTTGAGCTAAACTAAAATAAAAGTAACCTAAGTAAATTTCCTTATAACATCATATCTGCTAGTGAAAGCCCCATCAAAATCGGTCCAGCCATTTCGGAGATTAGCCGGAATAAACAGACAGACAGACAAACAGACGGACTGTTATATTGTCATTACAAACAGACACTTCAATTTTATTAATGTATATAGATGACTGCTCTAAATAATGCTAAGGGCAAACACTAGATATTTTTTATTTATAATATAATTTTAAATTTAACCACCTTAATGTTACGTACGTTTTACTACAATTTTCCAAAAATGTTATACTTTCACCTCTACAATGACTATTGAATGGCACATTATTCATTTTTATACGAGATTTGAAGAACCATTTACAAAATATAGTAAAATGTCAGCTGCTTTCTAGAATATATACGGCTTTCTCAGTACATACTCGTATGTACCTATAGAAGGCATGACATCACATGTAGATTTAAATCTTTTACGTGCGACGCTGCATCGGACACGTAGCTGAAAGCGCATGTTTTAGTATTCCATTAAAATTATGAAATGTAAAAGGATTGAAATATTTTTTTTTTCAGTTTTCATAGAAATATAACTAAATTATGTTTTTTTATGATTAATGCTTGCCCCGCGATTTCGCACGTGTTGTTTATGTTAGATACGAGTAGCTAACGTTAATCAATAAATAGGACATAAAATGCAAAGTATTTAAGTGATAAAATGCAAATTGGACTGACAATTTCAGAGATAAGCGTATTCAAACAAATAATAAGCAAACTATACATACCTGTATGTATATATGTATAAATTTATAGATATCACTACATATTATAAAATAAAGTTCCCCGCCGCGTTTGTCTGTCTGTTTAAACACGATAAACTCAAAAACTACCGGACGGATTCCCATACAGTTTTCACCATTAAATGGAGTGATTCATGATTTAGATGTATTTGTGTAAATTGACTGAAGTATGACGATGATTGTTGGAGTTGTCGGAAAAAGTCAGGCCGGCTGAGAGCTTTATTGGCGTGCCCGCGTTAACTAATAAAGTTATTATTATTATAAAGTTGTATGAACACAATGGGTTATAGAATAAATTAAAAATTTAAATATCCCTCTAAGCAAATTAATTGTCATTTAACGATTACAATGGCATGCGTGAAGTACTTAATCGAGTAATCATACGCCAAAATGCCTTACATCATTTTGGACAAGAGCTGATACTCTTACACTGCTGGACTGATATTAACCAAACATACCTAAGAATCATCGCAAGGAAACTTGCTTTCAAATGAAATAAACCGCATCAAAACTGGTCCATCCGTTTGAGAGCTACGATGCCACAGACAGACATCGACGTCACACTTCTAACACCCTTCTTTTTGCGTCGGGGGTTAATTATTCCTCTTAAAAAGACCTTCCTATTAAACTATACCAACGTATATGCAGGTAGGTATCTAGGGACGCACTCCAGCGAAGCGAATGTAAGTCACATAAAAAAATCAAGGTTACTTATACATACAAATTCATTATATTAATTAGTTTTTATGTCATTTATATATATATATATATATATATATATATATATATATATATATATATATATATATCCTCGCTTTGCTCGGGTGTGTCGCTAGGTAGGTTTTTACTTTTTTTTGTGCGGAACCCTAATTCTTTTTTAATATAAAACTGGCCTAAGTACTCCTTGTTGACTACGGAACAAACAGACAGACAGACAGACAGACAGAAAAAAATTTAAAAGTTGTGTTTCTCTTATAAGTAGGTACCGTGTATAATTTCATATGCATTTAGTAAATAGCTGTTATTTTGACATTACAACAGACACTTCAATTTTATGTATCTGTATAGATAATATAAATGATATTGGACTAAAACCTTTACGTATACCTAATGTTAAATGTAAAGAAAACCACTTCATATGCAAGTCCTTTTTTTAAGTTTATTTTTATTACATAAAAACATTTTAATTGGTTCCAAATTTATTTTATTTTTTTAGTTTTTTAACTTTGACATTTAATAAAATAATTGATATAGTGTGTAATTATAAATTTTCGTCAAGGAGTTTATTTATTAGTTTATTGTTATTTTAGATTGAAATAGAGGTTTTTGAATGTCCTTTCTTTTATTATTACAGGTGAGATAATTTTTTATTGTAAGTGTAATTTTGAAATTGTTTTTTTTTTGTATTTAAATTCTAGTAGTGAAATAAATCTTTTATTATTACAGAAACGCAGTCAAGTTTTCATTTTTCAAATAATAGAAATAATATTATTAAATTTGACGACACGTTTGGCTCAGTTTGTAGTGACCCTACTTGCTGTGCCAGCGGTCGCGGGTTCGAATCCCGCTGGGGGCATTGGCACGAATGTTTGTACTCTAGTCATGGGTGTTTATATTTATAATATGTATGTATTTAAAGTTATATATATGTAGTGTATCAACTATCTGGTATCCATAACACAAGCTTTGTGCTTACCATGGAATTAGATGGTGCTGTGTGTTAATGTCGCAACATATTTATTTATTTATTTATGTATATGAAACATAGTTGAGTGCTAGAATAAATATACTAATAGTTATTCTGGTATCGAGTAAATACTGTAAAAATCTAGAGTCTGCTTCGTGTTGAGTGTGAAAAATTTTCAAACTTCGATACTTAAAAACACTTTCAAGTTAAGAGGCACTAAGGCTGGTTGAGTTTCTAACGTGCCTTTAACATTAAAGATATGCGATTCTAAGCTATAAACCAATGTAATAAAGGTTATATTAGTACATTGCCTTTAAAACCGTTAGTATTAAGTTACCTTAGTGATGTTTCTTCTAGGAATGAATTTAATCTGTCAAGTTAAAGTTCAGCCAACTGAGGCCTAGTGCAATTTTGTTAGACTGCTTTATGTGAAAGCTCAAATCTTTCATCTGAAAGTATTCGTTCAGATGAAATAATTGAGCTTCTAAGTGCTTTGCAATAAGCTTTGTAAGTTCCTATAAAAATAAAATACGAAGTTATCAATTAATATGCATTTATGCTACCTTTAATTAATTTTTAAGTTATCATATAACTATAAAAAAATCTACATTATTAAGCGTTTTGTAGAAATATATTATAAGCTCAGAATTCATACATTAAGAAGCTAGATTTTGGCAGTAAGATTCTATTTACTGACTTAAGATTATCTGCGAAGAGCTCAATTTTGGTGAACATTATTACCGGGTATATATATACCTAGTAAAAATATTCGTCAAACTTTATATGATTTATATACTAATAAATGGAGAGCCGATTTTGTTGTTCGGTTATAATGCGATAACTACTAAATCGATCGGAATAATACTCATACCATAAGATGCAGCGTGTTTCGGAGAAGGTTTTAGTATATGATATGTTGGTGATTAATGTACTATGCGGGTGGAGCCGCAGAAAAACGCAAGTAAGGTATATTTCGATGGTCCAATGTATGTGAATTTCAAGAAAAAAACTATATTTTAGAGTGGAATACTTACATAATATTTTTAGAGTGATTTTTTAGTCGGTGTAACTTTTAGTTAAAAATTAATTACAATTTTGTTATCAAAATTAATTAATAAAGTTGTCAAAACCGGTAGAAATAACAACACCTCAGTCTCTCCCGTGACCATGATTGGTGTAAAGCATTCGAAACGTTGGGAACCAAAAATCAAAATAAATGCGCGAAATAATCCGAAAAGATAGTTTTATTTAAAAACAACTACTTGCTTCGCCAATATTTATGCTATATTATATAATATAAATATCCTTACTAATAATAAACAGAAAAGCGGAAGTGGGTGTCTTTATTTATTTACCTTTCTTTCATACGGCAGGGGAATGACGTGAATTTTGGCATATTTGATAGTTTATGGGAGGATGATAGAGCTTTTTGTTTCCCGTGCGTCCTTATGTATATACATACATACATATATCTCGTTGGTCTAGTGACTTGCAATCTAGCATATACGGTAAATTGTAAGGTCATGAGTTCTAGTCCAGACTCGGGCCAATAGAATTACTGGGGTTTTCTTTATGGCAGATTTTTGTTTTTTTAAGCTTATCTATACATATAATAAAATTGTAACTAAGCCGAATTTGTACATTAAATATTTTTTGGAATATCTTATTGAAATAGACATTATTATTGATACAGAGGCTGAATCTATAGTTTTTTGAATTTTAGTCTGTCTGTCTGTCTGTCTGCCTGTCTGTTACCGCATCACGGAAAAACTACTAGAGGGATTTTTATGAAATTTGGTATGATGGTAGCTGGTTATCCGAGTCAACATATAGAATACTTTTTACAGCGGGAAAATATCTCATTTAAGAAAAAAATACAAAAGTTGCAATGTAAGAGTATACTAATATGTAAAACCTAAGAATTTGGTTATTGGTCATCTGAACACGGGCGGAGCCGCGGGCAATGCTAGTGTATTAATAAGGTTAAAGACAAATAGATGTTTACGTTTGAAATCGCATAAGATACATAGATACGAATCGAAGTGAAGCAAGCCTAAGTCAGTAAATACATTATATTAATAAAATACGTGAGTGGAGCCACGAGCTATGTATAGACTTAAAATGGAAAATATATTACTGTTTTTCACTTTTTTCTTTTTGTTTGGAAAGGTCAAACTTTTATATATACGAGCTAAAATGTTAATTACATAAAAAAATACTACACGCATAAAATATATATTTCTATTAATATTTTATTGCTTTAAATATTTACTTAAACAAAATAACCGCATCTCAGAAATTTCACAAATTTCATTTTTTTTGTGCATAAAAAAAATATTTCAATATTTTTAATCTACGTAATTTACGTTCATTTCTTTGAAGTTCTTAGTTTGAGGAACGTTGCTCAACTCATTATTAGCCTCCGTAGAAACTGGCTTAAAAAATAACTGCCTTAACCTACTAAAATGGTAAAGAGAATGCCAAATTTAAAGTTCGGTTTTCAAGTAAACGAAAATAACCTACGAGTAAAAGAAATTTTCGAAAATATTGCAATTTTTCATAGCGCTAATGTAATATGTATTTGAGACAAGGTTTAAATTTTAACTGTTTCTCTTTTGTGTGTTTTTTGGTTTACTTATTTTACGCTGCGATAGATTATAAAATTATAGTATAGATAGACAAGTCGCAGCCCAGTGGAGCCAAATTTGACTAGGATTCCTAGAGAAGCGGGTTCTAATCCTTGGTTTCCCAATCCCAATCAAATAATCAATGAATCATTCCTCCTCTGACTCCTTCACTCAAGATTACCACTAGCGATAAAACAAAAATATCGTGAGGAAATAGACGACACGCTTGGCTCAGTTTGTATTGACCCTACTTGCTGTGCCAGCGGTCGCGGGTTCGAGTCCCGATGGAGGCACTCACTTGTGTGATGAGCACGCATGTTTTTACTCCAGTCATGGGTGTTTATATTATATTTATAATATGTATCTATATAAAGTTATATATGTATAGTGTAGCAACTATCTGCTATCCATAACACAAGCCTCGTAGCTTACCATGGAATTAGATGGTGCTATGGTTTAATTTGCCAACTTACATCAAAAAGTATATTTAATTATTTATAAAATAATATATTATTTATTTTATTAAAATAATACATTATTAGTGAAAATATTTTATTTATATTTTATTTATAGAAATCTGCATCTCTACGAGAACCTAAGAAGTTTACGGAAGGCGTGATGAACGTGTGATGGCCAACCCGCACTTAGCCAGTGTGGTGGCTTTAAACGAAACTTAACTGTGGTGGCTCTAAGCGTAAAGCAGTGGGACTTAAAAAAAAACAGTTAAAAAATGTACCGCCAGCAAAGAAGTGGCGCTAATATTGGACCATACTACATATTATACCATTTATTTCATTGAGATTTTTCGAATCAAATTAACCGTACAAAAACAACTCGCTCTAATAATTTTACGTTTACGAAAGACTATTTCATTTATGATTTTTGAAATTAAATTTTAAGATCAATTCAGTCATATATATCGTTTTTCAGAACTTCATTCAGTTAACGAACCGTGTACCTTTTGCTCAGTAGTAAAATATGGGATATATGCCGGAAAATTTTGCAGTTTTGTTCTTAATAAATAAGCGATTAAATACAGCTTGTACTGTAAAATATATGTAGAAATGAGTGTATGAAAAGCAATCACATCGGTATAATTTTGTTAAATTTCTAACTTTAGCACTGTTAGCTCGACTACAGCTAATTAACAAGGATTTTGACGAGTATGTATGTACGTTCATCTGTTTCCTCATAACTTCTAAGCTACTTATTTGACAAACGTCTCAAGCGTCGTGATCGTCCGCTGGTTATGAAAATATTTATAATAGAATTAGTATAGATTGTTATATGTATCAATTACACCTTAAATATCGCTCAAATATGAATCGGCCATGGCAGCCAAGCTCAGTGAGACAAGCCATATCCTCACGAGACATTATAGTGCACTTGGCACGTGCAGAAACTACTGCACTCTATTCCTGTCACACTGATACGACCAGTGAACGATCAGGCGTAGGACTGACAGCTTTACGTGTTCTTCGAGGGGGGGTGATAAAGTGCCAACTTCTAAACTTTGGGCTATTACTGAGACTTTCTTAAGAAAGAGAATCAATAAATATGCCTGGCTCGGAACTCAGGACCTTTAGATCTGTAGCCGTACATGCTAACAATTGAACCATTGCATACAACATTGCTAAATATAAAAACAAATATTAATTTACATAAAACATTTTGTAAAGACTTCATTCAAGCTGTTTCCTATTCCAATTCAACTCACAACTATTTCCATATTACTATTAATTCAAATTTTAACTTATTTACATGAACTTCAGCGACTCGAACGTGTAAGTTAATTTAAAACTTTCACCGTACGTATCAAGTGAATATAACGGAAATGTTTCTCGCGCAATAAAATATGTTACATTTATTGATTGTAGATTTGTTTAAGATATATAGATATTTGTATAGATTACGCAAAAACCAAGTGTGACAAATATTATAATGGGAACAATATAATAAGTATTTAATGGTACCTTATTCTTAATTAAACATGTAAAAATAACATGAAGTGACGTAATATACGTAAATTCAACATAATAATGATATTTAACATTTAGACTGACTATAATTCTGTAAAGATTAAGTCCAATAGAATATTATATTTGTATAAAATTGCAATTCAAAATTCAAAATATTTTATTCAGCATTAAATTATTACAGTTTTTACTGAACGTCATGAGTCTATTACCAGTTCGGGAAGAAGAAGCCTCAGACCTGAGAAGAACTGGCGAAAGAAACTCAGCGGGACCCAATATTAACTTGTTAAAATATGCAATAGTTTATAAATATTGTAAAATGGCACAAGTATTATTTACTTAATATGATTTATATATTAATTATTCTCTAGCTTTTGCCCGCAGCTCTTCATATAGTTAAACTATAACTGCTAAACTCTTATTGAACGTAGCGTAATATAAGATAGCCTATAATTAAATCCTATAAATAGCTATAAAAAGCAAAAAGTTTTTGAAGTGAAACTTTTTTAGAATCGTTGTGATTTGAAACTTGATGCAACACTAAAAAGAAACAAACACATATTTATGTGGTGTATATTATATAGGAAAAAATAATATTAAAAAAAAATTACCTTATAATTTATTATCCTACTGTACTAATCATTCGTCTCGTTCTCTCGTAGGTTACTTTTCTGAAGTTTCACTTCTACCATGTGTGAATTGCACATTCAAGCACCTTTTTTTCAATCTGACTGCTTTAAGAGGCATAAGGTGTGCAAGAAAAATACTGTTCAGATTTGTCTCAGTATAGATTAAAATAAAATTTCACGAACATGGATCCCAGTTAAGGCCTTAGCGAAGCGAGGGCGGAACATCAGTATGATAATTAATTTGTTAAATTAGATTAAAGTAAATAAACTTTTTGTCTGCAATTTTCACATATTTTTAAATAGTATGAAAATTATACAAAGATTCTATGCGTGTTTGTCTGTTTCCATGCTTAACTCTTTTATATTTCGTAACTAATATTATGCAGAGGCAGAGTTTATTTGTTTGTTTGACTGAACGCACTGTTCTCAGGAAGTAATAATCCGATTTAAAAAATTCTTTTAGCATTAGGTATCCCGTTTTTTGAGGAAGGCTATATATAGGCTATAGGTATATCATCATCCTACTACCCAAGGGAGCGGAGCAGTAATAATAAATGTCAACAAATCAGACAGATTTCCATACATTTTTGTAAAAGTGATGCTTATAATATTTTTAAATGCTTTATGCTCTAAATATATAATATAGTCTATCTATTCCATACTAACCGTTAAAATGTACCTAGGGGCGTACCCAAGCGAAGCCAGGGGGAGCTGCTAGTATTACATAGGTGATGCAGTGATACAGTTTTCATTATCATTTAGGCATTTATTAGTATTATACGTATAATATGATTAGAAAGTAAAGAAAAACTGAAATATAAAATGGATTTATAAAATCTATGAAACCTATGAAAAATAAAATCCACTACTATTTCACGTCGATTCCATCTATATGGCACGACTTCACGCCTCGAGTCTTCACTCCTCAATCGATCGTGAAATTTGGCACATAGATAGTTTGTGACATGGAAGCAAATACAAACTTCGTCTAAGCTATTTTTATGTGAAGGTTTATTTTTCATCATAAACTTGAAGTTCAGTCTTGCAACATGAAACTATCTCCGATACATTTCGCGGGTTCAATTCACATCCTGAAAATTTTTGTTAGTTGTTCTTATATTATTGCTTAAAAAGTACACAGTTTTATATTAAGTCTTAGAGGCCGTGTTAAATTCTATATTATAAATGTGAAAGTTTAGATCTTTGGATGGATGTTTGTTACTCAATCAAGCCAGAATGGATGAAATTTGGCACAAAGATAGATTATAGTCTGGAATAGCAACACATAGATTACTATTTCTTCCAGAAAAATGAAAGGTTCCCGTGGGATAGATTTATTTTAGTTTTTATAAAGGTAAACCCGAGTAAAGCGAGGGTGTACCGCTAGTAAATTATAAAGAGATTTTTCATTCTATTTGATTTCACTTTAATCGTAAACCTAATAATATGGTATTTACTAATAGTTTCATCCTTACACTATAGTAAAGAAAACAGTAAATAAATTTTCCGTTTTCTGTTTTCCTCAGATATTGAGTGATGCGTACTGGTCGGCAGCTCTCAACGTCGCGCTTTAAGAAAAGTATCTTAGTGTCATACATCTTTTATTTAGGAAACATGTATCTCCACTTAGCTTTTATATATTCTTGTGTGTATCAAATCCAAGAAAAATGGGATAGTTCTATTTTATTATATATTTACATTATATCACTACCGGGTGGTACAAGGGTAAGGTGATGTGACAGGTAGGGCCTGCCGAATGTTTATTAAATATAAAAGGAAAATGGCATGCAACACAGTTATATAGTTTCTAGTAATTTAGTTAACTATCTTTTGGGTCTTTTCGCGGCTTTATTTTGATTTTTGGTTCCGGACATATTAAATACTATATAAAAATCATGGTTATGGGAGAACCGTCTCTACTATCTGCCGTCCAGAAAAAATAGTTTTATTTAAAATGTCAAATATTCGTGTTAATCTAAGAAAGTATTGTATTCAGCCCTTTTTAACGTCCCACTGCTGGGCACAGGCCTCCTTTCAATACGAGGGGGTCAGGCCATAGTCCACCACGCTGGCCTAGTGCGGCTTGGTGGACTTCACTTGTCTTTCGAAATCATGCTAGGTTCTCTCAGACATGCAGGTTTCCTCACGATGTTGTCCTTCACCGTAAGGCAAGTGGTAATCATATTAGAAATGATACGCACATGAAAATATCTCAAGTGCGAGACCCGAGATTTGAACCCGCTTCACACAGTTTCCCAAGCGAGCGCGTTACCACTGGGCTACCACTGCCTTCAATAAAAAGAAACTATTATTGTATAACAAGTAAATTTACTATCAATTTTACTTACTATGAATGTACTAAATATAATCCTTAAAACTTTAGTGAGAGGTTGTCAAATTAAATAACGGACTTAAATAAGCAAAATCGCTATTTAAATCCTGTATAAGCGGAACAACGTAAAATAGAATAATTCAATCTCAACACAAAGCAGGATTAAGAATAATAAAGCAAAAGTATAATAAAATGTATTCGTGGTTTTATTAAAAACTTTTTTTACGACGTAAATAACTTATTATAATTTTCATAAAGAATGTGGAATGAAGCAGAAATGAATAAACTCAACGTCAATGCGATGGGATTTAACGTATTATATTTATACTAGCATTGCCCGCGGCTCCGCCCGCGTTCAGATGACCTAAAACCAAATTCTTATGTTTTACATATTAGTATACTCTTACATTACAGTTTTTGTATTTTTTCTCAGAAATTAGATATTTTCCCGTGGTAAAATATATGTTGACCTAACAAGCTATCATCATACCAAATTTCATCAAAATCCCTCCAGTGGGTTTTCCGTGATGCGGTAACAGACAGACAGACAAAAATTCTAAAAACTATAGATTCGGCCTCTGTATCGATAATAATGTCTATTTAAATGAGATTTTCCAAAAAATATTTAATGTATAGATTCGGCTTAGTTACAATTTTATTATATGTATAGATGATGTACGAGTATAGTAGATATATAAAATGTTACTGAGGATCATGACATCGTGGATTCAATTTTCTAAAAAAATTATTTTATGGACTAAGGAATTTTAATAGTGTTACTCCATAGTTATACGGGGTCCCATTAACATAGGGTATTTTGATATGCTTTTAATATTATTGGATTGTTTATATGGCTATGACAAAGAGGGAGTTGAGAGCGTAGGTCTTACGTATACCTACTCTCATTGGCATTGGGTCTCAGTAACAGGAATCAGTAAAATAATATCGTCACTAGAGCATTAAATCTAAGGTGTTAGGTTCGATTTAGGTCATAAAGACATAATTTTGATAAATATAAAAATATAATTTGACGACACGCTTGATTCAGTTTATATGACCCTACTTTCTATTCCAGCGGTCGCGGGTTTGAGTCCCACTGTGTGATTCATTTATGTGATGAGCACGAATAGTTTTTCTCCAGTCATGGGCGTTTATATTTATAATATGTATGTATCTAAAGTTATATGTATATGTGAAGTGTATCAACTATCTGGTATCCATAACACAAGCCTCGTAGCTTACCATGGAACTAGACGGTGCTGTGGGTTAATGTTCAAACATATTTATTTGACATATTTAATATATTTTTGTAGTTAGGTAAATCTCACAGACACACTCGACAGTTTCACTTTACATACATTGTGTTCCACCTTTTAAATATAAAATTAACTCTCTATATTACCTTTTCACGCTTAAACAGCTGAACAAATTTCGATAAAATTTGGCAAGGACGTAGATTGCATCTTGGAAACGAATATAGGCTACCTTTGATCCCTACGCCACTCATCACGATATTGAAACTAGTAAATAAATAAAAAGCAAATTGCCTGGAGTTCTCTTATCTCCTTAGGTAATGTCACGGTGATTATAAAAGCTATTATCCGCATTAATTAATGATTTTAAGGAAATTAACTTACCTTGGGTATTATGTGTAATATGTCTCCAGGCTATGTAAAATAATATTTATATTTTTTTAATTTTAAATGGAAACTTGTTATAACAAAAATCTATAGACCCGGTGAGTTTCTTTTTGCAAGTTTTCTTAGGAAAGCTAAATGTAGAGAAAAAAAATATATAGATTTTTTTTGAAGTGCTGGTAGAGTTTTTGATATACAATAAGTACCTATATTTCTGAAATACCAATATCAAATAAAGAATTTGAGTTGAAAATATATACCAGTTGGATATCTGTCTCTATATCTGAGGTGCCTGGTTCGAATCCCAGTTGAGAAAAATAACTATGCTTTATATATGCGTGTGGTTTGCGCGAACTAAAAAACAAAATAACCTATGAATAGTTTGAGTCAAAGATATTTATTTATTTTTATAATAAAACATACCATAAAGCCTTTCTATATGGAGTTTCAAAGTCATTATGTTTTAATATTACTACTTGAAAAGTTAAATCTGTATACTTGGGAGTTGAAAAGAAAAGTTATGGCGTTGGACAAGAATACAAATATTGTAAGTTAATATTTAGCTACACGAGCAATAAATTTTCGCCTCAAAAATGAACAATGAGAAATACCTATAAAGTTACAATAAAAAAAAATGTAGGAAAATTATAGTACACTAGCGACTTGCCCTTACTTCGCTCGGGTGTGTCACTACAGTTGCCTACATGTATGTTTTATCACAGGACAAAGCCTATCTGTCAACTAAATTTCATCAAAATCCATTCAGCCATTATACACACACAACATTGTATACAGACTTACAAAATTTTGCATTTATAATAGTAGTGTGATAGTATTATGACTATCAGACTAGCAACTCACACCCGCTTCGCTTCAAGTTCGTCTATATAAAAACCTATCCCACGGGAACCGTACATTTTTCATGAATAAAAAGTAACCTATGTGCTATTCCAGACTGTAATCTATCTTTGTGCCTTTCATCCGGATCCGTTCAGCCGTTCTGGCGCGAAAGAGCAACAAACATTCATCGTCACAAACATTCACATTTATAATATTAGTATAGATAGAATGAAAACGTAAGACATCTTACACGTTTTTCTTACAGTTAAAGCGAAATGTAAGACATAAATCATTTCTTAGTTATTAGACAAACAAATTCCAAATGTGTTTCTAACTTTCTCGATCTGATAGCAAGTGGCTATCTCCAGCTCATCTGCAATTCTAAGATCGATTTGAATAGCTCTAAGTGCAGTTTCAAGCCTAAAACCTATTTACTTATCCACATATACTTTACCTATTTACTCTCTACATAACTAGAGCCTATAGTCTATAGTATAGTTATTCCAGACTATAGTAAATCTGTGTACTTGTATTCAGCCCTTTTTAACATCCCACAGCTAGACATGGGCCTCCCTTTAATACGAGGGGGATCAGGCCATAGTCCACCACGCTGGCCAAGTGCAAGACTTTCAGGCATGCAAGTTTCCTCACGATGTTTTCCTTCACCATAAGACAAGTGGTTATCGTGTTGAAAATGATTCGCACATAAAAATATCAGAGGTGCAAGACCCGGGATTTAATCCCGCTTCATTCGGAGTTGCATAAAGGAGTAACAAACATACACACATACAATCATTCGCATTTATATATAGTATATATCGCCTTTCAATGTTTGCGGAATAAATGTAGTAAATCTATGTATCAGGCGCTCCCAGGGATATAATCTTTAGAAAGTATAATTTATAGCGATTGAGCAAATCGAGTTACATCGTGGAGAAAATTATGGCAAGGCTGCTGTTCTGAATGTTTGCTATACTAATGATAAATAAATAAATATATCCGAGGAGTTAGCTGGTAGTGGCAGCCCAGTGGTAACACGTTCGCTTAGGAAGCCGAATGAAGTGAGTTCAAATCCCAGGTCTCGCACCTCTCATCATTTCCAACATGAATACCACTTGTCTTACGGTAAAGGAAAACATCGCGAGACCGTGAGAAACCAACATGCCTGAGAGAACCTGGCAAGTTTTCGAAAAGCACGTAAATTCTGCCAACCCACACGTAATATTCTTTTGTATAGAAAAAGTAATTCGACCGGATTAGATATTTTTATTTATATATTATTTTGTGCTTCGTTTTATTCTATTAAATTACTTTTGTATAAACATGTCTAATTTGTTATTTATAAGATACAATTTATTCATAGAATAAAATGTAACATCGATAAATAAAAATGAGTGGTGTTGTACGTAATTATATTTTTAATTTAGTCAAGTTATAATTTATTTCAATGACAAATAATCTAATATATAAATATCTCGTGTCACGGTGTTTGCGGTCGCACTTCTCAAAAACGGATCGACTGATTTTAATGTTTTTTTTTGTACATTTGGTAGATATGAGAATAGGTCGTAAAGTGTTTTTCAACCTCCTACCCCCAATCTCCATGTTTCAAACGCATTTTTAATATTTTTGAATAAACAATATTACATAAATACATAGTATAACATAAAGCCAAAGAGGTTTTTTTTGTAGATTGAATTCGGGCGAAGCCGCGGGGTTCTGCTAGTTATTTATATAATATTCGATAAATAAAAAATCTAACTTATACACTTACTATACAAAAATGTTACTATTATATAATATTATGTTTAATTTGTCTAATACCTATTATATATGCCAAAGAGTGTCTGTTTGTTTACCATCCACTTATCGCGGCTAAGCTATTCAACCGATTTAAATGGAATTTGTCTCGGAAATAGTTCGCAATTTCAAAACGTGTGTACTAATTTTTGTCCCAGAAAATCTGTAATTTTGAGAAAGAATTTCGATGTATTTCGTATATTTATTTACTTTAGATAATTTAATATTGCAATATTTTTTTTTATTTTAGCTGTTATTATAATAATTATTTATTTATTTATTTTGGAAACAAAAGGTATTAACAAAAAATATAGAATAAAAAATCATTAATAAAACTTAACCATTACAGGTTTCAATATTACAGAAATACATACATCAAAGTTAAGAGAGAAGATGCAAAACATAATTGTATTAATAATATTAAATAAAACAAAATCTGACAAATAAAAAAATAAAAAGATAGAATTTTCTAAAAACATATTAATTAGTACTAATATAATTGTCGCAATTATTATAAATATAAAAAAATAAAAAAATATTAATTATTTAAGCAATGTTGTTTTAAATGTAATTTATTTAAAAAAAATTAAAAAAGTAAGAATATTAATTTTCATTTAGTTTGCTATTATTTAAAATGAAAATTAAAATATTAAGCAACACTATTGCTACCTCGCCACTATTTATTGCTTAAATAAATCCTACTAATATTATAAATGCGAATGTTTGTGAGGATGTATTATGGATGTATTGATGTATGGATGTTTGTTACTCTTTCAAGCAAATAGGCTACTTTTTGTTTCGAAAAATGGACGGTCCCAGTGGTATAGATGTTTTTATAAATATTTTTTAATTTTCTTTATGTTTGTAATAATAGCAACACTGAATATTACTTATTAGTAGTTTTTAGAAAAATGAAATAATAATAAGAAAATTTAACTTTGAATAAAAATAATATGGAACTTTCTTCAAAAATCAGGATATTTAACCGACAATAATTGTAATAATACTTGTAATTCTACAATTTGTACCCACAAATGCGTACGCGGAGCTTATTACCGTGGCACGACACATGTTCAAAATTATTCTTAGAATAAAATTATGGTTCACGATTGCTCTTAACGTTATATGCAAATATTCTGAAGGAAGAATGGTAATTGGTTAAAAATGTAGGAAATATGTTTTAGTGGAAATAAAGGAACGGTTTGTTAGATTTTTAGGTTTATAACTATCTATTATAAGGTACATCGAGTTTGCTCTTTAAATATATCGTTCATCCAGTGGTAGAAAGTCCATAATCATTATTGAAAATTTGAGGAAAACTTGTATGAATAGAATTTTCCTGTGTATGTGTTCCTAATATAATAAAAATTATAAAATAGGACTGAAACCGAGAAAAATACCCGAGCTTAATCAATTATAATCGTACAAACAACTGTCTTTATAATTTTCTCGTATTATGTAAAGTATTGATGTGGAAACAAAATCTTGCCATACACCATATTATTATGAAATAAAAAGAATACTGCAAGTTTATATTTTTTACTTTAGGGCAAGTTATTTGGAGATTTCAAATTAGATCGTGTGAAGGCAAAAGATAAATCTAGATGGAACGTTTTCTGAAAATTTATTTTTTTGAAGTTATACCTACTTCTTTTGGCACGTTTGAAAAAAATATGAGAGTAAAACTTTTACGATGCGCGTACACAACGACAGCCAAAAAGCGACATGATGAAGTTAGCTGCATTCCTTTTACAAACAGAGAGTTGTAACATACGGGATAAAATCTTTAGCTATTTTTCACCAAAGAAGTATAACTTCTTACGTGCATACATAAGTACACACACACGTTTTTTTTACCACAAGTACAAGAATTAATGCAAAAGCTACTACTATATACTACATATTATTAATTTTAGTTATAATAGAGAGGGAGTATGTAAATTAATTTATGTTTAAGGTATAAGGAGATTGGCAGGAAGGGTGGAATAGGCTTTTATATCCTTTATAGGTATTTTAGATCTCAAGCCTGTCTACCTATAAAGGATATAGCTAAGAAACACGTATCGTAAAGAATTTCATGACTTTGATAATATTAGTTACGTTATATAAATAATGTTATATTTCTTTAATTCGAAAATTATCTATTACATTATGGTAATTATTTATTCTACATATTCGTATCACGTGGAAATCGAATACGTGTATTCTGTAGTAGTTGGCAGGGTAATTAGCTAGGTGTTTTATTTGAACACGAATAAACAATCTGACTCTTATGTACGTGTGTCTAACTTGTAATGTTTTCATGATGAAAATTATGTATGTGTTATAAATAATAATCTATACTAATATTATAAAGAGGTAAAGTTTGTGAATTTGCGAGTTTGTGAGTTTGTGACGTTGTAGGGAGTAATCTATGGATTTACTGAACTAATTTAGATGAAATTTGGTAAGAAGATAGTTTGAGACTTTGGAAAGGAAATAGGATACTTTTTATCCCGGAAATCATTCCTTAAGGTGGTGAAAATGGGAATGAAAGTTTGTATGGGGAATCAACCTAAGGACGACCCCGAGCGAAGCGAGGGTGAGTCGCTAGTATTATTATAAAGATACTTTTGACAAAATATGGCAAAATTATACATCAATGTTACATAAATATAAATACATATATATTGTCAGCTTAACAAACCACAACTATGCAAGATGTTTCGCATTTCAATAAAATAACCACCCAAAAGCTAATATACGAAAAAATCCTTAATTTTCTTTACATTCCTCATTTCGCCTAAACTTACTATTGAAGGAAATCTCAGGAATGTAATGTAATTAATCAGACTCAAAGTAGAGTTGTCAAATCCAATTATTTGGTTGATACCTTTTACCAAACACATTTCAACTAATTGAATTGGTTCCCAAAGTGTAGCCCTCGTGCTCCTAACGGCTAAATGTTTTATATTATTTTTACTACCAGCCTTTCCTCCAGCAAATGATTTTTGAAGATCATTTAAGCGTGGTGGACTAGATTTTATATAGAATTTTTTCACACATCTTTGATAATATATACACGTTGTGGAAGTTTCAAGAGAATAATAGTAAAAAAAGATTGCCTATTATAATTTAGACAAGACATTATAATTAAAAAAAAATTTAATGCAATTTGCTTACAAAATCTTATTCTAATAATTTAAAGTATAAAGTATAGAAAATAAACAAACAAGAAGTTCAGTTACATGAAAAATCCTTTATAAATCACTGTATTTAAAATGTTTCTGTAAGACAGGATTCAACAGACAAGCACTGCGAGTACTATTTTGGTATGGTAGAAGAAGATATATAAGATACTAGAGACTCACCCTCGCGCCGCTCGGATTCATCAGTAGGAACATTTTAACGTTTAGTATAGATTTCTCAGAGATGAGATATTTTCCCGCAGTAAAAAGTATGTTATATGTTGATACAAATAACCAGCTATCATCATACCAAATTTGATAAAAAATTATTCAGTAGTTTTCTTGTGATGCGGTCACAGACAGACAGACAGACGAAAATTCTAAAACCTATAGATTAGGCCTCTGTATCAATAAATTTCCAAAAATATTCAATGTACAGATTCCACTCGGTTACAATTTAATTATATGTTAGAAAAAGCCAGTAAATCGTAATGTATATGGTCATACATATATTTCATTAGGCTATTTGTTTGCGATTTTGTTTATAAATTATATTTAAAACTAAAACTTTTTCATCAAGTGAGATGATGATGATGGCTGAGCGAAGACCTTACTCCGGGTATTAAACTATGTTTATATAGAACAAAACGTCAATTAACATTCTGAAAAAGCTTTTAAAATCAATTAACCACAAAAATCGGTGTTTTTTATTATTATTAATTTTATTTTTAATTTATTTATTAATAATTTATTATTAATTTTAACTTCTTATATTTTAATTTAAATTCAGTTGTATAGGATTTAAAACATAGTTCACTTTACTGTACTTTTAACGTAGAAATTAAATTAGGTTTTAACGTAGTTTTAAGTTAATGTAATATTACATATATAAAAGAACAATTGGACAGAATTTTTTTTTTTATTTTAATCATGTATTACCTACATAAAATTCAGAAATTTCAAATACTATATAGGTATAATTGTGTATTTCAAATACCAAAAAAAAATCACAAACGATTTGTTCGGTAAACTGCTAAAAGAATCTCAAGAAAAGCGCTGAGATCTATTGAAAGCAATCCCTTTTTGTATTTAAAGGTTTTTTAGAACGAACTCTTGATAGTAAGTGCGTCTTTGACCAAAGCGGAGGTACTTTTGTTTTGAAGTCTTCCTTTGGAGTTATTTTAAAGCGAAGCCATTGTTTATTTATCGTTAATATAAAATTAACTTACCTGCTATGCCTAAATCATTTTTTACTATACAAAAATAAAATTTACTAATGATATTTTTTTTATATTTCTAACTAGTATACTGCGAAAGGTTTTGCTTGTGTGTTAATTAACAAAATAAACACTTTAAATAATACATAGGTTCACATCACGCAGTAGCACGTAGAATGAACATTAAAAAGTACTAGCTGTTCACCCTCGCTTCACTCGGGTTCGTCCCTAGGTACGTTTTAACGGTTAGTATGGAATGGATAGGTGTTTTCCCGGGGGAATAAGATCATTTCCCGCGGTAAAAAGTAGCTTATTTCACTTTCCAGCTCTCTAACTATCTCCACAGACAAAAAATCACGACAATCGTCACTCCGTTTCGACGTGAAAGAAGGAAAACAAACAAACACACTTTTACATTTATAATATTAATGTGATTATCTCTTAACTACTTTAAAAATCATATTATAAAAAAAATCTAGTCAGTTTCTAGATCAGATAGCATAATCAATTGAAGTATTAAAAACAGCTTCTGTTAGATAATAATATAGAAGATTTTTTTTTATTATTTCCTTATACATCATTATTTTTAATTTAATTATAAATTAAAATTTTATAATTATATATAAAACCTTCATTTAAGCATAAAAGTTTCTACAAAAGATTGAAGAAAATCTATTACAAACCCTATACCTATAATATTATTTATAGAAAAAACTGCCGCCGTATAATGAATTTTACAATGTTCTCAATTTTCATTTGAAATATCTTCTTTCTCAGAAAATCGTCGATATTTCTCAGAAAGGTTATAGCCTTTTAAATGAGATTTTTGAATAGTTTGAGAATCTTTTTTTTTTCTTTTTGATATTAATAATGTACCAGTTCAGTATTTTACTAGTGATAATGTAGCTTTCTAATATATAAGAAATAATTTAAACATTAAGGCGTTTTAGAATTGTGTATGTATTCAGCCCTTTTTAACGTCCCACTGCTGGGCACGGGCTTCCCTTCAATACAAGAGGGATCAGAAAATAATCCACCACGCTGCCCAAGTGCGGTTTGGCGGACTCCATATGGCTTTCGAAAACTTGCTAGGTTCTCTCAGACATGTAGGTTTCCTCACGATGTTTTCCTTCAAAATGCAAGACAATTGGTAATCATGTTGGAAATGATTCGCGCATAAAAATATGAGAGGTGCGAATCCGGGGATTTGAACCCGCTTCACTCGGTTTTCCAAACGAGCGTACTGCCTCTTTTTATCCTTCGATCAACAATACTACTAGATAACGTGTCACATACAAAATCAACTATAAATAATAATGTAATATAAAATAAATACTAACGAACCAAGACAAAATCTTATAATAGTTTTATTTACAACCTAATCAACACCATAGCACCTTGTAATAAAGTCACAAATCTTCAAATTATCATCATACACTTACGATCATTTCGTAAATTTTATAATATTTATTATAAAATCAACCATATATTAAAAAACATAAAGCACTTTTTTCCGTTTTTGCTTTGTGAGTTAAATCGTTATGTTTTGTTTCTGTTTGTTTTTTTGAATTTCGCCAAAAGTCTTAGCGGATTTAGAATTGTTCAAAATTTCATTTTTATATTATTTCGTAGGTTAAAACTTAAAATATTGACTAAATCTACAAGAATTTACCAAAAATATGACACTCCTCTCGAAAAATTTCTTCTCTCTGCATTATTTTTGAAAGTTTTAAATACACATTGCGGCATTATGAACGTGTTTAGACTTGCAGTGTTTCAATAGAACTAATCGAAATATACGCTCACTTTGCAAGTGAGCTTAAATTTACCGAGACGGATTTCTTACGTCAACCCGATATCTAGTAGTTTTGTTGATCGAAGGTTTTATCATTCCACAGATTATATTCGACAATAAAAAATAAATCAGATAAACTTCTATAAATTTCATATAAACATAACTACGGCTCTAAATAAATGTATATAGAAAACCATCGTTTTCTCCGTCAAGGCATTGTATTTTAAAGGAAGGATGTTAGTGCGTTTGTCAACCTAAAGTCAAGTAAGAAATACTACTCACTGCGTTTGAGCAGAACTAACTATACCCTCGGTATCGATACGAAAGCCACATAAACTAGGATACTACTCTCAATACTATCCATTCGTTATCACGATATACATATCTTTGTATGTAATGATGCTTTAACTTTTTGACCGACTTCAAATAATTTGTATTTTTTGTGATTGTTTATTTAAAATAAAAAAAAAATCGTATCCTAAGGAAGAATTAATATGGAGTCTATATACCTCTTTTTTTAGTTTTTTTTAATGTAAGCATAACTACCTATAAGTAAGAGATGGCATATTAATATATAATTAAGAGATGGCAAAGTATAAATAAATAAAAACATTAAACTTACTCGTCTTAAGTTTCATACAAAAAAATGATATCTATATAATATTATATATCATTGCAAAAAGCTACTGAAGAATATTCAAGGTAGTTAATGTCTAAGCGAAATGGAAATACGCCACTATTATAATAAAAAGCTTGAATAAAAATTTAAAATTTATTTATAAATCATTTAAAATCAAGCAAGTACAATCAGATCGAATAAAATCTCTAAATATTTCTTTAAGTTGATTAAAAAATGAAGGAAACGATTTCAAACGATTGAAATACATAGTGGAACTCTGCCTCTGACGTCTCTTGTTCAAAGGCACGCTGTACAAATATTTCGAAGTCGTGGCAAATTATGCGAGGCGTTTTGCGCAATATACATAAAATAAATTCGCCGACTCCTTACACCTACGTCCTTTACAACCAAGACAGCCTTTTGAAAATCCTCTCTATATGCTAATAAATTTCATACATCGCAATCGGTTTGATTGGTAAATATTTTCCAAGAAAATTTCAATAAGAAGCAATTATCTAGCTCATTCGCGTGCTATCGATTGAGGTGTTGTTTATTTTTTCAGGGTTCAGTTAAATTTAAAAAAAAATCTTATTTATTTCACTATAAATTAGTTATTAATAAAAGTAATAAATAACTGCTGCATTAGATATTTTTGAATTACCGCCGTAATTTCGAAAATGATGATTTTTAATACCATTCCAACCTTTATAACTTTTTCAAGAAGTACGTAAGTATAAATAATTATATTACTACCCTTTACCCGCGGTTCTGCTCGTAATGACAATAAAAAAAATCTTTGTCGCTGTTATACTTTAGCTGAATTGTTAATATTTATACAGTTTCTAAGTATCTATCTCCCCAAATTAAGTCCCATGTATGGTGGGCATCATATTTATGCGTGAATTACAGGACAAAATGTAGTTTTGAATCATTTGAACATAATTTATCAATATCTATACTAATATTATAAAGAGGTAAAGTTTATGAATTGTGAGTTAGTGAGTTTGTGACGTTGTAGGGGGTAATCTCTGGATCTACTGAACCGATTTAGATGAGATTTGGTAAGAAGATAGTTTGAGACCCTGGGAAGGACATTAAATACTTTTTATCCCGGAAATCATCCCATAAGGGGGTGAAAATGGGGATGAAAGTTTGTATGGGGAATCAACCTAGGGACGAACCCGAGCGAAGAGAGGGTGAGTGGCTAGTTAAGTATAAAAGCATTATATTTTGTTGAAGTAACGAAACAAAGTAGTAAAGAAAATCTAATAATATATGCTTATATATAATTTATATGCTATTGAATATTTTCCCACCTCACTAATGTATTTTCTTGTAATACTGGAATTTTCTCCAAAGAAAAACAGGAGCAGACGGTCGTAAATAAATATGTAGCTAGGAGCTACCACAGCAGTGATTCATTGCTTCCTTCTATAAAGAATAAATATACCGCTTTTCATTATACTTTAGGTATTTTTATTGGTAAAATATGGGAGGGATTACGTTTTACTAAAATAATTAAGGCTTAAGAAAATACAAACAAGTTGATCTACTTTTCTCTTTGGTTCATCATCAGACTCATCACCAAAGCTGTTGCATGCTCGCTTGCTAAAAAAAGCTAACTGAAATTAACGAAAAATGTAATAGTTTACTAGCTTATTAAAGAGGTTTGCTCAACACCTGTCTCCATTATTAAGGATCAGCTCAATGGCACCTCTGTCTCTCCAATTATCATCGAGCCTATTTATCCATCCCTTCACATCTACTCTCCATTTAGCACTGGTTCACTTCTTTGTTTCCATGTGTTTATCTCAATTTTATATGATTACAACAATATAAGAAGGTGAAGGAAAATATTATGAGGATACCTGCATAATTGATTATACCTAACTATGTAGTTTTCAAACGATATTTAAAGTTTGTTAATCTTTTGGCCAGCGCAGTGGATTATGGTCTAATCTAATTTGAAGCCCATGCCAGGCAAAGAGATGTTCTAAAGGAGGAAAAATATTTCATCTATTTACATGAAATATACACACAAAAAAATGTACTGTACGCAAACAAAGATATGTGTAGTATAGACTGTTGTGAGTACTTTAGAATAGCAAGAACGTATCACTAGTTTTCCATGTCTTGGTCTGTTTAGAATAAATTATCCGAAAATATGCGCGAAAAAAATGGAAGTGAATTATATCTCACTTACTCTATGTCTCCACAAAACTAAAAGGAAAAAGGACTTTTAAATTATCTTCCAGATTTCATACAAGTTCTCTCAAAGTCTCAAATCGATGCAAATTTTAAAAATCTCTTGTGTTTTTCTGATATTATTGGATATCCAGAATTTATGTCTTCTTGCCTTTATTATGTGACTCAAACAAGTTAAATAACTACACCAGAAAACAAATTAGATTTACCCCTCGTGCAAGCCATGCATGTAATCTTAACTTTTAAATAAGTTATAAAGTTTTTCTGTTACTTGAGTATCAAAAGCAGAAACGAAAACTAAACTTAGTGTTTATGTATTTCTCTAAGGATTTAGAATTTTATCATATTTTGAAAGCAAGCTGCTGCACCACTAATATAAAATGTTATTGCTCTCAATAATATTTAGAAGCGTCAATGGTGCAGTGGGTAGCATGTACGAATGCAGATCCGTAGGTCTTGAATTCGAGTCCCTGGTCGAGTCAAGATTAATTATTAAGAGTTTTAGTTAACAAATTCTAAGTAACAGCCCCAAGTTGGGATGTGGGCGGTGTTGCATCCCATGTCCCAGAGAGCTTGTAAAGTCTGGTTCTGTGCCTAATCTATTACTGGTTGTGTTGAGTTGTCGTCTCCCCGGAATATGAGAGTAACAGGAATAGAAAGTGCTAAATGGTTACTTTCACTGCGATTAGCTGCCGTAACCGAAATTCGAGTTCTTATGGACGTCATCAATAATTGTCTTATAACTATAGTATCACAGAAAATGGTAATTTTTACTTCTTTTACCGTTCCTCAATTTTCGGTATAATAATAAAAAAAAAGATTACCTACCACAAAAATCTTCCCTTAAGATACTTCGTGTTGTGAGGCTTATCCAATCCAGTGTTGAATCTGTGACCAAAAGATATAATAAGTTTTATGACCACTATACCAAAAAGTCAACTAGTACATATTAATGATATCTAATGAATTGACTTACTCAAATTGCATAATAACAGATTTCAATTAATATAGGCTCTAATGCTGTCACTTAATAATAAATTAAATTAATAAATTATAATTTGTTGGATTAAATTATTGTAATACGACAGTTATTAATCCACATTAATACGAGTATATGCCAAAGTAAACAATGATAATGAAAAATTTTGCCTGTTTGTCTGTATGTCTGTTTTCTGCATGTCTGTTTGGATGTGCGCGTTTCACGAAAAAAGTACTGAACTGATTTTAACTAAATTTTGTGTACTGATAACTTATTACTCGGGTTAGGATATTTAAGAAACCTTTGCTGCAGGAATATAAAAGATAAAGGAGAGGAGAGGAGCGGAGCAGAGAGGAGCGAGAAGAAAGGAGCCTGTTGTTGAGATTTGGCCTGTCTTTCACAGTTCTTTTTCGCAAATCTTCTTCGCTCGTCTTCTCCTCTCCTCTTCTCTCATCCCCTCTCCGCTCCCCTCCTCTCCCTTTTCTCTTTAAAAAAAACAAACAAGCATTTATATTTATATTTATTTATTTGTTTCATTGTGTAACTGTTTCTTTTACTGTTTGTTTGTTTAACTGTGAATTTGCCTGTCAGTTTGATTTACAGCTAGTTAGTTTAACTGTCAGTTAGTTTAACTGTCAGTTAACATAACTGCCAGTTAGCCTAACTGTCAGTTAGTTTAACTGTCAATTTGTTTAACTTTCTGTTCATTAAGTGTCAGTTATTATTATTATTAATGGAACTTATGTCTTAGGTCATCCCTAGGCATGTGTTAATGAATTAAATAAAAAAAAACTTCATTAGCATTTGTGGTTCCAGTAACATAACCTACCAATTTCACATATTTACTTTTTAACTAAAAAAGTTGATGTACGACTTCAAACGACAAGTTTCATTCAGTTTGTACTGACCCTACATGCTGTGCAAGCGATTGCGAGTTCGAGTCTTGCTGGGGGCATTCATTTGAGTGATGAGCACGAATGTTTGTACTCCAGTCATGGGTGTTTATATTTATAATATTATGTATGTATTTAAAGTTATATATGTGTAGTATATCAACTATCTGGTATTCATAACACAAGTCTCGTAGCTTACCATGGAAGTAGATGGTACTGTGTGTTAATGTCCCAAAATATGTTTTAACCAAAACCAAATTGGGAAAGATATCAACAAAAAACCATACGACAAAATATCGCAACTCCTCTTTTTAAAGCCAATGAAAAATCTAATTTTTACTATTAATCAATAAATCGTATTGTATTATTTATAATGAGAATATGTTTATTTCGATAAATGCGAAAAAGTCATTCAACTGAATGTAATAAGCGATATCAAATGCAAAGGGTCCTTTAAACTTGATAGCTGTAGCTCATACGTGATACTTATACATACGAGTTGATGTTTTGTTATTTGTAACAAAAGGTTTATTTGACTACGATATAAGGAGATTTTATATATTACGTGTATTCATAGAAAAATGCCAGTTACCTTGATTAAATTAAAAAAAAAATTGTACTGTTAATAATGTTTACACAATTTCTAATTCCCAAAAATAATCTCTAAGCTGATCCATGAAAACTCTATGTTTAATATAATTTTTAATAACGCAGTATGATATATGACAGTTAATCTTACTGACAGTTATCCTTACTATCAGTTAGTTTAACTGTCAGTTAACATAACTGCCAGTTAGCCTAACTGTCAGTTAGTTTAACTGTCAATTTGCTTAACTTTCTGTTCATTAACTGTCAGTTCATTTAACTATCAGTAAGGGTAACTGACAGTTATTTTAACTGTTAGTAAGGATAACTGTCAGTAAGATTAACTATCAGTTAATTTAACTGTTGGTTAGTTTAACCTCCAGTTAGTTTAACAGTCAGTAAGTTTAACTGTCAGTTATATTAACTGTCAGTTAGTTTAATTGTCTGTTCGTTTATCTGTCAGTTTCTTCAACTATCAGTAAATTTAAATGACAGTTATTTTAACTGTCAGTAAGGATAACTGTCAGTAATATTAACTGTCAGTTAATTTAACTGTTGGTTAATTTAACCTCCAGTTAATTTAACAGTCAGTAAGTTTAACTGTCAGCTAGATTAACTGTCAGTGAGTTCAATTGTCTGTTCGTTTATCTGTCAGTTAATTCAACTGTCAGTGAGTATAACTGACAGTTTCATTAACGGCTAGTAAGTTTAACTGTCAGTTAGATTAACAGTCATATTGATTAGCGGCTAGTTAGTTTAACTGTCAGTTATGTAACTGTCAGTAATACTAACTGTCAGTTTTATTAGCGGCTAGTAAGTTTAACTGTCAGTTATGTAACTGTCAGTAATACTAACTGTCAGTTTTATTAACGGCTAGTAAGTTTAACTATCAGTAAATTTAACTATCAGTGAGTATAACTGTCAATTTCTTTAACTGTCAGTAAGTTTAACTGCCAGTTAGGTTGACTGTCAGATTGGTTAACGGCTAGTAAGTTTAACTGTCTGTAATACTTACTGTCAGTTTGTTTAACTGTCAGTAAGTTTAACTGCCAGTTATTTTAACTGTCAGTAAGGATAACTGTCATGAAGAATAACTGTCAGTTTTTTTAACGGCTAGTAAGTTTAACTATCAGTTAATTTTACTGCCAGTAAGTTAAACTGTCAGTTAGCTTGACTGTCAGTTAGTTTAACTATCAGTTAGTTCAACTGTCAGTTTGTTTAACTGTCAGTTTAAATAAAACTTAAATAAATTTAAAATAAAGTTAAATAACTATCAGTAATTTTAACTGTCAGTTTGATTTACTATCAGTACCGTTAACTGTCAGTTAGATTAACTGTCAGTTTAATTAGCGGCTAGTAAGAAGAAGTCAGTTAGTTTACCAGGCGCGTCTTCTTCATATTTCTTCTTCGCTTGTCTTCTGTGTTTCTTTTAATGTCTGTTCTCTTCTCTTCTCTTTCATCCATCAAATTAGTAGTATTACAAAAGTGCAAATCGACGCAAGAAAAACTTTTTAGATATGCAATATGCATGAATACATCAAAATAATATATGATATTTCATATTTAACTGAAGTAAAATTACTATAAGGCAAGTGTTCATATTATTTAAATTGATTTTGTTATCCTTGTAAGCTTATTTTATATTATACTTTTATTCAAACGACTTTCTTTCAAAGGGGATATTTTTAATACTTTATGTAAAATGAAATGAAATAAAACCATGGGGTTGATGGTAGGCTATAAGAAAAACATAAACACCACCGCCAGTTAATGTGGCCCACACATGTATTCCACATCTATAGTATTTTTAACAAAATTATCTTATGAGACTATTTTTTTATTATTGTTACATATAATATTGAAAACAAAATAGAACCTTATTATAATCTCAATAAATCGTGATTGCTGTAAAACATTCGTATCGCCGTGTCGGTACCCAAAAATAAAAATAAATCCGCGAAAAAATCCAAAATAAATAGATTTGTTGAAAATGTCAAATATTCGCTTAAACATAAAAAAGTATTAAAATAGGGACCAGTTATTGTTTACTGCGTCATTAAAAATTATATTAAACATAGAGTTTTCATGGATCAGCTTAGAGATTATTTTTGGGAATTAGAAATTGTGTAAACATTATTAACAGTACAAGTTTTTTTTTTTTAATTTAATCAAGGTAACTGGCATTTTTCCATGAATACACGTAATATATAAAATCTCCTTATATCGTAGTCAAATAAACCTTTTGTTACAAATAACAAAACATCAACTCGTATGTATAAGTATCACGTATGAGCTACAGCTATCAAGTTTAAAGGACCCTTTGCATTTGATATCGCTTATTACATTCAGTTGAATGACTTTTTCGCATTTATCGAAATAAACATATTCTCATTATAAATAATACAATACGATTTATTGATTAATAGTAAAAATTAGATTTTTCATTGGCTTTAAAAAGAGGAGTTGCGATATTTTGTCGTATGGTTTTTTGTTGATATCTTTCCCAATTTGGTTTTGGTTAAAAACATATTTTGGGACATTAACACACAGTACCATCTACTTCCATGGTAAGCTACGAGACTTGTGTTATGAATACCAGATAGTTGATACACTACACATATTTAACTTTAAATACATACATAATATTATAAATATAAACACCCATGACTGGAGTACAAACATTCGTGCTCATCACTCAAATGAATGCCCCCAGCAAGACTCGAACTCGCAATCGCTTGCACAGCATGTAAGGTCAGTACAAACTGAATCAAACTTGTCGTTTGAAGTCGTACATCAACTTTTTTAGTTAAAAAGTAAATATGTGAAATTGGTAGGTTATGTTACTGGAACCACAAATGTTAATGAAGTTTTTTTTTTATTTAATTCATTAACACATGCCTAGGGATGACCTAAGACATAAGTTCCATTAATAATAATAATAATAATAAATGTTGGGATATTAACACACAGCGCCATCTAGTTCCATTGTAAGCTACGAGGCTTGTGTTATGGATACCAGATAGTTGATACACTACTATATATAATAAATATAAACACCCATGACTGGAGTACAAACATTCGTGCTCATCACACAAACAAATGCCCCCAGCGGGACTCCAACCTGCGACCGGTGGCACAGCAAGTAAGGTCAATACCAACTGAGCCAAACGTGTCGTCGATTGCACATTAATATTGTTATACAAATAGTACAGAGAGAACAATATGGGCAAAGGTAAACAAACGTATCTCTTATCGAAGATATCTCTTCCAACCAACCCAAGGAAAGAACCTATGGAGTTCCATAGGTTCCTTCATTCATTAGTGAATGGAAAACGAGATGTAGTGTTATTTATATAGCGGGCCTAAAAATTGCAGTTAATACAAAGTAAAATTCTAAATAATATTCATACACTTAAATATGATACAAACTTTTTAACAAAAAAATAAAAACCGACTTCAAACAAAAGCACTAAAAAGTAAAAAATAACTTATTGGTAGTTTTCATTTACTATACATACCTAATCAAATATTTTCGAAGTCGGTGTGCTTTGCTTTGTACGGGTTGGCACCGATTTCGAAAATATTTGATTAGGTATGTATTTAATAGGTAGGCTTTAATTACTTAGCCAAAGCACACCGACTTCGAAAATATTTGATTAGGTATGTATAGTAAATGAAAACTACCAATCAGTTATTTTTTACTTTTTAGTGCTTTTGTTTGAAGTCGGTTTTTATTTTTTTGTTAAAAAGTTTTTATTTTTCCCTTTTTAGTGTAGACAGTAGTAGCAAAGTAAGAATTCTAACGTGTTAGGCTTATCGAATCAAACAAAATAAGCCCAAACTCAAAGTATCTACTATTAGCCGTTGAAGAGTTCCACCTATCCACCTTCTGGCCTTACCATCAGATCAGGTCAACAATACCGAACCACTGTACTATCAACGGAAATAGAAACACTTGCAATGTTTCATGTCAATATGACAATTAGAAGTAGGTTAAATCCATCATTAGCTATTTTTCCACCCTTAGGGGTGGTTTTTTTTTTGAAATTTAAATGGGACCAATCTAAAGGTATACCCTTTCAAACAAAAAAAAATTGTCCAAATCGGTTAATAAATGATGAAGTTCTGAGGTAACAAACATAAAAAAAATACAGTCGAATTGAGAACCTCCTCCTTTTTGAAGTCGTTTGAAAATATATTTTTGTCAAATATATATATATATATATATATATATATATATATATATATATATATATATATAATTTAAACCGGACCAGCAGTTCTTGAGTTATAAGTGTTGTAACAAGCCCGACTTTGTTTTATATATATATATATATATATATATATATATATATATATATATATATATATTTCCGGAAAAATTAACGAAAAAAATATAAAATTTACATGGCTAACGCTTGATGATAACTATTTATATCTTTTTTAAAACGTACCTAGGGACGAACCCGAACGAAGCGAGGGTAAGCCGCTAATATGTTGATAAAAAGTGCTTGTTTTCGCATTATTATATCAAATAATAATAGTAGGATAATAAATTCACAATGTATCCCGTAAGAGTAGCATAAATATTTATTGTATTAAAAATGTTCAGATTGATTGATTTGAATTTGAATCCGTTATTTGAATCATGGATAGTATTAAACAGTTCAAATGCTGATAGATACAAGCAGTGATAAGTTATGAACTGCTAATTAAATTCCTTGCAAATTGCTCGCTCATTCACATTTAAGTACAATGAATATTACACTTTCATATCACTACATAATATTATAAAACAAAGTGTATATTATAAACTCAAAAACTACTGCACCGACTTTCATCCTGTTTTCACCAATGGATAGAATAGTTCTCGAGGAAGGTTTCAGTATATAATTTGTTAAGTTTTTGTATATATTGACTAAAATATAATGATATTTGTTGGAGGTGTCGGAAAAAAATAAGCCGTCTCGGACCTTTAAATGAAAACACTGCCTAAGCCCTTTGCGATATAACAAAATAATGTATGGTGTAATTGTGTAATGTGTATCATAGAAAGGGTTATAAAAAGGCTTATTATTATAAATAGGTCTACAGAAAAATCCGCGATGGCATATGTCTATCTCTTAAGGATAACATATTATATCTATTTTAATTTAAAACGCACCCAGGGACGAACCCGAGGAAAGCGAGGGTGACTCGCTAGTTTATAATATTTGTAAGATACAAAACATTATAGCAAAGTATTCTTTTTCAATAATTTTAATTTATTTCTTAAATAAAATCAAATAAAATAAGCAAGATTAAAGAAACCACATCATACTAATAATTCAATATTTGGTTGCTCAGTTAAATCGAAAAAGTTAAATTTCTTAAAGAAATTGCCTTTTAAATTCCTTGATCAATCTTTCCCGCACAGGAAATTATATATTCGGTTCGTATAATTTGTGGGAATAAAACGGATTCTTTTTCTTTAATTTGAATATGTTTAATTTTAACATGACTTATGGTTGAAAATGCTAATGGAAACAGATTTTTTTTCTTAAAAAATAATTTTAATTTCGAAATAAGACCATTTTATCAAGGTAGCATGCAAATTGTAAAATCTTTGTATGCTTTCAATATCACAATTCCGTGGAGGGTAGTTGAACGGAAAGCATGGTCGATCTGTTTTAATGTTTTTAATTTAATATTTAGTTTAGTATACAAATCTGTTTTATTTTGTTTCTAAAGGGTAGCAAAGAAACGATAAAGTCATAAAAACATTTAGAATTTGAACGTGCATTGAGTGTCAAGCAACTTGTGTGGACAACTTGCTTTGGAAACGATAGTGTTTTCAAACCTGCTTATATCAGAAGAATAATCTCCATGGAACTCATGAAAAAGCACTAGAACTGAAACGTCATTTATCGTGAGATTCATATCAATCGATAATTTGAGATTTGCAGAAATAAATTTAGTGACGAGATTTGTTTGCCATTAACAAAAAAAAATCATTCATCACTCTCACATTGTTTAAAGACGAAGAAATGGAAAAGTAAGAGAAAAAATAGAGGTAAAAAGAGAGGTAGAGTGGGGGTAAAGCTTGATTTCTATCGTTTTACTCATCGAAGGAAATAAAATAATATGGATGTTGCTACTTTATGACAATATTATTTTAGAAATTATACTATCTAGTCAAGCCCACCCATTTAGTAAGACTACTAGTAACATTACTACCCGATTTAAATTTTTTTTTGCATTAAATAGCTCGTTTATTGAAAAAGGTTATAGGCTATATATCATCATGCTACTATCCAAGGGAGCAAAGCAGTAATCATAAATCTCAACAAATCGGACAGACTTCCATATATTATTGTTAAACTATGTATATTTATTATATTCAAGATTAACATATTCAAGAGAATTAAGAAGACTGCACAAAGCGGTGTCTTGCAATCTTGCGAATAAACAAAAATTTATTAATTTCTTACAACATATTATATATTATAGATCTTCCAGAATTGCTCTAAAAGGAACGTGAAATTATGATCCATAAATTCCGGTCACTAAATTCTGAACTCAAATGTTAATAATTAATTTTGAAGTGCATAATTATTCCTTGCTAGAGCATTGTGTATACTTGGTATATTAAATGCAAACAGCATGTCTTAACACTTAGTTTTCATCAAGTTAGCGAAGACTGGGATAGAGTTCGTGAAGTTCATTATATACTACGATTTGTCCATGTGAGTATCAAAAGCAAATAACTATAGAGACTGCATCTAAACTAAAGCTCTCCTCACAACAATTCCAAAATCAGGGTCTGTATGACTTGCTAAAGATATATCCGTCTGCATAATACTATGTTCCTTCGTCAACTTCTTCTCATCTTTTTAGTTCGCTTTTTACGAAGTCGAGTTTTTTATGTTTGTAAATTATTTCTTTATTTATAGCTTTTTAGTTTTAGTCAGTTAGACATTTTTAGTTTTATTTAACAAATTCTTATCCTAAATTATTTTTAAAAAATATTAGTTTTTTGTAATCGCATCACATAAAACCTGATTGATACCTCTCCATTGATTGGGACAAATTGGTGCCTCAGATTCTTCTGATTCCTCATTTTGATTATTAATGATATATATGACGCTTGCGTTATCAAGACGAATATAACGACGTATGAATCATCAAAATCGGTTTAACCTTTTAGTAATTACGAGACCATGATTGATATAGGACCGAACATACATACGTACATGCATACATTGAGTACTAAGAATTTTTTGATACTCAATGACCATACTTGGCTTAACATGGGACTCAACCCCAGGACCTTCGAGTATGCAGCATTACAAGCTAGACAGAGAGAGATAGAGATCAATAAGCTAGTAATAATACTAGCCTAGTATGAATATAGTAAATTACGTATAATTTAATGATACATCAAATTAATATAATTATTGGTTAGACTATTATGTTTTGATGCTTGTATTAGAGCTCGTAGATCACAGGTCGTACTATGAATAAGGCTTTACACATTCAAACCACGACTTGATAACTTAATTCATAGTATTGGATTATGTGAAATTGTTCTAACAGCAACTAACACAAATTATTCTAACATTATATATAATACAAATATTTGAATGGTATGTCTGTATATTTAACACATAAATCGATTTATATGTAAAAAATCAAACGGAGAAATAAAATGAAAATAGTTTTTTTCTTATATTTCCTTTGCTTATGCTTTTTTTATCTTATCCTATCCTCTTCTACCCTACTAATAATATAAAGGTTTGAGAACTTGGATAAATGGATAGATGTTTAATACTCTTTCAAGAAAAAACTACTGAACAAATTTTATTGAAACTTTACAGTATTATCCGTATTAATATTATAAATGTGAAAGTTTGTGAGTATGGATGTTTGTCACTCTTTCACGTGTCTTTTGATGAAATTTGGTATGATGATAGCTGGTTATCCGGGTCAACATATATGCTACTTTTTACCACGGGAAAATATCTGATTTCTGAGAAAAGTTACAAAAACACAAAAACTGCATTGTAAGAGTATACTAATATGTAAAACCTAAGAATTAGGTTTTTGGTCATCTGAACGCGGACGGAGCCGCGGGAAATGCTAGTTCTTAATAAATCAATTAATTTGAAATAATTCTATGCCACTATCATCATAATATAAGTAATGTATGTATGTACATATATATAAAAAAATCATAATGTCTGTTTGTTTCTTTCACGTTTAAACCGTTGAACAGATTTTGATGACATTTGATAAATAAATAGATTGCATATTAGGGTTACACTTTATCCCGCCTTATTTATATGGACGCTGACAAAAACTAGTAATTAGATAAAATATAAACAAAATAGATACAGTTTAATAATATAAATTATAACGTCAATATTAAAGCTACTTTTTAATTGAATAACTTTATATTATACTCACTTATAAATTTAGGCACTTTAAACATTGTTTTCTCATTGCGAAAATTCGAACTCCTAAGAGCTCTCACTGAACCAATTGTTGTTTCGAATTCGCTACTTTTTTAATCACGGCCAGATCCGTTTTATTAACTTTGCACTATTGGATAGTGCTTCAAATAAAGTTTTCTACGAGTATTGTAAACTATTTTGAGTATATATTAGAATTAACTAACCTCCTGTACCTATGTGGTAATAGGATGATAGTAGGTTCAATTTTCGAATGAGATGAATATTTTTGCTATAATGCAACAGTCATTAGTGCAAAACTAGCCTAATTGAGACAATTTTTAGAAATATATATTGTATATGAAAAAATTAAAATTTTGTTATAACTTTTAGAGTTATTTAAATAGATTTTAGTTTTTACAATAATATGTTTATACCAAAAAAAAATGTGACTCCTTTTTTTAATTTGTTTGTCTATACAGTAGTATCTTAATAGGTATACGTATATATATATATATATATATATATATATATATATATATATATATATATACGTATATGTTTGTTTGACCCTAACAATATAAATGTAATTCTTTAAGATTGTTAATCTCAACATCCCCCAAAAATCAACATACTTAATCTACAAAATAGCAAGTGAAAAATATTATAAAATCCATTTTGCCGTATTCGTTTATTTCCTTAAAAATCACTTCAACGACTTAAGTACCTTTATAAAAGCGACGGAATAGTGTGTCAACTTGTTTTGCTCCTTAGAACGTTATATAAAAATACTGCTATCATAGATCTTACGCCATTTTGCTTGGACAACTTAAATAGCTTAAGTTAAAGGCCGGCTTAGACAGCATTGAAATGACTTTTGCAATTACAGACCAACAATGAAGATGATTAAACCGGTTTTATTTATGTTCTATTTAGATATTTGTAAAGAAATCATTACGACTTCGATTTTTATCACCAATTATATCAATTGTCAATATGTTTTTATCTATTGCTTTTGTTATTTATTTATTAACATATTAAATGTTTACTTCAGCTTTTATTTTCACGATAAAAAGTAGTCTATGTCATTTCCAAGGTCCCACTTATTTCTATATCAAAATTCATCAAATTGGTTCAGCGGTTAGGTGTGAAAACGTAACAGACAGACAAATAGAGGTACTTTCAGCTTTTAAATATTAGTATTGATGTCTGAGAATGAAACAAAAAGTATATATTACAATAAGAAAATAATACAGCAAATTATACTAAATCAGCAAAACAAGTTTAGAAAAACATCGTCTCAAGATTATTTTCGCTTGAAATTCTTTTATTTGTATCATATAATATAAAATGTTTACGTAAACAAAAATATTATTTCATTCAACCGCAACAAAAATTGCTCACTCATATACTTTAGATATTTTTCAATTACGGGTTTCCAAAGTGTTTGTTGGGTAAAATATATACTGTTATACAAAAGTGTGTTTGTTTGTTTGTTTTTCATATAATAATGGATTGACGAATTTTGCTTAAAGATTTCTTTGAGTCCGAAATCTTTATTGAATATTTTTATCCGTATTTTGGCGGTTTCCGTCAGGGACACTAGTATATTTTTTAAATATTTTTTTAGAAATACCGAATATTATTATTGACATTTGCAGATTAGAGTTTTACATGAAGAAGAATTGAAGTCGACATTTGTTTAGATATTCAAAGAAGAATACATTGTAGAGGGATAACTATAGTTCGAATGGACAAATCACACAAAAAATATCTTTATGTTAAGCACAGTAGATACTACTAGCGTAATTACTAATTATCAACTTTCTAAGACAATTTTGCTAAAAAAATGTTAAAAAAATAACCTGCCGAGCTTCAGCTTTAAAGCATTTTAGAGATATTTCTTCATTGTGAGGTACCTAATTTCATATTATATTCTAGAGGTAATATTTTACTATTGCAAAAATTCATTACAGACTTAATCAACATATGACAAAAATAAGTTGAGCTTTATATGAAAATAGTACGCACAAAATAAGTAAAACTTGTACTAAGCAAAGCTCTAACACAATCGAGCTTATGAAAAGGAATTTTAAAGAGAAAGCTGAAGACAACAATAGCTTTAACTTTTGCTTGGAAAGTTTAATTTTTCCGCTACTCGGAATATGTTGGACAGTTCAAATATTCTTCCCGTATGATTTTCTAGTTTTGAATTTTAAAATATATTTTTATTTTTCTTATAAAAATGTATAAGTGGTTACTGTACTGCTAATTTTGACGTAACTGTGTATGGTCTTCTGTAATTCTTTCAAAATTATTGAAATTATCATAATTTTAAAAGAAAAATAGTTAGACAAGTAAAATTTTGTAGTTCTTACATTAGGTATATTTCAACGACAAAATCCAAAAAGATAGTTTATTCGTAAACCTAAAAAACTATCTTTATGCATGCATATGTTAATACAGATTAACTTGGCGAAGTAGATCTCATAATAGTCACTCACTCACACATCACTTTTTCTCCTAAACTAAATAATGAAACAGGGCAATTTATATGTACAGTGTAATATACACATTTTCCCAAACTAATAATAAAATGACAGGTAGTAGAATTATATTACTTTTTTAGAAACAAAAATATTAGTATAGACTAGATCAAATATTATTGCCTTAATTTCTGTATTACCCATATCATTAATTTTAATTACAGAAAAGTCTTAAAACCATCAATCACCATTACAATTGCTAGTGTACGAATACTGCATTCAGTTTATTGAAAAATAATTAAATAAAGAACCAAATTGCCTCTCAAAATGGTTTTTACTTTTACATTTTTATTCAGGCGGACAAAAATAAAAGTTCCCAGCCAAAGTAAGTGAGTTCTGACATCAACTGACATACGACTTTTCCTCCTAAATGTCACATTTTATTACCGGCTTAAAGACTTGAAACACTTTTTAGATAATCGGCTAAACCAATTTTAGAGGCGAAATGGTTTTTCGCCAAAATAAAATGGCGAAACATATTTAGTTTAACTAAAAGAAAATGTCGTAACTATTTTCCTACGATTTTTGTACAAATTATACGCAGAAGGACAAATATATATATATATATATATATATATATATAAATATTCTTATTACTTATGTTTTAATAACAATTTAATTCATCAAGCTACATTTAATATTGAAAAAAATTAAAGTAAGACTAATTATTGTAATGGGAAAATGTTGAAAATGGAATAAAAACCAAATTAACAGAATGACTTTTAGTTGATCTAGTATTGTTTAATTGTTTAATTCAACACTAGTTGCCTTACCCTTGCTTAGCTTGACAGCGGCTCTCATACATTTGCGATGGTAATTTTTTGCCAAACGATCAGCGCCACCTTGTAGCACATTTTATTACTAACAGTAGCCTAGAAAACACATACACACGGAAACTTTCACATTTAAAATAGTAGTGTTGTAATGCTGCCCTTTATCTAACTCCAAATTAAATAGCTTATATATATGTTTGACATATACATAACATTTATCTATACATTTTGACATCTCGATAACTAGAGGATAGATTTCAACAATAAAAAAAAATAAGTTAAAGAAAATATTTATTGGAGCACTAAACTAAGTAGTAACCATTTTGTTTTATATTTTAATAAATTATATTTCTCTCAATGAATTTATTGTGATCTTGTTATTTTTTACTTATGTCTTCCTTTAAATATTTTCTACTTTACATTATCATGTGGAAGGTCGTATAAAATGCTTTTGTATTATAGCACGCATTTCTAACATGTTTTCTTTGTTTCTTTATTTAATGTTCGAATAAATACGCGTGCGAGTCTTCACATTTTTCAAATCAATACCTAATAATAATATCTATTAGAATACCGCAAGAGTTGGTAATGTATTTGCGTCTTGAATAATAAAGAGCGCCGGGTTTTTCAAACGAATTAAGTGATTTATTAAGTAGCTTCAGAGGATTTTCATTCGACGTGCATTTATTTATGTTCCGTGTGGGTTCGGGTGATATGGATTGAAAGTGCCAATAATACGGTAAGTCATAAATTAATGATAAAGGATTTATTTAATTTTAAAACTCACATTGGGCGTAGTGGTTAGAATGCGTAGGTGGTGCATTGCTATATATTATACAGTCGTGTTGTATTGTATTGTTGTATGCTTATGCCCTTATTTTTTCTATTGAATATCAGGTCTCTAGATGTAAATATGTTTGGATTTGATGGGTGCATGCTACTACCATCGAGGATGCTACATACAGCTATGATCATCGAATATTCCAGATGCAGATTTATAACATCTACAACTTCTAAGGCTTCAGCTACTACTGAGAGTTTCTAGACAAAAACGATCGATATCGCGGTTTTACTTAACAATCGAAATCAGTCCTCGTGATCAGTAGGCACGTAATAAGTTTAGCCATAAACAAAACCACTTTCTAATAAGCTTTCAAAATATGGACTATATTCTACTCCTAATTATAATAATATAGCACTTTTTAGCTTTCCTCTACTGAGCAAGAGTCTCCTCTCAACGCGAGCTAATACAGACCCTAGTCGACCGTACTGGCCAAAAGCGGGTTGGTGGACTTTACACGACTTTCAAGTTAGATTCTCTCAGACATGCAGGTTTATCCACGATACTTACTTTACCGCATAAAGAAAGTAGTACGTAGAAGCAATCATTTTATTATAATCGCACGTAAAAATCTCAGACTAGAGTGAAGGTTTGAACCCACACCGTTCAGCTTTCCAAATCGGCGTGTTACCAATAAGCTACCGCTATTGTGCACTATATGCTATAATGCAAGCAATATACGAACAGTATATAAGGAAATTACGTAATTACAATAATTATACAGAAACATTATTACTAAATGAAATTCTGAAGCATCATTTATTGTATATACATATATCTTAGTATATTTGTCTTAATAAAATATTATGAAGATCTATATCTTATCTTTATCGAATATAATAATGGAAGTTATACCAATAACAATATTGCCAAAAGAATACTAAAAGAAAGAAGATGTCATATAAGGAGTGCTCGAAGGACCAAAACCGATAACAATGAAAATAGGTTGGGCTATTGACCTAACCTTTATTGTTTATATAATTTCTAATGAAAACGAGGGTGCGATAATAATATGTAGTACATTCTCATAATGCTAGTGCCGATAAAAGTAAAATGGAGACCTGCTGGGTTACTTACTGATTTATAAATACATACTGTCGACTCGTCCTGGTTTTGTTCAGGGCCGAAATTTTTAATCTATACATATAATAAAATTCTAATTGATTCGAATCTGTACAATAAATATTTTTTGGAAAATATTATTGAAATAGTCATCATTATCGATACAGAGACCATACTTTTTAGAATTTTTGTCTGTCTGTGACCGCATTACGCGAAAACCACTGGATATATTTTGATGAAATTTAGTATAATGATATCTGATTATCCGGGTCAACACATAGGATACTTTTTACTGCGAAAAAATATCTCATCTTTGAGAAATCTACCCTAAACGTTAAAACGTAACTAGGGACGAACCAGAGTGGAGTGAGGGTGAGTTGTAGGGTAAGTCGGTAGTGTAATAATATATTAGTATTAATAAGGGTAATGTTAAAAAGCTCTGTTCTAACCTTATTTGATGAATTTAAAGTTGCTCACATTAAATTATATACAAAAAACGAAATTCGTCACATACTGGATGTACCTCAAAGCGTCGCATCGTCAACCACATTTACATAATATAATATTATATTAGTATACTACTGAAAATTTATTACAACACGAGCAAAGGGATCGTCCAAAGGCGTTAATGGATAAGGCAACTAGAATTCAAATAACGTGCCTCAATTATAAGAGGTGGATTTGGTAGGGCCTAATGATGCTATGGCATTTGGAAAGTTTGACACCTAAATAAGGTCAAGCAATTATTGGCCTTATGGCAACAGTATATGATCTAAAATAGAATGAAATTATTTTCCCATTAAGGAAATAGCTGAGTGCGCTTAGTAATTATAACGATTTGTTTTATTCTATCTGTAGATAAAAGATATTCATAATAAGGAGTAGTAATTAAGAAAATTATTATTGCTGTATTAAATAAAATTTATTTTGTATATATTGTCACAATACTAATAATATTTTAAAAGCCTTACATGACATAATAAAATAGAAACGAAATAAAAGTCTATCCATATTCAGCCTGCTTTCGTCCACTGCTGGACATAGGCCTCTCCTATGGCACGCCACTGAGCTCGATTTTCAGCTCTACGCATCCAACCGCTGCCAGCCAGTTTACGTATGTCGTCGCTCCACTTAGCTGGAGGGCGTCCTACACTACGTTTGCCGAGCCGTGGTCTCCACTCTAGAACCCGTCTACTCCATCGGTCATCGGTTCTGCGACATATGTGAATAAAAGTCTATTCTGAAGAATAATGATTTATTTACTTGAGCAATCTTTACATAGTATAAAATAAAGTCGTTTCCGCTGGCTATTCGCTTAGATCTTTTAAACTACGCAACGGATTTTAATGCAATTTTCAAAAATAGATAGAGTGATTCAAGAGGAAGGTTTATATGTATACTAATGCATATTATAGTACAGAAAAGCCGATAAATTCAAAGATTAGGTTTCATACTAACCGTTAAAACGTACCTATGGACGAACCCGAGCGAAGCGAGCGTGAGTCGCTAGTATGTAATAAAACCATATAAATATGTACTAACTAAATATCTGCATTTAAAAATCAAAATAAATTTGCGAAAGAAATCAAAACGAAAATTTTATTTAAAATATTCACATAAAATATTCACGTAAATTTAAGTATTAAGTATGTAGTAACTTTGAAAACCTATCAAAATTAAACTTTCTTAGTTCCATATTGATATTTTAAAAAAACACGGCTTATGTCCTTCCCAGGGTCCCAAACTATCATCTTACCAAATCTCATCTAAATCGGTTCAATAATTTTGGAGCTTATTGGGTACAAGCAAATAAACAAAAAATATTTCCTCTTTATAATATATCTATAGATATATATTAGAATAGATATATATTAGTATAGATTTAACAATATTATCCAATACCTATTAATTTAATATAATATATATTATCATGAGAACCTTAGAAGCGAGAAGGTGAAAAGAGAAATCTGCTTTAGAATACGGAGGAATATGGAGGAAACTAATGCATAAGCACAGTAAAGACATTTTCTGAATGTCCCAAAACAACCCAACAAACTAGCCATATTATATAGGATGACCAGCATTATAGTACGCGCTCGTTAACTGTCACAAAGGATGTTAAAACTGAATTATCTCGACTCGACTTTAACAAGTGTACACCCCAGACACCAAGTTAATATATTATTAAATCAGACGTGACATGAGTCATGACCTGCTTGTCAGAGTTAAGCCTTAGAAAATAATTTACATACTGTAATATGTGTTAAAAACATGGGCATTTACATCATAACATGTAAAATATTTTTTAAATTTTCTGCTCTTACAATATATTTTTTTATAAAAGTATGGAAATGCTAGAACAGTTTTGATAAAGCTCCTGTGGAACATATTTAATATAATTATTATTATAAAAAGACAAGATAAAACGTACCAATATGGTACCTATCTTTAAAAATCTTTCAATCCCAAAAATGTGATTTTAACATACATTCATTTGCCATATAAACAGTAGATATACTCCTATGTCTACTGTTTATAAGACAAATATAATTTATTAGAAAAATATGTTTACCTTATATTTTTTATTGGATGCGGAATTTTGTTTGTAATATTTTCTACTTTGTACTTTATTTTAAAGCGATAATGTTAAATGTTTAACAATGTGCATGTGTTTGTTATTTAAGAAGATGATAAATAATAAATTAAAATAATTTTTAAGTTACTTATTTTGTTATTATTTTTGCATTATGTTCATTTATATGGTACTTTAATCGATATCAAATCTAAAGCAGTTATAATTAAAAAATATATTTTGACCGACTGTTTGTTCATACTAAGTATTTAATAGTCAAGACAACATCAAGTATGAAATATATTTCGTGATTCTCAAAATGTTTCAGCAACGAGGAAGATGGTATACGATAAATTAGTATGCGAAAATGCAGCTGCAATTTAGTATGAAATACTTAATTATTTAGATCACTTAAGTAGTTAAGAAAGAAAGTTCTGTTTTTGAAGTTATACTTCTTTTGACACGTTTGGAAAAATATATGAGAGTAAATGCGCGCGCACACCGACAGCCAAAAAGCGACATGATGAAGTTAGCCGCATTCCTTTCACAAACAGAGAGTTGTGACATACGGGATGAAATCTTTAGCTATTTTTGTTCTGTTACGCTAAAGAAGTATAACTTTTCACGTGCGCGCATAAGTACACACACATACGTTTTTTTTAACTAGTCTTTGCCCCATTTTTTATATTCTAATAAAAAAAAATTCATGGGGATTGATTGAAGATTGTAAAAATTTATGCGCTATAGCGCCATCTAGTGGCGAGTTACACATAATGAATATGATATAAACTTTCTACCTATTACTTTCTTAGATTTACGCGAATGTTTGACATTATTAAATAAAACTATCTTTTCGGATTATTTCGCGTATTTATTGTGATTTTTGGGTTCCGACGTTTCGAATGCCTTACAGCATCCATAGTCACGGGAGAGACTGAGGTGTTACATGTCTTAAAGATATAGTTGTTACAGACAGCCTACCCACAATTAACAAAATGAAAATTGCACCAATTACATTACAATATTTTTAACTTTAAACATTTTTATAATTTTAATTATAATTGAATATGGAAAATTATTTATTTAATTTTTGCTATTATTTTTATAATTATTACAATTTAAAAAAATATTAATTAGTAATCTATATTTAGTGTTGCCATTATTATATTTATAACCATAAATAAAAATATAAAAATATAGTATTAATTATTAAAGCCATATAATTGTTCTATGTGTAATTTAAAAAAGTTAAAATTAATTAAGGATAATCATTTTAATTTAGTTTGCTATTATTTAAAAACAACTTACTAAGCAACACTATTCATATATACTTTTACAAATGAAAAATATTAATCTGATGAGCTGTCATTTTGATCTACACAGTATGAACTTACTACATCTGCCTGTCTGTTATGTTTATATTTATTATTTGATTTTATTATATTAATAACAGGATCCCATGACGATGGTAGTACCCAGCCATCTTCCCTATTGAAATTTGGATGTTTTTTAATTTCTATGGCTTCTCGAATCCTGGCGAAAGAAAACCGATATCGCCCTAGAATGATTCGAGAAGCCATAGAAATTAAAAAACATCCAAATTTCAATAGGGAAGATGGCTGGGTACTACCATCGTCATGGGATCCTGTTATTAATATAATAAAATCAAATAATAAATATAAACATAACAGACAGGCAGATGTAGTAAGTTCATACTGTGTAGATCAAAATGACAGCTTATCAGATTAATATTTTTCATTTGTAAAAGTATATATGAATAGTGTTGCTTAGTAAGTTGTTTTTAAATAATAGCAAACTAAATTAAAATGATTATCCTTAATTAATTTTAACTTTTTTAAATTACACATAGAACAATTATATGGCTTTAATAATTAATACTATATTTTTATATTTTTATTTATGGTTATAAATATAATAATGGCAACACTAAATATAGATTACTAATTAATATTTTTTAAAATTGTAATAATTATAAAAATAATAGCAAAAATTAAATAAATAATTTTCCATATTCAATTATAATTAAAATTATAAAAATGTTTAAAGTTAAAAATATTGTAATGTAATTGGTGCAATTTTCATTTTGTTAATTGTGGGTAGGCTGTCTGTAACAACTATATCTTTAAGACATGTAACACCTCAGTCTCTCCCGTGACCATGGATGCTGTAAAGCATTCGAAACGTCGGGAACCAAAAATCAAAATAAATCCGCGAAATAATCCGAAAAGATAGTTTTATTTAATAATTTCTACCTATTCTTAAAATTATAATTTTTTTATCACTGAAGAACTTTTCGATGTCTTCACTTTTATAGATTTTTAAGAAAAATAATTTTTGCGACTGAACCTAAAAGGACTAGTAACTACTAATACTTTCTTATATTTACGCGAATATATTTGACATTTTAGTACTTTGAATAAAACTATCTTTTTGGATTTTTTCGCGGATTCATTTTGAGTTTTGGTATTATTATTAAGTACCAAAAATATTGTAAGGTACTTTGGTACCATTTTTGTATTTATTTAAATAATTTTGTAATTTTGTGGGTAGGTGCTGTTTGTAACAACTACGAGTAAATAAGACCTTTGAGATGTCTAAAACCTTAGTAGTCCGGTCAATTTAGACCAAAAAATGAGAGTGAAGTTACATAAAGTCCCAACAAGCTGAATTTCTGTGAAATTGTTCAAAATATAATTATAACCAATGTCTAGAAGTTCCCCATCATTCCCCTGTAAGGAAAAAATTTTATTCAAGGTCAAATTAAAATAAAATATAACAACTCTAGATGTATATACGTGGCGTACTCATGCATATTATGACGATAACAACTTTTATAACTTTTTGAATCGTTATATCTCAGAAACGGTGGCTTGTAAGAAAAAAAGTATTGATACATTTTTTATAGATAATTTTATGATCTACAATTTTCGTTTGAAATACTTTTATGATAAAACTTACCGTTTTGCTGAAAATCGCGAAAAACTCATTTTTTTTACTTTTGACCTTGAATAAAATTTTTTCCTTACAGGGAAATGATGGGGAACTTCTAGACATTGTTTATAATTAGTTTTTGAACAATTTCACAGAAATTCAGCTTGTTGGGACTTTATGTAACTTCGAATGTCTAAATTGACCGGACTATAGTCTCTCCCGCGACCATCATTGCTGTAATGCATTCAAAACGTCGGGAACCGAAATAATAAATCCGGAAATACTAAAACTAAAACCGAAATAATAAAAAAAATCCGCGAAAAAATCAGAAAAGATAGTTTTATTTAAAATACTAATATTAAATTATTTCATTAACTAAACAAGACCAAGGTTAATAAAAAAGGTACATTATAAACTATCATGCTTTTCAACATGTTAACTTAAAACCAAAGGTGATAACATATTTCAATTTTCCTTATTTATTTAGGATTTACTTACTAATTAACAAAGTTGTTGACATGAGTGTAGTGAAAGGTTTTATAGTGTACGCGTAGTATAATATTAAATCTATTTTCAACCGACTTCAAAAAGGAGGAGGTTCTCAATTCGACTGTATGTTTTTTTTTTATGTTTGTTACCTCAGAACTCCGTCATTTATTAACCGATTTGGACTATTTTTGTGTCGTTTGAAAGTGTATACTTCCAGATTGGTCCCATTTAAATTTCAAAAAAAATACCACCCCTAAGGGTGGAAAAATAGCTAATGGTGAATTTAACCTACTTCTAATTGTCATATTAACTTTAAATTTGCAAGTGTTTCTATTTCCGGTGATAGTACAGTGGTTCGGTATTATTGACCTGATCTGATGGTAAGGCCAGAAGGTGGATAGGTGGAACTCTTCAACGGCTAATAGTAGATACTTCGAGTTTGGGCTTATTTTGTTTGATTTGACAAGCCTAACACGTTAGAATTCTTACTTCGCTACTACTGTGTATACTAAAAAGGGAAAAATAAAAACTTTTTAACAAAAAAATAAAAACCGACTTCAAACAAAAGCACTAAAAAGTAAAAAATAACTGATTGGTAGTTTTCATTTACTATACATACCTAATCAAATATTTTCGAAGTCGGTGTGCTTTGGCTAAGTAATTAAAGCCTACCTATTAAATACATACCTAATCAAATATTTTCCAAATCGGTGCAAGCCCATACAAAGCAAAGCACACCGACTTCGAAAATATTTGATTAGGTATGTATAGTAAATGAAAACTACCAATCAGTTATTTTTTACTTTTTAGTGCTTTTGTTTGAAGTCGGTTTTTATTTTTTTGTTAAAAAGTTTTTATGTGTACAACACGCGACATAATCTGGCTTCACCCAGACGTAAAATCAGATATATTATTATGATCTTATACAAAAAAAAATATACTCTAGGTAATATTCTATCATCCAAATCGGTCCAGCCATTGCTGCGTGAAGGAGTTACAAACATATATACAAATTTTCACATTTATAGTAGTACTACAATATTGAACATTTAAAAGTATAAATTCTTTTTATTCCATCCCTTAATATCTTTTTCAATTGTAAAAAAAATGTTATTAGTATTTTTACAAGGGAAGCGTCGTCAGACATAAATGTGGGTGGGAAAGGTGACATGTAAATATTTACTCGACGCAAAAAGAGGGGAGTTACAAGTTTAACTGTGTGTCTGTGTATCTGTCTATCTGTCTGTGACATAGTAGCTAGCGCCCAAACTGATTTCATTTTTTTAAGTATATTTTGTATATTTTATAATTATTAAGAGCAGTATATAATCTTACAGTATTGTTATCAGCTGATAAACTAAAGGGCTATTGCAATGTAATACCCAAATGAATTAATTTAAAACTGTTAAACTGCCTAAAGTTTAGCTTTTATAACTTGGTTTAGCAATTTTGTTTATTTATAATGTTAATTTACAAAGGGAAAGTGAATATATTAAGGAAGGAACGAAAGAATATTAATGCCAGGAGTTGTAAGATAAGGTAAGGTTATTGTTTTATTAAAGAAAAGTTCGCCACATAATTTTAGGTCAATGGGTGATAAATTTCAAAACAAAATGAAGACTGACTAAATATTTTGGCTGACTAAATATTATACATAATGCTCTTTTAGGGCGCCGGTTGAAATTGATTAGGGTTCTCTTTTAACCGGTTTACATGCGTACGTTACGTTTTAAAATTATAAAAATAATATATTATAGAAATATTTGGAAACAAAATAATTTGAATAATAATATATAAGTGTTTCCTGTGTTTTAAATTTTGCCTGTCTAATTAGGTAAAACTAATATATACATCTAGTCTATCTGATATTTTTTTAATCTTACTAAGCTACCATCTTTTTCATTCTCAAGCTATAGATATAGTACATACTGTATATAAGGATATAATGTTTATGCTTATTCATTAGTTATATCTCTATATATGCCTTATATACGTACATATATAAGACTAGTTATGGTATCAATAATAACAATATACTTTTAAAACACTAAAACACATGAAATTCGTCCAAAAGGACAGAAAAATTAATTTTGCTTGAAACCATGATTCCACCATTCACCTCTTGATTCCTTCAATATTTATCTCAATTGCATTAAATTCTAATATTGATACGATAATAATTAGAAGTAGATCCCAATTGACCTATATGATTTGATTATATAGTTAAAAGCAATATTAAAAATAGCTTTGTTCAAAGACAACCCTTGATTGTAAGCTCTTGATACGTGAAATTTTGTGAAAATTCATCCAATGAACAAAAAAACACACAGGTCTCCCAGTTTGTAATAGTAAAAGCTAATTTTAACTAATTAGTACATACAAATGATTCAGAGTTATTGTAGTAAAAATTAAAAGTCATTATGAATATGAATACTGTAATATAGCAGTATAGTGCCCTGACAAAAAATAGACTGTTAATTTATATAGAAAGCTGTAAAAGTTTAACTATAATGTATCTTGTAAACCAGTCTTGATTCAATCAGGTCCCGATTATTATTTATATTTATTTAATATACCATGACAAAGAAATACTTTAAAAATCTCACATGTAGAGAGTATCTCTGAGCAAAAACCACGTCGATTCCTTACTCCATTTCTGAGATCAATGAAGTAGATTTTGCATTTAAATATCATTAGTTGGAATAAATGAAATACACTAGAAGAAAAAAAAAGAAAAACTAATTCGTCCAATAACTTGCTCTAACAACAAACTAAGGCAATTAATAGTAAAACTGCATTTGTCAGGCAAATTGTATTTCCCCTACGTCGATGCTGTTAAGTCCCCATGAAAAAACCATACAAAGGAATTTAGTTAAGACGTCAACTAACGCGTACCCTAATCCACCATTAAAAGAAATTTCTATCCCCTCGCAATCCCTTATTTTGTTAACGAGGGAGGCAGATTGATAACTTGTCCAATATCCGGCTTGATCGTAGGGAGATAGCAAAAGTATTTGATTTTTTTAAGTAATATTAGTTACATTTAGTTGAAATCATCTATCTATCTTCCATACATGTAATAAAACTCTAACTTATTCGAATCTGTACATTAAATATTTTTTGGAAAATCTTCTTGAAATAATCATTATTATCGATACAGCGTCCAAATCTATAGTTTTTGGAATTTTTGTGTGTCTGTCTATCTGTCTGTCTGTCTGTCAGTCTGTGACCAAATCACAGAAAAACCACTAGAGAGATTTTGATGACATTTAGTATGATTATAGCTGGTTATCCGGGTCAACATATAGAATACTTTTTACTGCGGCAAAATATCTCTGAAAAATCTGTACTAAACGTTAAAACGGAAGTAGGAACGAACCCGAGCGTAACGGGAGTGAGTCGTTAGTATCTCATAATAGCCAGAAACATTAACCTAAAGTAATTTTATCGAAAACAAATCACGCCTCAAATAAATGACATTATAATTTCCACTTATTGAATTCATAAAATACATCTTCTATTTAATAAAGAGATCGAAACAATGGCGCAAATATTGTGTCAGTATCTACTCTACAGTGTTTGTAGCGATTACGCTGATAGTAAATGGTTACGAGCAAACGTTATCGTATCCTTAATGTGTTAGCCTTGCGTACTAAACGGTAGTCAATTTCGATTATGAATTGGCCTCTCGTCTCTCTAAAATGTTTAAGTACATGCAAAAGCAGTAACTATTTTAAAGTAGATTTTGTTACAAATTACCGACTTTAATTTTTGAAGTGAACTCTTCTATAGGCAGGTTTGGATATAGAGTAAATTCATGTAAGTCGTCATCGAAATGGTCACGTGACGTGTTAACGCTAACACTCAGAGTGCCGATAGATGTCAAAAGTAGATAAATTTAAACAGTTTTAATTTCCAAATTTTAATTTAAGATCAAACAATTAATCTGAATATCCAAAAATAACAACTGTTTGTTTTTAGTTTTAAGTTTTCACTTCTGTCGGCACTCCTCATGACTGTTTTTTTTTAAATAGTCTAAGTTGTGTATTATAGAAAAGGTACACCGATTTAAAAATTATCGATTTAAAATTAATATTACTATTAGTGATGCTTGATTTAGAATTTTATGTCTAACAACCGTTGACGTTTTACCTATTCATTGAAAAAGAAAAAATATATAAAAATCGACTCTATGACATTATGACGCTCAAAAAATACACCCTATTTTTAAAGTCGGTTGAAAACAAGCTAATCTCCATAATTTTAACCAAAAGAATTGTCGTATATAACTATTTTTCTATTATTACACAATCAGAATAAATATTATACTCGTAAATGTGAAAGTTTGTGAGTATGGATGTTTGTTACTCTTTCACGTCAGAACGGCTGAACGGATCTGGATGAAATTTGGCAATGAGATAGATTATAGTTTGGAATAACACATAAGCAACTTTTTACCCCGAAAAATGTACGGTTACCGTGGGATAGGATTGTTTTTGTTACCTAGAGGCGAACACGAGACTGAGGGTGAGCCGCCAGTACAGCTTTAATCGAAAGTTTTTTTCTTCCCTTACGATTGCGAATATAGAAAGAGGTAACTTAAAAGAAAAAGCTCTCGCTCATCACTATTTTTTATCAACAGAAAAGTTTTCTTGTCGAGATATCGCTTCGTAACTAATCGCATATTCGTTACTGTTTGGTTATTAGTACGAGTATGTATGACTGTAGATCTTTGGTTCTAACGCAGTATTGGATCGAGTCAAATTTATTTAGTCAGTTTTTAACCGGGTGTTGGAAAGTTGGCGATGTTACCCTAATTATTTATTGAAGTGAAACTTCTTTAGAATCGTTCTTATTTGAAATTCAATGAAATGAAAATGTGACACGAGAAAGAGACAAACACATAAATATATAGAATTAAATCGGCTAGAAAATGAATACATTACACAGGAAGTAAAAAATACTCTATACATATAATAAAATTCTAACTAAGCCGAATATGTACATTCAATATTTCTTGGAAAATCTTATTGCAATAGACATTATTATCGATACAGAGGCCGAATCTATAGTTTTTTGAATTTTTGTCTGTCTGTCTGTCTGTTACCGCATCACGGAAAAACCACTGGAGGGATTTTGATGAAATTTGGTATGATGATAGCTGGTTATCCGGGTCAACATATAGGATATTTACTACTGCCTGGGAAAATATGTCATTTCTGAGAATAAATACAAAAACTGCAATGTAAGAGTATACTAATATGTAAAACTTAAGAATTCGGTTTTTGGTCATCTGAAGGCGAGCAAAGCCGCGGGCAATGCCAGTACATATACTACAATAGACATTATTATCGATACAAAGGCCAAATCTATGGTTTTTTGAATTTTTGTCTGTCTGTCTAATGCTAATATTTAATAAAGTGTAAAATACCTAACTTTTAAACTTAATAAAAAAGAACTAAACCTTACAATAATTATCCTACTCCTATATATTATGTTCATCTCATTCTCTCGTAGGTTACTTTTCTGAAGTTTCACTTCTACCGTGAGTGGATTGTACACACACACACATTTTTATATTTGTTTGTTATTCAATATTTACTCATTCATTGGCAGGAATTTTGTTATTAAGATAAGCCAATACTGTACAAAATAATTCTAATTTTTAAAATTGAATTTTACTTTGATAAGTTCATCTCAAACAATACAACGTATTAGATGTTGAATCAAAAATATTATAAGAACGCTTACGATTATTTTGAAATACTTTATGAACCATGAAAGAACTACTTAAGTTGTAAGAAGCTATTTGCCTGAAGTATGGACACGTGTACATTTAATAGAAAACAGCTTTACGACAAAGGGGTAGTAGCATTTAATTTATAATTTAGCATTCTCAAAAAGGGGATGGATATTTGGGTTTTCACCCTCTACGTATTTTTTTATTACATCTCTACCACAATTTGAATATTGCGAGGATTTTCCTTATTCTGTTTTTAATTTGTAAATGTTGCATGTTGGGTCATAGTCCCTAAAACTTAAATCTTTTTTCTTTAATCTATTAAAAACATAGAGCTATTCAAAAAGAAATAATAATAAATCTAGTTAATAGGACGTAAATTATGAAGGTTTTATGAGAATCTATTACCTTTTAGTACAGTAATTGTAATAAATTTAAGTAAATCTTTTATAAAAACCTTTCAAGTAAAATTTAAAAAAGAACCGAGAAGTTATCTTATTGTATATTTATAGATTGTTATTTTATATTATATAAAATGAGAAATTGTTGTATATATAAATTTAGTTTGTGTATCTCGGAAACGGCTGTAACGATTTGGATTAAATTTTGTATTTAGATTAGATTTGTTATTTAAGTTTATTGATATAGATGTTTTTACTGAAAAAAATCCATTTTTATATCTTTTCCAAAAAATACCAGGTACTTAAATTACTACTATAAAAAATGTCTATTTTAATAATTTTCAAATATGTAGGTTTCACATAATAATTCAGTAGGAAATTTTTGTGTAGCAGCAACATAAACGGCACTATCAAAATATCACTCACAGGTTTGATTTTCACTTTATGCAAATATTTTTCATATTGAAACTCATAAGCCATATTTTAATAAAACTTTTTGTGATGAAATTTTGAATGAACGACCTCATAGACAAACATTTTTATTATAATTATTAGACAATTTGCAAAATTTAAATAATAAAAGACCAAGATCGGTCACGATCACAGAAAATTAAGCAACTCTTTATATTTAAACAATGGAGCCAATTTGTAAGAATGAAAAGCCTGAATAATGATGGAAAAATTATTATTTGAGGCATCTAATTTTTTCATTTACTAGACATTACTCATCGGCTTTTGAAAGTTGGTTGGAAAGGGCGAAAAATTACCCAATTCCCTTTGTGCGAAAATAAGATCGATTCGTCTCAATCACAAAAAACTGTGAAGCTTGTTCTAATTGAATTAGTGAAACAGATTTAGTTAACTTGTTACGTGAGAAAAACTAAACTCAGTTGGCGATTCTTTTAGAAAATACAATAGATTTTAGTTTCTTTCTTAGCACAACGTCTGTAGAGAATTGATTTGCAAAGTTTACTTTAACCCATATCATACTGTCAGCACTAACTTTAAGTTTTAGCTTTGCACACTATTATTTTTTTTAGTTTAGCTATTATTATGGTATGCTAAGCTGATTTAAAAGATGTACGAGTTAAAAAATACTTGAATCCATGTAGATTCCCAATAACTCTTTCTCAACTAAACTAAACTTATCCTCGCTTTGCTCAGGTTCGTCCCTAGGTACGTTTTGACGCTTAGTATGGAATCGATTTTTTTTCTTTTTTTTTGTGATTTTTTCCGGTGTTTTAATAGTTATTCTGCTATTTGGGGGTGAAAAAAAAACCAATAAAACAAAAATCATAAAAATGGGTCAAGCAGTTTTCGAGTTATAAGTGTTGTAATACTTCGTTTTATATATAGATTTTATCTGACTTTAGTTTTATTTACTGTTATTTCTTGATTATTTTAAAACTGATTGTCTTTAGTGACAATCAAAAGACAAATATACAAAAATCTTTTTTTTGGGACAGGTCGCGTGCGTACGCAGAATAACTCAGCAAAATTTCATCATAATCGGATGAATGGTTTAGAAACTTAGAACGGTTTAGGTTTAGAATATAAAGATAAATAAGGCAGCATTAATTTATATATATATATCGATATTATAAGTGAGAATTAATATTAATACGTACAATTATTGTATGAGAACACTTCATTGACATCCCACAAATTCAATGAAAAATGTTAATTTAAATTACATAATTATTACGCTTGTACCTTTTACTCTACTACTTTAGTAACAAATATGCTGATAACGACATCATTATGTTCACATTTTAAATCACCTACACGTTATTATTAAAACTGTATTGTCAGCAGAAATAAATATTTGTGAAGTTGCAATATTGTTAAATTGGATGAAAATTAATGTGAAAATATATAAAATATATTTTTCTTTAACTAGATAACACTTGGTCATATTATCTATAAATAAATAAATATGTTGTGACTTGTGACATTAGCACTCAGCACCATCTAAATCCATGGTAAGCTACGAGGCTTGTGTTATGTATACCAGATAGTTGATACACTACACATATACTCGTATAACTTTAAACACATACATATTATAAAATATATAAACACACATGACTGGAGTACAAACATTCGTGCTCATCACTCAAATGCTCCAGCAAAACAATGTATTTTTTTTTATTTAAAAGTATGAATTACCATTGCTGGATATTTATGTACGTATATCAAACAAGTAACATCTGTGCTTGAACAAAGTAATTACGCCAAAACATTTAAATTAGAATTGTCGAATTAATTTTTGACCTGTAACGTTTTCATTACGCGGATTAATATTTGTACGTGGAAAATCTGTCTATGAGCTTAGGTTGTTTGTTGCTTAGCTCCCAGTTTGATGCTCGTTTGAAGTAAAAATAATAGCGTATAGTAAAACTAATAAAACAATAGTAAACTAACTAAATAATAACGTGGTAGTGTGTATGTGTGTATATAATTTTGTTACCCTTAAACACTGATATGGCTGGCAGGATTTGGATGATATTGTGTACAATTGTACACAGATAGATCATGACCTGCACCTAGGTGAATCCAAACGAAGCAAGGGTAAGTCCTAGTGATTACAAAATATATAATATTGGTTATATAGGTTGATTCCCCATACAAACTTTCATCCCCATTTTCACCCCTTTAAAAGATGTTTTCTGGGATTAAAAAGTTTGTATGTCCTTTCCAGGGACACAAACTATCTTCTTACCAAATTTAATCTAAATCGGTTCAGTAGATTCAGAGATTACCTCCTACAACCTCACAAGCTCACAAACTTTACCTCTTCATTAAGTATAAAGCTGAGAAGTTTTTTTTGTTCATATTTTTGGTACTAGTCTCTAGAACTATAGTTCGATTTGAAAATTATCCTTGAATATTATAGCTTATGTACCTACAAGGTATTGAGGAGAGTTATACACTAACATCACTGTCTGAACCAACGAGCAATTATATGTAAATAAAAGAGCGAAAGAGGGCTTATCATAAAATATTGTTTTTATGAATATATTTTCCCATGGTTATAAAGCAAGAAAAAAAAATCCTATTGTTACAAAAGTTAAAAACCATGAAAATACACCCATATACCTTCTTATAATCCGCATGACTAAAGTATTTGCTCTAACCATGACTCGAACCCTCGACCTCCTACGCCAAATAACAATCTATTTCTGATTTCTTTACCCACAATAGAATCTTTAGTACGTCTTAATAAGTATAAAATAAGTGCATTCTAATAAGATTTGTTGCCTTTTATAATGAAGTTAGGGCGTCATCTTCGAGTCGATTCAATAAAAAGCAATAAGGATTTGGCAGATTAGTAAAGCGGAGACACATCTGTCGTTGGGACTGCTGAGATGACGGTATCCTACATTTTCCTTATAGATAAATTTGGTAACAGGACCTTCGGAAAGTAACGAATGAGTCCCGCATTAGAATTACGTTTGAAATATTTGAACGTCGCTCCTTTTAATTCTATTCAGGATGTGTTTATGTTGTGTCTTTTAACTAAATTAAAAAATGTTTTGTTAGAATTTAACATTATCTCTTTGAACTTACAAATATAGTGTGGTGTATGGTTAACTGTGTCGTTGGTCTAGTGGTAAGCATATACGGTTACAGATCCACAGTTAGTGGGTTTGAGTCCCAGGACCGAATGAAGTTATTGAATGTTTCGATAAGAAATTCATACAAATTTAGAGCCCCGTAAATTATCAACTAATAAAAATATAATTTATAATATGAGAATAAACAAATGAGTAGGTAATTCATATTTATGATAAAACACACACAAAATCAGTTAGTTCCACGCATTTATTAAGCTAATTATATATTTATTATGTAACTTTCGTCCAATCGCAAATGAATCTCAACTGTTATTATAAGTATCTGTCGGAAATCGAAATCACGACCACTAATATAGTGGGCAAATTCATTTAGATACTCTGTTAATATATTGTATTTAGCCTTTTTTTCTTTTTAACGTCCCACAGCTGGGCACGGGCCTCCCTTCAACATGAGGGGGATCAGACCATAATCCACCACGCTGGCCAAGTGCGGGTTGGCAGACTTCACATGTCTTTCGAAAACATGCTAGGTTCTTTCTGACATACAGGTTTCTTTACGATGTTTTTTTTCACTTTCCTTCCTTTGGAAATGATTTTTCGTTAATATATTACAAAATCTTAAATTTAAAATTTTGTTTGAATATTAAAGTTAACCGAAAAAGGCACTCTAAATAAGAGAGCTGAAACCTTCAGGTCACTGGCCCATTAGTTCCCATCTAAGCAATTACTCGCGCGCCAAAACATCGATTCTCACACTTGAGAAATCTCGACCCGAAAATCGGTATTCATTCGATTTTTACCCTTTAATAAAAATAAAATTTTGCTGATTAATTATTCTTTAAAGCTTTTCAGGATTTACGGTGAAAATAATATGAGCTTTTTGAGTTTGTGAAAAAATTAATGAAACGAATATTGTAGCAGTAACGCGATCTGACTGGCATTTTTCTTTTGTAGATCGCAGGTTGAATGAAAATGTATGAAGACGTTTACTTATAATTGGCAAAAGGAAAAAATAAAAGAACAAAATAAAATCAGTCATTTTACGAAGTGGCTATAATAGTCCGAAAGGCATTTAAATTATCCAGTTACTGAAAGTTATTATACAGCATAGCTTTACGATACAACATTAGAAATTCTGCATAATTTGCAAAGTAAAAAAACCTGGAAAAGCGGTTGATCAGGCCTTTGATCTTAGAAGAGCCTTATAAATAGAATTCAAGTGTCAGTCTATGATTTCAAAATAACGACCCTATATTATGAGCATAATATGGATTATCATATTGTATTTAAAAATATATATTCCAACGACTTTTATTTGCAACAGTAAACCTCAAGAACATGAATATTTTTGTCAATTTTTGAATTAATATTATCGTTTAATATGTGTAAAAAAATATATACTACCTATGTTTTTGAGACTATACCGATTTTAATGAAACTTTCATTGTTAGATAGTCGAATCAGGCGAAAAACTATTTTGTAATAAGAAAGCTGAACCGCGCGTGAAAACTAGTAAGCAATTAATGTAACAGTATTTAAGAAACAATATACCTCCAATAAAGAAGTACAGCCCTAAGATATTTACTGATAATTCTTAGAATTTTAATTACAGAGAAACGAAGTGAATTTATAATTAAGAAAACTTATTGTTTGTAGTCTTAGTTAAATAAGCAGGCCGTCAGTACTTGAATGCACAAATTGCACTAAAGCATGTTAATGTGCGGCTACAACTATTGCTATGGTAATGGAGTGACATATACTTGACTATTGAGACGCCATAAGACCGTCTCTACTAAGTTATGATGGAGATGGTAGATTTCTAGGCACTATCTGCCAAGCGAAAGGTCACAGGTTCACTGTGGAGAAGTAACAAAGATATAGAGCTTACATTTTGCTGTGACAACGTGATATTTATATAGTTTAAACTAGTAACATTATTTTACATTTTTTTTGTTTAAATAGGATAGATAAGTTACTTAAGTTTATCCAATTTGTATAATTTACGAACATTTATGATCAAATAATGGATATATCGAAAACATTGAATTAAAAGCATGTGTAAAAAATTTAATCTCCATAGATCGAATAAAATTCTTGTGTATAATATAAACATTTTTATAATAAATCTATACGTATGTATCTATATAGATAAATAAAATTGAAGTGTCGTTTGTAATGTCAAAATAACAGCGTTTTACTAAATGCGTATGAAATTATATACGAAAAACACATTTTTTTAAATTTTTGTATTTCTGTCTGTTTGTTTGATCCGGATAATCTCTAAAACGGCTGCACTGATTTTGACGGGACTTTCACTGGAAGCTAGCTGATGTTGTGGGGAGTAACATAGGCTACTTTTATTTTAGAAAACGAATTAGGGTTCCGCTAAAAAAAATTAAAATGTACCTACGTAGGGACGAACCCGAGCGAAGTGAGGGCGTCGCCAGTATGTAATAAAATTCTGGCTGAGTCGAATCTGTATATTAAATATTTTTTGAGAAAATCTTATTGAAATAGTCATGAGTATCGATACAGAAGCCGAATCTATAGTTTTTAGATTTTTTGTCTGTCTGTCTGGGAACGCATGACGAGAAAACTCAGAACAGATTTTGATGAAATTTGGTATGATGATAGCTGGTTATTCGGGTCAACATATAGGATAACTTTTATTGTGGGAAAATATCTCATCTCTAAGAAATCTATAGTAAACGTTAAACTAAAACGTTAAAATATAAACATAATGATATATCTTACATTTTAGTTATTACTTTAAGTGTCTAAAATAAACGCAAAAAACATAATTAGAAAATTTTAATGCATGTAATATTATACGAGTATACATACATTCCTCATCTCTTGTTAATGAATTCAAAGCGTATCTGTTGAGCATAGATGACTTCACCAATGTCACGTAGAATGGAGGAGGCACGAAGAAGATAGGTCGGTAAATAACATATTACTGCTACCAAACGATAGTTCTGACAAGTGATTAAAGTACCCAGATCCTACTTGAAAGGTATCGGTCAGATATCAATCGTTTCGGAAACTTGTACTTTCAAGAAAATTGCCTCTTTACCCTTAATACGATCGTGTAACTTTTGCTTATAAATGTTAATATGTTAGTGGCCTGTTTTTTAATTTCAAATATATTATAATTATTTCTAATATAAATTAATACCTTTCATACTTGAATATTAATATTATCTTACTAGTCTTACTAATATTATAAATGCGAAAGTTTGTGAGGATGTATGGATGTTTGTTACTCTTTCACGCAAAAACTACTGAATGGATTTTAATGAAACTTTACAATAATATAGCTCATACACCAGAATAGGCTACTTTTTATCACGGAAAATGTACGGTTCCCGCGAGATAAATTTGTTTTAGATTTTCCAGAGGTGAACCCGATCTAAGCGAGGTTAAGCCGCTAGTTACAAATAAAAAAATCATTTCTGTTCTATGTATTATATAATTGGTTTTTATAGCTAAAATAGACTCGTACATTTTAAAGCGATTTTAATGAAATATCTGATAATATTTTGATTGACATAAAATTAGGCAACTTGTTTATTATTATTGGGTGATAATATATAATGGGTTTGATTCCCATGCAAGGACTTTATTTGCCAATTAAATGTATGTTACGGTTTAGTTAAAAGTAAAAAGAAATGTACTTTATACTTATTACATTTCATAAACTTCAAATTAATGAAAAAGATAAAAAACTTGAAAATTTATTCGTAAATAATTTAATATCAATCATTCATATCGTACCTATCCTATGAAATATTTGAAATGGTTTTCCACGTCCCATATTAAAAAAAATGGTTCTGACGTAAATAACTTGTAAAATATTTTATTATTACAGGAAAAAATTCTCGATCGACACTTGTTTTACAAAGGCTTGTGAAACCAGACTTCATGGAATGCAATATGTAATTATATTAGTGCAGTATATTGATATTTTGATATTGTTTTTGTAATATTTGTCATAAGTTATTTTTTTATATTATCAGTACATACGCTTTTTAACCTTAAAAATAAGATTTAGGGAATCCAGAGGAAGAGAGGAGAGGAGAGAGGAAGAGAATCTAAATAAGAAGGGAGGAGAATCTAGAATGTTTTATAATAAGTTAACACTGTTCTTTTTCTTTTATATTGATAATTTCAAAAACGTATTAATCAATTAATCAATAAAAATACCTATTTTTTGAGAAAAGGATTCTAATTTCTTTAAAAATAATATGCCCACTAAATTATGAACTCATCACATCATTTATTTACTCACCATAAATTCTATTTAATTAACATTTAAGCTATTTTAATTAATATTAACTTGATAAACTTTGAAAATATTATTGTACTTCGAATAAATATTGCGAAAGCTTATTTCGTTATTATGGAAAACGCTATAATTACAGCTAAATGAAAACGTGAAATATAACTGTAATTAATGAATCAATCAACATGTTAAAGGGTTTTCATTTGTATATTATTAAATATTTTATCCATCTGAACTACTACTATATTTTAGTGAAGCTTGAATATCTATTATGATATAGAATATAGCTATTATGATATATTCTGGGTAGTTGAGAAAGTCAAAAATGAAGATATAGGTGGACTGATTTTAACCTATTTACTTAATCTCAAACAAAAGTTCTGTAATTATTATAATAAAATAATGTTAGTAATATTCCGAAATCTTCAATTCATGAAACTTGATGACCAAATCATAGAAAATCTATTTACAGACAATTTTATAAAGCCGTAATTACGTTTTACAAAAGTTCTAAAATTTCTAGCAAATATATGATATTTTAGCAAAAAAAAAAACATATATAAAGAATTGAGAAATTACCTTTAATCCGAAAGCATCCCTTTACTACGTAAGCACTCACAAAACATTTCGAAATATGATATTTGAAACTCCCGACCCGACCGACACGTTACCCTGTCGATGACTAGGGGATGACTGAACCTCTAACGTAGTAAAGACTACGAACTCTATACTGCCATCTGCTACTAACTTGTGCATTAAACTTTCAATACAACAAAATATTCTATATCTATAAAGAAAGCTTTTTAAAAAAATTTGCTAACGTGTAAATTCTTACCCTGGCACCTTTCCTAATGTAAACAAATTTTTTGCCGACTCAAAAATATTCTGAATAGCAATGCCAAATATTTGAAATTACCATGATATTGTTTGAATTTTTCGGAATTTATTCATTCTCGTTATTTTAAGTGAAATGTGTCTTTTGTGTGTATTGCTTTGTATAATAATATTATCAAGATTTTATATAAGGAATTTATACTTTGAATATGATTTATAAGGAATCGTTGTTTTTATGAGATGTTTTACGTACATTTTTAGTTGAAATCTTTGAAAGTACTTTTATGTTGCTATTTTAGCTTTTGCTAATCATATTCAGCCAGTTTACTGTCTTATTATTATTTTTACTAGTTTTTGCCAGTAACTTCGTTTGCCTAGTTTATTTATTTTACTCTCTACATAAGAGTCATCTATACTAATATTATAAAGAGGCAGATTTTGTTAGTTTGTTTGCTTGAACGCGCTAATCTCAGGAACTACTTATCCGATTTGAAAAATTATGTTTGAATTAGATAGCCAATTTATTGAGGTAGGCTATAGGCTATACTGTCCCGTAAAAACGTACGGATCTCGTGGGATAGATTTGTTGTTGTCTAGGGACGAACCCGAAGCAAAGCGAGGGTGAGTCGCTAGTAGGCTCTGAAATCGAAAAAAATCCAGGTAGTTTCAGAGATTAGAGCGTTACAACAGACAAATAAAACAAACTTTTCAGTTTTATAATTTTAATATTGTTGATTAGTACTTAAATGTCAAAGTTTGTATAGATGCTCATTGATTACACGACATGTCATTCTACAAAATCATTATTGCGAATAACAAAACTTAAAACGTATAGAAATAAATAACTAAATATCTCGCAGATTGTATAAGTTATAGAATCACTTAGACACGAACCTGAGCGAAGCGATGGTGAGTCGATAGTATTATAATATTTATAATATTTTTAAAAAAATATAATAAAATAAATATTCTAAAATGAAATATTTTTTTAATTAAAGAAAAAAAAAACAAATATACTTCATTATATACAAAACAAATATACACTTAGTTATTACTGCACAAGTCATGTCCGCGTGAAATAGTGGCAAGAATGCTAGCCGCATTCACCCGCTGAATGGTATATGTTATTCATATGTTATTTGTTTAATTTCTATTTTTGACGTCGATAGTAGATACAATATACGAGTACATACTTGCTTATGGTTTATCACTTAAGTGTCTGCTGATATAATATCTAAACATATAATAAAATTGTAACTAAGCCGATTTTTTTTCTTTTTTTTATAGGACTAAGGGGGCAAACGGGCAGGAGGCTCACCTGATGGAAAGTAATCACCGCCGCCCATGGACATCTGCAATACGGCAGGGCTTGCAGATGCGTTGCCGGCCTTTAAGAAAGGAATACGCTCTCTTCTTGAAGGTGGCCAGGTCGTAGCGGTTCGGAAAGACCGCCGGTGATAGCTGGTTCCACAGAGTGGTTGTGCGGGGCAGAAAATGCCTTAAAAATCGCACTGTTGTGGGTTTTTTAAGATTTTTCTGTCTGTCTGTCTGTCTGTCTGTCTGTTACCGCATCACAGAAAACCCACAGGAGAGATTTTGATGAAATTTGGTATGTTGATAGCTGGTTAACCGGATCAACATATAGGATACTTTTTACCGCGGGAAAATATGTCATTTCTGAGAAAAAAAAACAAAAACTTTATTGTAAGAGTATACTAATATGTAAAACCTAAGAATTTGTTTCTTGGTCATTTGAACGCGGGCGGTGCCGCGGGCAATGCTAGTAGAAATATATAATAGAAAGTTAGCAAAAACTTATACGCTGTAATCGCTTTAATTGCTAGCTTTAATTCGTTATATTTTAATATTTTCGTGACAGACTAAAATTATAGCTTAAAAAATATAGCTCCTCGGCCTATAATAACGTAAAGAAGCCGTAAGAGGACGAACGTAAGCGTTTTATAATCCTATCTCCTACAAACATCAGTGGATTTTTGTAAAAACGTGGTTAAGCTAGTGCTTTAATAAATTTTATGAGAAACGGTATATTTTTAGATAAATGTATTTAATATAAACATATATAAGATAAACAAAAACAAATCTATCCCACGGGAGCCGTACATTTTTCCTGAATAAAAAGTAACCTATGTGCTAATCCAGACTATAATCTATCTCTGTGCCAAATTTCATCTAGATCGGTAAAGCAGTTCTGGCGTGATTAAGTAACAAACATCCATTCATCCAAACTTTTGCATTTATAATATTACAAGGGGCTCACCCTCACTTCGCTCGGGTTCCCCACTAGAAAAAACAAAACAAATCTATTCCACGGGAACCGTACATTTTTCTGGAATAAAAAGTAGTGTATGTATTATTCTGATGTATGAGCTATTTTATTGTAAAGTTTTATTAAAATCCATTTAGTAGTTTTGCGTGAAAGAGTAACAAAAATCCATTCATCTATACGTCCAGACATCCGTACATCCTCACAAACTTTCACATTTATAATATTAGTGGGATATTTGTGTATACTTTGTTTGTATTATTATTATATTTTACCTAATAACATTATTAATATTCGTACATTTAAAGGATTTTTGGATGGTAATTTTGTTTAATCTACAATTCATTATATATTTTTAAAATATATAAATTATCTTTCGGCAAGGAGCCTCGTCAATCGACTGCTACGTTGCCGCGTAAATAAAAATCTCGGTTTTGCATTTGTAATATTTGTGAAGATTTTATATTAAAGGATAATCCCGATGGAATTTCTAATCGACAACAAGAATACAAGCTTAGTCATCAATTTTCATGTTTCTACCTTATAAATGACAAACTTTTACACAAATTTTGATCCCCTAAACCCCTTTGAGGATATTTACGTTCACTGTATACGGAGCTTTCGTGCAAAACTCCATGTTTTTAAACCCAATGGCTTAGACTATGCTTTGTCCGTCAGCCAGTTAGTGTCTAGTGTCGCTTAGAAAAAAATGGCACTCCCCAATCATTGAAGTATAAAATTTATATATAAACAGGTAAAGACAAAACAGTTCAGTACGTTTTTCTTCTCTGTTTCTCAAACGATTTTCTTTTTGTTCTGTAGCTACTGATGAGTTTTAGTGTTTTCAATAAAAACTTTTTGGAGACATTTGTTCGTTTTTTTATATAAATAGGCAAATATGTGTTTTCCCCAAATTTTTAATAATGATTATGTTCCAATTTCGAGCACCGGACTTACACTATAGTTATAAAAATATATGAAAACTAGCGACATCCTCGCTTCGCTCGGGTTCGTCCCTAGCATGCTTCCCGATACAAACTTTCATCCTCATTTTCACCCCTTTAAGGGATGATTTCTGGGTATTTCATCACATTGAGTATCCTATGTCCTTTTCAGGGTCTCAAACTATCGTCTTACCAAATTTCATCTAAATCGGTTCAGTAGATCCAGAGATTACTCCTTAGAAATTTACCTGGAGGTGTTAAATTCTCGAAGAACGAACGAAAAAACGTACAACCAAATATCGCTTCTTCTTTTTATTTAATTATATCTGCTTTTTTAAACTTGGTCAAAAATAACCCACCAAGTATCAAAATTAAAAGATATATTACTTAAGAAACGTTTATACTTTACTAATAATAGTATAAATGTACCTATGTAGGTTTGCTTGTACGTCTTCCATAGAGCAACGACGATACATATCGACTAGATTTTTTACACAGAGTGTTATAATCATATATCCCTGTATACTAAGTATTTCTGGTGAAAAGTTGCTTGAGTGTACTGAAATCATTAAATATATATATATATTAAATCTCTGCACCTGTTAAACCATTTTTTTATCTGGCTGTAGCTTTCTCTCCAATACTAAGAAAATAACGTACAACTAAAACCTTTTCAGTAATTCTGTACAAACAAAAACGTAACTTTTTCTGTCCCAATGAAAGTTAAGTTTCTAAATACTGTACTTTAAACACTGTCTTTTAAAGATCCTATGGGAATACTTTTCACTTTAAAAGGAGAGGAGAAAATATACCGGCTTTTATAATATTGTAACGATTGTACGTTGATTTCTAACAATTTGATGTTAGCTTGAGTAAGTAAAAAAGGTTTGTCTAAAAATATTTGTTTAAAAACAGCACTATTCGGTATTAGGTTGTAAAAAAACAATGATTTAGAAGTAGAATAGAAGTGCTATTGTTAACTGTAACGCCGGCGTGTCCGGTGGGATTACAACCAATTTTATTATTTCAAAGATGGTCTTAATCTCAAGAAAGATTCAGCCCCTAATGGTGTAATAATTATTCTTCAAATGATTTTGAAGTCAGCGCACCTTTTTAGTTAAGAAGTAATTGACGCTTCTGAAGATTAACCTATTTTAAAAAATCTATTTTGAGACTTCTCAAGACCGACCTAATTTATTGACCCTAATCCAATTTAGTATCAAAACTAAGAATCTGCCCTGGATTCATCTAGATATAAAGTAACACACATGCACACATTCACTCATATATGTACATACAATTAAATTACTTTCTGCTAAGTAATAGAATATAGTAAAACTAACATTGCCCGCGGCTCCGCCCGCGTTCACCTAAAACCAAATAATTAGGTTTTACATATTAGTATACTCTTACATTGCAGTTTTTGCATTTTTTCTCAGAAATGAGATATTTCCCACGGTAAAAAGTATCCTATATGTTGACCCGGATAACCAACCATCATCATACCAAATTTCATCAAAATCCCTCGAGTAGTTTTTCTGTGATGCGGTAACAGACAGACAAAAATTCAAAAAACTATAGATTCGGCCTCTGCATCGATAATAATGATTATTTCAATAAGATTTTCCAAAAAATATTTAATGTACAGATTCGGCTTAGGTACAATTTTATTATATGTAAAGAGTATAATGTATATAGAACAGGAAGCTCTGTTTGATAAGCGCCATAATATTATGTTAATAATACTATGTTAAAAAAAACCGTTATCCGTACATCAGTTACATATCATAAAATGGTAGATTTCATTATTTCATTTAAATTTGAATTTTAAATATTTCTGAAATAAAATATAGTTTAAATGTAGCCTATAAACTGTTCTATTTTTCTGTGAAAGTTTCATTACAATGGGTTAAGCTATTCCAAAGATTACCTTGGACAAACAGAAAGACAAACAGACACACCAATTTAAAAAAAAGGTTGCTTAAGTACTGGTATATTATAAATAACTCTAGGTAATATAAACATATAAAATATATATTTTTACACTGACAGACACTTTTATTTATTAACAATTTTATTTATATGTGTAGATTAAAATCAAAGATATGGCTTAAGCTTTTGTTACTATGCAATTTCATATAAATTTGTCAAGTTTCGTCGGCGCCTAGATACGCGCGAATCAAATGCGACAGGCACAAAAACCGAATTGATATTGATGAAAGATAGACATATGAAAAAAATTTTATACAACACTTCATTTTCAGTCGAGATTTAAAAAAGAAAAGCACCTACGATTTCATTTTTTAACCCCCGATGCAAAAGCGACGGGTGTTATAAGTTTGACGTGCCTGGCTGTGTGTGGCGTAGTAGCTCCCGAACGGATAAACCGATTTTTATTTTGTTTTTTTTTTGTTTGAAAGGTGAATTACTTGTTTACGAGTATATTTGATGAAAATCGGTCCAAGATGGTCGGCCTTTTTTTTAATTTTTAATTTAATTTATTAACAGTGCAGATGAATAAATTGCAGCTCTGGACGTATAAAATTAAGAACTTATCTTTCGTCCAACATGACTAATATGCGAATTTTTGCTTCTTTTTACACACTGCAAGCTTTTATCCTAATAATATTATAAACGCGACAGTTTATAATATTAGTAGGATAAAAGCAATAGTAAAAAGAAAAGGTAACAATGTATGTATGGATGTATGTTTGTTACTCTTCCACGCCAGAACGGCTGAACAGATCTGGATGAAATTTGGCACAGAGATAGATTATAGTCTGGAATGACTCATAGGCTTATCCATGAAAAATAAACGGTTCCCGAGGAATAGATTTGTTGTTATGTTTTAGAAGTTTTTATGTTATATGGGACCAATTTATAAAGGGTAATGTTATTGTAAGCAATTATGTATATTCAAGTTCAACTGCGTCAGAGCGAAAAGAGTTTTAAAGTTTTGACATTTTATGTCAATTTTGAAACATAATTAATTATTAACCGAGTTCAAAAAAGAAGGAGGTTCTCAATTCGGATGTTTATATTTTTTATATATGTTCGAGCATAACTCCGTCAGATATAAAATCCTTTTTTTGTTCGAAAGAGATTTATCCGAAATGGTCTCATTTAAACATGAAAAAAAATCCACCCCTAAGCGTATAAAATAGGGAATGATGGATTTTTCACCTACTAAATTTTTAAAATACTTTCTTCTTAAAAAACCTACTAAAAGTAAAAACTAACTGATTGGTAATTTTCATTTACTATAGATACCTAATCAGATATTTTCGAAGTCCGTGCTAACCGATAGAAATCAAAGCACACCGACCTTATAAGAATAAAAATTTTGGGGCTGTTATTATTTTAAAACACTGTACATCTATTACTCTTACTTCTATATTGTCTTCTTAAAAACCTTTTACATTCATACAACACAGACTTACATACTAAAGGCTAACTGACAAAAGCGTGAATAGCAATTACTAAGCAATGTGCTGCTATTTGGTATGCAGTCTGTACCAAGACTACTATTAGCCATCTGATGGAATTGAATATCTAACGCTACGTATTCACTAAATAATAAACATAAATAGGCATTGGTAACCTTGCAGTTTTAAATATTAGTCCGCTTTATACTTCCTAAAATACATAATTAAGGACCTGTGTCTGAAATGAAGTTATATAAAAGAAACTACTGACCTTATTATTTAGTAACAAGCTACCTTCAAAGGTATTTTATATGTATTGAATCAAATTAAATATTTTTTTTAATTTTCAGTATATGGAAAATTCGATCTCGAATTGTATTGTTTTTTTCATTTCGAAGAGAACTTGTAGTATGTAGCACTTTTTAACGTCCCACTGTTGGGCACGGGCGTCCCTTTAATACAAGGAGGATCAGGCCATAGTCCACCACGCTGGCCAAGTGCGGGCGGACTTACTGGACTTACACTGACTGTAATATTATAAATACAAAAGGCACGCGAGGTTGTATTCTATAATATACAAATATTTAAGAGTAAACTTGTTCTTTATAAAATAATTTTATTGTATTGTATTGCAGTAGCATCAATCATTACATTCAATTAAACTAGAAAGGAGTCAATCAGACTGATTATTCAGCAAAACTGCAGCATGAGTTAGCATTGGACCGACAAATGTGTCAGTCGTCAGCAATCAAATTGCTTACAGCGCTCAATAACTATACCAATAACATTTTATTGTTATTTAATAATTAAAAATGAATACTATGTATCCCTTACGTAGCAGTAGTGTTATCATATTGCACAGTAATATTAATAATAATGTTTGAAAAACCCTTATTAAGGACGCCTACATTGTTATAGTTACGGCGTTTTTAGTTGCCTAAAAATAATTTTGTATATGTGCTATTCTAGTGATAGACTAGAATGCACTAAGTTTCATCCAAATCTGTCCAGCCGTTGGATTGTTTAGAAGCAACAAATATACACATGCATTTATAATAGTCTGGATATATAGCTCATATTATATTATAATATTATTATTTGTAGGTATATGACGAAACTCAAATCTGTAATCTTTGGTATAGAAAAGACCTTATGATCAATAAATATGATTTTATTACTGAATTTAGTATGTGCTGATTGAAAACTAATTATATTACAATTAATGTAACATTATTATCGATACAGAGGCCGAATCTATAGTTTTTAGAATTTTTGTCTGTCTGTGACGGTATCACGGAAAAAATACTGGAAAGATTTTAATAAAATTTTGGTATAATAATAGCTGGTTATCCGGGTCAATATATAAGATACTTTTTACTGCGGGAAAATATCTCATCTCTGACAAATCTATATTAAACGTTAAACTTAAGTAGGGACGAACCCAAGCGAAGCGAGGGTGAGTCGTTAGTCAATAATAAGAGCGCAGTAATATAAATAACCGCTCATATGCTCAAAATATGTTATTCATATTGATATTTTAGTATCACTATATGATCTATACGTAAGTTATGTATTTATAGACTGTTAGACTTCAATCTTATTTATATTGTATCATTAATATCTAGATAGGCAAAGACAAAACAGTTCTTTATTTATTCAGTATCTTTTTCTCTTCTATTTGTTAACCAATTTTCTTTTATTATTATTTCTAATGTATCACAGCAATCATTGTTACGGGAGAGACTCCCGAGACTCAAAAAAAATCCGAAAAGATAGTTTTATTTAAAATGTCAAATATTCGCGTAAATCTAAGAAAGTATTATAAAACAGTTTATTTTTATATAGATAGGTAAATTCTATTCATATATGTCTTCCTCAAATTTTCAACAATGGTAACAATAAATGTGATAGTTTGTGAAAATGTTTAAATGATTGCCCCTCACACGTAAATCTTTTATCAGATTTGCACGATACTTGGCACACAAATACACTATGTCATGGGCTATTGGAATATAATACATACCTTGTACCCATGGTCTTTTATATATTAATTTTAAACGTAACATTATTTTTGGTCAGAAATTATCAATTATTGGCAAAGGAACGTTAAAAGAAAAGAGCTTATTACAAGCAAACTCATAATTTATATATAAGATCACTCGCTTGTCCGTCTGTTCGTCTGTCTGTCCGTGTGTCACCACCGATTTTCTCAGGAACGAGTGGACCTATAAAATTGAAATTTATACCAGATACTGAAGTCTATAGTACCTATTAGGTGTATAAAAATCAAGGTCCTGAGTCAGCATGATAAAAAGATATGGGCAAATTTAGATTTTCGCGAAAACTTGTAAGTACTAAAATTTACCTTAATTTTCAACTTTTTTTATTTTTCGGAATTTCCCCTTTACTTGTGCTGTAAGAACTTGCTTTTAACCAAATTTGACAATTCTAGGTCAATCGGAAGTACCCTATTTTGGGTCGTAAGCCTATATGGTAGTGCCAGTTGACCGAAATGTTAACGAATTCTACTCAATTAGCAAAATTAGACCAGACGTTACCAGTTTTGAGTCGGATGTTTTTCATATTTGGTTAAAAATGTCAAAAAAGTTTCTATTTTAAATTTTTACAAGTTTTAGTTGCTATAATCTTTTAAAAAAAATTTCTGTGTTAGCATACAAGACTTATAAGAACATCAGAGAAAATAAATGAGAAGATGCTTCAAATGTAAGTTGAAAGTGCTAAAGTATAGGAAGTTATACTTAAAAACTAACTTAAGACAACAATGTAACATTGCAAGAATAAATACACTATAAAATGGCTGTAGAACGTCTCTAAAGCCATAAAACCTCTATTGTCATCATGTACAATTACGCAATACAATGAAAAAATGTGAGACCTAGAATGTTAATTTGTCCCCGTTTTAAACGGGCTTTTGTTCGATAGTGTGTCACGATTTTTGTCACGTTATAGTTCATATTATATTGTATTTTGATGCAACTTTAAGCTGTTACTAAAAATATATATTATATGGATAAATATTATGCATTTATGTTAATATAATATTAATACATATTAATAAAATTTATCACTTGATGATGATGATGATGTTCTCCTAGCCGATTCCGGCTACGGCGGCCAATCTCATTGAGATTAGCCAACTGCGCAGGAGATATTAAAGTGCTCAAGTGTACGCGCAGACACAAGTGCACTCTCAATTCCTGTCACTCTCATACTCCGATGGGACGACACGAGACATGACCGGTGAGAGTTAAGGCGCAGGGCCGACGGCTTTACGTGCTCTCCGAGGCACTGGGGTGTAACACCGCCAACTTCCCAACTCCGGGCTGTTACTGAGACTTACTATACAGAAAGACTCAATAACTTAACTTGGCTCGACCCGGGACTAACACCATTTATCGCCTAACTAACACATTCAGAAGTTTGCAAAAAGCCAGTATTCTGAACATGTCGCTTAGTCCGAGTTTCTGCAAGACGATTTCCTTAATAAATCAATATGTTGGGATATTAACACACAGCACTATCTGGGTCCATGGTAAGCTACGAGACCTGTATTATGGATACCAGATAGTTGATACACTACACATATTTAACTTTAAATACATGCATATTATAAATATAAACAACCATGATTGGAGTACAAATATTTGTGCTCATCACACAAATGAATGCCACAGCAGGACTCGAACTCACTACAAACTGAGCCAAACGTGTCGTCAAATCATCATCAAACGATAACTAATGAGGATTCTTACTTGGCCCGTGAGATTAATTACACCCAAAGAACCGGGCACCTTCGAGATAATGAAAATCTAAAAGATATAAAATTAATTATTATTATCTTTTATGGGATATTATTATACTTGTACATAGAAAAAAAATGCATGTTTGTATGTGTTTGCGTGTTGGCCATTCATAATAATAATAAATACTCTTTATTGTACACTCACAAAAAATTGTATAAGAAAAATATAAAAAGAGCTATCTACAAGAGGCGGCCTTATCGCTAAAACAGCGATCTCTTCCAGGAAACCTTAAAGAGTTGGAATTGACAAACTGTAAGAGGGAAGTAGTGTGAACAATATAGTAGAAAAAAAAAACAAAAAATAATACAATAATAACATTAAAACATTTTTAATACTATTAATAAATTTACATATCCAAAATACATATATACATATGTACACAATAATAATATTACATTTACATAAATATGATAAGACGAATACAAGACAGAATACTTGTAATAATAATAATACATATAATAAATTATGAGTACAAAAATATATAGATAATATTATATCATATTAAATAAATAAATAGAATATTCATACTGAAACGGCTGGATAGATTTGGATAAAATTTAATGCAAGGTAAACGAAAAAAAGACGAATTAGGCCTAAAAGGGTCAAAAAATGCCATAAAGGTTTTTTATCCAAGTATATAATGTAACCGCTTAATGTGTGTATAATTATATAAAATGATGTAAAAATATTCTCAGTCCGTATTTTTTAACTCTAATAGTTTAAAATACTAACCAGTATTATATATTATGATCGTTTGAGACAAAAATACAAATTAAAACAAATTCTAAATGCAATAGCTCAAAAGTCAATTACTTTTAAAATCTTCTCAAGCGATCTAGAATTGCCCTCTAGAGGGCTGTTGTGGAACGTCGTAGCATAATGACTCTATTTCATTCATTTACTACTTATTTGTTTATAAATAATTAGTTTTTAATACAATATCAACGATACCTGCATTGAAATTCATCTTCGTAAGTTAAATTAGCACTGTTTAAGGATATCCAAAACAATTACTCCATATACTAATACACTACACATACGCAAGGGATTTTGATGCGGTTTTTTAATATATAGAATGATTCAAGAGAAAGGTTTATATGTATAATACATGCATATTATAGTTAAGTAACACTGATAATTTTAGAAGTTTCTAATATGATGTCGTAAATAAACACATTTTTTTGCTCTTACATTGCAAACGCTGGCTGAACCCTAGGAGATAAATCAAAATAATGTACTACACCTTAAAAAGGTCTACAAAATCGTCCGCGATGGCATATGTCTTTATATACTATATCCATCATAATACCTAGTGACGAACCCGAGCGAAGCGAGGGTGAGTTACTAGTTACACATTCGTTGAATCAGTAAAGAAGGTAACTTTAGTACGTTTGCATAACAAATAATTGTATTGACAGCAGAGAGACGTTTCAACATTAGTTATATAACTTATAATAAAGTAAGGCGTAGCGTTGTAGCGCGTGCGCAAGAGATACTAGAACGTCCCACAATCGCGATAACTAATCGAATGGTGCAACTGCCAGTTGACATCATACATCATGAATAACCTTCATCGATATATTTTTCATTTGTTTCCTATAAACTTCTTCGACTTCCTCTTTGACTTCCACTCAAAAGAAATAGGTATGTGAAGATATATCAAGTACCTAATTCGTTTATTTTTAGTGTAACTTTCACAGAACAAAGTCGGTCGCAGGTCAAAGAAGGAAAAAGGTTGCTTTTCATTGATTTCTATTTTTGTTTGGACGTTCAATTATTTAATGCGATGTCTACATTGTATATATCTTATCTAAAATAATCACATTATTTTTAAATGATGCATATATAATAACTAGCGAAACAGAAAAACAAAAACAAATCTATCCCGCGGGAACTGTACATTTTTCCGGGATAAAAAGTATCCTATGTGCTATTCCAGATTATAATCTATCTCTTTGCCCAATTTTATCCAAATCCGTTTAGATTTTCTGGGGTAATTGAGTAACAAACATCCAAACATCCATCTAAACTGTCACATTTATAATATTAGTAAGATTATTAAAAGGACAAAAGTTAAAATAGTATGGGCATTGGCCACGAACTAGTAATTTAGATGAGTAAATATCAATATTTAAAAAAAAAATCAAAATGTAATATCTAATTATAATAATATGAAGCCTAACTTTGAATAATTTTAATGACACGTATTTGAAATTAATTAAACCCTAGCCTTTAACCGACTTTAGAAATTGAGGTGTTATACGATATTTTACTAATTATGAAGCAATTTTCTTGATCATATTTTAATTGTGGTATAATTCTTATTAATTATTTTTAATTTTAAAGTTAAAAATTAATTATTTGAAAGCGAATAATTTTAAACTGAAAGAATTCAAAAGTCTGGTATCCACTTGGTAAGCGCTTACGTCCGTTATTTCGTATTTGCTTGGGTTTCACTATTATAACTAGACAGGTATAGAATTAATGTACTTATAATAAAATATTACTTTTTTATAACCATTAAGGACTTTTTACTGTCTTCAAAAAGGAAATATATGGCATTTTGAATTTTACACAATATTTTTTAACAAAATAATGAAAAAGCCAGCGTGCCGTGTTCAAGGCTTATATAAACAAATAGTTGATCAATCATTTTATATATTGTATAAAACAAAGTCGGGTTTGTTACAACACTTATAACTCGAGAACAGCTGGACCAATTTCGATTATCTTTGATTTGTTGTTTCTGTCTCCGCTCCGAATAGCAAAATAACTATTAAAGCGTCAAAAAAAATCTCATTTTTTTTAATTTACACGGCTAACGCTGGCTAATAACTAAGGACTTATCATATATCTATTTATTTAAAACATACCTTGGGACGAGCGACGAAGGATGAGCCGCTAGTAAGTCATACACAAAACTAATTATACAATAAATTAAAAAAATAGTTCTTATTTCATTATAAATCGCTCGAGTAAGATAAGTCACAAGTCAATTACTTTTAAAAAGTACTCGGCGTATCTCAAATCACCCTCTAGAGGGCTATCGGGAAACGACTTTTGTGTGTGCAACTAATTAATTCAAATCCTGATAAAACCTTATTACTTTCCACTTAGTACAATATTTTATAGTTGAATATTCTAAATTGATTAAACGAAGCCAATAGCTTTAAAATTGAATTAATTCATATAACAGAACTGTAAGCAGTTGTGGCAAGTGCTAACGCGCTCGCTTGGAAAACCAAGTGAATCTTGTTCAAACTCTGGATTTGCGCTTCTGAGACTTTAATGTGCGAATTATTTTCAACATGATTACCGCTTGCCTTATGGTAAAGGATAACATTGCGTTATATCTCTGCTAGTTTTGCTATAATTTGTTTTTGAAAGGGATGTAATATCCGCCACCAAGCATTTGGGCAGCATGCTGGGCTAAGGTCTGATCCTCACAGGGAGTCCCGTGCCCAGCTGTGGGATATACTAGTAATGTATTTCAACGTTAACTGCCTAGTATGAAACTGTGACCGTGGATGTAGTGCCAGTGCTTGCTATAGAAAATAATAAATAGTACCTTACCCCATGCACCCTTACTTAGGTAAAAAATAATATGTCAATGACTGAGCAGAGATAAGCCCAAAAAAAAATCGAGTCATCCGTTGTATTATTGGGTTGAGATAAAACAACAAAGTACCTTGTTATATTATTTTATTCGCTATGGAAAAATAGTGGATCGATGCTTTAATGTTAATGACATACGTCCGGCCTTGAGTCTGAGTCATTGAGGATTCACTTGTTTCTTTTTAAATATTATCATATACTAGCGACTCACCCTCGCTTCGCTCAGGTTCGTCCTTAGGTACGTTTTGACGCTTAGTATGGAATAGTTTTTTTTTTCGTGTTTTTTTCTGATTTTGTAATAGTTATTCTGCTATTCGGGGTGCAGACAAATTCAACAAATCAAAAACCATGAAAATCGGTCTAGTAGTTTTCGAGTTATAAATATTCTAACATACCCGACTTTCTTATAGGTATATATAATATACATAGATTATACTTATATATTATTTTTTAACTGAAATAAATTCTTTAAAAGTTATATATTATTATATATTATACTATTATTTAAAATTAAGTTTTAGTTTTTTTTTTTGCTGAAAATGACTAATTAATGGCAAAGAGCTTTACAATAAGCATACAAAAGGTAAAAGCAAATATTTCTTGAATTCGAAAAGGTTCGTCCTCTTTTTTGTAGTCCTTCAAAAAGTTACCAGGTATTAAGTTAATATACAACGTGGCACCCAAAAGCTCTTAAACTTTTCGATTTTTGTGAACCAATTCATATTAAAATTTAATAAAAAAATATGCTATGAAAAGAAATATGTAAGAGTCTCCATGCATCGTTATTTGCCTCTTGACATATAATATCAACATGTAACAATATTTGTGCAGTTCCATTATCAACTATAATTGTATATCTTTTGTCTGATTTTGTGAAGTCTCGCCAATATTTTTTGTTTGGAATTTGATTTTTTTATGTCAATAAAAAAAAGGAAAATATTGCGTATAATAAATTCAACGCATATTCTATTTATTTTAATTTTAAAATACTTCATAAAATTTGAAAGAACATTATTATTAATATCTCAATTTTTTTTTGTGCTTTTACATCGTTATATTCGTTAATTCTGTCATTCTGTAGATAGAGAAGAGAAATAGTTTCTTCTCTCTACCTGACGTCGGTACAACATATTTCCTTCTTCCACTTCACTCTATCAGTATACAACTCTCATATCCTTCTTCACACACAAATCTCTCACATACATATCCTTCTTTATACAATCCATTCATACTGACGACATGTTTGGCTCAGTTTGTAGTGACCCTACTTGCTGTACCAGCAGTCGCGGGTTCGAGTCCCGCTGGGGGCATTCATACATATGTGTGATACGTACGAATGTTTGTACTCCAGTCATGGGTGTTTATATTCATAAGATTTATATATTTAAAGTTATATATGTGTAGTGTACCAACTACCTGGTATCCATAACACAAGCCTTGTAGCTTACCATGGAACTAGATAGTGCTGTGTGTTAATGTCCCAACATATTTATTTATTTATTATACTTTCCTTGGTCTACTATTACTTCTATATTTATCTACATTCATACCTAATATCCTCTAGCTTATATGACTTTCTAGTCTCCTCATCTTATGCCCATAACCTAACCTATTACACCTGAACCGTTTTGTTACTGAGGTCACTTTCGAATTCCGTTCTACATTTTTATTATTTTTAAAATCATAATTGTCAAAAAACTAATCAACAGAAAGCATTTATCTTTAGCAATCCAACAATTTCTTTCGCATAACTATATAATCTAAAAAGGCTCACAATTTCACAGCAAAAGATAAAGATTAAGAAAGATTATAGCTATAAAAAATAACATTTTTCCATCCAAAATAAACAAACAAATCAGAATTACCTTGAAAAAACATGTTACAGTCAACGTACCTTAAATTTGCTTCGTAAATCATCTTGTCCCGATTTTAAGGCGCAATTTCGCGGGTTTCCCCCTTAAACCGAAATTGTGAAGCTCGACTTTCAAAAGAGATTTTTTACGATTTAAGATTAGAGAAAATTCGATGGGTATTAATAAAATGCTGCCTTGTTCCCTGGAACGAGGACAAGCATTGAATTCAGTAGTTGATTGAGAAATTCAACATATTCTTTTCTAGATATTTAAAAGCTTTGACGTTTATTTAATTTATTTGATGGAAGTCAGTTTCTTTTATATTCAATAAAATAAATTTGAAGATATTTTATTGGAAACAGGCTTTAGTATATTATAAATTGAATATATTTCAAGGTACCGCCAAACAAATGTAACTAATAAAACGCTAACAAAGTTATTTTATTATACGTATAAATTGTAATTAATTGTTATATGCTATGTTTTTACATTTATATTAACAGACAATAACAAAGGATAAGACCAAAACAAAAAATTGTCTCATTTGGGATTCGAACCCACTGTAGTGTACTGTAGTACAGAAACCAATCAGACAAATACATTTATTCCACAATAGGCATATTTAAAATTAATAAAGATTTTCATTCATAATATAAAACTTCCTTTAGTTTCGATACTGATAATTCACCTCAGATTAGTTAAAATTTTGTGAGATTTCAGCGACTAGCTCGCACTCAAAGAGGATACTGCCTATTTAACCCGTTTTGCTTTATAACTCAGCTCCCTAACATTTTATTAAACTGGAAATTTCCAAGGCTTCTCGTATAACGTCTACTATCTGTTTAGGAAGTTTTATAAAATCGATTTGGCTTAAATCATTATCTCATTCTATTATTCCTCTAAAGGTTTAGAAAAATATAAGTATACTTTGCCGTGCTATAACGAAAATATTTCTATGATATTATTTTTATGCTATTCATTGACAAACGAGCAGATAGCTCACCTGATGGAAAGTGGTACCTGTCGCCCATAACACCTACGATTCATGCACTTTCTATAAAGGATTATTATTTATTATCCACATATGCATAATATGTATAATAAAATTCCAACTGAGTTGAATCTGTACATTGAATATGTTTTTGGAAAATCTTTAGAAATAATCATTATTATCGATACGAGGCCGAATCTATAGTTGTTAGAAATTTTGTCTGTCTGTTTGTGTGTGTTTTTGTCTGGGAACGCATCACGAGAAAACCACTGCACGAATTTTGATGAAGTTTGGTATGATGATACCTGGTTATCTGGGTCAACATATAGGATACTTTTTACTGCAGGAAAATATTTCATGTCTGAGAAATTGATACTAACCGTTAAAACGTAGGGAAGAACCTGAGCAGAGTGACGATGCGGAGTTAGTTATATAAAAACTTTTATTGGTATTACAGCATCTAATATTATAATATTCCTTGGAAATTTTGCTTAACTATTATGTACTGTAGGAATTATAAAATTTTTAACATAAAATTCAAAGAACTAGGTTTAACTTGCAGTCTCACGAAAATCTCACACTTCACATTCCTCAAGTACCTACTAAGTACTAGGTCATCTCGACTTTTAAGCTCCCTGCTCATATATTTTTATAATGAGAACTGTATTTATTTAAACAAAATTTGCAGTTAAACTACGTAGACACAAGCTCAAAACGCCATATTTAAAGGCGTATAATTTTCCAAAAGGGTTTCATATATCTAAAATTACTAAGCAATAATACTTATCAAAAATCCGGCCCTAAATATTATATAGGGGATAAAATTTGGAATGAAGTCTGTTATTTTTACCCGACTGCGCGACGCAAAGGAGGGTAATGTATGTATGTATGTGGGTTTGTACCTTTGTGGCACTATATAGACCAAACGCGTGGGCGCGTGTGATTCGTCATGATAGCGCGAATGCTATACAAAGCTTAAAAAATTTAAAATTATGTTTGTCTTATAAGTACCGTATATAATTGCATTTAGTAAAAAATGTTATTTTGTCACTACACACCAATTTTATTTATCTGTATAGATAATACTAGTAACATATGTACGTCACATTTTTGTAATGACGATACAAATATTTTTTAAATTATTCCTTAAAGTATAACAGCTCAAAGGATATTTTATCTTATTTGCTTTTCAACCATATAAAAATATACGCACATATTTAAATATTTCTATGTTAAACTTAAAAACTAATAACTTGCAAACACTCAGGTACATACTTAATACGTACAACTTATATAGTGAACTAGCATTGCCCGCGGCTCCGCCCGCGTTCAGATGACCAAAACCAAATTCTTAGGCTTTACACATTAGTTATACTCTTACAATGAAGTTTTTGTGTTTTTTCTCAGAAATGAGATATTTTCCCGCAGTAAACCCGGATAACCAGATATCATCATACCAAATTTCATCAAAATCTATTCAGTGGTTTTCTCGTGATGCGGTACAGACAGACAGAAAGACAGACAGGCCGACAAAAATTCTAAAAACTATAGATTCGGACTCTGTATCGTTAATAATGTCTATTTTAATTAGATTTTCCAAAATATATTTAATGTACAGATTCGACTTTGTTACAATTTTATTATATGTATAGATAAACCTAGCTTTAAAGTTACCGACTACTAAACTTTGCTTATATTTTACTCTTGATTTATATTTCCAGAAATACTTTAAAGTGACTGTAAAATTCTAGATTTATGACTATTTTGAGTTTTATATCGTCGTATAACTGAGGCTCTTACGATAAGCTCGGATACTTGTAGGTATAGTTTATGATCTTGTTCCATAATTGATTATGAATTTTAGTAGTAAATATGAACATATAAAACTAGTAGTTCTGCGAAATAGAATGCGAAATAATCTATCTCTGTACCAAATTTAATCCAGATCCGTTCAGCGGTTCTGTCGTGATTGAGGAACAAACAACCATCCAAACTTTTGCATTTATAATAATGGGATAATGGGATTTATTTAGGAAGGTTTAAGGCTAATTAACATAACGCTATGACTTAGGAGTGGAATAGTTTATTCATAAACTACGCGAGGGCAACAATCGTAGGAAGCCAGTAGGATATAATAGAACATCTTGTGAAATTTGAAACAATCTATACATATAATAAAATTGTAACTAAGCCTCATCTGTACATTAGATATTTTTTGGAAAATCTTATTGAAATAAAAATTATTATCGGTACAGAGGCCGAATCTATGGGTTTTAGAATTTCTGTCTGTCTGTCTGTCTGTCTACTGAAGGGATTTTGATAAAATTCGGTATGGTGATAGCTGGTTATCCCGTTCAATATATAGGATACTTTTTACCGCGGGAAAATGTTCCATTTCTGAGAAAAAATACAAAAACTGCAATGTTAGAGTAGTAGTATACTAATATGTAAAACCTAAAATTTGGTATTTGGTCATCTGAACGGGGGGTGGAGCCGCGGGCAATGCTAGTTTTCAATATAATTAAACTAATTTCACCTTCAGTAAAAGTATTAACGTCTTTAGAATAACTTTCCTCAATTTTTATACCATACGAGTGACTATTCTCCACTACAATTCCTTACCGAATCTCATGCCTCTTTCGATAATTTTTTATGTGGATATGATATATTTCATATTTGTGTATGTATACGGCCCTTTTTTACGTTCCACTGCTGGGCTCGGGCCTCCCTTCAATACAAGGGAATAAGGCCATTGTCTACTAAGCTGGCCAAGTGCGGGTTGGCGGACTAGACTAACCTTTCGAAAACATACTAGGTTCTCTCAGACATGCAGGATTCTTCACGATGTTTTCCTTCACCGTAAAACAAGTGGTAATCATGTTGGAAATGATTCGTACAAGAAATATCAGAGGTGCGAGACCCGGGATTTAAATACGCTTCGCTAGGGTATATAATGTATTCAATTATAACACATTATTGTTAAAATTTTACAAATTAACATCAGCATTTAGTCATAACAAGTACATATGTATAAACGAAAATTGCACGTACTAACGAAACGCCCGCGATGTAATGCAGATAGCACTAGCATTCATACATATTTTATTACCAACGCTATCTCATAAACTAAATTTCCACTATTATTTCAAAACTGATATCAATTTTCCCATCAGCGGCACCAGATTGAATATTAGCGTACATTTCAATTTAGATAATTGAACCAAAACACGTACTTGTTTGAAGCCAATTGAAAAATTTCATTCATTTGATTTTCAACTCGAATTTTTAGGCATTCCCATCGTATAAAGTTATCGATAGTTGAAGTACCTCTCACTTGAAATTCTAAAACTGAATTTGTTTTTCGATAGTTCAACTGTAGGTGTGAACCCAATTTTATATGCAAATAGTTTTACTGCATAGTTTTGAAATAGAAGAAGTATACCAACATTTCATTTGATGTAAAAAATAATTATGCACTCGGCTACTCACAGATTTATTACGGCTAGTATGGAATAGATAACCAGCCACCTTTCTTAGGTATGACCTATGAAAGGTGGCTGGCAGTGGATGGATGCGGGCGCCCAGGACCGGGATGGTTGGCGCGTATTGGGGGAGGCCTTTGTTCAGCAGTGGACGGCGATAGGCTGATTGATGATGGAATAGATAGACTATACATAGGTATAGAAAAGTAGGTAAGTACTTTAAAAATACTTGAAATTATCCCCTATACCTTGATAAACACCGAAATACTATTTATTTTCTACCAATTATAGGATAAAACGAATTTTTTCAAAGTTCTTAACTTGAGAAATGATTTGTTTTCAATCCCTATTTCACCCCTTTCAAGTTTCATTTTTGCAACAATAAGTATCCTTTGTCCTTCTCCAAGGTCACATCCTTCTCTATACCAAACATCAAAATTGGTTCAGCGGTTTAAGTTTAAAAACGTAACAGACAGACAGAGTTATTTTCGCATTTATAATATTAGTATGGATTTTAAAAGTTTATTACTTGAAAAGAGTTAACCATATGCGCATTTATACTTGAGATATTACTTTTATTATAGTGCTATTACGATACTTTAACTGCCTGGTTGGTTGGTTTATTTATTGTCATACTGCTTGAGTAAAATATTCAGTTTTACCATCCTAATAATTGTTAAAGTGAATGCATAAAAATATTTGATTTTTAAATACCTCTTACAATCGCAAAATATTAAAACTTGCTAACTATTAAAACTTAATTTTGATTCCTTTAAAATAATAAAATTATACGAGTTTTTTATCCTGTAGTCTCATCAATACATATAATAAAATTGTAACTAAGTCGAATCTGTACATTAAATATTTTTTGGAAAATCTAATTGAAATAGACATTATTTTCGATACAGAGTCCGAAACTATAGTTTTTAGAATTTTTGTCTATGTGTCTGTCTTTCTGTCTGTCTGTCTGTCCGTCTCTCTGTCTATTACCGCATTACGGAAAAATCACTGGAGGGAGTTTGATGAGATTTGGTATGATAACACCTGGTTATCCGGATATTTTTTAGAATTATTTTAATGAATCAAATAGCGCTATTGATTCGGATAACCAGATATCCCTATACCAAATATCATCAAAATCCCTCCAGTGGTTTTTCCGTGATGCGGTAAGAGACAGACAGAGATTCTGACAGACAGACAAAAAATCTAAAAACTATAGATTCAGCCTCTGTATCTATGTCGAATAATGTCTATTTCAAAAAGATTTTCCAAAAAATATTTAATGTACAGATTCAGCTTAGTTACAATTATGTATATAGATTTCATAAGAACTTGAATATACCCAAGAGTTCATATACTTAGGTCACTTGATATCTATTAAAACTTGCACAGAAAAAGAAATAGAAAGGAGAATTAAAAAAAATGGAACAGATACTGGGAGATGAAAGATATCTTCAAAAGCAAACTGCCTACAAGATTAAAAACCAAAGCAATGGAAATTTGTTTATTCCCCCGTCTCACATACGCCTGTCAGACGTGGGCCCTCACCGAGAAGTCGCTTGCAAAAATAAGAATATGTCAAAGAGGAATAGAAAGAAGCTACGTGGGATATAAACTAAAAGATAAAATAAAAAATAGCGCTATCAGGAAGAGGACGAAAGCTAAAGATGCAGTCAAAAGAGTACTTTATCTGAAATGGATGTGGGCCGGATACATACAAAGAGCGTCAGATGAAAGGTGGTCCAAAATAACTACCAACTGGCACCCAATAAACCGGAAGCGAAAACCGGGGCGACCTCACAAAAGATGGTGCGACGACATAGTAAAACAAGCCGGTACTACGTGGTCCAGAGAAGCTAGAGATAGGTCAAGGTGGCGACAATTGGAGGAGGCTTTTACCGCACGAGCGGTGCTTGCAGCCAACACAAAATAAATATATATAAAACAAAAAAAAATAAAAAACAAAAAATAAAAAAATAAAAAAATAAATAGTATATGTAGTTAAGTAATAAAATATATTAAGTTAAAGACAAGTTAAAATGTTATTAAATTAAAAGTTAAAAACTGTTATTAAGTTGCAAGAAATAAAAGCTTATTTATTTATTATATAGATTTCATAATCATACGTAGTTATTTAAACTTTACATCAACCGAATAAAAGTTATACTTAACTAACTCCACAAATTATGAATACATACAAAGTTTGCTCGATGACGGTTACAAAAATACACCTGCATATGGCAAAAGTTCTCAACTTTTAATAGGTACCCATCAGATGTTAAACTTTTGGAAAAACATAATTGTCACCTTTGGGTATTCGAGTTTTTATGTATTATTTTGTCAAAACTAATATTACAGTTTGAAATAAACGTCCTTTGAACGTTGCTGAAAAGTTTAAAAGTTTGATCCATTTCTTTTAAAAAGTGTCTATAGTAGTGATTACTTGCTAATAAGGTGAAGGAAAACATCGTGAGGAAACCTACATGTATGAGAGAACCTAACAAGTTTTCGAAAGACATGTGAAGTCCGCCAAGCCCCACTTGGCTAGCGTGGTGGACTATGGACTCGTCCCTCTCGCATTGAGGGGACGTCTGTGTCTATCACTAGGATAATATGTAAAATGTCTGAATGCATAAACTAATCACGCCTTTTCAGCAATAACGTCGCATTCATTAATTCTTTCTCCAAACAAGCAACGCCCTTTATCGTTAAGGTAAATTATTCTGGTCACATTATCGATTATCTTGTACAGATAAACACATATATATATATATAAAGAATACCTACATTTCTTTATTAGTTTATCATTTGTTGTTACAGTATAATCAAACAGTTTGCTCTCATAAGAAGAAGAAAATCTAAATATTGATATTATCCTAACCTCAAAAAAACAAACCCTAAAATGTATCACAATAAGTGAATAAATAGAGTTATATTTTTCGTACATTTTTTTTATTATACCCATCTAAGTCCTTAATGTTAATGGGAAAAATAATGTTAATTCTTGTTGTCATCATTATAGCTGTAGAAATGACGGACTCCTTTTATTGAACCTAATCAACGCCTTTAGTAAATAAATAAATTTTGCGCTCTTTCATAACAACAACATTCAGTATTGCAAAATAACATTTGCCATTCGTAAAAAACAAACATCGGAACTTAAAACATCACTTTTAATCTAATAATACTATTTTTTTATTAAAATTCAAGTAAAATTCATCAGTTATAGCTAGATAGGCCAATATTAAGGTATGATCTGATTTTTTTACTTATAATAAAAAGGTTGTATTTAACTCCCTTTTTTTTTTTTAACGTTGGGAAATGCATTTACGCACGACGTGTGGGACTCACCGGCGTAATACGGCCAGTACTACCCACTAAAACCCAACAACACCTTCCCCTGTCTTAATGGGGCGTCGCAGGATCGCTTACGCATTCAACTACGACGCCCCGACGGCAGGTCTCCCAAAGCAGACCACCACAACCATGGGGTTGCTCCAAGGTCCACTCTGCTATCAGAGAAGTACCAGGAGCAACCCGCAAGTTACACCGCCCCCCAAAGAGGGCCACCTCCCACCGCCCACCGAAGTGGGCAACCTCCCTGTGCGTTTCTTAGCTTCGCTACTACTACTGAGCCCCCCCACCACGACAAGGTGAACGCACGTTGGGGGGGTGTATTTAACTCCCTAGTAAATAGAAGAAATACCAAAAATCGAACTTACGTGATATGTAAAATGAAAAAACACGTCAATTTTTCTGCTTCATAACGATTTAACTTTATAAGAGGGTAAAATAGGGGATGAAAGTTTGTATGAAATCTAGGTTTTTACCTACATGTTTTTTGTTACCCTACCTTTTTAGAGATTTATTTTGTAGTTTAAACGCGAGCAAAGCCGCGGATTCTGCTCGTTCTAAATAAAACTATCTTTTCGGATTATTTCGCGGATGACGAAGGACTGAGTCTCTCCCATGATTGCTGTAAAGCATTGAAAACGTTGGGAACCAAAAATCTAAATAAATGTCAGAAATAATCCGAAAAGATAAAATAAGAATATTTAACTATATTTACAAATTTACTTTTAACACCTATAGGTAAATGTCTAAGAAATTAATTAAATTTCTAAGGAATCTATTGTTAACTATAACGCCGGCGTGTCCGCGGTCGTGGAGGGATTAAAACAAACATCGATCTACTGTTAACAATGAAAATGATTTTATGTGTATGCTTTCCTACCACTTTATACTGAAATGGCTGAACGGATTTGAATAAAATTTAATACACAGATAGAGTACTGACGACACGTGTGGCTTATTTTGTAGTGACCCTACTTGCTGTGCCAGCGGTCGCAGATTCGAGTCCCGCTGGGGGCATTCATTTGTGTGATGAGCACGATGTCTGTATTTCAGTCATGGATATTTATATTTATAATATGTATGTATTTAAAGTTATATATATGTAGTATATCAACTCTGGTAACTCTGGTATCAATAACATAAGCCTAGTAGCCCACAATGGAACTAGATGGTGCTGTGCGTTAATGTCCCAAAATATTATTACTATGACCTGGAGTAATACATGGATTACTATTGCTAACTGAAAAATAAGTCTTTATAAAAGTAAAAAATGTAATAATATATAGTTTTAAAATAGCTTTGGATATGACACTTACTTATAAAAACTGAATGTAACAATTTTTAAATATCATTAAGCCAATTTAAGTTTTCAATTGCAATCTTGCATCCGATAGCAGCTATTTTTAAAGTTCTATATACAAAATAATATTGTACTGCCTCCACTCTATTTTCACTTTGTTACTGATATCTAAACCTTTAAAAGCTTTTCAGCTAAATGAAAAAACAAAAATGGTGTTCTCACTTTTATACATAATTATTTAGCTCTAAATTGAACTATATTTTATTTATTGAAGTTTTCTTAATGTAGGGTGCCAACGGAACCCTAATACTAAGCCTCCGCTGTCCGTCCATCTCTGTCAGAGAACTGTATCTCATGAACCGTAATAGGTAGGCAGTTGACATTTTCACAGAGTATGTATTTCTATTGCCGCTATGACAAGAAATAGTAAAAATGAAAATTACAAGAAACATTTTTTTTTAATTCGTATTCGATCATCGAAGTTAATACTTACTACATACGAGTACTTAGACTAAAGGTCATAATAATAAAAAGTACATGTACAATGGTACGGAACCCTTCATGTGCGAATACGATTCGCACTTGATTTAATAATTATGGTATATCTGATTATTTGGCTTCAACATAATTTCAAAATAATAAAATAATTTAGTCTCCTTATTTTTTCAACCTACATAAAACTAAAATATTTTGACCTACGCGACTGAATTTATACTATAAATATTATTATTTATTAAAATATTATTAATTATATTATACTAAAAATTAACAATAGTCATAATATTCAGTAGGATTAGATTATTTTATTACATTTACAATTTATATAGAAAAATCTGTCTAGACTTTATCTCTAAATCATACTCGTTAATTTACTTTACTGTTTGCCAAAATGGTTGAAAATAGCTTTGGGAAAATATAATAATTTACTAATTAAATTATTATGGCTTAAAATATTTCTTCAGTCATTGGTTGGATATAATATTATCAATAAAATATTACAATTTGAATACCTATGCTATTTCATAGTTGATATTCTAAAATAATTTTCTAAAACTAAAGAGCATTTAGATGAGAGTATCTAAACTAACTTAAAAAAAAAGAATAGAAGGGATTTATTAGTAAGTAGAGGATACTGGTGAAAATAAAGCAGGATTTCCGGTTTACGAGCATTCTTCCTAGGAAGTGAGGAAATAAAACTTAGTTGTATAAAAAATGAATTGCTTATATCCTACCAGGTTTATAAGTAGTGACGATGCTATAACGTACCTCTATGTCATAAAGACGAAATACAGAATCGAGTAACTGAACTCTAGATAGATCACTTAGGGTGAAGCCATGAATTCATCTCAACAAGTTTGGACAAGACGCCGCCTGCCATCATTTGAATTGCAAATGGTCGCCTACAAAGAAAACAAGACAATTAATTTGGATACAGTGTTGATGTTTAATCAGTAAAGTGAGGTTGTGCTTTGTGAGCAAGTCGCGAATTTACTTTGAATATGTTTTACCTTTATATATTTCATCCTAAATAAGGATGATTCTTGATAAAAGAAGATTCAGAATATTCAACCAACCCTCTAAAATTTGTGTTTATATGTAAATAAGTAAAATAAATAACGAATTAATACTTACTTAGATTTACGCAAATATTTGATATTTAAAAAATATCTTCAGATTTTTTCGCGGATTTATTATTATTTTTGTTTCCCGTCGTCTCGCATGCTTCACAATTATGGTCATTTGGAGGATCGCGAAAAATCCAACAGGATAGTTTTATTTTATTTAAAATAACATTATGTGACTAAACATATTTTAATTTAATGGAAATCACAGAATAGTTTTTCGGTGAATTTTAAACTACTGATCCCCTTAGAACAATTCTTTCTTCAGTAAGTAGGTACCTACATTCTCTCTTATAATGGCTTTTTATTTTCCGGTACATCAAGAAATTCTTTCAAGGTATCAATTAAAATCTGAACGTTTCTGAAGAACACGGTAAATAATTAGGATTGATCTATAATTATACATATGTATATAATATAGTGGCGATTACAGGCCAATATCGAGCTGGTAAAGTATTTTTATACAAAAAACTTTGCTGAAGTTTGATTCGACCGGAACTAGGCTTTTACTGGCAGCGTAAATGCACTTATTGTTTCTTGTGTAAAATACTTTATTAGACCGATATCGGGCCGAGAAAAAACCGGGATCGGCGTTTTAGCGTGTATCGGTCCTTAAGGTCTGAGTAACGTGAGAGATGGTCACTGCTACCGTGTAGTCTTTCAGCGAGACAACGGAACTTTAGACTCCATTATAAGCAGCGGCAAGAAAGCAAATTCATATCAAATTATTATGCATTGCCTTACACAAGTAAAAATTAAATGTAATTAAAATATTAACTTTTAAGAAATTATATGACAATTTCAATTTTATAGCAACTTCCTGTCAAAAATAAATGTTCATATGTAAATAAATATGTAAATTATTATGTTGGGACCTTAACACACAGCACCATCTAGTTCCATTGTAAGCTATGAACTTGTGATATTGATACCAGATAGATGATACCTACAAGTACATGTAAATATATTAGAACTTTAAATTAATTTAAAAAAGAAACATTACACAACTATAAAGTATGAACTAATCTATCAAAGTAATTTGATAGAGGTTTATGCAAATCGAGCTAATTCACACTTCATTAATATGCATATCTGCGTAATAATTACGAATTGACTGATAATCGTGGATTTATTGCTGGCGGGTGTCTCACAGCGCCTGTTTGGAATTTCTAATTTAGAGGTACATGAGTTATTATCATGTTTACATTTGTCACTATATATGTACGTACTTATAGCTATCGATTTCTACGAAAAATTATTGATTCCAGCCCTTTTTTTTAACATTCTACTGCTGGGCACGGGCATTCCTACAGTACGAGGGTAATCAGACCATAGTCCACCACGCTGGCCAAGTGCGGATTGGCGAACTTCACACGTCTTTTGAAAACTTGCTAGGTTCTCTCAGACATGCAGGTTTCCTCACGATGTTTTCCTTCACCGTTAAGACCAGTGGTAATCATGTAGGAAATAATTCGCACATGAAAATATCAGAGGTGCGAGACCCGGGATTTGAACTCGCTTCACTCGGTTTCCCAAGCGAGCGCGTTACCACTGGGCTACCGCTGCCACGAAAATTCATATTAATTATAATATATCAAAACAGTTATGTTTAGTTTTGATTTTTGTCTTTTTTGCAACAGGAACCTTCGCAGACGTACATATACTGAGTAACTTACCAGAGTTCCATCACATTTGGTTCAATGATTGAGAAAGCATAGAGGACAAACATACGAACATTCATTTTTATTTATATAGATTCACACTGAAATGAAATATATAAATAAATCCCAATTACCCTTTTACAATACTATTATCATTTGCAATGCAAACAAAATCGAAAGCGCTTATTTTGGTAAATTCGAGGTAATAAATTCTAATTTATATGAATAAGACAGTGCCTAAATAAACCAATCATCATTACTATCACCTTATGATACCTTATGATAACAGGAATCTATGGCAAGCCAATTCAGATTAAAAATCAAACTGATTTGAAAGAAAAGCTGATATTTATGTATTACTTTACAACATTATTATGTAAATTATAGTACCTTTATTTAAAACTAGCAAGTCACCCTCGCTTCGCTTGGGTTTTTCCCTTGGTATGTTTTAATGTTTAGTATATATTTCTCAGAGATGAGATATTTTCCGGCAGTAAAAAGTATTTATGTCGACCCGGATAACCAGCTGTCATCACACCAAATTTCATCAAAACCCCACCAGTGGTTTTTCTGTGATGCAGTAACAGACAGGCAGACGGACAAAAATTCTAAATACTGTAGATTCAGCCTCTGTATCGATAATAATTTCTATTTCAATAAGATTTTCCAAAAAATATTAAATGTACAGATTCGACTCAGTTAGAATTTTATTATATGTATAGATATGAAAGTTAGTGAGTATGGATGTTTGTTACTCTTAAACGCCCGGCTGAACGGATCTAGGTGAAATTTGGCACAAAGATAGATTATAGTCTGGAATAACACATAGGTTACTGTTTATCTCGGAAAAATGTACGGTTCCAGTGGGATAGGTTTGTTTTTGTATTCCTAGAGGCAAACCCGAGCGAAGCGAGGGTGAGCCGCTAGTCCATACTGATATATTAAAATGGCAGAGGTTTGTTTGTTTGAACGCTAATCTCAGAAACTACTAATCCGTTTTGAAAAATTCTTCTAGAATTAGATAGCCCATTTATTGAGTCTACTACCCAAAGGAGCGGAGTTATATAATATATTATAGTTTATCTATTCCATACTAACCGTTAAGACGTACCTAGGGACAAACCCGAGCGAAGCGAGGGTGAGCTGCTAGTTATTTATAAGAATGTCAAATTGAGAAGGATGCTATTTGAGGTCGCTTCATACATACTTTAACTTCAAAAATATTTCTTACAGATAAAGTATTAGAAAGGCGAATATATTACTAAAAATATTAAAACTTGCGCTGAAACAGAAATGCTTCTTAGTATAACGTATAACGATAATTACACTAATGACAAACATTCGTAGCGTATATGGCGGTTCGACCTCACCACTTTATTGACTTGAATAGGAACTATCTTGTATGTCTATCTAGCTGTATTTTATATGTTAAAACAATTAACCCCTCCACGACCGTGGACACGCCGGCATATCAGTTAACAATAGATTTCTTAGAATTTTAATTAATTTCTTAGAAATTTACTTGGAGGTGTTAATATGGGTTAAGAATATAGAAGATATTGTTAGAATAAGTAACAGGTACAATTTCAGTGGTCCTAACAAGTGTTTCCGAGCCACATTTTTTTTAAATTTAAAAATTATATCTATACTAATATAATAAAGAGGTAAAGTTTGTGAATTGTGAGTTTGTGACGTTGTAGGGGGTAATCTTAAGACGTACTGAATCGATTTAGATGAAATTTGGTAAGAAGATAGTTCGAGACCCTGGGAAGGACTTAGGATACTTTTTATCCTGGAAATCATCTCTTAAGGGGGCGAAAATGGGGATGAAAGTTTGTATGGGGAATCAACCCATGCATGCGCACACATACGCACACATACACACACATACATATACACATACAGACACACTATTTTTGTTATTATTTTTATGTTTTTACTATTATTTATAAGTTTTTTTTAATACAAGAAAGACTATTGAGTTGTAAAATTTTTAAGAAATTTTCTACGTAAGAACGGGACATCCTGGCATAGTTATATATATTTACTTAAAAGGATGTCCCAACAATGGACTTAATGTATTTAAAAACTCTTCTTATTAATAAATCATTTTTCATTTTTTCATTTTAACCTAGGGACGAACCCGAGCGAAGCAAGGGTGAGTCGCTAGTTTATTTAAATATTTTATTACATTAAACAAATATTATAAATGAATTTTTTTAGTTTTAACTGGAATATGTTCTCTATGTAACTGAATGTGTATCTGAGTTGTTTTATTTCTTGCCATGGCAACGGCAGTGAACGGGTATGGGATGTGGCTAAAACCTACAGCGGAAACCTAACATGGCAATAGTTGGGACATAGTAAGATTGCTTGGGTATCCAATACAACATCCCCATGAACAGTGAATCTGGACTTTGATGATGATGATGTTCACTTCAACGATTTCGGCCACGGCGGCTAATCTGGCTGAGACTAGCCAACTCCGCAGGAGATATAATAGTGCACAAGTGTACGCGCAGACACAACGTGCACTCTCTATTCGTCTTTTTACTCAAAATACGAACCGATTTTATTCTAAAAGATCGGAGATGAACAGAACGTTAAAATCAAATGTAGATTACCTAAAACGACGAATTGCAGAAAATTATTGTTTTAAAATCTTATTACAGCTTTTTTTGTTGTTAAAATTGCCGATTTTGCTGAAATGTAAATGATTTCTGACCGGATTAAAAGATAATCGCATCAAACGAAAGTAATTTATCCGCAAACCCCAATTTGCTTTTTATCAATCTGGTTTAGGTTTTAATAATATATCTGTGGATAATATTAGAGATATGCTATCAAATAAGAGCAGGTTTAATAAAGATAGTTCATTGGCAACGCGCTCATTTGGAAAACCAAGTGAAGCGGGTACAAACCCTGTGTCGCACACCTGTAAAGTTTTCTTAGGAATAATTTTAATGTCTTGCAATTTTTAATTCTATTCAATTTTTTTCTTAATAACTCCAAAGGGTGCCACTTGTAATATAACATAAATATAAGAAATATTTCTTAAGTCACTATAAAATTTGAAAATCTTTGCTTTAAAATGAAGAACGGTTGCATATAAATGCATCCATTTGTGTTCATATTTCAACCATTTGTGATGCTATTTACTACTCGACGACAACAAGAAGTGAGAAAATCAAATAGATGACTCATGTTTTAGGATAATTATGTACATGCATATATATATAATTATATAGATTATATACATAATTACGCTGATTCGAAATCTAAATGATTAAAAGTTACTAGCGACTCACCCCCGCTCCGCTCGGGTTCGTTACGTTTTCATGTTTAGTAAAGATTCCTCAGAGAATAAATATTTTTCCGCGGTAAAAAGTATCCTATATGTTGACCCGGATAACCAGCTATTAACATACAAAATTTTATCAAAATCCGTCCTGTGGTTTTCTCGTGATACTTTCCCAGACAATCATACAGACAGACCGACATACAGAAATATAGACAGACACACTGACAAAAAATCCAAAAACTATAGATTCAGCCAGCAAGTATCGATAATAATGACTATTTCAATAAGATTTTCCTGAAAATATTTAATGTACGGATTCGACTCAAAATATTATTACATATGTATATTGTATAGATAATATAAAATTTGTTAGGACGTCAAGAGAAATGATAAACAGAATAAGAAATCATTAATATAAGTACAATCAATATTTATAAATTATAATATAAAAAAAATCAATATTATCTACAACTTTTTACAAAGAGAACTTATGTATTTATTAATAAGACCGTTAAAACCTAAGTATACAGTGAAATTGTGTTATTCATATTATGTTAACCACGTCCGGTTCTACAATATGAAAATATTGTTTTTGCATTTTAATGGGTTCATTAATATATATTATTTTTATTAAAATTCTTGTACATTTTCATAGATTGTGTTGTGTTTTTAAATATGCATTTTAGTTTATCTATTATTTGGGCTTTGTGGTTATTTCTATACTATATATTGTAATATATATTGCTCATGGTTCGATTCTTGTAGTGAACCCTTACTAAAAATGTTACATATTACGAGTATAGTCATTATTTCACCACCGTATATAATTTCTTTCCCTATTCGAGAAAAACGCTTTTTTATGAAATCAAAACGAATAATTAAAATTTAGTTTTTCATTCAAAAAATCATAATGTATTGCTTCATTTTTAGCCATTTGCAAAAAACAACATTGTAACTCAATGCTAAGTTTTTTAAATTGCTAAAATAGTGAGTTACACTGTTATACTTCGCAAGCGTCGATTTAATGGTTATCGACTACGTATTGCACAGTCAGCCACAGAAAGTTATTATGTTTTTTTATACCCTAGATGTCTAGCACGAGTTTATATGTTACTCCAAGTCGTCTATTTTCTTGTTGATATTGTGCATTCAAATCCATCGGATTATATTGATAGAATCAATGAAAAATATAGCTAGGATTAATTTCAATTATAGCATATCTTTTTACAGCAATCATGGTCACGAGAGGGACTGTTGTAAATCATTTTAAACATCGGGAACAAAAAATCAAAATATATCCGCGAAAAAACCAAAAAGAGAGTTTTATTTAAAATTTCAAATATTTGCGTAAATCTAAGAAAGCCTTGCTTTTTTACGCGCCCAGTAAAGGTAATATATTCATTGAATTAAAAAAATTGGGGGTTAACGGAATTAAAAAAAAATTACATGGAGACTAAAAATGAAAAAAAAAACTAAAGATATAGCACTAAATCCAGCAAAAATCACGATTTCATCCTCAAAGAATGTACGACGTAATAATTTACTTATGGACAAGGATTTTCATTTAATTTTTCTCTTACTGCCACACTAGTACGACCACGGAGAATAAAGCCGTCACCCGTTGTCAGTGAAGTAATTACTTTGTAACGTCCTTGCATACCTAATTACGAATGGAGTATAACAAAGTGAAATTTTTTACTTACTATTTCATTAATTTTATGTAGTATAGTGATATATTGATAGTGGTTATTGTTAAAGTCCACTGGTTTTTAATATATACCTACGTAAAATGCTTTGGGTAATGTTTGTAATTGAAATATTTTTTTCTGATGTATGAGTTAAAAATAATTTTATAATAAGTATCTTATACCTAATTATAGTTAAATAATAATAATAATAATAGTCTATTAAATATAAAGCTTTCATTAGCGTCCAGCAATCCAGAATCCAGTTGAGCCAAGAAACACACTGGGAGGCAACTCACCACGGTGGATGATGTATTGATAGCAGAGTGGATTGTAGGAGCAACCTATGGCTGTTGTCGGCTTCGGTATTCCAGCCGTTGGGGCTGTTCGTGGTTGAATGCGTAAGTGATCCTGTGTCGCCCCCAATTAAGACGACGAAGGTTCCGTTGGGTTTTATGATTAGTACTGACTTTTCTAGCCCGTGAGTCTCGCATAATCTATATGTAAACAGGTGGTATACGTAAATTAATGTCCCAACGTTAAAAAAACGTAACAAGTTTCTAAAAGGTCAGTAATGTAACCGCAATGCCATACACCATGTTGACTATAAGATGGTGTACAGATGACTATAGCTGACGATAGCCAATTATATGATATATTTGAGTACTACCTTTAGATAACTTTAATCAGACTACCACTTTACATTGTATAAAAAAGTATAAAACTATGGATGAATGTCAAAGAGCTTTTCATTGAATAGGTCAAAGTTTCGCACAGGTTTCAATCAGGCTTGTAAATCCAAAAATGGGGTCTGAGCTTTACACTTTCACATAAAACGTGGGCTACACCATTCGTTTTAAAAGAAAAACCTGGTAAATTCGAAACGTATTTCTCTTAATCCAATTAATATTCTTAAGTGGTATTTTCAATTTTTCAGGATTGTTTGATGTAAATAAATTTTAAGAGGGTGTTAAATCGACATTAAAGAAGTAGTGGACAATGCAAGCGTAAGACAAAATTAAAAAATCGGTTTTACTAACAATATAATTCCGTTATCTTCAGATTCGAGATCCAATTTGCATTGCAGATCCATTTTCAATTTACAATCAAGCGAATGAAATAAATTCAATAGGCACTGTCGAGAAATCTTTAAAACTGACATAAGCATGGAATAATTAAAAACGGTGACTATCTGTAGTGGTTTGAGAATGACAGAATTCTATAAAGGTAGCTGTTTCGATTATAGCTCAGAGATTTTCTTTTTGGTAATCACATATTTAAGCTGAACGAATAAAGAAAGTAGCAATAATGTTTAGGAATCGCAAAAAAATATTTAAAAAAAATATATAAAAACTACTTTATAAAAGTGTCAGATACATTATGTAACTTGTATCGAAGTAAAAGTGTTACATGTGATATTTTAAAAGAATAATAAAATCAGGAGCACAATACTTTCTTAGATATATGCGAATATTTAAAATTTAATTGTTTAAATAAAACTATCTTTTGAGGTTTTTTCTCGGATTTATTTTAATTTTTGGTTCCCGACGTTTTGAATGCTTTATAGCAATCATGTCACGGAAGATGGGCAAGGAAGAGACAAAGGTTTTAGATGTCTCAAAAGTCAATATATAGTTGTTACAAACAAAATCTACCAACAAAATTACAAAATAATTTAACAAAATAGAAAAATGGCACAGAAGTACCTTACAATATTTGTTAATCTTAATTTTAAATATTTATTATGATTTTAATAAGTTTTATAATTAAATATGGCGATCAAAAATCAAAATAAATCCGCGAAAAAATCCGAAAAGATTATTTTATTTAAAATCAGGAGCAATTAATAAGAATGTAAAAACCTACAACTAGTACGTACGAATTTCAATATTAATTAAAATAGCTATTTGTTAATATTTCTTAGCAAAACGTGTCTCGTTAAAACACTGCTTATACTTTAACGAATGTTAATTGAAATTGAGTTATTTTGTTAATTAGTAACTTGTTTTTTGTTGATTGTTTGTTTGTTAATTGTTTTTTTGTTTGTTAATTGTTTGTTTGTTTGTTAATTGATTTATTTTGCTAAAGCTTTGTTTTGATTAGCAAAAGTACTTAAAAAAATTATAAAAAGCAGTCATGAGGATTGCCGACAGAAGTGAAAACTTAAAACTATAAACGAACAGTTGTTATTTTTAGATATTCAAATAAATTGTTTGATCTTAAATTAAAACTGTTTACATTTATCTAGTTTGACATCTATCGACACTCTGAGTGTAGCGTTAACACGTCACGTGACCATGTCGATGACGACTTATTATGAATTTACTCCCGATCCAAAACTGCCTACAGAAATTTTCACTTCAAAACTATTATTAGGTCTTAAGATATAGGTTATATTGCTAGAAAGACTTCGTTTTCTTTATTTTTTTAAACTATATATCTATATAAAAACATTAATATACTTTATACTCACTTTTTACAGTATACAAAATATAAATTAAACAAAAACACAATTTAAATGACGCGCTGTGTACACACCTCCAATACATACATATATACACAGCACTGATGTACAGGGACTGGGAAGGCGCGTATAAATAATAATTTATACCTACTTACTATACAAGAAATTAAAAATACTTTGTATATATAATATGTAATCTATAAATAATTGATGTTGTTACTTACCTCTAAGTGCTGGTGTAATTATTTTCATATAGATTACTGTGATATGAATACAGATTTAAGCCATTAATATATACCTCACTGTACTTAGAGCGTTTAGAAAGTTTCTAAATTGAAAATACCTACTTGTACCTCAAATAAATAATTCAATAAAATCATAAGGTTTAAAAATTTATGTATAAAAAATAGTTAAATTTTTTATAAAATATTTTTAAATATCTAATGAATGCTATGCATTACCATGGTAACGAATAAATATTATACTTTAACACGTCACGTGACCATATCGATGACGACTTATATAAATTTACCCCCCATCCAAACCTGTCTATAGAAGTTTTCACTTCAAAAAGTAATATATATATATAGATAAAAAGACATTATTTAACGTAGAGTTTTCCGTATCATCAATACTAAGAGCCTGTCGACCACAGATCCGTACACATTTCATTTAACCCATGTGATTCTATTCATTAAATAAATTGGATGGTCTCCTCTTACCATTGCTTCGTTCGAGCATGGAAATAACTACAGTGTAATAAATAACTTTTCGAGCTTTAGTTTCGTATATTTTAGAGAATATATGCATATTTTTTTACAGTTGAAAGAAATCCTGTATCGATATATTTTTTGTGCATCAAAAATTTTCAGACATATTAAAATACTCTAAAATCTATACAGATAAATAAAATTGATGTGTTTGTTTGTAATGTCAAAATAATAGCTTTTTACTAAATGTATATGAAATTATGTACGGTACTTATAAGATAAATACATTTTGTTTAGTCTGTCTGTTTGTTGCAGCTAATTTCCGAAGCGGCTGGATGGTTTTTGACGGGACTTTCACTGGCAGATAGCTGATATTATAAGGAGTAATTTAGGCTAATTTCATTTTAGAAAAAGAATTAGAGTTCCGCTCAAATACAATAAACGTACCGAGCGAAGCAAGGGTAATTCACTAGTATAAAATAAAAGGTAAAAGATATACAAGCACAAGATGCAATCGATTTGCAAATAAATATATATTCATTGAAAGTAGTTTTGTCTTGATCGGACTCACCGTGCGGTTCGTACGAGTACATTGGGCTAGCGACCTCCGGCGACACCGCCAGCCAGACTTACGGCAACATAGGGTCAATTAGAATTTTAATTCAAATATAAAATTAACATTTATTTACATGTATATTTAATTATAGTAGATTCATATTAAAAAGTATCGAAAATAAAAATAATTCAGCCGTTACAGTATGAAGTAGAAACAAACATTCACTCAATCATAAGCGTTTATTTATATAACGTGTATTTCACAAAGTAAATATATTCAATGTCTTCTAAACTGCTAACTAACAAACTAGCTTTTGAAAACAGCTACGCCCACGTATCCATTTCTAGGCTATAATCAGTGCGCATGTCTAGAGGTAAAGCTCTAAAGTAATAATAATCTCATTAAAGTGACCAATAAAATTAATATATAAGCAATTTACCCTATTAATTATTAAAACTAAAAAAAATCCTCTGGAAATTCAACCACTCCATTCATTTTCGAAAAAAGCTCGATTAAAATAAATCGACAAAACTTTTAAAAGCTGTGAGCTGCTTGTACTTATCATATAATTTTTTGAATTCATTGTAATTTTTTTTTATTCGATCTCACTTAGTCCAATAATATCGCATTAAACGTGAATTTTTACTCCCTTTGGTATTTGGTAGTAACAAATTAATTTCTATGCATTTGTCAGTAAAAAGACTTGCTTTAAGTAAAAGTACAATTCCCGAGATAGTGTCATTCGGTAAATTGGAACGTTTCTCTTTAGGGTTCCGGTGCCCAAAAGGGTTTAGACAATGTATAATGTATTCTGTCTATCTGTCGATTTGTCTGCCTAGACTGTCACAAGGTACAGTAAGCTGAAGCTTGTACAAATATAATTTAGCTAAATAAAGACATGATTTGATCGATATATATACTATAATGAAACTGTAGAGGTCAAATGTCTGTACATAGAAAACAAATGCTAAGAACCGAGTCAGAGGGATGTAAGAAGAGAAATAGAACAAATCTAGATTTTTTTCAATTTTTTTGTTTCTCTGTCCATTTGTCTGTTTGTACGGGCTAATCTCCGAAACTGTTGGACCGATTTAAATGAAATTTTGCATGGTGGTACCTTATATCCCTGGTCAATATTTTAGATACTTTACATACCGGAAAATTTAAAGAGTTCCCGGGGGATAGTTAAAAAACTATATTCACTTATACAGCTTAGTACGCACAAACTACTGCTTTGATTTTAATCAAACTTTACAATAATATAAATCATACATCAGAATAATTAATAAATTTTATCCCGAAAAAATGTACGGTTCCCGTGGGATAGTTTTTTTTTTGCTTGTCTAGAGGCGAACCCGAGCGAAGCGAGGGTGAGCCTCTAGTATTATATATTGTAAGTTGCTTTTAATGCTTATTTATTGGTTAACTCTATACTCTCTGTTTATTCTGCATAGAAAATACTCTTATATATTAAATAAATAATTCTAGTTTGGTTTAGCGGCCAGCTGATACGGTTTTAGGTTATGTATTCTGAGTTCAATTTTTGTGTCAGTGTAAAGCATTTTTTTGGTTTTATTCTGACAAAATTGTCAGTTTCTTATCTGTTTTACACGTCCGTAGACTATCAGTGATAAAGAGTGTTATTGATTGCGATTATTTATAACATGATTGACGAATTCGTGTAATTTTGCAGACTTTATCGAAAATTTAATCAGACAATCAAGTCTTATAGCTTTTTGGAAATCAATTCTATGATCGTTTTGTAAAGTGGAAAATATTTTGTATTTAATATAATACTTTAATTCGTTTATTCTTAAGGACCAATCAATATAAAAATTAAAAAAAAAATAAACTCTATCAGGAACCATTGGTGAATCAAGTCGCATCGTTCTTGGGTGATTTTTCATCTCGTCCCTCACCAATGGAGTAGACATCGACTTTGAGACGTAATTTTACTATGTCCCGGTGCAAATATTAGTTCACTGTAAAAGAATTTAACTTGAACAGAGTCTAGTGAATTTATTTGCTACTTTAGTATGTAACGACTTCCGTCTAGCATAGTGATTCGTTAGGTTAAAAGTTAGGGGTTTGATTCTCACAATACTTTGTCACAATTAATATGTCCGTTTTGGCTATTTTTAGAATAAACAATATTATGGATGTACAAACATACATGAAAGTGCGTACACTGTGCATATTATTATAAGTATTTAATAATATTTAATATTCATAACTAGCGATTCACCCTCGCTTCGCTCAGGTTCATCCCTAGGTACGTTTTGACGCTTAGTATTGATAAAAAAAAATCGTGATTTTTTCAGATGTTTTAATAGTTATACTGCTTGTCGAGGCTAAGATAAATCCAACAAAAGAAAGATCACCAAAATCGGTCCAGCAGTTCTGGAATTATAAGTGTTGTAACAAACTCGACTTTATTTTATATACATACTCGTATATATAGATAATATTATATTATTCGAGTTCTGCATAAACCTAGTGTTTAATTGGTTAGAAATTTGAGTATAAGAATAAAAAGTTAAAACAAATTTTTAGACGTCACCGGTTCATAGCATTACGTTTTAAATCGTTCGCATCATTAATTTTAAGGATATAACGAATATTGCAATGTCGATACTAATTTTACGTCGTCGTTATTAATGTTTTACCTCCTGTGCTTACTTTAAGAGTGGATCCCAATAGCCTAGCCATCTTTAATATTTCATACTAACGATCGGAATTTGACATAATTTGTATGGGCTCGGGAGTAAATGTCAAACTAATTCTAACAAGGAAAACCATATATAGATAGACTAGCATTGCCCGCGGCTCCCGCGTTCAGATGACCAAAAACCAAATTCTTAGGTTTTACATATTAGAATACTTTTACATTGAAGTTTTTTGTTTTTTCTCAGAAATGAGATATTTTCCCGCGGTAAAAAGTATCCTATATGTTGACCCGAATAACCAGCTATCACCATACCAAATTTCATCAAAATCCCTCCAGTGGTTTTTCTGTGATGCGGTAACAGACAGATAGACAGGCAGACAGATAGACAGACATAGACAGACAGACAGAAAGACAAAAATTCTAAAAACTATAGATTCGACCTCTGTATCAATGATAATGTTTATTTCAATAAAAACTTGCAAAAAATATTTAATGTACAGATTCGGCTTACTTACAATTCTATTATATGTATAGATTATTGTAATTTGTTGTATAACAAATCATATATCATCAGATAAGATAAGTTCATACAACTCATCCACATGTTAAATAAAAGCCAAGTTTTAGTTTAAAAAAAATGTTATAGTTATTATTATGAAGATCGGACAAAAAAAATGTCTATAGACCCTTTTGATAAACCATACTAAAAGTCAGCTTGTAAATGAATTAATTATCAAATATTCATTATAAACTAAAAGAAATAAACATATTCTAGATAATCTTGTTAAATAAATGAAGATCTATACTTTTTGAATCAGACTTTAATTTTAATCTCAATTTAGTACCAACTATACGATCTAGAAACAAAATAAACACAAAAATCTTGTTTTAAAGTACAGTAGAACCTAAAAATTAGAACAAGCAACGTTGGCGAGTTGTGGCTAAAGCCTGATTACCTAGCTCCCTGAGGTAACCTTACCTGAGTCAAGTAAACACAGTGATTTATGGGGGCTTTGAATTAGAATATGAAACAAAATTAAGTAAATCAAAATTAATCAGAACTTTTCTTATATTTAATAAATGTAAGATTTAACTTTCAGTTATGTTTAAATTTAATTAATATATAGTTTTAATTGCCATAACCTTTTTTTTGTTCACGATTATATGTCTAGTTATTAAGTCGTGGAAGTGTTTCCAAATTTTTTTTATTGATAGCACTAAAACTCGTCAGTATTTACTAAACAAAAAAAAAGTTACGAATGTCAAACTTTTTTTTTGTTTAATAAATATTGACCAGAACTTTTTACTGCTCTGTTTAGAGGAGAAAAAGATTTTAAACTATTTTGTCTTTGCCTATTGTAAAATGAATAAAGAACAATCATTTATGAAAACGATTTAACCCGAGAAAAATGACGGAACGACTTAAACTATCACCCATTATAACTTATCCCTTAACACCTCCAGGTAAATTTCTATGAAATCTATTGTTAACTAACACGCCGGCGTGTCCGCGGTCATGGATTAGAACATTTGAAGTTGAAAATTAAATTTATAAAAGTGCTTGGTTCTATTTTATTTGCAAGATGGATCAGAACTTTAACTATTTAAACACAATACATTTTTAATATTTGTTGGACATGATACATTATTACTCCTACGATGCCACAATCACACAATCACACGTCAGATAGAGTAAGGCACCGTCGGTCCTGCACATGACCTTTCACTGATTGTGACGAATTACCATACCACCATGAGTGAAATCAGTCAAGTGGAGATAATTTTTGGGCTTTGTTATTTCACGTGTTGTGTGCTTACAACAACTTGGTAATACAGTTAGAAACTCGTTAAAAAAGACTATACGTAAGTTACGTTACAAATATGTGAAGATAAAAAATATATTTTGAATTTATCTGTGAACCCATTCATCTTTCCTTATACTAGAGTAGGTATGGACATAGTTAATAAAGGAAAAAATATACAATCGGAACACCAATCAAGACTATACAATAGACACAAATTGAATTTAGGTCACTTTTGTTAAATCTACAAAAGCTTCAGATAGGTCGTACTTAAACAAAGATTGAGTGCGGGGATCTCTAGGAAATTCTTTGAGGCACTTAATTTTTTATTTACATGACAACCGAAAAAAAACCTTTTCTGAAATATTGTTTTTTTCCATCAGAAATAAATTTAATTTGTGACGCTATTGCTCCTTTTTATGTTCGAATTTTGTTAGATCAAATATAATTTGCATGTTGAAGAAAGTGGGATGGACGGCGTTTAATGGCTTTAATAGAGATGTATTTATTCCTCTCAGTGCAGTAGTGACGTATCTGCCTTTTTAAGAATTGGCTAGTCGTTTATTTGATTTTTGGTGGCAGTGGTGGACCAGCGATAACGTACTCGCTTGGGAAACTGAGTGAATCGGATTCAAATTCCAACCTCTGATACTTTCATGTGCGAATCATTTCTAACATGATTACCACTTGTCGTACGGTGAAGGAAAACATCGTGAGGAAACATGTATGTCTTAGGAAACCTAGCAAGTTTTCGAAAGATATGTGAGGTCCGCCAATCCGCACTAGGCCAGCCTAGCGGATTATGGTCTGAACCCACTCGCATTGAAAGGAGGCCCATGCCCTTTATATATATGCCATTTTATGCATTCACAGGAAACGTTAAAAAGGGATGAATACAATTATTTGGCTTAGCACGGGACAAATATTTTAAATGATTAAATATTTTTTTCTTAATATAAGATATAAGAACACTGTTAGATATTGCGCTGGATTCACATACCTCTCCGTCACGTTTATCGACTGTTTATCGCATGCAATAAATAATTTAATAATGTCTCTGCAGAACAGCTATTTCAGGTAAAAACTTCTTACGTTTAATTAAAATATAACATTTAAATAAGATATTTTTTAAATCGCAATCTTTTTTGAAGATATTCGTTTTTTTTTCTTCTATCGTGGTAACGTTATTATTAACGTAATAATAATAATATACATTAGGTATTTTATCTATATATAAAAATATATCGAAAATCAAGAAGATAACGATAAACTGCGCTTGCGCTTGCTAATGTTACATTAAATCTCTTTTATTGTCTACTGTACTCAAAACATTTTAATGTTTACTTGAACATTAACTTTCTCATTAATCATTAATTAATTATATTCAATACTATTTTTAAGCTTATAAATAAATTAATAAATATATAGGGACATTAACACACAGCGGCATCTAGTTCCATGGTAAGCTACGAGGCTTGTGTTATGGATACCAGATAGTTGATACACTACACTCATATAATTCTAAATACATACATATTATAAATATAAACAACCACGACTGGAGTACAAAAATTCGTGCTCATCACACAAATGCCCCCAGCGGGACTCGAACCCGCGACCGCTTGCACAGTAAGTAGGGTAAACTAGGGTAACTATTAACTGAGCCAAACGTGACGTCAAAGTTAAATCATTATATTTGTTTATATTTCAAAAATTAAATTATTTTATTGCATTATAAAATGGTATATTAAAAGGAAAAAATACAAGAAAAATATGTGCAAAGGCGGCCTTATCACTATAAGTGATCTCTTCCAGGCAACCATAGGAAAGGTTACAAAAATAAATGTAAAGACCGGAAAGCTGAAAAAAGTCTTTTTAATGACTTCTAACGGTTTCTATGAAGTATCTGAGTTTAAAAAAAAAAGGTAATGTAAAATTTACATACATACAAAACAAAAAACAAAAAATATAGATAAAACAATGATACTTTTTTAGATTTACGCGAATATTCACCCCGTCCACTTGTCCTCAATCTCTCCCGTGACCAAGACTGCTGTAAAGCATTCGAAAGGTCGGGATCCAAAAATCAAAATAAATCATATAAAATAATCATGTGGGATAGTTAAAAAACTATAATAACTTTTACAGCTTAGTACACAAAAACTACTGATTGGATATTAATGAAACTTTACAATAATATAATTCATACATGACAATAACAAATGACTACTTTTCATCCGGCAAAATTAAAGAGTTACCGTGGGATAGTTAAAAACTATAGTAACTTATACAGCTTAGTACACAACAATTTATGCACCTAATTTAGTAAAATTTGGAATGCTAATACCTTATATTACCGGTCAAACAACAGGTTACTTTTCATCCCGGAAAAATGAACAGTTTCCGTGGGATAGATCTGTTTGAGCTTTTCTAGAGGTGAACCCGAGCGAAGCGAGGGCGAGCCGCTAGTATATGTATATATTCAAAATATCTATATCATTACAGATATAATCTGTCATGATAATCAACGTCATATGGAAAAGATAAGTTATTTTGTGCAAGAGTATGTACTTATTATAATGATTCTATTTATCAATCTCCTTCATTACATATTATTATTTTTTAAATATCCAAAATTAAAACCTAATTGCTTAGTTCTTTAAGTATGAATTTTGAATCGGAGAGTATGAGACAAAAGTTTGATATTAAAAAAGTTAAACATGTCCCGTTTAGCTGCGGACCTTATGATATCATTTTAATTTTACAATTCCCAACAGTTGTCAACTTTTAAAGAACACATCTGCACGATATCGCTACAAAAATATGTATTAACCTACATTATGTTTATTTACAATGGAAATACATAAAAGACGACACGTTTTGGCTCTTTTTGTAGTGACTCTACTTGCTGTGCCAGCGGTCGCGGGTTCGAGTCCCGCTGGGGGCATTCATTTGTGTGATAAGCATGAATGTTTGTACTCCAGTCAAGGGTGTTTATATTTATAATATTAGTATTAAAAGTAATAATATATGTATCAACTATCTGGTATCCATAACACAAGCCTCGTAGCTTACCATGGAACTAGATGGTGATGTGTGTTAATGTCTTAACATAATTTATTTATTTATTATTTAAATAGGATAAAAATATTTTTCACAGTCCTAATATATTTACTGTTACATTTCAAATGTACGAAAATGGACAAAATATTAACGGACAGCTCATGCTCAGTAACAAGTTTCAATAAGCCTAATAAGACTCAATATTCAAAACCAAAAATAGGATTTAGCAGTATATAAATATTTTACTTTACTTATAGCTAAAAAGTTTACGTTACTTATAGCCGTTTGTAACGAGACAAAAATATAAAAATACAACCCTCAGCATCATTAAAAGTTACCGCATGAGCCGAAAAATAAATTACTACTCAACTTTTAATAGCATCCTGCAGTGTGTGATATAATTTCTTATAATATAATCTTATAATCTTTTACGAGGGTTATTTAACTTTGGTAATGTAAGATGGTGTAATGTTTATTTGGAGAAATGGGGTTCGTAAAGCAAGTTTCAAAAACATTCCCAATTTATAACAGTTTATTGTAAGTAGGTTTTATTTCTATTATTGACGACACGTTTGGCTCAGTTTGTAGTGACCCTACTTCCTGCGCCAGCAGTCGCGGGTTCGAGTCCCGCTGGGGGCATTCATTTGTGTGATGAGCATGAATGTTTGTACTCTAGTCATGGGTGTTTATATTTATAATATGTATGTATTTTAAGTTATATATGTGTAATGTATCAACTATCTGGTATCCATAACACAAGCATCGTAGATTACCATGGAACTAGATGGTGCTGTGTGTTAATGTCCTGATATATTTATTTATTATTTATTTATAATACTATAAGAATTAGATACTACGCGACAATTATCACTTATACACTATACAGTATACTAACGACCCGCCTTTCCTTCACTTTTTTTCCTAACTACACGCATTTTAGTAATTATTTGCAACATATAATTTCAAAATAAATATGAGGAATCTATATATCAATCATATACTAGCATTAATCTGTCTTACCGTCTAAAATAACAACTTTTTATGTTTTTAGATATCAATATCCAAACTAATATTATAAATGTGAAAGTTTGTTTGCTTGTCCTTTTTTCACGTCTAAACAGGGTGACGGATTGGTGTGATTTTTTGTGTGGAGATAGTTAGAGGGCTGGAGAGACACAGACTACTTTTTGCTGTGGGAGATTATCTTAATCCCATGGGAATAGTTATAATACAACCCAAAAAATTTTTATGATCACAATTACTTGTAATTTGGTATTAATGCTCTTCAGTACAATTAAATAAATATATGTTTTAGCATTTTCAAAATTCATCCCTTAAAAAGATAAAAGTTTGTACGAAATTTACCTTTTTAGAGTTTTTTTTTTGTAGTTTTAGCGCGAGCGAAGCCTGGGGTTCTACTAGTTATTACATAAAATTAAAAAATCTGAATGTAGAAAAATATCTAGAAATGAGCGAATCTGGGTTAATTGCTAGTATGGTTATTAAACATGTTATTATTCTTGTTTCAAATAACACGTATCACCTATAACTAACGGAAAACACAACATAGAGTGTAAAGCCACAGCGTTATTTATTGCTGTGTTGTAATATAAAATTTAATATTATATATTATATTACTTTTACATTATAAAATATCTTAGTACCTAATATAAAAATCTTCATGTCTACTTAATATTATATCTTGTATCCTTAAGCATGTCATTATTAAAAAGATAATTATAAACAGTAAATGAATAATCATTTTTAGATAAAAAAATTCTATACTAATATTATTATAGAGGCAGAGTTTGTTTGTTTGTTTGTTTGTTTGTTTGTTTGTTTGTTTGTTTGTTTGTTTGTTTGTTTGTTTGTTTGTTTGTTTGTTTGTTTGTTTGTTTGTTTGTTTGTTTATTCGTTCGTTTGTTCGTTCGCTCGCTAGCTTGCTCTCTCGCTCGTTCGTTTGTTTATTTGTGTTTCTTTATTCGTTTGAACGCACTATTCTCAGAAACTGCTAATCTGATTAACATTTTTTTTTTCATTTTTTATTTTTTTTTTATTTTTACCCACTAACCAAGAGTAATAATATATCAATAATGCAAAAGATGTGCTTTAAATTTTCGGTCCCCGAACTCATAGAGCGTAACAATACTTTACAGTCATTGTTTAGATTATGCATAAAAATTAGGGGGTCATTCAATTTAAAACCGTAAAATAAAAAATCCATATGATATATTATGAATGCGAAAGTAACTCTGTCTGTCTGCCTGATAACTTTTCACGCTTAATCCACTTAACTGACTTAGACAAAAATTGGTATGAAGATAATTTGAGTTCCTGGGAAGGACTTATCCATAGTATGTAAAAAGGGGATGGAAGTTTGTATGGGGAATCAATCATTTCTCAAGTAAGGGATGTAAATAAAAGTCAACACCATCGATGTAACTATATAAACTTTCTAAGCGTCAAAATGATAATTTAGAAAAAAATTAAAAACAACAAATAATTTTTATTTTGAACATTGAAGATTTCTTAACGGGCGTTGCGTTCGATCCAGTTGCGATACGTGCTAAGTCTTACAAACACATCAGGGGCACCGTTAGCACAAGGAAGTGCCCAAGACGTAATACCAATTTGTTCGTTGCGGTCGGAACGTACAAGAGCGCTGCCAGAGTCACCCTGAAAATACACATTTTGACATTCATTTAAGAGTATTTGTATATTTTCTGTGCTTACAATAATTATATGTTACAAGTTAAAATATTTTTAGACTAACAGGGATTATTTATGATGATGTTCTCCTGACCGATTCCGGCCACGGCGGCCAATCTCAATGAGACTAGCCAACTGCGCAGGAGTTATTATAGTGCACAAGTGTACGCGCAGACACAACGTGCACTCTTTATTCCTATTACTCTCATACTTGTTGGGACGACTGCTCGACACGACCAGTGAGAGTTAAGGCTCAGAACCGACGGCCTCCGAGAAACAGGGGTGAAACACCGCCAACTCCGTGCTATTACTGAGGCTTACTATACAGAAAGACTCAATAACCTCCGGGTGTGCAGCCGTACATGCTAGCCACAACACCACTGTGGCAGTTTAAAAAACGGGATTATTTATAACATAGAATTAAATATCTATATCTTTTGCCATCAATTTATATGTATTAAATAAAATGATACTGTTAAAATAAGCGTTTCAGTAAAATAATAATAAATATTTCTTTGTTAATAATAATAAATACTTTTTATCTTACTATATAAATGCGAAAGTTTTGATGGATGGATGTCTGTTATACAATCACGTCAGAATGGTTTAGTGGACCTACATGAAATTTGGCACAGAGATAGATTATAGTCTAGAATATCACATAGACAGGTCATCTAGAATATCTTTTCTTAGAATTATCTATACACCACAAAAAAGTTCTCTTAGGGGTCTTGTACTGTCCTAATGACAAAGTCAATTACTTTGACGACTTAGAAGATCTTCTAGATAGTCTGGTACCGAGTTATGAACATATTGTTTTTATGGGTGATCTGAACACATGTCTATTAAAGAATGATTGTCGGACGCGAGCATTACACAACCTTACATCGTCTTTTAATATGCATTTACTCCCCATGACTAGCCCTACTCATTACTTTCCCAACAGTCGTCCATCTCTCATAGATATAATCTCTGTCTCTAAACCTACTCTTGCTGTTTCGCATGGTCAAATGACTGCACCTTTCTCACACCACGACTTAATTTATCTCGCTTACAAAGTGCGTCCTCCAAAGGTTAGAGGCAAGATTATACTTCAGCGCAATTTTAAGCATATGGATCTAGAACGCTTGAGAGAGGATGTTAAAAACATCAACTGGTCAACAATATTATCAGCGAACAACATCGATATCATGGTAGACTCTTTAACTGCTGAACTGATTAAACTGTACGACAAGCATGCGCCGGTTAGGCCAGTAAGGATGAAGCATGCTCCCGCTCCATGGTTATCGCCTGTGATCAAGAGGACCATGGCAAAGCGCGATAGGGCCAAAGCTAGAAACAAAAAGTACCCTTCAACTGAAAATTTTGACGCCTATAAAAAATTACGTAACATCTGCAACAGAATGTGTAGGGATGCCAAACGTCGCTATATTCATTCCACGATTCAGGATCTCTGTCAAGCGCAAGTCTGGAGATTCCTATCGTCACTGGGTGTGGGCAAGACCACAGAAACTTGTCAAAGTTCTGTGGATCTTAATGCTTTAAATTATCACTTTACCACTCCACCCATTACTTTAAATTCTGCCATAAAAACTACTAATCTCTCATTCTTATCCAGTCTTGCCCCCCCTGACCTACCACCATTCGTCTTTAATCCAGTCTCAGTAGATGATATAAAGAAGTGTGTCCGCTCTATTTCAACAAAAGCCATTGGTAGTGACAACATCAGTCTTGAGATGGTTCTTCCCGTACTAGAGGATATTGCACCTGTGATCTCCCACATCATTAATTTCTCACTCACACGCAATGTCTTCCCATCAGTGTGGAAGAAAGCCATCGTCATTCCACTGCCTAAAACCTCGAATCCTACCTGTCTCTCCCAATACCGTCCTATATCTATCCTTCCTATCCTATCCAAACTCATAGAATCATTGGCTCATAAACAACTTTACTCATATCTGTCTCACCATAATCTTCTATGCCCTTACCAGTCCGGCTTTCGCTCTTCACACAGCACGGTGGGAGCCCTGCTGAATATCACGGAGGATATTCGTGGTGCAATGGATAACACCATGCTCACTGCGATGGTCTTGCTTGATTTTAGCAGTGCTTTCAACTCTGTTGACCTTGACATCCTGATTGAAACTCTTCGTGCGGTCAACATTTCTCCTACTGTTTTAGACTGGTTTCACTCTTATCTCTTCGGACGTCAGCAGTGCGTGAAAATCAACGATACATTATCGGATTGGTTAGATCTTACTGCTGGTGTCCCTTAAGACGGCGTACTTTCCCCTTTGCTTTTTTCCATCTTCATTAATAACATTTCAAAAGTCATTTCTTCTCCCTTCCATCTGTATGCAGATGATTTACAAATATACCGACACTTTGAGCTGACCGAGTTGCATGACGCTATTGGTGCATTAAACTCGGACCTTGCTGAAGTCCAACTATGGGCTGAGTCTTTCGGCCTTCTTGTGAATCCCAGCAAATCACAGTGCATAATATTTGGCAGTAGTAGACTAAGGTGCAAAATCGACTGGACTTCAATACCTCAAGTCGAGTTTTCTGGTGTTCCAATCCCTTATTGTGATAGAGTAAAAAACTTGGGCCTGATAATGGATTGTAACATGACCTGGGTAGCTCATGTCAACGAGGTCAGTAAACGAATGCATCACTCTTTCCACTCTCTCAAGCGTCTCCAATTCTTTCTCCCCTTTAGTACCAAGATTATGCTTGCTCAAACCCTTCTTCTCCCCATACTTGACTACGCTGATGTGTGCTATTTGGATGTGACTGAGGAGCAACTTAACAAACTAGAGCGTCTCCAGAATCTAGCTATTCGCTTTATTTTTGGCTTGCGCAAGCATGACCATGTATCAAATTTTCGTGCTCAACTTAAATGGCTCCCAATCCGACTTCGCCGTGATATGCACATCCTTTCCTTCCTCTTCAATATTCTTAACGACCCAAATTCTCATCCCTACCTTCGTTCCCGTATCCAACTACTCCCTATCCCCTCACGTTCCAGGCGGTCTTGCGTCATGTCAATGCTCGACATACCAAAGAGTAAGACACATTTTTTTTCGCACTCTTTCTCAGTATATGCCTCATTACTTTGGAACAAACTCCCTAAATACATCCAAAAAAGCCCCTCCATAACTTCTTTTAAAAAAAATTTAAAACAGTACCTTCTGTCACAAATTGGTCCTTAATTTTATCATCTGATTTACTATTTTTATGTATTCCAAATGCATACGATTATATTTATACTTTAATATGTATATATATGTATGTATATATGTATGTATATGTGTATATAGTATGTATAGTATGTAAGTTATTGTATACTTATCATTATATGTGTTTTTTTTATCTTATTTAATTGTATAATTATTAATAATTTTATCTTAAATCAATTGCACACTTTTAGTCCCATCATATAACACTATTTCTCACTTCCTTAGGTTGGCTGGAAGAGATCTCTTCTAGAGTTAAGTCCACCTTTGCCCACATTGTTCTCTGTATTATCTGTGTTACTCTGTTAAAATGCAATAAAGAATATATATAGATTACTATTTATCCCGGAAAAATGTTTGGTTCCCGTGGGATAGATTTGTTTTTGTTTTTCACTAGGGACGAACCTGAGCGAAGAAAGGGTAAGTAGCTAGTCAGACAAAAGTTCTAAGGAATGAAATAAGTAAATCAATAAATACTCACGTGACACATTCCTCTTCCATGTGAGTGGAAAGTGCAGACTTCCAGGTTGGGATCAACAGTAGGTATACCTCTCATGTTTAACTCGGCAGCTCTGCGAGCTACGTCTTGCCTGCAACGGTTTCCATCGATGGAGAGAGCGTCGAGTCGCAGAAGTACTTGAGAAACGGGTCCTCCGTTCTAAATATATAATATTATTTTAAATATTACCAAAACAAATCAGAATATACTTAATAAAAAAAGATTTTTAAAAGTACTTTTGAATCATCAATCTTTACATTTTTAAAATTTAATTTAAATCAAATGTCATTCTAGTAATACCATTTTTTTTTGGAACTTCAATTTCGTATTACATATTAACATTTGTGGCGACATCAATGATAACTTTTTAAACAACATATAATCAGCTATTATTAAGTTATTTTTACTTTTAAAATTGTTTTTTGCCTTATTTTGTTAGTAAAATTTTGAAAACCTTTTGAATTTTACCTTGTAAAAAACACTTTTTGTACTTTTTTCTATTTTTCTCCGAAAAAAGATATTTCTCTCCCTGTATGTTGACTCGAATAGTTAGCTATCACCATATCAAAATCCGTTTAGTGGTTTTCTCATGATGCGGTAACAGACAGATAGACAGGCAGACAGATAGACAAACATAGACAGACAGACAGAAAAACAAAAATTCTAATAACTATAGATTCAACCTCTGTATCGATGATAATGTTTATTTCAATAAAATGTTCCAAAAAATATCTAATGTACAGATTCGGCTTACTTACAATTTTATTATATGTATAGATTATTGAAATTTGTTGTATAACGAATCATATACCATCAGATAAGATAAGTTCATACAACTCATCCACATGTTAAATAAAAGCCTTGACTTATATGGCCACATGCAAAGTAGATATTATAATGCACAAAGTTGTGCGCAATCAGATGGAGGACCGACAATTTATCTTTCTCGCCGAGACATGGAAATGAAACAACGCCAAGTTGATAAATCCGGGCTATTATTAAGTATATGTGGATAGAAATACCCAGTAACTAGTAACTAAACCACCAGCCACCAGACTAGGGATTCGAAGTCACTACCTTTAGAGCTGTACATGCTAGCCACTAGACTAACGAGGCAGCTAAGATAAATAAATATATTTAACATATTAAATAACGTGCAACTATGAAGAAAGTTATCGTCTTACGTGATTTAAAGGTCATCATCACCACGTCGTGTTAATATTTACAAACTTACAAAAGTTCTTCCCCATCCAGTAACATAGGTGGCAACTCCAGCACCGACCCAGTCGTAGTTAATGTTGATAATTCTGACAGCGTTGCTCAGGGGGATGTTCAAACTAGTTGTTAAAATGGCAAGGTCGTTCTTTAACACAGGCTCTGGCCAATAATCACCATGAATAACGGATCGGCTGAACGTAAGTTGAAGTCCACCCGAAGCAAAATGGATTGAGCCCACGATACCTCGCAGAGATCTGTTGATGATATGAATTTTATGAATTATAGAAACCGAACTACAATTATAAAACTTTAACTGTAAGACTAAGCAAAATATTTTGAAAACACGAAAACAAACAAAATATAACACTAAAAGTTTTTATCGCAGTTTTATTTTGCTTTTTTTGTTTCCGACACGTCGCGACGATTAGAATGCTTTATCGAAAACATGGTGAAGGGACTAAGGTTCCTGACGTCTTGACGTTAAAGCTATAACAACTATTACAGGCGATGCCTAGCCACAAAAATTATAATATAACTTGGAAGAAAATAGAAAACATAGTTTTATTTAAAATCTTAAGAAAATTTCACATTCATAATATTTGCAGGATTTATCACGTTACTATTATAAATCCGAAAGTTTGTATGTACAGTCAAATGTCTTGCTGTAAAGGCAGACAAATTTGAATATAATTTAATACATAGGTACACTGTAACTTGTAGTAACACAAAGGCTACTCTAAATAATTAATGACACGTTTAGCTTAGTTTGTAATGACCCTACTTGCTGAGTCAGCAGTCGCGGGTTCGAGTCCCACTGGGGGTATTCATTTGTGTGATGAGCTTGAATGTTTGTACTTCAGTCATGGGTTTATATTTATATTTCTTATATAAATATTATATATTGTATGTTTCTAAAGTTATATTTGTGTAGTGTATCCCCTATGTGGTATCCATAACACAAGCCTTGTAGCTTACCATGGAACTAGATGGTGTCATGTGTTAATGTCCCAACATATTTATATTCATTAATAATAAAATTGGTTAGAAGTTGACTTTGGTGGACGCATCCAAAAAAAGGGAAAGTAAGATGCTAGTCACATTATTTGGACAAACAAAACTTATTCATCACTTACGAGAGCAATATGTGACCGGATCGTACAGCATCAAGACAATGAGCAGCAGTCAGGACGTGTCTGTTGGTAATTATCGATGCACCGCACAATAAAGTTCTGACTTGCGTACCAGTAACAAGAGCCACCATATGAGGAGTTTGCGCTGCGGGAATGCCGCCTACAATACGGACCGATGGGTCCGCATGGATAAAGTATATGGACAAATCCTCTTCAACGTTGCTGTTCATATTCTGTGTACCATTTTTAAGTGGAAGTGCTGAAATAATAGAATAGTTCTGATATAAGAAGTGAAAAATGATGACACCTCTAATTGTACAATCTAGAATTTATTTGATAGAGTTTATTTGATATTTTCTTCGTTTGAAAATTAAGACCAACAGTTATTATTTATGTAAACAAGACAAATGGTATAATTTACTTAATAAGATAATAAAACTTTATAATGGACCAAGGAAGTCTTTACATTAGAAATAGTAATAAAAATTGGCATGTCTGAAGCATGCTTAAAACAACCTAAGACAGTTTTGAACGAATGACAATCAATAGTAAATTGTCGTGAGTGAGAGAGGAACAAAAACATTTTCCAGAGAGGAAAAGTTTCGAATATTAGAATGTTCTATACATATGCATATAAAAAGGGCGGCAATGTGTCGTGAGTTTATTTGAATTTCGTAGCTAAGAGAAGATTAATAAGAAATAAAAAAAAATGAAAAGTGAGGAAAAGTGGGACGCAGTGGTGGAAAATAGTGTCTAATCCAAATCTGTGCAAATACTGTGTGTGTTCGTAAACCACCAAAAGGGACCCTGGTGAACCAAGTCATTGTAGTGCAAAAAACGTACTTTAGTTTACGATCCCAGAACATATAGATGGTAATATTCTACACCGGTGTCAAGAGATAATAAATATGCGATAGTTATCTCAACATCAATCACTAACACTTTCGTTTGTAAATTGAAGTGAATTGATGACACAAGTCTGTTAGAATGAAGTTTATTTTGAGTTTTTTAAGCTGCTCTAACGAGACATAAGGTCAAAGATCTAATTGATATTTAACTTACCAAAGCTCCCAACGCAAAGCGTTAGAACCAATATTCCAGCCTTGAACAACATCTCGACAGAATTGGATATGTGAAACGTTATTGTCATGTATTAGCTTTTATAAACAATGATATTAACATTAATCATCTTTGATAATAACAATGATCAATCACTCGGATTAAATAATTATATTTTATGTTCTTATAAAATAATGTATATGATACAATTAGGCCCGGCCCCGATTTTTGGCAGTCCGGCTATTTTTATTTTTTATTTCAGACCTAAAACAGTGATACCTAGGTTATAGAATAACTTATATGTAACTTAAGATGAATGCCAATTGTTTGTGTATTTTATGTTTGTAATAATTTATAATGTATAATCTAGTCAGCGTAAGTAGCGCCGCCGTTCTAATTGGATGTAAAATAAATAAATAAAATAAATAAATTAACATATGTATATACTATAGCTCTGTCTCATATTAGAGAGACAGCGCCTAAGGTTATTGATATTAAATAAGAAAATGTATCTAGCTTTCTTACCACAATTCCACGTGAACATGACTTTTAATATAATTATGAGGTAGGTACATACATCTATTTGTATATTTTTAATACAATCATTACGTAGTCTAAATGTATTCAAATATTAATTTAATTCCTTTGTAATTAAATTATATAATTAGATGTTACAACTTTGTAGAATCGTTGTTAGTCCAATATCAAATAAATGAAACAAAAAAATAAAAAAATCGGGCATCTCAAGGCCCGATTTTTTGTACAAAAACTTAAAAATGCTGTACGAAAACTTAAAAAAAAATAGGTATACTTAGGATTGTATCGCAATACTCGTTAGTCTGACAGAATATACATTGCTATTTAAGACACAGAGATGGACACGGAATAAATACTAGAAATAAGGATAAACTGATGACGCCTAGCTTTAGCCTTCAAAAAGTGAATAGATCGTTTATGGGGCAAGATACGTACACAAGTATAATAGTATTCCACAGTCGATATTGAGTTTGCTTTTTAAACAATTTAAGTCTAAATTTAAGAATATATTATTGAAAGCTTATTACACCATAACGAAATACTTTGTAAATATCAATATCTGAGACTAACGTCTAGTAGTAGTAGTAGGTAAAGGTAGGTAGGATAAATAAATAATAATTATTGTATAGCAATACTGTAAGCAAATATTATTTTAAAAGGAGCAACTGTTGAGTTTCTTGCCGGCTCTCTCAGCAGAACTGCCTTCCAAGCCGGTGGTAGATCCCTCACGGACTTACTGATATTTAATTAAAATTTTAATAATTAAAAAGTGAAGATTTATAAGTGTTTATATTTATTATATTGTATTTATAAGTATATTTCAATAAAGTATATTTTAATTTGATTTAATTTGTTAAAAGACACACACTGTGAAAGCACGTCCTTTTTTAGTACCAGAGACATTCGTATTGCTCTAACTCCGTACCATTTTGTTTTTCTAAAAATTGACTGACAGGAGAAGGAAACTGTATTTCTATTACTACACATGTAATAAAATTATAATTAAGTCAAATCTATACATTAAATATTTTATGGAAATTCTTATTGAAATAGACATTATTACCGATATAGAGGCTGAATCTATTGTTTTTAGAATATGTCTGTCTGTAACCGCATCACGGAAAAATCACAGGAGGGATTTTGATGAAATTTGATAAGATGATAGCTGGTAATCTGGGTCAACATAAAGGATACTTTTTATTGCGGGAAAATATTTCATCTCTGAGAAATCTATACTAAACGTCGTAACGTAAGTAGGAATGAACCCGAGCGGAGCGAGGGTAAGTCGCAAGAACAATTTTTTTTAGCTTCTTTCTATGATCATAATAATAAAAAAATATAGGTATAAAATTGTTTTATTTAAAAAAAAGTTAAAATTCCTTAATTGATGTTCTGGTTGATCCAGGTACCGTAGATGCTAGTTCGTGCGAACACATCGGGAGCGTTAAGGGCGCAAGGTACTCCCCAAGATACGACACCAATTTGCTGATTGGTGTCTCTACGTACCAGAGCACTGCCAGAGTCACCCTGAAAATATATTTAAATTATTTGCAAGTACACTGCCTGTACATAAAAATGATAAAACCAGTAGCACTATTACAATTTTACACTAAATTACTGTAATTATTACGTTTTTATACATACATTATTATATTTATAATTTTACGGCACTATGAACACAAATTAATAATAATATCTATAGCAATCATAATTATATGTATGTATTCAGCCTTTTTTAACGTCCCACTGCTGGGCACGGGCCTCCTTTCAATACAAGAGGGATCAGACCATAGTCCACCACGCTGGCCAATTTTGGGTTGGTGGACTGCACATTTCTTTCAAAAACTTACTAGATCTTAGAGCAGACATGTAGGTTTGCTCGCGATGTTTTCTTTCACCGTAAGACAGAAATTATTCGCACATGACAATATCAGAGGTGGGAGACCCGGATTTGAAACCGCTCCACTCGGTTTCCCACTGGGCCTACCACTGCATTTATAAATAAGTACCTGAGCCACCGAGCGTCGCTCTGAGTTTTTGGTTAAAAAGTATAATTTTCTTTAAGAAGAAAAACTAAAAATTTGAATAAATACAAAAAAAAAACAATAATAAATTATACCTTTTTATCCGACCGGGATTTGAACTCGGAAACCTATTATTGTCAATCTTGCGTCTACTTTAAAAAAAACTAAAAACTTGAATAAATATTTAAATAAAATAAAAGTAAAAACTTTGTATGCCATCGAGATTCGAACCTGGACACCTATGATTGTTGATCTTGCACCATGGCCGCTTGAACACGATGCTTACACCAGAGCTTGCAAATTACCGACCATATTTTGCGTGGAAAAGCAAAAGAAAACTGCATGAAAACTCGCAAGCACACATTTTCTCAGATATAAGACTAATCTAAATCAATTTATCGCCCCGAAACGCCTTGTATACTAAATTTCATGAAAATCTTTGGAGCCGTTTCCGAGATTCAGATTACATATTGGTATATATATATATATATATATATATATATATATATATATATATATATATATATATATATATATATATAAGAATTGCTCGTTTAAATATATTAGATTATATAGTAGAATCGAATTATTAATATCCCTTCCTATTTCTGCTAAAAAAATGTCGATATCTTATGAAGATATTTCAAGAAAAATAATTATTTGTAGTCCGGAGTTTAAATTATCTTTTTCATAATAAATTATTCATCTTATTCATTTAATTCGTCTAATACCTTTAAACGAGCAATTCTTGTATATACCAGCGATTTTGGAATCGGCTCTAACTTGGTACCTAAATTTGGTATGTGGGGGTTTTCGGGGGAGAAAAATCTATGTAGATTAGTCTTATTTTTGGTAATACGCATGTTTTCGAGTTTTTATGCGGTTTCATTCAAGCAAAATACTGTCGCTAATTTCGCACACTCGGGTTTATGCATCGTGGTCAAGCGGCTAAGGCGCAAGATTGATAATCACATGTGTCCGGGCCCAAATCCCAGTCGAATACAAAGTTATTACTTTAGTTTTTTTTTGTATTTATTCACGTGTTTAGTCTTTTTTATCTAAAAATACGACATAACAAAAAAAAATCGGAGTGAAACTCGATCGCCCAAGTACTGACTCATTAATACTCACGTTGCAAGTTCCTCTTCCATTGGCGAGGAAAGTACAAAGTTCTAGGCTTGGATCTACAACTGGAACATTCCACATGTTCAATTCGCGGAATCTGCGAGCTACATCATCCCTACAAGTGTGTGCATCGACAGTACGAGCATCCAGTCGCAAGAGAACTTGAGAGAGAGCACCTGTAGCCTAAGGAAAAATTATAAATTTTTAATAAACTTTACAAATGACCAAAGAAACCCAAAAACAATGTTCTAAAATCATTTTCATTTTACTCAATTTTAGTTATTACATTTAAATATGGACTACAAGTACATAATACAATAAATAAATAGCCCTCCTTTGAGCTCCACCATGGTCGGGTAGCAAAATTATTACATAAAAAAAATCTCATCACCACTACTTTATAATCGAGTGTTAATTTTATATGTCATAGTAAAGAAATCGCTTTAAGTTTATATTACAGACTTACAGAAGTCCTTCCCCATCCAGTGACATAGGTGTCGACTCCAGGAGCGACCCAGTTGTAGTTAATGCTGATGATTGCGACGCCGCTTCCCATAGGAATGTTTCCGCTAGTCGTTAAGATGCCAATATCGTTCTTTATTATAGGTGAAGGTCTATAGTTATGGTGAATAACTCCTCGGGTGAAAACGAGTGCAGTTCCTCCAGAGGCAAAACGGAGTGAACCCACGATACCTCGCAGAGATCTGATGGCGATATGAAATAAATCAATTTCGAAAACCGAAGTACCGTAAAAATTAAACAAAAAGATTCTAAGAGTAAGACTTCCAAAAAAAAAACGTATGAATAATATTATGAAACAAGTGAAGAAGAATATTTTTATTGGATTGTTTCTACCAGCGGCATTTCTCATTTTCACTAATAGTATGAGTAAGATTTATAAAGAAACGTATTTATGACTTACGCTAACAAGCCAGTGCCGATTTGCACAGGGACAATGCAATGAGCAGCGGTCAGGACGTGTCTGGTGGTGATCACGGATCCACCACACAGTAAATTTCTGGTGATCGTGCCAGTCGTAAGACCCACCATGTGGGGGGTAGCCGGTGCGACGGTTCCACCGACTATACGGGCCGATGGGTCGGTGTGGTCAAAGAAGATGGAGTGATCATCTTCAGCGACTGGTAATGCTGAAATATATGAATAATCCTGATATAAAAGATAAAAAATGATGATGAAGCCTATGATTCTCATATATGATTATACTAGCCACTCACTCTCGCTTCGCTCGGGGTTGTCCTTATTAAAAAACAAAAACTAAAACAAAAACTATAACTCACCGAAGCTCCCAATGCAGAGAGTTAGAACCAATAAACCAGCCTTGAACGCCATTTTGCCAAAATTGGAAATGAACAGTGTTAGTGGCATGCATTAACTTTTATACATAATGATGAGATAGTAATTTTAATCTATGATGATAGGAATAATGATCAATCATATTGAATTAAGGTGTTGTTATAATATTATGCTTATTGTAATCAATAATGCAAAATAAATTATAATTTAACTAGAACCGATCCTGATTTCGCCGGGATACTTTCTTAATTCGACACTTAAATCTAAACATACTTACAAGCCACCCCGAATAATGGTTTAAAGATAAAAGTTATATGAATATGATGATATCTTCCTGATCCATTTCAGCTATGGTAGCTAATGTACACTATCTGGTATCCATAACACAAGCCTTGTAGCTTACCATGGAACTAGATGGTGGTATGTGTTAATGTCCCAACATATTTATATTTATTAATCATAAAATTGGTTAGAAGGTGGCTTTGGTGGATGCATCCAAAAGAAGGGAAAGTAAGATGCTAGTCACATTATTATGGACAAACTAAACTTATTCATCACTTACGAGAACAAAATGTGACCGAATCGCACACCATCAAGACAATGCGCAGCATTCAGGACGTGTCTGTTGGTAATTATCGATGCACCGCACAATAAAGTTCTGACTTGCGAACCAGTAAAACAAGAGCCACCATATGAGGAGTTTGCGCTGCGGGGTTGCCGTCTACTATACGGACCGATAGGTCCGCATGGATAAAGTATATGGACAAATCCTCTTCAACGGTGTTGTCCACATTCTGTGTACCTTTTTGAGCGGAAGTGCTAAAATAATAGAATAGTTCTGATATAAAAAGTGAAAAATTATGACACCTATAATTGTACAATCTACGATTAGTTATACAAATGGTATAATTTACTTAATAAGACAATAAAACTTTATAATGGATCAAGGAAGTCTTTACATTAGAAATAGTAATAAAAATTGGCATGTCTGATGCATGCTTAAAACAATCTAAGACAGTTTTGAACGAATGACAGTTAATGGTAAATTATCGTGAGTGAGAGAGGAACAAAAACATTTTCCAGTGAGGAAAAGTTTCGAATATTAGAATGATCTTTACATATGCATATAAAAAGGGCAGCAATGTGTCGTGAGTTTATTTGAATTTCGTAGCTAAGAGAAGATTAATAAGAAATAAAAAAAAGTGAAAAGTGAGGAAAAGTGGGAAGCAGTGGTGGAAAATAGTGTCTAATCCAAATCTGTGCAAATACTGCGTGTGTTCGTAAACCACCAAAAGGGACCCTGGTGAACCAAATCATTGTAGTGCAATAGACGTACTTTAGTTTACGATCCCATAACATATAGATGGTAATATTCTACACCGGTGTCAAGAGATAATAAATATGCGATAGTTATCTCAACAACAATCACTAACACTTTCATTTGTAAATTGAAGTGAATTGATGACACAAGTCTGTTAGAATGAAGTTTATTTTGAGTTTTTTAAGCTGCTCGAACGAGACATAAGGTCAAAGATCTAATTGATATTTAACTTACCAAAGCTCCCAACGCAAAGCGTTAGAACCAATATTCCAGCCTTGAACAACATCTTGACAGTATTGGATATGTGAAACGTTATTGTCATGTATTAGCTTTTATAAACAATGATATTAACATTAATCATCTTTGATAATAACAATGATCAATCACTCGGATTAAATAAAGATATTTTATGTCCTTATAAAATAATGTATATGATACAATTAGACCCGGCCCCGATTTTTGGGAGTCCGGCTATTTTTATTTTTTATTTCAGACCTAAAATAGTGATACCTAGGTTATATGCGTGCTGTGCGATCAATTTTTACTCTGAATTGCAAACAGAAATATTAAATGGAAATAGACCTTCCTTACTTTAGCAAAATATATATACATACATAGAATAACTTGTATGTAACTTAAGATGAATGTCAATTGTTTGTGTATTTTATGTTTGTAATAATTTATAATGTATAATCTAGTCAGCGTAATTAGCGCCGCCGTTCTAATTGGATGTAAAATAAATAAATAAAATAAATAAATTAACATATGTATATACTATAGCTCTGTCTCATATTAGAGAGACAGCGCCTAAGGTTATTGATATTAAATAAGAAAATGTATCTAGCTTTCTTACCACAATTCCACGTGAACATGACTTTTAATATAATTATGAGGTAGGTACATACATCTATTTGTATATTTTTAATTTAATTATTACGAACTCTAAGTGTATTCAAATATTAATTTAGTTCCTTTGTAATTAGATTATAGAATTAGATGTTACAACTTTGTAGAATCATTGTTAGTCCAATCTGAAATAAATCAAACAAAAAAAAACAAAACAAACAGGCCTTGAGATAATGTACCATAACTTAAAAAAATAGGTATACTTAGGATTGCATCGCAATACACGTTTGTCCGACAGAATATCCATAGATATTTAAGACACAGAGATAGACACGGTATAAATACTAGAAATAAGGATAAATTGATGACGCCTAGCTTTCGCCTTCTAAAAGTAAATAGATCGTTTATGGGGCAAGACGTACATACATGTATAAAAGAATTCCACAGTCGATATTGAGTTTGCTTTTTAAACAATTTAAGTCTAAATATAAGAATATATTATGTTTCGCAGCTTCATTCTTTGCGATTTGGATTCACATATTGTAGATGTATTTCCAACTATCAGCCTAGCACGGAATTTTAAAGTAGTATTTTTTTTTAAGTAGCAACATTTTATTTCTAATATCCCACTTCCTAATCCCCACCTATCCATACTTCCTCTTTGCAATATTTCGTGTGGCTCGTCACTATGTTTTTCCGTGCTGAAACCTACGCACGTCAAAACTCGACTCAATCAAAATGGGGAAGAAAAGAAAACGTGACAAAAGTGAAGAATCTATTCGAAAAAAGATAAGAAAATTGAAAAGTGAACTGCAGAATAGTCGAAGAATAATTTCGTCAGACGAAGATATTCAGAGTAAGTACTTTTTTTCTCAAAGTCTGACGGTAATGTAAATAAAAATTTAGCTAAATTAATATATTCAAATTTTTATTGCATAATTTTATTTTTGTTCACTTTGACTTTACACTATTTAATTTTTTACCGTTAAAATTTGATATACTACAAATTCAAATGTATAAGCACAAGTGATGCGTTTTTACCGTCACGCTTAATTTGATGCGTTTTTACCATCATATAAGGGAGCTGATGAGTTTTTACCATCATGCTTGCCACATTCGACGATCCTGAGATCGTTTTCAGTAATATGTGATAAATATTCACAGGTCCATGCGAAGACCAGTTTCTATAAGCAGACAAGATGACAGGTGTGATCAAACCATGTGATGCACCCTGTTCGCCCCATACAGTGGAGACACACAATTCTGAGCATCAAGATGGTTCTCAGCTTTTCCCTGCAGACCCAGCTACAGAACCAATAGAAACTGTTGACGATAAGTTAGATGAGGGTATTTTAGAAATACTTGGGAATGCACCTGAACCAGACACCACGCTAGGAAAATCTATCCATAAAGACATAGCTGCCAGATGGATTGAGGTAATAAAGAAAGGATTAAATAAGGAACAAAAGGATCTATTGGCCAAGGAATATTTAGTTCCTAGTAACTGCGAGTTACTCGTGCTGCCTGTTTTAAATCCTGAAGTAAAAGTTGCTTTACTTGAACAATTTATAAAAAGAGACACTTCTTTAATGAACAGACAAAAACGATTCGCCAATGCTATTTCTGCGCTAGGTCAATCCATTGAAATTAATATTTCTACAAATTGTGAGCAAGGGTTAAAACAAAAAGTTTTAAAACCTGTCAGCGATGTTTGTAAAATTTTTGTGATATGCATCATGACGAAACAAAAACGAGACGAAAGTTTGTCATTGCTTCCATCAATACTGGCTTAAAAGATACATTGGCGAACTCTGAAGCTGACAAGTTTCTTTTCGGAGATAACATGTCAGAAAAGCTTAAAACAGCAAAAACTGTACAACGCTCTGCTGAAGCACTAAAGGTGATACAAGCACCATTTTCTAGGGCTAACTTTTCTAATAATAAATCTTTTAACAGCAAGAATAATTTAAACTACAAGCCCCTGTATCAAAAGACAACAGGCAGGCAACATGCAGGGAGGCCGTACGCAGTCCTGCCACCACGTCACCAGAACAGAAGTTCACAACGGCAGACTCACTGGATGCAGCGGCTGCCTCCACCACCGCCGCCCTCTTCACACCAACCACCTCTGCCGATACGCAGGTCGGCTCGCAAATAAATGAGGTACCGTACGCAGGCCGATTAAAGTTATTTATATCTAATTGGTATAAGATCACTAGTGATCCCACAGTTTTATCTTGGATTGATGGATATAGAATTCCCTTTATTTCTTTACCAATGCAAGTAAATTGCCCTTTAATATATTCTGATTCTATAATTGAATCATATGATTATGAAAAATCAATTGCAAAATTATTAAAAATTGGAGCTATATATAAATGTAGTCATGAAAATTTTGAATTTTTATCACGAATATTTCTAGTTCCTAAGCCTAATGGTGAAAAAAGGTTAATTTTAAACTTAAAAAGGTTAAATAAATATATTAAAAAAATCATTTCAACATGGAAGATTATCGCACTGCATCAAACTTGATGACTAAAAACTGTTATATGGCATCCTTAGATTTGAAAGACGCTTATTTTTTAATTAATATAAATAAGTATCACAGGAAGTTTTTACGTTTTATGTATAACTGCTGTCTTTACGAATTTACCTGTTTACCATTCGGTTTATGCACTGCACCATATTATGTATTCACAAAGCTTCTAAAACCTGTCATAGAATATATTCGTAGTAAATATAATATTTTGTCAGTAATTTATCTCGATGATCTTTTATGTTTTGGATAAAGTTTTCAAGAGTGTTAGAATAATGTTCATAATATTAAAAAATTGTTAATATCATTAGGTTTCATCATTAACACTAATAAAAGTTCCTTAATCCCTAAACAACAATGTAAATTTTTAGGTTTTGTTTACGATTCAAAAAATATGTTTCTACAACTACCCGATGATAAAAAATATAAAGTAAAAGAAATCTTATTTACATTTGTGAAATTAAAGAAATGTAAATTACGTAATTTTGCGAGATTTATAGGTTTGTTAATATCTGTTTGCCCTGCAGTAGAATATTCCTGGTTATATACAAAGCAGTTTGAGTACCATAAATATATATGTCTACTTAAAAATTGTTCTTATGATCAAATAATTAATGTACCTGATAGTTTAAAACCAGATATAAATTGGTAGTTAGCTAATATAGATAATTCTTACTGTCTATTTAGATTTAACAATTACGACTTAGAGATTTTTTCTGATGCTTCTCTTACTAGATGGGGTGGTTATTGTGGTAGTAAAAAAGTTCATGGATTTTGGAAATTTGAGGAAACTTGTCTACACATTAATGAGTTAGAATTAAAAGCAGCTTTTTTCACATTAAAAGTGTTCACAAAAAATTTATTTGGCAAAGAAATTCTTTTACGTATTGATAATACAACCGCCATTTCGTGTATAAACAGAATGAGAAGTGTGCAATATCCTCATCTCTGTCAAATAAGCAAAGATATTTGGGAATGGTGTGAGACGCATAAATTGTATATTTTTGCATCATATATTAATACGAAGGATAATACAGAAGCAGATTCTTTGTCTCGTAAAAAGTTTCAGGACACTGAATGGGAATTGGCAGACTATGCATTTCAAAAAATTGGGGTAAATTTTGCTGAATTTGATATTTATTGATTTATTTGCAAGTCGGTGTAATGCAAAATGTAAAAAATATATAACTTGGAAAAGAGATCCCGATGCACTAGCTGTTGATGCCTTTTCTGTGTCCTGGAAAAACATATTTTTTTATGCCTTTCCTCCATATATTTTAATATTGAAAGTTTTGCGAAAAATAATATAAGATAAAGCAGAAGGTGTATTAGTTGTTCCATACTGGCCTACACAACCGTGGTTCCCCTTATTTAATAAATTAATTTGTTACCAAACGTTAATTTACTAACTTCTTCTTTGAGATCATCACACAGTCTTCATCAGACCTTGTGCTTAGTAGCCGCGAAGTTGTCAGGAAAACATATTTAAAAATGGGTCCGACATCTAGAACCGTAGATATTCTAATGAATTCAATTTCAGATAATACTTACAAACAGTATGACAGTTGCATAAGGTCTTGGTTAGGGTTTTGTAAGAATAAAAATCACGATTTTTTCCATATGTCTATTCCTGTTATATTGGATTATATGAGTGAATGTTTTCATAAAGGTGTTAAGTATGGAACATTAAATTCACACAAATCTGCCTTATCTCTATTATTTACTAATATTCTTAAGGATGATTGTATTAAAAGATTTATGAAAGGGGTTTTCAGAACGAGACCTTCTCAACCTAAATATAGTATAACGTGGGACCCTAGTATTGTTCTTAATTATTTGTCTGCACAATGGCCACATGAAGGTCTCGATCTTGAAATTCTCTCGAAAAAAGTTATAACTTTGTTGGCTCTGGTCATAGCACATCGCGTACAGACTCTAGCTTTGATAAAGATTCCTAATATTGAAGTACATGACTCACATATTATGATAAAAATTTCTGATCTTGTAAAAACATCTCTACCAAATTCATTTCAACCTATTCTAAAATTGCCATTCTATAATGAAAAACAATGTATATGCCCAGCAAAGTGTTTGTTAGATTACATAAATAAAACTAGCTCCTTACGTGATTCTAAAAATATTTTCTGTTTTTATTAGTTATAAAAAAACATATAAAAAATTAACTTCACAGACTTTAAGCCACTGGATAAAGGATACACTTAATAAAAGTGGCATAAACACTTCTATTTTTACCGCACATAGTACGCGACTTGCAGCTACGTCCATAGCCAACAAACTTGGTGTTAATATAGATGTAATTAGAAAGAAACTTTTGCCAGATTTTATAATAAAGAAATTATTGTTGATAATTTTGCTGAATCGGTACTTTCCTCTGAAAATGTTAAGAATTAAAATATAATTAAATGTATAGAAAGAATTAAATACACAAAATCTATATATATAAAAGAAAGTCGTGTTAGTTACTTCGCTTATAACTCAAGAACGGCTGAACCGATTTAGCTGAAAATTGGCAGGGAGGTAGTTTAGAGCCAGGAGAAGGACATAGGATACTTTTTATCCCGTTCGACCGCGTTCCAATTTTTATGATATTTTAATTTTTGGATTTCTCTTAGTCCGGAATAGGTAAGTATTAAAACATATAATTAAAATGTGAGAAAGAAAGATTTTTTCTTTTTATATCTATTTAAAACGTACCTAGCGACGAACCCGAGCGAAGCGAGGGTGAGCCGCTAGTGATAAATAAAACTTATGTTCATACTCGTACTTACGTGTCTTTTAATACTTACCTGTTTTCATATTACATTCATAGTTACATTTTATATTTGCTATATTTCTCTGAACATCCTTCAATATGTGAATCCAAATCGCAAAGAATGAAGCTGCGAAACATAATTGAAGATTAAACGAACTTACCAAGTGAAGTTCGATCACAATTATGTAAGCAGCTTCATTCGACGCGATTTATATATACCCACCCTACATAATAAAATATTAACATAATTACATTTCTACCTTCAAAAGGACTTAATATAATTTCGTATTTACCCAGCCCTAGTTTTAACAAATTAAAAACGACAAATATAAAATGGTAATAATCTTTAAACTAAATGACGAGCCACACGAAATATTGCAAAGAGGAAGTATGGATAGGTGGGGATTAGGAAGTGGGATATTTGAAATAAAATGTTGCTACTTAAAAAAAAATACTACTTTAAAATTCCGTGCTAGGCTGATAGTTGGAAATACATCTACAATATGTGAATCCAAATCGCCTCGAATGAAGCTGCTCACATAATTGTGACCGAACTTCATTTGGTAAGTTCGTTTGATCTTCAATTATTGAAAGCTTATTACATCATAACGGAATACTTTGTAGATGTCAATGTGTGAGACTAACGTCTGGTTGGGTCTGGTAGGATAAGTAAATAATGATAATTGTATAGCAATACTGTAAGCAAATATTATTTTAAAAGAAGCAACTGTTGAGTTTCTTGCCGGCTCTCTCAGCAGAACTGCCTTCCAAGCCGGTGGTAGATCCCTCACGGACTTACTGATATTTAATTAAAATTTTAATAAGTGAAAAGTGAAGATTTATAAGTGTTTGTATTTATAATATTGTATTTATAAGTCTATTTCAATAAAATATATTTTAATTTGATTTAATTTGTTAAAAGACACACACTGTGAAAGGACGTCCTTTTTTTAGTACCAGAGACATTCGTATCAATGTGCTCTAACTCCGTACTATTTTGTTTTTCTAAGCCTAGGACTAAAAATCGGGAGAAGGAAACTGTTTTGTCTATTACTTCTATACATTAAATATTTTATGGAAATTCTTATTGAAATAGACATTATTACCGATATAGAGGCCGAATCTATTGTTTTTAGAATCTGTCTGTCTGTAACGGCATCACGGAAAAATCACAGGATGGATTTTCATGAAATTTGATAAGATGATAGCTGGTTATCTGGGTCAAAATATAGAATACTTTTTATTGCGGGAAAATATTTCATCTCTGAGAAATCTATACTAAACGTTATAACGTAAGTAGGGATGAATACGAGCGGAGCGAGGGTGAGTCGCAAGTACAATATATTTTTTTAGCTTTCTATGATCATAATAATAAAAAAATATAGGTATGAAATTGTTTGTTTATTGCTTGTTTTTATTTAAAAAAAAGTCAAAATTCCTTAATTGAGGTTCTGGTTGATCCAGGTACCGTAGGCGCTAACTCGTGCGAACATATCGGGAGCGTTAAGGGCGCAAGGTATTCCCCAAGATACAACACCAATTTGCTGATTGTTGTCTCTACGTACTAGAGCGCTGCCAGAGTCACCCTGAAAATATATTTAAATTATTTGCAAGTACACTGCCTGTACATAAAAATGATAAAACCAGTGGCACTATTACAATTTTACACTAAATTATTGTAGTTATTACGTTTTTATACATACATTATTATATTTATAACTTTACGGCACTATGAACACAAATTAATAATAATATCTATAGCAATCATAATTATATGTATTCAGCCTTTTTTTAACGTCCCACTGCTGGGCACGAGCCTCCCTTCAATACGAGAGGGATCAGAACATAGTCCACCACGGTGGCCAATTTTGGGTTGGTGGACTGCACATTTCTTTTGAAAACTTGCTAGATCTTAGAGCATACATGTAGGTTTGCTCGCGATGTTTTCTTTCACCGTAAGACAGAAATTATTCGCACATGATAATATCAGAGGTGGGAGACCCGGATTTGAAACCGCTCCACTCGGTTTCCCAAGCGAGAGCGTTTCCACTGGGCCTACCACTGCCTTTATATATAAATACCTGGGCTACCGAGCGTTTCTCGGAGTTTTTGGTTAAACAGTATAATTTTCTTTAAGAAGAAAAACTAAAAATTTGAATAAATACAAAAAAAAAACTAAAAAAATTATACCTTTGTATCCGACCGGGATGTGAACCCGGAAACCTATGATTGTCAATCTTGCGTCTATTTTTAAAAAAAACTAAAAACTTGAATAAATATTTAAATTAAATAAAAGTAAAAACTTTGTATGCGATCGAGATTCGAACCTGGACACCTGTTATTGTTGATCTTGCACCATGGCCGCTTGAACGTGAGAGCGTGCAAATTACCGACCATATTTTGCGTGGAAAAGCAAAAGAAAACTGCATGAAAACTCGAAAACACGCGTTTTCTCAGACATAAGACTAATCTAAATCGATTTATCGCCCCCGAAACCCCTTGTATACTAAATTTCATGAAAATCGTTGGAGCCGTTTCCGATATTCAGATTACATATTGATATACATATACAAGAATTACTCGTTTAAATATATTAGATTATATAGTAGAAACGAATTATTAATATACCTTCCTAATGCCTAAAAAAATATGTCGATATCTTATTAAGATATTTCAAGAAAAATAATTATTTGTAGTCCGGAGTTTAAATTTTGTTTTTCATAATAAATTATTCATTCAATATTTTAGTTATGTTATATTTATTCAAGTTTTTAGTCTTTTTTATCTAAAAATACGATATAACAAAAGAAAACTCCGAGTGAAGCTCGATCGCCCAGGTACTGACTCATTAATACTCACGTTGCAAGTTCCTCTTCCATTGGCGAGGAAAGTACAAATTTCTAGGTTTGGATCTACAACTGGAACAAGCCACATGTTCAATTCGCGGAATCTGCGAGCTACATCATCCCTACATGTGTTTCCATCGACAGTGCGAGCATCCAATCGCAAGAGAACTTGAGAGAGAGCACCTCCAGCCTAAGGAAAAATTATAAATTCTTAATAAACTTTACAAATGACCAAAGAAACCCAAAAACAATGTTCTAAAATCATTTTCATTTTACTCAACTTTAGTTATTACATTTAAATATACATTACAAGTACATAATACAATAAATAAATAACCCTCCTTTGAGCTCCACCGTAGTCGGGTAGCAAAATTATTAAATAACAAAAATCTCATTACCGCTACTTTATAATCGAGTGTTAATTTTATATATCATAGTAATGAAATCGCTTTAAGTTTATATTACAGACTTACAGAAGTCCTTCCCCATCCAGTGACATAGGTGTCGACTCCAGCACCGACCCAGTTGTAGTTAAGGTTGATGACTGCGACGCCACCGCCCAGAGGAATGTTTCCGCTAGTCGCTAAGATGCCAATATCGTTCTTTATTATAGGTGAAGGTCTATAGTTATTATGAATAACTCCTCGGGTGAAAACAAGTGCAGTTCCTCCAGTGGCAAAACGGAGTGAGCCCACGATACCTCGCAGAGATCTGATGGCGATATGAAATAAATCAATTTCGAAAACCGAAGTACTTAAAAATTAAACAAAAGATTCTAAGAGTTGATTCGAAAAGACTTCTAAAAAAAAACATATGAATAATATTATGAAATAAGTCAAAAAGAATATTTTTATTGGATTGTTTCTACCAGCGGCATTTCTCATTTTCCCTAATATTATGAGTAAGATTTATTAAGAAACGTATTTATGACTTACGCTAACAAGCCAGTGCCGCTTTGCACAGGGACAATGCAATGAGCAGCGGTCAGGACGTGTCTGTTGGTGATCACGGATCCACCACACAGTAAACTTCTGGTGATCGTGCCAGTCGTAAGACCCACCATGTGGGGGGTAGCTGGTGCGACGGTTCCACCGACTATACGGGCCGATGGGTCGGTGTGATCAAAGAAGATGGAATAATCATCTTCAGCGACTGGTAATGCTGAAATATATGAATAATCCTGATATAAAAGGTGAAAAATGATGATGAAACCTATAATTCTCATATATGATTATACTAGCCACTCACTCTCGCTTCGCTCGGGTTTATCCTTATTTAAAAACAAAAATAAAACAAAAAACTATAACTTACCGAAGCTCCCAATGCAGAGAGTTAGAACCAATAAACCAGCCTTGAACGCCATTTTGCCAAAGTTGGAAATGAACACTGTTAGTGCCATGCATTAGCTTTTATATATAATGACGAGATAGTAATTTTAATCTATGATGATAGGAATAATGATCAATCATATTGAATTAAGGTGTTGTTATAATATTATGCTTATTGTAATAAATAATGCAAAATAAATTATAATTTAACTAGGACCGATTCTGACTTCGCCCGGCTACTTTCTTAATTCGACACTTAAGTCTAAACATACTTACAAGCCACCCCGAATAATGGACATAGTTTTAAAGATAAAAGTTATATGTATATGATGATGTCTTACTGATGCATTTCAGCTATGGTAGCCAATCTCACTGAGAGTAGCATAGCATACTAATACTACATAATATAGCAACTGCGCAGGAAACATTATAGATTACAAGTGCAATTGCAAGGCAAATGCATTCTTCAATTTTACTTCACATTCCGATGGGACGACAACTTGACACGACTGATGAGTGAATAGGTATAAGGCCGATGGTTTTACGTGCTTTACAAGACGCAGGGGTAAAACACCGCTTCTCAACAAACTGTCATAACAGAATGACACAACAACTAAGAACTAGAATTACCAATTAAAAAAATTAAAGTTATTTTTCAACTTATTTTTTTCTTGATTTACTTATTTTTATTAAATAGCTCACCAAATTAGAATATTTTATCTCAATTTTTTTATATATTCGACAAGAGTAGCGATTTGCAGTCGATATTTGGTTACATAGACAAATCCAAAATCCATATAATTTTGCTTTGAGCATACCATTTTAGAAAAAAATAGAACAGAAATCATGAAATATATAAACAAATCTACCAAATCAATACTAACTTACTATAAATTTTCGTATAGACTAAGAACGCGTATCTGATTACAGTACAATAATTTAATATTATCAAGCAGATCTGTAATGATTGATCTATTTAGATATAGATATAATGGGTTTTCCCTTTTAAAAACTAATTAGCTACTTGAGTAGGTATTAATCTAGAAAAAAAACAATCACGTAAATTTTCTGAGAAAATTACTTTTTTCATATTTCTTAGTACTAGCAAAACCTGCGGCTTTGCTGGCGATCAAACTACAAAAAAAACTTTTATTACAATACATATGTACTTTATTACTTGCAAAAATTAATTCGTGTAAGTTTTATTATTTTTAAAGATATATGGAAAACAAATTTAATTTTAGCGATCGTAATTCAAAATATCCAGTATCTTAAAAGATGTTAAGCGAATATTCTGTAAATAAATAAATATATTATAAAAACAAAAAACCCGAGTGTTGTATACCGAGTGACTGTGATATTCCTTCGTGAACTTCTTTTCATCTTTTTAGGTAGCTTTATGCAGTCAAGTTTTTTTTTTATTTTTATAATATATTTATTTATTTATTTACAGCTTTTTAAGTATTTTTATGTAGGAAGAATTTGCGAGAATAGTTGTAAACCAACTATAAATCATCATATATCCTAAACTGTTATTTAAAATGAAAAATGATGAAAGAAAACTATAGGATTTTCATTTTTGTCTTTTTCACATTATGGCGTCCAAAATCGGCCATTTTGATTTTTCAAAATTTTCATGCTTTTTATGAAATTTGCGCCGTCATGATGAATCAAATGACGTGTCATTTATCAAAATCAGACCACGCGTTTGGTCTAAATTGTGCCAGTGCAGACAAAGGTAAAAACCCACATACATACATACATACATACATACATACGTACATACATACATACATAGGCTGATAAACACATTACCCTCCTTTTAATTAATAAATTTACATTTTGGGTATTTAGCAAGCTCTACTACCTGTATTTTTTGCACATTTTTCCACTCCACCTTTCCAAAATTAGAGGAAGAGAGTATAATGATACAATCGTATACAATGTTTACGACTTTAGAATCACGTAACTCGGCTAATATGGGTTTTTTAACTAGCAGACTAACATACTTGTTGATACATCATTTTTAAAGACCCAATGCTATGTACACGTGAAGCGTATAGTCTCCCCTTGCCGTCTTCTTCTTTTTTAAGTTACATAAAGTGAAATTCTTATTTTGCTGTAGCTTATTGTCCGCGGCTACGCTCGCGTAGACTGAAAAAAAATCTCAGTATGAATTTCCATTGAATTTATACATATGTTGTCATATCGAATTTTTCATATTATATCTAGAGTAAAAGTTAGTATACACTAAAAAACCAACCACAAAATATATAACACATTGACGGATGTTCTGTCTAGTTCTGGGTTCTGCTAAAATGTCCCTGTGAGAAGCAGTCCTCTCTTATATATTAAGGGATGAATTTCGAAAAAAATGATATTTGTATTGTTTTAGTTTTCATTTTAAAGGTAAATACCATTTTCCATGCATCAATTACAGAGTTTCATACAAACTTTCATCCCCTATTTAACAGTTTTATGGGATGAATTTCAAAAAATGGTAAAATACATATTTACTAAATTGTATTAAAGAGCATTAATACCAAATTTCAAGTAATTCTGATCATAAATAATTGTTTACCCATATAAACTTTATTACCCCCTTTTACCCTTTTAAGGGATAAATTTCGAAAAATCCTTTCTTAGCGGATGCCTAAATTATATAAGGAATATGTTCTCCAAATTTCACGTTTCTATGACCAGCGCCTTAGGCTGTGCGTTGATCGATCAGTCAGTCAGTCAGGACAAATAATTTTATGTATATATAGATTACCGCTTATTACTAGAGTTAACTTTCAATTTTTTCGACAGTGCATACTAGTAGTACTGATAACATTTAAATATTCATCTACCCTCATTGGTTATTGTTTGTCGTGATTTAAATCGTATTACGGTTTACCTTTATGGACTGTGTTACGTTTCTTTTCTGTGTGGTAATAAATAAGACAAATGGCTTCTCGCAAATATGTTAGTTCTACAGATAGCCTCTGTTAGATATGTGGAATATGGAAACTACTACAAAAATATATTCCTAAATCCATCGAAGAATATTATGATAGGTATTTTAAAATCAAGATAAAAATCAAGCCAAGAAATGAATGACGCATAAAATGTGTTTAGTTTGTGTTCGTGAATTACGTAAATGGTTACGGCGAGAAAAATATTTTATTTTGAAAGCTTCAGTAGTTTCAATGGAATCACAAAATTATACATTTATCGGATACAAAGATCAAAGAAGGCATTTTTGTTTGCCCAAGCAGGCTACTGCTGGATGAGAGATGGATGGAGAGAGAGATGAATCAGATGGAAAGAGTAAGAGAGGAAGATTGAATAGGAGTTTTGAGGGAAATAGAAAAAGGTACCATAAGTCTTTTTGATTTACTTCTTCACTTTAGCATTATTTTTAATTAATACTATTGACTTTAAAGTAAAAATTTTATTTTAATAACATTAATTTTGTTCTTTTTTTTCATGAAAATTGTTAAGAAATTGTAAAATATTCGTCATCAATGAAAATAAATCTCAATATGGTAGAAAAAAAACAAAGCTGTATTTTAATTTAACATACGTAGATAATTATTTAATTATTGGTAAGGGGGGAAAAAGTTAAATTACGCAGACCTGTGATTATTATACCAACACTTTACTTGAATCAGGATAATTGATAATTATTGCTATCATCATGATTAAAATTACTATCTCGTCATTATTTATAAAAGATAATTCATTGCACTGATAGTATTCATTTCCAAATTTGGCAAAATGGCGTTCAAGGCTGGTATATAATATTGGTTACTCTCTGCATTGGGCGCTTTGGTAAGTTATAGTGTAATTAAGTGTTTAACCTAACGTGTCATTTTCGCAACTGAGCAGTCAGAAGCAGTTAAGCAGGGAGCAGCATGCTTAATAACAATCATACTTATTCGTTCCTTGGTATGTATCGGGTGGACTCTTAAAGTCCACTCGACTATTGTATTGTTCAGCTTTTCTTTTTTGTTCGCCAAATCTTTTGATTCTAAAATTGTACACGAATCCATCTGAAATAAATATAATCAAACAAAATAAAAAAATCAACAAAATATAAAAATGCTCAAAAAAGGCACGGACGTATGTCTGTGGGTGTTAGACTTACTGAAATGAAAAAAAATAGTCATACATAATATTTCTAATATGTAACTGACAATTTAGTTTATACTGTTAAAACATTATCCTGATATTAAGGTTGCAATAATATAGTTCATACATCAGAATAACACATAGCCTACATTTTATCTCGGAAAAATGTATGGTTCCCGTTGGATAGATTTGTTTTTGTTTTTCTAGATTCTTCTCTCTTGGCGATTCTAGATTCTTTATATTTTGGCTTATTTAAACATTACAAAGGTGAGTTGAAACTTAAAAAAATACATTTAAGTTTTGATATCCTAGATCAAATCCTATTGTTAAAATGTAAATCCTATTTAAATGCTTAATTTATTAAATATATGTATAAGCAGTGGCCTCTGGAGTAGTATTTTTGGATATTTTGAGGACGAGGAGTGAGAAGTTATGGAGACTTACAGTTACAAATTTCCATACATTTTCTATGCCTAAATAAGTCACTACAAAAGGCAAAAGTGATTGACTGACGTGTCAACGCACAGGCCAAACCCTTAAGGCTAGAAAATTGAAATTTTGCACACGTATTTCTCATATGACGAAGCTATCCACTAAAGATGAATTTTTCAAAATTCAACCCCCAAGGGGGTGAAATAGGGGATAATAGTTTGTATGAAAATTTATATTGCTTGGACATCTTTGCATGAAATTTCGTATGTATTGAGTACGGCAAAATAATGATTTACGAATTGCAGCGTTTTCTAAAATTCATTCCCTAAGAGGTAAAATAGGGGATGATAACATAAAGCCAAAGAGTTTTTTTTTGTAGATTGAACGCGGGCGTAGCCGCGGGTTCTGCTAGTATTCTTATAACGATTAAGGTTTTCTATTGATTTTTGTATAATTTAACTTGAAACAATATACCAAAATCTAAATAAAATAATTTTCAAATATATTTTTTGTTAACGGCTTTAAAGGGTACCAGTTGAGCACAGATTATAATAAAATAATCTTACATTTTCATAAAATTGTTAATTTCTTTTCATAGACATAGAGAGTGGACAGTGTTTTTCTTTACTACCTGTCAACTAAAAATCGCGGACGGGCGCGACAGAGACAAAATGAATACACGGCCAGAAATCTTCGGTATTAGTTGAAATATGTACGATTAATGAAGATAGATATTTATAGCCATTTCACATTCCGTTATAATATTGTAATTTTTAATAAATTATAATATTATAATCTTTTTACATTTCATTTATAAATTCATAATGGAATAAAAGACGCTTTTCCTTTTTCTCTTTCTAAAGAGTGGTCAATTTCATGACAGTATTCTCAGTCCATTCTCTACGTCTATGTTTATTTTTTACTTATTGTTATCGTGACATAACAGATTATCACTTAATAGTTGGATATGAGTTGAGATGTTTCGTTTATAAAGATTAAATACTTCAACCTAATGGAGTAAAACTTGCTGGAGCGTTCCTGTCTTGTTTGAAGACTTGCTGACGTAGAAGTTGAAGTGATTCTTTTCCGGTGGCTTCCTGGTGCTATTGCCGCTTCTAATGATCCATTCTATATGTCTATGCTCTTTTTAACCGACTTCCAAAAAGGAGGAGGTTCTCAATTCGCCGGCATCTTTTTTTTCTTTTTTTATGTATGTTCACCGATTACTCGAAGACGCCTCAACCGATTTGGAAAATTTTTTTGTGTTTCAAGGGGTATATACTCCCCAGGTGGTCCCATATAAATTTTATTGAAATCGGTCGAGCGGTTTTCAAACAACTTCAAAACTATCTGATTAGGTATCTATTCAAAATGAAAACCTCCGTTTAGTTATTTTTTACATTTTAGTGCCTGGAAGTCGTTTTTTTTTTAAGTTTTTATATGAAAAATCTAGACACGGCGATTAAGAAAATGATAGCCATTATAAAAAAAAAAGATAATGATGTCAATGACACCATCTATGCAGCACACTTGTAAACTAAAACTCTCCGCACCCCATATAACTACTAGGCAATATTTATTTAAAATAAAAAAATAAAAAAAAATGTGCCATGCACCAAAGATATAAGAAATATAAATAAATTGAAATATATTCAAGGCGGTGTGAAGAAGCTTTAGGCTTAAGGTCTCAGCCGATCTTAAATTTTTATGATGAGTGCCAAGGGTTCAAATTTACTTTTTAAAGGGTACGGTTATAAAGTATACATTATAGAATAAAAGACGATATGTAAATTCCGGCGAAAACGGTAGATAACCTGAATCTAGAACGAAATTCTGAGATATGTTTATTTACATAGAATAATACTATGGAATTCAAGCTTATTTAATTGATTTTCCTTTCATATTAACATAACTTTCATCCAAGTAGATGAGTATCCCATCCCATTAAAATGTCCCATTAATTATTATTAATATTAGAAATACGAAAGTTTGGATGGATGTTTGTTACTCAATCACGCCAGAACGGCTGAACGGATCTGGATGAAATGTAGCATAGAGATAGATTATAGTCTGGAATAGGACATAGATTTTTTATCCCGGAAAAATGTACGGTTCCCGTTTCCGAGAAGCTCGTATTGTATAAATTGTCAGGCAAACCTTTTCAGTTTCAAAAAAGTTTAGCACCCTTTTCTCCTCAATTTGTTAACCGATTTTCTTCTTTTTGTTTAGAAGTTATTGACGAGGTTTAGTGGTAATAATAAAAAAAATTGGAAACAGTTTTTTTATTGTTACCACTACACTTTTATTTAGATAGATAAATTCTTTTCAAATATATTTTCCTCAAATTTTCAATATTAAAAATAGTCGGAATTTGATTACTGGGCTAGTATAGAAAATATGTAAGAATTGTGTTACAGTTTTGGTCGCAATCCATACTAATATTATAAGTATGAAAGTGTGTTTGTTTGTTTGTTTGTTTGTGTGTTTGTCTTTCTTTCACGTCGAAATGGTTTGGCGATTACACACATTATATGTATGTAGGTATGTATAACTGAATAAGAAATCCTCAAATGTTGCTCTCAAATCAGATAATTAATTATTATTATGCAATCAAAAACGTGTATAGGTATAATTCAGATATCGTTAAGAGATAAGATAATATATTATACTAGCAGAACCCGTAGAAATATAAAAAAAAATAACTTTTTCGCAATACATACCTACTTTATTATTTGGAAAAAATAACTTCGTGTTTCATATTATTTCTTAAAGATGTATGGAAAACAATTTATTTTAGCGATAGTAAATCAAAATATCCAGAATCTTAAAAAATGTTAAACGTAGGTGCTCGTATATTCTGTAAATAGATGTTCATTTTAGGTATTTAGCAAGCAATGATACAACTCGCATACAATGTTTACGACTTTAGAATCATGTAACTCGGCTACTATGGGCTTTTTAACTAACATACTAACAGGTCTACGTTACATCTACGTTATTTTTAAAGACCCAATGCTACTCGTATGTACATCTGAAGCTTACAGTCTGCCTCCTTCTCCTTCTTTTTTAACTTATTACATAATATATAAAGGGTTAATTTTTCTTTAGCTTTTTGCCCGCGGCCACGCTCTTGCCGACTAAAAAAGTGTCAGTTTTATTTTAGTATAGAAAATATGTAAGAATTGTGTTACAGTTTTGGTCGCAATCCATACTAATATTATAAGTATGAAAGTGTGTTTGTTTGTTTGTTTGTTTGTTTGTTTGTTTGTTTGTTTGTGTGTTTGTTTGTCTTTCTTTCACGTCGAAATGGTTTGGCGGATTGCCGTGATTTTTTTATGTGGAGATAGTTGGATAGCTGGGGAGTGACATAGGCTACTTTTTACCGCGGGAAATTGTCTCTTTCCCACGGGAAAATACGTTATAATACAATCCAAAAAAATATTTATGATCAGAATTACTTGAAACTTGGTATTAATACTCTTCAATACAATTAATTAAATGTGTTTAAGCATTTTTCGAAATTCATCCCATAAGAGGCTAAAATACGGGACAAGTTTGTATGAAACCTACCATTTTAGAGTTTTTTTTTTTTGTATTTTTAGCACGTTCTGCTAGTCTATACATATAATAAAATTCTAACTGAGTCAAATCTGTACATTAAATATTTTTTTGGAAAATCTTATTGAAATAGACATAATTATCGATACAGAGACCGAATCTATAGTTTTTAGAATTTTTGTCTGTCTGTCTGTCTGTTACCGCATCACAGAAAAACTACTGGACGGATTTTAATGAAATTTAGTATGGTCATAGCTGATTAGCTAGGTCAACATATAGGATACTTTTTACCGTGGAAAAATATCTCATTTCTGAGAAAAAATACAAAAACTGTAATGTAACTGTAATAAGTATACTAATACGTAAAACCTAAGAATTTGGGTTTTGGTCATCTGAACGCGGACGGAGCAGCGGGCAGTGCTAGCTAGAAATAAATATGTCAATTTTCGCAAGCGTCTTTATTATATTAGACTATAACAATGCCGTATCCATATAGATGCCTAAATTTTTAAAAGTATGAAAGAGAGGTTATCATAGATAACATTATAAAAATTATCTAATAACATGCTCAGAAATGAGACTGATACAAAGGAAAAAACTGTCTCAAAATCGGCTAAGCCGTTTCCGAGAAAAATGCTAACAGACACACAAACACTTGTTACCCCAAACGCATATGTATATATATGTCGCGGATAATAAAATACCCAATTAATGTCCATTCCAAATTGTTTTTTTTCTGTCGGTTATTTTTTCACGCTCGAACTAATTAAAATTTAGGCTTTGCCTTAGGCCTTTGCATAAGCCGCAGGCAAAAACTAGTATGTTATAATCTGAGCGTATTATAAAAAATCTGGTTAATCTATTCTATCTAAATTTTGGAGACTTGATTATGTTATTAAAATAATCTTATCTCTTAGTCCTTCATCGGAACCAACTTCAAAAATAGTATTATTTGACTTAATGTTGGAAATGATTGGCATATAAAAATATCTGAGGTGCGAGACTCGGGATTTGAACCCGCTTTACTCTGATTCTCAAACGAGCGCATTATCACGGGGCGATAACTGCCTTAGAATATTATTTTTATGGTGAATAAAAAGAATAGACCCTTCAAAGACATTCGTCACGTCATACAGTCTATATAAGAATCCCAATCTGACTAATCGGGTACAGAACCCTCAAAAATTAAATAACGTTATGATACAAGTATTTGTTAATTTTAATCCTATTGATTGATAATTATAATTATGATGATTAAAATTACTATCTTTTACTGCTTGTTACATATAAAAGCGAATAAACAACGCATCAAAATTACAGTACCTCTCCAAAATGTCGTTCAAAGCTGGGATATTGAAAGCTGGGATATTTAACTGCCTCGGTGGTGTAGTGGGTAGCATGTACGGCTGCACACCCGGAGGTCCTGGGTTCGAGTCCCGGGTCGGGCCAAGTTTAGTTATTGAGTCTTCCTGTATAGTAAGTCTCAGTAACTGCCCGGAGTTGGGAAGATGGCGGTGTTTCACCCCCGTGCCTCGGAGAGCACGTAAAGCCGTCGGTCCTGCGCCTTAACTCTCACCGGTCGTGTCGAGTGGTCGTCCCACCGGAGTATGAGAGTGATAGGAATAGAGAGTGCACTTGTGTCTGCGCGTACACTTGAGCACTATAATATCTCCTGCGCAGTTGGCTAATCTCATTGAGATTGGTCGCCGTGGCCGGAATCGGCTAGGAGAACATCATCATCATCATCATTGATTTTAACGCTCTTCATCGGGAGCTATGGTGAGTAAAGTTATTAATATCTTAAATATTAAGAGAAATATTTAATTTAATGCCTAGATATTAAATATGATACTCCTAAATAACTTCTTACATATTATTTCTTCTACATTTTGATCGAATTATATTCCTAGTAAATTATTATTATATTGATATTCTCTCTTCTAAAAAAATAATTTTATGCATTCATGATAAATACCTCTAAGATATTTATTTTCTATGGCTTTTAAAAATCTATAGAAATTAATGAAATAAAAAGTTAGGCTTTAGCTTTCAATATTCATATTCAATATATTATAAAACTATTATTTTTCTATATGTATATTGTATAATTTTGTTTTTTGATTCCCGACGTTTCAAATGTTTTATTCCGTCTGTTATAACTATATAATAACTTTTGAAATATCAAAAATCTACATCTCTCCCGTGGTGGCTCGACGTTAAACATTCGAAATATTGAGAGACAATAATCAAAATAAAAGCGACAAAGAGTTCGATAAAATAATTTCATTAAAACTATTTTCCATATAATATTTGACGTTTATATATTTTTTTCTTATTTTTTTGGGGCAAGTAAATATTATCAATCAGTTTGAGATACAAAGCATATTACAATAGAATATTGAAAATATTTCCAATATTTTTTTCAATTTCATCTATACATATAATAAAATTGTAACAAAGTCGAATCTGTACATTAAATATTTTTTGGAAAATCTAATTGAAATAGACATTATTATCGATACAATGTCCGAATGTATAGTTTTTAGAATTTTTGTCTGTCTGTCTTTCTGTCTGTCTGTCGGTCTGTCTGTCTGTCAGTCTGTCTGTCTGTTACCGCATCACGAGAAAACCACTGGACAGATTTTGATGAAATTTGGTATGATGATAGTTGGTTATCCGGGTCAACATATAGGATACTTTTTACCGCGGGAAAATATCTCATATCTGAGAAATCTATATAAACGTTAAAACGTAAGTAGGGACGAACCCGAGCGGAGCGAGGGTGAGTCGCTAGTTATAATATAAAATAAACTTCCATCGACTTGTTCTAGCGCTCCCAGTTGAGGATGATTTGTCCATTTTCTTCGACCACACCGATGCGTCAGCTCGTATCGTCGGTGGGTCGATCGCGGACAGTGTCCCCCACATGGTGGCTATGGTTACTGGCACAATAACTAGGAGTCTACTTTGTGGCGGATCCCTTGTCTCAACCAGACACGTCCTGACAGCTGCTCATTGCATCACACCTGTGCAAAGTGGTGGTGGCTTAATTCCGTAAGTAATGAAAATGATACAGGTCTTAGTTGATTAAAATACGCAATCAAAGGCTTATATACACACTTTTTAGTAGTGAAACGCAAATAATCTGCTTCCTTAGCGCGTTTATACAACATTGTACGCATACGTACTAAATATCACTTAAGTTATGCAGGGTGCATACTAACGTGTTTTAATTTTTAAACAGATCTCTCCGAGGTATTGTAGGAACCAACAGTTTCCGCTCAGGTGGAACTCAAATCGTGCTCGCCCGAGGCATTCTCCACCCTAATTGGAACCCACGTACCATTAAAAATGATATTGGAATCTTAATCTCAACCGCCAATATTGGTCTTAGCAATTCGATCGGATTAGTCACTTTAAGCTATGACTGGGCTGGCGCTGGAGTCGCTACCTCCGCTAGCGGATGGGGAAGAACTAGTGTAAGTTTGACTTGATATTACTATGTAATATAATATTTTGCTTTCATTACTTACACTAACTATTTTTGGATTGTTTTCTTTTTTGAATTAATGATCTTCTTTAATATTTATTATTTATCATTAACATGGGGTTACAGCTTTATTGTGGTTATTATGCACAAATGAATAATGCAATGAAAAGTCAATATTAGATGCTTCAATCCTATTAAAATATATGAGAGGCACTTGTTGACTAACTCTTTGAAACCTATCTGTGTTTTCATCTAAATTAATCGAGCTATTACAGCGTGGGAAAATAACAACATAGTATGCAACCTTAAAAATTGATATGAAAAATTCTAGATAGTTCGTAAATAAAAATATTTATATTCTGTTAGTTGTATTTAAGTCCATTTTTATTTTATTTACAGACCGGAGGTTCTATCTCTCATGTCCTATTGACTCTTAATGCTCAAGTCGTTGATGGAGAAAAATGCAAAGATGACGTAGCTCGCACAGTCGCCGAATTAAACGTAAGAAACATACCCTCTGTAGACCCGAATCTCGAAGTCTGTACTTTCCACTCCAATAACCACGGAATGTGCAATGTGAGTATATATTAGTGATACATCATAATATTATGTATATAATTCTCGAATATATAAAAAATAATCAATATTAGGTTCGTGTAAAAAATAAATTATAATTAAATAGACATTGTACAGTAATAATTAAGCATACATTTTGTATATATAATTATGTATATAATATGTATGTAGTTTTCTTTATTCTATATAGAGCTAATGAATAATATAAAAAAATAAAAAATTAGTACATTCATATTATTCGTAATTTATATGTATTTTAAGTAAAATACGTTATATAACGTTTTGATCTGTGCGCAGCTAGTTTAATAAAAGATTTTATACTAATAAAAGATACGACTCCATATTGGAACATTCAGATATATGAGTTATTTTTTTATATTATATCCTCAGGGTGACTCTGGCAGCGCTTTGATACGTGAAGACAATGGTCAACAAATTGGTATCGTATCTTGGGGTATCCCTTGTGCTCGCAACGCTCCCGACATGTTTGCAAGAGTTAGCGCTTACAAGGCCTGGCTTCAACAGAACCTTCGTTAAGATTTCCTCGTTCTGGAATGATTGTGTAAAATAAATTTACTGTTGATACTTACGCCTTGTTTTTATTATAACCTAACTAACACACCTACATAATTAATAGTGAATATTTGAAAAGTATCATCAAAAATATGGCATAATTGCTCTAGCTTTCCCAGTCGAGGATGATTTGTCCATTTACTTCGACCATACCGATGCGTCAGCTCGTATCGTCGGTGGCACGACCGCGGACATTGTCCCCCACATGGTGGGTCTAGTTACTAGCCTTATAGGCAGGACTCTATTTTGCGGTGGATCCCTTGTCTTAACCAGACACGTCCTGACAGCTGCTCATTGCATCGAACCTGTGTAGTGTCCTGGTGGCTTAAGTTCGTACGTAATGAAAATGATACAGGTGTTAGTTCATTGACATGCACAATTAAAGTCTTATACACACTTTTTAGCGCGAATACAAAACGCAAGTAATTTGCATCCTTGGCGTGCTTATAAAACGCCTCGCATTCTAATTGATAATTAAGAATCAAACGAACTTACCTTATGATGTTTGATTTCTAATTATACGAGTGTCTTGACCGAATGAAGACAATTTTTAATCCACACACATAACGTCTGGACAATTGCCTTCATAGTATCCACACACATCGGGATCCAATTTGCAAACACGATATATGTCGGCATATTCATATTCATAGTAATAAAGGTGTATTATTTACCATTTAATATAATTATATAATTAATGAAAATAATTTTTAGTCCACATAAAATGCCGAGATACAATTTGCACACACGATATACGTCGCCATATTCATAGTAATAAAGCTGCTTTATTTACTTTGAAGGCACAAGTTTAGTAAATGGGACGTGGCCCCTGGAGAATGAGTGGTATTTTTGGATAGGAAAGGTGATAGGGAGTTCAAATATATAAAAAATATTTTGAGGAAACGAAGGAGTCAAAAGTTATTGAGATTTAAAGTTAGAACATTTCCATACATTTCTATACCTAAATAAGTCATTACAAAAGATAAACATACCTTTAACGAATAATAAACATCCTTTTTCGTGTAAAACAATATTTATCATAACATTTAAAGCTTTATTGCATTAATATATTGATAATTTTACTAAAATCAATAACCTAAACAAAATAGTCTGAAATTTTGACAAAAATGTCAACTTCTGTTTTATATACTGCTTTCAGGACCTAACAGATAATCGCTTAAAAATTAGTTAAGAGTTATGCATATTAAAAGTGAAAATTGTCGTCAGATTACTAAGATTCTTAAACAGAAATACGAGTATGTTATTTTCAATTCATACATACGTTTACTAATACATATTTGTTTGATTTATGTAAAGTGTTGAGTCATATAATTAATTTACTATTAGAAAAAATGCTTAAACCATTACTTGATTTTATTATCTGTGAATACTTTTCAGTATTTTTGTGAGGGTAATCATAAAATAACGCAAAGTTCCATAGTATATGTGAATACGATCTGTACTCATTAGACACGCTTAAGTTTTCTTATTTTTTGCTCTTTTTCATAGATATTTTTCTCATGTTGTTTTCCAGTAGTTATTAGTTTTTGTTAATTTTCGTATACGTTCGTTTCAAGTCTTTTGTTTTAATAGTATAACTATAGTTTTAAATGTTCTTAGTGTTTTAAGTGTACTTATGCAGTTTATAACCGTTAGTAGAATATTTTATTAATCTAAGTGTATCATTCATTTTCGATTAAGTGGCAGACTTCGCTCCCGCCTTAGCCTTCTCGTTAGGTTCTTTTTTTATTTCAAATCCAGAACCCCTGCTATCATTAGTGCTTTATGTTAATTTAAAATTCGGTGATAGATCTGATACATTATTTGAATATCATTTTGAAGTGACATTTTGATATTTCCAAGTGTCAAAATGGCAGTAATGTCATAACAATGTAGGAAATGTTGTAACTTGTAATTTGGGCCCAATTGGTACTCCTGGAAACCACTAAACAAAAGAATAGAATAGAATGTTGTAACTTTAAGTCTCAAAACTTTTGACTCTTACGTTTCCTCAAAACAAATTCCCAAGGAGGGTAGACGTCAGGCAGGCGGCCGGTCGTAAAACTTTTGCCAAATCCTATCAGCAGTACAGAGGATGTACTGCGCCGACCCCAAGTGATTTGGGAAATGTGCAGGGAGAAGAAGAAGAAGAAGTTTCCTCAAAACAAAATTTATGTTTGGACTTTCCATCGCCTCCCCTATCCAAAAATTCCACCCACTCCTCCAGGGGCTGCATCCCATATACTAAGCTGCAGCCGATTTGAGTATAATATTATCTTGAAATTAGTCACATGTCAGTATAATGCGAATATGCAGGTGATTCTGATGTCATAATTTCGTTTACAGAATCCTCAGACAATGATGACCAAAATAATTATTCTTTTCTTAGTACACACTATGTAGTTTTTTTACTTTATTTAGATCTTTCCGCCCCATGTCAGTATTGTTCTTATCCAATCGCTTTCTTTCTCCCATGTTGATTGTACAAATTTTGTAAAATTGTTGTGACTCGGACAACACAAAAACGCGTAATGATAGTTGAATCAAGATGATGTGGTGAGATGCGCTAAAGAGATTATTTAAAAAAATGAATAGTTTAAACTATTTCTTTTAAGAGTTAGAGCTTAAAAAAATATAGCTTTAAAAGTGTGAATAGGACAGGATGAATCTGGCGTGCTGCTGCATGTTAACATAATCATCTTCGGGAGAGATACGAAGTATAACTTAAGTTATGTAGTGTGCCTACTAATGTATTTTAAGTTTTATACTTAAACAGAACTCTGCGAGGTATCGTAGGAACCAACCATTTTAGCTACGGAGGAACTGAAATTGTATTCGCCCGAGCCATTCTCCATCCTGATTTTAACTCACGTACCATTAAAAATGATATTGGAATCTTAGTCGCAACTGCTAACATTAGTCTTAGCAATTCGATCAGATTGGTCAGTTTGAGCTATGACTGGGTTGACCTTGGAGTCGCCACCTCCACTAGCGGATGGGGAGCGACTAAAGTAAATTTGACTTAATATTATTATGTAATATAATATTTTGTTTTCATTATTTACACTACTTGTTTTTGAATTATTTTTTTTTTAATGAATGTTAATTGTGCTTATTATGCACATGCACACAATGAATAATGTCATGACAAGTCAATATTAAATATTTCAATCCTGTTAAAATATATTAGAGATATTTAATGCCTAACTCTTTGGTGTCTAGCTGTTTTTTTTTTCATTTTAATTAATCCAGCTATTACAGTGAAGCAGAGTAACAACAATTACGCAGCTATCAAACTTGATATAAAAATTTCAAAGTAGTTCGTAGATAAAAAATATTTATATTTTGTTGTATTTAAATTTATTCGTATTTTATTTATAGGCTGGAGGAATGGTCTCTCTAGTCCTATTGACTCTTCATGCTCAAGTCGTTGACGGAGAAAGTTGCAAAACGACGTAGCTCACAGAGCCGCCGAACTGGAATTACGGAACGCACCCCTTGTAGACCCACACCTCGAGATCTGTACTTTCCACTCTAATAACCACGGAATCTGCGGCGTGAGTATATATTAGTGACACATCATAATATTCCCTCCACGACCGCGGACACGCCGGCGTTACTTTTTAATTTAATATTTTTAATACTGATTAAAATGTCTATTCAATATTTTTTATACTGATTAAAATGTTAATTCAATATTTTTTATACTGATTAAAATGTCTATTCCATATTGGAACATTCTGATATATGAGTTAATTTCTAATATTATATCCTCAGGGTGACTCTGGCAGCGCTTTGATACGTAAAGACAATGGTCAACAAATTGGTATCGTATCTTGGAGTATCCCTTGTGCTCAAAACGCTCCTGATATGTTTGTAAGAGTTAGCACTTACAAGGACTGGCTTCAACAGAACCTTCATTAAGATTTCGTCATTCTAGAATAATTGTGTAAAATAAACTTACTGTTGACAATTATATCTTGTTTTTATCATCATAACAGCTAAAATTAAATAAATAATATTGCTATATTTAATTATAATACTTCTTTTTTTTAATGTTTAAAATTAAAAATCAACAAATATTGTATTTTAGTGCCATTTTCGAATATTTAAAATCATTAATGTAAAATACTGGATAGGCACTGTCTGTAACAAGTATATGTGTTGGAGACGTCTATAACCTTAGTTTCTTCAGTGACCATGATTGATGTAAAGCATTCGAAATGTCGGGAAAACAAAATAAAATCAAAATAAATCCGCGAAATAATCCGAAAAGATAGTTTTATCAGTGCCACCCCTATTTTTTATTTGACACAATTGAACCCATGTTCAAGTAAAATGACTGTGATACCAGTAAAATATGAATAGTCGTACAGACGGACAGAAGGACATGACGAAATTATAAGTATTCCGTTCTAGCTTTTTAGCAAAGGAATCCTAAAAACATAGTTTATCAGCGTTATTCATATTTGAGTAAAATATCGCGTATCACAAAAAAATACAGCCGAAATGAGTATCTCCTGTTTTTTAATATCGATCGAATATACATATCTTATCATGCGCATCTTAAGTAATTCGTAATCATAATCTTTGTTAATATTAATTAATACTAATAAAGAATAACATTGTAAGTGTTTATTGGTGCGTCACTTTTATCGGACTGATAAAACAATGTCGTGCAATTCGTTTCATTGATTATCAAAAGTTCATTCTAAAAATAAGAATTTTGTAATAGAAATATACATAATATCTTTACTTATAATAAAATTGTAACTAAGCCAAATCTATATGAAATCTATATGGAAAATCTTATTGAAATAAACATTATTATCGATACAGAGGCCGAATCTATAGTTTTTAGAATTTTTGTCTGTCTGTCTGTCTGTTACCGCATCACAGAAAAACCACTGGAGGGATTTTGATGAAATTTGGTATGGTGATAGCTGGTTATTCGGGTCAACATATAGAATACTTTTTACCGCGGCAAAATGTCTCATTTCTGAGAAAAAATACAAAAACTGCAATATAAGAGTATACTAATATGTAAAACCTAAGAATTTGGTTTTTGGGCACCGCGGGCAATGCTAGTTATAACATAAGTGCAGTCATCCACATATTTTTTCCAAATTCAAAGAATTAGTATTTTTACTAGAGGAAAAAAAGTCAGTGATTAAAAAATAGGGCAAGTCTAAGCAGTCACGTTACTATATATGTGCTTAGACGCCGAAATTTCTACTACGAGTACGTTCATGTGATTTTTCTATAAAACTTACAAAATATACTAATATAACCTATTTATATAATTTTATAAATGCGAAAGTTTGGATGAATGGATGTTTGTTACTCAATCACGCCAGAATGGCTTAACGAATCTCGATAAAGGCACAAAGATACATTTTATCTAGGAATAGCACGTAGGTTACTTTTTATTCCGGAAAAATTTACGGTTCCCGTGGGATAGATTTGTTTTTGTGTTTCACAGAGCACGGAATCGACTATCTTTTCCATACTAACCGTCAAAAAGAGCCGAACTTTTCACTCATGTCTCGCTCCGACTAGGCTCTCCATTGTTCCGGATATTTCCAATACATTTTATTGCTTTATTTCAAACCGTTTTTAGGCAACCTACGTCAATAAAGCAAGTCAAGACATTTTTTTCTGACTTCAATTAAAGCCCATAGCATTCGGTGGTAATTTAGGTAATTAAGCTTCTTATTAGTTAAAGAATTTTCAGAATCACATAAGTAGTTTCAGAGATTACATTCTACATAAGAACTTTCTTTATTATTATGTATATTTATAGTATGTAGCAATGTACATTAGAAATAGATATTTTATAATGGCGATTAATTTGTCTCGATTAGATTAAGACAGTTCCGAAAGACATTTTAATTTTATAAATAAATAGAACAGAAATGTAATTATTTGGAAATCTTCTTTTAAACGGACTTAATTCTAAAATATTCAGAGTAGGTATATAAATATTTGTGACCAAAACAAATGTTTCGGTGCGTTTGATGTCCTAAGCAAATAGCACCGTTTGATCACACGTTGACCGTCGAATTTGATATTGGTACATACTTTCCAGCCCGTTTTGATTACAAAGTTCGAATGTACCTAATTGAATTGCGCATTGCATAATCATGACCGTCAGCTGATAAAATGTGATAGGTATTATTTTTAAGGAATTCATAATTAATAAAATAGTATCTTTATTTATATCTTTTATCACTAAATGATAAAAAAATGATTACAGATCTTATTATTAGATTATTTGTTGATGTTCGCAATACATAAAATATACCTAAATAAAAAAAAATATTACCTTTTTCTTCTCTGTCTGTAAACAGATTTTCTTTTATTTTTGAAGTGAAACTTCTTTACAATTGTTGTGATTTAAAAGTAGATGAAACGGAAATGCAACACTAAAAGAGACAAACATATAAATATATGGGATTAAGCCGACGAGAGAATGAGAGAGAATACATTGCCATGTTGCCATGGTAACCGTTGTTATTGTCTGACAGATATATAATGTTATATTTTTTCCGCGTACAAAATAAAATTGTAACTAAGCCGAATCTGTACATTAAATATTTTTTGGAAAATCTTATTGAAATAGACATTATTATCGATACAGAGGCTGAATCTATAGTTTTTAGATTTTTTGTCTGTCTGTCTATCTATCTATCTGTCTGTCTGTTACCGCATCACGGAAAAACCACTGGAGGGATTTTGATGAAATTTGGTATGGTGATAACAGGTTATCCGGGTCAACATAAAGGATACTTTTTACCGCGAGAAAATAGCCCATTTCTGAGAAAAATACAAAAACTGCAATGGAAGAGTATACTAAACCTAAGAATTTGGTTTTTGGTCATCTGAACGCGGACGGAGCCGCGGGCAATGCTAGTATTTCTATAAATATATGATTGTAATATGCCTTATTTAATTATTTAAGATAGAATAAATTACACTGGAAGTGAAAGGTAATAAAATTAATTATTGAATAGTATGTAATGTATATTTGTGTCAAACAAAATGTAAAATAACTTTTGAACTTGGTAAAAATATTATAAAAAACTAGCTGACCCGGCGAACTTCGTACCGCCATATTTTATTTCTCTAATCGCAACTGAGGAAATAAAACCCTTCCGGTAAAATCGAATCAGCTAAATTGAAAATAAAACTGGAGTACTCAATTGAAAAATTCATATTGTTGTACGGTAGATAACATATAAGGCAGATAACATTGATTTTGGCCAATTGTTTCCATTTAATTTTTTTTTAATTTAATAAAATTGACAATTATCTCAACACTATTTTGTGCACAATATTCTTGACTCGATAGAATTTGATGGCCAGATCTTGAAACTTTGATTAAAATTTGGCGCCAAGACTTTAATAATTCTCTAACAAAAATAGTACAATTTTTTTTTGTTATTAATAGTAATAATATTGTAACATAATACGCAGTATAATTATAAAAATGTCAGCCACAAACCATTAAAATAATACGGTTATATCGTGAACATAAATAAATATTACGTGAAATAAAGTAATAGAATTTATATTCTAAGAAACAGAACACAGCGCCATCTATTGGATGTATTTGCAACCTAGATGTCAAACAATATTGAAGAATTTTATCGATGAATCAACGTACACCGTCATGTATGAGAACTTCATAAAACTAAACAGTAAATAAACACTTGCTTAAGAAACAATTAATTGATACATTTTATTCGTTTACATTCACGATATAAGACAATAATTGAGATGATAACTATCCTATCCAGTAAGTTAGACCAAAATACGGGTACGTGTGAAATTTGATTGAAATTGGTTCAGTAGTTTTGGAGCTTATTGGCAGCATACATCGTGACACAAGATTTTTATATATATAAGATAAACCTTATAATCCTACTCCTGATAGCCTATATTCATCTCTTTCTCTCGTAGTTTACTTTTCTGAAGTTTCACTTCCATCATGTGTGAATTACACACACACGCACTTTTTTTATAATTTGTGGCTATTGACAGCTTTATTTAGTGTTATCTATAAAAAAAATTTTGGGAACAGTTTTTTTATACAGATAGGTCGTTTTAACCACTATTACCACTACTACTACTAAATTAACTACTAAATTAACTAATACAATAGTATTAACTAGTTATATTATAAAAAAATATATATTTTCATTTTTTTTCGCGAATTTATTTTCCTTCCAGTGACCATGATTGCTGTAAAGCATTTGAGACGTCGGGAACCAAAAATCAAAATAAATCCGCGAAAAATCCAAAAATATAGATTTATTTAAAATGGAAAATATTCGCGTTCATGTAAGAAAGTAGTTATATTCTCATTATTTTGTTAATCTCATTATTACAATCTCAATTACTTTGTAAGCGTTAAAGCTTGTATACATGTTTGTTGCTCCATTATGCTGATCCAATTTGAATGAAATTTGAGTAGGATAGAGGAGGATAGTCCTAGGTCATAACTTAGAATAACACATGGATTATTGTTGTTATAAAATTTGTAAACGGCACCGCTTCCTGTATATATACATAAGGCAAGAAGTTTCATATTAAGTAATTATATGATCATTTTTATTATGTAAGACTTAATAAAAATTATGTAATAAAATAAATTGTAAGACAAATAATATCAAATTTGATAATTCGATATTGAAAACGGTTCTCTGGCTTCAAATAGAGTGTCAGGTGTATATTTGTAGGGCAGCATTTAGTATCGCTACTTATACAGAATATGTTATACGAGCGACACCCTGGCTTCGCTCAGGTTCGCCCCTAGCTACGTTTTAAGGTTTAGTATACATTTCTCAGAGACGAGATATTTTTCCGCATTAAAAAGTACCCTGTATGTTGGAGCCGCATAACCATTTCATCAAAATCTGTCTAGTGGTTTTCTTGTGATGCGTTCCCAGACAAACAGACAAAAGTTCTAAAAAATATTCAGATAACGACTATTTCAATAAGATTTTCCAAAAAATATTTAATACAAATTCGACTCAGAATTTTGTTATATGTATAGATTATCCAATTAACTAAAAAGAAGACAGTGGAAAGTAATTGTATTCGTTTTCTCTTTAGCATCGTAGAAAAAAATATTTTTAAACAAAGATAAAAAACTAAATTATATTACTTATATTTAAAACTTTCGGCCTAAAATCGAATTTTCTTAAAGAATGCTAACGAAAGTTTCTATTTTATTTACATGCCCTCATTTTGAGAAAGCCGTCTAAAGATGAGATATTTAAAATCGTTTCCATGTAGCTTTTAAATTTAATTATATGACCTGTCCTTTTGTCGATTAAGCCTTAATTATATTATATATTATTGAAGTGAAACTTTTTTAGAATCGTTGTGATTAGAAACTCGATGAAAAGTAAAGAGACGTTAAAAAGAGAAAAATACATAAATATATAGGATTAAGCCGGCGAGAGAATGAGATAGAATAAATTGCCATGTTGCCATGGTAACTGTTGTTATTATCTGACTAATATATGATATAATATTCTTTCCGTATATGATATTCTATAAATATATGATTGTAATATGCCTAATATGCTTTATTTAATTATTGATTGATTATAATTTAATTGCGATTTTGCCAAAGAAGTTTTACTTCAACCGCGCGTAAAGGTTACATACACCATTTTTTTTTCTCTGCTAGTCTGTTGGTAAAACGTGAAAGTATGTATTTATATAATATAAGTCTTTGACTGCGGATCTGCTCGCATGGTCAACGAAGCGGGATAAATATAGCCTACTTCCACGTCATGAATCAAAATCTGCATAGCGGTAGAACTGTTTATCGTAAAAATGTAACATATATACCTATAGACAGAGCACCTTTCACATTTTTATTACTATGGACGTACTAACGCACTTTCGTGGGAAACCGAGGTAATGGGTACAAACTCGGATCTGGCACCTCTTATATTTTAATGGGGAAATAATTTCCAACATGATTACCACTTGTCTTATGGTGAAGGAAAACATCGGGAGGAAACCTGTATGTCTGCGCGAACCTAGCAAGTTTTCAAAAGGCATGTGAAGAGCCAACCATACTAAGTCAGCGTGGTAAGCTGTGGCTCGATCCCCCTCAATTAGAGAGAGGCTCGTGTCCAGTAGTGGCACGTTAAAAAGGGCTAACTCCATACATATTAATACAGATGATTTACAAGTATTTTATTGCTTGAGTTTACTTAACAAGACAATATTGAGAACTTATCTAAAACAAGTAGGTTACGGTACTTAGCTAAGCATGAAATCGTTCATAATATCGTAAATTTGAAAGTATTTTCACATAGTTACTGAACGTGAGCTTTAACACCGCGGTGTGAGAATAAAGTGTAGCGCAAAGTAGTTTGGATTTAAGTTTGTCTTGAAAGTGCTTGTGCTCGTGTCACTTATTTGTTTCGGAATGTTTCACATTGAATGGAAGAGACAAATGTTGCGTTCAATGAAATTATTCTAGTAATTTTATTTTTTACATATTACATAATATTATATTTTATAATACCAGTTCATAAGCGTGGTTGTTCCTCCGTGGTAAATCGATGAAAAGCCTATGTTAATGGAGACCAAGCTATAAGCGTAAATTTTATTTAAATCTATTGATCCATTACAATATGACGAAGTAACAAAAAACACACTAACAAGTTTTCATTTTAATTTTTTAAATCTAAATCCCTATAATATGTTATTGATAATAATTTATTTTGCAAGCTTTAGAGTTAATTACACTTAACGTTGATAGGTTATTTAGTACACTAGCGACTCACTAGATTATAATACATTAGCGACTCATCCTCCTTCACTCGGGTTGGTCACTAGCTTGCTGGTATCCTATGTCCTTCCCAGAGTCTCCAACTATCTTTTTACCAAATTTCATCTAAATCGGTTCAGTAGATCCAGAGATTACCCCCTACAACGTCACAAACTCACAATTCACAAACTTTACCACTTTATAATTTTAGTATAGATAAATTACTAGCAACTCACCCTCGCTTCGCTCGGGTTTGTTTCTAGGTACGTTATAACTTATAACGCTTAGTATGGAATAGGTAGACTATAATATATTATATAATATATAGCCTTCCTCAATAAACGGGCTATCTAATGCAAAATTATTTTTTTTACATTGAATTAGTAGTTCCTGAGATTAGCGCATTAAAACAAACAAATTCAGCATTTTTATAATATTAGAATAAATTAAACTCATCACACTGTACTATTATTAACTAGTATAGTATAGAATTGTTTGAGCACTCACAGTGTTAATTACATTCGAATTTAAAATAAATAGATGCTATACAAAATCTGCCAATTATAAACTAATCGAGAGTCCTAGTATCAGCATATTTATCAAGTCAACGTGTATTACTCTCTCAATTATTAAAAGATCGTTAATTCAATTTTCTTTATAATGGCTTCAAAGTGTGTCAGTTGGATACAGATTACTTCGTCAATGTCACGTAGAATGGAGAAGACACGAAGGAGATTGCTCGGTAAAAAAAAATTAAATATAAAAAAAATATTTTATTAATATTATTTTATAATGGTAAAATTATACTTAATTAAATTATAATATGTACAAAAGATCCTTTTTAAATCTTGACCCTAAAAAATACAGCACAATTAAAAATATATAGATAAAAATCTTGATTGTAAAAGATTATAAATTAATAGAATAGTTTGACCATGAGACTCAAATTGAGTCATAGATAAAAAACAGATTAAAGTATAGTTATTTTAAATAAATGAAAATGTCATCATACAATATCATCAGTATATGGCTTAAGAGTTATTTATACTTAGAACTCATCGTTACATCTTTCTTTAATGTTCATTCAATGTGAAACCTCCTTATCGCCCTCATCTATAGAGTATTCACAAGTATTGCGCTAATTAGTGAGCTCTAACAGTTGTATTTACATTTATTTTCCGTACATTTGAATCGATATTTGTAATAAGCTTACATAAATGTAAAGTCTCTTGTATAATAACATATTATTAATATGAAAGTGTGTTTGTTTGTTTGTCCTTCTTTCACGTCGAAACAGAGTGGATTGGCGTGATTTTTGGTGTAGATATAGTTGGAGGGCAGGAGAGTGACATAGGCTACGTTTTACTGAGGAAGATTATCTCATTCCCATGGATAAACGCGTTTTAAAACAATCCACAACAACTCATCATACCTATTTGCATGTATATATAATATATAACCTTTCTATTCCATACGAACCGCTAACCCACAGCACCTTGCCTAGGGACGAACTAGAACGAAGTGAGGGTGAATCGCTAGTACAAAAAAATCATAGTCAATTATTTTGGTAATAAGATTTACTCAGATAATATACTAAGTATTATCTAAAACTATCTATATTAATATAAAAATATTTTTATATTAATGCCCACGACATAAGGATGGAGACCAGCCGTTCGTCGGGTTGTCCGATAATGGAAAGGGAATGGGGGAATTAATTCATGTATATAAATTACTTTAATTATAATTTTTTATTGTTATATTTATAAATTGAATTAAATTAAATTTTTATTATTATAATATATTATTGTACAAATTAATCCTATTCTTATTTTCAAATTTTATAATATATTAAATTGTTCTATTATTTTGAATAAATTAAAGTTTTTTTCAAATGGTAAAAAAGTATAATTTTAAGTAAGGCATATTTACGAAACGTGCGTTCCCTTGTCTTGGTGGAGGCTCATTAGTCAATCCAGCTGGGATTGAAACAAGAAACGCAGTGGAAGTCGGCCCACCTCGGTGGGCGGTGTGCCATGCGGGTTGCTCCTGGTGCATCTCTGATAGCTGAGTTGACCGTTGGAGTAACCATGATTGTTGTGGTCTGGTTCGGCAGACCTGCAGTCGGGGTGTCGTGGTTGAGGTAAGCCATCCTGCGGCGCCACATTAAGACGAGGGAGGTTCCGTTGGATCTTAGTGGGTAGTACTGGCTTTGCCGGTAAGTCCCACATAACCATCTGTATGCACTGTAGTTTATATGCGTAAATGCATTTCCTAATATAAAAAGGCGTATTTAGGAAACTTGAGTAGTTCAGCCTTTTTGATTACATTTCACAAACAATTTCATACATCACTTGATTTTTAACATCCAATTGTAGTTACAACATGAGTCAACTAAACCAATCTATTACAGCAGTGCCTTAACACGTCCTAACTCTTCAACAAAGTTGATCTGAAGCGACTTCAATGATTTACATGTAAATTGGGTTTCAAACGGATTCGAACGTTCATAGTTAACACTATTCGAAACAGCAACTAAGAAAACACTTTATATCTCTTAACCCGTTGTCTTAAGGCATATATTTCAAATCAATCAATTTTGACAATAACCTCTTAAATTTGTTTAGGAATTAGAAATGCAAACTTTGTAATTGCGTTTCAATTTACGTATGGAGACCTTTATTTCAAAGGATTATGGGTTATTTTAGGGTATTAATAATGATCTATTAAGATAGTTTGTTTGTCGATAAGTCTTAACTTTCTCTAAGGTCTTGTGCCCGATGTGTGACGAAGTGCTTATGTAGGCTGTTTACTTTGAACTATCGAAGGTTTAGGATAATTTGACGATTTCCGTATTATTTGGATTTAAATGCTGGAAAGGATGAATATATTGATAAAAAAGGATTAGTAAATATGTTTACATAATATACTTATAGTTGCTTCGAAACAGCTGATTCGAAATAGCTAACATCTAAATAAAAAGAGTCTCAGAGAAGATATTATAAGTAATTTTTAGTGAAATTCTTTTTTGTCAACGTAAAAACTATATGATTTAATTTATTTTATAAAATAAATAAATATGTTGAGACATTAACGCACAGCACCATCTAGTTTCATAGTATGCTGCGAGGCTTGTGTTATGGATACCAGATAGTTGATACACTACACATATTATATAACTTTAAATACATACTGGAGTACAAACATTCGTGCTCATTACACAAACGAATGCCCCCAGTGGAACTTGAACCCGCGAGCGCTGTCATAGCAATCAGGGTCACAACAAACTGAGCCAAACGAAAATTGTTTGATTAATGATAATATGTGCAAGAAAATTTGAACTAACTGTAGGTATGAATTATATCAGATATATAATTTAAATATTAATTGTTACGAGTGTAGGCAATATAAAGATAGATAAAGAATGTAATATAAGAGATAATGTTGGAAATAATGCGTACAATAGAAATGTTTCATTAAAATCATTATATTTATGGTAAAAAAAATTTTTAAAAAAGTTTTCAGATGAGATGAATCAATGTTCGCAAAGTTAAATATAACAAGTCAACTTCTAAAAGGTGAGTGATGAGCGATTCAATGAAGCGTTTCAATATACTTCGAATTCTATTAAAGTTTATCCAATTTAGAGGTAAGGTTTAGGTCGATTCAAAGGTAATAGTTTACAATTTGACCTTTGCTTCGTGTATATTGCTAGCAAAAATACAAAATTGGTTTTGGAAATCTCCAAGGGAATTTTCATTATATTTAGTACATTTTACAAATTGTTAAACTTAAAACTTGATGTTCTCCTAGCCGATTCCGGCTACGGCGGCCAATCTCATTGAGATTAGCCAACTGCGCAGGAGATATTATAGTGCAGCCGTACATGCTAGCCACTACACCACCGAGGCAGTTTACACTTAACACTTACTTCTTCGTTGGTCTAGAGGCCAGTATGTATGGCTGAAGATGATGGGGTATTGGGTTCGAGTCTCTATGTGGCGCAAAATAGTAACTGGCTTCTTCTGTCATGAAATATGATCTTTATATTGTATGTCGTTGACCAATACTTGTTGTACTTTATAATGGAGAGTTTTTTCTATTTAAAAAAAAAACAAATCTTTATTTCCAATATACATATATACGTATTTAGATAAAATACATTTTTTCGGCTTAAACAAAGTAAAATGTGTATTTAATACCAATAAAATTGACATTTGAAAGTTAATAATTTTGTACTAAAAACTGTTTCGGTAAATTGGTCCTTTGCACAAATAAGCACTGAGACGACGATGTATGTTAGTTTGAGGTCGGCCGCTATAATAGAAATTGTTTAGGAGTTTATATTTGTTGTTATCCTCCAGACCAATTTCGGTCACGGCGGTCAATCTAACTCAGACTAGCCAGATGCGCAGGAGATATTATAGTGTACAAGTGTGCCCGCAGATACAAGTGCACTCTCTATTCCTTTCACTCTCAAAGTCCTACTGGACGATAATTCGACACGATTGGTGCCTTCACTGGTTGTGTCGAAGTTTCGTATCGTATCATATTAAAGCGCAGGAGCGACATGTTTAGGTGCACACTGAGGCACGGGGGTGTAAAATCGCCAACTTCCCAACTCTGGACTGCAACTGAGAATTTCCTAACAAAAAAACTTAATAGTTAAACTTGAACCGACCCGGGACGCGCACCTAGGACCTTTGGATCTACAGCTGTACATGCTAGCCACTAGATCAAAGGCAATACATAAGTATATAAGCAATTATTATTGTGTATTTATACAAATGAATGTGTGTATGCCTGTTTCAATGTCCACGGAGTTTTAACTGTCCTTCTGATTCAAATGAAGTTTTGGTGTATACATGTTCTTTGGAGGTAATTTTAACATAGTACTTGTAATTAAATGAATCTTTAAAGAACAACATTGTAAATCTATGTTAAAATGATTTCAAATTTAGACTTAAAAAGTATGAAAAAATTAATCTCAATAGAGTTACAAAACTATTCCTATAAATAAATAATCTATCTTTTTTATTATACCTCTTTAAACATAAAGAAAGCTAGGGCACGATGCTTTGTAAATATTGTGTATGTATAAAGGGCAATTGACTAAGATAACAAAATGTTATTTTGTTATCTAAAGCGTATTTGGAACTTGCTATTTCAGCTATGATTGGTTTTCCATATTTGAAGATAGATTCCGAAAAGATAGGCACTTTAAGTATATAATGGAATAACGAATCTTATCATCAGCATCATTTAGCTTTGCTAGAACTTTCTTGTTTTTTATGGTCATTAAATATATATACAGGGTCAGATGTAGGCTGCGAGATAACCAGGCTATAGTTATATGGAGCTTCTTAACTGAAAGCTATTTTAAGCTCATATTATACTAGCAACTCACCCTCGCTCCGCTCGGGTTCGTCCCTAGTTACATTTTAACGTTTAGTATAGATTTCTCAGATATGAGATATTTTCTCACAATAAAAAGTATCCTATATGTTGGCCCGGATAACCAGCTATCATCATACCAAATTTTATTAAAATCTGTCCAGTGGTTTTCTTGTGATATCTGTCTGTCTGCGACCGACAGACAGACAGACAAAAATTCGAAAAACTATAGATTCAGCCTCTGTATCGATAATAATGACAAATTCAATAAGATTTAGACAAAGTACGCATTTTTTGTGGCTAGTTTTCATATATATTTAAAAAACTGTGGTCATGGTAGTTAAAAATATCTTGAGGGGTGTCAATTTTCGAATGATTTCAAATGTCTTTTGTAATTACAAAAAAATGAGATATATATATATATATATATATATATATATATATATATATATATATAAATTTCACAAACTAGAAACATACTGCAAAAGCTCTTTGTGCTTATTATTATTTGAATAATAATAGCCTCTTCACCGATTTCGGCTAAGGTAACACAAATCTATACGTGAATACACAAGTGCACTCTCTATTTCTTCCAATCTTTAAGTCCGATAGCACGACATTCACGGTGAAAGATCAGACGCAGCACCGACAACTTTGTGTCTCTCCGAGGCACGAGGGTGTGGCATTAATGAATTCCCAACTACTGAGAATTTCATAACAAAAAAACAATAAATGGCCCGGTCCGGGACTCGAATTTTAAAACTCCTAATCTACAGTCATATACTACGTTAGTCACTAGACCAACGGGACAGTATCTAATTCGATATATTGACGGAAAATAATATAAAAATCAGGTGTGTTAAGATAGCAGTGAAAGGTTAGCAGAATCGTTCGAAACATATACGGTATTTTGTGGCTAATTTGTTGCTAATTAGTTGCTAAAACCCCGATTTTGTTGCTTTGTCCGATTTCGAAAAAAAGGAGTTACTGCTATCTTAACGTTAAGCTAGCAGTAAACTCAGCGGGACCGGCATGAATTAAATGCAATTATACATCAGTATTTGTTGCTAATTTGTTGCTGACAAATAGTGAAAAAAATTAAAAAAAAAAACCCTAGAATTGGCTAGACCTGGAGACCTGTAGCCCTATTCATGCTATCTTAACATGCAGATTTTTTAACAAGACGATGGCATGGATTTTGTTGCTGGACGCAAATAACATCAGGACACCCCAGAGAGCCAGTAACAAAATAGAAACTAAAATTCTGCTACACCTGGAGACCTGTAGCCATGTCCATGCTACCTTAACATGCACTTTTTTTAACAAGACGGCGGCATGGATTTTGTTGCTCATCGTAAATAACACCAGGACACCCCAGAGAGCCAGCAACAAAATAGAAACTAAACATCTGCTACACCTGGAAACCTGTAGTCGACTACAAGTGTTCATGCTAACTTAGCGTGCACTTTTTTAACAAGACAGTAGCATGGATTTTGTTGCTCATCGTAAATAGCACCAGGACACCCCAGAGAGCAAGCAACAAAATAGAAACTAAAATTCTGCTACACCTGGAGACCTGTAGCCATGTCCATGCTACCTTAACATGCAGTTTTTTTAAGAAAACCATGACATGGATTTTGTTGCTCATCGTAAATAACACCATGACACCCCAGAGAGCCAGCAACAAAATAGAAACTAAAAATCTGCTACACCTGGAAACCTGTAGTCGACTACAAGTGTTCATGCTAACTTAGCGTGCACTTTTTTTAACAAGACAGTAGCATGGATTTTGTTGCTCATCGTAAATAGCACCAGGACACCCTAGAGAGCCAGCAACAAAATAGAAACTAAAATTCTGCTACACCTGGAGACCTGTAGCCATGTCCATGCTAACTTAACATGCAGTTTTTTTAAGAAAGCCATGACATGGATTTTGTTGCTCATCGTAAATAACTCTAGGACACCCCAGAGAGCCAGCAACAAAATAGAAACTAAAAATCTGCTACACCTGGAAACCTGTAGCCGACTACAAGTGTTCATGCTAACTTAACGTGCACTTTTTTTAACAAGACGGGGGCATGGATTTTGTTGCTCATCGTAAATAACACCAGGATACCCCAGAGAGCCAGCAACAAAATAGAAACTAAAAATCTGCTACACCTGGAGACCTGTAGCCGTATCCATGCTATCTTAACATGCAGTTTAAAAAAAAACCATGACATGGATTTTGTTGCTCATCGTAAATAACACCAGAACACCCCAGAGAGCCAGCAACAAAATATAAACTAAAAATCTGCTACACCTGGAGACCTGTAGCTTACTACAAGTGTCCCTGCTACATTAACATGCACTTTTTTTTAAAAAGACAGTGGCATGGATTTTGTTGCTATTTACAAATAACATCAGAACACCCCAGAGAGCCAGCAACAAAATAGAAACTAAAATTCTGCTACACCTGGAGACCTGTAGCCATGTCCATGCTACCTTAACATGCAGTTTTTTTAAGAAAACCATGACATGGATTTTGTTGCTCATCGTAAATAACACCAGGACACCCCAAAGAGCCAGCAACAAAATAGAAACTAAAAATCTGCTACACCTGGAAACCTGTAGTCGACTACAAGTGTTCATGCTAACTTAGCGTGCACTTTTTTTAACAAGACGGTAGCATGGATTTTGTTGCTCATCGTAAATAACACCAGGATACCCCAGAGAGCCAGCAACAAAATAGAAACTAAAAATCTGCTACACCTGGAAACCTGTAGTCGACTACAAGTGTTCATGCTAACTTAGCGTGCATTTTTTTTAACAAGACGGTAGCATGGATTTTGTTGCTCTGGGGTGTCCTGGTGTTATTTACGATGAGCAACAAAATCCATGCCCCCGTCTTGTTAAAAAAAGTGCACGTTAAGTTAGCATGAACACTTGTAGTCGGCTACAGGTTTCCAGGTGTAGCAGATTTTTAGTTTCTATTTTGTTGCTGGCTCTCTGGGGTGTCATGGTGTTATTTACGATGAGCAACAAAATCCATGTCATGGTTTTCTTAAAAAAACTGCATGTTAAGGTAGCATGGACATGGCTACAGGTCTCCAGGTGTAGCAGAATTTTAGTTTTTATTTTGTTGCTGGCTCTCTAGGGTATCCTGGTGCTATTTACGATGAGCAACAAAATCCATGCTACTGTCTTGTTAAAAAAAGTGCACGCTAAGTTAGCATGAACACTTGTAGTCGACTACAGGTTTCCAGGTGTAGCAGATTTTTAGTTTCTATTTTGTTGCTGGCTTTCTGGGGTGTCCTGGTGTTATTTACGATGAGCAACAAAATCCATGTCATGGTTTTCTTAAAAAAACTGCATGTTAAGTTAGCATGGACATGGCTACAGGTCTCCAGGTGTAGCAGAATTTTAGTTTCTATTTTGTTGCTGGCTCTCTGGGGTGTCCTGATGTTATTTGTAAATAGCAACAAAATCCATGCCACTTTCTTTTTAAAAAAAGTGCATGTTAATGTAGCAGGGACACTTGTAGTAAGCTACAGGTCTCCAGGTGTAGCAGAATTTTAGTTTATATTTTGTTGCTGGCTCTCTGGGGTGTTCTGGTGCTATTTACGATGAGCAACAAAATCCATGTCATGGTTTTTTTTTAAACTGCATGTTAAGATAGCATGGATACGGCTACAGGTCTCCAGGTGTAGCAGATTTTTAGTTTCTATTTTGTTGCTGGCTCTCTGGGGTATCCTGGTGTTATTTACGATGAGCAACAAAATCCATGCCCCCGTCTTGTTAAAAAAAGTGCACGTTAAGTTAGCATGAACACTTGTAGTCGGCTACAGGTTTCCAGGTGTAGCAGATTTTTAGTTTCTATTTTGTTGCTGGCTCTCTGGGGTGTCCTAGAGTTATTTACGATGAGCAACAAAATCCATGTCATGGCTTTCTTAAAAAAACTGCATGTTAAGTTAGCATGGACATGGCTACAGGTCTCCAGGTGTAGCAGAATTTTAGTTTCTATTTTGTTGCTGGCTCTCTAGGGTGTCCTGGTGCTATTTACGATGAGCAACAAAATCCATGCTACTGTCTTGTTAAAAAAAGTGCACGCTAAGTTAGCATGAACACTTGTAGTCGACTACAGGTTTCCAGGTGTAGCAGATTTTTAGTTTCTATTTTGTTGCTGGCTCTCTGGGGTGTCATGGTGTTATTTACGATGAGCAACAAAATCCATGTCATGGTTTTCTTAAAAAAACTGCATGTTAAGGTAGCATGGACATGGCTACAGGTCTCCAGGTGTAGCAGAATTTTAGTTTCTATTTTTTTGCTTGCTCTCTGGGGTGTCCTGGTGCTATTTACGATGAGCAACAAAATCCATGCTACTGTCTTGTTAAAAAAGTGCACGCTAAGTTAGCATGAACACTTGTAGTCGACTACAGGTTTCCAGGTGTAGCAGATGTTTAGTTTCTATTTTGTTGCTGGCTCTCTGGGGTGTCCTGGTGTTATTTACGATGAGCAACAAAATCCATGCCGCCGTCTTGTTAAAAAAAGTGCATGTTAAGGTAGCATGGACATGGCTACAGGTCTCCAGGTGTAGCAGAATTTTAGTTTCTATTTTGTTGCTGGCTCTCTGGGGTGTCCTGATGTTATTTGCGTCCAGCAACAAAATCCATGCCATCGTCTTGTTAAAAAATCTGCATGTTAAGATAGCATGAATACGGCTACAGGTCTCCAGGTCTAGCCAATTCTAGGGTTTTTTTTTAAATTTTTTACACTATTTGTCAGCAACAAATTAGCAACAAATACTGATGTATAATTGCATTTAATTCATGCCGGTCCCGCTGACTTTACTGCTAGCTTAACGTTAAGATAGCAGTAACTCCTTTTTTTCGAAATCGGACAAAGCAACAAAATCGGGGTTTTAGCAACTAATTAGCAACAAATTAGCCACAAAATACCGTATATGTTTCGAACGATTCTGCTAACCTTTCACTGCTATCTTAACACACCTATAAAAATCGATACTTGTAAAAATAATATTATAATTTTCTACGAGTATTAATATGTTTGAGGGGTGAATCCCAATACATGGTTACAATTTTCATATCTTACGATGAAATTTTGTCACCGTTTTGTCGCAATTTTGCGGTAGACGACTTTTTGATTATACAAATACACCTGTCTCGCCATTTTTAAATTGAAATGACTTTAGAAATTCGTATTTACCTAATATTAATATTATTCATAGTGTTAATATATTCTCGATATTATTTGTTTTTCTAATGCATTAACTATATATAACAATATTTGTGCTTTTGAAAGTATATTTAATTTAAGAAATAATATTACGATTTTATTCAATCGGCACCTTTCCAATAAATAAAGGAAAATATAAATAACCATTTCAAAAAATTGCTACAAAGAAATATTTATTGTAATATTTATTACTTCCCCTCTTAAATTGGATAGCAGTTTCTTTTGAAATGTACAGGAATATATTAAATTTCCTTCATAGAGTGTGAAAAAATTCTTTATGTAATACAAAGAATATGGAAGTGTCATATGTATAACCAGTTCAATTCTGTTGTTCTTACTAGTAACTCTATGGATACGAATATTTCCGTAATACATTGTTTTAATATAATTCTTTTGAAATTAACCCGTAAATGCCGCCAGAATGATTTTTTTCTGACATCTTCCACTCATACACTTAAATCTTCCGCATGAATCACACCATCCATTGAAATTGAAAACTGTATGAAAATCCGTTCGGTAGTTTTTGAGTTTATCGCATTCAGACAGACATACAGACATAGCGGAGGGACTTTGTTTTATTATATATAGTGTTTTAATTTTCACGTCAAAATAATTTAAATGTAATTATTCTACTTTCAGGCATAGGCAAAAAAATAGGTCATTCAATTATTTTATGGCCCAATTCATTTCTTATGGATTAATGAAAATGAGACCCTGAAACATACACTCTTTTCAATTTTTGTTTTAAATAAAGCATAAATTGTATTATTTATTCGTCTATCTGTTTAACTATGCAGTCCAGTCAAGTTCGCGAACAACTGGCTCTGCAGATAATACGTAATTAACAAAAAGTTTTATTACTTAATGCCATATCTATAATATTATTCTCTAAGGTCGCTTCAGTGACTGACATTTTACTCCCATGTCGCTTCACGAGAAATTAAATTTGTTGTATTGATGTTGATGATGAAATCCGATAAAATATGAATATAAACATTGAATGCCATCTATTTCAGGAAAATATGCGATTTATTTTGCAGGTGGGGTGCGAGTATTGTAATAGAGTTCGTTCCAAGCATTTAAATAATTTCACTTAGTCTAATCCCCCTAATATTATAAACGTTTATGGATGGGATTTTTATTTCATATTTATTACTTTTATATTATTTTCTTTCAACTTTAAAAATTATAGAAGTACCTATCATCCGCTAATAATACAATTATTGAACAAAGCATTCCGTCGCGGATTACTTTGCTGATGCAAATGTGTGAGTTTACTAATAGTTGTTACTCATGCAGGATAAGAACATAATTATTGTATTGATATACCTTCGCTCTGGTACATTCCTAGATGCCTAACAGTAGCTATGTGTTAGTAAAAGATAACTGCCTGTCTGAGGTTCTAGGGTCGAGTCCCAGGTCGGGCCAAGTTTAGTTACTGAGTTTTCTGTTAAGGAATTCTCAGTAGTATATGTAGATGGAAAATTGACAGCCCTCGTGCCTCCTGCATGCAGGTCCTGTGCTTTAACTCTCACCAGTCGCGACGAAGTATCGTCCCATCGGAGTTTGACTTGTGCACTACTATAATATCTCACGAGGAATTGGCTCACGAAATTGTCTACCACAGCCGAAATCAGTCGGGAGGACATAAAATATTAGGCCAGGTCACATATGGTATGATTTCTCTGTGAAGTACATTTTATCCAAATCCGTACAGCCGTACACACACACAGACTCACACACAACACACACATACACGCACGCACGTACACGCAGACACAGATGGAGAGGGATATTCGGGGCTTAGGCAAAATGTGATTCTACAATCGTTGAAGACTACAAATTTTAAAGCTTTCTATTTAAATATGAATCATGATGTCATACCATCATAATAATATTATGTCACCTTTACATATTGATTGATTTATAAGAATTTTATTCTTCAACGATTATAGTTGATGAATGAAAAAGATAAAGATTATTAGTATGCAGAAAGTAATGCATGGATTTACTACAGCGAAGTACGTGAAGTAAAGTCTACACTAGCGAAGCCGCAGAGAGCATGTTGTAGAAAATACGCTTCACTAGTTATAAATGCGTCGGCCACATTAAAGAAGTATTTCTGTAACTACTAATTAAATTTTTCATTTAAGAGGCAAATACTATTTACTAAAATAATATGCAAAGTATTGGTTACTACGAGTTCGCATACTTCCTCGGTGGTGTAATGGCTAGCATGTACGGCAACACATCCAGAGGTCCTGGGTTCTAGTACTGGATCGAGACAAATAGTTACTGAGTGTTTTTTACTAAGAAATTCCCAGTAACAGCCCGGAGCTGGGATATTGGCGGTGTTTTACCTCCATGCTTTAGAGAGAGCGTTAAGTCATTGGTCGTGTACCTGACCTCTCACCTGTCTTGTTGAATTATCGTCCCATCGGATTTTGGGAGTGAAAGAAATCGAAAGTGCACTGATGTTCGCGCGTACACTTGTGCACTATAATATCTCCTCGGTCAAGAGGACCTCATCATCAACACTATTTCTAACTGCTTTGACATTATTAAAGCTTTCGTTAATCCAATATTTTCTCTTTATTTTAATTTTTACATAACGCTTGAGTAAGCTTACTGTTAAAGTTTTCTTATATTTTCTGCTCCATAAAACTTTTTCATTTATGAATAAAATATAAATTAAGCGGGTTACTATTAACAAATAGAATAGTATATCATTATTTTTTATACTACGCCTTCGAATAACATAATAAGAAAGTTTTATTGTAAAGAACTCTAAGCTTAGAAATGTTTGAAATAAATTATCTAGGCCTTATTATTGGAGAAAAACACTTGTATTTTCTAAATATCAGACCATTTTCAATAATCATTAGAAAGCTCAACCAAAAGTTTACAAAGACGGATTTTATTTTCGCCGACGCCAAATAAAATTGGTTTTATTCAAGGAACAATCGTTTGTCATTAAGTATCAATAGAGAGACGCCCAGAAAGTTGCACGTGATAATAAAGTAAGTCCCAATGAAAGGGATTTAGCGGGTGAATATCTTGAAGTTAACTTAAAACAAATTGGTAAATAGCTATAAGTAATTATAAATTATTTTATATATAATTACCTTTTTAGCTGTAAAGAATTAAAACAAATCTGCGAAACACTCTGCAATGATATATTAACATGTTACATATTTCTGAAATAGCATATTCATAGCTTATCTCCCAACGTTAATACAAATTTGTATACTTGTTTTAAGACAACAGTCATTAGGAAGAAAACTAAAAAAACTTAGCATAATGATACGTATTCAGAATCAAAAAGATTAAAAATAATAAATATTGTAGAAAGCCAACTATTTCTAAGGCAGTAAACTAGAAATCCTCCCTAACAAAATCGGGAAGAAATATCGTCTCTTATCAAATAGATCTCCAGCTACTTATCGGACTAAAAACCGCAGTTCTGGCTTAGTCGTGAAATGGGAACTGCTTTTAATTAAATGAACTTGTTTTGTGCCAAACAGAAAAATAGATCAATTACTAGAAACATAATCTGCACTGTTCTAACAGTCATAGGCACGTTTCAGAAATATTTTCGGTATATCGTGATTTATATTCTCATAACTCGATGGGTTGTGATATGTGATGGCCTCCTCCATCCCATAAAATATCAGAATAACAACATATGTCATGGTAACGGATAAGAAAAGGGCCAAGGTTTTCTTAAGTTATTGCTAGTTTTTATTTCAGACAAATATTTTAACTTTTAAAATTTCATATATTATGAGCTTGAATTCCAGTATAAATTAAAGAAAAAGGTTTTGGTTGAGAAATATAAAAAGTGGTGCCTTAAGCCATAAATCTTTCCAGTAATAAAAAAGACTTGAATTGAAATCTCTTGAAAGTGACCAATCTATCTTCAAAGTGTAGGTACGATTCAATTGGCCTTGAATAACATGAAAAGAATTTATATTCATTTCATTTTGAGCCAGCTTTGATTTAAGTGGCTTAAGACCTATAATTTACATTAATGATACGAATAAAGAAATAAAATCTTGTTATTCTCTATATTTTTTCGATAATAATCTACAAAAAATATATCATCAAACAAAACAAGCCTAATTGATAGATTTCTTTCTAATAATAGCTAATTTTATCAACATTTTCTACTAATAATGAAACAAATGGAAAACGTCTGTTTTTATATACATATTAAATAGACAGATTATATTGACACGCTCTTATATCATCTGTCTCATTCTATCATCATATATGTGTGCAGGCATCTCTTTCACGCTCTATAAACGGAGTCACAGCTTTCATTTAGCTAAATCTAGTTAAGGACGGAGGAAACAAGGCAAGAAAGAGCTTCGCTATGTCGCCATCTGTCAACGGTCGGCCACCCGGTTCAGCAAAGCTATATCTGTCACCTAGACATTCAATTTTGAACCTTACTACTAAAGAAATAAAAAACGTCTTAAGTTCATATATATTTTGCATGAAAACAAAGTTTGCAGGTAGAATAGTAGTATTGGAAAATAGATCTAAAGTCAACTATACAAGGTCGGTTTTATGTATATTAGTGATTGCGGCTAGCACTTCGAAGTCACGTACTTTTAGCGATAAGAACGAAGACAAACGGGATCTTTTGAGGCCATTTTTAGACTGAGATCTTAAAAATCCTTTTTTGTATCAATTTTATAAGTTGTTGCAGATAAAATAATATAGCTTAAAATAAAAGTAGTAAAATTTTAGACATAATTATAATATAACTATATAAAAATTACTAGAAGTACCCGCGACTTCGCCCGCGTTCAAACTTCCGATCGCTACCAAACTTCATAGGATCCCCCGCTAGCCAAATCTGCATTGCCTGAAAATTTCATCAAAATCGTTTCAAAAATGCTACAAATCATAATATTTTACTATTTTATTGGAAATCCACAATGTATATTTTACAATTACAATTAAATTTTTAGTAACATAAAAGTTTCAATACAAATTTTACACGAATCACAAAAAATGACCTACAAGAAAATGGGTAAATCGTTTCCAAAATACATAAAGCATTTCCAGCTGCTACCACAACATGTGTGGGATCAAAGCTTCACAATACTATTTCATGTAGCACTGAAACTTCTATATATTTTCCATTGATTTACCAAAAAAATTACCAATAACAAACATTTTCCTTTTTAATAACTTCTTTAATTATGATTGATTGACCATGAATGACCACTGATTCTTTTAGTTTTTAAATTAAATATATTTTTTATATTGTACATAGCTCTGTATAACAAATTCGTTTCCAGAAGGAAATCTATTCAATAACAAATAATAATTAAATGAATAAATATGTTAGGACATTAACACACAACGCCATCTAGTTCCATGGTAAGCTACGAGCTTGTGTTATGGATACCAGATAGTTAATACATTATACATATATAACTTTAAATACATACATATTACATATAACTTTAAATACATAAATATAAACACCCATGACTGGAGTACAAACATTCGTGTTCATCACACAAACGAATGCCCCCAGCGGGACTTGAACCCCCGACTGCTGGTGCAGCAAGTAGAGTCACTACAAACTGAGCCAAACGTGTCGTCAATAATTCATTACTCATTTAATTTTTCGAGTTAAGATTTAAAAATAACTACGAAGCAAATTAATCGTTATATTATATTTATTATTATAGCTTACTTGTTACTCACCCTCGCCTCGCTCGGATTCGTCCCTAGTGAAAATTAAAAATAAATCTTTCCAACGGGAACCGTACATTTTTCCCGAATAAAAAGTAACCTTTGCGCTATTCCAGACTATAATCTAAAATAATCCCATCTAGATCCTGTACCTTTCATCCAGATCTGTTCAGTCGTTCTGGCGTGATTGATGAACATCCATCCATCCAAACTTTCGCATTTATAATATTAATAATGGGATAAGATATTTTACATTTAACTAAACCATTACAAAAGTATATTATTATATTTTTTACAAATACAAAAACACTCGAGTCCATAAAAAATAGTCCTTTTTATCGTATTCTACAAAGCATGGTCTATTAGGAAGCGATAGCGGGAGACGGATGGGTTCAATTTGTCAAGATCGTGATACCAAGGCCATACATACCCTCAATGATACAATTCATAGTTTCTTGTTATCATATACTGTAAAACTAAGGATGGTTGTGATTTTTTACTGACTTAAAAATATGTAGTATATTTTGAGTGTATGTTTTTATGTATATGTGCTTATGCAATATCTACTGTAATAATTCTTTATATGATATTCTATATCATCGCTCTAGTACTTATTTGTTCAAAAAACGAATACTTATTGTTTTTTAAAGTATATATATATATATATATATATATATATATATATATATTAAAGTTTTTTTTTAAATACATTCTCGGCTTTGTTAAATTAAAATATGTATTGATTACAAATAGATTTGACATTTAAAAGTCAATAAGTCTGCATTAAAAATTCTTTTGGTAAATTGGTAAATTTGACAAATAAGCACGGAGAGGTTAATATAATAAAATCCAAAAAAAATTTACACTTAGCGGGAAGATTCATAGATCACATTTACCAAAGTTCTACTTTTATAGCATAAGAAATAATTCATAGTTCTGCCAAACGCTTACTTTACTTTAAAAAATCTAAATATATTACCCATATAAAAGCATCAAAAATCTATATTCTATACATATAATAAAATACTGAGTCGAATCTGTACATTTAATATTTTTTGTAAAATCTTATTGAACTAGTCATTATTATTATCGACCCAGAGGCCGAATCTATTGTTTTTAAAAATTTTGTCTGTCTTGGAATGTATCACGAAAAAACCACTGGAAGGATTTTGATTTGATTTGATGATAACTGGCTATCCGGGTCACAATATAGGATAATTTTTACTGCGGTAAAATATCACATCTCTGAGAAATCTATACTAAGCATTAAAACGTAAGTAGAGACGAACCCGAGCGGACTAAAGTTGAGTCGCTAGTCTGTTATATAAACATCAAAAATATATAATATGACTGAGAAATCAAATTTATTGAAATCAAAGGACAACTTTGCAAAGACAACTTTGACTTACAGTAAAGTTATGTCTATAAATCTCAACCGTAGGTTGTAATTGTTACTTTTAAAACGATTTTAAAGTAAGTTTCGTTTTTTAATAAAAAAAGGTATGTTTATTGTATAGGATTATATTTAGCACTTAAATATTTTTTATGTATTTTATAACATAATACGAATTAATCTTGTTGACCACAGATGAGTAAATGAAAACATGGCTGTTTGTTTTGATGTTATATCCATAATATTGTATGGATTCATCCATGCTAATTTTTTTATATTTTCATGACTACTATTGCCCGCGGCTCCACCCGCATTCAGATTACCAAAAACCAAATTCTTAGGTTTTAGATAGTATACTCTTCCATTGCAATTTTTGTATTTTTTCTCAGAAATTCTAAAAACTATAGATTCGGCCTCTATATCGATAATAATGTCTATTTCAATAAGATTTTCCAAAAAATATTTAATAGTGTAGTGTACATATTCGGATAAGATAGAATTTTATTATATGTATAGATGAATGTTAGAATATAACAAAACTAGTTATTATATACTACTACTTTTCGAAAAACACGTGAAGTCCACCAATCAACATGTATCTATGGTTTGTTAAGGGAAGATCCCAGCAGTGGGATGTTAAATGGGATGTACACTGATATTAGTCACAAAATGGTTTTGACAAAGCATGATGAAGCACTACTCAACTAAACATAAAATCGTTGCCAAAAATAAATACAAATAAATCATTCAACCAAATAAATTAAGCTGAAAAGGTTGTAGTAAGTAAATCCTCCATTTCAATACACGAACGGAAAGTATAAGTCGAAAAGTTTTTCTTTAATTAATATAATCATGATGTCGTCGTATCGGACATGAAAGCTACGGTTGAAACCGTCCCGCATAATTTCCGTGTATTCTTTGTAAATTTAGTGTCAGATTTGCAATTCTGATCGGAACCCTCTCGGGAGTTGACTCTCTACCAAATTGAGAGAATTCCAATTCGTTAAATCTAAGAAATACTTATTGTTTGAAGTCTGTGACGAATTTCCTATTTTAATAATAAGATTTTCTACAGAAATGATACTTGATTTTTTACTGTTTTTTTCAATTAATTTGGATTCTTTTAATTATAATTGCAATTTTTTTGTGTTGTTTGTGTTAAGCACCAAGACGAAACCGAGCTAAATGATTATATGTCGTCAATACTTACAGTAAACAAACAAACACAAACAAATGTACAAATTGGTAGTAGTGCGATAAACATATCGTACAGATGTATTTAATAAATGCGCTATCAAGTCATACAAAAATCTTTCAAATAAATTCAAAATCTCGTCCTTACGTCGCCACACAACCGTAAAATTGTTTCACGAGCGATAGGAAATCAGTAATGCGTTAAAAGAAATAATGCCATATAATTGACAAGCCAGCGATAGAGGAAAATCTGAGATATTGGGCACGTTTTGTCCGCTTCGGCTAATCAAGCTGGATAAAGACGTAATCATTTGGAAATATATTGAGTTAGCAAGGCCTTTGAATAGTCTCTTTCATCTGTTCCATATTGAACGATATAATTAGTCTTTTAGGTTTTTGAAGCATTTGTACAAGCGCTATTTATGTATTTTATTTTATAGCATCTTTCTTTGCTGCGCAAAGGTGCCTCATTCGAGAGTCGAATCCCTGAATTCTGGACGTAGTATCGACATTGTTATAATCACTAAGCCTACCTACTGCGATGCTTTTCACAATATGAATAATTTTCTGAGTTTAATATTTATTTATATTACACCTTTCGCCGTGATTGAAATCGGTCGGGAGTTCATCATCATCATATTACACCTAGGAACCCAGTCTCGCTTTGCTCAAGCGTGCCCCTAAGATTTATTGTAAGATAGAATTTATTGTACCAGGAGAAGTTGGTTAATTCACTCCCCTTAAACTATGTATATGTATGCAAAAATTTACGTCGCAACTTAGACATATCGACAAACCAAAAAACACATATTTGACGACACGCTTGGCTTAGTTTGTAGTGTAGCAAGTAGGGTACTTGCTGTGCCAGCGGTCGCGGATTCGAGTCCCGCTGGGGCATTCATTCGTGTGATGAGCACGAATGTTTGTACTCCAGTTATGTGTTTTTATATTTATAATATGTAGTACAACTGTCTCAGTGTTCTAGTGGTTAGCATATATGGCATCTGATCTGGAGGTCCTAGATTTGAGTCCCGGGTCGGATTAAGTTCAGTTATTGAGTAATTCAGTCAAGAAATTCTCAGTAACAATCCGAAGTTGGGAAGTTGACGGAGTGTCACCTCGTGACTTGGAAAGCACGTAAAGCCATCGGTTCTGCGTAGTGTCTGCGCGCTTACTTATGCACTATAAATATGTCCTGCGCACATATTCGTAGCTGGTCTCAATGAGACTGGCCGCCGTGTCCGAAGCGGTCAGAAGATTATTGTTATTATTAGTAGTAAAAAAAGATGTACATCAATGGATATTGGTTTACCTTTTTCAAATTAAATTAAAATACACAAAATTCTAAGCTTTAATAAATTAAATTTTTATTAATTTAATTCTAAATAAACATTTGCTTACAATTATACAACGTGAAATATTAACTATAGTAAAATTGAATCATTTAGACAAAATAAGATAACAGTTTCTATGAAAACATATTTTAAATAGTTCTCAAATTAATTTCAATTCAGGCGTGAAGAGATGTAATGGGCTGGCAATTTTAGTGTTCAATGAAGTTCTAATTTAACATTGATTTGCCTAACTTTTGATATGAAATAGCAATCGTCGTAGTCCAAATAATTGGAAAGATGGTACTTTATTATTAAATTTGTAGAGCTGGAGCTCGTTAACTGAGTATACAAAATATTGAATATTATACTTAACATTGTAAATGGATAGATGTTGATATATTCCATCCATAGAATATTTTTTTGTTTATTGTGTGGTATATATAAGATATTTATTAAGAAATGAATTGTTAAAATCAGTTTACTATTGGTGTATATATCGCGTAATACACAAAAAATATGCAATGAATTTGCGTGTGTGCATACGCGCGTGCGTGCGTGCATGCGTGCGTGCGTGTTTGAATGCGTGCGTGTGTGTTAGTAGAATAAAATTTATACCAGTTAAAGAATCCGAGCAATGGGAGGGTAAGTCATTTGTTTTTCATAAATATAACAAAACCTTTCTGTTTACATTCATGGTGCTAAGTTCCAGAAAACTTGTAGGGTAAATTCCAACACAACATATTCAAAGTATGAAATTTTAGGCTGGATTACACGGTTTAGTTCACTTAATGCTTATGAATTTCAGGCGTTTTGTACTGTGTAATGAAAGTGAAATGTGCTGCCTTCAGAGTTGAATATAGTGTAGCGTAAATAATTCATAAGTAAATATTTATAACTTTCCATGTTCATATGGTTTTTTTTAGCTAATTTTAATCAAATATTTTCAAATATTATTTTAATAAAATTTTGGATCAACTTTAATACTCAAATCTATACTAATATTATAAAGAGACAGTTTGTTTGTTTGAACGCGCTAATCTCAGGATCAAGTAATCCGATTAAAAAACCTTTTTGCATTAGATAACCCGTTTATTGAGGAAGGTTATAGGCTATAATCATCCCGAAAAAAATGTACGGTTTCCATGGGATAGATTTGTTTTTCCTAGGGATGAACCCGAAATTCGCTTCGGTTCTCAAAGCTGAGTCTCTAGTACTCTATAGTCTCGAGTATGATACTATATTATATAATACATAAGCAACTAAAAACGCGCCCAAACATCGCGCCGCTAGTCTGTAAATAAAAGGTGGTCGTGGTCATAGCGACTATTACGTTATATCAAACGCCGGTAGCGACGGTGACGAGATGGTGTCGGATATTACATTCGTCAAGCATATGAAATTTTATATATAGCATAGAAAATGCCTATAGATAAAATTTTGGATCCAAATTCGTATGTTATGCCCATCTCAGCATCTTCCATGTTTGATTCTTCTTTTTTTGGTTGGGAAATGCATTTACTCATATCACCTGCATACAAAAATTATTTTTTTTTTTTTATAAATAGGCAAAAACAAAACAGCTCAGTACCTTTTTCTCCTCTGTTTGTAAATTAATTTTCTTTTTTTTTTGTTTAGTAGGTACCTACTTATTAACTATAAAAGAAAATTTTTGAAACAGATTTTTTATGATATTTATGGTCGGATTTCACCACAGGCTGAACTAGTTTTAGTAAATTAATGTAATGTTTTTATAGTATTTTTCTCTATATATTCATATTGTATGCAAAAATAATCAGTCACAAAGAAAATACAGGACTTCCTCTTTTCTTCAATTTTTAACTAATTCTGGCAATTCTTGCAATATTACAATTTTTTATCCTATAAATAGCAATATATTTTTTTATATAGAAAAGAAAATTAAACTCTGTAAGTATCAAATATGGGTTTACTGAATGCGGTAACAATACCATTATAGCCTTTTCATACAAAACAAAAGACCTAGTACGTGACTTGAATTTTAGGATAAACTTAACTAATAAAATCTTACTTCTACATACTAAGGTCTGCCTGTGACTTCACCTACTGAGGATATTTCGGCTCAATATACAACAAATAAAATTACACAAAAAAACATAAAATCCCTCCACAATTCACGTAAATATCTTTTCTCTTATATTTTCACAGAATATTTTATTATAATTAAAAATATTCTTATGTAGATCGTAATCGGTGAAAAGCAAAACGTAACGCACTGTTATGAAGATTGTGACAAAACGATAGTAAAAAGTGTCATATTCTAAAATATGCACCTCTCACTCACCTCACCTCTAGCAAAACAAAAACAAATCTATCCCACGGCAACCGTACATTTTTCCGGGATTAAAATAGCCTGTGCTATTCCAGACAATAATCTATCTCTGTGCCAATGCCTCTGTCATCCAGATCTGTACGAATCCCGTGGAATAGATTTGTGTTTTTTGTCAAGGGACGAACCCGAGCGAAGCGAGAGTGAGTCGCTAGTTTTATATAAACAATGAAAAAAACAAAACAATGAAAAAAAACAAAAACATTTTGTTACTAATTTCTTGAAACGAAGTAATTAGAACTATACTCGTAAAAATGAATTATAAGCATTTCAATTACGTCAATAATTTCCAATTTATTTTGGGGTCTATTATTGCGTCGTTCTGTGGGGCATCGAATTAAAATCTTGAATAACTTATTGTGCTTCGTGGAGCGGAATGGGGGCAATGAGGCAGTCCCTTCGACGGAATAATGAGTGATGTGCTATTTTAACACTAAATTTATTCAAATCGCCACATACGGTTGGCTTGAAACTGTTGAACGTGTTAATAGTATAACGAGGCTTATAATATAGATGTTGAATAACTGTGGGTTTATTTAAAATTTTTAGGCATGTCATAATTTCTTTACATAGAACAGTGGTTGCTCAGTGGTAATGCGCTCGGTTAAGGAACCATGTGAAGCGCGTTCACATCCTGGTCCTCGCACCTCTGATATTTTCATGTGAGAATCGTTTCCAATATGATTATCACTTATCTTACGGTAAAGGAAAATATCGTGAGGAAATCTGCATGTTTGAGAAAACCTAGCAAGTTTTCGAAGGACACGTGAAGTCCGCCAACCCGCACTTGGCCAACGTGGTGGACTACGGTCTGATCCCTTTTGTAGTAAATTTAGATCCGTACCCAGCAGTGGGACGTTAATAAAGGGCTGAATACATACATACATTTCATCACAATATAGATATTTTAGTTGAACATTTTAAGGAACGCGCGGATCTCAATTTAAGGCTCTTATCATATAACAAAACAATATTAATATTTGAAATATTAAAATAACTCTGTCATTGTTTTACCGCTTACAAAACAATCAATATTTTGTAACATTGGTGTTAAAATAACAAACAAAAAATTATTTTATCGACTTCAAAAATCAAATTTTTGTATTTCATTGCATGATTATTATAAACAAACTCGTTTTTACGGCCAATCGGCCTAACACGAAAATATCCTATATTTCATAAACTACTTATTCAAAATAACTTTCGGGTCATAATAATCTCCGAGTAAAATGGCAGTGACATACGGACATATAGATGGACATGACGAAATTATAGGGTTTCTGTTTTAGCCTTAGGGTACGGAACCTAAAAAATCTTTATTAAAAATATTGATATTACTTATACAAAATTGAATCGGTCAATAAGTAATATTTTCACACAATATAATTGTGGGTAAGTACTGTCTGTAACAAGTATACCTTAGTAGCCTTTGAGACGTCTATAACCTCAGTCTCTCCCGTGACCATGATTGCTGTAAAGCATTCGAAACGTCGGGAATTTCATGTCAGTATATATTTTGTCAGCGATACAGTTAATAAATCAGTGATAGTAATTAATAAATAATAATAACTGGCAGGCGTCTATTAACTTTGTTAAAACTCTTGGTAGCCGATGAATAACAAATTCCAAACATGGACGTTTCGTTCATGATTCCAAACATCAAATTGCTTAAAAATTTATGAGTCGAGAAAACTGGGATAACGATGTAATTTATAATAGACTAGCAGAACCCGCGGCTACGCCTGCGTTCAATCTACAAAAAAAACTCTTAGGCTTTATGTTATGTGTTCGTCGCTATGTTTGTTATTTTTATTTAATATTCTTCATAAAAAATACTAAAATCACAATTTAAAAATGGGTTCGAAAAATACTTTACGACCTATCCTCATACCTACGAAATATACAAAAAAAAACATTAAAATCGGTCGAGCCGTTTTGGAGGAGTGCGACCACAAAAACCGTGACACGAGATATTTATATATTAGATATTTCAAATTACTAGTGTATCGAAATAATAATTAAATATTTTATTCTCCATGAATCACCCCCATACCATCCATGACGTTTCCTTTTTGAACCGACTTCAAAAAAGGAAGAGGTTCTTTATATACCTACTAATGTTCTTATTTGTGTTTCAGTGTTCTCGTGTACTTTTATTGATAGCACTAACACTCTTTCATAGCTACTAAGCAAAAAAAAGAGAAAATCGGTCGACAAACAAAGGAAAAACAAGTACTGAAATGTTTTGTGTTTATCTCTCTACCAGCGACTTACCCTAGCTTCGCTCGGGTTCGTCCCAAGCTTGCTTCCCCATACAAACTTTCATCCCCATTCTCACCTCCTTAAGGGGTGATTTCCGGGATAAAAAGTATTCTATGTCCTTCCCAGGGTCTCAAACTGTCTTCTTACCAAATTTCATCTAAATCGGTTCAGTAGATCCAGAGATTACCCCCTACAACGTCACAAACTCACAAACTTTACCTCTTTATAATATTAGTATACATATAAAAAAAAAATTAACTCTTTCCAAAATAAAAAATACGGGTCAGAAACAATAGTGTATGGACGAAGAACTATCTCCTTTCCATATAATAAAATTCTGAGTCAAATCTGTACATTAAATATTTTTCAACCGACTTCAAAAAGGAGGAGGTTCTCAATTCGACTGTATTTTTTTTATTTTTTTTTTATGTTTGTTACCTCAGAACTTCGTCATTTATTAACCGATTTGGACAATTTTTGTTTTGTTTGAAAGGGTATACTTCCATATTCGTCCCATTTAAATTTCAAAAAAAAATACCACCCCTAAGGGTGGAAAAATAGCTAATAATGAATTTAACCTACTTCTAATTGTCATATTGACTTGAAACTTTGCAAGTGTTTCTATTTCCGTTAATAGTACAGTGGTTCGGTATTGTTGACCTGATCTGATAGTAAGGCCAGAAGGTGGATAGGTGGAACTCTTTAACGACTAATAGTAGATACTTTGAGTTTGGGCTTTTTTGTTTGGTTTGACAAGCCTAACACTTTAAAATTCTTACTTTGCTACTACTGTCTACACTAAAAAGGGAAAAATAAAAACTTTTTAACAAAAAAATAAAAACCGACTTCAAACAAAAGCACTAAAAAGTAAAAAATAACTGATTGGTCGTTTTCATTTACTATACATACCTAATCAAATATTTTCGAAGTCGGTGTGCTTTGCTTTGTATGGGCTGGCACCGATTTCGAAAATATTTGATTAGGTATGTATTTAATAGGTATGCTTTAATTACTTAGCCAAAGCACACCGACTTCGAAAATATTTGATTAGGTATGTATAGTAAATGAAAACTACCAATCAGTTATTTTTTACTTTTTAGTGCTTTTGTTTGAAGTCGGTTTTTATTGGAAAATCTTATTGAAATAGACATTATTATCGATACAGAGGCCGAATCTATAGTTTTTAGAATTTTTGTCTGTCCGTCTGTCTGTTACCGCATCATGAAAAAACTACTAGAGGGGTTTTGATGGAATTTGGTATGGTGATAACCGGTTATCCGGGTCAACATATAGGATACTTTTTACTGCAGGAAAATATCTCATTTCTGAGAAAAGATTCAAAAACTGCAATGTAAGAGTTACTAATATATAAAACCTAACAATTTGGTTTTTGGTCATCTGAACGCGGGCGGAGCCGCGGGCAATGCTAGTATGTATATAAGTCGATGTATTTGATTACCTAAAGAATAATTATTAATACCTTTACTGCTAAAAGATTGAAAGAAAACGAATTTAATATAATAGGTATATTTTGTAAATTTTAACTCAGAATCGGCTTTCACGTTCAATTTAAACCTACGAGAAATAATTTTATTGTAAATTACCCTTTGTAATAATTACCTGTAGGTATCTAAAGCCGTGATGAATAAATTATCCCCTATTACATGACTAGTAACCGTTGGATTTCCATTAACTGCTTTCCTATATCATTAGAATAGTGACATGATATCGTATTTAATATCTAACCATCTATATGTCTATATGTATAGTAATTGTATACACGCTATAAAATAGTATAAGACCGAATAAAATATTAAATTAGTGTTAAAAACTTGTTGTTTTTTATTATTATTAAACTAGCGAGTCACCCTCACTCCGCTCGAGTTCGTCCCTAAGTACGTTTTAACGGTTAGTATAGATTTTTCAGAGATGACATATTTTCTCGCAGTAAAAGTATCCTATATATTGACCCGGATAACCAGCTATCACCGAATTTCATCAAAATCTGTTTATCGGCTTTCTCGTGATGCTATCCCAGTCAGACAGACAGACAAAAAAAATTAAAAACTATAGATTCGGCCTCTTTATCGATCATAATGATTATTTCAAAATATTTAATGTACAGATGCGACTCAGAATTATATTATATGTATAGATTTTTTTAATCAGTATACATACGGATGCTGCAAACTTTTTTGCGTGCCTTTTCATAAGTTTTGGTTGTATTTTTAATGATTTTCTTTTATGTTTAGATTTTTATCAAGGTTATAATATCGCGATCAAAGGAAATTAAGGCGTTATGTAAAATTATATTATAGTTCAGGTTAGATAAGCCTTCATGGCTACTGTTTGGAGCTATAAGAGCAGTTGTTCTGCAGTTTGGTGATGAGCTCTCAAGTCATCTTTATGTGGGATGCTGACATTATTTTGTAAGTTGCCAGCTTTCCTATTACTATCATCTTTTTTTTTATTATTGAAAAATCTGGACTTTTTTTGTGTCCAATATTTTATAGCAAATTACATCGATAATGCTTAATAAATGAAAATACGATATAATATACTATAATATATATTATAATATATTTAAAAATGCTAAGTTTTAATTAACCTAAGAACAATATTTTTAACATATTTTAACCAGTTTTGAATAAAATATAAATATAAAAAGAACAAAGTCACGGTAAAATAATAGATTACACATTCTATACAGCGTAGGGACACATAACGACGATTATACGAAATTATTCGAACGATTAAACGTCAAAAACAATTAATTAGCAAATCAAGCCTGTTCAGATCACCGGCCCATACCATGGAGGCAATTTAAATTACATCCTAAAGGCCCTAACACACTCGACTCTTGAACGGTCATCTCCCAAAAGAGCAATTTGGAGGACTACTTAGGGACATGTCAGTCAAGATAAGGGTTTGACCGACAGTAGAAATTATGGAGCGATTTGTACTAGCATTTCTCGATTAAAAGTCGATTAGTAATATCTATTGTTGTACAGTTTTATTTAAAGTTTTAATGTAAAATTAAGCTATGTATTTACCAAAAAAAAAATTGTTTACAAAATAAAGTAACAGAATTTCGACAGAGTATAACTTATCTCTGTAAGAGATTTCTTCCAGAAACCCTTCTGATGTAAGAAAAATTGTTAATTTAGGGCGGTATAGGTACAGTACAACATTAAATGGTATTAACTTAATATTATAATATATCAACTAATTATAAATACACAAATATATATATACATATACTGTCCTTATTTTAATTTAAATAAAATTAAATAGCATAAAGCACTTCTATACCAATTATTTTATAAAATGTTTCAATAACAATATTATATTTTCGATAGCTACGAATTTAAATGACAAAAACGATCTTATCCGTTTTCCTTACGACTAAATTCAAAAAACAATTATTGGCCTTCTAAGAATAAATTTGCTTTAATATAATATTGTTTTGTGAAATATTATATTATGGAAGCGACATAAATTGGCTGTATTTATTTAACATTTATTGTTATAATTTAGTGAAGAATAACGTCACCAGCCTGAAGGCGTAAGGTCTATTTCCGAATGAGTTATACATAAAATGAAATATTCTATTCTTGACATGTTTTCTGATCCTGATTTCTTAGAGATACGATATTTTCCTGCAGTAAAAAGTATCCTATTTGTTGACCCGGATAACCAGCTATCATCATACATATTTCATAAAAATTTGTCCAGTGCTTTTCTCATGATGCGTTCCCAGACAGACAGACAAAAATTCTAAAAACTATAGATTCGACCTCTGTATCGATAATAATTGCTATGTCAATGTTCCAAAAAATATTTAATGTACAGATTCGACTCAGAATTTTATTATATGTAAGATTTATAATGAATGAGCGAATTCAAAAACTCTATAGGTATATCAATAGAAGGCTACACTACCGCTGGATAATTTCGCTATAGAACGCGAGTAGACTTGAAAATGAAAACTATAATAGTAAAAGCCAAAGCAACACACGGTTTTCTTAGATAGCGAGGTTTGTAGAAATAGCTATCTAGCTATCGCTACATACATACATATCTGTAGGAATCTCAATTCTCAAAGACATTATTATATAAAAACAAAAGAGTTAATATGTAGAAATGTATATTTATATAAATGTGTTGTTTTCGCTTCTACTATTATTACCACACACCATGCGGATATCAAACCCACGATCTTTACTAGTATAGAATAAGGCATGTTATCTTACGTCATCATAAAGAGATATTTATTAAAAAAAAATTATAAACGATTTTCTACTTTTTTTACATTGTTTAAAATTATGATATAAATGTAATCGCTTTTCTAAAGCCTACATACTTTAAATCATATACTGTTCAATCATTAATAAAAATTATTTATATGCACATGTTACCTTTTGCTATAAGTTTTATATAAGTCTGTGTACTTGTTAAACAAATATAATAGTATTTAATATGTACTTCTAGGATTAAATTTACACTAGAAATGTACTTAATTTAATGATTTATGAGCATTAAATAAAGAAATTTTAAAATAAAAATAAAAAACCTTTTTTACATTAAATTTTTATAAATAATATAGTTTTCCTAATAATCTTATTTTTTACTGATCTATCTCCTTCGTGTCTTCTCCACTCCAAGGGGCATTGGTGAAGTAATCTGTGCTCAACTGGCTCGCTTCAAGCCATTAACAATGGAATTGAATTGAAATTTATTTATAATATCATAGATTCAAGACCCAGGATTTGAACCCGCTTCACTCGGTTTCCAAAGCGAGCGCATTACCATTGCCTTACGTATGTATATATTTACATTTAATTATATCGACGAAAGATCGTAATAGTTTAAATAAAATAAATTGAAGCACACGACTAAGGCCCGATCCACACAATCGTGCCAATCACCGTCTATTTTCGATCCGATAACATTCTGGTAAAGTAATTTTATACAAGAAACGTTGTTGGAGTGTTGTTCGACCAAAACTTGACTTTTACTTGACTTCACTATTAAGTGTGAATGACATGATTTTATTGTATAAAAATACTTTACCAGACTGATATCGGACCGAGAAGGAGTCGTGAGTGGCACTATAGTGTGGATCAGACCTAAAGGCTTTAGGCTCGATTGAATAGACATCACTGTATTATGTACAGAAGACATGTTATTACTGGAAGACTATGTTAATTTGAATAATGTAGGTACGGTACAGAATTGCTATACGACGTTGATAAATTGATAGTTTATATTCTATTATAAATTGTTAATGGAAATGTCCTTAAAGTAATATGAAATATTATAAAGAAGGTTTTGTTTGTACTTAAGATATCATTTGAAGTGATTGATTTTATTTCTGAGTAAGAAAATATAATCTTATCGAAGTAAGTATGTGTATGTAAATTTTTATAAAGTTTATTTCAAACTAGCGACTCACCCTCGCTCCGCTCGGGTTCGTCCCTACTTGCGTTTTAACGTTTAGTATAGATTTTGTCAGAAGTGAGACATTTTCAAGCATAATTACATGAGGCAGTGTTAGCCCAGTGGTAACGCGATCGCTGTGAAGTGATGTACAGATTTGGCTTGGTTACAATTTTATTATATGTATAGATTTGCTTTACATCGGCTGGCACCGACTTCGAAAATATCTGATTAGGTATCTATTCTAAATGAAAACCCCGTTTAGTTATTTTTTACATTTTAGTGCCTGGAAGCCGGTTTTCTTTTTTTTTAGGTTTTTTTTTAAGTTTTTATTTTTTCATTTTTAGTGTAGCAACAAGCAGGTAATTTGTAAGAAGAAAGATTTTTAATAACACATTCGATTAAATAATTTACTTTAAAAAAATATATTTGTTGATTTTTTTTAAATCGCTCGACCGATTTCGATAAAATTTATATGGGACGACCTGGGAAGTATACTTCGAAACAAAAAATATATTTCCAAAACAGTTCAGACGTCTTCGAGCAATCGGTGAACATACATAAAATAAAAGGTTCCTACGAATTGAGAACCTCCTCCTTTTTGGAAATCGGTTAACAGATATTACTTAAAAGAAATGGTGAATGCTCATGATTTCTGATAATTTTAAATAAAAAATTTCATCCCTTTGAAAAATTTCATATAATATGATTTATTATATGTATTTAATATTTATATATCTTTTTCGACCTTAATTAGCTTTTATGAGTGTTATTGAATACCTACGAGGTCAGTTCTATTGTGACAATTTAAAACTGTATTTTATAATCAAAACATAAAATAAACCTTTGAAGTAGACAAAATCTTGAGGAAATCAATTATGAAATAATCTTAAAATTAACAAACTTAATAATTTACCCAAAAAGCTTAAATAGAACACAATTTTGTAATAAAAACACTTTTGAAACGAACATCTTGCAATTATTTTAAATTTTTTAAGCGCTATTAGACTTAAGTGAGTGATTGATGAATGAACGACGAGACGAATGAGAATTGACGTAATAATTATATTCGTTACTTCTTTGCCCTGAAACGGCTGTATGGATTTAAATGTTTAATATACAGATGGACTATGTATTTATGACGTGGAGAAACACATAGGCTACTTTCACGCACCTAAAGACATACACGAAAAGAACAAGGGAAAGTCGCTAGTATTATATATATATATATATATATATATATATATATATATATATATATATATATATATATATATATATATATATATATATATATAACTATGTATATAATATGGCGACCATCTCTAGATATGTCTGTAGCTTAACTCCCAGGTCACAAATACACTTACTAAGATTTAAGCGAAAATTTGATATTTTAAATAAAACTATCTTTTCGGTTTTTTATACGGATTTATTTGTTTTGAATGTCCTAAATCTCCGAAAAAATCTGAAAACATACGTCATGAATAGTTCAAAGATAATAATATAATTATTTGCTTCAAGCGTGAATTGAACCCAATACCTCCTACATAAGCTCAGACCCGTCTATCCGATCGTTGACACTAATAATATGATATCATAATCGTTAGTCAATAACGTGAAAACTACTTAAATATTTCCTTTGGAAAATAGCTTTCTATTTCCAGTTCGATTGAAGCCGCGAACTAAGTTGATCTTATTATAATGCTGTAAAGTTTGCAACTTTGTGACTCCAAAGATATTACGTAGATCACGGAATCTTCAGTTTTACCATTTTTATAAGTATATTCGTTATTTTATGGTTTATTTTATTGAAATCCATAATATTGTAATGTAAATGCTCATGAGTGTACAATTTGTTGCTATATTCCTCTCGCAGCGATAAGACAACGCGTATAAAAGCTATCAAATTCGTTTTAAGAATTATTTTCTACTATCGATAATAGGAATAGATAAACTGACTACAATTAAAAAATATAAATCGATTTGAAGGCACTCAAAACGTACTACGTGGATTTAGTTAGTTTTTTTTTTCTTGAAACAGTAGGATCCTAATAAGATAGACATTTTGAAGTCAGTGCCAACCGATGCCGAGTCTCTTGACACAAGATGTACAATAAAATAAATATATAATTAAATATGTTGAGACTAAGACACAGCACCATCTAGTTCCATGGTAAGCTACGAGACTTGTGTTATGGATACCAGGTGGTTGATACACTACACATATATAACTTTAAACACTTTAGTATGTATTACTGTCAGTTAACAATAGATTTTTTAGAACTTTAATTAATTTATTAGAAAATTACCTGGAGGTGTTATTTGACAAATCCCTATATGTCGTATTAGCTATATATTTTTTACTCTTCTATTCGACAGAGATAGTCGATTATGGACTTAGCTAATCTTTATTTATATAAAGTGAGTATAAACGGTTGGACACAACCAATTAATTTTATCTATATATGGAGCACAATGACCAAGGGATGTTAGCAATAAATAGTTCTATTGTACCATAAACAGTTTCACCCTAGCTGTGAATGGCTCATAAAATTTTGTGTGAACACATGCTTAAAACGTTATTAGAATTGCATTTGTATGGTCAATAATAAGCTATCAGTAAATTTAACTTAGTTAAATATTACTATTTATGGCATTTAAATATTACTATGAATTTATGTCTTCTTTATAAATCAACTAGCATTGCCCGCGCCTCCGCCCGCGTTTAGATGACCAAAAACCAAATTCTTGGGTTTTACATATTTGTAGTCTTACAATGCAGTTTTTGTATTTTTCTTAGAAATTAGATATTTTCCCGCGGTAAAAAGTATCCTATATGTTGACCCGAATAACCAGCTGGCACCATACCAAGTTTCATCAAAATCCATCCAGTGGTTTTTCCGTGATGCGGTAACAGACAGACAAAGTTCTAAAAACTATTTATTCGGTCTCTGTATCGAAAATAAGGTCTATTTTAATAAGATTTTCCAAAAATTATTTAATGTACAGATTCGGCTTTGTTACAATTTTATTATATGTATAGATAATAATATGATAATTTAAATTTTTTACTTTCTAATACTTATACTGTACCTAGCAATTAGCATGGAATCTCATCACGAACAAAAATACAAAAATATTTCAATAGATGACTTTACATATATCGATTTGTTATTAATAAAGTTTTGTTACATTAACAAAAGATTAAAAATTAAATCTCAAAAAGATATATTATTGTTTTAAAAAATATTCTAAGTGAAGGGAAAAGAAATAATGCGCTCGTAAATCAAATTTGCGTAATTTTATTGATTATTGAAATAACAGCAATCACATGATGGATCTGTAGTTTATATTCACCAGTGAATTCACCACTGCACTACAACTGCCTTCATATTTTTTTATATTTAACTCAATTAAAGTACCTGCGCGACCGAGCTTCGCTCGAAGTTTTTGGTCAGAAATTCAATTTGCTTTAAAAAAAAGAAACTAAATACTTGAATAAATACAAAAAAAGCACACAAAAAACAAAAGTAAAAAATTTTGTATCCGGCCGGGATTCGAACCCAGACACCTAAACACCCGAAAACTCCCACATAAATCGTTAGAGCCGTTTCCGAGATCGCCGGATTTAAATTATACAAGAATTGCTCGTTTAAACTTTAAATATATTACATATTAATACTAATGTCCTCAAGTTAGTTACTTCACATATTGAATATAATTACTAATCAATGATATTAGATATAGTAATTTAATTTATGTCATACATTAATAAGCAGGTTATTAGACCACTTAACCGCGTGCTATGAATTATAGAAGGGTGTATATCAGAGTCCAAGATGATTAAATTCTTAATAAGATAAAATTATTATTTATGCATCAGAAGTCAACTAAAACTTTAGTAGTTAGTGAGTTTTCATTTGTGAGAAACAAGTTTCCTTAAGAATAAGTCTCGTTACTGTTTCGAGGATAGATATAGAAGAGATTTATATTTCTTGCGCATCTTTCTATTTAAAATTAAAACAATTTAAACAATATGTTATTTATCTTGATGTTTTTTAAACAATTTTTTCGCTTAAGACGACACTTTTTCTTATATACCTCCTATTATTTGACTAAAACATAACACCTTATATTTATTACTGACAATCGAGTATTTCCAAAACCTCATTAATAATTAAGAAATTTATAAATCAAAGAAACAAAAATATATTTTTGGATTATTTCCCAGATTTATTTGGATTTTTGGTTCCCGACGTTTCGAATGCTTTACAGCAATCATGGTCACGGGAGAGACTAAGGTTATAGACGTCTCAAACACATACTTGTTACAGACAGTGCCTACCCACTACTTTGCAAAAATGATTTCAAAAAATTCAAAAATGGCAATAAAATACCTTAATATCTAAGAAACTATTAAATCAAACAAATAAAAAATCTACAAATCTACGAATACGAGCTTAATACATAAATATGCTTAAATATAAAGTTAAAATTGCTATTTGTGAGAATCTAAAGGTGAGCTTATAACATCAACAACGTACTATAAGCTATATTGTCCTGGGAAAAAGGAGTTTTGAAAAAGGAAATAAACAAGACAGGCTTAAATGACAGTACAGACAAATTGACCGGCTAATTTTTACCAAGGGAAAAGAAGTGTTACTGTGGAAAGAAGAGCATTACTGAGAGATGGGGGTTGATTTTTTTTAAGCTACGGCGATATTTCTCAAATATTAGCTAAATACATTTTTAATACAAGTAAAAATAGTAAGGTATTCTAAATGAAGAATTCAGGATGCATACCTTATCTGTACTATCTATACTCATATTATAAAGAGGAAAGATTTATTTTTTTGTTTGTTTGCTAGTTCATTATATTTCTAACTAGCGACTCACCCACGCTTCTCTCGGGTTCGTCTCTAGCTTGATTCCTCATAGAAAATTTCATCCCCATTTTCACTCCCTTAAGGGATGATTTCCGGGTAAAAACTATCCTATATCCTTTCCAGGGTCTCAAACTATCTTCTTACCAAATTTCATCTAAATTGGTCTAGTAGTTTCGGAGTTTATTTGGTACAAACAAAGAAACAAAAAAATCTTTCATCTTTATAATATTAGTATAGATAAAACAAATCAACTTAGTTTGCTTATTTTACATTGTTTAAACTCTAAAGCTTAGTTGGTGAATGCAACCGATGTCAGGTAAATAGATTTCCCTTTCTTGGAAGACGAGCAATGTGTACGCAAGGACCGCAGTTCTCAACAAACTCATCTAACTTATTTATGTATTGTCGTCCACAGTAGCTTTTATTTGAAACTTTTTGTGAATAAAATATAAGTTTTGTAAAATAAAAGTTTGTATATTCATTAATTTACACATATACTTATCTATACATATAATAAAACTAGCGGCTCACCCTGGCTTCGCTCTGGTTCACCACTAGAAAAACAAAAACAAATCTATCCCTCGGGATCCGTATTTTATTCCGGGATAAAAAGTAGTGTTAACTATGTATTATTCCAGACTATAATCTATCTCTGTGCCAAATTTCATCCAGAAATAAAATTTTAACAAGATCAAATTTGTGCAATATCTACACATTTTTTTTACATTTTATCTTTGAAGAATGCTTAATTGCAAAAGATGCTAATTTTTAGGATTTCAATGGTTCCAATTCAAATTTCACAATAAAGAAATTATAGGGCCCTTTGGGCTTTTCCTTGGGATACAAGTTCCAAATATTACTTGTATACCAACGTTCTCCATTTAAATGACGTTTTATCTTAATTACTTTTGAAATCTTTTCTCCAAATATGATATATATATATATATATACGTAATTATATATATATATATATATATATATATATATATATAATTACGTACCTACATCAATAAAATTTCTAAGGCCGATCTCAATAAGATAACATATTATTGCGTATTATACACAAAAACATACATACATAAGAAGCGGAAACCTCGGCATTTTAAGTTAGGTAATATTTTTTTATTTATAGGGAATCTATGAAGTCAATAAAACATCCCTTTTGACTTTTAATTCTTGCTGATATCTCCTAACGTACAGATAAATTGAGATCTTTACAAAGCTTACAGAAACGAAAATTTTAAAACAAATAAAAATGAAAGCCAGATTTTGATCAAACCTCACTCACTTCATTATAAAATCAACAATACAGAAAAGGTTTACAGTTTCATGAAATATTTAAATTAACTTCCTTGAAGCCTTTATAAAAATCCAAGGTAGCGCGCCCGCTTTGTTTTTTCCTTTTTGAGATTAACATGTGTAACGGGCTTTAATTTTGTTTAAATAGCTTTACCGTGGTTTTAAATTTATGTAGTAGGTACTTGCGTCTGAAATTTTTTGGCTATTTCATAGTACAGTTTATACTTTAATTTTCAACTGTAATATTCCTTGTTTGCTTAGTGAATGTTATGAAGTCGAAATTGTACATAGAATTTTTATGTTTATTATAAAGTGTGTATTAAAGGAAAACTTTGAAACAAGTAGATTTTTGGTTCGTGGTTTTTACGTATATTACTCGAATAATAATTTGAATATAAGTACTTAGAGCCAATCAGTGAATCAAAAAGCTTGAGATCCAAATTCCCTAACTGCTTAGTATAGCAAAAGAACATTACATTATTTAGAGCGTCAGCATTAATAGTCTAATGCCCGATTTCACCAACAACCCATAAGCTACCACCTACGTATGGGATCCCTAGCTTAAAAGTCCCCTAAACTAACCCCTAAATTAAATTTCGTTTTACGATCGTCTTTAAGCCCATATTTCGAGCACCTAAATTTAGGGGGCCTTTTAATATTTAGGTGACCCCTAACTGTCGATGAAACAGAAACTGTCCCCTAGCAGCCCCCTAACCATGCTTAGGGGATCCATTAAACTTAGATGACGTTGGTGAAATCGAGCATAAATCTTGTTAATCATATTAGCTTTAAACTAAGAGCGTCAATGCAAAAACGAGTTCCATTAAAATGTGGACTTCCATTTGTACACTCAGATTATCGCTTCAAAGAGGATAAAACCAAATTATATTTGTAAAATGAATGAAACGCTAATGAAATTACGTATGCACAAATGATATCAGTTGGACACGAAAGTATACAGGATTAATCGGCCGTATATCGGTTTTGAAAAGGTTTAAAACACTACACTGCAAGTATATTATGGAAGATTATAAAATCAACAGCATACACGTCTTTTTGATTGAAATGTATTTTAAAATTCTGAAAATAAAACAAAAGTTAAATAAGAATGTTCATATATCGAATCAATTTAGAATAAATCTTTCAAAAAATTAAGGCTTTTGTCGTCACATCATCCCTTTGATAAAGAATTAAGTCCTCATTTTGTTATCTTCAATATGTTACAACCAGTTTCAGACTGCGGTTTTACTCAACAAATCTATTGAAATGGCACAAGGAATATTAAAAAAAAGTGTGTGTGCGCGTACGTACGTAAGAAGCTTATAATTCTTTGGCTTTTTAGAGCAAATAAAAGCTTATTATTTTAGTTTTTATTTTATCCGTATTCTTTTCAGTGAACTCTTTCATTTGATATCCATATCATGGGGGTGCAAGATATGGGTATCAAAACAGATATGGTATATAGATATAAAAACGTGTTGTGTATATAGAAATACCGGAATAAATATCTTCAATATAGACATCACATATATTAAAGTAAGATTTAACGACTAACTTCATACTGTAGTCTAAATCTGACGCATAAATTCACTCTCATAATTTCTTCCCTAACGTGCCAGAGGAAATATAACTTCAAATAACAACTAATAGCCAGTGGTTGAAAATCGACCATTATTCTAACGACATGATATAATTCTGATATAATCTATATTGAGGAAGTGTATAGGCTACCTAACGTAACGATGCAGCTTTTAGAAGCGAATTAATTATAAATAAATAAACTATACGAGAAAAACTACGAAGAAAAATCAAGTCAATAAATTTTAACCGTCTGTTATCCTACTCCATAAAATTAACTTATAAACTTACTTACTAACTATACTAAAACTAAACTACTACATAATCTCTGTACGTAATATGCTTAAAAAGGAGTACAAAGCTTTCTACTCACGAATTATTCAATACTAGCGACTCACCCTCGCTTCGCTTCGTCTTAGTCCCTAGACAAAAACAAATTTATCCCCCGGGAACCGTACATTTCTCCGGGATTATAGCCTATAGCCTCAATAAACGGGCTATCTAATGCACAAAGAATTTTTCAAATCGAGTACCTGAGACTAGCGCGCCCAAATAAACTCTACCTCTTTATAATATTAATCTATACATATAATGAAATTGTAACTAAGTCGAATGTACATTAAATATTTTTTGGAAAATCTAATTGAAATACACATTATTATCGATACAGAGTCCGAATCTATAGTTTTTAGAATTTTTGTCTGTCTGTCTGTCAGTCTGTCTGTTACTGCATCACGAGAAAACCACTGGACAGATTTAGATGAAATTTGGTATGATGATAGCTGGATATCCGGGTCAACATATAGGATACTTTTTACCGCGGGAAAATATCTCATTTCTGAGAAAAACCACAAAAACTGTCATGTAAGAGTATACTAATATGTAAAACCTAGGAATTTGGTTTTTGGTCATCTGAACGCGGGCGGAGTCGCGGGCAATGCTAGTCTATCTATAGATTATAATTCTATACTCGTATACATAAGTATTATATTAATACTTTACTTGTATTATATATTTATTATTTGGATATTCCTCTATGGAACTCAAATCTATTACATTAAAACTCAAATTTTAATAATAATAAAGTATAGTAGCAAAAATTATCACACACAGTACTTGTAAGAGAATTCTCAAGCGTATCGCCTTATGAAAGAACGAAATTCGATAACAATCCAACCACAATGACTTCAAGTAGTGAAGACAATGAAATCCGCATTGACGGATGCGGATTTATGGACGCAACATTAGATTTTTATTGAACACCAAATACATGGAGTCGCTTAGTTATTTTAATATAATAGAATTTATAATGCTTTCATTTGATATAATATTATACGCTAGTAAAAAATTACTAAAACATTTCTTCTAATATCCATTTAAAAAAAAAGTTTTTTCTATAGACGAACGTATTGCTAAACAGATAATTTAAAAGTAATGGAAAGATAAAAAAAAAAATAATTGGATTTCTATTATACATGTAAAAGTTTGTATAGGTGTTTAGTAATACATAAATAAAACTAAATAAAAAATATGCAATGATATAACAATATAGAAAAAAAGCAACAACGACTCCACACCAACAGTGTCCAGAGCTTACGGGACATTACTCTCGACGGGCACCATTCGATAATATTCCCATTTTATTTTATTAAATCCCGAACCCTCCTTTCCGGGCCAGTGGAGCCCTTTCAAGCCCTTTTGAGGATTTTGACACGTTATTTGTTGACTTCGCGATATTTATCATTAAAATTCACGGTCGGTGAGCTCTGACTGACTTTTGAGACTGGTTATATAAATTGCATTAGTATTTTAAAATAGTATATAAATATATATAAATATGTTGGGACATTAAAACACAGCACCATCTAGTTCCATGGTATGCTACGAGGCTTGTGTTATGGATACCAGATAGTTGATACACTACACATATATAAACTTTAAAAACATACATATTATAAATATAAACACCCATGACTGGAGTACAAACATCGTGCTCATCACACAATGAATGCCCCCAGCGGGACTTGAACCTGCGACCGCTGGCACTGCAAGTAGGGTCACTACAAACTGAGCCAAACGTGTCGTCAACTTCACAACTCAACAACAATAACAACAAGTATAGTGGAACTATTGACTTTGAAGGACACATTTGGTATGATTTCTAAGGAAATAAACTTATAATGCTACGAGTACATTCAGAGTATTGTAGTATGTTTCAATACCATGCCACATAGTGGTTCCTATATAGATAAACTATAAAGATTGTATTGAGTGTTAGTCATATTATATGATGTATCTAGACTTCTATGATATTTCCATCTAAAATATTGCCCCACTAGAGAATTTGAATAACTTTTTTTGGGACTTTTTTTCAATTCATAGGAGAAATAGTCTGACACTAACAAAAGTACACTATTTTTTCGAAGAGCCCAAACTTAAAAGGTTAGTTTTATAGGAACTAAGCGACTCCATGTGTGAAACGGATGGTACGATCGGATTTTAAGTGTTTTCTAGTGTATAGCACACCACCAGCATCACGATTTCAGACTGCTTCATTAACTAGCTAGAATTTTGAATAGAAAATTCAAGTGATATTAGCCTTAAATATATCACTATAACACTTATTGGGAATTCTTGCACAAAGAAGGTAAAAATTTACATTAATAATTTAAAAAGATATAAATACATTTTTGACCATGGATTTGTGGGAGAAAAAATTCAAACAAGCCCAAAGTCGAAGGAATTCAAAAGTAGTAAGGATTCGACAAGTAGTCATCAGATCATCTCCATGATATTAAATTATTGTATTCTCATCCGGATTCCACATACTCGTACAAAGTTTCGATCGAACATATTTGGGAATAAGCTAAAATCATCTAAACCAAAAAAATAGACTACGTCCTAGTAAGCTGTGAAAGTGACAAAAGCATGTTTTAAGAAGGAAAGAACTACGATTTCATCAATTTTAATAATAATGTCGGTTCTAATAGATTTTTGTCCACATTTTACAATAAAAATGCTAATTTAATTAGCTTTAATAGACTATTACAATGAAATCTAATGAGGTCTATCGTAGAAACCTTTTTTAAGCTCAGAATCTTTGGCAGTTTTTTCTAATAACGTTAAGTATTGTTATATCTATACATATAATAAAATTGTAATTTAGTCGAATCTGTACATTAAATATTTTTTGGAATATCTTTAAAAATAGTCATTATCATCGATACAGAGGCCGAATCTATAGTTTTTAGAACTTTTGTTTGTCTGTCTGTCTATCTGGGAACGCATCACGAGAAAACCACTAGATAGATTTTGATAAAATTTAGTATAATGATAGCTGGTTATCCGGGTCAACATATACCTATACGAATATATGTACTTATATACTACTACTTATACGGATACTTTTTACTGTGGGAAAATATCTCATTTCTGAGAAATCTATACTAACCGCTAAAACATACCGAGGGACCAACCCGAGCGGAACTAGGGTGAGTCGCTATGTAGATATTTATAATGCTTTCTAAATCTTGGTTATCAACGTTTCGAATACTTTGCAGCAATCACGGTTACGTGAAATAAAGTGTCCTCTCGGCAACAAAAAATTAAAATAAATCCGCGAAAAAATCCAAAAAGATAGTTTTATTTAAAAGTAGCTTGATTCCCCAAAGAAACTTTCACCCCCATTTTCACCCCCTTAAGGGATGATTTCCAGGATAAAAAGTATCCTATGTCCTTCCCAGGGTCTCAAACTATCTTATTACTAAATATTACCTAAATCGGTTCAGTAGATCCGGAGACTACCCCCTACAACATCACAAACTCACAAACTACCTTTTTATTATATTAGTATAGATATTAAATTTTCGCGTAAATCTAAGAAAGTATTATACTTTTTTATTATTATAGATACTTTTTTTTAATGTCAAATTCGATGATAGAGTATCGATGCATTTTGAAGATTTTTGTAAAAAAAATTGTTACACGTTATAAAGGTGCGAGATACTTTTGCTTTTATTCCTAACATGTTTCTATCTATTCATTGGAATAACTATTTCATGAATATAGATTAAAACGTACCGCAAGCCTCTAAGGCTTTAAACTTTGGTTGGCTAAAAGTAAAAAAAGTCATGGCAAAATTACAAGTGGGCGATATTTATTATTAATCATCTGTTGACTCTAATTATTAAATCTTGTATTAGAAAAATTAAACATTATAAAGATAAGAAAACTAGCTTTTACATACGACTCCACTGCTTACTTAATTCATATACTTACATGACTCAGCTCCTCAAAGTATTTACATTTTTATATACAATTTTATACATATATTTATACATACATATATTTGTATATACAATTTTAAATTCAAAGGGCTAAAAAATACTACTTTTTTTTAATTTGTTTCAAATATTAAGACGTTCAAAGACACAAAAGTCAATTTGAATAAAAAAAAACATATACTCACCCTTATAATATTGGTATAGAATTATTACTTATATTAATGTTATATAAATTCTAAGTGGTATAAGGAAACTCAAGTTTTTTAACATTGTTTTACATTTAGTTGAAATAATTTTTTGGAAGTCGAGTCGTTTTTTATTCATTCATTGCTATAACGAGAAATCGATATTGAGATAATATTTAACGCCACATACAGCTACTTGCTTATCTTTTTGACCTACATCCTTTGACTTTTGCAATTTCGTTTGTTTTTTGTTTAATTATTCCACTTACTATGATGCGTGTGCAGCATTTACAATTAGCATTACAAAATGCATTTGTGTTAACTCGACAAGAAGCAAAATCGTAGATGAAATTAGCTTTAAATGAAGGTAACATTGCTTGAGCTATGAATAGAGTTAGACCTTATACTATGGAGTGAATTTCAAAAATTATCTCATAATATTAAATGAGCAATTATTGTATATAATTTTATTTTGTTTATGTAAACGGCTACAGAAATGACTCTAACTTTTTGAATCAAACTTGGTGTTTGGATAATATTTTGCTATTTTAATGAGATTCTCAACATTTCTTTACAACTAAATATAGTAGCCTATTTCTATCTACTCTCATGTTGACAATGTCATATAGGACCATCTCGTAAATGTTTGTATTGTATACCTTAACCAGCGACTTACACTCGCTTCGCTCGGGTTCGTCTCTAGATAAACAAAAACAAATCTATCCCCCGGGAACCACACATTTTTACGGGATAAAAAGTAGCCTACGAGTTATTTTGATGTATGAATTTCATTAAAATCCAATCAGTAGTTTGTGAAAGAGTAACAAGTATCCATACATCTATACATCCAGACACCCAACATCCTCACAACCTTTCGCATTTATAATATTAGTGTAGATTATATTTTTAACATCTCCTTTTAACGCTTTTTTATCAGTTCCACTAATAAACGATTGGTATAATATCGTATTTAAGTCGATTGTAGCCTACTCCGTATTCTTGCATCTATTTGAAAATCTACAAAGTAAATACACAATATAAGAATTTCATACAACATTCATATAGAGCTGGTTTGATGTTGTCGCTAAAATGTGGAAAGTTTTCTCTTTAATTATTTTTCGAGGAGTCTCATTATCACTCCGCAGATTTGCTTAAAAGCACGTCCTTTTAGTTTTTTAAAACTGTAATTATTTATTTTACTAAAACGGCTCATATTCATCTTTAGTGAAGGAGTAATAAATGAAAAAATAAAAAAACAATGCCTGCGTGTAGCAATATATTACTATACTAGCGACTCAACCTCGCTTCGCTTGGCTTCGTCTGTAGGTGACCCTTCAAATTGACATAACTTTTTCTATTTATGAACCGATTGAAATGAAACAAATACTGAATGTTAAGTGAAGCTTACATAAATACACTAGCGAAAACCGCATTCAAATCGGTTAAGCCGTTTCTGTAATTAGCGCGCACAAACGCACAGACAAACATACACACAGACAAACATACACAAAGACAAAAATTCTTAAAATTATTATTTTGGGTTTTATTGCTTCAATAAAGACCCCCAATAATAGTTTTTCTCAAATATCTTCCATGTACAGACAGCAATCAGTTACATTTTTACTATATTATTATGTATAGATTTTCGGATATGAGCTTACGGATATGTATAGGTACCTACCTATCAAGGAAATGTACAGCAGGCATCACCATTAATCCAGTAACGACCTTTGTTTCCGTGTTCCAAATCACTTGCGGTTTTCTTAACTACTTTACTTAGGAATGAGTGCTTTATTGTTCTTATCGTGCCTTTCCCTTACTTAGAGTCAGTGTATGAAATTGACTGTAAGGAAAACTGGATAGAAGAAAGTTGTAAAGAATATTAACACGTATCTTACTACTATATAAATGCGAATTACTCAATCACGGCAGAACGGCTGAACGGATCTGGATGAAATTTGGCATAAAAATAGATTGTAGTCTGGAATAGCGCATTTCACTTTTTATCCACAAAAAAGTACGGTTTCCAAATAATAGATTTGTTTTTATTTTTCACTAATGACGAACCCGAGCAAAGCGAGAGTGAGCCGCTAGTATGTATAATGTATAGTACCTGGGCGACCGAGCCTCGCTCGGAGTTTTTGGCCAAAAAATCATTAGAAAAAAAACAAACTAAAAATTTTAATTAATACAAAAAAACAAAAGTAAAAACTTTGTATCCGACCGGGATACGAACCCAGACTTCTGTGGTTGTCAAACTTGCGCCTTGGATGCTTGACCACGATGCTTATGTCCTAGCCTGCGAATTAGCGACCATATTTTGCGTGGAATAATGCGAGACAAAACCGTATGAAAACTTGAAAACACGCGTTTTCCCAGACATAAAACTAATCTTGATCGATTTATCGCCCCCGAAACCCTCGTATACTAAATTTCATGAAAATCGTTGGAGCCGTTTCCGAGGTGCAGATTATATATATATATATATATATATATATATATATATATATATATATATATATATATATATATATATATATATATATATATATATATATATATATCGTTTAAATAGGCAAAGTGTGTACGTTTGTGAGGTTGTAGGGGTAATCTCTGGATCTACTTAACCGATTTAGATGAAATTTAGTGATAAGATAGTTTGAGACTCTAGAAAGGACATAGAATACTTTTTATTTCAGAAATCATCCCTTAAGGGGTGAAAATGGGGATAAAAGTTTGTATCGAGAAGCAAGCTAGGGACGAACCCGAGTGAAGCGAGGGTGAGTTGCTAGTATTATATAAATAGGTAGGTTCATAGCGACGAACCATGAATAACATAAAGCAAAAGTTTTTTTTTTTTAGATTGGACGCGGGCGTAGCCGCAGGTTTTGTTAGTAATATTATATAATGTAAAATTTAAAGTAAAACTAGAATACGAAATTTTCAAATTTTCTTAAAAATAAACCAAAGTAACTAAAGTACATTTATGCCTTATTATGCGTATCAAAATGTCCTGTAAAAACCCTTCTATCCCTAAGGGCATACTAAAGCAGTTTCCATGACATGGAGTATTACTTGAGGGCAGCGCGTCACGTCTACTTACTTTATTTAGAAACAAAGTGTTCAGAGGGTCCACTTATTTAAAGATTTTATAAGCTAGCTTCCAACCGCGACTTCGCTCACGATGATAATATAATCTATCTATATAAATAAAAGTTAATACTTCTTTGTATGTTTGTACTCTATACGTTATTAAACCATTCATTCGATTGTGATGGAACTTTTGTAAGTTGTTCTGAACCCTCTCCCCAAAAAAATAGAATTTCTTGATTTGTGTCGTCTGTGCGTCACTGAATCATTCATCCCTAGGGGATTGCTGAGCCAAACGAGCGTAAGCCGCTAGTATAAAAACTAAAATCTGTTAAAATTCCATAGTGTATGGGATTTGTCAAGCCAATTAAATGATCCCAAACTCGAAGTATTTACTAGAAGCCACTGCATTGTAGAATTCCTCTATAATTTCATTCGGCTATGTTTTATTTTTATATTCTAAATTTTTCTACAAAATATTGTCATGTTAAGCTTTTATAAGTTATATTACATGTCTGTAAAATGATTGGTTTTAGAATTACTTTTATATGTTTTATAATATAATTATTTATTATACTATACGTTTCCCTTGAAAAGCAAATGAATAAATAAATTCATCTTTTAGCACCATCATCAAAACCGCTCCATGATAAAAATTTATGTATTTAATTAATTGTATTGTAATACGAATTTTCCTTCATTAAAATCGTTTTGATTACATAATACCTACGTTAAACTAAAAATGCGTGCCAAATATGTATTCTGTTATCCATACCTAAACGTATGAACCACGAGTGATAGTCTCTTTAAAATTGATTAAGCCAAAATCGACTTTTATCGTCTATCCTGCACGAACCGTTTATCTTACAGCTAATAAAATGTAGCTTATGCCACTTTCTTCCGAATCCTCTACCCTATCTATGGGTACCTATTATCTATAGAAAGATTTTAAAGTTATACTTACGTTTAGAAAAATATTTGAAAGTAAAATTTTGACGATGCGCGCGCACACCGACAGCCAAAAAGCACCATGATGAAGTTAGCTGCATTCCTTTTACAAACAGAGAGTTGTGACATACGGAATGAAATCTTCTTACGTGTAAGTAGGTATAACTTCTTACGTGCGTACATAAGTACACATACACGTTTTATTTTATAAGTTCAGATTACCCTTTTTGGATTTCAGAATATTCAGAGGAACAGATAGCCAGATAACATATAATATTGCTTGTTTGACCTTTGATGTCGTGCAAATAACTGTATGAGAACATATTAAAATTAAAAGTTCCATTCCAATAGTTTGGATATTTTCAAATAACCGTACTACAAAATATGAGCTATTAATATCTATTTTAATAATTTATATTTTAATATTTCCGTGTCGTCTGCGCAAGCGCTGACAGTTACTACATATTATTATTCATTATTTACTAGTGACTCATCCTGGCTTCACTTCGGGTTCGTCTCTAGACGAAAACAAATCTTTTCCACGGGAACGATGCATTTTTCAGGGATAAAAAGTAACCTAGGTGCGATCCAGACTATAATCTATTTCTGTGCCAAATTTCATCCAGATCCGTTCAACCGTTCTGGCATGAAAGTGTAACAAACATCCATCCATCCTGACAAACTTTGACATGTATAATATTATTAGTAATATTTATAGTTTTTCGGGAATTTTCATTAGTATGTGCTTGCGTTGATACATTATTACAATTTGCATTCCTTTTTTGAGTTTTTTGTTGAACAATTTTTACGATTTTGTTTTTGTACTATATTTATAGGATAGATAGAATATCAAATTATAATTAATAATATCGATATTAGTACAAACTAAATTTTAATTTATTTAGCAGCGCCATCTATTCAATAGAAAGGAAATTAAAGATCACAAGTTACTTTAGCCCGCAACTACAACAAGATGATTCTGTATTATTACGATAGATGGCGCTGTATTCGAATTTAATAATTAATATACTTTTTTTGTTAATAATTAAAAAATCTAGAATAATTATCTATTTTGCTTATTTAAATAAAATAATATACATTATAAGTAGCAAGTGTATTATAAAAACATACCATAGAAATTTTATATAATATCTATTAAAAACATAAATTATCACACTACCTAATTACCAGTTGTGAAAGAAAATGTGCCTTCAATTCATGTCTTTGTTATTTGACTTTAGACGTGTTACTTCGCTATTGTCATATAGAATCGAGAAGATAAGGTGTAGATAAGGTACCTATTAACGGGTTAAAAAAGAGATAATCACACTGAGATCTATATATATATATATATATATATATATATATATATATATATATATATAAAATATAAGCAATTAATTGTATAATCTGGACCTACAAACAAGACATCACAATAAAGTATATACAAGATAAATAAAATAAATACAAACAGATGATAGTATAAATTAATGAAATATTTAACAATTTAATATTATTACATATTTTTTCTCCAGGATACCGGCAATCTGTTCTGAGACGCTCTGAGGTGGAAAGAATAACACACAACTAGCACAAGATCACGCACGACGGGCAATGCTGCCTAAGTACGGAAAAAAGCCTTGCGAAAAAAAAGATTATTACATTTATAAAATGTGCCTTACAAATGTGTATGCCCTACAATATTTTGATGACAGTTATCACTTACCACGTAAGTAGCTTTGTCTCAGCCGATTCAAAATAAATATACTAGCACTCAGTGGTCAAAATTCGACTATAACATTACTGAAAATTAAAAAAAATATAGGTACATGGATAGAATTTATCTACGTATATACTTAAAAAGATTAAAGGAGAGTTTCAAATTTTTTTTATTGATAACACGAAAGCTCGTTAATAGTGCTAAAGAAAAAATAAAATCGGTGGTCGGAGGAGAGAAAGGCACTGAACGGTTTTGTCTTTGCCTTATGCCTATTTAAATAAAGCTAACATTACCGTCACATTCCCCTGCCTACATATCTGTATAAATTATATTATTCGGATGTATTGTGCAATGCATTCGTCATCGTTCTCAATTTTAGTCTATACATACATATAATAAAATTCTAACTTAGTCGAATATGACATTAATTTTTTTTTGAACAATCTTATTGCAATAAACATTATTATCGATACAGAGGCCGAATCTATAGTTTTTAGAATTTTTGTCTGTCTGTCTGACCGCATCACAGAAAAACCACTGGAAGGATTTTTAATGAAATTTGGTATGGTGATAGCTGGTTATCCGGGTCAACATATAGGATACTTTTTACCGCGGGAAAATATCTCATTTCTAAGAAAAAATACAAAAACTGCTTTGTAAGAGTATACTAATATGTAAAACCTAAAAATTTGGTTTTTGGTCATCGGAACGCGTGCGGAGCCGTGGGAAATGCTAGTTGTACTATAAATGTTGTAAAAATTTGCTTTTTACATACCAAATAGTATTATGTCCCAAATGCCAAATATTTCCATACAATAGCTTAGCCAATGAATAAATTATGACAGACTAGGGAGTGACCCTCGTTTTGCTCGGGTCCGTCGCTAGGTACATTTTAATGTTTTTAAGCGGAAACCTAATTCTTTTACTGAAATAAAAGTAGCCTAAGTTACTCCTTATAACATCAAACTACCTGCCAGTGAAAGTTCCGTCAAAATCGGCCCAGCCGTTTCGGAGATTAGCCAGAACGGACAGACAGATAAAATTTTAACAATTGTGTTTTTCTTATAAAAAGCTGTTATTTTGACATTACAAACAGATACTTCAATTTTATTTATCTGTATAGATGTGTAATTATCTATTATCAAGTAGAACACACCCTACAGAACTCTTAAATGTACTTAAAAGAAAAAAATCAAACACTTATATGATAAAAAAATCTTTAATTTTAATATTTACAAAATGATTACAATAATAATTATAGATGACGATATAAAATGAAATGAAGACGATTTCAAAAATAATATTTTAACAAAAGTACTTTTCTTTGCATTCATATTTGTTCTCAGCACTATTACAAGTATTTACCGCTAAATTTCAATAGAAATTAATCAATAGAATTGGTTGCCATATTTTTTATTTTTAGATTTGTAATTACAACAATGAAAGTTCGTTTTTAATTTAATATCAAAATCTGTGCAAAATTTCATGCTAGTAGATCCTCGTTTTAAGCTCTGCGTCAGTCAGTTTTGATTTATGATACTTTTATCGAGTAGTTGTACACGATTTTGGATCGAATTTATTGCACATTTTACTGCTTACCATAAGGTCCGTTCACAGTTGAGAGTTGTCCTTATTCTACATGGTCATGTTTAATTTTGAAAATGTCTACATTTTATAAAATATCATGGTGCATGTACATAAAATCATCTTTTTCGTCATCAATGTTGCTTATGTACGCATAATAAAACTAAGTTAGAAAATTCGATTAACTTTTCCCTACAAATAATTTCCATATCACAATATAAATTCAGTAGGTCTCCCTCAATTTATTTCGAGGAAATCGTTCTGAAAGTATATACTTTAAAACTTAAACATTAATCATTAAATGCAATTATTACACTCAAACAATGAAAATAATAATTCACCGCCATAATAAAGTGCCAATATCCACTACAATTATCCTAAAAATACATCAAAATCCAAAAAAATAATGTATATGTATATATTTTGTGTATTCTGTTACATATTTGTTATAAAAAAGAGAGCGTATCTAAACATTTCATAGATTTTCCCTAGCTTTATCCTGAATCAATTTTAAATCCAATATGTTCTAAACTTCAAATGAGTATATCTTTTAAAAAGCTACACGATGAGTTAACTTTATTCTAAGATATATGTTATGGTTTTAAAAAATGAGTATCACGCCTATTTATTTTTCACCAATTTATCATCTAAATTGCGTAAATATCTGCTCAAAGACTCAGAAGTACTTTGTAATATACTTAAACCTAGTCTGTATTTGAATTCGACGAGTCTTTTAATAAAATCGAATATTCCACCGCTAGTAAGAGGAGGATATGTGATTACTTCTGGTGTATATGTCGGTTTTGGCTTATCAGGTCCATACGGCACAGTCGATGTAGATTCCAATTTAACTTCTGTGGTAGTTTCGGTGTTAACGTTTCTAACTGTAGAGTATTTAGAACCATCCTCGTTTATCAAAGGACTGCTTTCATCTTCTATTTTTGTTGTTGGGAACACTTCGTACACTTTGAAAGACTTTGTTGTTATATCTAGTTCATTTGACATTTCAGTTTCAGTATTTTGTTTTTTATCGTCTATAGGTAAAGTGGAAATACTTTCAATCACTTCATTTTTTATTGTACTACCGTCAACTTCTTGTTCTTTGCTTGGGTCCATAGATACAGCGTAAACAGTAAAGACATCTTTATTCTCAGGTGTTATTGTATCTTCGTTTTTTAATTGTATTATTTCTACAGGTTTTGGTGTTATTGGGCCACCCAATCCCTCATCAATTTCATTACTTATAAAGATTTCATTTTCTTTATTTTCTCTGGCAGCCTTCAATATCTCCTCAATAGAACCAACAATGTTTCGTTTGCGACGTATATTTCTGCGTCTTCTGTTTAACTTTCGTGGTCCATGCTCTGGTACAACAACTGGTGTGGCCGACTCGGTCAATTCTTTCGGCACGTTACCTACAACGAATTTATTATCAGCTGATCCTGCTTCAGAGTTCTCTTCTGAATATTTACTATCATCTGTATCGTCTGCCTCATTATTTGAGCCTAAATACATGGAAGTAGGAGAATATGTTACAGGACTGCTCGTAGATTCACTATAGAATTGAGTCTCATATGGATAAACTGGTTTAAAATCGGTGTCTTCTGATGGCTTGACACCATAGACCACGGAACTTGACGTGTCACTACCATACGATGATATTGCTGAAGGTCCAGTTTGTGGGGCTGCATATATTGGTTCTACTGCAGGATATGGAGTATATGTTTGCGGTTTTTCATACTTCTTTTCCGTCGTGTATGCGTGACGCGTTTCATACTGATAATGATTATGATTATAATTAATAGGTTCAGGATACACAGCACCATGCGCTATACCTGTTTTTTGTTGAGGAAAATGTACATTACGGTTTGGCTCATAATTATTAGCTACATGACGATATCTTATATCTTGATCCTTTTTGGCTGGATATCTGTTAATATAGGCGGTTTGACCAGCATATGGGTTGAACTTTTGTTTCGAATTTATGGGCATACCAGCAAGCACAGTTCCTAACATTTCTTCTTCGGGTTGACCATTTCCTTCACTTGCATATTCTTCTGCATTATGTCTATAAATATCATCTTTCTTGTCAACTTCAATAGTACGTCTTACTGGTGTGGCGAAAGGATATAAGAAATAACTAGCAATACCCACTAAACCAGCTAAACCTATTACTCCAACTCCAACTGAGGGCATAACTTCTCTAGAAAAATAATTATATATTTGCGTGGTAAATGGCCCTGTAGTGGTATTTGGTTTTTTAGAAATTTTATTTATTTTCGTTTTATTCGTAGTTTTAAGTTCGGTTGCTATTGCAGTGGAGGTTTCCTTTTTAGGTTTGGTAGTTTTACGTTTTTTTGTTTTCTTTTTGTTTGAGGAACGTTTAGGTTTCTTAGTTGTAGTAGCAGGTGTACTAATTTCTAATTCAATTTCTTGTTCCTTTGGTTCCACCTTTAGTAATGCTGTTTCAGTTACAACTGGGGCTAACGCAGTCCTGGTAGTACTAACTTTTACTTTATTTTTATTTGCTTTCTTTACTGGTTTTGATGTAACTTTTATAATTGGTATGGCAACTGTTGCTCTCGTAGTAAGAGCTTCAGTAGAGGGGGGAAGTGTGGTTGTGCTTACTGTAGTTGTACGAACAGGAGAATTTTTATTTTTTTGTACATTAGTTAGCACTGTGTCTTTAATTTTATTATAAACATTTTCATTTATTGCTGATCCTCCGGCTATTAAGTCAGCTTTATTTGTGCTTCCAATAATCGGTCGCTTTGCAGTTGGTATTTTGTTTTGTGGTTTTTTGGTTTTATTTTTACTAACAGCAGGTCTTTGTTTCTTTTGTGCTTCTTCTGATTTTGTTGGTTCTGTTGATACCGAAGCGTTGTCTTTATTAGCAGGATTACTTAATAAAATCCAAGTCGATATACCTTCATTGGTTGTTGAAGATTCATTTGAAACCTCTTTATTTTCTAATTCTAGTTCCTCCATTGTAACTGGAACTGCAACACCTACATGTGAACTTTCAAACGATTCATCTCCATCTTCATGTCTGGTTTTAATTTTTTGTTTGTGAACAATCTGAGTTTTTAATTTTGGTGGTATTCTCGTGTCTGGTATAGCTGCCATGTTGTTGGTTTTATTAGATTTGTCAAGCAGTTGATTTGCAACTTTTTGAATGGATTCACCGATAACTGGCGCTTTATTCTTGACATCTCTAGCAGTGTTGTCGTTTATTATTTCAACAGGTTTTTCAGTGTTTTTGTCTTCTTCATCTATTCTGAAATATCAAAATATTAAATCAATAAAGGTGAATGATTTATTCAAATATAATAATACATGTAAATAATGAATATCACATTTAAAATTTACTTAAATATTTAATATATTATGTATCATAAACATTTTTTTATAAAATGTATTATATCTGGAAAAGGTAATGAAACAATTGTTCTATATTTTAAATTATTTATTGTAAATTACGTAAGAGTAATTATTATTATTATCTATGTTGCTAGAGCAATTAATTAATATATGTATATATACAAAATATTAATTATAAATATCACATGTATATTTTTTTGTTATTTTATTATTATTTATAATTATAATTAAAATAGAAATTATTTTGTTACAGTACAGAGTGAATTTTTTAAATGAGTATAGATAACTAAATTCAAATTATAAGCCATGGCTAAACTTGAATTTTCAAAATTTAATCAGTATAAGCGACAATACCGGCTATTGCCTTATTAGTTACAAATTACCTAAGAAAACAAGTCCAATTATAGTTTAAGTTACTTTATATTGTAAGCTTTATACGTTTGAGACAGTATAATCAGCTAAGTATTCAAGAGAAACTATTAGTTATATACTAAGTAAATAAAACCTTTATATCAAGTATTAGAGCTATAATATGTAGATAACCTAATAGGAAACATAAAAAAAGCTTTAAGTTTAAAAATCATTTTAGCCGTTTCGACCACATTATGTGTATAACGTAGCACTTTCATGGCAAAACATTTCAAAATCAATTAAGAAAACTATTTTTAACATTTTTATAAAAATATCTCTATAAATACCCAATAACATTGGTTGATATTTTATACCGAAATTGATTATTTTATTTTTAAAATCACTTTTTTGTGTGTAAAGCAATGTAGAAGTCAAATAAAAAAGTAAACTATCTATTAAAAATTACTATCAAGTAGGTAACTTAGCTAAGTGTAATTTTTTTTCTTCGACTTTTGCGAGTACTAGCATCGATTCTTTCATTTAATTTTATTTTTTTTGCGATAACTTTTAAAATTTCCTTTGCTTTAGAAAACCAAGACAGCTGATAATGAAAATTACGGCTTCTATTTAAAGTACTTGTTTCTGAAGCGTGTCCTTTTCTATCATTTAGTATAGAATTCAAATGAAATCCATTGTAATAATCATCTAGTTGCCATTGCGGCCTATACATATGTACTTCTGGTAATTCTCTGCCAGAAAAAGCCCATGGTCCAAAAAAAGCTAACAAACCTGACACTCCAGCAAATAATACGACTAATGGAGTTAAAATGAACGCTAACGCACCGAAACTTAGAGGATTGATTGCTGCTAGCCAGCTAAATGACTTTAAGTTAGGCTTAAAGAAGTCTATAATAGAAGAAAAAATATCATCATCATCATTTGGTCGACCTGGTCGAGTGTAAGTTGAAAGGGCAGAGCTAAGTGAAGCAAAATTCGCAGGTTCAGAAGACTCTGATTCAATATTATTTGCGGCATTATAATTTGATATCTCTAAGTCTTCATCAGATATATCTTCTGTTTGACCATCATCATTTTCTTGTGACTCTACATAATCGTTTGTATTTTCATCACTACCAGATTCCTCTAAAGGCAACCCAAAAACGTCAGTTAAAGTCATGTCAGTATCTTCATCAGATTCAACCACTACATTTTTATTTACTACATTTGTGTTGACTGCTATATTAAGATCAGGACAAGCTTCCTTTCCTTGACCTTGAAAAGTATTATTGAGAGTGACGAAAATAGTTGGGCAGTCATCAGGTGAAGCATTATATTGATCAGGTCTTATTACTATTCTATCCGTGTATCCCATAGAAGCTGGAAACGTAGTAACATCAAAATTATTAGATGGAAACGGGGAAAAGTGATTTACATTATTATAGTTATAAGGATTTTTTGCCGTAGTTGATTTTATAGGTTTTCTAGTCGGTCTATTATTTTCTTGATAAGTATGATAACTAGGCCAAGGTTTTGGGTAGCCTACATTCGTAATAATAGGTGTGGGCTTAGGTGTAGTATATACATAATTGGGTCGTATATTATATGGAAAATCTGTTATTTGAACATTGTCAGAATAAATAAGATCATCATCATATTGTGGTATCATAGGTTTGTGGTATGTAACTGTGTAGCGTTTGTTATCGGATTGTGTATGAAATACATTTTTGCTACTTTCTGTTGCTTGATCAAAATTTTCTGTACTACTAGAATAAGGTATTTTTAAATTGGGTGTTTGCGAACTTACTAAATTACCTTCCCTTTCCTCTGATATAGTAGGCTCGTGGGAAATATTGACATCGTCATATTTAGTATTATCCGTCCATTTTGTTACAACTTTTTTAATTTTATTTGAACTTTTTGAAGATGAAATTTTATTTGAATAAGTTGGTCTAACACCTGTATTATAATTTTGATTTTGAAGATTGTTACTTTGTTTGTTATTATTTAATTTAACTTTATTTATTTTTTGCATTTCACGACTCCTTCTTATGTTTGGAGTAAATTGCGACGTATTCAAAGATGAGTTATCTTTATACCTTAAATCACTAATGTTTGCCAAAAAATCTATAAAACTTAGGTCAGTGTTATTAACTTTTGCTATGTTTTGTAAGGGTAACTTATAACTAACATTATTATGCCTGTGACTATACCTTGGTTCGATATCTGTTGATTTATCGGTTTCAACATTTATGCTTAAAATAGTTGATTCGACTTGAGGTCGCGAATACACAAATTTACTAAATACAACTAACACTAAAACTAGAGTCCACTTTACACTATCATTTTTACGCCGCAACATTTTTCACGTCACGCACTATACCTGAAAACAATAGAAAATAAATATTAGTAATTTTACAAATAAAAAATACTCTATAATATGTACTATAAATACATGAGACTCGTTATACTATATTAAGTGAGACATAATTAATGAGATAATTATATCAAGATGAGCCTTGTCATCTTTACGACAATTGCATTGTTGACACAGTTTGAATAGAGCTTTGTATGACCCATTCCAATATATTCTTTGCTCTTTATAATCTTACAAGCAGAACCCGCGGCTACGCCCGCGTTCAATCTAAAAAAAAAACTGTTTGGCTTTATGTAATAGAGCAACTCATCCTCGCTTCGCTCGGGTTCGTCCCTAGCTTGATTCCCCATACAAACTTTCATCTCCATTTCCACCCCTTAAGGGATGATTTCCGGGAAAAAAATATCCTATGTCTTTCCCAGGGTCTCAAACTATCTTCTTATTAATTGCATTTAAATCGGTTCAGCAGATCCAGAGATTACCCCCTACAACGTTACAAACTCACAAACTTTACCTCTTTATAATATTAGTATAGATAATAATAAAAATAGGTTCAATAAAATAAATTAACTCCTTCAATTTAAAAAAAAAACTTCTTTTTAATTACAAATATGTAACAATTAGAGTAATCCTATTTTAAGTACAAGCGGAAGTGGGAAGTAATGTTAGCAAAATTATAATTGCAGAAGGAAATAATTTGAATGTATGTATTTTATACCGCTAATCTAAATGGGACCAACAAAATACGCAAAACCAGTCGAATGAGTAAACACAAGCCGTTAACTAATGAACGTCATATGTTCTACCGTTATACTGACATGTTCATAACATTCTCTAATACATTAGTAGTAAGGTTTTTACGTAAAATAGCCTGGATTTAAAAAGGTTTTGGATCTACCAACAGACAGATGCCATACCTTTTGTATTAATAACAAGCTAAAATTTTACTAAGCAATTTAAATGTTCACCTATGTATGTTTTTCAGCAATTATTATTAATAATGTTCGATATGTGGTTAAAATTTGACCATAATCACAATTGAAAATTTTGAGGAAAACGTATATAAATAATAGATATAATATGATAGTAATGAATAATTCTCCTATCTTTAGTAAAAAAATAAAAACTTTTGTTTCTAAAATTTTGAATTTTTTTTTAATTTTGAATTTGAATTTTGTTGATAGTATTAAAGCTCGTCAATAATTAAATAAAATAAACAGAGGATAAAAGGCACTAATCAGTTTTGTCTTTGCTTATTTATATATAAATTTATGCCAAAATAGAACCATTTTCATTGTATGCAATGTATTTAAAACTACGAAATTAACAGATAATTAAAAAAAATTACTTAATGGGCTTTATCAATATAAGATAGCAGAATTTTCTATCAATAAACAGATTTAAAAATAAACCTTAGGGGTAAAAAAAAGTTATACAATATTAATATATATATATATATATATATATATATATATATATATATATATATATATATATATATATATATATTAATATTGAATAGACGACAAATCGTTTGTGGTTTTAGAAGCCACAACCTTTGTTTACAATAACATAAACTTTGAGCATTAGTTATTAGGTATTCACTAAATTCACTTTTGTGGTTCTAAGTGAGACTTTCATTTACACGTAATGGAATTACCAAGTTATGACTCATCCTCCTCTACGCATTGAAAGTTTTGCTAACAGAAGCTTTGTTTGGAAGCTTTTTAATATACATATAATATACCCATATATTAATAATACTACCAGTTAAAAATGGAAGTAGAATTATCAAAATTAAATGCAATTTTTAATTTTCAAATATTAGCCTAACAACATGTATTTTTGCTTCGGAATAAGCTCTGTTTTCGTGATAATGTTTCACGTGACATTTAGATTTTAAAAGGTTAACGACCTAACGGCCCTGACCGAAACCGGAATAGCATACTGACCGAATAAATGAAACTAGTTTGCACTCTGAGATTTAGGGGTCTTTATCAAGATTTTATAGTATACGTCTTACGAATGTTTTATATGCAAAATGCATGTATTAATAATTAATTATTATTAATACATGCAAATAAAATACATATGAAGATAAAAAAACGTGTGTGTGTACTTATGTACGAAGTTGTACTTCTTTTACGTAACAGAACGAAAATAGCTAAAGATTTCATCCCGTATGTCACAACTCTCTGTTTGTAAAAGGAATGCAGCTAACTCCATCATGTCGCTTTTTGGCTGTAAAAATTTTACTCTTTTATTTCTTTCCACACATACCAAAAGAAGTATAACTTCCAAAAAATATACCACATTGTAAGATTTTGATATGATTAAGTGCAAAAAAAACCTTTTTTTTTATCACTTAATAATTTCTTACCACATAATATTAAGAATTAAAAAAAGTTCAATTGTAATGAAGATAACTAAATGTCCTAAGTAGCAAATACAAAACATTAGGTAGTTCATTATATACTAGTGATATGTAGAAGTAGCGCAATCGTCTAACATATTAAATATCGTTGAAGTCTTTTGTACTGTAAATCATTTACTACGACAAACTCACATACTAGAGTTCACTAAGTCGTTGAAACATAATCATTATTTACCTTTATATATTAAAAAATCTAAAGGTTTTTGAAACTTTTTATTGATAGAAAAGCTCTTCAACAGCTAATAAACAAAAAAAAGAAAGTTCGCTGATAAACACAGGAGAAGAAGGTACTGAACTGTTGTTTTCTGCCTATTTAATAGATTAAATATGCATAAGTAATAGAATTAAAGTAGCCTCTCTTTTCAGTTAATGTATTTAACTTATGCTAATGCGTTTTTTATTATTCTTGGTCAAGTGGATAAGTAGTATAAAATGAAAATAAAATATCATTATATGTACGCTAGAGTAAACTCTTCTAGCTCTTAATGTCAGAATGTTATTTTGAAGGAAATTCGTTGTAACTTCAAGTTTTTCTACGTTATCAATGTTGCCTATGAGTTTATTAAAAATCTATACTAATATTATAAAGAGGAAAGTTTTTTGTTTGTTTGTTTGCTTAAGCTCCCAAACTACTGGACTGATTGAGACGCAATTTGGTAGGAAGATAGTTTGGGACCCTGGGAAGGAGATAGAATATTTTTTTCTCGGAAATCGTCCTTTAAAGGAGGAAATAACCTAGGAACGAACCCGAGCGAAGCCAGGGCGAGTCGCTAGTATTTAACAAAGTATGGAGCTGTGTAGTTTCTATTATAAAACACCAAGGTAGATAAATATTTTTGAGCTATGAACGCACAAGCTGTAAGCAAAGAAATATGTTTCATAATATGTGTTTGTTGAGAAAGTGACTTGCAATAGAGTAAAAATATAATTTGCTATTATCACAACATTTTAATACGGAACCTTATCTTGAGCTTAAAAATATATAAACCGTGTTATCAATTGACTGATGATTCATTAAAAGATGGAAATATAAAATCCTCTTTATGGCCAACCTACTTTTACTTTTATAGACTTTCTTCTGAGGAGATATCCTTATCTTTCTTTAACTTTTAAAAGTGATAAAATTAATTATTAATAATATTTTTAAGGTACCTATTATGCAGCTAGAATCGCTAGATAATATGATGTTAAAAGTATAGACAATACTTATTTTTTATAGTTTATATAGCTACTTTTAAACATACTACGTTTGTCCAGTGTTCGAAATTAGGGCATAATCATTATTGAACATATATGAATAGAATTTACATATCCATATAAAAAAAATCTATTTCCACTAATTGTTTCAATTTTTTTTTGATTACACTAATGTTCGTATATATATATATATATATATTATTTACTGACGTATCTGATATATATATAAAGCCGCCTATTTTACCTTCTTCTATATTTTGTATATTTTATTTTTCTCTTTCTGGGTGTACAATAAAGAGTAATACATTCATCATCTTAAAGGTAGTCCCATATAAAAACTTCTTAAAAATTTAAGACAAACTATCAATAGAACCCAAATCAATGATTTTTAGATTTTTTGTCTGTTTGTCAGTTTGTCTGTGCGTTTGTGCGCGCTAATCTCAGAAACGGCTTAACCGATTTGGATGCGCTTTTCACTAATATATTGTGTTAAGCTTCACTTAATATTTGGTATTTGTTTTATTTCAATCGGTTTATAAATAAACAAGTTACGTCAATTTAAAGAATCACCTAGGAACGAACCCGAGCGGAGCGAGGGTGAGTCGCCAGTATAATACTAATACAAAAAATACCTAGGAAAGTACCCAAGCCAAGCAAGAATAACTTGCTAGTATTCATTAATGTTACGCGACCATTACGTGGTCTTGATCATAAATAAAACACTGGTCACCGAGACCGTAATCTCGGTCGTGTAAATTCAAATGAAATGAATACTTTAAGCAAATATCGCTATCGCTATATCTCATATGTTAAACCAAAGCAGACCGACCATGACCATTATGTTAATCATATAACAGGAGACGCACGTATCGGAATGCGTTCTCATTTACACTCGATCCACTGGCTTTCCAACTACAGAAAAGGCGACTGAGATTACGCTAGTGGAAGTTTTGAGATTGAAAACTTATACCGCGTTTAGAATTTTATATTATCTACATATTCATGTTTTATAAAAGTATGAGGATTTGTTAGAAAAATCGACAAGTTTTTTTATTAAAATTAATTATTATTCCCAATTAATATAAAATAAAATTAATTATTTTGAATTTTTTTTGTAGCTCAATAAGGGGGGCATAATATATTATTTGGACAACCACGATGCAATGACTGTCGCGGCAAAACCTTTGTTATGAAAATGTGGATATTTCCATACTCTGGATATTCGATAGGTAAACGCAATTGAGGATTTAAAAAGCTAATTAAAAATCTATACACCAGGACTCTTCCATTCTGTTTGGGAGTGGATAATAAATATCTCATTATATGAGGTATAAAATAGTTAAGTTTTTAAATACCTTCTAAATTCTTTGATATTTAAAAAGTAAAAGTAGGAAGCTCTTTCATATACATATATAATAAGATTGTAACTTTTATATAATATAGTAGCGACTCACCTTCGCTCTGCTCGGGTTCGTTTAGTTACCTTTTAAGGTTTATTATAGATTTCTCAAAAATAAGATATTTTCTCGCATTAAAAAGTATCTATCCTATATCATCATACCAAATTTCATCAAAATCTGTCCAGTGGTTTTCTCGTGATGTTCCCAGACAGACAGACAAAAATTATAAAAACTATTCGACCTGTGTATCGATAATAGTGACTATTTTAATAAGATTTTCCAAAAAAATATTTAATGTACAAACTCGACTCTGTTAGAATTTTATTATATGTATAGATTATAGACAGACACTCACTTCATCATTCGGGATATTACTTCAACGAAAATTTTTAGTGTTTTCCAAAAATTAAAATGTTGAAAAAAATGAAATCTAGAAAAAATATTAAAAAATAATAATTTTGTGTGTTTATTGAAACCAAGATTGTATTCACTCGATGATTGCAAAAATTTAAAATTCTTGAGTTCTAAGTTACCTAACGATTTGGTCTAGAACGGAAGCAATAAATAGTAATTATATTGGTGTTAGTACATGCTTATTATTGGTGAATGGAGATATTCGGTATATACATCGTTTTTTGGAACATTTCATATGAAAATTAAAAACAATGTGGGGCAAGCAACTTAAATAAGCCGTATGCCTCCATTGTAGATTTATAACTTCCATACGGGAACAGAAACTAATTTACACCAAGTTAGGCTATACTGCTTTACCAAAGTACTTGTTAACTTGAAAAACTAGAAGGCTCTGTATTAGAAATTATTTAACTATGTATTTGAATTTAAATCCTAAATATACTGTTTGGCTTTATTTGTTGGTTTGTTCTAAAAATCTTTAAGAATATATTTTATTATAAAATGTTTTGAAATTTACTCCAAGATATGAGCAACTTTAATATGAAATACCATTCAAATTCGTTAAACCGTTACAGTGTAAAGAAGTAACAAACACATTCATCATAAACTTTTGTATAAATACAAATACCCGTGTGATTTTTTATGTACAGATATGTAATACTACTAGCAGAACCCGCGGCTTCGCTCGCGCTAAAACTACAAAAAATACTCTAAACAGGTAAGTTTATAACAAACTTTCATCCCCTATTTTACCCCTTTATGGGATGAATTTCGAAAAATGCTAAAACTATAACTAACGTATATTACATTATATAAAAGTTACGATCTTATTATGTTTATGAAAGAGCTTCCCACTTTTACTTTATAAATATAAAATAATTAGGAAAGTATTTAAAGACTATTATATACACTCCCAAACATATTTAATTGTATCGAAGAGCATTAATACCAAGTTTCAAGTAATTCTGATCTTAAATATTTTTTGGGTTATATTATAACGTGTTTTCCAGTGGGAATGAGATAATCTATCACGGTAAAATATAGCCTATGTCACTCTCCAGTCGTCCAACTATCTCCACATAAAAAATCACACCATTTTATCGTTCTGTTTCGACGTGAAAGAAGGACAAACAAACACACTTTCACATTTATAATATTAGTATGGACTCAAAGAGGTCATAAATTACATAGATACACGTGTGAAGTCACAGGTGGGCTAAATACTAAACAACATGATTGTACATAACAAACGCCCATACATGTTGTCATAGTAATAGCAGAGTGTTTCGCGGAAACGCTTTCCAGCTTATGTCACACCATGGTTCTGACCACCATAAGTATACCTATGCTTTATGTTACGCTTTATTAATTTCCTTCGAAATATTATTGCTGTGTTACAAAATGTGTTTCCTGTGAAATTGTTACTTAAATGGTTTGATATGTAAAAATAATAGGTATGTTTTTGTGTGACCCTGTAATATAAAGAAAATTTTTTCGTTTGTTTGTAAGTAAAGTGTATTTTTTGGACCAATCAACTAGGGGCTTTGGGAAGATGAATATAATAATCGTTGAAGAATAAAATTTTTTTTTTGGAAAAAGTCATTATTCTATGGCATGATTCTATGAAATAATTATTTTTATCATTTCAATACAATCTTTCAAATTTTATTCTTCAGTTGTTTTAGAATGGCATCTCGTCTAAGCTTCCTGATTCTAAAATTTCCTTAACTAGTGATATACATTATTTGATTTTTTGAAGTTGATGAATAACTACTTTTGGCACTTAAGAAAAAAAAATGTACGATGCGCGCGCACATCGACAGCTATAAAGCGACATGATGAAGTTAGCTGCATTATTTTTACAAACAGAGAGTTGTGACATACGGGATGAAATCTTTAGCAATTTATGTGCTGTTAAGCCAAATAAGTATAACTTCTAACGTGCGTACGTACATAAGCGTACACACACAAGTTTTTTTTTAAATTAATTATCTTATAATAAGTTTAAGAGACTAATGTCTATTGCATAAAAACAAAAAAATCATGAATCATTTGAAAAACGAGTAAAGTAAGCAATCTTATTTTACATTTCTTGTGAGATTCTTATTGACCGACTTTATAAAAAAGAGGACGTACTCAATTCGAGTGTATGTTGTTTTGTGTGTATGTTACACGATATCTTCAAAAATTGTGAGCAAATTTTAATGTAGTTCTTTTTTAAATGGGTTATATTATCTTATAAGGATATTCTCATATACTCGTGTACTTAAAAAAACATTATTTCCTAAATGCGGAATAATTACATTAAAAATAATTTTTTATACAACTCTTTTAGTTATTTTTTTTAAATAAAAGTAACAGATAAAAAATGGGCACAGCCTCTTATTTCAATAAAAAAAACTACCTAAACACTTAAGCTGTGTAACGCAAGTTTGTTTACAAAACTCATTAACTTACGCAAAACACCATTTCAGAAAACTTTTACAACGAACTTGTGAATACTCACAAGGATGTTAAAATTCAAAATAAACAATCAAGTCCAGTACATAGTAAGAAAAATAACTGAATTTTAGTTCATATTTTATTTCATTAAAGTATAGTTAAGTTAGAAATCTACTGCTAAAAACATTTATTGATTTACCTCGACACTTACAAGGAATAACATTGTAACCCGTTATTGAAATTAATAATATGATAAATAGAAATAATTCACGCTTCTATTATAAATGCAAAAGTGTGTGTGTGGGTATGTTTGTTACACAGACTATAGCCTATAGTATCACATAGGCTTGATTAGAACTGCTAGCGACGCCCTCGAGTGAATTTATGATAAAAAAACGCGGGTGAAGTCGCGAGCTGACATTAGTTTGGTATAGTTGTTAGGATATATTTTGTTATTATTTAAAAATCAGGCCACTCAACTAGGTTGTTAGAACAAAGCCAGTGTTTAAGGCGTTGTTCCACATTCCGTACAATTCGTCAAGCAACGGGACTAGCGATCACGAGTTGACAACAATTGATTCATATACTAAATTAGCCATTAGTAGAAAGAAAATATAGCTTTGGCGAAGGAAGATAGTTTTTTCCACTTCTGAATAGAGTAAATATTGATAAAAAGTACATATGTTGGTCTTAATTAATTACTAGCAACTCACTCTCGCTTCGCTTCGAGTTTGTCCCTAGACAAAAACAAATCTAACCCACGGGAACCGTACATTTTTCCGGGATAAAAATTATCTATGTGCTATTATGTGTATTTGAAAAAGAAATCTAAAAGAAAAAGATAAATAAGTTAATATGAAATCTAACATATTAGCAATATTTGAAAATTGTTTGAAATAAAGCAACAAGAAATTTAATATTATAAATTATAATATACCTTAAAGAATTAAGAAATTTTGGCTATTATTATTTTTAATTTTTATAGCACAAAACATAAATCTATATTAAAACAACTATACAGTTTACTGTGTATTTTAAGTTTTATAATAAGCTATAAAGCTAAAAACTAATTTGACTTGAAAGTGATTACAAAATATATACTAATATCTCAAGTATATAGTCTAAGAGCCTGAGCGAAAGTAACCCTAATATCAGGAAACACAACACTTGCCACAGACCTAGAACGTATAGAGATGCCACTTTCACCTACTTTATCAAAGGTAAGCTTAGTTACAATAAAGGAATATAAGGTTGCTTTTTAATATGCAAAGAATATTTGATTTTAAATATTTATATAGCTGTTTATTCAAAACGTATAGCTCTAGTTTAATAATGTAGTATAATTAAGAATAAAACTCGGTAAAATCAAATACATAAAAGCTATTAAAAAATACTTTCTTAGATTAACGCGAATATTTGACATTTTAAATAAAACTATCTTTTCGTATTTATTTTATTTTGTTTTTTGGTTCCCTCCTATTCAACCAAACCATAAATCTTGTACTAATACGCTAGTGTAACGTATAAGAAATATTACTAAAATTATTTAGACCGAAAATAAGACTAGAATAATTTAAATAAAATCATTAAATTAATTAATGTAAGTAGAGTACAAACAGTATAAAGAAGTAAAGTCTGTGAGTTTGTGACTTTGTAGGGGGTAATCTCTGGATCTACTGAACCGATTTAGATGAAATTTGCTAAAAAGATAGTTTGAGACCCTGGGAAGGACATAGAATAATTTTGATCCCGAAAATCATCATTTAATAAGAAAAGTAAAAATGGGGATAAAAGTTTGTATTGGGAACCAAGTCAGGGACGAACCAGAGCGAAGCGAGGGTGAGTCGCTAAGTATAAGGTATAAAAAAAAATTACTAAAATTATTTTTGACCGAAGGTAAGACAAGAATAATTCAAATAAAATCATTAAATTAATTAATGTAAGTAGAGGCCAAACAGTATTTATTTCGCAAAGAGAAATCTCAACATATTACATGCAATTAGTGGAAGGTCTATGTTAATTTACTATGTCAGTGAGTGTTATTAATGGTTGAATGGAAAGAAATGTAGGTGACCTATAACGTTTTTGTATGAATTATTTACGTATAATACGTTTTTGTTATGGTGTATGATTATAGGTATATTAGAAAGGCTTTTGATGACCACCATAGCGGTGGAATATATGACTGACATGTATACTATATCAATGTCTAACTCAATAAAGTAAGTACATAGTAGTTGAAATTAGACCAAAATCATGGAAAATTTAAGGAAAATTTATATTAACAGAATTTACTTATCGACATAAAAAAATCACTGTTTCCGAAATATTTTATTGTTACATTAAAGCTCTTCAATAGCTACTAAACAAAAAAAGAAAGTCGGTTGACAAACAAAGGAGAAAAAGGTACTGAACTGGTCTTTGTCTATTTATATGTATATATAAGTCCATAATAGTCAAAACTATAATATAATTCTTTTTACTAAAACCTCTTTATACACAAACTTCAAAAGTATAAACTTTAAATTTGTTTTTTTTTAATTTATATTAAGTATATTTTTTTAAGTATAATAGAGATCACGTAACATACGCATAAAAATAAACAGCCAAATAGAATAACTCTTCATTTTTGAAATCGACAAAAAAATTTAAAACTTTGTATAATTTGAATAAAAATTAACATAAATCATACATTTATTTAACATTGATATAACCTTTATGGTAATAGTAAGAAAAGAGACGGTGGTCATCGCTCTTTAAGTCTAATTAAACACGCACCATCTTGAATCTCTTAGTAAATATCATACATAATATATCTATTATCACAATGATTTATGTCGTATAGAAGACTGTTCTTTCAGTCCCACAAGAAATATGTATAATAAATAAAAAGGTTTTAGATTATCAGAATGTAAACTTTAATATGAATTTTGTCGTTTAGTTACTTTAACGCTCTGTAGATTCAAAATTTTATTTTCCAAATTGATTTTATTTCGAAATTTTGGATAACTCTATATTTTTGTTATGTTTTATTATATTATTTTCATATTGAATTTAACTAACATCTTTGTACGTGTATATTTTGTTGCATTTCCGTTTTCATACATTAACCAACTCTTACACTTTAATATTAAGATTAAAACAAATAATAAAAATGGAAGTGTTTTATGAGTGGATTGTTTTTAGAATTTTAGTCGTTTTGTCTGTCTGTCTGTTACCTCATCACGAGAAAACCATTTGAAAGATTTTGATGAAATTTGGTATGATGATAGCTGGTCATCCGGGTCAACATATAGGATACTTTTTACTGCGGGAAAATATGTCATCTCTGAGAAATCTATACTAAGCATTAAAACGTAACTAGGGACGAACCCGAGCGGAGCGAGGGTGAGACGCTAGTACATAATAAGTTGTACAATAAAAAATACGCAAAAATCAACTAAGCCATGAATCGCGCGTGAAAACTAAAAGGAAAATAAAAAATCACGTGACTCCATAAATACACAAAAATTCCATCAAAATTGATCAAGTCAGGGCAGAGAAGTAACTAGAATGTACTCAAATGATATACACAAAGATATACTATATGTTTTTACATATGTATATCTAAATTTAACCTAATTTTGAACTTTTGTAAATCGATTTTAATTGGTCATTGATAATTTACAAAAATATATATAGGTATATATATATTGTGTGACCTTACATAAATATGGTTTAATAACGTATGGGAATGCTTAAGTTAGTACCACTTTGTTGTTTACTATGTAATAGGGAAAATGCAGAATGCATCAAAGCTTGCTTGGCATGTTTACTTCGTACGTTCTAGAAATACTGAGAGCTTAGACGAGATGCCACTCCACAATCACTGAAGTATAGTTTAGAAAATTGTATTAAAATGATTTACGTTTAGTATAAGTTTCTCAGAGATGATATATTTTGCCGCAGTAAAAAGTATCCTATATATTGACCCGGTTAACAAGCTATCATCATCATATCAAATTTCATCAAAATCTGTTCAGTAGCTTTCTCGTGATGCATTCCCAAGCAGACGGACAGACAAAAATTCTAAAATCTATAAATTCGGCCTCTATATTGATAATAATGACTATTTCAATAAGATTTTCCAAAAGATATTTTTAATTTACAGATTCGACTCAGTTACTCGTAGATATTCGTTTTTTTATTTCTATTCATGAAAGAATGTTGAATGACATCTTCTCTTAGCCACCAATTTTGTTTTTATAATTATTTTATATTCATAACGCTAAGTAATTTGTTTTAGCGTTCACATATTATTATTATTTATTTTATTGTCAGTAAGTGTATATCTTCATTTATATCAGCCATACAAAATTAATATAAAACTGTATTGGAATATTATATACTTAGATTTTTTTATTAGAAAGTTAAGCCATTTTTGATAAAACTTCCAAATTTTAAAGTTTGAAAATTAGATTTTAGATGTTTACTAACAGTTTTTTTGAACTAACTATTTGTTCCTAGTATTGCTTGTGCATGAAAATACAATATAATAAAAGTCGATATACGTATTCCCGACGATGTTCTCATTCTCAAAATCATGAAAATGATGAAAATAAAGAAAATTTCATTGGAATTTGTATGAAAAAGGCATTCTAACACACTAAATTTTTAACTTACCGTTATAATACCCGTTCAAGCACACACGCGTTTAACTCAAGATACACGATGCAACTGATGGCTCTACGGACAACGGTATATCGGTCTACTTCCGATGTGGTTTTTCTTCGATTATTTACACCATACGATAAGATTGTCTTACGATTTTACAATATACGATTATTTATATTACCTCATTTACTTCTAATACTATGAATTAAGGAAGAAATGTAGGTCAATTTCCTTATTAATAATCGAACACGTCATTATACTACTTATGTGTAAAATTGAAGTGCTTGTGAGTTATTATATACGGTTTTATAAGAGGGTCCCAAAATATGTTTCTCATTTCTAAAGCTTTTAAGTATTGCTAGATGTTTTTTTTGTTAAAATTCGTTTGTAGGTTATTTCTATATGGTAAACGATCTATAGAAGATAACTCATCTTGGAAATGATGTGATCACCTCCAGGCTATTTAGATGATGGAGAAATACGGTAATTTATAATTTTACTAGCGTCTTACAATCGCTTCGCTCGGGTTCGCCCCTAGGTAAGTTTTGAATTAAAACTGATATAGTATGATATCCTTAAGGGATAGACATATACCATTGCGGACTTTCTGTAGACCTATATAAGATACACAATTCCGCCATACATTATTTTGTTAAATCTCAAAGGATTTAGGCAGCTTTCGTTAAAAGCTCACAGACGGTTTATTTTTTTCCGGCACCTCCAACAAATATTGTTATATTTTAGCCAATATAAACAAAAACATAACAAATTATGTATCAAAACCTTCCTCAAAAATCACTATACATTGGTGAAAACAGTATGAAAATCGGTGCAGTAGTTTTTAAGATTATCGCGACCAGACAGACAGACGCGGCGGAGGATTTTGTTTTGTAACATGTAGTGATTAAAAAGAGGAAGTACCGCTTATTTTTTTGTCCGTTCGTCTCAAGATTAAGCCTTTTTCTTTCCAAATACATGTATACTCATAACGTTTAGTAAAAAATTGTAATCCTATCCTACCAATGCGAAGCAGTGGTAGCCCAGTGGTAACGCGCTCGCTTGGGAAACCGAATGAAGCGCGTTCCTTTGAGGATAAATATTATAGAAATAAAAACCAACTACGCCAAAAGCGAACTAAAAAGATGAAAACAAGTTAACAAAGCAACATTCGTATTATGAGATGTATAAATGTCTCCGTCTACATTTTTGCATGTTTTTTATAATATATATTTTTTTAGTTTGAAATATGATATATGGAGTTTTCTTTGTTAGTTTGTTATACCAGGTTTTTAAAATTTAAAGGTTGTATATATATGAATGATTGCCTCTTTAAAATCTTCATTTTAATGCTCCACTTGATAAGATCCGAGGAACAAACTTTTAAAGCCAAGATTTTCCATTTTAAATGTTAATTATATTCATATGCTTATAACGCGTTATCAAGACGAATCTTATAACGAATAAATCATCGAAATCGGTTAAGCTGTTTAATAATTACGAGGGAATATCGGAATCGGACATACAGGTCAGGTCAAACACATAACCCTCATTTGGGCTTCGCCGCAGTCGGGTAAAAAGTAGCCTTAATATGTTTCTCGCCATCAACGAATAGAAAGATCAAAATTCTTTAAACATTTTTCGGGGTTTGGTTAAAATAGCTATATTAATTTAATTTAAGAAAGGTCATTTCGAAGCCACTTCTATTATATTCGTTAGTGGATGAGAATACCGTCGAGACTAATCAAAAGAACATAGGTTCGATTCCGATGATGGAACATTGCTTGTACTAACGGCACTACTTAGTAATACAGGTCCTAATAGTAATAAAGGCAGATTGGAGTGCGGAATTACTATATACATTCAGAAAGGATCTTGAAGTAAAAATACTCCTATGATGATAAAAACATAGATTTAAAGTAACATGAACGCGTATTACGAGTATATCAGTTGATTTACAGCTTTATAGGTGAAGGTAATCATCATGAGGAAACCTGCACGTCTGAGAGAACTAGCAAGTTTTCGAAAGACATGTGAAGTCCACCAACCCGCACTTGGCCAGCGTGGTGGGCTATGGCCTGATCCCCCTCGAATTTCTTAGAACTAGAACACTTGCCCGGATTCACTCCATACTTTTTTATCCTAATAAATCTATTAGTATAAAAAAGGACAATATATTAGATTTCTTTCCAGGTCTAAAACAACTTTACAAAGTTTCATTGCAATGGGATGAGTATTTAAAGTAAGCATTCGTAAGCTTATGTATAATTAGTTTTCTTGCTGCTACACTCGCATAAATATATTGTATAATGCGGGAATATTCCATTTTATGACATTTTCTATGGCAATCTGTTGAAGTGTAGACGTTAGTGTATTTTAGTGCCATTAAGTGAGTAGCGAGTTATTGTAAAATAGTTAGCATATAAATTATTTTCGCTTACAAATATTTGTGTCATTTTTTTTAAATAATCAATAATAAAAAAAATATAAATTTCCACAAAATATATTTAAAAATTTTATTAATATAATTTTTACGTATTTAACTATATATTTTTTTGTTTTTTTTTTTTTTTAATTATTGTGAAATGAACTGCGGATACGTATATAAAATATTTGTAAGTGCTATCAAATAAATTGATTCAATTCAATTCTTTGTCACTTGGCTTATAGGCGTGCTAATAAATTGATAAGAACCATGGATGACAAAATTATAAATATGAATATGAAATAAAAATAATGAATTAATAATAAAACTTTATATAGCGACATCTATATTATTATGAGCGAATTAAGCAGTAATAATATCAGACATCGCCGTCATTTCTTGACAGATGCTTATTATTTTCAATAGATGGCGCAGCTTGTCTATTGTTGTAGTTAAAATTGTTATTTTAAAAAATTTCCATTAAATAGAAGTATTTGCATTCCATAAATGTAATAGAAAAACTAACATTTACTTTTAGGGGACACTATGATTAGGTGCTAAAATTTTGGTCTACCAACTCTAAGGGGATAATGAAAAAAAATCAAATGAGTGTCAATAGATGGTGACATGGTTTTATTTTCTATGTAAATATTGTTTACAAAATATAATGATACAGTTATTACTTTGTCACACGGTCAAAGGGCGACCGTTCATTAAAAAAAATTAAAAATGAATATCAACAGACAAAACAGTTCAATAATAACTTTTTCTCCTGTTTGTCAACCGATTTTCTTCTTTTTTTGTTTAGTAGCGTTAGTGTTACCACAGATCATATAATACTATACTAGGTGTTACCAATAAAAAAAAATGGAAACAGTTTTTGAAGTAAAAATTCTTTAGGCGTGACTGAGGGGGTAAGTAAGCCAATAAATACATTGGAAAAATGAGTGTCACGGAAGTGAGAGTCAAATTTATTATTAATAATTAAAAAATATATTATATTTATATTTATATTATGGAATACCTAATACTTGCAGACTACTTGATCACTCTAATTGAAACACCACTTGAGTATCGAACACTGTATTAAAGACAATTTTATAAAATTTACAACAGACATATGTATTTTAAAGAAAACATCTTGCCAGCGTAATTCAGAAATGAGGCAACCTACTAGTAGCGCCATCTCTTGGCAGGAATCGGAACTAAACCCGACATGCCGCCCACCAAGAACTCTCAGTTCTTAATTGTAGCAGGCCGCCCACCATCTCTCATCTCTGAGTCTCCATCATGATTTTGGCAAGGGAATCAATTTAGAAACCGGCCGCTTTAGAGTCGAATCCTTACATTTGACAGTAACAACTCTCACTAGTCCATCAGGACCTACGTGCTTGTTCAGTACCCGAGCCAGTAACCACTTTGTAGGCGGTAAATCATCCTTTAAAATGACTACGTCACCTACATCAACTGTACCGGTTGTGTTTTGCCATTTGTGCCGTTGCTGCAAAGTGTGTAAGTATTCTTTTGACCATCGTCGCCAGAAGTGTGTCATCATTCGCTGTATTAATCTCCATCTGTTTACTGGGCTAATGTGTTCCATTATGTCATGATTTTCCGGCAAAGTAATTAAAGGTTCCCCAACGAGGAAATGTGCTGGTGTTAAAGGAGCAATATTATCTGGGTAATCATTCAACTGACATAAGGGACGAGAATTGAGGCAAGCCTCAATTTGAGTAAGTAACGTTGTCATTTCCTCAAATGTCAATGTCGCATTTCCGATAGTTTTAAGTAAGTGTGTCTTTACTGATTTAATTCCAGATTCCCAAAGTCCTCCAAAATTTGGTGTTTTCGGAGGGATGAAATGCCAAGATGTTCCGTCATTACACAGTAACTCCGTGACCTCTTTCATGATACTGTTCATACTTTCCTTTAACATTTTTGACAACTCTTTTGCCGCTCCTACGAAATTTAAGCCATTGTCACTATACAAATCCGAACAGTGACCACGACGAGACACAAATCGTCTATATGCCGCAATAAAGCCTTGTGTTGTCAAGTCGCTTACAGCCTCCAAGTGGATTGCCTTTGTTTTCATACAAATAAACAGACAAATATATCCTTTGTATGACTTCTGTCCTCTGCCCTTTGAAACTCGCATTTGTATGGGGCCAGCAAAATCCACTCCACTTGTTTCAAATGCTCGTCCTGGACTAACACGTACTTCTGGCAGTTGTCCCATCTTTGATTGTATACTAGTACCTCGGTGTTTCAGACATACCACGCATTGCCGATAACATTTTTTTGTTAACTGTTTTAGACCGATGATCCAGTATCGACTTCTCAAATAATTCATCATCAAAGCCACACCACCATGTAGAAGTCTTAGATGAGCATCTTTAACTATTAAATTGGTAAGGTAAGTATTATTAGGAATTATTATTGGATGTTTATAGCCATCAGACAGATGAGAAGCTTGAATTCTTCCACCAACCCGTAGAAGACCATCCCCATCCAGGTAAGGAGACAACAAAAATAATTTGCTTTTTCTTTTTATATTTTGCTTTTGTATTATATCATGTATTTCTTCTGAAAATTCTTGCTGTTGTATAATTTTAATGCATGTATATAATGTTTTTCTCAATTCTTCACTTGTTAAATAATTTTGTTTATCTTTAATATCTCTTTTTGTTTTCAGGTGCAGAAATCGTCGACAGTAGCTGAGTACGCGTATCATCCTGGTAAGTGTAGAAAATCTTTCCCATATAAATTCTGATTTATTGCAAAAAAATGTGTTCGCGTGAGATTTTCTTTCTTCCATATTTGTTTTTGGTATAACTAATTTAACTGATTTTTTAGTTTCCAGGCTAAGCCAAGCAGGACCTTTCCACCACAACTGTTTATATTTAAGCTCAGCTGGATTTACTCCGCGTGATGCAAAATCAGCGGGGTTGTCCTCCGAAGCAACATGGCTCCAACAGTCATTATTTAATCTAGTTTGTACTTCCGAGACTCGGTTTGCAACGAAGGTTTGCCATCTGGTAGGTTGCGCTTCAATCCAGGCTAACACAACCATAGAGTCTGAGTAAGCAAATATGTTGTTTTTATGTATGTTTAATACCTTTGCAGATTCTGAGAGCAGCCTTGAAAGAAGAACTGCTGCGCATAATTCCAAGCGTGCAATTGAAATTTGCTTTAAAGGTGCCACCTTTGTCTTACTTTCCAGTATCTTCAAACGTATATTATTCTTACTAATTACCTTTACATAAACAACAGCAGCTTATGCAGAAGTGGATGCATCGGCGAACCCATGTAATTCAATCTTTTCTACTTCCGGATGAGTATAAATCCATCTACCTAATTGTATTTTTTCCAATTCTGGTAATTCTTTTCTATAAGATAACCATTCCTCTTTCAGGTTAATCGGTACCTCTTCATCCCATCCACATGTACAAAGCCAAAGTTTTTGAATAAGAATTTTTGCTTTTATTATTACTGGAGATAGCCATCCGAAAGGATCAAACAAACGAGCCACCTCGGAGAGAATAGTACGTTTTGTTATTGGTTTTCTAAGATCAGGTAAGTTTATGTAAAATTTAAATTTTTCGTCTATTCTATCCCACGAAAGTCCCAGTATTTTAATCACTTTGTCAAATTTAATTTCTAACGGTTTTAAATTAGGATTTTTCTGTGTTATTTTATTAAGTACTTCCTCGCTGTTGCTTGACCACTTTTGTAACTCAAATCCAGCGCATTTTAGTAAGTCATTTACTTGATTATAAATTTCCATAGCTTGGTCTACATCATTAGCTCCGCACATTAAGTCATCCATATAAAAGGCATTTTTTATTATTGGTTCAGCCAAAGGAAATCTATGGCCTTCATCTTCACTTACTTGATAAAGCGTGCGTACGGCTAAGAAAGGAGCCGCCGCAGTACCAAACGTAACAGTCAGTAATTTATATGATGCTAGATCTTCATGAGGACTTTCTCTCCATACGATTCTTTGATAGTCAGCATGTTTTTCTGTAATTAATATTTGACGATACATTTTTATAATATCACTGACTAAGGCAATTTTAAATGTTCTCCACTCCATCATCAAAGTGCGTAAGTCCCTTTGTATTACTGGTCCTGTTAACATCATATCATTTAATGAGAATCCCTTAGATCCCTTTGCAGAAGCATCGAAAACAACACGTAATTTTGTTGTGTCTTTATCATCTCTCAAGACCGCATGATGCGGTAAATATATAGCATTATTGTTTTCTTCGTTAGTTTTTACCATATGTCCTAGAATCAAATACTCATTAATTACTTTACTATATTCTTCTTTCAGTGATACATCATATTTAAATTTTCTTTCAAGTTGTAAAAATCTAGATGTTGCTATTTCTTTAGTTTTACCACACTTTTCTACAGGTTCTATATCTTCTTTAAATGGTAAATGTACTTGATATCTACCAGATTTTGTTCTTAATGTTGTTTTTTTATAGATATCCTCACACATCTTTTCTTCTTTAGTCATTTTACGTTCAGTGGTGAGTACTTCATTTTCAATTTCCCAAAATTTCTTTAGCAATTCGCTATCATACATACATACATGTAAACTAATTGTTTGTTTTTGTTTTTCAGGGTTTGTATCGCTAGTATCACCAGATAGAATCCAGCCTAGGTATGTTGATTGTGCTATAATGGACCCAGATGGACTCTTCAGCAAACCGACATCTATGATTTTACTATAAATTTCAGCTCCTAACAATATTTGTATTTTGTTCGGGATATTAAACCCAGGATCTGCTAGTGCTATGTTTTCTAACTCAGGCCAGCTAGACATCAAAATTTGCTGTGTTGGCAAGTAGGTTGTAATATTACGTAAAACGTACGCCTTGACTTTAAGAGTAAAGTTTGTTTTAATTTTCGATGTAAGTTTGACTTCCACCATATACTTAGTTTGAAGTTGATTTCCTCCACTCAATCCAGTGACCACGCCGTTGATTTTCTCTCGTTTCAAGCCCAAGGTTTGAACAAGATCTTCTGACACGAACGAGGCCTGAGATCCTTGGTCAATGAGAGCACGGTAGGTGTGTCTATTACCATGACTCGAGGTCACATCCACCAGTGCGGTTGCTAATAAAATTTGACCAGGTTCTTTTGTAAAATGTGATACTATGTTCGTTTGGTCTTTCTGACTTTCTTCTTTTACAGGTTCTTTTCTTTCAGGGTGCAATAAAGAATGATGTTTCTTCTGGCAAACACGACAAGATGTATTTCGCAGACATTTACTTGCTGAGTGGTTTGGTATAAGACAATTGAAACAAAGATTATGTTTTTGTACAAATTCCGATCTATCTTTGTAGCTTAGCTTTCCGAACTGCTTGCATTGGTAGATGTAATGACTTCCCTTGCAGTATGAACATGAGGATGTATTGTTATCGAATGATGTATGAAATGAGCGATTTCTAACTGTTTTTGAAGAGTATTCTATCATCTCAAGTGAACGAAATCTTGTTTCTAAAATTGTTGTAATTTGTCAAATGGCGGGAAATCATCATCTAAGGAAATATGCTGCTCCCAAAGTCGATGACTTTCAGAATCTAGTTTGGTGACTGTTATATAAATTATGATAGCACTCCATGCTTGCGTCGGTAATCCTAGATTGTTCAAAGCATTCAGACATTCAACAGTTGTATCAATTAGTTGTCTTATACTTGTTGCAGATTCAGAGGTGATACTTTTTAAGTTAAACAATTTTTTGAAAATACTATTTGATAGGTATCTCTTGTTGTTGTATCTGTTTTTTAAAGTTGACCACGCTTGTTCATAATTCTGACTAGTTATAGATATACTCCTCAACAATTGTTCCGCTTCACCCGTCACAGATGATTTGAGGTAATGTAGCTTCTGTACGTCGTCCAGGTGTTTGTTTGTATGGATAAGAGAATTGAATAAATCATGAAACGACGGCCAATCGGTGTATTTGCCAGAAAATATGGGTATTTTTATTGTCGGTAAGTTAATTTCGGTAGTTTTATGTTGTCTTTCTGCTGGTTGTATTTCACTCTTGGGTGCATTTTTCTTAAGTTCATTTTTTAATTCACCTTTGTATTCAATATATAACTCCTCACATTGATTATACATATCCTCAGAAAAATATTTAAAATCATTTTTATTTTCCTTCTTGACATATGATATAAGTTGATCATGACCAGATTTAAATGCTTGCCATGTCTCTTCTAAAGCTTCCAAACGCGTTTCGAGATAACTTAAAGTAATTCTTTGTTTTGGAGATTTGTTAAAGTTTCGTTTTCCTTTACATATTTGATCCAATTTCTCTTCTTGAACATTAATCAATTTATATATTGCTTCCATTTTTAATATTTAATTAAATTTCCAAATTTGAAAAAAAGTAAAGTTTTTTAATTTTATTTTAGTTATAAATTTGTTAAAGTCCAAAATTCACTGTTATATATTAAGTCCAAATCACTAAATTTTTTCGAAGTGTTTTAATGTAAGAAATTTTCTAAGTCCAAATTTACTATATTTTTTCTAAGTGTTATACTGTATAAAATTTTTAAGTCCACATTCACTGAATTTGTTTAAGTCCCAACTAAGTATGCAATTTATTGTAAGTCCGAAACACACTGATTTTATTCTAAGTCCTTATAGTTCCAACTAAATTATAAAGTTCACTGCACTTAAGATATAAAGTTCAATTTACTTACAGTTTTATGAAGTCCAATTTTACCTTTAACCACTATTGCTTACACAGTACACTTCACTATTTCACCGAGTTCCTATTTATCCGAGTTCGAAGGACCACTATGGAATACCTAATACTTGCCGACTACTTGATCACTCTAATTGAAACACCACTTGAGTATCGAACACTGTATTAAAGACAATTTTATAAAATTTACAACAGACATATGTATTTTAAAGAAAACATCTTGCCAGCGTGATTCAGAAATGAGGCAACCTACTAGTAGCGCCATCTCTTGGCAGGAATCGGAACTAAACCCGACATATTAATTATTATGTATAAAATATATATTTATTATTAATAATTTTATAATAGTTCTTACTAATAAAACTTTTAATTTATTACTAATATAAAAAATATATTATTTAGATAAGAATTTATTACTGTGGGATGAATGTGCATAAATTAAATAAAACCTATTATGACTAATTGTTGCCACGGCAACCGTTGTTATTGTCTGACAAATAATATATATTATTTTGTTTGCGTATATGATATTTTATAAATATATTTTTAATTATTGATAATATATTTAAATTTTTAATTGGTTGTAATATGCCTAATATCCCATATTTTTAATTATTGATTTGTTTTAATTTAATTCCGATATTTGGCCAAAGAAGTTTTACTTGACCACGCGTAAAGGTTACGTGCATCCATTTTTTTTTCTAAATAAGTAAATTTATACCCAGTGGACAAAATTATAGTTGAATTTTGACCACTGGGTGATCACTAATTTATATAAATAGGTATAAACTTAAGTCATTATATACCTATATTAACTTATAGAACAAAAACATCTCATAATTCCATACTACAGTTATATTATAAAAACGTTAATGACTTACCTAGTAACATATTTCTCCAATCTTCTGAATATCCATGTTATTTACATTCTACGCAATCGCTATCGAAGGTTTCTGTTGATCTCGAGTGATACGAATCTTTGTTTACCAAACTATACTATCGGCGTGAGCGTTCTTCGCTAATCACTTTTCCTTTTATATATTGAATGCTGGTCTGTTTGTTTGTACTTTCAATTTGACGTTACAAAACGAATCTATTGATGCTTCAAGTTTTTATTATATAGGGCTTTGTTAGAGAAATTTCGATGGGATATCGCCTCCACTGTTTTTCGAGTTGGAACGATAGTTTAATAGTGAAAATTACGTAAAATTAAGTTTCTAGTATGTAAATTCTTCAATAATTACACACTTTACCACCACTCGGGTAATTTATCTTGATCTTATTAAAGCTTGACCAATAATGTGGTAAAAGTTAGAAACTCGGTGATTTGTTCTTCTAATTTGCGTTTTTCTCGATGTATGTGATCTGAAATAAATATATGAATTAGTTTCACTTTCATTTAGTCAGAAACGATGTATAACGGTGACATTATATGCTTATGGTAATTTTTATATGTATACTAGCAGAACACACAAAAAAACTCTTTGGCTTTATGTTATACAGTCTGTATCTATTTATATAACATTGCTCATACAAAAATACCAAAATCGCTATTAAAAAATGGGGGGTGGGGGTAGGAAGGGGAAAAATAGTTCACGACCTATTCTCATACCCACCAAATATATTAAAAAATTGTTATTATTATTATCGTAGGTAATCTAAACGTTATTCCTATATAACTATAATCATTTTTCATTCCAAAAACTCAAAGTTTTCCCAGTACTGAGCTTAAAACGTATCGATTAACAAAAGTTTTTTTATTAATATCATATTAATCGGCGAGTTAAAGGAGATTCTTTAAGGATATGTATAGTTCGAGATATCCATACTATACATACATTCGAATATACAAAAAAAAAACAGTCCATGTCCATGTAAGGTCAGTCAATTTTTTTCAATAATACTATAATTAAAAAAAACAGTAATGAAATTTAATTATATTATCAAACTCAATTACATACAAAAACAAAGAATGTCTATAACTCAATTTATATGAACTAAACAGTCTTACTCATTTAGTAACTGACCTAGTTATAAATATTTGTGTCATACTAGTTCTTGCCCGCGGTTTTACTTGCGTAATAAGTGGAACGAGGATCAAGGGTAACCTACGCCTGATCCCAGGCTATAGATTGCATCTATATCTTTGCCAAATTTTATCGAAATCTGTTCAGCGGCTTAAGCATTAAAAGGTGACAGACACACACATTTATATATTAGTATGAATTATGTAAACAACGAGTTGAAACAAATAACAAATCATTAAGGGAACTTATGTACTTATAAAGTTTTATTTAAATATAATTTCCATTGAAATTATAAATAAGATATTAAATATACTCTTACTTTATAATTATACTGTTCACGTTTATTTTTCAACCATTGAGGCCATGAAACGCTCAGTTTGATTGTGTTTAGTTCAACCTCATCACGACGTATCTAACTTTTGTTTCAAGTCACGATTGCTTCCTTTACCGTTATATGGCAATTACACTCGTATTTTTTGCTATTTTATTCATTTTGTACCATCTCTGTGGACTCTCGCTTGTGAAATGGAGACCTAATGAGATATAACTCAATGATGACATATTCGTTTTACTTTGTATGGGGGTTTTCAAACACCACAAAAGTTATGGTGCATGACAAAAATAACTATGAGAAATATCAAATAGAGCTATTATTATAAGAGCGAAAGTTTGTTAGGAGTGTGCGTATGTTGAGGCAGTAGTAGCCCAGTGGTAGCGCGCTCGCTTGGGAAACCGAGTGAAGCGGATTCAAATCCTCGATCTTTCACCTCTGATATTTTCGCGCATTTCTAACATGATTACGACTTGCCTTACGGTGAAGGAAAACATCGTGAGGAAACCTGCATGTCTGAGAGAAGCTAGCCAGTTTTCGAAAGACATGTGAAGTTTGCTAACCCGCAATTGGTCAGCGTGGTGGACTATGGCCTGATCACCCTCGTCTTGAAGGGAGGCCCGTGCCCAACTGTGGGACGTTAAAAATGTTTGTTTCTTGTCACTTATATCAAGTGCAGTTCTCAAGTTTTTTGTAAATAATATAGATCTTTTGTGAAAACTCGTTAGGTTATCTATATAATAAGAAATAGATATGAAATTCACATAGGTGAGAACTTTAAATTCATTGTCACTGACAACATTATTAGCTATCAACAATATTATACTTAAGCAATTCTTGTATATATTGGTCTAAAAATTTGGATTAAATGTTGTATTTAGATAAGGTTTGGCTTTTTGTTTACCTATAATAATATAGGTGTTTTTTTCTGAACAGAAAAACTCTTTTTATATCCTTTCCATAAAAACACATTTTTATAGTCGCTCATGTATAATAAGTCCAGGCATAATATCAGGTTTCCCTTCAGAATAAATAAAAATAAATAAATCTATACATATAATAAAATTGTAACTAAGCCAAATTTGTACATTAAATATATTTTTTGAAAATCTTTTTGAAATAAACACTATCATCGATACAGAGATCGAATCTATAGTTTTTAGAATTTTTGTCTTTCTGTTACCGCATCACACAAAAACCACTGGAGGGATTTTGATGGAATTTGGTACGGTGATAGCTGGTTATCCGGGTCAACATATAGAATACTTTTTATCGCGGGAAATTATCTCATTTCTGAGAAAAAATGCAAAAACTGCAATGTAAGAGTATACTAATCTGTAAAACCTAGGAATTTGGTTTTTGGTCATCTGAATGCGGGCGGAGCTAGTAATAAATAAATATGTAAATATGTTGGGACATTAACACACTACGCCATCTAGTTCCATGGTAAGCTACGAAGCTTTTGTTATGGATACACATGTATAACTTCAAATATATACATATTATAAACTAGCGGCTCACCCTCGCTTCGCTCGGGTTCGCCTCAAGAAAAACACTAAAGAGATCTATTAGTTCTCACGGGAACCGTTCTTTTTTCTGGGATGAAAAGTAACGTGTTGTTTGACCGGCAATATAAGGTATCAGCATGCCAAATTTTACTTAATCAGGTGCATAAGTTGTTGTGTACTATGCTGTATAAGATACTATAGGTTTTTACCTTTCCCACGGGATTTCTTTAATTTTCCGGAATGAAAAGTATCTTACATGTTGACCGGGGATATAAGGTACGATCATGCAAAATTTCATTTAAATCGGTCCAATAGATTCGGAGATTAGCCCGTACAAACAGACAAACAGACAGAGAAACAAAAAAATTGAAAAAAAATCTGGATTTGTTCTATTTGTCTTCTTACATCCCCCCGACTCGGTTTTTAGCATTTTTTTGCTATGTACAGACATTCGACCTCTACTCTTTTATTATAGTATAGATATAAACACTCATGACTGTACTACAAACATTCGTGCTCATCACACAAAAGAATGCTCCCAGCGGGACCCGCGATCGTTGGCACAGCAAGTACAGTCACTACAAACGGAGCCAAACGAGTCGAAATTAACAGATATTCTACATAATTAGATCATATCGCCATTGTCAACATAAGAAATCTCTATGACTATACCATTGTCCATAAAAATGATTTTGATCTCAGCAATTAATATAAATAAGACTAGGTATTAGACAAGTACATATAATTATTATAACAAGTATATCAGATAGCCTAAGTGCGTGCGTAAAAGCAAATTCTCTTTACTACCCGACTGCGGCTAAGCCCAAAGGAGGGTTATGTGTTTGACCTGTATGTTAATATGTATGCATGTCCGACCCTATGTTCTCTCGTAATTACTAAACGGCTTAATCAATTTTGATGATTCATACGTGGTTAGATTTGTCTTGATAAAGCGAGTGTCTTATGCTATATAGTTATCATTGAAAATCAAAATGGCGGATCTTTTAATCTATGAAATGAATGAAATGAAATCAAATTGGCGCCAATTTGTGTGTCTTGAAAAAAATGTTTTTGTCCGAATAAATCGAGTAAAATATGAAAAGTACAGATTTTTAAGAGGTGATTATAAAAATATATGGATATATATCTTATATGTTTAAAAGTGATTTGGAATAAAAATTTTTTTATAGAAAATCTCAAATGTGTAACTAGCTAGAACTAAAAAGCTGTAAATAAATAAAAAAATTACAAAAATAAAAAAAAATCTGAGTGCGTAAAAGTGAACTAAAAAGATTAGAACAAGTTGATGAAGAAATATAGTATTATGCAGTCGGAGACATGCAATACACGTAACAAGACTTACAGCCAGTATAAAACATGTCTCCGACAGCATAATACTGTGTTTATTAGCCAACCCGTTCTGATCATTTTAGTTCGCTTTTTTATTATTATAACGCACTCAGGTTTTTATTATTATAATTTATTTATGATATTTCTATGCTATTATGACTATGACAGTAAATAAATACCGAACCCACTATCTTAAATAGATGTCCATTGTCCATAACACATCCACTGCACCAGATGGTTTTAATTTAGGACACAAATCCTTACTAAGTGTACCTAATTATAATATGGGCTCACTTTCATATCAGTTATAGTAAAATTACAGTTTTTCTATTATGAGTATATATCATTATATCATTACACTTATTACTAACTCCCAACAATCTTTGGGATAATTCGAAAATATATCTGAATTACAGCTTTTGCCTTGTTATCGTGTAGTTAGAGATGAGAAGATCAAAGGTCCCATGATTTCTTGTTTAGACCATAGATCGTATAATACTATACTAGTTTAGACTTGACTAAAATAAGAAAAAAATATGTGAATATATTGTTATTTTGGTAATGGTGAAAGCTCTAAATACTAAACTGACTTCATAAAATTAATATTGAATTATCGTTTTCTTTGTAAATATTAGATATATTCTTTTAAGTCGATTGAATATTGTAATTATTTTGGGAGTTTTTAAATTAAAAAAAAACGTTAAGGGTATATTTTGTATAGTTAAATTTTTTTGGCGTTTAAGTTAATATATAATAAGTTAATTATAACATAATAATAATATGTAATAATTACTATTTATAATAATATTTAATAATTAATAAGTAATGCAAGAATTTTGTAAGCCTCAATATAACTTAGAAAAACGTTGGGACTATCAAACGACAAGCAAAAAACAAGATTCCGACGAATTGAGAACCTCCTCCTTTTTGGAAGTCGGTTAAAAACAGAAAACGACAAACAGATAACACAACATTACGATATAATTTCATTCAATAATAATAATATGCCATAAAACTAATTTACACAGCTTTTCATTTAACGTCACGACGCACATTAAAATAATTTTATGTATGAAAATGAAAGGTGTAAGCGAAGTTTGATTGCTGAGTAACGATCGGTATTTACTTACAATCAGTATTAATATAAGCTTTTAATCATTTAGTCTAGTAAAAGTGTTAGTTTATAGTTTTTATTCTTAGATTACTTAATTATTACTTATATTAATTAAAAATTACTATGGTAATCAATTTTATTGGTGATTTTATAAAAATGTATTGAGATATAATTTATTTTTACTTTAACTCTATCATAAGTTTAATGTTTGTATGAAATATTGTATTGAAATATTGTATTGAAATATGAAATTGATTATTAATTGTCGATCACTAAATGTTATTAATAGCTGTCAAAGGCGCCTTATTAAATAATATTTAGTCCTTACTATTAGTTCTTTAAACATTCTTTAAAATCATAGCTCCCTAAAAAGCCGGTATTTTTTGTCAAGTTGGTACTATAAGAAATGAAGGAATTTAATAAATCGTCTTCACTGATTTCATACAAAACATATCACGTTTTTACAATAACAATGTCCCCCGAAGCGATTTTGGTCAAGATGGTCAAACTCACTGAGACTAGCCAGATGCGCAGGAGATATTATAACTCAGAAAAAGTGCACTCTCTATTCCTGTCACTCTCAAACGATGCATAATATTCTCTCTCCGAGGCACGAGGGTGAAACGAACTTCCGAACTCGGGACTGTTACCTAGAATATCTCAACAGAAAAACGTAGTAATTAAACTTGGCTCAACCCAGGACTCGTACCCGAGATCTGTCGCCATACATGCTACTAGACCATTAAGGCAATTAAGTTTTAAATATAAAGAGAGTAGTGTCATAATACAAACATAGCTGTATCAGTAGCTCGAAGTATTTTTATTTTATTTATTTATTAAGATTCACCAGTGGTAATCACATTATAACAGTAAAAATTATGCTATGTTACAAAGTTCTTATTTCTAAATACATTACCTTTTAAGGTGAATACCGCATAAAAATCGAAAATATGCCTGAAATAGTTATATACAAGAACAACAATTCTATGATCTTAAGAAATTAAACAAATAAAACAAATAAACTAAACCAATAAAAAAATCTACCAAACAAATCGAGATATACTTAACAAATCAAGAATATCAATTATTTATTTAGAATATTTTTTTTACATCTTTGCGAAACTTTGGCAGCGAGTCTAATGTATGAAAAATACAAGATAGATTAAGAAAAAAATCACTTTTAAATATTATTTAATATCTATAATAATCGAAAGAAGGATTGAAAACTAACAGCTTTGTTATTAATTTCATAATTGAGAAAGACAGCACATTATATAACAGTATCTCTATAATTGTAGAGCCTCAATTTGTATGTAAAATCCACGTCATTCATTTTTATATTGATTTATGAAATTACTAAAGCTGACTTGCGTTTCTTACTTTAAACTATCCAATTAATCTATTCATATAGAGTAGTGTATAAGTGGTATCCTAGTGGTAGCGCGCTCTCTTGGGAAACCAAGTGAAGCGGGTTCAAATCCCGCGTTTTACACCTCTGATATTTTCATTCATGAATCATTTCCAACATGATTAATTACCACTTGTCTTACAGTAAAGGAAAACATCGTGAGGAAACCTGCATGTCTGAGAGAGCCCAGTAAGTTTCCATAAGACATGTGAAGTCCCCCAACCCGCACTTGGCTAGCATGGTGGAGTATAGTCTGATCTCCCTCGTATTGAGTGGAGGCCCGTGCCCAACTGTGAGATGTCGAAAGGGCTAAATACATAAGATTGCAGTATAGACACAGTTCTTACTTTGATCTTTACTAATCCCTCCACGACCGCGGACACGCCGGCGTTACAGTTAACAATAGATTTCTTAGAAATTTAATTAATTTCTTAGAAATTTACCTGGAGGTATTAATGAGTCATAATGTCATCTTTCATAACTTATCCTACCGTTATAATAGAATAAAAATATATATCAAGATATGACTTACGTTACTATAATAGATATGAAAGTTTTGTGTGTGTGAATGTGTGTATTTGTATGTGTGTGTATGTATGTGTGTGTATGTATGTGTGTGAGTGTGAGTGTGAGTGTGTGTGTGTGTGTGTGAGTGTGTGTGTGTGTGTGTGTGTGTTTGTGTGTGTGTGTCTGTGTGTGTCTGTGTGTGTCTGTGTGTGTGTCTGTGTGTGTCTGTGTGTGTCTGTGTGTGTCTGTGTGTGTCTGTGTGTGTCTGTGTGTGTCTGTGTGTGTGTGTGTGTGTGTCTCTGTGTGTGTGTGTGTGTGTGTGTGTGTTTGTACTACATAGACAATTGTTTTGAATAAACTTTTTATCTACGTACGAGCAAGACGAGTCATAGCAAGTAGTAAATGATAATACTTAAATAATTAATTATACTATTATGTATTAGATTTAATTTGAAATTACACAATAATTTAAAAGAGAAATTTTGATACTGCTTTTAAGGATTTACGCGAGTATTTGATATATTTGCGGTTTAATTCAGAGTTTTTATTCGAACGTTTCGAATGCTTACCACAATCGTTACACGAGAGTAACTAACACATTTGATATCTCAAAAGTTATTATATAATTGCAAGAATTAACAGTGCTTTAAGCATTACACAAAATAAAATTTTAATAATAATTCAGCTCATATAACATCCCATTACTGAGCATGGGTTCAACGCGATGGAAATAATAATATTATTACAAGAACATATAGCGTCGCTATCCAAATCGAACGTTAGCCTTATATTAGCAAATAATGCACAATAAAAGTTCATGAGGTAAGAAGGTTATTGGAGAGAGTTTAACGAAACTGCACATTCAACGCACTGGCTGTGGTAGCAAATGTAGAGATGCTGCTTTCTTATCTTTTAAACTGAATATTAAACCAAAATCTAGTATTATTATTTATATTGTAATATTACTACTATATTTTTTATGAATAACTAGTTTTTGTCCCCAGTTTCACTCGCGTAGTAAGCGTAAATCTAAATCGACGAATAAAAAAATATATCAATCTAATTCATACTAATATTATAAATGCGAAAGAAACTCTACCTTTCTGTCTGTCTGTTAAACATCTGAATCAATTTTGATGAATTTGGTATCAGGATAGATTATGACTTTGAAGAAAGGCATAGGCTACTTTTAGTCGCGATAAAATTTTTAAAGGGGGTGAAATGAAATTATGAAAGTCCTATGTTTATGCTGCTAGGGACAAAAAGATGAGCTATATATTCTTATACATTATATTTATATACACTAGGAAAAGAAAACCAAACCTATCCCACGGGAACCGTACTTTTTTCCGGGATAAAAAGCCTATGTGTTATTTTAGACTATACTCTATCTCTGTGCCAAATTTCAACCATATCCATTTAGCCACCCTGTCGTAAAAGAGTTACAAACATCCATACTCACAAACTTTCATATTTATAATTTATATATGGATAAAGAGTGACATTTCATTATGAAGATCAAGGAAAGCAAATTTGGGAATACTAAAAATGCAAAAGACACCTCGGGGTGCAGCCGAGTGAGGAGAAATCCATTGTTTATAGAATTATTTTTCTAGTTATTTCACATTAATTTTGTTTGGATTATTCAACCTTTAATTTAAGATATACTCGTATATTATATAGCCTTTTATGTGTTTTTAATAATACCCGTTTTCTTTACCACTGCTTGTACGCTAAGTTTTATCTGGATTGAGTCATTAAGGCATCAAGAGGTAACAAGAAGACAAATAAATACACTATAATAGCAAAACTATTAATAGTGAAATAGAAATTGTTCTCAAACTTCAGGTAATTTAAGATCCATTACAGTAATTCTAGCGAGACAAATAGTACTATATTTACTATAATTATATTTACATCGTATTCAAAATGAACTTAATCTCTGTCGCACTGAAACAAATGAAGTACCAAAGTATGGAAAAAATATTGGTTTTAACATAAATCATGAAGTTTCTCTTAGAAAAAGTTGTTACACCGACTTCAAAATAATTTTAAAGAAAATATTCATCTCCGGGATCAAAATTTGTTTTATATATTACATCTCACATCACCCTTGCATTTAAGTAAAAAAATGTTAATCAATTCATTATTAGAGAAAATATACCATACCATTCACAATAAATTCGCAATACAATACTCCCTCCATCTTAAGTCGGTTAAAATATATTTTTCGAATATTTGATATTCAGATTTGGTTGAAAACCAATGTTTTATGGAAAGTAAAGACAAGTGTTAATGATATATACACTATACATATTATGTACATATGTAAACCGGGTCGCAACTACGTGTGTGTTCCCAATTACTGTTATTATATATGATAAAAATCTGACTCCGCGGTATGGAACGAGTACTCTTTTAACCGCACTTGAACTACTAATGCATTGTTAAGCTATTGGCATTATGCATATCTCCTTATTAGGTATACGTACTAGACCTTTGATGAAAGTTCTAGGTAAATACTAGATTTTATATATGAAACATTGTGATAAATTTAACCGATATGGAGAAAGTAGAAAGTAGTATGTTTCTAACTCAATTTTTTCTTATCAATAAAATAAATACATTCAAGATAATGTACTAAAACTCCAATAAACATATTTTTTTAAATGTGATAACCAAGTAGCAAAGAATAAAAGAAAAAAATATTACATTTTATTTTTTTTAATAACATTCAATTTAAAGAAATACTTCTTTACATATAATAAAATTCTGAGTCAAATCTGCACATTAAATAGTTTTTGGTAATTCTTACTGAAATAGTCATTATTATTAATATAGAGGTCATATGTATAGTATTTAGAATTTTTGTCTGTCTGTTTGTCTGTCTATGAATGCATCACGAGAAAACCACTGGACAGATATTGATGAAATTTGGTATGATAATAGCGGGTTATCCGGATCAATATTTAGGATAGTTTTTACTGCGGAAAAATATTCCATCTCTGAGAAATCTATGCTAAACGATAAAACATAACTAGGGACGAACCCGAGCCGAGCGAGGGTGAATCGCTAGTATCATATAAATTGTATAATGTAATAAATCTTTATAGAGCATTTTAAAAAACCTTTTATTTAAAAGCTACAGAAACTTGGAATCTTTTTAATTATAATCGTACCCTTAAAAAGTAGATTTTTTTAGATGTATGTGATCTTCAGTATAGGATTTAATTATTAACTTATTTATTAAGTTATAACTGGTTAAAATGGACAAAATATGTCGTGATATATACAGGTAGTAGTAGTCCAGTTGTGCTTAACTTGAAACCAAGTGAAGCGCGTTCAAATCCCGGGCCTCGCACCTTTGTCTGTTTTCATGTGCGAATTATTTTTCTATACGATTACCACTTGCTTAACATCAACATCGTACATATCTGAGAGAATCTAGCAAGTTTTCGAAAGATATGCTTTCCCATTGCATACTCCTTGTATGAAGGTAGGCCCGTGCCCAGCAGTGGGACATTAAAAAAAAATTACTGGATACAATTTCACTAACAATGTTAAAATTCAATAATTCAATTAAAGTTATTTATGCTTTTTGAAAGTGTTATAAAGTATTTTTACTACCAATAAATAATACCGTTTATAAATTTATTATATCAATATAAAATGTTTGAAATTATTTTGATTGAATATCCAATTTATTACAAAATTTTTAGTTTCATTAGTGAAAGGAAGTTGAATTACTCTATTAAAATCTCTTAGTAATAAAATTTATATATTCATTACTTACAAAATTCAATTCACAAGCTTTTATTTTGTATAAAAGCTATATATGTATCTCTATATAGCACTATACTTCGTGTAGAGATCCTTAATAAGTATCTTTTTTTATTTTTAAGCTCGAATTAAGTATAAAAAATAAAATAATGTCAAAAATATTAAAAAAAAGATGTTCATATATTTACAACTTTCGACGTTCAAGATGAATCTAACAATCGTCATACAACAAAAATGTACAACATGCTGTTTAGGATACTTATAAATGCGTAATACGCGTAAGCAAATGTATGTTTAATATATTATGCTAAAGACATACATTCATATCTAAACTCGAACATGTACTCCTTTTGTGATAGTAGGGCAAAATCAAATGCCCTATTTCCTCTTATATCACCATATTTATCAAAAATATGATGTACATACTATATAGATAGCGGAAGTGGGAAATCTGACTGGTTGATTTCCGTTAGTCTTAAGAAAAGTTATGTTCTTATATAGATAAATATAACGAGTACGTACAATGGCTTACGAAAGCTATTTCCTACAGGTATTGAGCTCGATATGTTTTCCCATATATACTAACATTAGAGTTTGTTTGTTTGTGTGAATGTGTTAATCTCAAGAACTATTAATCCGATTTGAAAAAATCGTTTTGCATTAGATATCCCGTTTATTGAGGAAAGCTATAGGCTCTACCATCTGAGAATCGCTCTTATAATTTCTTAGAAGACTAATACACAAAAGTGAATGATAACTGTTTCGTTAAATCGAGTGTAACTAAGTCCCAAGACTATTCAAATAATGTGAGAATAAAGTTATAGCGTTACGGTTTTTATTGCAAGTTACATAATGCTTTCTAAAACAAACATTTTTTTTTAAGTTTTGCAAGATATATATATATATATATATATATATATATATATATATATATATATATATATATATGTAGGGCAACGTTAAACAGTTAGTCGTTATACAAGCATACTTTTAGACGGTTAATTTTTTTTACTAAGAAATAACAATGCTCCGGGAATCGAACCCGTGAGAGAAATTTATATCTAGAAGTGTACTACAATTGTAATATTTATTACTGCATTTACATTGAACAGTGCCGTAGCTACTCTGTATCTTACACTTTTTTTTTAAATATGTTGGGACATTAAGACACAGCGCCATCTAGTTCCATGTTAAGCTACGAGGCTTGTGTTATGTATACCAGATAGTTGATACACTACACATATATAACTTTAAATACATACATATTATAAATATAAACACCCATGACTACAGTACAAACATTCATACTCATCACACAAATGAATGCCCCCAGCGGGACTCGAACCCGCGACCGCTGGCACAGCAAGTAGAGTCACTACAAACTGAGCCAAACATGTCGTCAAACTTGTTTTGGGATTCAAAAACTCTTATTGTAGGTATAGATTTTAATGACTTATTGAAATTAAGTAAACTTTTAACGTGGCATCTTAAGAGAAATCGGGAAAATGGAAGGATTCTTAGCTGTCTTAATAATCGTATTATAACTATACATTTTGGGACAAACTTCCTTATGGGACAATACGAAGGGGTGTAGCCGGCAAAAAACATCCGTAACGAAAATGCGTGGAGTAAGATTTTCTAATCTAAAGTAGGTCTAATGTAAAGTCTCACGTAGACTAATAGATTATTATAGTTATATATTTTTATGAATAATTGTGAATAAAATAAAAGTGTTAAGATAATTTTGTTAAGTACTTTTTGATTTTTATCGATAAAAAAATCATAATAAAAAAATTTACACTTATTAATCTATACATATAATAAAATTGTAACTAAGCCGAATCTGTACATTAAATATTTTTTGGAAAATGTTATTGAAATAGATATTGTTATCGATACAGAGGCCGAATATATAGTTATTTAGAATTTTTGTTTGTCTGTCTGTTACCGCATCACGGAAAAACCAAGAGGGATTTTGATGAAATTTGGTATGATGGTAGCTGGTTATCCGGGCGTCATATTTAATTTAATGTGACGTCACAGAGACTATAAACAGCGGATGGTCAAGACGCTTCCGACGATACCTCATTTGTCAAATTGAGTGAAATGATTGGTAGTTTAGAAATTAGTAGGGAACAGATGAACATACCGGTCAGAACCATAACCCTCCTTTTGTTTCGCCATAGTCGAGTAATTAGTCCAACAAAAGGCTATGAAAGTTTATAACAAAACACAGATACTGGTATAACAATTGCCTCATAAATAATACTATCCCATGCAAATTTATGCCTTGTCAATAATGAAAGTGAGGTCTAGTGAAATATGCTATACAATGATAAATATTTTATCGTTATAACTAGCGACTCACCCTCGCTCCGCTGCGGTTCGTTCCTAGTTACGTTTTCAGGTTCAATATAGATTTCTCAGAGATGAGATATTTTTCTGCAGTAAAAAGTATCCTATATGTTGATCCAGATAACCAGCTATCATCATATCAAATTTCATCAAACTCCCTCCAGTGGTTTTTCTGTGATGCGGTAACAGACAGACAAACAGACAGACAGACAAAAATTCAAAAAAACTGTAGATTCGGCCTTTGTATCGATGATAATGACTATTTCAATAAGATTTTCCAATAAATATTTAATGTGCAGATTCGGCTTAGTTACATATGTAAAGATGGTCAATTAAGTATTTGACGAATGTCTGCGCAACCGCTTTAGATATGTTGATATGTTGACGGCACGTTTGGCTTAGTTTGTACTGACTGAGACTCTATTTGCTGTACCAGCGGTCACGGGTTCGAGTCCCGCTATGGGCATTCATTTGTGTGATGAGCACGAATGAATTTAAAAGTTCAATTGTTTCATACTTAGAAAATATATAAAAATATTGAAAAACTCTCTAATGAGCAGGTAAAGTCGCGGCCAATATATAAAAAATGACAGAGTATTCATACTATTTTTATATATTAAAAATATAACTCATTTTCACACCTTTCACGGACACAAGTGCCTTAAATACCTTAGTCTCGAAACTCATGTCTTGAGATTCTCTATCATTATGCACTTAACTCTCCTTACATATCCAAGATAAATAATTAAGTGAAAACATGCGGTGAAGTAATTTTACGGAATTGAGTAAAATGTTAAAACTTTTTATTACCTACGTTTGTTAGGAATACTAATATTATAAATGCGAAAATTTGTGAGGGTGTCTGGATGTATAGATGTATGGATGTTTGTCATTCTTTCACATCAAAACTACTGAATGAATTTTACTGAAACTTTACAATAATGTAGCTCATACACTAGATAATACATAGATTCCTTTTTATTTTAGAAAAATGCAAGATTTAATTTAATAAAAAACGAAGATAAGAAATTGATGTTGCTAAGAATTTTAACAATTAACAAATCGTAACTTTAAAAAAGCTTGTCATTCGAGAGAGATCTATGAAATATAATTAAATTATATATTAAAGAAAACTGTCAATTTTTTAACACTCCCTTTATGTTATACTAAATGTGATGATGATATTGTTGGAAGCTAAAAAGGTCTGAAAGTTACGAACGCTAGATCTTTGTTCATAGCAAAAATATCTTATTTTACTAAGAAAATGATTCTAAAAAGTACATTTATATAGGTGGGAAATTCGAAGTATTTGAAATGCAACGCCATTGGTCATACCGGATATGACGAAGTATATTATAATAACAGAGCGATTAGCGATTTTGTTTAAAGTATTCGTATCGGTATGGTATTTTTAAAATTATTTTAATACTAAAATTTAGTTTATATATACATATATTAGATATTTTCGAAGTCGGTGCCAGCCTACAATATTTTAAGATAAGAATGTCTAATAGGTAAATGTGTATTTTATGTATCGAAATATATTAGATTTGCTTTGCATCGGCTGGCACCGACTTTGAAAATATCTGATTAGGTATCTATTCTAAATGAAAACCTCCGTTTAGTTATTTTTTACATTTTAGTGCCTGGAAGTCGGTTTTATTCTTTGTTAAAAAGTTTTGAAATTTAGTAGTTTTTTTTTAAGTTATAAGTTAGTTTGTGTATAATAAAGTAAATTGATAAGCACTATCGTTTTTTAACATGGTAATGTGCTTGCAAAAGGGTTTATATGAAAAAAAATCACATTTTTTTATCTGCCATAATGAAAATATTCATATACTATTTTTGTTTAATGTACATATATGTATATAGTTCTGGTAAGTGATAGATTCATTGCCTTTTTATATTAAAAATTAAAAATATATATCTTATGTCTTTTTAATTTTTATTTCTGTACGACGAAAAATCGTTAAAAACATTTGTCAAACACGTTCTTAGCGAAATAAATGGTAAGGCTTAAGCAGTGAAAGTGCTAACTTAGTGTAGTTTTTGAGTTATTCGCAAGTAAACAGATATTTTTATATTGGTTCATAGATTTGACGTACGTATTACTTGTAATTGACATCACATGAGTGATGTCAATAAGAAGTCATGTCCGAGAAATTAAGTTGTTTTAAGTTATAGAGACTGAAATAACTAACGATATATCTATAGTTTATATGAAAATCTTTGTAGTTTCTAAATATTTCTAATATAAAAAATGTTAGAGATATAATATTACAGAAAGTTTGTTTTTAAGGAGTTTTTTATTATAATAAATTTATTTTTTCATAGTTATATATTAATTTAAGTTAAACTAAAACCGTTAAATTTTGTATGTCTTAAGGTATTTAGTGTAATTTAAAATAGACATATATTGGTTAATAATTAAAATATAATATAAAGTTTAAAAATAAAATAATTTTCTAAATAATTAAAAGTACTAAAATTTAAAACTTACATATATGTATGTCAACACAAATTTCCCGAGAAATAACCACTTCACTAACACTTATTATATATAAAAATATTAACTTATATATTATATATAAAAAAATTGGAAACGTCCGTTCGTCACAGCATTCGACACTGTAGTAAGCACAACAACGTGACTATGAAATGTTTAAGCGAAGTTGGACCTTATAATGTAGTGATAAACAATAAGTAAAAGTGAGCTTCCATAGCATCTTCCATCAATTTCATGGTAGTTGCCCATTTTGAGGACTTACTACCGGTAATGGTGTTTTGTTCCTTTTAAAACTGTATCTTGGAGATTATCAGAAAATGTTGTTATCGCTAGCCATATTCTCCCGACTTTGCTTCTATTTTTGGTTAAGATTATTATTTATATTGTTTGTACCCTGGATTCGAGTCCTGGATGAGGTAGATTGGAAATCCATAGTTATATAACATAACTCATTGATGAAAAGTTAGCGGTTCTAACAAAGGGGGTGCTTTGCCTCGGAGAGCACTGAATCCCATCGAAATATGAAAGTTATGGGAACAGGTAAAGCACATGTTCCTATTTACACTTGTGCACTATAATATCTCCTACGCAACTGCGTACATTACACCACCTACATTAGTCAACTGACTAATTATATATATATATATATATATATATATATATATATATATATATATATATATATATATAGCTATAATTATATCTATACCACGAGTGTCTTGCTTTGGGCGATAATTAGTCAATATATTTTCGTCAAAATATATGCACAGACGAGTGTAACTTTTTAAATTATATAGTGATTGTTTTTGACCATACAATAGTGTCAAAAAATGAAGTTAAAATAATATACAGAATATGTTTTACATGTACTGTACTGTACCGTACATATACTGTCCCACTACAATACAAGTGGAATCAGACCATATTCCACCACGCTGGCCAAGTACGGGTTGGCGGACTTCAAATGTCTTTTGAAAACTTATTAGGTTCTCTTAGACATACAAATTTCCTTAAGATGTTTTCCTTCACCGTAAGCCAAGTAATTAATCAAGGTAATTAATGATTTGTACATTGAAAATATCACAGGTGCGAGACCCGGGATTTGAACCCACTTCACTTGGTTTCGTTGGTACCATAATTGTATGCCGTACAGTATGTTATTTAAAAAAGTCTTAAAATATTAAAAGTCTACGTTTGAATATTCCTTTATAAAATTACTTTATATTTACGTAATGTTACGGAGAAGCTATAAAGAAAAGCGAATCGAATTTGATGTATACACTATACAGTAATATACTCACACCAGACATAAGAATCCAACGATGTTATTCTCACTTTCATTATAAAATGACAATATTTCATATTATCTATACTAATATTATAATAGGCAGAGTTTGTTTGTTTGTTCGTCTGAACGCGCTAATCTCAGGAACTACTAATCGATTTGATTTTTTTTTGCATTAGATAGCCCGTTTATTGAGGAAGCCTATAATATATAGCATCCCGGAAAAATTATATGATTCCCGTGAGATAGATTTGTTTTTTTCTAGGGACGAACGTGAAGGGAAGCGAAGGTGAGTCGCTAGTTGTTTGGTAAAATTACAAAAAATTGTAAAAGATACCCCTACAACTAATGTACTCGTAATTTTTGATAATTATATTGAATTATTAAAGCCATGAAACAAGCATTCTTTTGGCTCCATCTTATGAGCTCTGTGGTACAACATTATAGTATCATCATCTGTCAATCTATACTAATATTATAAATGCGAAAGTTTGTGAGGATGTGTGGATGTATAGATGTATGGATGTTTGTTACTTTTTCACGCAAATATTACTGAATGGATTTTAATGAAACTTTACAATAATATAGCTTATACATCAGAATAACAAATAGGCTACATTTTGTTCCGAAAAAGCAGGAAATAGTAATGTAAAAAAATATGTAGGCACTAGTAAGACTTTAAATCTATATTACTAAGTTTAAAGGTTTAAGTGCAATTATTTATTTATTACCTATACTTAAAAGATCGTTATTGATCAGTGAGTGCAATTTCGTTTTTATACGTAATAACATTATTAAAATTTTGAGGAAAATATATACATGGAACAAATAGATAGATTATATATTATATGATATATATAACCTATCAAACAAGCTATCTAATGCGAAAAGAATTTTTCAAAAAAACATATAAACAAACAAACTCTGCCACTATATAATATCTTATATGTAAAATTTCCATGTCACAATGTTTGTTACCGTATTCCTCCGAAACGGCTTTTACCGACCGACTGATTTTTACCAAATTTTATATGCGTATTCAGTAGGTCTGAGAATCGGCTACTATCTATTTTCCATAACCCTAAGTGATAAGGATAAGGGTGGTCCTCCCAGACCCCACCCCAGGGACGAACCCGAGCGGAGCGAGGGTGAGTCGCTAGTTATAGTATAAATTAGCATTATTATAGACATATGCGCAAATTATATTATATAATATATACAGATTAAGAGAATTAATTATATTATATATATAGATTTTACATAAATAACATTCAATTAACTATATATCTATATAAATACACTGTACAGAAAAACAAAAAAATATACAATTAATATTTCATACGAATATAACGTGTTAAAACACTATCGTTTTAAATGCACATGATGTGGGACGTTAAGTTGGAAAACTCGACTATGCATTTACATGGTGGAGTCACACTAACATATTATTAGAATGAAATAAAGTAAATTATAAGGCTTCAATTATTTATTAGTATAGTTATTTATTTATTAGTTAATATTAATATTTAATTATGAGTAATTTAATATTAATATTTAATTAAGTTACATAAGTATAATAATTCTTGACTGGTTACTTAATACTAAAGCTCGTTACATTTTGAAAATAATTTTTCTTGATTTTCTCTTAAAAATGACAAATTTTAACAAATATAGTGGTAACTGTCTTTACTAGGAACAAAATTAAAAAACTAAGTAGTAGCAAGATAGTTTTTGTTTCATCTTTTACTATCGATGTGTCTCTACATTAACCGTTAGTTTCATTATTTCAACTTTAAACGAGGTGGGAAAGTAAAGACGTGCGAATATTACTAATTGTTTGGTAACTTTATTGCCTGATGAAGATGGAGTATGTAAATTTATCGTTTTGATTAAATCTACAAAAATATTAACTTTGCTCTAGAAACTAGCAAAAACACAATGCTTGGCAATAAGATCTTAGTCATTCCTTATTGCGTATGAAAAGAATTTAGAAGTGAAATTGATAATATTTTATTTAGAGTATCTGTACAGGTAAATAAAATTGAAGTGTCTGTTTGTAATGTTAAAATAACAGCTTTTTACTAAATGCGTATGAAATTATAACAATTTTTAAAATTTTTGTCTGTCTGTCTGTTTATTCCGGCTGATCTCCGAAACGGCTGGACTGATTTTCATGGGACTTTCACTGGCAGAAAACTGCTGTTATAAAGAGTAATTTAAACCACTTTTATTTTAGAAAAAGAATTACGATTCCACTCAAAAAAATTAAAACGTACCTACCTAGTAGGGACGCACATGAGTGATGAGAAGGTAAGTCGCTAGCAAACTATGACCCGGATACCCAGTTATCATCATAAAATTGTAAAAACAATAGATTCGGCCTCTGTGCCGATAATAATGACTATTTCAATAAGATTTTCCAAAAAATATTTAATGTAGACATTTGACTCTGTATTTTATTATATATATATATATATATATATATATATATATATATATATATATATATATATGTAGAGATTGTACTTAAGTATGCATAATTCGCAAAGATAGTGTGTAACCTACATACAAAAAAACGTAATGTGGCGACGGCGGCCCATCTCACTGAGACGACTGAGAGTAGGGCATTCTCTATACCTTTTTAGTCTCAAAGTCCGAAAAGATGGGATGATAATTCGACACGACCATTGAGAGTTTAACGTTTGAACGACGGCTTTACGTGCTCCCCGAGGCACGGCACTGTTTTAAACTTCACAAGACCAGCTTACTAGGTACTGAAAATTCCTTAACAGAAAAACTCAATAAGAAAACTTGGCCTTCCCAGGACTCAAACCTAATTTGCGTTCACGTTGTCGTGGCGGGGGCTCATTAGCGTCCGGAAGTTCATCCGGACGCGAAGCGACTGAGAGGTGGCTCACCTCGGTGGGCGGTGTGTCACGCGGGTTGCTCCTGGTACTTCTCTGAAAGCAGAGTAGACTGTTGGAGCAACCCCATGGTTGTTGCGTTCTGGCTCAGCAGACTAATAGGTAAGAGATCCTGTGACGCCCCATTAAGACGGGGGAAGTTCCTTTGGGTTTTTATGGATAGTACTGGCTCTGCCGGTGAGTCACACATAAATATCTGTATGTATATAGGTGGTGTGCCTAAATGCATTTCCCAACGTAAAAAATAGGACTCGAACCCAATACCTCCGGTTTTGCATAGCGTAGAGCCGTACATGCTAGCCACTACACCACCGAGACATTTTAAGAATAAAACCTTTTTGAGGTTGGCCAAAAATTATTTACATTATTATAATATAATTGTTTAAATTGTTTGTTCATAACAATCAACTCACGTATCATTTTTCTTTTGAAATCTTCAACGCAGGACGCGTTATGAATTTTTTCCCAGCTTTCTAGATTTAATATAAATAAGATATTCACGTACGTTTGATACACTTTTGACCTTAAATAGTAAGAAAGGATCTGCTAAGTAAATTAAAGCGAAAGTTTTAAAGCATAGTTATTATGTACATACTATGCATGACTTTTTATTTATTTTGTACTTACAGAATTTGGTTGTATTTTTGAAGTGAAACTTCTTTAGAATCATTGTGATTTAAACTCGATGAAACGGAAATGCGACACTAAAAAGAGACAGAGACAAATATATAGGATTAAGCCGGCGAAAGAATGAGATAGAGTACATTGCCATGTTGCCATGGTAACCGTTGTTATTGTATGACAAATATATAATATTATATTCCTTCCGTATATGATATTTTATAAATATATGATTGTCATATGCCTTACATGCCTTATATACCTAATTTTTGATTTGTTTTAATTTAATTACGATATTTGCCAAAGAAGTCTCTTTTCTACCGTGAGTGAATTGCATACACACACACTTTTATATTATTTTGTTTTTGTATGTTATGTTATCTTATACTTTATTATCTATACATATAATAAAATTGTAAATAAGCCAAATCTGTACATTAAATATTTTTTGGAAAATCTTATTGAAATAGTCATTATTATCGATACAGAGGCCGATTCTATAGTTTTTAGAATTTCTGTCTGTCTGTTACCGCATCACAGAAAACCCACTGGAGGGATTCTGATGAAATTTGGTATTGTGATAACTAGTTATCCTGGTCAACATATAGGACACTTTTTACCGCGAGAAAATATTTCATTTCTGAGAAAAAATACAAAAAGTGCAACATAAGAGTATACTAATATGTAAAAATTAAGAATTTGGTTTATGGTCATCTGAACGCGGGCGGAGCCGCGGGCAATGCTAGTAATATTATAAAGAGGTAAAGTTTGTGAGTCTATTTGTACGAAGTAATCTCTAAAACTACTGAACGGATTTAGATGAATTTTGCTTTGAAGATTCAAGATAGTTTGAGATCCTTGGAAGAACATAGGATAGTTTTTATCCCGGATATCATCCCTTAAGTTACCTTTTATCTTTAAGGGGCTACCCCCTTAAAGATGGGAATAAAAGTTTGCACGTGGAATCAATCATTTCTCAAGTAAGAGTTATATATGAAACTGAATCATACTTATATAAATATTATATAGTCCATCTATTTCATACTAGCCGTTTAAACGTACGTAGGAACGGCCCTGAGCAAAGCGATGGTGAGTCGCTAGGGTTTATTAGATCTTATAATATTACATTAGCAATTCTTGTATATATAGGTACTTATATAAAATTTCGTATAGGTATATCAGAAACGGCTCTAACGATTTGGATCAAATTATGTAAGGTTTTGCTTTTTAAGCTTAGGTATCTATAGATATATTATCTAGGTGTTATTTCTGAAAAAAAAAACTCTATATACAATTATATATCTATCCCGAAAATACGCCGACGAAGCTTGGTCACCCCAAGTACTTATTATTAAAAAGTCTTATAATATTAAAAAAATAACAACGAAATTATGCATGACTGTTCTAAAGAAAACAAGTCGGTATACATTAAAGCGTGCACGATGATTAACAATTACGAGAAACAAAATTGCTGCTGTATTTTGGAAAAGTGGTGTGACTGTTCAGAAGGCATATTGACTTAAATATTACTTGTTAAACTAGTTTTTTTTATTAATTGTAGGCCTTTCATACAACTGTGCCACTAAAGACTATAACACATGTAGTTTCAGTTTTTTAACAACGTTAGGGCACAGACAGACAAATAAATTGTTTTTTTTTTTTTAAATATGCTGGGACATTATCACACAGCACCATCTAATTCCATGGTAAGCTACGAGGCTTGTGTTATGGATACCAGATAGTTGATACACTACATTTATATTTTAAATACATACAATTATTATAAATATAAACGTGACGAAGTACAAACATTCGTGCTCATCACACAAATGAACCACTAGAGGGACTCGAACCGCTGGCACAGCAATAATGTTGTAAGTACACTACAAACTGAGCCATCAGCAAACTTACCATCAAAATTGATCTTCTCTTTAATATTTAAAATGCTTATAATGGTAACTTAGATACCTATTTAGTATTTATCTTCGTCTTTATGGTAAGCTATAATAACATAATCTAGATTTTAATCTAACTACTATTGGGAATTTTCAATTTACTCATCTGTGAACACCTTAAAGCCAAAATTTTTATAAAAAGAAATTATTATGTCTTGTATTGTAGAGTAATCCTCTTGTCATTTTAAAGTATCTAACACCATTTTAAATGCATTTAATTATTATTATTATTTTGTTCATTTCTGAAGCTCAAAACTGTTTGAAAGACAATGGCTATATTGATTTCCCTTTTAAAAAAATACAAATATAAGAATTTAATGAAATTTACTCATAGGTGATATATTTTTTATAAAATAATATTTTAAAAATGTTATAGAAAAATATCACAAAATTCTAATTTATTTACTAAAGCGAGACATCTAGTGACACAATATTGAACTACGAACAAATTTTATACTCTTTCGACTAATTCAGTAACTACCTACTAGCTGGCGCTGACTCTAAAAATATAACAAAAACATTATAAAATATATTTTTTTGAAATCATGTTTTTGAAATATTCTTTTATAATTTCACTAACGACTTACCCTCTTTTTAACGGTTAGTATAGATTTCTCAGAAATGAGATATTTTACCAATTAAAAAGTATCCTATATGTTGACCCGGATAACCAGCTATCATCATACCAAATTTCATGAAAATCTGTCCAGTGGTTCTCTCGCGATGCGTTCCCAGACAGACCGACAGACAGAAACTAAAAACAAGACAGAAACTAGAAACTCTAAAAACTGTAAATTCGGCCTCTGTATCGATAATAATGGTTATTTCAATAAGATTTTCGAAACAATATTTAATGTACTCACATGTACTTACCGTTAAAATAATAATTACCTAATATTATAAAATAAGATTAATAAAATTCTACAGGCAATAACAACCTTCAGTTTTTGATTTAGTTTTTATTACATGCATAGACGTCACACTAAATCCTCATGCTGATGCCATGACTATATTAGGATATAAGTTAAAAAAAAAGTACCTAGGTAGTCATAAAAAATAATAATTCTCTAACATTGAAATAGCCTAGAGCGACCACATCTTTCCCAAAGTAGGTTGTAATATGTAGGTATAATATTAGTTAGACCAAAAACGTTACAATTTTTTTAAATTCCCAATAAAAGCTTATTGAAAGTTTTCCGTGAACCTGTTGTAAAAACGTATACATTTTCCATAAAAAGAATTACTGACTCTGTATACAAAGTTTGTGAGTTTGTAACTTTGTTGGGGGTAGTCTCTGGATCTACTGAACCGATTTAGATGAAATTTGGTAGGAAGATAGTTCAAGAGTTTTTATCCCGGAAATCATTCCTTAAAGGGATGAAAATGGGGATGAAAGTTTGTATGGGGAAACAATCCAGGGAGAATACGAGCGAAGCGAGGGTAAGTATACATATGGAGCATTGCATTACAATTTTGTTTTTCTCCAGGTATTAATGTTATGCATGTCACACTTCTTGGGAAATTCATGAATATATTTAAGAACATACATAAAATATTCATATACATATACCTATTTAAGGATACCCATTATGATGTTACCCCTATATTTTTCTAAATAATAATTAAATGTAGAAATAATGATTTCAACGCTCTTTATTATAATCAGGTGCCTAATTTTATAAAGATAACATTTATAAAACGTATACTACTTACTAGCAAATTATCCTCGCTTCGCTCGGGTGCGTCTCGCTTTAATGATTTAGGAACGAAAAAAAGACAAACAACTAAAGAAATTTTTTTTTTATCAGGAACCTTCACATATGTATACAGAATAACCCACCAGAGTTTCATCACAATCGGACCAATAGTTTAAGAACGGATAGAGGACAAACATACGAACATTTATACTTACTTATATAGATCAACCAAAAAACATGTCTTTTATAAATATCTTTTATTTCATGACCAATTGCTGGCAAATTCATAAATCTTACACAACCTAAAGTAAAACTAACTCATAAGCTATATATTTTTTCCAATAGTTCGTGCGTGTTCTATCTGAACGGGATCTTGAGTGCGAATATCCAACTTTTATCACGCTGTTGTGTTGAAAATACTTTTTATATTGTTTGTACGTAAAAGGAGGCATGTTTTGCTCCAGTTTTTACATAAAATGGACCATTCAGTGAAAATGTAAGAAGTATATTTTATAGTAAACTTTTGATGAAAGTCTAGAAGAATGGCGGTAATATTTATTTTATTTTATTTATATCCATGTAAAGAAATAAGATCTCTTTAATATGTCACTATTCTAATCTTTTTATATTAAACTAGCATTGCCTGCGGCTCCGCTCGCGTTCAAAGGACCAAAAAAAATTCGTAGGTTTTAGTATACTCTTACATTGCAGTTTTTGTATTTTTTTCTCAAAAATGAGATGTTTTTCTGGGGTAAAAAGAATCCTATATGTTGACCCGGATAACCAGCTTTTACCATACTAAATTTCATCAAAATCCCTCCAGCAGTATTTCTGTGATGCGGTAACACACAGACAGACAGACAAACAAACAAAAATTCTAAAAAATAATTTTTAGAATTTTTTAAAATCTATAGAGATTCGGCCTCTGTATCGAAAATAATGTCTATTTCAATAACATTTTCCAAAAAATATTTAATGTACAGATTCGACTCAGTTTGAATTTTATTATATGTATAGATAATACGATAAACAAACAATAGATTGTCTGTGAAGATCAAACTCCATTTTACTATACCATATATCGCACATATAATATTCTAGTTCTCTATATCACAATACAATTAAACGTCTTATTACTACACACGACTGCACCGTTGCTCTCAAACGTAATTGGAGATCATGTCTGCAGTTCACCACTCGCCCTAATTGCCAAATATATTGAAATTATAATATTGTATACTCCAATCCTTTATTGTTAAGTATTACATATATATTTGTATATATGTTTCACAATTTATTATAACTGTCGAGTGGTGTAACAGGTTTGATTGAACCATGGTTCGATTATCATATATTTCTTCTCAATTTCATGGGAGTTTCTTTAGTTTTTACTATTTTTTTTTTGGGATTTTATATTTTTAATACAAGCAAAAATATGTTAGATATTAGGTATTTTATCTATACGCCTCGTATTTTTTGAATAAAACTATATTTTCGGATTTTTTTTGCGGATTTATTTAGATTTTTGGTTCCCAACGTTTCGAATGTTTTACAGCAATCATGGTCACGGGAGAGACTAAGAGATTTTTAGACGTCGCAGAGTGGAATGATGCCATGCCAAAAAATAAAATAAATCCGCGATAAATCCGAAAAGATAGTTTTATTTCAAATGTCAAATATTCGCGTAAATCAAAGAAAGTATTACGTATCGTACTTTTTAGAAAAACCTCAGTATCGAATCGAATTAATAATTAAAAAATAGCTTAAGATTTGATCCCGTATGTTCTGTTTGTAAAAGGAATGCAACTAACTTCATCATGTTGCTTTTTGACTGTCGATGTGAGCGCGTATCGTAAAAATTTTATTCTCATACTTTTTTTCCAAACGTGCCAAAAGAAATGTAACTTCAATAAAAAAATATACTTTTAGTGTATTAAAAACCCTTTTATTGATTGAACGGAACGTTTTCAATAGCCATCAGTATTTTATCAATATTAAACGCTTTTGAAAGCCGATGGAAAAACTTGATAGCGATTCCCTCAATTAGTGATATTGCGCTGTCAACTCATTTTATTGCGAGTTATCAGTCATCGCTGTAATTTGCACAATTTACGTGAAACCATGAACTTACTTGTATTTTTAGTACAAGCCTTGGTATAATTTTGTATCATCTTTTATGAATAAAAATCGAGACTAGGTTTTTAAGTGTGTTTTTTTTAGTGTTGTATATTTAGTGTCTCTCTAGTTTTTTTCATTCAGTACTAGAGAAACATTATACTATATTTGACGACATGTTTGGTTCAGTTTGTAGTGACCCTACTTGCTTTGCCAGCGGTCGCGGGTTCGAGTCCCGCTGGGGCGCATTGATTTGTGTGATGAGCACGAATGTTTTTATTATTTCAGTCATGAGTGTTTATATTTATAATATATGTATAATGTGTTAATATTCATAATATTTAAAGTTATATTCGTGTAGTGCATCAACTATCTGGTATCCGTAATACAGGCCTCGTAGCTTTCCATGGAACTAGATGGTGCTGTTTGTTAGTGTACTAACATATTTATTTATTTCTATGCTATGCTGACTTTAGAACTTATACCTATACATACTAGCAGAACCCGCGGTTTCGCTCGCGTTTAAACTACAAAAAAACTCTAAAAAGGTAGGTTTTCTACAAACTTTCATCCCCTGTGTATCCCGTTATGGGATTAATTTCGAAAAATGCTAAAACTCGTATTTATTTAATTATATTAAAGAGCATTAATCCCAAGAAATTCTGATTATAATTTTTTTTTAGATTGTATTATAACGTGTTTTCCCGTGGGAATGAGATAATCTTCCGCGGTAAAAAATAGCCTATATCACTCTCCAGCTCTCCAATTGTGTCCACATAAAACATGGATAACAATTCTTCTGCATTAACTGACTGACATACATATGACAGAGTGCGTAATAGGTACTATGTTTTTTGTGAACTAGTTCTCATTTTTTTAGTTTTTTTTATTAACAATTTTTTTTAGTTTTGATACTCCACTCGATAAGCTTGGAAGATTTTTTTTTTGGATTGGCGCTTGAGATGCGCCATTTTGATTTAAAAATATCCATATAGTTTATAGCATTTGCATTATTAAGACGAATTTAAGGAAGTATGAACCATCAAAATCAGTTAAGCTGTTTAGTAATAACGAGGTAACATAGGATCGGATATACATGTGTACATACATACATACAGGTCAAACACATCATCCTACTTTGAGTTTCATCCCAATCTCGGGTAAAAATGAAGTTCTAGTATTAGGTATCGCAAAAAATAACCAATACAATTAAATCAAATTTCTATGTATTTCGACTAAACATGAAGTAAAAACTAAACACCTCATAGCCTTAAAATATTATATAACATTAAATATTTATGTACACGCACATAACAACAATGTATGAATTAATTAAAATATATAGAGAAGTATGTACGCTTAAGTAAATTAATGATTGTGTACGTGTTCGAACACATCAAAGGCTGATCGTTGAGCCTTGTTGTAATCTCTCGAGATCGCTATAAGTCTTAATTATAATACAATGTATATTAACAAAATTATTTTACTTTAAGACAGCTTTATTCTGTGTCTTTGCTTATTATAATTTATATTACATACGAATGTTAAAAATCGAGATGCTATTATAAATTCGAAAGTTTGTATTTGTGTTTGTTTGTTACTCTTTCACGTTAAATCGGCTGGATAGATTTTATATATTCATTCATATATTTATTTATATGTACATATATTTTTTACAAATTTACGTAATAATATACAAGATACGCTAACTTACATCAATATGGATAAATCCTTATTTATACCTATCATAAATTAACTAAATTAAAATTAAGTAAATGAACAGTTAAATTTGATCCGATAATTAATTTTGAACCTACTCTAACTAGATTAAAAACTTGTGTATTAGGTTATACTTTTACACCGTATTTCTTACTGTGACAAAAATTTCTTAAAAATGGCAAGAGTAAAAAAACATAAAAACAAGTTTAAAACTTTAGACTTGTAATATATAAAAGGAAATTTAACACAAAAATATGATCTGAAGCACATTGACTACTTGCTAGTTATCAATAAGTCGCATGTAATCTATACATACATCTCAGTAACAGCCCGGAGTTGGGAAGTTGGCGGTGTTTCACCCCCGTGCCTCGGAGAGCACGTAAAGCCGTCGGTCCTGCGCCTTAACTCTCACCGGTCGTGTCGAGCAGTCGTCCCACCGGATTATGAGAGTGATAGGAATAGAGAGTGCACTTGTGTCTGCGCGTACACTTGAGCACTATAATATCTCCTGCGCAGTTGGCTAATCTCATTGAGATTGGCCGCCGTGGCCGGAATCGGCTAGGAGAACATCATCATCATCATACATACATTATTATAGTAAAATTCTAACTAAGTCGAATCTGTACATTAAATATTTATTGGAAAATCTTATTGAAATAGTAATTATTCTCGAGAAAGAGGCAGAATTTATAGTTTTTGGAATTTTTGTCTGTCTGTCTGTTTGGGAACGCATCACGAGCAAACCACTGGAGGGAATTCGATGAAATTTGGTATGATGATAGCTGGTTATCCTGGTCAGTATATAGGATACTTTTTACTGCGGAAAAATATCTCATCTTCGAGAAATTTATCCTAAGCGTTAAAACATAACTAGTTATTGTATAATTATTACTTCTCACATAAAAAGGTGAAAATTACTTTATAATTTATTATATAATATCAGGTTTTTTCTTGATATTTTAAAATGGAACCGCCCTAGAGGTATTAAATATTCATTTTTAAGATAACACGTAAACCGTAAATAAAAAACATACACTCGATTAAATAGCTCTTTTTTTTAAAGTCGATCAAACGCTTAGACAAACAAGGTAGTTTGTTATTTAATTCACATCACCGAAATATTTTCAGTTCGTAATTGTTATATGAAATATGTACGTTAGATGCTTCGTTATATTATTAAAATTTGACTAATTATAATTATCGTTGATTATATTTTTACATACCTATACATAATATGTTTGCGTATCTGTATTTTATATATTATATATTATATTGTGTCAGTTTTTGTTTGTTTGTCCTTCTTTTACACCAAAACGAACCGATGGCTTGATTTTTGTTTGGTAATTAGTTGAAGGGCTGAGGGCTCAGATTTTACACAGCTTTTACATAAGCTCTTTATATTATTGGAAAATATCAATTTTTTACGTTATAATTTTAAAGTCATTAGTTGATAAATATGATAATATTCCGTATGTAGCCGGAATCATCGAGACCCTCTCGACTGACGTCAGGCAGGCGGCCAGTCGTAAAACTTTTGCCAAATCCTATCAGCAGTAGGTACAGAAGATGTACTGCGCCGACCCCAAGTGATTGGAAAATGGGCAGCGAGAAGAAGAAGAATAAGCCGGAATCATCGAGAATGGCTTTCGCTTCTGTATTATATTATGTAAAGTCGAAATTGAGAAGAAAGAGTGCAAATCAGTCGAATAAAAAAATGTCAATTGAAATATTTCTAACTGATCAACACATGGTTTTTGTAAAACGATCTGCAGATGAACTAGAACATGTTTTAAATACATACATACAAAACTTAAATGCTTATACTAACCAAATAGCGACTCACCCTGGCTTCGCCCGGGTTCATCCCTAGGTGATTCTTTAAATTGACATAACTTTTTTATTTATGAACCGATTAAAATAAAACAAATACTACTAAATGTTAAGTGAAGCTTATCACAATATATTAGTGAAAACTGCACCCAAATCGGTTTCTGAGATTAGGGCGCACAAACGCACAGACAAACAGACAAAAAAATCTAAAAATCATTGCTTTTGGTTCTATTGCGTTAATAAAGGCCCCTAATCATAGTTTTTCTCAAATATCTTCCATGTACAGACAGCGATCAGTTACACTTTTATTATATGTATAGACATAAAGTACGACTTAATTTTTTGAATATATTTTTATTATTATATGTCCATCATTTAACAACTCTATCATAGGATATTCATATAAAAGCAGTAAAAAGTTTAAATTTTTAACGTTTCCATTTAAAAGTCCTCTGCTTACACAAATCATTTAATATACGTATGGATCCAATTCATATCCCCCATGCGTATTGAAGTGGCATCTATATAACTTCAGTATAAAGCCCCTTCAGATGAGAACAAACCATAACACAAGTTTCCAAACTGCATTTACTGAAATGAAAGCCTTTGAAAACTATACATCGATTCATCGTGACATAAAATATATAAATAGGCAAGTTTAAACTCTATTACATATAAATAAAGTTCATTTTCTATTATAATTACAGAATGAAGTAAGGTGAGATTTATATGTTTGATATGCTAAACTGAACTTTAATGTGTACGCATTAAGATGTATAATTTTAAAGGAAGGAAACGCATTGCCACGACTATTCGCTCTCAAATAATCGATAACTGACGTCTGGCCTCCCCTCTGTATGGTCGGTGAGAAAATTAAAATTCACCTGTTAAACTTTTATGATATCCTAGTAATCAAAGTGTTTTAATGCCATATTTCTATTGCAATAAGCTTTATATTTGGTTTCTATATGAAGGAATTATAGAGGCAGTGGTAGCCCAGTGGTAACGCGCTGGCTTGGGAAACTGAGTGAAGCGAGTTCAAATCCCGGGTCTCGCACCTCTGATATTTTCATGTGCGAATACTTTCCAACATAATTACTACATGTATTACGGTGAAGGAAAACATCATGAGGAAACCTGCGTGTCTGAGAGAACCTAGCGAGTTTTCAAAAGACATTTGAAGTTCACCAACCCGCACTTGACCGTACTGATCGTAGACTCGTGCCCAGCAGTGGGACGTTAAACAGGGCTGAATTGGGTACAAGAAGTGGTATAAGATTGGTATTACATTCTATGGCGTTCGTTGCAGGTTCCATATTATGTGAACTTGGAAGAGAAATTAAAGAAAACTATACACAAATTTTTATATGTACCAAGTTCCATCCAAATTTGCTCTACGGCTTATAGATAAAGAAGTAACAAACAAACATACAAAAATTTATATATTTATCAATTTCATTGTCAATTACATAAGTTTCTTTAGATGAAAAATAAAATGACAATATTAAGTTTTTTCATTCACCTTAAAATATTGAAGTTTATCTATTACTTGATAGGTTGTGGATTCGATTCTGCGCTAAGCAAATTTTATTGTCAGACTTCAGAAATCTAAAAAAAGGTGGAAAGCTTCACAGATTACAGCCTTATGTTTTCCTTGCTTTACACATAACCAGTGACCTATCCTTGCTGCGTTCAGATACGTCCCTACGTGATATTTTAGATCTAAAATTTTACTAATTATTTTGGATAACGTAATGATTAGATAATTATCAAATTCGGTTTAGTAGTTTCAGAGTTTACTGATTATAAACTATGAAACAAATGAACAAACCAACAAATCTTTCCTATTTATAATTTTTGTATATATACAATATTAATTATTAATTTGATTTTTAAACTGGGTTAAGTAGACTCATGATTAATACAAGATCCATTCATATTACGCGTTTTCATATAAAACGTAGGTAAGTTATGAAATATAAAAATAAGCAAATGCACGTTTAAAAGATAATAATTAAGTATGTAACACAAATTCAATTAGGGACACACTTATGATTTTAAACCAGCGACACACCCTCGCTCCGCTCGGGTTCGTCACTTGGTACGTTTTAACGGTTAGTATAGATTTTCCAGAGATGGTATATTTTCTCGGAGTAAAAAGTATATTATATAATATGTTGACCCGAAGACCCAGCTATCATCATACCAAATTTCATCAAAATCTGTCCAGTGGTTTTCTCGTGATGCGGTCACAGATAGACAGACAAAAATTCTAAAAACTATAGATTCGGCCTCTGTATCGATAATGTCAATAAGATTTTATTATATGTACCTATAGAAGAAGAAGTTAAGTCAAGAAGAAGTAGAGAAAAAGTTATACTATTTGGTGTAACAGAACAAAAATAGCTAAAGATTTCATCCTGCATGTCACAATTCTCTGATTGTAAAAGGAATACAGCTAACTTGATCATGGTGCTTTCAGCTAACTTCATCATGTCGCTTTTTGGCTGTCGGTGTGCGCGCGCATTGTAAAAATTTTACTCTCATATTTTTGTCCAAACGTCCCAAAAGAGGTATAACTTTAAAAATGCCTTTTTCATCATGTTGAACTAGCTTGTAAGTGGGAGGAGCTATGTAATCCTTTAATTTTTGAATATTATACTTACGTACATAGAATAAAATTGTAACCAAGCCGAATCTCTACATTAAATATTTTTTGGAAAATCTTATTGAAATAGACATTATTATGGATATAGAGGCCGAATCTATAGTGTTTAGAATTTTTGTCTGTCTGTCTGTCTGTTACCGCATCACGGAAAAAACACTGGATGGATTTTCATGAAATTTGGTATGGTGGTAGCTGGTTATCCGGGTCAACATATAGGATACTTTTTACCGCGGGAAGATACCTCATTTCTGAGAAAAAATACAAAAACTGCAATGTAAGAGTATACTAATATATAAAACCTAAGAATTTGGTTTTTGGTAACCTGAACGCGGACGGAGCCGCGGGCAATGCTAGTATGTCATATAAGACATTACATGTCGCGTTGGCTTGCCTAACAAACATACCAATAAATACTAATATAATAACTTGAATCAATCAAATTCTTAGAAAATAAACCTATATGGAATATCGCAAGGAATTGTACTTTCATCTCAGTTAACTTAAAGAGTTCTCTTGTAGTTTATTCACCCAAGAAATATAAATTGATTTAATTATTCCGCGTCTGCGTAATGAAACTGTAATTTAATTTAAAAAATAGTAGCTTAGAATTAGCTATATTTCTTTATAATAGTATATGATGTGGCTGTATAGAAAAATGGCTACATTGTTAGTAAAAATACAGTTAAACAAACGGACAACCTTAAAGATTTATACGCTTCTCTCGGGTTCGTCCCTAGCTTGCTTCCTAACACAAACTTTCATCCCCATTTTGCACCTGGAAGATTTCCGGGATAAAAATCCTATGTCAGGGTCTCAAACTGTCTTCTTACCAAATTTCATCTAAATCGGTTTAGTAAAACAAGAGATTAAAACTCACAAATTTTTCCTCTTTATAATATTAATATAGATTTACATTTAGCCAACATCGTCTCATTGCTGGGCAAAGGCCTTCCCTATACGTGCCCTACTAATATTCAATTAGTAGGAAATATATAACATTTTTTTTGGCTTCATGGGATTAATTTTAAAATTTAACTTTTTAATGTGGTGGCAATTTTGCGTTAATAGATAGAAATTTCACATTTATAATATTAGGAGGTGTTTTAACAAAATATTATTATAATTCGATAGTTAACTCTTAGGGTTTATACAAGGGGTTGTCGTACAATCGTTGAAAAATAGAAACATAATAAATTATGTTGAAATATCTTTAATGGTATTTTATAGAATCCATAATATGTCATTCCCATATATATTTTTAGTTTTTTTTAACGATTGTAGAATATTATTGAGTCTGAGTCTCCTTCTTTAATATACATGGCAATATTCGTTTTTACACTAATGCTTCAACTCTTGAATATTCAATTCAACTCTTTGTTTAATGGTTAGTGCTCTTAGTTGAGTATAATTTACTTCAAGGCGTCCGTATCTCGATATTATACAACCTACTATATAAAGAAAATAATTTGAGTTACTATATGTTAGTGCTAATTAGATAAATTATTATGGAGTTACAATGTTTTTGTATATAAGTAACACATGTTATCATATCTTTATGTGTTGATTAGTCGTGTACAATAAAGAACATTAAATGTTCTTTAGTGTAACTGTAATACAAATTTTGTATTTATAATTTAACTAGCGACCCACCCTTGCTCCGCTCGAGTTCGTCTCTAGTGAAATTTAGGTTTGTATGTATTTTGAATGCCGAATCATAAAAAAATTAAAATAAAATTTTTAGTCCAAAACATTTTTTTTTAGGGTAGACCACCCTTATCATTTAGGGGTATGAAAATAGTATATGTATATGTAGTATATCAGGTAAATTGTCCTATACACAAAAAAAATCATAAGAATCCGTCAAGCTGTTTCGAAGGAGTTTCGTTATAAACACTGTGACACGAGAATTTTATATATTAAACTAGCGACTCACCCTCGCTCTGCTCGGGTTCGTCCCTACGTTTTAACGTTTAGTATACATTTCTCAGAAATGAGATATTTTCCCAATAAAAAGTATCCTATATGTTAGTTAACCCGGATAAGCAGCTATCGTCATACCAAATTTCATTAAAATCCCTCCAGTGATTTTTGCGTGATGCGGTAACAGACAGACAAAAATTCTAAAAACTATAGATTTGGCCTCTGTATCAATAATCATGTCTATTTCAATAAGATTTTCCAAAACATAATTCATGTACAGATTCGGCTCAGTTAGAATTTTATTATATGTATACTGTATAGATATGCACTACAATATTATTGTTTCGATATAAGCTGGTGCAGACATCTTCAATTAGGCGTGGAATGCATTGCGCAGTCATGTGAAAACTCATTACATAATTATTATGCTGGATACACACTGTCGTCAGGGTAATTTGTAAATGATTTCGTTTCAAAGACTTGATTTTAGTTACTTCTAGTATAAAGTATTATATGTATTTAGTGCGCAATAAAGCTTAGTTTTAGTCGTTTTGATTGTTTTTTATTTTTAATGAGGAAGAATATATTAATATCTACATAGATATCAGTTATTTATATTTTTATATTCCTTTTTTACTTTAAGATATATATATATATATATCTGAGCAACCTAAGTACAGCGAGTAAGTAGTATCTTAGTATTGAAGACTTTTTTTTGGCTTATTTTGGATAATATCTTGAAAAATGTAAGAAAAGATAGTTGTTCTTATGTCAAGAGTGTGTTACTCCCATTTGTTGCTTTAGTTAAAAAAATAATAATATTTCATTTTCTGTATTTGTATTATATTGGTTCATATTAAAATGCTATTAAATCGTAAGTCCTTTAAATAAAAACATTTTTTCAAATAAATCTAATATCTGAACGTTTTTATGTTATATGTGTGTTACAAATACATCAATTCAAATTAAAATAAGTAAAATTGTTAATTATTTAATAATTTTTATTAATTTACTAGCGACTTACCCTCGCTTCGCTCGGGTGTGTCCTTCAGTACGTTTTAATTTTTTTTGCGAGATCGTTATTCTTTTTCTAAAATAAAAGTATCCTAAGTTACTCCTTATAACATCAGCTATCTGCCAGTAAAAGTCTCATCTAAATCAGTCCAGCCACTTTGGAGATTAGCCGAAACAAACAGACAGACAGACAGACAAAAGTTTAAAAAAATGTGTTTTTCTTAGTAAGTACGGTATATAACTATGTATGGGGCTTATAAACAAATAATAGGTTATTAATACAAAATAAGTTAAATAATTAATATAATAATATTGTAAAACAAATATGAAATTTTTTCATTGTATTAGGTTTCAAATGATACACACATTGTGAAGCAAAAAGATGAATATGATGAGTTGCATATGAGATCCGAAAATATAAACAAAATATGATCACTACCAGGAATTCTAAAATTCAGTTTTTACACGTCCATTTTAAATGCAGCTGTTTCAGAATTAAATTAACAAAAGTTGAAATTCCAATTTTAACAAAGTTTAGATCAAACAAGTAACAAATATCACTCCAACCTTAACGCAAGAGAGGACTTTGAAAAATTATGCATAAAAATATCTAGTGTTTCAGATTCAGTTAGAAGTTAGGAAGAGTCTGATGGCTATGAATTTTTAAATTTCCACCGTATTTAGAGCTATATATGAAAGTCCATTACATTTAATTCACAGTTTATAACTTTTTATGTTTATACGAATCGGTATGTATTTTATGAATATGAGTCGTATCCATTGAGTTAGTAATATTAGTATCTTATTATTATGATTACCAACTGACCCTCGCTCCGCTCTGGTTCGTTACTAGTTACGTTTTAACGTTTAGTATAGACTAGCGACTCACTCTCGCTTCACTCGGGTTCGTCCCTAGGTACCTACATTTTAATTTTTTGAGCGGAACCCTAATTCTTTTACTGAAATGAAAGTAGCCTAAGTTACTGATTTTAATATTAGCTATCTGTCAGTCCCGTCAAAATCAACCCAGACGTTTCGGAGATTAGCCGGAACAAACAAAAATTTTAAACATTGTGTTTTTCTTATAAATACCGTATATAGTTCTATAGGCATTTGGTAAAAAGCTGTTATTTTGATATTATAAACAGACGCTTCAATTTTAGTTAACTATATAGATTTCTTAGAGATTAGATGTTTTCCCACAGTAAAAAGTATCACATATGTTGACCCGGATAACCAGCTATCATCATACGAAATTTCATCGAAATCTGTCCAGTGGTTTTCTCGTGACGCATTCTCAGACAGACAGACAAAAATTCTAAAAAACTACAAATTTGGCCTCTTTATCGATAATAATGACTATTTCAATAAGATTAAAAAAAAAAACATTTATAGATTCGACTTAATATTTTATTATATGTACCTATAGATTTAAGAATAAATAAAAGAACAAAGAAATTCAGTGTATAGAACAATAAAATTTGTAAGTAATAAACAAAATACTATAAAAACGTTCGTGGTACGACCGACAGATGTTTCGAAAGGTATGAAAAATATTTCTATGTAAAACATAAATTGGAACGAGATTCTGTCTGTACGTGGAAAAATTGAAAAAACTCAATTCTACAATAGAGAAAGTTTAGTTACTGCATTCTTTGACTTTTTTCTAGACGTGATGATGGCCCTTTATATTTTTAAATAAATAAAAGGTAGATAGAAAATTGACTTGAATTTTTTTTTTTTATTTTTTTTTATTTTTTTTTTTTTTTTTTTTAAATTGATTCTTTGTTAAATAAGCAGTAAAGCTTAAAAAAATGAATGAAAAATGTAAATATAAATGCGAAATTTTTAGTTATAGGTCTATTGTTATTTCCTCTAGAAATAGTCTGAGATGTGGTAGCCCAGTGGTATCGCGCTCGCTTGGGAAACTGAGTGAAGTGGGTTCGAATCCCGGGTCTCGCACCTCTGATATTTTCATGTGTGAATCATTTCCAACATGATTATGATCACTTGTCTTAACAGCGAAGGAAAAAATTGTAAGGTAACCTACATGCCTGATCCCCTCGTATTGAAGGGAAGCCTGTGCCCAGTAGTGGGATGTTAGAAAGGGCTGAATACTAGAAAAAACGCGTTTAAAGTGATATTTTTTATAATAAATTTATTTATTCGTATGGTATTAACTTTATTATAAAAATATATGTAAGGCCATACATTATACATAAAAAAAGTCATAAGATATTATGTGTTACACATGCAACTTAATAAAACTATAAGTAAAGTAACGGGTTTAAATTAGCAATGAAAATATCGTAAGCACGTACTTTCTATGAACGACAGATGTTTCGATAGGTACAAAAAATCTATACATATAATAAAATTCTAAGGCGAATCTGTACATTAAATATTTTTTGGAAAGTCTTATTTAAATATTATCGAAACAGAGGCCAAATCTATAGTTACCGCATCACGGAAAAACCTGGTCAACTTATAGAATACTTTTTACCGCGGGAAAATATCTCATTTCTTATTAAGAGTCATCCTAATATGTAAAACCTGAGTATTTGGTTTTTGGTTATTTGAACGCGGGCGGAGCCGCGGGCATTGCTAATACTGAATAAAACTGGAATAAGCGAATTCAGGGCTGTAAAGTTTCTTCATTGCAAATAGGCCGTAAAGAGAAGCGGGTACTTTTCGACAGTATTGATTAAAAAAAATGTTTTATGTTAATAGATATTTGTGGCTTGTCTCTGAGAGTTCAAGCTTCAATAAATGATCGATGTAGTTGTACGAATAAATCCAAAGTCATACATTTAAAAAATACATAAAAATATAGTAAAAATTATGTTTTCTAGGTATTTGTATCGTACAAAATACATTATTAATAATTAACCAAAATGATATTCCATTTTTAATAATATAATTTTTGTCATATTCTTGTTTCAATTTAAAAAATCGGCCAAGTGGGAGTCGCACACCAAGAGTTCCGTAGCATGAAAACGTCAAAAGTAAATTAAAATATTTACTCGACTACGATATTAATTTTTTCATTGACGGCTTAAATAAGTTTTTATTTTATGTATTAACTAGCGGACCCGACAGACGTTGTCCTGTCTACAATGATAACAAAACTTTTTTTTAATTTGATCGCAGGGCTAACTGTCGGGACAGACTAAAATTAAAATTCGAATATTATTTAAAATTTGACACTGCGATGGTAGCGCCGTCTGTCGGATCCAATGTAAAACATTCCAAAATCAACAACTACTAATAAATTAAAAATTAACTAAAAAAACATTGTCCAGCGGACAAAATTGTGAATCTAAACCATTCCCAGATCCCCTTGAACACACACAAAAAATTTCATCAAAATCGGTCCAGTCGTTTGAGAGAAGTTCAGTGACATACACACTCACAGAAGAATTATATATATAAAGATATGAGAAACACAGTCAACTTTGCAGCCGAACGATCCAATAACTCAAAAACTACGCAACGTACGAGTATATCTTTAAAATAATTTTAGTTGAAAGTTATTTAGAAGCCCTACTATCTATTTTTGTTTCATCATTCCTTACCAGACGAACAGACGGACCTAACGTAATTATAAGGGTCAGATTTTAACCATTTGACCATGGAACCCTAAAAACAAGAAACCTGTAAAAATAGCAAAAAAAACTTTTTTTGCTTAACCTATTGTTGATTTTTACTCTATGCCAATTCACCCCAAAGTCCTAGCTAGCATCCCCATGCACTACTGAGGGTAGTTTCGCGAGGGAAAACTTTACGCGTTAGGCCAGCCTTTATCTCACCCTTTGTACTAACGCATCGCGACCGAAAAGAGGGTGGAAAAGTCAAATATACCTATAAAATTAAGAACCCGTTAATAATTGATGTTTTTCTAGTAGCAGGTATAATATGCTGTTGTTAGAGTAAGTTTTATTATTTTAAGTTTAAGGCTTTTATTTGGTAAAATTTACTAGATTTCAATAACAATTAAAAAATATTCGACATCTAATCTAATACATTTATTAAAATTCTGAGTCGAATCTGTACATTAAATATTTTTTTGGAAAATCTTATTGAAATTGTCATTAACATCGATACAAAGGCCGAATCTGTAGTTTTTAGAATTTTTGTCTTGTCTGTCTGGGAATCAGCACACATCACCAGAAAACCACTTGACAGATTTTGATGAAATGTGGTATTATGATGGCTGGTTATCCGGATCAACATATAGGATACTTTTTACTGCGGGAAATATCTTATCTCTGAGAAATCTATACTAAACGTTAAAAGGTACCTAGGGTCGAACCCAAGTGGAGCAAGGGTGAGTCGCTACTTGCTAGTTTTAAATAAAAGTATCTTTTCAGAATTTTTCGCGGATTTATAGACGTTATTTTGCGGTATTGTCTGTTACAACCAAACAATGAGCTTTAAGAAGTCTAAAACCTTAGTCTCTTCCGGGACCATGATTGCTGTAAAGCATTCGAAATGTCAGGAATACAAAAATCAAAATAAATCCGCGAAAAAAACCGAAAAAATGGTTTTATTTAAAATTTGTATGTAAAATTGTAATTTTTTTTCATAGATTCGACTACCTTAGCCAAAATTACTTTCTAAAACAGTGATAACATACTAACTTTCATAAAAATCATCATAAAATAGTTTTATATATGTCGGAGACGGTCGTCAATACGGTCGCTAAACGAAGCGCGGCACGACGCCTGAGTGATGGCAGCACCTTCGGTATTATCGCCAACACTCGGCGAGCTTCGTGCTACGACGGAGCCTAGCTAAGGGAGGGGTGTTAAGAGGGCTAGACACTTGCCTTCGGGCCGAGCCAAGCTTAAGACCGCTCCACTAGGAACTGTCTTGCGTTCCGTATTGTCTATACATGGTAATAGTGAAGTGGTATATGGCTGTGTAGTGAAGTGCTGTTTAACTATGTACGAAGTGATTATTGTTAATTTGAAATACAACTGTGATTGCATCGACTTTCATTTGAACCAACACTTCCCATATAACGCCCACTGTATAAGTCATGATAAAATAATGGAAAATAATAGAGAAAATTAATGCTGCTTCGATATCAGAAGTGGGATCAGTGTTGGTTCAATTGCAAAAAGAACTAACTCTGAGTGAACAATGACGTGCAATGTTTGAACAACAAAATGTCATTATGTGATCTCTTATCGAGGCCTTGCAAATGCCTCAGATGAAGAAGAACGTCAAGTTACGCGAGTTTGACCCTGACAATATGGATACGGACGCAAGATCTTGATTTGCGACTGTAGATTTGTGTTTTGCCGAATACCCTCCATACGGCGGCTAGCTTATTTTAACAGTCAGTAAGGAATTAAAAGGATAAGGGTCGACGTGGCTATCACAATTTGTATACCAGAGAATAACATAGGAAGAGTTCAAGGTGATTTTCAAGGCGAGATTTATTTCCACCGAGACATTGGCTGGTACGCTAATTAATTTTAACAGTGACAAACCAAAAGAAAAAAGAAACTCGTTACGTACGCAAATCGCCTGATGACGTCACAGACTAATCGTTGGAAAGACGCTAGCAAGAATCAGATAGCAATTGCGACTGTCCTTGCTCACTTATGTCAGTTTAATTCGAAATTACAACGATTGGCTTTACTACGAAAATTGCTTCGCGAGATCGACTGCAGCAGGGACTGCACGCATTCTCACATTTGAAACGCAAGAAAAGTGAGTCATAAACGGTCAGAGTGTAGAAGCAAGGTAAATGACAGTGTGGAACGACCTTCGATGACGGCAACGGCATTGTAGCCTGCAGTGAAGTCTCTGGTGTGCTTCAAATGTGGCAAGCCTGGTCACATCACGCTCCGGTGCATAAGTAGTGCCAGTCAAGTGGACGGCAGCAATATGGGTGCAACACGAACGGAACGACGCGTGGATGTATGTGTTGTACAACCATCTTCGAATGCTCAATGGCATAGAGGTAATCTGTATTGCTTTTGTTATAATCATGGTGCTGAATATTCGTTAGTAAGATAACATTTAGCAGTCAAATTGTGTGGTTAACGATTTTGTCCTTGCGATTTCTAGTATTGATCAAAACGGAATATTCCGCACAGAGTAAAATTTGTTTTGTAACGATTAACGGTCATTCTCTTGAAATCTTTTGAAATATTATGTTTTGCCTAATTATTAGTTCCAAACTGGTATCATGATAGAATATGAGATATTGAAAGGTTTTCTATTAACATGACGGCTATAAATTCTTTACACAAAAATTCTAGTAGGTCATGTACCAATAGAGGTTGATGTAAATAATGATCATCATGCCAAGCAAATGTTTTGATGAAGTCGATGGAAACCCATGTAAGCATTCTGACGGCCGTAGTAGTGTCGACCGTACTAGTAACTATTACGTAGTCATAGCCTGGTAAAAGTCGGTCTTTTGAGGAAGCTCAAACTTATAGACCGTGGGTGTGTGATGTGCGTTTAGTTCTGGCGGAGGTCGGGGTCTGTTATGACCACAGTGTGTAGTCATCGAGAGGATGATACACACGGTGATCCCGTAGTGGATGCACCTGGATTGTGGAGCAATTGTGATTGCTGGTTGGCTTGTAAGGCCGTGGCCTAAGAGTGGTTTACAGAGGTGCTAGTAAATTTGAAAATTAGTTTGATTGCTGAAGTGTTGAATGATGTTGGTACATGGCTCTGGATGACTAATGTTATTAGTTAGATTAGAGATGGTTACAGTGACTTGGAGTTTAAAAAAAAACAAAGGTGTTAGCGTTAAAGCTTTTCGTTAGAATAAAGATGATTCAGATTCAAAGTTAAGTTTTATCTGGTCAGGATTGACCGAGTCGAGCAAGTATTTTCGTTGATTATTTGGTTGCAGGCTAACACACGGCTAACACACGAGGGCGTGTGCACGCAGGATGGCCGTGTCGGAGACGGTCATCAATACGGTCGCTAAACGAAGCGCGGCACGACGCCTGAGTGATGGCAGCACCTTCGGTATTATCGCCAGCACTCGGCGAGCTTCGTGCTACGACGGAGCCTAGCTAAGGGAGGGGTGTTAAGAGGGCTAGACACTTTCCTTCGGGCCGAGCCAAGCTTAAGACCGCTCCACTAGGAACTGTCTTGCGTTCCGTATTGTCTATACATGGTAATAGTGAAGTGGTATATGGCTGTGTAGTGAAGTGCTGTTTAACTATGTACGAAGTGATTATTGTTAGTTTGAATTACAACTGTGATTGCATCGACTTTCATTTGAACCAACACTTCCCATATAACGCCCACTGTATAAGTCATGATAAAATAATGGAAAATAATAGAGAAAATTAATGCTGCTTCGATATATAAAACTAAAGTAATCAATGTGTTGTAAATTGTTACTTTTAGTAAACCCCTTCAGGGAAAGATCAAAGGATAATTTAAATGACACAGATATAAGGACATGACCCTTTTAGGCAATTAGTGGTAAATACTTGACTTCTATGAAAATATATGTCCTGTTTTACAAAAACCTTACTAAATGGGATTTGTCAACCATATTGGGATAGTTTGTGGGAATCCTACATATTTTATTCATTGACTAGCGACTCACCCTCGCTTCGCTCGGGTTCGCCTCTAGAAAAGCACAAACAGATCTATAACAGTAAAAAGTAACCTGTTGTTTGACCCGTAATATAAGGCAGCATGCCAAATTTTACTAAATTAGGTGCATAAGTTGTTGGGTAAGCTGTATAAGTTAACTATCCCACGGGAACTCTTTAATTTTCCGCGATGAAAAATAAAGTATCTAAAATGATGACCGGGGATATAAGGTACCACCATGCAAAATTTCATTTAAATAGGTCTAATAGATTCGGAGATCAGCCCGTACAAACAAACAAACAAGCAGAGAAACTAAAAATTTGAAAATAAAATCTGGATTTGTTCTATTTCTTTTCTTATACCCCTTGACTCGATTTTTACCATTTTTTTTTCTATTTACAGACATTCGACCTCTACAGTTTTATTATAGTATAAATAGTAGTTGGTTTCTTGTTGATGATTATCTTTCGTGTTGTGCAGGTGATATTTCAGATACGCTTTGACAGACAATGGAAAGCTTTATCTCTAGTTACGTCGTCGATACTGGCGGTCGACTGCAACTCTGGTATAAAAAAATGTAAATAAATCAAACATATATTATACACGCGTAGTATGTAATTTTTAATAATGAGCTACTCTCTCCCACTTACGTAAACTATCAAATTATTTATTTTACATATATTAAAAGTGTAACTGATCGCTCTCTGTACATAGAAGATATTTGAGAGAAACTATTATTGGGAACCTTTATTAACGCAATTGAACCCAAAACAATGATTTTTTTGATTTTTTGTCTGTTTGTCTGTGTGTTTGTACACGCTTATCTCAGAAACGGCTCAACCGATTTGTGTGCGGCTTTCATTACTGTATTTTGGTAAGCTTCACTTAACATTTAGTATTTGTTTTATTTCAATCGGTTCGTAAATAAAAAAGTTATGTCAATTTAAAAAAAACACCTAGGGACGAGCCCGATCGAAGCTAGAGTGAGTCGCTGGTATATAATATTTATACTATATTTTTAAATGTAATTTTTGTTGTACATGCAGGAGAACAGTATAAAAGAAATAATATAAAAATAAGTAGTTTTGTTTTTCAAGTTTCAAGTTTTGCTTTCAGATCCTGTAGGATGGCGATGGGTAGACCGAATAAAGAGTATAACCGTGGCTTTGATGAGACTTCTATAGCCCGTCTTCATTTACAAAGCAGAAAACACGCAAGAAAGCAGTTACGGTATAAATAATAGGTAAATATGGGCAAAATCGTAGACATTAGCTAATACATAATAAGTAGAAAAGAAGATATTATGAATAAAAAAATCTCTTGAAAGCAAACATATTTTTTTTATTCACATCTCACTGATCATAGTAAAATATTATAAAAATTAATACCTGTGATACTTGAAGTATTTTTATAAGAATATTAGCTATGCCTTAGCAAAAACAATGAAGGTAACGTACAAAAGAAACGTCGAGATTGATGTCGGCAATTTAGAACTCGCTACTGAGATTAAAAGAAATCTCAGTAAAGTACTCTCTTTACTTATTTAGCTTTATCCTAGTTTATTTTCTTTGAAAATACCCACGTCTTTATGCTGTAAATAAATATATAAATTAGACTTTAATCTAATATTATATTGTATATTTTTATTTGATGACACGTTTGGCTCAGTTTGTAGTGACGCTACTTGCTGTGCCTGCGGTCGCGGGTTTTAGTCCAGCTGGGGGCATTCATTTGTGTGATGAACACGAATGCTTGTACTCCAGTCATAGGTACGTATTTATATTTATAATATGTATGTATTTAAAATTATATATGTGTAGTGTGTCAACTATCTGGTAACAATAACACAAGCCTCGTAGCTTACCATGGAACTAGAAGGTGCTGTGTATTAATCTGCCCACCTGAGCCTAAAGTGCAGTAATAGACATTTTGGTCGGTTTTGAGTTAAATATATATTCTAAATCCCCATTTTAGTAGCTATCAGTCAAATTAATTCTTTTTTCTGTAGCGCTAATAAAAGTATTTTATTTTAATGTTTTTTCGGAAGGTGTAACAGCAAAAATATCACAAATCTGTTAAAATATTCCATGTTTACCAGCTAAACCGCAGTACAATTAATACTGCACAAGATTTTTCTCTGTTTCCTAACTAAACTGCAGTGTTTTATCATATTTTGTGGCACTTAAAATAGTAGTTTGTTCTAGGAGATTCAAGAAAAAACTTATTAAAATGCAGTATTATTCGACTCTATACAAATTGATTATACTGCAAAGGTTAAGAAAAAATATTTTTTATTTATATTCCTAATTAAAGTGCAGTATTAACATTCCATACTGCACATTAACTTGAGGGGGATTTTGTAATTTCTTGTGAAAAACTAAAAGACATGCAGTATTTAATAACTTTACTGCAGTTTAACTTGTAGGATGTTTTGTAGTTGCTTGTAAAAGACCATTTAGTTTACAATATTTATAAATTTTACTGCACATTAGTTAGTTTGCTTCATCCAATTCATACTACCTAAAATACTTAAAGTCAAATACTATTCCCTAATACTGCGTTTTAATAGGTAAAATTATTAAAATATTAAAACACAGGACAGGCAATATCGCGGTTTGAGGCAGTCTCCTTAATCTGTGGCTTAAGGCTGACTTGACGTGCCAAGCTGTGTCTGTACCAAAGAGATATGGAGGGTAGAACTAAGGAGAACTATTTCTCGTATAAAAAGTGACCGCTGACAAGCATTAAATTGGTGGCGCCACAGAAAACAAGTATATGAATCTATACATCTATACAGATAAATAAAATTGTAGTGTCTGTTTGTAATGTCAAAATAAACCTTTTTACTAAATGCATATGAAATTATATACGGTACTTATAAGAAAAACAAATTTTTAAATTTTTTTGTCTGTCTGTTTGTTCCGAATAATCTCTGAAACGGCTGGACTGATTTTGACGGACTTTCAGTGGAAGGTAACTGATGTTATAGGGAGTAATTTAGGCTACTTTTATTTAAAAAAAAGAATTAGAGTTCTGCTCAAAAAAAAGTATCCAGGGACGAACCCGAGTGAGGCGAGGGTGAGTCGCTAGTTTAAAACATAACGTCATAAAAGTAAGAAGGTGAATTAAACAAGGAAAGAAAGATTTCCGCTTTGCTGTGGCGCACTTTTCTAAATAGCTCTAGCATAGGCAAACAGCAATATAATTATATATTATTTTCAAGTGATGATGTTCTCCTAGCCGATTCCGGCCACGGCGACCAATCTCAATGAGATTAGCCAACTGCGCAGGAGATATTATAGTGCTCAAGTGTACGCGCAGACACAAGTGCACTCTCTATTCCTATCACTCTCATACTCCGGTGGGACGACCACTCGACACGACCGGTGAGAGTTAAGGCGCAGGACCGACGGCTTTACGTGCTCTCCGAGGCACGGGGGTGAAACACCGCCATCTTCCCAACTCCGGGCAGTTACTGAGACTTACTATACAGGAAGACTCAATAACTAAACTTGGCCCGACCCGGGACTCGAACCCAGGACCTCCGGGTGTGCAGCCGTACATGCTACCCACTACACCACCGAGGCAGTTTTCAAGTAATAATAGTTCAGCACACTTCATTCCGTTAAAAACTACTAACTTCACATCACATCTACTTGCTACGCTAGTGCTGTAAAGCCTAGTTCGCATTAAGCTAGTATTTTAGTCTAGTAGCGAGTAATTTAGTAGCTAAATTACTCGCTACTCACCAAAAATCGTTCGCACTTTGGTCGAGTACAGTTTACAAGTGAGTGGTGTTTTGCAAGATGAACAGCCTACAACGCAATAAAGTAAATAAACTGATTTAGCTGATCGTAATGGCTATTTTAGAAGAGGTGGATGAGGAAATTTGTGTGATTAATAAAAAGAAGCTATGGGTACGAAAATGGATCGAAAGACAAGATAAACTAGGAGCTACTAACTGTCTTCTGAAGGAATTAGCATTGGAAGATCCCAAAGAATACTTCGATAGTTTGAGAATGTCCGAAAGTTGTGTAAATTTTCTGTTAATGAATGTTATGGCGGCAACTAATGAACTCGACTAATTCGACAGGTTCGTACTTGTTTAGCCGGTGAACCAGTGAGCTCGGACGCGTGGTGGGGGCTGCTACTCGCCCAAAAAAATAGAATAAAATGGATTGACTCGACTAAATTACTTACTAAACTAATCGACTAAATTTTTAGTGTTCAGACACGTTTAGTTACTAAATTACTCGCTACTAAACTAAAATACTAGCTTAATGCGAACTAGGCTTAACGGTGAGTTTCTGAGCTATAATTTGCTGCTCACTACTGGACACTTTTTCAACCTGTTTCCCATATAAGTTAATTCTCCTTAGTTCTCCCTTCCATAATCTTTTCAGACTATTATTTTTGTAAGACAAGAATACTCATTTAGTAATTAGTTATGTTCAGAAGAAAGATTTTATGTAAATTTTATTGATCCATGCATGAGAAATACAAGTGATATAGTTTTATGGTGGATTAACTAGTTAAGATTATCAACATCTTGTAAAGATTGTTATATTGTTAGTCATATAAAACAATTTACACTATTAGATTATAATGTACAATGTTTTGATGAATAGTTTTAATATCATAGTCATAAATGCATGTCCAGTTTTGTTTAAGAAATTACATATTTTTATCAAAATTAAAGGTAATTTTATATTACTATAAGTGTGGAATATCAGTGTTTTGTTCAAAAAAACAGATTAAATAGCAGTATTTTCATAATATTACTGCACTTTAGTTAGTAACAATCATGGAAGAAATGTCTAAAATGCAGTAATAACAGGATTTACTGCATTTAAAACAGTTTTTTAAAAGATTATACAAATAAAGTGTGTGTAGTAATAGGGGCAAAAAAATTAAAATTGCCATAATTATAGTTTTTTATAAAAAAACTAACGTAACAATGTTTAGTATTTTAGTTTGGTACATATTCTTTCACTTTCCATTCAAGGTTTTATCGAAAAATCTCTTTTTGATATATTTTTATGGATTCTAAACTTTAAGCGCGTTTTTCTCGAATTCGTGTTTTTGCTGTTACTGCACTTTAGGTTCGGGAGGGCAGTAATGTCCCAACACATTTATTTATATTTATAAAATATAATATAATTTTATTTTCTGACAATTTAATTTTCCTTCGAGCAGCCACAAGCCAGTTCAAATTATCAATAATAGCTAAATATTGTACACAAAAAATATAAGAAGTAATGCAATATAGTCAGAAAATTTACAAGTTGCCATTATTTTTTTTTTCATTAAGCGATAGCATTTTTACATAATAAACGTTAATTTTGGTAGAAAACCTAATACTTTCTTAGATTTACGCGAATATTTGACATTTTAAATAAAACTATCTTTTCGGATTTTGTCGCGGATTTATTTGCATTTTTGTTTCCCGACGTTTCGAATGCTTTACAGCATCCATGGTCACGGGAGAGACTGAGGTGTTACATGTCTTGGAGGTATAGTTGTTACAGACAGCCTACCCACAATTAACAAAATGAAAATTGCACCAATTACATTACAATATTTTTTAACTTTAAACATTTTTATAATTTTAATTATAATTGAATATGGAATATTATTTATTTAATTTTTGCTATTATTTTTATAATTATTACAATTTTAAAATATTAATTAGTAATCTATATTTAGTGTTGCCATTATTATATTTATAACCATAAAGAAAAATATAAAATATAGTGTTAATTATTTAAGCCATATAATTGTTCTATGTGTAATTTAAAAAGTTAAAGTTAATTATGGATAATTATTTTAATTTAGTTTGCTATTATTTAAAAATAGATTTATAGAAATTAAAAAACATCCTAATTTCAACAGGGAAGATGGCTGGGTACTACCATCGTCATGGGATCCTGTTATTAATATAATAAAATCAAATAATAAATATAAACATAACAGACAGGTAGATGTAGTAAGTTCTTACTGTGTAGATCAAAATGACAGCATATCAGATTAATATTTTTCATTTCTCATTTGTAAAAGTATATAGTAATAGTGTTGCTTAGTAAGTTGTTTTTAAATAATAGCAAACTAAATTAAAATATTTATCCTTAATTAACTTTAACTTTTTAAATTACACATAGAACAATTATATGGCTTAAATAATTAACACTATATTTTATATTTTTCTTTATGGTTATAAATATAATAATGGCAACACAAAATATAGATTACTAATTAATATTTTAAAATTGTAATAATTATAAAAATAATAGCAAAAATTAAATAAATAATATTCCATATTCAATTATAATTAAAATTATAAAAATGTTTAAAGTTAAAAAATATTGTAATGTAATTGGTGCAATTTTCATTTTGTTAATTGTGGGTAGGCTGTCTGTAACAACTATACCTCCAAGACATGTAACACCTCAGTCTCTCCCGTGACCATGGATGCTGTAAAGCATTCGAATCGTCGGGAAACAAAAATGCAAATAAATCCGCGACAAAATCCGAAAAGATAGTTTTATTTAAAATTTGGTAGAAATCCTTTTCGAATTCGAGAGTCTTATAGTTATAGTTTTTGTTAACATTCTGTTCAATGTTGGGCACGGGCCTCTCTAAAAAAACTTTTAAGTAAATATTAATAAAAGTGATTGCGAGGCGCTTAATGAGTATGAAGTTGTAGAACGTAATCGTTGAACTCCAGTTCTCTTGCCTCAGCCGCACCGCACTTCTTACATGCCCCTCGCCATAACCTTATAATATGCTACTCCAGATCATATGTAGCCTAGACTAATATAATATGCACGTATGCACGCACACGCACATACAGTATACATACACCAGTGGCGAAGGGTCCATACAAGACGTCTTACCTTAAAATTATTTTCCTATAATTTTACATACATTTAATTTTTTAAATGTATAAAAGTTCCTTTGGATATATATATATATATATATATATATATATATATATATATATATATATATATATATATATATTTATATTTATAATAGCTTTATTTTTTTCTGCATTAATACCTATATAAAAATTGAATATTTTTGGAACGGCTTACTTCTGCTAAAATTTCACCCTTCGCCACTGATACACACACATACATAAACACACAATATATACCTAGTGCACTTCGTATATAATTATGAATATTTATAGTGCAAGTAAACAGCTTTAATTTCCGATACCCGAGCGTTAACTCATAACAATATTTTTCATACTCCAACCCTATATATAATAAAAGTTTCAATAAATAAAAGTATTTACACTCAGTTATCATGCAACATAAAGTAAGGCCTGTGAGCTATATTGCTTGGGAGAGAGCCAACAGTTAACTCTACTTATAACTTTTGCTTGTAACACATGTATTGAAGAAGAGTGATTTATCACTTACTTATTTCATCTTTACCCCTTTTCCTTTTCGTTTTACGTGAGAACGTTGAAAATATTATACTTTAAAAGTTTTGAAGGTTTTGTTACAATAATTTTGTAAGATTTTTGTATATTTTTTTCCATAGCGAAATATGCAGTGACGTGGAACAGTATATGCACATACTAGCGGATCACCCTCGCTTCGCTCGAGTTCGCCTCTGGAAAAACAAAACAAATCTATTATCTAAAAAAAGTTGCGTATGTGCTATTCCAGATACATAATAGATGGCATAGAGATATAATGTATCTCTCTGCCAAATGTCACGTGAGACTTGCACTATTTTTAAGATATATTTTTTGTTATTAATTTTTTTTTTTCATTCTGTGTTTTTTTTAATTTACGAGTTGTTATCATTTGCAGCAAGTCAGGCTCCTCTTGGCGGGTGGTACCAATGAAATCCGGCGCGGACCAAATGGCTTGGTGGGGGCCGCTCGTCGAGGCCTTGAGCCGAAAGGTTTGGCCGAAGACGTTGCGGCCATCGGTGGTGGGACCGCTTTGGCGGTCCCGCGATCGGATCAGGGGGTGCCGGTTGCGGGACTGTGGTGACAGGCCTGCGACCAGCAGGGGAGGAGCCGCGGCGGGAAAGGAGTGCCGGTATTACGGTGCGCCGCTCTCCCTGCCCTCCGCAGCCTCGGCGGGGCCGCCACCGTTAGATGGCTTTTTATTTTAGCTCTATATACTCGTAAGTATAAGACAAATCTGTCTCACGGGAATCGTACATTTTTCCGGGATATATATATATATATATATATATATATATATATATATATGTATATAGTTATTATTGAGTGACAAACATCCATCCCAACATCCAAACATCTAAACTTCCACATTTATAATATTATAATATAAAATGTTTTGCATTCACAGATGGACACTTCTTTATCTTCTGTGATAATATCATAAAGCTTAAAAATTTGATTATTTGGTTGTCTGAACTCTCTGAAACTCCTAGAAAGATTTGTATTAAAAGGTATTAAAAGGTAAGCTTTAAAGCTTGCTACCATTATCTACGAGCCTTAGGAGCTTAGTATTTTAAAAACTAGTAAATTTATAAGTTACACTACTATTATAAATAGGAAACATTCGTGTTTTTGTATGTTTGTAACGAATAAACTCAAAAACTACTGAGCTGATTTAGATGAAGTTTAGTAAGATGATATTTTGTAACCCTGGGAAGGACATAGGATATTTTTTATTCCGGAAATTATCTTTTAAGAGGGTAAAAATGGGGATGAAAGTTTATATGGGAATCAACCTCGGGACGAACTCGAGCGAAGCTAGGATGAGTTGCTAGTTGATAATAAAATAGACAAAGAAATTTTAGGTATCCTTGGAAATTATACAGTAAAGCTATTATTTATCGCTTGTTATATATCGAAAGAATTCGTGTTTGAAGGTCTAATTTATCCTTTGAAGTCAAAATGAGAGCTTACTCTGAGCTTTATTGCCTTGGAGCAGTGCCAAGTACAATCACTGTGCACACAACCTAATATTGTAATAGCTATGTAACCTTACAAGATTTTTAAATCTACAAAAGTAAATTGACTAAAATGAAAATCAAACCTTTTAAATTAAGTAGGATATTAAATTTTTATTTAGTTTCTTTTTGATTTTACGCCCTTTTTTGAGTTATATGTAACAACGTAATATTCACCTTCGTAGTTTTTTTTTCATAGTTTTATCTACTTTAATATTATACTCGCTGTGGTTTTGTCCAGATGTAGAAAAGCATATCAAAAATTTTCTCTACCACTATCGTTTATCTCCTTCAATGATACGTTTGGCTCAGTTTGTAGTGTTCTTGCTGTGCCAGCGGCAACGATTTCGAGTCCCGCTGGGTGCATTTATTTGTTTGATGAGCACGAATGCTTGTACTCCAGTCATGGGTGTTTAAATTTATAAGATGTATATATTAAAAGTTATAATTATATGTGTAGCGTATCAACTATCTGGTATCTATAACTAAGGTGTGTTAATGTCCCAACATATTTATTTATTTGTTTGGTTGCTTATTGATCCTTAGCGGGTGTCTTTTTGTCATACATGTTATTGTTGTAGTTCAAACCATAGGCAATCCAATACTTTTTTTTTACTTCAAATACAACAAATTTTACAACAACAAATTGACAACCAACAAATTTTAATCGAAATAAAAATAGCTTATGGTACTCAGGGGTAATTTAGCTTACTATTAGTGAGTGTTTTCAGAATCGCATTAGTAGTTTCAGAGATTACCCCCTACATATAAACTTACAAACTATACCTCTTTATTATATAAGTATAGATAATTATCTTGGTGCTTCTTTGTTTAAACAACTAAAACTTGTTGTGTTTTACAGTTGACAGTTTTTTCTCTTATTTTAATAAAAAAGCCTTTTTAAGATTTACATATATATATAAAAACAAAATATTTTTTTCGTATTTTTTAAAGTAAAACATATATTTTAAGCCAATAGAATTGACATTTAAAAATCAATAATTCCGTATCAAAAACTCAAGTCAAATAAGCACTCAGATGTGGAGAAGATACCTAGTATGTGTTACTTCAGCTCAAAGTCTATTTTTGTACCAAATTTTACCTAAAATCGCTTAGTTCTTTTAACGTTCAGGACTACAAACAAATACACACATAAACAAATTTTCACATTTATAATAGTAATCCAATAAGTCGAGTCAAGTTAGAGCTTATGAAAAATTGTAAATAAGAAATACAAGTGTCTCCTCTGCTTGAATGAGTAATGGGTTTTATACAGTGTAATAATATATTTACATACTTGGATGTTTCAGATTTTGACAGACATGTTATAACTTGTGACGGATTATATTCCATATGACGGTGTTTTGTGTGTAACATGTTTTTAGCGTCGATGAACTACTTAAGATATTAAGCTCTTACTTTATACTGGATGCCTGGTATTAATTTTTATATCATTTCCATTTTAATAGAGATGGCTTGATGATGCATTCATTTGATTTTTTCTCTCCACATATGTATGTATATACTATATCGAAATAATACGTACTGAGTTACTTAATCATTACCAAGCCAATATACTTATATGAACACAGGTCTGAGGCTTCTTCTTTCCGAGCTGGTAATAGACTCATGACGTTCGGTAAAAAATTGGAATAATTTAACGCTGAATAAAATACTTTGAATTTTGAATTTTGAACCGATATTTTGGGTTAAATCTCTAGAGTCTCTAGACTATAAGCAATAGACAGGACCTACCACTCATATCTGCCATATTGCCACATTATTTTTTTATTTCATTTTTTTTAAAAAACATCGTTTAAAGAAAACATCGTGAGGAAACTTGCATGTTTGAAAGAATTTAACAAGTCTTTGAAAGACATGTGAAGTCCACCAACCCGCACTTGGCCAGTGTGGTGGATTATAGCCTGATCCAACTAGTTTTAGAGGGATGGCCGTGCCCAGCAGTGGGGCGTTAAAAATAACTGAATACAATGCACTACCTTATTTTACTATAGCACGTTTTAATATTTATGCTTAAGTCAAATCCATTAGGTCTTAACAATATGAAAAGGCAACAAACACACACTAACTCACACACCCTTATAATATTCCTGTCATGATTAAAATTCCATTAATATATCTAAAAAGTCATATCGAGTTTTACGAATGAATGTTAGCGGTGTTGTATAGATAGAAAATACTTGCTAGAACTCTCCCTTTTAGCAATAAAACTGGTATTTCAAACATGTCAGGTAATAAACTCGAAAGTCTCGCGCCACACTTTAAAAGCAGTACACTAAATGTAATAGAAATGGCATGGTTAGTTTTTAAAATTATTGCTTAGTTTATTTTGAGTGTTTAAAAAAAATCGATTGAATATTGTTTAGTGTGAATATATTTTGCGATTTTTTGTGAATACCGGACAAATTTTAATGATTGCTTAATATTTATGAATTAAAAGAGTCATAGATATTTGGAAATCTAAAAATATATTTACTTGCTTATTTTAATCATAAAGAAATATATTTTATTTTAACTACATATATAACATATTACTAATAAATTATGTAAGTAGTTAAAATGTACAATTATGCATTTTTCATACAGAATCTTACCAAAATACATTTAAATCAAAATTAAATGGCCAGTCCGTTTTTGCTTCTGGTGTATCTTTTAAAATGAAATCAATGTTTCCAAATGACTTTTTTACTTAACCCAAAACTCGCATAGTTATATGCTATGAAAAGTTGTATTTATTATTTTTATATCTATGAATATTTTTTCCATTTATTAAACGATTAAATAATTTACGTATGGAATATCTATACTATTGTAAGTCTGTTACATCTAGCATTCACCTGAACGCTGTGTTTCCTCCAAGCGAAATGTAATTAATCAAAAACTTTTCAGAAGCCAACCTCCCTTCAAGGCGTTGAGAATGTCCCTGTCGCATATTTTGAAAAGAGTACGCTTTCTATAGCTATTGTTAAATCTACCTTTACTATATAGGTCGCGTATTCCATAGTATTAAATGTAAGCTTTTATTATAAATTTAAAATATAGTTATTGTTAAAATATTTTTCAAGTAAAACTAGCTGGATGAAGATTTTCGCTCTTTTGTATAGAAAATTCTGATATTACATTTGTGGTTTTATTCTATTAAAATATACTTTAGATATAATAGAGAACGCTGCATAGAGGATGCGTTAGATAAAGATTTTATTTATATTTAAGAGTTAAAATTAACGAAATGTATACAAAATCTGTATGGCTTATATGGTTTTAGAATCAAAAAACTATAATTTACATGTTTTAATTATGAAATAAATACAAACAAAATAAATCATTTTAATTGCTAGTAACGCGAGTGAAGCGGGTTCAAATCCAGGGTCTTGTACCTCTGATATTTTTATGTGTCAATCATTTCCAACATGATTACCACTTTTCTTACGGTGAAGGAAAACATCGTGAGGAAACCCGCAAATCTGAAAGAACCTAGTAAGTTTTCGAAAGACATGTGCAGTCCACCAACCCACACTTGGACTATGGCCTGATCCCCCTTGTATTGAAGTGAGGCCCGTACCCAGCAGAATAAGAATTGCTAATAAAATGCCAACATGTAATGTCATTTATTCTATTTTTTAAGAAGGAGAAAAAAGAAAAACATACTTTCATTTATAATATAAATAAGTAGTAATTGAATAATAATACTATCGGCTCTGTAGGCAAACGTTTTTTTAACAGTTGGCTATGTGGAACGTACCGAAGGCAAACGTCGGCTTGCCACAGATCTGGTTCGATCGTAAAATTAACAAAAATTCTGGATCTCGATAGCAGTGCCTCCTACCCAAGCGACCAAAAAAATATCCATCCAAGTTACCAAAAAATAATTAAAATTGATCAAGCCGTTTAAGAAGAGAAGAATTACGAACACACATACCAAAATTTTACATATATATTTATATTAATATATACAAATTGAAGTAACATACTAACCATTTAACACAGCATAGATCATAATATAAACAGTCAAAATTCGACATTAATATTCCTTGCCGCTTCTTCGCAGGTGCTTTGAAAATTGTTCTGAATAACTTGGGATCATCTTGATGTCACTGGCGGGGTTCCAAACGGTGTTATTCTGGAAACGCTAGAAAGGTAAAAATTGAACAAAATATTATATTAGGGCCTGTTAGTTTGTTACTTATAAATATTGATAATAAATTGATGTTATAATATAGTACGAGTAGAGGCGACTGAAGTTTTTTCAGAATAGATACCTATATATTTTAAATAAAACTATCTTTTCAGATTTTTACGCTGATTTATTTTGACTTTTGGTTCCCTATGTCGAATGCTTTACAGCAATCATGGTCATGGAATATTTATATATATATTAAGCTCTTGCCTATATAAACAAACTTTAAAGACATTTTTACTAACACTTTAATAAAAACTTTTTAACAAAAAAATAAAAACCGACTTCAAACAAAAGCACTAAAAAGTAAAAAATAACTGATTGGTAGTTTTCATTTACTATACATACCTAATCAAATATTTTCGAAGTCGGTGTGCTTTGCTTTATATGGGCTGGCACCGATTTCGAAAATATTTGATTAGGTATGTATAGTAAATGAAAACTACCAATCAGTTATTTTTTACTTTTTAGTGCTTTTGTTTGAAGTCGGTTTTTATTTTTTTGTTAAAAAGTTTTTATTTTTCCCTTTTTAGTGTAGAAAGTAGTAGCAAAGTAAGAATTCTAACGTATTAGGCTTGTCAAATCAAACAAAACAAACCCAAACTCAAAGTATCTACTACACAAAACAAATCTTTATATACAAGAATTATTCGTTTAATACTATAAAATAATATTGATAAAATTTGAGTCTTTGAGAAATGATTGTGAATATAACTAAATAAATTAATATATTTTTGCCATCGAATATCCCACAAAAATTACTTCTTTATCAAGTTAGAAACTAATCTATAGACGTAGCAACAAATGCGTGTAAGTGCTCTTTGAAATATCAAAGCTACGAGACTCGGGGTTCGACTTCGCTTCACTTTGCTTCTAAAGTGAGCATGCTTCTAATAAGCTATTGCTTAATAAAATGTAAGCAACAATTAACTCAGAATATACCCTCTAGATAAGCGTGAGCGTCAGCTTGTGTAATTTTGACAAGTTTAAAATTCGCCCTCTGTCTGTCATTTGAACACGTCCTGTTAGTTATTAGGCAGTTCATACCACGTATTTATACCCTTTAATTTAACAATTTATATATGAGTGCCATATTTTCATATCATAATATTAATATTGCCAAAGAGTACTAAAAAATCGACAACATATTTTTTTCAAATATTTATAATTATTATAATATATATGATGCAACTAGCGACTCACCCTTGCTACGCTCGGGTTCGTCCCTACTTACGTAAGGTTTAGTATAGATTCCTCGGACGTGAGAGAATTTCCCGCAGTAAAGAGTATCCTATATGTTCACCCGGATAAGCAGCTATCAACAGACAAATTTAATCAAAATCTGTCCAGTGGTTTTCTCGTGATACGTTCCTAGACAGACAGACAGACAAAATTTCTCAAAACTATAGATTTGGCCTCTGTATCAATAATAATGACTATTTCAATAAGGTTTTTCAAAAAATATTTAATGTACATATTCGACTTAGAATATAATTATTATATGTTTAGATGATGAATTCGGGAATCATCTGATATATAACTTATTGCAATTTTTTTTCATTTTGGGGTAAGCCGTATTCCTTCACGCTGGCCATGTGTGTCATTCACGTCTTTCGAAAACTTGATAAGCTCTCTCAGGCAAGTAGGTTTTAATATTTTGTTAGAAAATAAATCCTAATTGTATGTAATACTAAGGTTTTAAAGAAAAAGAAATTTAAAGTTTAAAGCAATATAAGAAGTAGCATTATTGTTCCTTATTTCATTAAAGTTAACCAAAAAATAAATACTTTTCGTATTTTAAATCATCTCTCAACATGTTTATTCTAATTCATACTTGTTTTTTTACCAAAAAGTTACTTTCGAAAACAAACCTCCGCGAGCTATTTTTAATTAATTTTTTACGCTAGACTCTGACATGTCTGCCCATGTCCCCTTCTGTTCCCCTCCGGCGGTACTAGGGGCCAGTTAAATCAATTTTCCAATTTACAGGACTCTATACGTACGTAATGACATAGAATCTTTATTTTGTTACTACCTAAAATATTTACTTGTTTTTAGTACTTGAAATTTTCTTATTTGGTGAAATATATGAAGAAATTTTCGCATACAGTTTTACTGCCTTTATTTTGTTTCAAAGAGTGTATGTGACGATTTTGATAATATTTTCTTTTAACTATACACTATATATCTATACAACGAATAAATGTAAAATATCTTTTTTTGTTCAGAAAATCCATTAAGTAACATGACTTTGAGTAAGAAATAAAACTCTTATTCTTCACAAAATCGTCTCTACCTTAAAAAGTAAAGTGCTGAAAATAAGACGTGCACAATAATAGAGACATAACCTACAGTAATCGCTCCCCACTTGCCATAAAAGGGTTGGCAACGAAAACATTTTTCCGGACAACACAAAGTACTTTGCAAGGAACGTCAATCACCGACCGTCCGTAATTGGCGTTTTTACCCTACGACTTAGAGGTCAGATGATAGTGAAGTGATATGTACTATTAATTTAATAGTTTTTTTTTAATTAAATTATACAAGTTAATGATATCCTAACTTAATCTATATATAAATATATAGGCAAAGATCAAAGACAAGAAGATAGGTCAGTAAATTTTTCTCTTCTGTTTGTCAACGAATTCTTTTATTTTTAGCTATTGACGAACTTTTTTCTGTTATCAATAAAAAAGAAATTGGTAATAGTTATTTTTATATGGATAGATAAATTCAATTCATAAATTTTTGTTTTCCTTCATCATCATCATTATATTTTAGTGCAGCTTTTTTGCTTTTATAATAAAACTAGCTACTCACCCTCGCTCCGCTCAGGTTCATCCCTAAATTGATTTTCGGTCCATTAAGGCACGATTTCCAGGATAAAAGCTATCCTATGTTATTCTCAGGGTAAAACTATCTTCTTAGCAAATTTCAGATAAATCGGTTCAGTAGTTTCGGAGCCTATTAAGTACAAACAAAAAACCAAATCTTTTCTCTTTATAATATTAGTATAGATTTCTATCTGCATTTGTAACATAACTTTGAATTATGCTATAATGACAAAAAAAACAGTATAACACAGCTTACTTAGCTAGTGTTTAGTGATATTAAAAAAGTGCTAAAATTTAAAAAGTCTATATTAAAATACGTGATGACACTTCCATATGATACAACACTCTGTGTGCTTACCCTACGATTACACGTCAGATGTGGCAGACGGAAGTTATATTAATTCTTAGTTCCGTAGGGTACGAATTGTTGAAAATAATGGTATTGTGATTTTTCTCTTACGTGCTCTTTCAACTATACTATGGAAATAACTAGATGTTAATAAACTTTTCTATTCAATATTTTTTGTCGATTTTTTCATTTTGGTTTTGTGCTTTTTAAGGCTATTATAATTATATCCAAAGAAAATTTAAGGCAATAAAAAAAGGTAAAAATGTGATATTTAAATAATCTCTAAGTAAAAAAATGTAATGTACTGATGTACCACAATAACTAACACTCATATACAAATCGTCTTACGTCTTTTAAAAAAATAACTAGCGACTCGCGTCTCGCTCCTCTCGGATTCGCCTAGTTGCTTAAAAAATGGGGGGTAGGAGAGTGAAAAATACTTTACGACCTATTCTCATACCTACCAAATATACGAAAAAAAATTTCATTAAAATCGGTCGAGTCGTTTCGGAGGAATGCGACCACAAACACCATGGTCCATGACACAAGATATTTATATATTAGATATATGGAAAAGACACCATATTGTGAGACATTTCATTAACTTTCATACACTATTTCAATGTATTTAATAAATAAAGCAGATTCAATATTCTTGATTGAAAAACATAAAAAAGACCAAGAAAACATAAAAAGGAAATCCGTTTCTACTTATATTTAAAAGCTTCCTGCACTACAACAATTTTTATTTTCCCTGTAGTATAAATGCGAAAGCGTTTATTTAATATTCAACTATAAAACTTAATAAAACTATAAAAGTTATTTAAAATTAAAATTAGCAAATATCGAAAGTTACTTTGATGCCATTTTTGTATTTTTAAAAATTATTGTTATTGTATAATTTTGTGGATAGATGCTGTCTGTAACAGCTGTATTATACAGCTGACTGAACCTTACTGACTGACTGAAACTTAGTCTCTCCTGGGACCATGATTGCTCTAAAGCATTCGAAACGCCGGCAACGAAAAATCTAAATAAATTCGCGAAAAAATCCGAAAAGATAGTTTTATTTGATTGAAATTATTATGAGAAAGCGTGTTGACCAAGTTTCTTAATTTATCCTTATTCCACGTAGCAATGAAGCAAACCGAAGGGATTTTTACTTAGAGCTAATTTCTAGGGTAGACATCACATTGGCTACTTTAATCCCGTTATATAATCTAGTTCTAGTAATAAGCAATGCCAAAAAATTGCTTACGCATGTAAGTCACCAGTGTGCGATAAAAAAATGCCTTGTACAATCTGAATTCAAATAAATACCCTTGGGGTATTTATTTGGTAGCGATATTCGATATTCGTCCTTACTCATATTCTCAAAGGAATTGTAAGGGGGATGCCACTAAAAACGTTTATGTAATACTGAGCTTACACTACGCGAATATTCTAGAACATTTACACTCTAAACATGTTTTGAATCCATATTGCGCTTTCCTTGTTGAGCATGAGCATAATTATTGTAAAATTATGTTGTTTACTGAAAATATTTGAAATTTCTTTATTATTTGAGTAGGTTTGAGTATATTGGGGGCGCCTCAGTGCAGATAGCATGTACGACTGCACATCCTGGGTTCGAGTCCGATTAATTTTAGTTATTGAGTCTTTCTGTTTAAAAAAAAGTCTTAGTAACAGCCCGGAGTTGGGAAGTTGGCGGTGTTAAACCCACGTGCCTCGGAGAGTACGTAAAGTGGTCGGTCCTGCATCTTAACTCTCACCGGTCGTGTCGAGTACTAGTCACACCAGAGTATGAGAGTGACAGTAAGACATTGGGGGTGCTTGGGATGCAATCCCAAGATGTGGGATTTGTAAAACCTGAATCTATTTTAATAAATATATTCGTATTTTTATCTAACTTTAGCTTAAAATACAAATTAAATATCGATTTCCTTATTATGCTAATTAATATGATTTTTTTTCAGTTTGTAGTGACTCTACTTGCTGTGCCAGCGGTTGAGGGTTCGAGTCTTGCTGGAGGCATTCCTTTGTGTGATGATCTCGAGTGCTTGTACTCCAGTCACGGGTGTTTATATTTATAATATGTATGTATTTAAAGTTATATATGTGTAGTGTATCAACTATCTGGTATCCATAACACAAGCCTCGTAGCTACCATGGAACTAAATGGGGCTGTGCGTTAATGTCCCAACATATAGATAAACTTAAACAGCAAAACCTTATCTAAATACAAATTTTGATCCATATTGTTAGAGCTGTTTCCGAGATATTATAATATAAATTTATATACAAGAATTTCTCATTTAATATTATAATATAACATATTGAATTACCTAATTTAGTTTAACATAATTAATATTTCTCATTATGAAGTCTAACAAGAATCCATTAATATAAAGACGCACGATAGGTATGTATATGAAAACTGAAAGCTTATACTCAAATCCTCTTCAAGTTTCTGCGTAACGTTCGGTAATTCAAAGTGTCAAACTTTAGATAGTATGTTCTTTACAGTCTCAAGGGCTGGCTTTGTTTTTCCCAGAGTAGTTTTGCACATATATTCTGTTTGCACATATATTCGTCTAGTGGTCAACATTTAAACAATGATTGTTGAAAACTTGACGAATAACATATGACAAAGTGAAAGTTGAGTAGAAAATGCCTATATTCATCAATTTTTGAATGTTTTCAAAGAAGCTCAGTAGAAAAAAAAAACATTCTAACCAAACATTTATATTTATTACTTGTTTAAAAAATGAGTGGGACACCTTAAAATGTTGAGAAATTTTCCTTCTTTGATTTCAAAAATTTTGTTTTTTATAAGCTACAAATTCAATCCTTAAGCTAGGAAAAAAAAATGTTTTTCCGCTGCACCGCACCCTAGTGTGGAAGAAATATATTCCAAAACACAAACTTTTGCCCTTACAATACTAATATTAATATTTCAATAATGCAGTTGTATAAAGAAATCTGATTAAATTTATACTGAAATCAATGTTAAAGACAACATAAATCTTTAAATATATATCAATAAAGCCTTTACAGTAATATCTGGTCATAACACGATTCAATGCCGACCGTCTAAGCGGCTTAGTGTCAGTCTATGCGCTATAGGTGCTCTATGAATTTTAGTATACGGTCTTACATTTAGTTTAGAAAATACCATACTTTGTTTATTGTTGTGTGTTTATTTCTATACATAATTAACTTTAATGGTCTTAAATCGTTTAATTTAACATAAAAATAACAATTACTATACTTTACCTGAGTGTATATTATACATATATTTATTTTATATTAGAAATAGAGAGTATTTCACTATATCCTATACATTATTGGGTCCACTAGTAGTTTGTATAAGTATCCACTTTTAAGGCTCATAGCGTGGTGTTGAATGATTAAAAACATTCCTCAATAAATTGGTTAAAAATCCAAAAAGATTTTTTTCAGTCTGATTCATTTATTATAGGATAATGAGACAAACCTACAAAAAAAATCCGAAAAACTAAAAAAAGACAAACCTCAGCTTTATAATATAACCAGCGAAGCGAATTACAAAAACAAATCCATCCCACGGGAACCGTACATTTTTCCGGGATAAAAGTAGTCTATTATTGTAAAGTTTCATTAAAATCCATTCAGTAGTTTTTGCGTGAAAGAGTAACAAACATCCATACATCTATAGATCCAGATATCCAAACATCCTCACAAACTTTCGCATTTATAATATTCACAGATATTATATTATAATAATTTAGTTTAAATAAACGCAAACATCTAACAAATAAAAACTTTAAAAAGCCGACTTCCAGGCACTAAAATTTAAAAAATAACTAAACGGGCCGGCACCGACTTCGTAAATATCTGATTAAGTATCTATTCTAAATGAAAACCCCCGTTTAGTTATTTTTTACATTTTAGTGCTTGGAAGTCGGTTTTTATTTTTTGTTCAAGTTTTTATTTTTCCACTATGAACGTAGACGTAATAAGCAGGTAATTTGTAAGAACAAAGTTTTTAATAACATACTGGATTAAGCAATTTTTTTTTTAGATAATTTATTTGTAATTTTTTTTAAAACCGCTCGACTGATTTCGATAAAACTTAAATGTAACCACCTGGGAAACCCCCCCTTTCAAAAAAAATTTTTTATCCCAATCGGTTCAGGCGTCTTCGAGTAATCGGTGAACATACATAAAAAAAAGAAAAAAAAAGATTCCTATGAATTGAGAACCTGCTCCTTTTTGGAAGTTGGTTAAAAATACGACGACGATAGGTTATTATATTATAACGAATATTTTGAGATGAATAAAATAACCACAATAACTTATAAGATAAAAAATAGTATTATTATACATGTTGTACAAAATTATTTAAATACTTCAAATAGAGTTTAAAGAATAATCCTTTCAATTTACCACTTACAGGTTTTCCCATAGAACGTATTTCAAAGCTCATATATTGCACGAGATATTTCGCAAAATTCACAAATCCACCCTTTGTTAACGTTTCAGACGTATTTTATTTGCTTTCAAAACCTATAACAATGCAATCGGATTTTTAACAAAAATCAAATACTGTTTCTAGTTAGGGAAAATTTTTAGTTTAAAGGTCGAACTAAAAATATTACGACCCGATACGATTCCAATATTTATATAGCGATTCATAATATTGTTCATTTTGAAAATTGAAAATATATTATTCTCTTTTATATATTGTTTTATTAATAAACTAGCATTGCCCACGGCTCCGCCCGCGTTCAGATGACCAAAAACCAAATTCTTAGGTTTTACATATTAGTATACTCTTACATTGTAGTTTCTGTATTTTTTCTCAGAAATGAGATATTTTCCCGCTGTACGAAGAAGAAAGAAGAAGAAAGAATCCTATATGTTGACCCGGATAACCAGCTATCATCATACCAAATTTCATCAAAATCTATCCAGTGGTTTTCCCGTGATGCGGTAACAGACAGACAGACAAAAATTCTAAAAACTATAGATTCGGCCTCTGTATCGATAATAATGTCTATTGCAATAAATTTTCCAAAAAATATTTAATGTTAAGATTCGGCTTGGTTACAATTTTATTATATGTATAGATAAGTCCTTTTTATAAATGCAGTAGAAGATCCCTAATAATTCCCATAGTTGCTTTTGATATAAAACCTATTAATTAAAATAAATCTCTTGATCAATTTCGGCCACGACGACCAATCTCACTGAGACTAGCCATCTGCGCAGGAGATATTATAGTGAACAAGTGTACGCACAGACACAAGTGCACTCTCTATTCTTGTTACTTTCAAATTTAAATTTACGAAAATTCTACACGACCCGTGAGAGATCAGGTGCAGAACCAACACCTTAACGTACTCGGGGCTTGGGGATAAAACACCGCAAGCTTCCCAACTCCGAGCTATTAGGGGAACTTTCTTTACAGAAAGATTCAATAACTGTATTTAGTCGCACTCGGGACTTGAACCTAGGACTTCCTGATGTACAGCCGTATAAGCTAGCCACTATACCACCGAGGCAGTAATTATAATTAAACGAGTGACGTATAAATAATACAATGTATATATAGCTGGATGGTTTGTTTTTGTTTCTTTGAATACGCTAATATCTGGCAGTACTAGAACAATGAGGTATATAACTAAACTACGGTATACTAAAACTACAAAATAAGATCAGTCAAGTCAAAGCAAGTATAATATGTACATATAATTTATTAACAAACTATAAGTAATCTTAATATTAATCTTACTAATATTATAAAATATAATATGAACGATGTTTGTGATTTTATCAATCTTTCACGAAGTAGTAGCAAAAAAATAAAAACCTACTTCAAGAAAAGCACGAAAAAGTAAAAAATAACTGATTGGTAGTTTTAATTCACTAAACATACCTAATCAAATATTTTCGAAGTCGATGGAAGCCGATACAAAGCAGAGCATACGAGGCACAGAAAATTTAGCTATTTTTCAACCCTTAGGGATGGTATTTTTTTTTTTGAAATTTAAATGAGACCAATCTGGAAGTATACACTTTCAAACAAAACAAAAATTGTCCAAATCAGTTAATAAATGACGTAGTTCTGAGGTAACAAACATAAAAAAAACATACAGCCGAATTGAGAACTTCCTCCTTTTTGAGGAAGTCGGTTGAAAATACAAAGGAGAGTCAGAGTAAGCTTGGGGCATGTCACTAGTGCAAAAATAATTATACGACGAAACACGGAGGTACGAGTAATAGAATGTAAATGTACGGTAGGCAAGATATTTTCAAATACACAAACTAATATCAAAGCATGTGTATAAATAGACTTAATAGAGACCTTTTCTCTATGTGTACAGAGGACGCCAAAATCTATTTAAACATATTCTAAACTTAGTGATCAGTAATCTATTTTGCTAGTGATGTCAATTTATTCTTGAGTTCAATGATTTGGATCGTTTGTTTGTAAATGATAATCTCTAAAACTGGTTATACCTAAGAATGGCCTTCTTAAACATTAAAAAAACATAGACCTAGATGGAATAATTAGATTAAGTCGGTGACAATTGACATTGACAATTACTTTTTTATTAGAAATAAGTTATTATCAATATCAAAATACTATGTTTTCAACTGGCCCAGTAGTCTTGTGGATAACATGTATAGCAGCAGATCCGTTCTTGGGTTCGAGTTTTAAGTCGGGCCAAATTTAGTTATTTAGCATTTCCGTTTAGAAATTCTCAGTAATTTGCGGTGTTTCACTTTCATGCCTCAGATAGCACTTTACGCCGTCGGTCCTGATCTTTTATCGGTCGTTCTCAGAAGTCTTCTAATTTTCGGACTATTATTTAGAATTGCCACAAAAAGTCCAATAACTACGAATATAAGTATTTAAATTAAAGCCCAACCCAAAACTCGAACCTATGATCTCAGGCATTAGACCAGCCAGGCAGTTCAGAGTTTGCCGATAAGTAATAAGTAGTGAGAATTACTAATAATGTAAATTAATACCCGAGAGTGCATCAACAACTTGCAGAACAACAGCTCTCAAAGCTTCGAACATTAGCCATGAGGGCTCACCTAGTCTGAATTATATTATTTTAATAAAACTCTTTAATTCTTTTTGAACGTGACATTACACTATATATAACTAGCGACTCACCCTCGCTCCGCTCGGGTTCGCCCTTAGTTACGTTTTAACGTTTAGTGTAGATTTCTCAGAGATGAGATATTTTCCCAACAGTAAAAATTATCCTATATATTGATTCGGATAACCAGCTATCATCATACCAAATTTCATCAAAATCTGTCTAGTGGTTTTCTCGTGATACGTTCCCAGACAGCCAGACAGACAGACAGATAAAAATTCTATAAACTATAGATTCGGCCTGAGTATCAATAATAATGACTATCTCAATAAGATTTTCCAAAATATATTTAATGTACAGATTCGACTCAGAACTTTATTATATGTATAGATTTAAAAAAAAAGTCACTACCACTTGAATTTTTTAAACCAAAACTTACTCACAAATGTATATAGTATTAGTAGACTCCCTTAAAAAATTATATATTATCCACTATATTTATCAATAAATTATATTCAAAATACATATATATTATAGAAACCGTAGCAACACTATTTAGTTGGAGGCATCTACAAGGCGTTTACAGGATCGTAGGCTTATAAAGCCGAGGACGAATGAGGAGGCTTAATTGAAAGTTGGGAATTGTTTCCATTTCACCTAAGCGATAATTATAATATTTTTATCTGAAAGCATTTAAGAAAGGTGACTTTCATTTAATATATAACTAATATATATCTCATCCATTAGGATTATTAAACTAAATGAGCAATTCTGGTATATATGTACATATGTGTATTTTATTCCGCGTATCTCCGAAGCAGCTCTCACAATTTGGATTAAATTTTGTATTTGATGAGGTTTTACTTTTTATGTTCATCTATATAGACGATACGTTTAACTCTAGTGATGAGCTCGAATGTTTGTACTCCAGTCATCGGTGTTTATATTTATAATATGTATGAATTTAAAGTTATATATGTGTAGTGTATCAACTATCTGGTATCCAAAACACAAGCCTCGTAGTTTACTATGAAATCACCGCATATTTACTGAAAAAAGGCGACTTTTCCGAAAAAACACGATTTAACGAAAGAAAACGCCCAGCGCAGCTCGATCGCCTAAGTACTTAATAATAAAGTAAGTAATGTAAATATTTATTAAATTATAGTATTTCTTGATTGTCTCATTTTTGTTATTTTCTTGAGTTTTGTGACCTTTTTTATTATTTCACTTCTAAGAAACGTTAACAAGTAGAAATATGCGAACCAAAAACTTACATTTTTAGTATGCAGCTTCTCTCGTATTTTATTGCCGAAAAAGCTTCTACAATGAATGCTGAATTTTAATGTATAGAATTTTCGCTTTGCATATCCAGTAACCAACGAACTTATAAAAATCCACAAGATTGAGTAAATAGCTACATTTTTTATTATGATGTTTTATCGATAAAAATCAAAAACTACTAAAAACAAAATTATCTTAACTTTTATTTTATTTACAATGATTCATACAAATGTATAATAATAACAGTCTACGTGAGACTATACATTAGACACTGTATAGTGAACACACATCAACTACTTACTAAAAATTACTACATAAAAATCTTACTCCACGCATTTTTGTTACGGATGTTTTTGCCGGCTTGGGTACCCCTCCGCATCGTCCCATAAGTAACTTCGTTTCAATAATACAGAAATAATGATAACATAATCTCGGAACACACATAATATATACAGAAGCAAATATTAGAATGCTACGCTTATTCTTAAAATGTTTTTTAATTGTTTTAGCCCGAAAGCGTAAAAATGGTGACCCATTTCACATGCGAAATAATATTTTTTGAATGTCAAATTTAAAAATGTAGCCACGCGAAACCGGGATCGCTTATTAGTATATAATATGTATAGGAAATAATTTGTAAGACGATTTTTCGTTATGGAAACAAGCACATGGTGGGGAGGTTTTGAAGGAGTTATTTTGGGGCATTAGCGAGCTTGCTCAAGAACATTTGGGATAATTTAAAATATGTTTTGTTAGGCCGTCATAGATTCAAAGGGTTGAATTGAATTATTAGTTGAATCTTAAAAACAGTATCTCTTTAGTTTTCTTTGTATTCTGATGACTATAGCGGAGGTTCAAATGAAATTTCAAAGGAATCATAATGAAATTATACTAACTGCAGCAATTGTGACATCTATAATCTTAGGTCTCTCCCATGGCCATGTAAGCTATATAACACTATAACACTAAAGCACGCCAAAAGATGCTAAAAAAAGGAAATTTGAGTGTTAAACAAAGGAGAAAAACTGTTTTATCTTTATATTTTTTTTATTTTTTTTTATTTTTACTATTATATCCATATATTGTTTAGTTCAAGAATCCGACTCCTGCACGTAGCTTTATAGTTTTTTTGTTATCTTTAGTTATATATATTTCTTTGTAAAAATGTAGGTACATGTTTTTCTATAAAATAGTTATTATATGATAAGCTTTTCACGCTAAGGATTCTATCATTCAAGTAACCCTTGGGATAAGTTGACTAGGTAATGACTTTTTCTATTACAGTTTAAGTCTTATTGCTTACATCTAAAATTAAATTTAAATAAATTATGAATTCAAATTGAATATTTATAAGCTAAATTCTTAACTTACAGACTAATCGGTCCGTTAAATGAATAAATAAATAAGTGGGGGTATTAACACACAGCACCATCTAGTTCCATTGTAAGCTACGAGGCTTGTGTTATGGATACCAGATAGATACTACACATATATAGCTTCAAATAAATCATATTATAAATTTAAAAACCCATGACTGGAGTACAAACACTTGTGCTTACCACTCTACTGATTCGAACCCGCGACCGCTGGCACAGCAAGTAGGTTCACAACAAACTGAGCCAAACGTGTCATCTATTATAATTAGTCTGATAAATAAAAGGTAAAATATTTATTAATTTAATTACTGTACAACTCTAAAGATCGATCGAGCAATCCTAGTTAACAAATACCTACGTATTTGCTGACGCTTCGGAAGTTTGTCATTTCGTGTACATATATGAGGGCGATAGTGCTCCACTTAGGACGAGATAAATTCATCTATTCTGCTTAATGTTGGTCTCTGGGTGGTTATTTTATTGGGTTATAAAAATGTTTTCGCAATTATATTTCTTTGATGTTTCTCTTGCTTTTAGTTTGCATACTTCTTTGAAATTATTGTAATTATATACAATACAATTAAATATATAAACAAAATGTAAACTTATTTAAAAACAGAATAAATTACTATGTAATTATAATATATCCATCACAATATAGTAGACTGAATAACATAATCACTTCTCCAGTCATTTTAGATTTATAGCAATATAAATATTAGTATGATGCAGTTTCCAATATATTGTCTTAAATAGGTATCGAGATCGGTACACTTCATTCAAAATTCCACCCTATTAGTAGCTCCTACTAACTAGCTTTTTGGGGACCCTGCCAGCCGTCAACGAGCAGGGTACTGTGAGACTTCTACTCACTAAAACCCACAGTGGAACCCGTCGCCGCAGTACAATGGGGCGTTGCAGGATCGCTTGCGCACACACTACAACACCCCTAAAATTACCTCGACCTTAACCTTTACCTTTATACTTTATCTTACTTTTTACACTTTAGATTTTTTTATTTAATAGTTTTTTTTCAAGAGCAAAGTGGAATATAACAGGATTTCTGGGGGGTTGAAGCGTAGAGCTATTAATTATATTACACGGCTATGACAGAGGCAACTTTCTGAAAGTTCATTAACTCGCTGTACCTGGTTTGCGATCAATTCATCTGATTGCTAGATAGTTGCTTTATATATAAATGACGCAACAATATTGGATAAATTGGCATCGTGTGTTAAAATCCAAAATCTAGAAATATCACTTTTTGGATTATTGCTAAATAATTTATTCAGTTTTTTTAATTGCAACAGTTCTTTCCTATAATACGAGTACTTACTTTGTTTCTTTTTTAAGATCAAGACATTTTGTTTATTCATGCAAAAAATAAATAGTAAAAATGACCTCAAAAATTATACATATTTTATACAAAAAAAGCACAATATTATGAAGCAATTTTTATGATCTCGAAATTCGTAGTTCAAGATTTCATCTAAAGAACTAACAACGACTGAAGCGTAGTTATTAATTATATTACGTTGCTGTCACTGAAGCAACTTTCCAAAACTTCATTAACTAACCGTACCTGGTATGCGATGAATTTTGGCTTGTTTTGCGAATTATGTTGACACAAGCTCTAGACGTTTACTTAGCGCGTTTAGAATTATATCTTCGTACTAAAAATTACATAATTCTCCTTTCTACGAATGTATCATCATGTCAGTCAGTTATGGGTGTTTATATTTATAATATTTATGTATTTAAAGTTATATATGTGTAGTGTATCAGCTAATAACACAGGCCTCGTAGCTTACCATGGAATAAGATGGTGCAGTATGTCAATGTCCCAACATATTTACTTAATATACAATTTATAAATCAAATAGTTTCTAAACGTAGCCTATTAATAAATAGGCAACGTTTTATTATACGTAAAATGAGAGTGAGGCCACAGGCAGCGCTGGATTTACACTAGGGTTACTCGGGGCTAGTGTCCAGGGCGGGAAAATTTTAGGGGCGACAAAATTCGGGGGCGGAAAAATGTTCTTACCGTTATCGAATATGCCTTTTTTTATTTTCCAAAAAATGAAAAATAAAAAAAGCTTAACTAGTAGTAGGTACATTTTTCGAAAAATTGATGTCATTTATAAATTATTTTTTTTTATTTTCAAAAAACTTTCTTAACTTTCAACATTTTATTAAAAATTTCGATAATAGGGGGGATTTTTTTTACAGTGCCCAGGGGCGGCGCCAAGGTTAAATCCGGCACTGGCCACAGATGAAAATTAGTAGTTCTTTTTGTTAAACATTATATTTATTAATATTTTGTGCCTTTTATTTCTTTACTTGGCCACTTATGAAATTTAATTAATTTATCTTTCAAATATTTTTTAAACTTACAAGATCAAACAAAATCAAGTTCTAAAAATCATCCCAATTTTTACTAATTTATATTGATGTCTTTAAATTGATAAGTAAGTTGGTCCGATTTTCTAACTTTTTCAAAATTATCTATATATAAATAGACAAAGCCTAAACAGTTCAAAAAAACAGTAATTTTAAAATATATAGATAGGTAAATTCTGTTCTACTGTTCGTATATAAGTTTATTATATTTTAGTTATACATGTATATGTTTTCTTAAATTTAATTTAAATTTAATAATAACTACAATCAAATTTCGACCACTGGGCGAATGCTAGTTATTATAAGTAGTAATATTTTAGCTCCTCTTTAATAACTTCAAAAAAGTGAAACCAGTAAGAAACACTAATATAATTTAACAATAAAGAACTTCGAAATTTTCAGCTAAAACCCTCAATCGCTTAATAAAATAAAACTTCATCTATTTAAAGAACGCCCTTAATTAAGCAAGTTGGTGTTTAAACAAAGGACGTAGCGAAAAAGTTTCTAATGAAAGCTGTATTGACGTTAAGCAAGTTTGATCAAGATTGATTCCAATAAAGTTAATCAATATTAATATTTCTCAACATCCATTAAAATGGACTCGAAAACTTTCTTATTTGTCTAATAAATTTCATTGTCCAAATTTATTTTTGTGACAAATCTTTATGAGGGAGGAATTAATGATTTTTTTATGTTAATCTTCTGCCTGTTGGTTTGTCTGTTTGTTTAAATTAAGGCACATACTTTGTGTGCTATGATATGGAAATATGATATGTATGAGTGCTTAGATGAAAGAGCTGAAGCTGTGTCTTTGATCTATACGATAAAAATACACTTAGTTAGGTTTACCATTACTTGTTTTTAGTACTTTATTTATCATCTTTTTTTTATTTATTTATCGTTTTATAGAGTTCATTTATACAAATATAGTGTTATACTATAACTAAAAAAGTATAATTTAAAAAACTAAAAACACGCTTTTATGATGAACCGAAATAAAGTTTTCATTCATTCACTCATTCAATATATCTGAAGATATATTCCAGTACTATTCTAATTCTTAGAAAAAGACAAGGAAAGCTAAGTTTTAAACTGACCTATTTAGATCGGAAGGGCTGGCACTTCAGTGCAACGCACCATACTCCATTCTAGTTCAAAGGAGCAGTACGATAGCTCTCCAATAGTCGACTAAGTGATTTCCAATTCTACCTTCAAGATTACATGGATATAAAGCGAAGATGTACTGAAATAATTTTTTTGTCATTTTTAATGACAATATTTTAAATTCTTTTATATTAAATGAACAATTCTTGTATATATCGATATATTATAAATAAATTTCGTGTAACTCGGAAACGGCCGTAACGACTTGGATCAAATTTTGTGTTTAGATAAGGTTTTGCTTTTTACGTTTATTTATTATATTATCTAATTAAGGCAAATTAAATCACTAATTAATTAAGGCTGTGGAAGACCAGCGGTAACGCGCTTGCTTGGGAGACCGAGTGAAGCGCGTTCAAATCACGGGTCTCTGATATTTTCATGTGCGAATCATTTCTAACATGATTACCACTTGCCTTACGGTGAAGGAAAACATCGTGAGGAAACTTGGAAGTCTGAGAGAACCTAGCAAGTTTCGTAAAGACATGTGAAGTTCGCCAACCCGCAATTGGCCAGCGTGGTGGACTATGGCCTGATCCCCCTCGTATTGAAGGGAGTCCCGTGCCCAGCAGTGGGACGTTAAAAAAGGGCCGAATCCATACATACATATACTATCTAGGTGGCTTTTTTGAAAAAACGCAATTTTTATATCTTTTCCGACAATCGCCGAGTGAAGCTCTGTCGTCCAGGTACACATAATTAGTTAATTTTAGCACGATGTAGGTATGCTAATAATTGGTATAAATATTTTGTTCACAATTTTGGACCAGCTATTTCGTAAATTAGCCTAAATAAACAAACAACAAACAACAGACAGACAGACAGACAGACAGAAAATTTTAAAAATAGTTTTTTTTCTCATAAGTAGGTACCTAGGTACCGTAAATACTTTCATATGTATTTAGTAAAAAGCTGTTAATTTTACAATACAAACAGACACATCAATTTTATTTATTAGTATAGATAAGAAACTCGGCACTTCCATGCTCACTAAGTCAAGTATACCTTTGTTTTCCGATCGGCCGGTTATTCGCGATTACGGCCGTCTCATGATTCAGCAAATCCAGACTACTCCAATTGCCTACTATTTGTAAGGGAGTCGGGTGAAGACGGTAACTTGTGACGTTTATTTGAACTGTTAATCATCGATCTTTGTTATACCAACCATTTAATATTGGTTTAAAGGTTTGGAAACTAAGATGAGGATAAACTTATAATTAATAGTTATTTATGTATCGCGAATAAGTATAACTTTAATATTCGTAAATGTGTTTACGCAAACCAATTGTATACATATAAATAGCATTATGTTGGTCTATGTTTCGTTGCTTAAAATAAACTTAAAAATCACTTAATTAAATGGTGATTCAACATGCCCCCGTTGAAAGCCTGCCTTTCAACAGGAGTCTTCCAGTGAGAGACAAATTCTTGAACAGGTTCTTCGTATGACTCTATTGGCAGTCTTAATATTTGCAACCCTGCTGATATTATCGGTCCCGGGACAAAGAGCGACAATTCGATCCATCCTCCATTTTAATTGCGCTAGGGGAATCTTTGACAACAACAAGTTAGTTGAGTTTCAGCGAGTCCTTGGATGTATAGCATTTCAAACGCTGCTGCAGCTCGATTCATACTCCTTGGTCTAACTGAACCAAAAATGCTGTCTCGCTTTAGGCGGCTGCTAGAAGGTTAGAATTTAATACTTTATTGATTTCATAGCTTGAAATAAGAGCCTATAATGATTTTTCAATAAATAACTAATGAAAATTATGAGGCATGCTGATGATGTATTGACAATGGCTACTTTTCAACATCCCGCTTATACTGCGAGCGAAGCCGCGTGTAAAACTAATATTATATAAATATCTCATTTTAAATTCTCTCATAACGATATTTTAACTGTACAATTTCTATAAAAAGATAAAATAATTGTTTTAATACTAGCGACACGCTCGCTTCACTCGAATACATCACTAGGTGCTTTAACGGTAGCCTATGTGTTACTTAGAGCTTAGATTTTATACATCATAGTCTATACTAATATACATGAGGTCTTAGTAAGAAATGACAAAAATATCCATTTTTTACTGCTGCAGTCAACTGAATTGTTCATTTCGTTGATTGATGATTAATTTATCTAAATTAGGGATACATGAACAAAACCAAGGACGTAGATAAAATTTTTGTACTCAATGAAAAGGGCCTTTGCTAACGAAAGGTAATGTGTATATTTACGTTTGATATTTTCATGTTCAATGAAATTTCAAAAGGAAATGACCTGTATAATATAATTTTAAAGTATAGAAAATCGAAAAAATACAGTAAAAACAATATTTGAAATTTTTAAGGCTAATTTTTTTTTTGCAAACAATCTATTATTTTATTGTTTAGTAATTTTATTTTTATTTTATTTTATTTTTAACGGGTAGTGTAGATATCTCGGAGATGAGATTTTTTCCTGCAGTAAAAAGTGTCCTATATGTTGACCCGGATAACCAGCTATCATCATACCCATTAAAATCCTTACAGTGGTTTTTCCGTAATGCGGACTAAACAAAAAATCTAAAAACTATAGATCCGGCCTCTGCATCGATAATAATGACAATTTCAATAAGATATTCCAAAAAATATTTAATGTACAGATTCGGCTTAGTTACAATTTTATTATATGTATAGATTATTGGTCTCGAAGTTTCGAACGCTTTACAGCAGTCACGAGAGAAACTAAAGTTTTAGATGTCTCAAAAGTTATTATATACTTGTTACAGACGGTACCTGAACCACAAAATTATATAAAAAAATTGATGAAATAGACAAATATTTCAAGTTTTCTTAGAACAGTAAATCTAAAGTTAGGTATAAGATTATCTTCCTGTTTCTAACAAAATGAAAAAACCACAATCTGTCTGTTTGTCCAAAGCCTCACGTAAAATAAATGTCGTTTCATTCGCAAACGCTTTCCAAAGCGGTGGTTCATAAAAAGGTCCACATCTAATTTACAGAAGGGTACGTTTAGGAATATCTAAATGGGGAGGAGGGAGGAAAGAGATTGTAATTGTTTAATTTGTTAAAGCACCTGCTTTAGGGATCTAATAACCTATTTACGTACAAGGGTAGAAGGCTAAAATGTGGCTGTTCTTATATAATTAAAATATAAATACTTGAAAGAAATATATATTTTTACACACATATAATAAAATTGTAACTAAGCCGAATCTGTACATTAAATATTTTTTGGAAAACATTATTGAAATACACATTATTATCGATACAGAGACCGAATCTATAATTTTCAGAATTATTGTTTGTCTGTCTGTCTGACTGCATCACAAAAAAACTACTGGAGGGATTTTGATGAAATTTAGATGATAGTGGGTTATCCGGGTCACCATACATATAGGTTACTTTTTACTGCGAGGAAATATCTCATCTCTGAGAAATCTATACTAAACGTTAAAACTTAAGTAGGGACGAACCCGAGCGAAGCAAGGGTGAGTCGCTAGTATAATAATAAAATAGCCAGACACAGTATTGTGAAAAATTCCTCACATTTCGATTATGATGAGTAATCTAAGTAAAACCAATCGACTTATAATGCAGACAAGTAAGTGCGCAAATTCTCTCTGTAAAACAAAAAAATATTTTATTTCCAATTTCTTTTAAGTTAAATTTGCTTCCTATATTTTATTGGATTTGTATATCAAATTAACAATTAAGAAAATGAAATTAAATTTTATTCAATTTTAGACTTATACAAGCTCTTTTGAATCGTCAATTTAATTTAAAGAGAGTCAGTGTCACAGTTCGTTAGGAAGCTACTACTAATACAAAACGTGAGTACAAAAATATAGAAGAACATACATACATAATACATATATACAAGTACTCGAAAAATATTGATCTAAATTAGGGTAATTATATTAAAAAATTAAAAACTACGTACGCGGATTGTGAACAATCACAATTTCATCGTTTTTTTGCGTGGAACCCAGATTAATTTTCTAAAATAAAAATAGTCTAAGCTACTCCTTATAAAAACAGGTATCTGCCAGTGAAAGTTCCGTTAAAATTGGTCTAGCGTTTCGAAGATTAGCCGAAACAAACAGACAGACAAACATTTTAAAAATTGTTTTTTTTTTCTATTAGTACCGTATATACTTTCATATGCCTTTAGTAAAAAGCTGTTAATTTGACATTATAAACAGACACTTCAATTTTATTTATCTGTATAGACTGCTAATACTGCCTTTTATATAAACGGATAAAATATTTTTTATTTACTTTTAAACATCAATAGTTGAGTAAGTTTCCTCTAAACGTCTATAGACACACAAGTCTTTCTAAGAAAACTGTATTACCAAGCGGTAGCTTTTAAAACATTCTCTAAGGGTCCTCGCACACAGACTGTTTATCAGGTGAAAATTTGTATTATATATATATATATATATATATATATATATATATACAAACAAACATTAACACACAGCACCATCAATGAGTAGTTCCATGGTAAGCTCCGAGGCTTGTGTTCTGGATACCAGATAGTTGATACACTACACATGCATAACTTTAAATACATACATATTATAAATATAAACACCTATGACTGGAGTACAAACATTCGTGCTCATCACATAAATGAATGCCCCCAGCGAGACTCAAACTGCGACCGCTGGCATAGCAAGTAGAGTCACTACAAACTGAGCCAAACTTGTTGTCAAATATTATTATCAGTTAATATTTATTCAGTCATTAAAAAGTGTTCACTTCAAACTGATTCTAGACTTGAAGAATTATTATCCGAAAGTCTACAGTATGCGGCGAACATTACTAAAGATATCAAACGTCCATTAGAAATTAAAGTAAAAATGTGCAGAGTACGCAGGTTGTAGTCTTGACTAAGGAATAATATAGACAGAGTTGTCATAGCATTAAACATGATGCCAAATAATAATGTTTTATAATAATATACAAATAACAATTCGTATACTGAGTGATAATTAAGTACCTAAATGTTAATAAATAAAAATAGATAAATAGATTTTATTATAATAAAGAAACAAATTAAATAAGCTTCTATTATGTTATGTCTCTTTCAAGGGGAAGATGATTAAAGCTTAAAAAATACATATGAAAATAGTATTAATTTTACTATACATTTTAATTCATATTTTCTTCTCAAAAATTGTAATAAATGTTTGTTACTCAATCACGCCAGAACAGGTGAAATGATTTGGATGCAAGCCACAGAGGCAGATTAGTCTGGAACAGCACATAGGTTACTTTTTATCCTGGAAAAATGTACAGTTCCCGTGTGATAGATTTGTTTTTGTTTTTCACAGAGCAAGGTAATGACTATTCAATACTAACCATTAAAACCAACCCGAGCGAAGCGAGGGTGAGTCGCTAGTACTTATATAAAATTTCCTCTAATTTTTAAAGAAAGTTGTATGAAAAAATCGAATTGAAGCACAAAAAGCAAATCACGCTACTATTTTTGTCTTCGATATTTATTTTTAACGAGCTCCATCCACATAATTCTTCAGTCAAAAATTATAATTATATATTTTAATAATTTTATTTCCATAACTAAAAGTGTTTGCTAACAATATTTACGTCATCGCATTTACATACTTTACGTAGATCGGTCCCAACTCACGTCTCTTTACCCTAGAGTCAGTCTGCGTCCTATTCAATTTAAAACTTTACAGACTACCCATAACAATATCATGAATGTGAAAGGGAATCTCTATGTCTTCTGAGTATGATTACACTCACCGGCTAGCACACCGGTTGGATTGATATACGAGCTTCCGGCCGCGGTTTCACCTGTTCTTTATAAATATTATGATTTAACTTGTAATATTAAATAAGCAATTCTTGTATATACATACATATGTATATATATGTATTTCGTGTATCTCGAAAACGGCTCTAAGGATTTGGATCAAATTTTATGTTTAGATAGGTGTTTTTTTTTTGTTGAAAAAAAAGACGCAAATTTTTGCAACTTTTCCGAAAAAAAACGAATGTCCAAAACGCCGACTGAAGCTCGGTCGCCCAGGTACTTTACATAAAATTACCAAACATTAGTTCTTTTACAATTATCTAATTAATATTATTAATCAGTTTTGCTAACTACATTTTACTGTGAAAACTAAACGTATTAAACTTATAATTGTAAGCAAGGGTGAGTGCTTAGCGATCTGTAATACAAGTTCTTTTTTAACCGACTTCCAAAAAGGAGGAGGTTCTCAATTCGTCGGGATCTTTTTTTTATGTATGTTCACCGATTACTCGAAGACAACTGGACCGATTTGTAAATATACATTTTTTTGTTTCGGAAGGTATACTTCCAAGGTGATCCCATTTTTTAATCGAAATCGGTCGAGCGGTTTAAAGAAAATCAACAATGAATTATTACCTAAAACATACACCAGTCTCTCACAAAGTCTTCTATTACTGTCATTTATTAAGTTTATTTATGATGTAAGAACTTTGATATATTAGATTTTTGTGATGAGAAAAATAAATAAAATTATTATTAAATTATAGGCTACAGTTTTGCACCCTGACTATATAGAAATAAATGTTATTATTCTATCAATCTATGTTTTTAGGTTTCAAAATGAAAAGTTCAGTACTTGTTAGAAGAATTAAAAATTATAAACTTCAACTAACCCTTAAATTTGACACGGTCATAAATAATAAGTATTAACTTCAATCCCATTGCCCATAGCGTTATTACCATACAAATTGAATGCAGCCCTTGTGGACTCGTGGACGTGATTATATTCAATCTTGAATTCGATTTCTTTAGGTGTCTGGTTAGCATTTCAAAGTTCTAATGCATATTAATAAGAATGCAAATTTGATAGTTTATACAGTCCTTGTGTTTGGATGACGTTCGAAAAATATGGAAGAAAAAGTGGACTAAAGGTAAACTGAAATTGAGGGCGAGAGTAAAAATTTATTTATTAGCACTAATTTCGTGTATGGTGAAGAGGGTATGTTCCTCTGATAGTTTAGGCTTGAAAATAATTATTATCTCTAGTATCTATACATCTATACAGATAAATTAAAGATTCGGCCACGGAGGTCAATCTCACTGAGATTGCCCATGTGCGTAGGAGATATTGTGCACAGGTGCACAACTACGCGTAGACACAAGTGCACTTACTACTCCTCTCTTCTTTTTTGCAGGTGAGATGACAGTTTAACATGACCTATGAAAAGATATTAGCCACAGGATCGATGGTGTTACCATGTACCATGTGTGTTATATTGTAATAGTGTGTAACACAACAACTTGCCAACTCCAAACTATTTCTAAGAATTTCTTTACAGAAAAATTCAATACTCAATAAGTATCCACACCTCCACCTTTGGAGCTCCAGATTTGCAACTATACATGCTAACCGCTAGCATGTAAGTAAAGGTAACCCTATCAATTTCAAATCTAATTCAAATATAAATACTGTATTCATATGAGTTTTTACAAGCATTTTTTAAATCATTTTAATCCTATACATATAAGAAAATTCTAAATGAGTCAAATCTGTACATTAAATATTTTTTGGAAAATCTTATAACAATTAGTTATTATTATCGATACAGAGGCCGAATCTATAGTTTTCGTCTCTCTGTCTGTCTGTCTGTTTGTGACCGCATTACGAGAAAACCACTGGATAGATTTTAATGAAATTTGGTATGATGATAGCTGGTTATCCGGGTTAGCATAATTATAGGATACTTTTTACGGTGGGAAAGTATCTCATCTCTTACAAATCTATACTAAACGTAACTAGGGACAAACCCGAGCGGATCGAGGGTAAGTCGCTAGTTATACATAAGAATACCTTGAGATAGATTTATCAACAATATATTAGCAGAGAAAATGTTCTAAATAAGACATCTATTAATTAAACGTTGGACGAAATCGTGGGTAGAAGCTAATCGACAATAAAGGAAAGGAACTGATTACATGTATTCATTATTAAAAGAAACTCATCAAAGAAGAATCTCGTTACTCCGAAAGTTCGGCGGAAGTTGCCGAAGTATCACGAAGTTGTGTTCTTTGATACAACCCGCAACTATCGGATAAGTTTTACTATCGACATCTGGTACAAGTGTAAAGTGAAGGGCGTTTTGCGTTGAATCCTAAATGAAACCATAAAAAAAATTTAAGTATATTAATAAGTAAAAAGTGATTTCTAAATACAGGAGTTTCTGTATGCAATAAAAACCTAACCTTAGTACGATAGAGATACCACACTTTTAAACTCCAATTTTGAAACGAGACTTCCTTCTAATATTTGATTTTTCGTCTCTTTCTCGTTTTGTTTCGACCAAAAATACATTTTATTAGAAATTATTATATAATTTCTATGGGTAGACACTTTTTTGCAATAACTATGACTTTTGTAATGTCAACATTTTTTATCTCTGCTTTGGACAGGTATTGAAAATTATTCAAAACGTTGAAAACAAAAAAAAATCATATAAAAACCGCAAAAAAAAATATATTAAAATATCAAAAATTCGAGAGACAAAAAATATATGTTAGCTTACACAAATCTAAAAAAAAAACATTTTAATGCCATAATTTCTTACTTCTTAAACCATCTACTACAAACAAGATCAAAGCATACCGTATACGACATCATTAAAAGACGACCATGTGAATATATCCTAACTTTATATAAAACTTACCCTTTTTCCTTTACAATAAGTTCTATTTTTCCTTAGCAAATTTATTTTTACTATTAAAGAATGTTCATGATTGCTTATAGGTGCGTTCAATGTAGGAATAAAATACAGTCCAAAGATTATTATATTTACTCAACTTTTGACCTTATACCATATGTAATAAGGGCGTAATTGGTAAAGAAAACTTTTTACAGTTTCAGGATCTATCCTCTTTTGATATGTTGTTATTGAAATCTCAGGACGCAAACTTGTTGAAATTAAAATTGGCTTTATATTTTCCTTTTACTAATTTTATACATATATATATATATATATATATATATATATATATATATATATATATATAAATATAAATACATACATATTATAAACATAAACACCTATTACTGGAGTACAAGCAGTCGTGCTTATCACACAAATGAATGCCCAGTCCACCAACACGACGTATTTTTTTTAGAATTATTAATACATACTTAAGAGGTACTTTAAGATTGAGTTTTTTACAAACAACACGTCAAACTTATAACACCTCTTTTTGCGTCGGGGGTTAAAAACACAAACGAATAGATTCCTTCTCTTTTTTAAAGTTGGTCAAATATCAATAAATAAAGACATTGATGCTCGCGAAAGTATATGTACTGACTTTTTCTCGTGAAGCATCTATCTAGAGTTTATTTGCTGAGTAGTGACACAATCTTCTTTACATTTCAATGCATTACATGAAGTATTACAATATAGCAAGACTAAGGACGACCTGAACATAGCAAAATCGCGTCACTTTAAAATAGTTGGAAGATGCAAAATTGCAACTATCGATATCTGCAGTCGTACTTCTATGATAATCCCGCTAGGATAACCTCTGACACATATGTATATGTATATAGCTAAAAATTTTATAATATTAATAACTAGCGGCTCCCCCTAGCTTCGCTCGAGTTCGTCTCTAGAAAATGGAAAACAAATCTATCCTACAGGAACCTTACATTTTTTCGGGATAAAAGTAGCCTATGTATTATTCTGATATTTGAACTATATTATTGTAAAGTTTCATTAAAATCTATTCGTTGGTTTTTGCGTGAAAGAGCAACATCCATACATCCTCAGAAACGTTCGCATTTATAATATTAGTAGGATTTAGGTCTTCTAACGTCCCATTTGCATGGCATGGACCTCCTTCAATACGAGGAGGATTAGACCTTAGTTCACTAAGTTAGCCAAGTGCAGGTTGGCGTACTTTACATGCCTTTCTAAAACTTGCTAGGTTCTCTCAAACATGCAGATTTCCTAATATTTTTTTAGGTCACTGTAAAGCTACATATATGCTATGTGAATAACCATTTTCAAACCGATTCACATATGATATCTGGGGTTTGAACCTGTACTATTGGTCTTTCAAGAGAACGTGTTACCACTAGGCTATCACTGCTTAAGTTTATAAACTTATAAATTTGCTATGAGAAATTTTGAACCCCGAACTACCTTAGAAGATATCGTTGTAGTGAAGGAAAATGTAATCTTGTTCTTATAATAAAAGCTTTTAAACATCATGTCACTTTTAATCAAGTAAAAAGGGCAGCTTTGAACAATGTAAGTTTCGTATTAAGTACAGAAAGGTGTTCAACTTTGTGCTTCTTTGTAGTCTCCAATAACTAAGAGAAGATGAGATAGACTACTGGCTGATGCTTATGCTGCGTTTGCATTACTTGAAAGGTTTTGTACGAATTTTGTATTAAGTAAAAACTTCAAAAAAATAAAAACCTACTTCAAAAGAAAAACATTACGTTTAATATTTTTTTGAAGTAGTTTATTATTATTTTTTTCCATTTTTAGTATAAGTATTTTAGTCGTAGTAGTAGCAGAATAAGAAGAAATTAGTATTTTTGAAATTCAGTAGTTAAAGAATCAATCATCCTCTAAATTAAAACGCTCCTTAGTGTAGTTTTCTACACTTAGAAGTGGATTTTTTTTTAAATTTAAATGGGACCATTTTGGAATAACCTGTTTCGAACAAGAAAAGAACATTACAAATTGTCTATATATGACGAAGTTATGCCCGAACATACATAAAGAAAATATAAACATCTGAATTGAGAACCTCCTTCCTTTTGAAGTCGATTAAAAATAATTAGTACTAAACTAAGTTAGTGTTTTTGTATGTCTATTTGTGCGTGTAGCTAATTATTTTTAATGACAGGTATTTTTTGTTCATTAATTATAATAGAAGATATTAATTAAAAGCAAATACCTAATATTTCTTTAATATGTGTAGATTGTAGACTTCTAGGTGAGTTTCGATCTGGAAAATCATATCTATTTTCACTATTTCAACGAAACCATTTTATCTTTCAGATGATATAAACAAAAAATTAAGTATTACAAGACTTTCTTATCAAATTTATTTCATTCCATAAAAACATAGTTCAAACGCAGCACAGTGCAACAAAGGGTTTGTTTCGCTTACCTCCAGTGCCGACGGTGGCTTAATTTTCCTGAGCCTGTCCAATAAACCCTCTAAGTCTATCTATACGAGTTTTCAAATTAAATTGTGTTGATTTAAGCTCTTTTTTAAAGAAAAAAAAGAATCTTTCATCGTTACTATATTAAAAATGTGTAACATATTTATCGGTTTGTTAGTTTGTCCAGTTTTCACTTGATCGACTTGATTTGGCAAAAAGGTATATTATATTCTAAGTGAGTAGCCGGATGGTGACTTAGTACTTACTTTTTAACCTGGAACTTTAAGTTATTATGATAATAAACCAAGTTAAAAGGTACTGTAAATGCATAGAATAAATCTTTGATATTTGAATGGTTTTAAACAAGAATTATTTTTTAGTTAATGTAATAAATTCGTACAGTTAATATTGACAGCTCTATTTTTAACTTTGATATTTTTTTCTATACAATTTTTGTATCAACTGAAATTTGAACAATTTGAAAATTGGAACAAGGCAACATCTGTAGGATCAACTAGTAATACTCGTTAATGAAATTAATGAAAGAATATAATGATACACACACACGAGTCAAACTGACAAGCTTATTTCAAAAGTCGGTTAAAAACACGACTTTTTTTATAGACATCTTAATATAATTCATTTATTTTCGTTGAAATCATATTTCCTTCGTATTTAATAACAGCACGACTGATGCTATAAAAACAACACTAATTTGCCTTAAAATCGATTGAAATATGGAGCAAAGTCACGGGCTATAGGTAGCAAAAGATAAGAAAATAATATTAGTATTTCATGTCAACAATATTCCTTCCCTTGGGCGAGTCCAATCAGTGCGTTACAAAATCACAATTATGTGGAATAGAGGCCGCAGTACATTTATCTATTAGATTACGTCCTAACCAAACAACGCAGTCGTTAGGGGTTACTTTCATTTTGGTTTAGTATATGTTAAATATATCCGAATTTGTAATTACTAAATGAAGATATTGAGATTTTATATATATATATACATACATATATATATATATATACATACATACATATATATATATATATATATATATATATATATATAATCATCGTACATCGATTTGATAAAAATTAAAAATAATAATAAACCATACATAGTAAAGACTTATGACATGCACCAAAAATAAAAATAACAAATATGTTGGGACATTAACACACATCACCATCTAGCTTCATGGTAAGCTACGAGGCTTGTGTTATGGGTACCAGATAGTTGATATATTACACATAATATATAAGTTTCAAATACATATTATAAAGATAAACATCCATACTTGCAGTTCAACATTCATACTCATGACACAGTGTCTGCAACCCCCTGCAAGGGTAGATTTTTTTTGTCAAAAGTGTATTTTCGCAATTACTCAAAAACGGTAAAAATTAAATAAAAAAGTTTTAATAAAAATGTGTAGAGCTTAAAATTTTACATAAAAAAGGTTTCATGACTTTTTTCCTCCGATCAAAATTAATCGAGTCAGTGAGGTTTTAAAACGGAATGAACGTAAATTTTTAAAAATCGTAGGTTAGTAGAAAAAAGCTAATTTAATATATTTTTATATACAAGAATTGCTTATTTAATATTTTAAGATTAAGATAAAAAAAATCTTAATACTATGTCAGTAATTTTATTGAAAAACGTGAATGTAGAAGATATATAAAAATACTGTATGCAAAAGCTCCTTGAAATTAATCTAAAACAAATAAAACAAAAAACAAACAAATCCTATGAACCATAATATTATTGCATATTAATTAAATGTCATAAATAAAGCTCAAGCTCAAGCGGAAATCGCAAGTACAGCAAGTACGCTATATCAAGAGCTGGCAACGTTCTAGCTAATTAAATTAGCTTTGTGGGTATTATCGGCTTTCATCGTCATACCTCGCTGAATTTAATTTATTATGGACCGGTTATAATATCTTTGTAGTACAGGTAAAATACCAAATTTTATATTATACTACCGACTTACCCTCGCTTCGCTCGGGTACATCCCTAAGTATTTCCACAAACAAACTTTCACCCCTATTTTCACCCTCTTAAGTGATGATTTCCGGGATAAAAACTATCCTATGTCCTTTCCAGGGTGTCAAACTATCTTCTTACCAAAATTCATCTAAACAAAAAAACAAATTTTTCGTCCTCATAATATTAGAATAGATATTATTATACTAGTCTTTATACAATTAAGTATAACTTAACTAGTTTTTCAACGGTCTACGTTATAGCGTAGATGGGCATATAGACCTATAGGTCTTCATAGAAGGAAACTCTAACTGAGTATTTCTCTTAATTCTTAGTTCACTCGACCGAGTGAAATAAACTTATAAATAAATTATAAGAAAAAATAAAATAAAAAAAAAACATATAGAATTTATAATTTTTAATATCAATACCTTCCTACGTAAATATGCCCTGCAGGTACAATAAGGCGCATGGAATCAGAATAAAATAATAGTAGCCATTTCCCTGAATTCCAACTAATATAAATGTCAATTCAAAGTAAAAAAAAAGGCAGTGGTAACGCGCTTGCTTGGGAAACCGAGTGAAGCGGGTTCAAATCCCGGGTCTCGCACCTCTGATATTTTCATGTGCGAATCATTTCTAATATGATTACCACTTGCCTTACAGTGAAGGTAAAACATCGTTTGGAAATTTGCATGTCTGAGAGAACCTAGCAAGTTTTCGAAAAACATGTGAAGTCCGCCAACCCGTACCTGGCCAGCGTGGTAGACTATGGCCTGATCCCCCTACTATTGAAGGGAGACCCGTGCCTAGCAGTGGGACGTTAAAAAGGTCTGAATACATAAATGTTATGTAAGTGCGTTTGTGAAATCCTCACTATGTAAGAGCTCAAATAATTTAAAATTCACAATTGAGATGCTCGTAGTAAAAGTATAAGGTTTTTTTTGGCTACTCTTTATCAATGTACACAATTTAGAATAAAAAAATTAAGTAACACATATCGTTACAAAGAAAGATACCATTTAAAATTTTATTTTATATTACATAATTACATAATAATATGCTAATTATATACAATTTGAATCATCATATAATTAAAGCTTGTTGTTTTTTTTTTTTGTCTAAAGTAGGAAAATGCATTTACACATAATACATGCACCTATACAGGTGGTTATGTGGGACTCACTGGCTAGAAAAACCAATACTACCCACTAAAACCCCAATCCGACCTGGAACCACCAAAATCGAAAATGACTCCCCGACGATTTACCTACCGAGGCAAACCACAACAGTGAGAGGGTTGGTGCCTTCCACTATGAAAAAAGAACCAGAAGCAACCGAAGTGGTTACATGAGGTGCATCAAAGTTGGTCACCTCTCTCAGTTTCACGCCCGGCTGGATTGAAGAACGGTACTGACTTTGGATAAATGTAGCAAGACAAAGAAATTTAACCTATATTACAGTATATAACTAATCCGAATCTGTACATTAAATATTTTTTGAAAAATCTTATTGAAATAGACATTATTATCGATACAGAGGCCGAATCTATAGTTTGTCTGTCTGTAACCGCATCACGGAAAACCCCTTTTGAGGGATTTTGATGAAATTTGTTATGATGGTTGCTGGTTATCCGGATCAACATATAGGATAATTTTTACTGCGAGAAAAAAACCTCATCTCTGAGAAATCTATACTAAACGTTAAAACTTAACGAGGGACGAACCCATGTACAATATTATTTATTAAATAGGTTAGTTAGAGCAGCGGCGCGTACGCGACATAATATTTAACGCGCGCGATCTGCAGTATTCAATGGGCAGTGTATTTTAACGTGTGATCATAAAAATATAACACTTTGTTACTCGATGATGCGATTGACTGTAAAAAAGTGGCGTTAATGTTAGTTTATTTGCTTATTTGTAGTAAATATGTTTTTTTTCTGTTCTCATATTATATTATAGGGATTTTAAATAAAACTGTCTTTTCGGATTCTTTCCGGAAGTTTTCAATGATTTACAGCAATATAGTTGTTATAGACAGTATCAGGGAATTTAAATTTCATTTTTCGGGTTCTTTCGTCCCTAGCTTGATTCCCCATACAAACTTTCATCCCCATATTCACCCTCTTAAAAAATGATTTCCGGGATAAAATGTATCCAATGTACTTCCCAGGGTCTCAAACTATCTTCTTACCAAATTTCATCTAAATCGGTTTTGTAGATTTAGAGATTAATTACCCCCTACAACATCACAAACTTTACCTCTTTATAATATTAGTATAGATTTCATTGATTTACCGTATCAAGACTAAAACATACCTAGGGACACAATAATATTAAAAAAAATAATTGATACACCCACACATCTACTAGCCGTTTTTAATTCTTTACCAACACAATATTTAGTTTTGTTAAAATGTATATCTTTCCATAAAAAAAATATCAAAAAAATAAATAAATGTACTTACATATTATAAAGTCGGTTAAAGTTGTTTCAATTTGATCTCGCAACAGTTGGAGGATTAATGTTAGCTATTATTTCATGTCACACATAACTTCATTATTCACGGCTCTCCATATGTCGGGTCGGGGTTCAACCCCTGCGCTTGATATGGGTATAAGATGAACTATAAGATTTCATTATTAAAATAATAGGGGAGTATTGTAGAAAAAAATAAAAAAAATGATTATATGATATTAACACATATATAATGATATTAACACACAGTACTATCTAGATTTAAGGTAAGCTATGAGGCTTGTGTATACATATAACTTTAAATACATACATATTGTAAATATAAACACATAAACAACCACGACTGAAGTACAAACATTCATGGTCACTACATAAACGAATGCCCCCAGCAGGACTCGAACTCGCGACCGCTGGCACAACAAGTAAGGTCACTAAAAACTGAGCCAAACGTGTTGCAAAACTAGTTTTGGCCACAAATACGCTTTCGCATTCCATCAATGAACATATATTATTGTCTTTAATCAAAATTTCAATCGAACCACTAAGACGTTACAGCAAGAAGAAGTGAGAAAAAACTCACTCTCAAACTCTTATATTTATAATGTATTGAATTCAGCCATTTTTAACGTCCTACTGCTGGGTATGGGCGTCCGTTTAATAGGAGAAGGATCAGGCAATAGACCACCATATTACCCAAATGCGGGTTGGCGGACTTCACATGTCTTTCAAAAACTTGCTAGGTTCACTCAGACATGCAGGTTTCCTCATGATGTTTTCCTTCACCATATATAATAGAAAATACCTGGTTTTAATAAAATATATGTGTAATAAAATATATGTATACTTTTGTTATAAATATACAATAACTAATCAAGAACGTATACAAGCGTTTCCGAGACGTTAATATAAGTCTAAGGACTCATTTGTCGCAGTCGAGTGCCAATATACATCGCTTATATTACTCATGCAATATGAAAGTAAAGTACAGGCTCTACATGGAAAATATTAATGGTTCTATACAAGAGGTACAATAAGTTTGAATTACAGGGAGATTTATTAGCTTTTGAGAATATTTTTTCTGTTTCAATATTTTATTTTGAATTCATTTAGTTGAAAAGCAGTGTGTGATTCTCTACATATTTTTTTATAAATAAAATTATAAAAAAGACCCTCAATTGAGCTTTAAAAAGTATAAGTGAAAGCAAAACCTGAAAAAACCCCGATAAAATAGGTTTTATTTAAAATGTCAAATTATCACTTAAACATCAGAAAGTATTTTCGCCAATATCTGACCATTTAAATGAAATATTTTTGCGTAGTTTTTACAACATGCTCATCTATTTTTTTCATTCCAATTTAATGTGTAAACAAAAAATCGTATAATTTAATTATAAATACAATTTTTCATTTGAACAAAGAACTTCACAAGTTAAAATCACAATAATAAGTACAATTGAATCGCAAATAATCAAGTTTCTTTGTGAAATTCAAGAAAATTGAGAGTCTTACATTTTTACATTCCAATACACGTTTTCAAAGTAAATAATGAATTTTTCTCAAGCCGTTCTTAAAGTTTACGAACAATTTTCCCTTTTTCACCTGACGATAAGTGCTTTCTAACTCAATTGGTACAAAGAATGACAGAAACGCAATAATAAAATACCATTTTCGTAAACATAAAAAAAACTCCAATACACTTTCCTTTTGTCGGTACATAATCGGCTCCTGACGATCGAGGACTTCCCAAATATGAGTTGAAGATATTTAACTTCTAGATATGGTACATAGGGTTGTGGATTATTTAGTTTTGACTAATCTATACATATAATAAAATTCTAACTAAGCCGAATCTGTACATTAAATATTTTTTGGAAAATCTTATTACAATAGACATTATTATCGATACAGAGGCCGAATCTATAGTTTTTAGAATTTTGCCTGTCTGTCTGTCTGTTACCGCATCACGGAAAAACCACTAGAGGGATTTTGATGAAATTTGGTATAATGGTAGCTGGTTATCCGGGTCAACATATAGGATAGACTTTTTACCGCGGGAAAATGTCTCATATCTGAGAAAAAATACAAAAACTGTAATATATATATACTAATATGTAAAAATTAAGAATTTGGGTTCTGGTCATCTGAAGGTGGGCGCAGCCGCGGGCAATGCTAGTTTAAAATATTTTCAGTGTTTACTATAATTAGGTGATATTTTTTGTTTTACTTAAGCTTTCTTTATTAAAAATTAGGGACTCAGTCTCGCTTCGGTCGGGTTTGACCCTAGGTTTATTCCCCATAAAAAAATTTATCCCCATTTTCACTCCCTAAAGTGATGAATTCCGGGATAAAAACTATCCCATATCCGTCCCTCAAAACTCAAACTATCTTCTTACATTAGTAAAGATGTTTTGTTTTTATTATTATTTCTATCTGTTTTTTAAATAAAAATAAAACATTGATCGTAGCAATATTTTTTATTATTGGTAACAATGTAAGTAAACATATGTAGTATATATAGGGATAAAAACCATGAAAAAACCCATGAAAAAAAAGTAATAATTTTAATTCTAATTTAGTCCCATATCATTTCATCTAAATACATACCTTTTGTTTAACATTTCTAGAACTCTACATCTAAATTGAACGTTGTAGGAACGACACGTGTTAGAAGAACGTTATATATTTTTACGGCATCTGAAAATGTTATTTACAGGTTGAAAGAGGTGATTTTCAGTTCCCTCCAATATTGTACAGACGTTTAGGACGAATTTTTGTATTGGATTAGACACCCGTCGATACAAATGGGATAAAATTCATTTACATGTTTTCTATCTTTATTCTTTACATCTCTTTTTAAGACGGTACAAATAAACAATTGCTTACAATTTCATCACACAATTTCATCACACAATTTCAGAGTGTACTATAATCAATATATGATATTTTTGCACCCCTTCTAGTGACATGAAAAGTAATGAAAAATACAGGTATGAAAAGATTGCACTCTGGCTCTTACAAATAAAAGTTCACACTTCACGTTAACAACCTACATTTTTAGTTCATCTTTGTTAATCCACTCAAGTGCGAGGAGGGTGGATATCTAAGAAATATACCAAATAACAGGATCCCCCTCTCGTGTAAATCTCATTGTCTTTATCCAAGGCCTCTTTGAAAGTGTCAGTAGAGAGGGATCAAGAGGAATTGGTCGTATTTCTTTCATATCTATAGGTGTAGGACTTCTGGAACACTTGACTTTCAATTAGAGCAAGCTTTAATACGGATACTTACGTTACGGATGGCTTGATTTAAAGTTTTCTTTGTTTTAAAACATTTATAATGTATCGTAAAAATAAATAGTATTTGCTAATTTAATCTATTTATTTATACTTATATTTAGTATCAAAAGGTCGTGATTATAATTCTATATTTTTTCATACAATAACAAAAACAATCTTTAATACAATGCATCGGGTTAAAATTATCACTACATATTATAAAATAAAGTCTCCTTCCGCTTCTTAAATACATACATATTATAAATATAAACTATAAACACCCACGACTGAAGTCTGTGTCGGTGGACAGACCCATTCGTGCTCATCACACAAATGAATGCCCCCAGAGGGACTCGAACCCGTGACCGCTGGCATAGCAGGCATAGTCACTACAAACTGAGCGAAACGTGTCGTCAAAATCAAAACAATTACTTTTGTATATAGGTAAATTAGTTTTTACCAAATTTTCAATGATTATGAAAGAATTTCGACCACTGGACGAGCTCTAGTAAGTTTAAACAGAAAAGTGACCCTAAAACTCTTCCAAAAGGGGGTAAAAAGGGAGGCTATTTCAAACACCGAAAGCGTGTGACTTACTATAAATTTACGAAAAGCTATTTATTTTGGATTTCCATAGAAATCTTGTTGTCTTCGTCAAACATAGATACGTGATGTTCGATGTGAAGGGGTCTTGTTTATTTAGGGTTTCTATTTGGCTTGCACTTGAGACGATTTCGCAAGTCTCAGTTAAAAATACTTACACCATTTTGTACTGGAAGTGTTGCATACAAATATTTATCTCACAATTAATAAAATTGGATAAGAAATTGTCATATTTTTAAGCTTTTTCATAACAAAATCATTTACGAGATGAAGAAATTATGACTTTATGTAAACATTACATATCGTATTTTTCCTACAGCTCAAATAAAAAAGGGCAAACTAATATACCAACTTAAATATCTTTTTAAAACAATATTTGCGTGCCTATATAACTATTTAATAGACTTATTACGTTCTAAGAGAAATTGAAAAAAGTTTTATTAAGTTCGAAACCAAGGTTAATAACTTAATTAATTATGAAGCTTATATCTATTATACGACCATCTAACTATATCATGTTATATTATCAAAAAAACAATTTTTCTGTGTAGTTTGTTCAGAAAATATAAATTGTAATGAACAAATATACACACTGATAAGAAACCTTTTTAAGAATTAAAAAAGATTAATTTATCAGTTACTAGCGAAAGTTTAATAAAAAAACAAAATATATTTTATATATCTTTTGCTTACGGTTCCGCTCGCATTTAGTTTAGTATAATTGATGCACTCCTAAGATTTATAGCGTAATATTAGCGTATAATTTTCCTCAAGAAATAGATTTAAAAAAGATTATTTTTGAGGCCTAACTAGTATTTTCAGAGATAATTGAGCTTAAACCAATAAAAAAACGATAAATTTCTTAGATTATTACTAATATAGGTACAGTTAAGTAAAAGATTTCAAGAAAATAAAACAAGTTGAGTCAAGTGCCACAATGTGCTTTATTGATAAACTGAAGAACATTTAATATTATTTACAAGAGCTGTACCCGAATACCCAAATCGATAATCGATTGCAAAAATAAAACTATAATATATCATTAGATTTTTTTAAAGAAATACCTATTTGATATGCTTTTAGATGATATTGAGGAAAAATTAAAAAAAAATACGACTAAAAACTTCATAAATCGACTAAGAAGCAATCAATTATCGATATGGCTCAATAGGTTTACAAAGAAAAGCTGTATCGTAGACACTTACATACGAATGACCCCAAAAAATTAAAAAAAGATCTTTGAAAAAAAAAGAAATTCATTTAGTCAACAAAGGTGCAAATACAATTTAAAATTACTAGCTACGAATATCCCCTGATTTTCCTTAACTAAATGGACTTGGCAATGAATATAGTAGGAGATCCCGATCTATGTGGTGTGGACCCCTCACTCTATTTCCAGACGATATATTTTTTTTAAACCATAAAACATATTAACAAACGCGACCCAGAGGAGTTGTCACCAAAAAATTGCTTCAGGCTATTTATAATAAATAAAATTTAAATTTTCTTTTTTTTAAGTAGAACAACTCTTTTCCTGCGACAAATTAGTATCAATCGAAAGTAAGATTTGTAGAAAATGCCATCATACGTTTGGCGGTCTTCTTCGAACACATTACCTGACATCCAGGTACAAACAGGTAAATTGAAGTAATTGCTCATATCGTTTTCCGAAACGAACCAAGTATCAACATGTAGATAATTTTTCTTAACTATTTTTTTCTAATCAAATATATAATGATATAGGGTTGTCATACCAAAACATCTCGACTAAAGGTCTTGTAATAAAAAATAGTTTGGAGCAACTTTTTGGTGACAACCCCCCTGGATCCTGCTTGTTAATGTTTTAAAAATGCATTTCGTGTGGAAAAAGAGTGAGGGGTCCACCGCACTGATCGGGATCTTAGACTAATATGACAATAAAGCATGTTACATAAAATACAAAAATGTACGCAAAAATTCACCTCACACATATTATACTACAAAAATCCAAACTTAACTGAAACAAAAATTAACAATGATCCTTAAAATAATCACAAAGTAGGAAGGAGATGGAAAAAAAACCATATGCGAGAATTTTTTTTGTACCAAAATCTGTACAACACGTTATGTAACGTGAAAAGCGTGTAGTTTTGTAATAATTTGGGTAATTTAGAAAAGTAGTCTAAAACAATATTATAATATTTATGATTTTATAGAATGATATTTTTTTTTAATTACCGTAATACAGTTACAAATTACAATATTATTCCTTGCAATTATTTATTTTAAGTGTAAGATTGAAGATTTTTGGTACAGAACCTGAGCTAGAGTTAGACTCTCAATTAACTAATTCTCGCATAAACTAAAAAAGGAAACTTATTTTATCATTACACAAAGAAAAACAACGAAAAAAAGTTAAGAAATTAATTTCTAAATGCTTATATGCATACTGTTGGTGATTTTAATACTTAAAATGCTTGTGTTTTGTACATATTTGCTGAAAACAAACAGAATACGAAAAAAAGTTATTGCCGATCCGTCGAGATCTAAATCTAGATTTAAAAGAACTATTGGCAATAAACTTAATCGAAAATGAAACAACTTTCTAAAATGCAGCTACACTGAAAAGTTATTTCATATACTCGTATTTTGAACGGATCAAAATTATAATTGTTTGTATGGAAACTGATACGAGGCTTGAAATATTAAAAATCATACCTTAGACTTTTAATGTCGAATTTGAGGCGACCTATCAGGTTTTTTCATTGAATATAGAATCCACATTGATATATAAAAACTCAAGAAACACAATTAGGGTATCAAAAGTGTCCTCAAAAAAAGTGCACAATTCGAAATTATACGCTTTTTTCAAATCTCTTTTATTTATTGCTTTTCGAATGACAAAATTAAAACGCACGTATAAAAAACTACTTTATGTGGTGTGCGTAAGTTCGAATTTGTGTTTAGACAATTGGTTTCGATTTTTGAATTTTATTGGTTTGGCTGAATGTCACATGGCGACGCCAATTTTTGAAGAGATACTTGTTAGGAAATGTGTATCTATGTTTTTATATATCAATGAGAATTCATTTTTAACTGAACTGTATAGTAGCTTTCGGATTTTCTTATTAATTCGCCATTACAATATTATAGTGATAGTGCCAATGCATTTTAAGATTGAAATTGAATATATGGATAATTTAAATACTTTCCAGCTACAAGGCACACATGGATAAAGGAACTTGGTCGGACAATTTGATTAATTATACATATTAATAAATAAAACTACTTAACATCCACGGAAATATGTTGCGTGTACGTTTGATTTACATCAAGCCGCCAAGACAAAAACGGCCTAACCCACGTTTTTATAAAAAAAAAGATTATTATAACAATATCTAGTGATATCGTTAATTATGTAAATATTTGCTTAATAATTATTTTATCTGTTAATTTCTTAAAATATTATATATGTATTATTAAAAATGTTTAATTTTCCATGGGAATTTTATTTTGGTATAATTTTATTTTAGATTAGGCCGTTTTTGCGCTTAGTCTTATATTATATAGAAATTCAAGGTTATATGTAAAGTTAAAACATGTGTAAAATTACTTTTTTTAATACAAAAGTGGATGTGAATATTTAATAGGTGAAAATCAAATTATATCTAAGGATAAGGATTTTTTAAATCGCGCCATAGCATGTTAGAATATTAAATAGTTACGAGTGTTTATATGAAAAAGAAGAACTGGAAAAAAATCTTAGAGCAAATACAGCATTACAAATACTTCTAACAATTTCATTGCACTCAATTATTTAAGTACGGTCGTTGTATATACGATATTTTTACACATTCTTATGAAGTCAGCTCTATAACGTGACATGGTATATAGACACCATACATCATGTTGTATAGATTCAGATATCTAAAGGGATAGAACAGGCAAAGAGGGTTATCTGTGGCGTAAATTTCAAATTGTAATATAAAAAATTCATTATAATAATAGGTGCTAGAGTGTTAAAAAATTTAGTTTATGTTTAGTAATTAAATATATCAAAGAGAAAAACAGTGTTTAAAAAACATAATTATTATGTTCTATAATGCATAATGTTAGGATTTTTAGATAGTCCCTTTTGCCTTCACTCCCTAAAAATCCTCGTACACACATTGCTCCAAGTCAGACAAAAAAAATATTACAATTATTTCCTTCTAATTAAAAGAAGATTTTTTTTAACGCGTAATCAGGTTGAAGATATGCAGAAATGAGAGAGCAGATGATATCTATCTCACTCACACAACCATGAAAAATAATAATTACAAATAGATTTCACACATTAAGCTAATACAAAAATGAGTAGATATCGGACTATATGTACTGTCAATTTGATACAAACATTATGCTCATTGAAAACTGAACCCGCGACCCAATTCAAATACTTAACAACCATATTGTTATGGTTTTAAACAAAAATCTATACGTATTTTGAATATGCAAACATAGTCCGATGTCTGACAAAAAGCCTTAGGCACTTACGGCGTACACGTATTTTGGAATATAGTAAATTTATCCATACCACAAACATCAAGAACACCAAAAAAACTCTACACTAATAATGAAAGGAACGCTCCAGTTATTTATTTATAGCTTCACGCCAATCCCTTTGCGGGACAGAGAGCATGGCTTCAATGCTCTCCAAAGACGCATGGGCATCGAACCCGCAACAATCACAATACACTTACGATCTACGTGTAAAAATCTTATAGTGACTTATACTAATTTAGATATTGATCGATGAATCTTTCGACTTGGATACGAATTTCATTATGTTAAAAAAATAAAGCGATCATAATTTCATTTTGTAATAATAATTATTACTTATTATAATAATTACTATTAATATTTTTGGTATCTGAATTATATGAAATAAGCTCTACGGTATGTACAAGCGCCTTATTCACGCAACTGATCCTCACGTCAAAGTGACAGCTGTCAAACAGTCCACTGTCATTAGTTGCCAATTTACAGTTTTTAATTTAGTATTCTAGAAACGTGAACGCCCCAGAAATTCCTTTGTATAAAATTGGATTTTATTTTAGAAGCTGGGACGTGATTAAACAGAATGTGAAACGTGATTTTCGACTGCTTTCGTGGAAACGCTGACGCCGTGTGAAGCGTGAAAATGCCGAAGCAAATAATATCTAGTAAATCCGTTCGACTGTTATAAAATCGTTAAAAACGATGATCTTTCGCATTCACTTTGTGTAAAGTACCAAAGTTGAATATCGACCCATTCAATAGTTAAAAGTGACAAATAGCGAATCTGTTTCAGAATTTTATTTCGCTTGGACTTTAAAAACATTGAACCATAAAACTGAGTTAGTGACGCTCAACTGAAAATTCTGGCAGGCGAATAAAATAATATATGAAAAAAAAATCGAAACGTCCATATTTTCACGTTATAAGCGTTTCTCACAAAACCTTTAATATTACAAGGTAATTTATTGTCTGCATGTAAAAATTTTGGTATAGCGAAAGCAAGACCTATGCTAGTGTACTTATATATTGACTTCTTTGTCACAGCACAATTTGATTTACACAAAAGTGTGAAACTCTCACTAATTTATAGTGCTTGAAAAAACTAAACTTTAGTTCCTCCGTCACAAATATCGATATCTGCTCGGTTAGTCAAAACTAAACTAACTAATATGGAGATAACGAAGGATTTTCGAAAAAAATAAAAATAAAAAAATATATTTTCAACTAATTCTGATAGTTTTAAATATCGGATGTTACTTGCGAGGAACAAATTTGTAACTCAATGTTATAACACTCTTGAATTCAAACTTTAAATAAGTAAATGAAAAATCAATTTCTATTTTAAAATATTGTAACACTGAGTTACGTTCTTGTTCTTTACAGGTATCGAAATAGTGATAACTGATAGCGGTAAAGCAAAAAGTTTTAATTAATAAAGTTTATCCGTTATTCGTATGAAATTAACGATTCATTCGTGATTAATTATCACGAAAATATTAAACTAATATTTTATTTAATGGAAAAGCTGATATATTATATAATATAATTCACATCTGTACAACACTTACACTGATAACAAAGATAAAATGCAACTTCGAGCTTTACGAAATAAGTAAGAAATATAGAAAGCTTCGCACTCTATTCTTCAACATCACGATGTTCAGAAAAGAATTGACGAGAGCTAAGCTCTCAATTCTCCACTTTCTAAATGCAAATTCTTTATCATCAGTGCGTTGTGACAGAAATTGTTTAGCTAGCCAAATGCGAATAATCTATTATGTCTAATAATAAAACAAACATAACGAGTGTTTTATCCTTTTCATATCGCTGTATATTGAGAGAGACAGTGATATTACAATACTCTCCTAAGTAGAACACTCCAACTAGAACACCACATACATATATCAACACAAAATTAATACTAAACGAATCTATTGTTAACATTTTCCTGTTAACTGTTCAAAATATTCACATTCACAAAATTTCTTACATTATATTCAAAATGTAGCGTATATTTTATAAAAACCGTAGATTTTCTCGTCGTTGAATCTGAATGTTTTTACTTATAACAACAAATATGGAGGCTATCCCCCAAATGATTTCGTTATCTAATTTGTTACCAAATGTAACTCCATATTTCACACCATATTTTGTATTGTAAAAATGTGGATGCTATAAAAAATAAATGTATGATGATGTAACGTAGGTTATCCTGTCTCACTTGCCTTGAGGTTTGGTTGCCTTGCGAGGGAAATTTACCGGTTCTGTAGAACTCTTCTAACATTTTATCTTTCTCTATGAATCTATCGTATAGCCATTGAGTTATACCTTCGTCGTCGGTGGGTACCTGAAAAAAATTAAAGTAAGGTAGGTCATGAACCAAAAACAGTAATTTTACATATTATTATAAAAAAAAATACTTCATTGGCACGCCTTGAAGTCATGGATGAGAAAATTTAATTGAATTATATTAATAAGTAACAATGTTATATATTTTCAACTGTGAACATATTTTTGGCACTTAAATGTCGATGTGGATCAATCTTCATAGTGATCAATTTAACGATGAGAATGCTGCAGCGCCATCTTATGGCCAGTTAACGGACAATAGATAACAAAAAAACATTTGACAACAAAATTATCTACTATGAAATCTATTACTATGAAAACCGTCAAAGAAGATAATTAGCCCTTTATAACATCTAATTGAAAATTTAAAAAGGACGTTAAAAAGGGTTGAATATGATATAATTAATGAACTAAGTTTGACAATTTAAATAAAAACTTTTTGATTCTTTCGATGGCTGGCCATATTACCAATAATAGCTTAAAGTTAGCCACGACCGAACTACTCACGAGTAATATTAATACTAGTTTAGTTTTTAGGCAAAACTTTTATGTCAAACTAATAACATTTTATCGGTTAAGAAACCATAAATATATCGATGACAGATTATCCAATCATTATTTTCTATGCAATAAACTTTTGGCGTATTTCCAAATGGAAACGTTGCCAAGACCTATATTGCCCCTTTTTAGACATGGTTCGGTAGAGGTTCTTTATTTCTATACATTTTGTGAGGGTTTTTTAAAGTACTTTGTTTTTGAAAGTCGACCTACTTTCCTCTGACCATAAATTGACTGCAAACGAATCTTTTTTTTTTTCACCAAATTTCATGTTGTACAGTGTTTTAAAAGATTGACAGTTGGACAAAGAAAAATTAAAACGATTCAAAATTGCATGTCATAATTTCCACAACAAATTTTAAAAAGCATGTGTTTCATGATAATTTCGATTGATTCCTAAAGTTAGAGTTTTATTTTAATTTACCGAAAGAGTTTTTAATACATAATTATTGACCTTTATAGGTCAATTTTATTGGTATTAAATATATATTTTACTTTATAATAAATATATGTATGTAATTTATCTATATATTTATAATGTATATTTATCTTAGAAAAATTAAAACTTTGTTTTTAAAAAAGAAGAAAAAACTTTACTGTAAAGTACAACATTATTGGTCGCTTTAACAAATGTTGCGGGCGAAAACTAGTTTATAATATTTCGAACCACTCACCTCGTTGCTGGCATATAGTCTGTAGTGGAGATGTGTAGTGCACGGCTCCCTCGTACCACACACTATGTCTTGCAAATGTAGTGGGATGCGATCGGGATACGCGATAGTGACATCTAGAATCCATTCGATACTGTCCCCGCTGTTTGTATCGATTATTTTGGTGTTGTTTTGGTTGAAGTCATCTGTATAAAAGAGATATTTATATATATTTATGTATATTTTGACTACACTTTTGACTCAGTTTGTAGTGACCCTAGTTGCTGTGCCAGCGGTCGCGGGTTCGAGTTCCACTGGGGGCATTCATTTTCAGTATATATATATATTTCAGGTAGCATTTATATTTACAATATGTATATATTTAAAGTTATATATGTGTAGTGCATCAACTATCTGGTATCCATAACACAAGCCTCGTAGCTTACCACCGAACTAGATGGTGCTGTGTGTTAATGTCCCAACATATTTATTTATATAGGTCTATCATTCTTAAGAAAATATTATAGGTCATAATTTTAAAAAAATCAAAGGAAAATGAAGAAAAAAAATTTAATGTGCATCAGTATCACACTTCAAAGTGATATGCAATTCGCATGTAAAGTATTTTTCATATTAACCCATATTAATTTTTTTTCTTTAATATTAATGATATATGAAAGAAAAATTGAACGCATGAATGTCCTTCTCTCTAACAATGAAAAAAAAAAACATCAGTGAAACATTCCAAATGCAGCATGAGTTTAGAATATTTCGTTGAAATATATGTATGTAGGTTATTTTTAGTCGGTTCAGTAGATCTTCGGGTTTCATAGTTCAAGACTTAAACCGTAAGCTATGCTTTATACAAAGCGGAGTTCATGTTTAATATGTATATACCACATGAAAAAAAATAGTGCTCAGTCATATAAACTTATATGAATCGGCACTAAAATCTCATCTCATAAATACTCGGTGGGAAAATAACTCTGTCTATTTGTTACGTAATGTTTAAACAGCTTTAAAATTTTGATGAGATTTTATCAAAGACAGATTCCATTATGCGGGGAGATATGTATGTATGTATGTATGTATATCTTTAAACTCCACCCCGCTTACCATGTCTTTGCAGAGTCATGGAAAAAACTAATAAAAATATAATAAATGTCCCATTGTCTTCTGACCCATAACAAGTAGAATAATTACTCCCATATATTTTTGAGTTATTTATAATCGATACAAATTTTAGAATATATCTAAGTGAGGAGTGAGGACTTCCTCAGCATGCGATTTATAAATATCTTATTTATATTACCTTTTTTGTTAACTTGTTTGGATGTGCTTGCTTGGCCAGTGTGAGGGCCGACTTCTTCCATAATAATTTTCATGGCACCAGCGCGAGGTAGTGATACATATTCTAACTTCGGTAGATTATTTTTTTCAGCAAACCTAGAGATGAAGAGATACAAATATTATTTTTCTTTTTTAATATCTTATATTCTTAACTAGCGACTCTTTCCGCTCGAGTTAGTTACGTTTTAACATTTAATGTAGATTTCTCAGAGATGAGATATTTTGCCGATGTAAAAAGTATCCTATATGTTGACCCGGATAACCAGCTATCATCATACCGAACACTAATATCCATTTAGTGATTTTCTCGTGATGCGTTCTCAGACAGATAGACAAAAATTTTTAAAACTATAGATTCGGCCTTTGTATCGATAATAATGTCTATTTCAAGATTTTCTTAAAAATATTCAATATACAGATTCGGCTCTTCGATTATATGTATAGTTAAAATAGATGTAAAATGACGACAACCGACAACAAGGTATGGAGATTCGTAGTTTATAGAACTAAGAGTAACATGTTTTTTGTGGGTTTGTTATTCGATATCATATTTTTATATTAATTGGTTCTTTGAGACCTATTTTTTAAATTTATGCATTTAAATTAAAAAAAAAATCCTATCCATTTTGAACGCGATATGAGTTAAGGCTTATGTGGTTGCATATGCGTTAATTAATATTCTTCCCTATTAATTTGATTTTTGAGAAGTCACTAGGTACTTTCTTACAATTATGCAAAATGAATATGATACATAGATTTTGTCTATCTGTTCATAATTTAGAAGAAATGTGCCTCGCACAAACTAACACCACGATTTAACTTGACTTAATCAGAATAAACATTATATATAAGTAGTAAACGCTCGATAATCGAACCCCCTCTTATGTCATAGTAAACAATGCTAACAGTACTTAATAATAAACATTCAAGCATAATTTTTGAAACTTAAATACAAAATTTCAATATGAATAGCAATTTCAATTAAAATATTAAAAAAAAATATATCAATCATCGACGTTGACCTTTGCACAAAATATACATCGTTCATAAAACAAATGTATCAATAAATTGAAACTTTCATAATAACCAATTTCATGCGATACCATTGTAAAGCCTTTCATTCGCCATATATCGCTTGCTACCGAATGGCCGATACCCGTATTTTATTTCAAATCATTATTTACACCATAGAATATATACGTATTGGAAATGGCATGTACGTATATGAATTGGAACGTGCAATTTTGGTGCAAAAAACTGTAAGAGATAAATAAGTAAAAACTTTGAAAATATGTACCTATAACTTTTAGAAATTATGGTTATGACTCGTCTTTGGCGCTCTCTGTAAGGTAGCACTTTACGAGTATTAGACTTTAATAAGAAAAATACAAAAATTTATATAGCATGTGTGTGTACGTCTGTTACTCCTTTACTCTAAAACGGCAGGAACTTCATATTTTAATGAAATTTTAGTATACAGACAGACTAGAGTAGCATACATATATTATGAGGGCCATTCGTAGGCACTTATGGACGTACTCGAGCGAAGCAAGAGTAAGTCACTAGTTAAATCATACGAGATAGGAGATACCAAACTAATTGTTTCTATAATCTATACAAATAAATAAAATTAAAGTGTCTGATTTTAATGTCCAAATACGAGTACTTCAAAAGTATCAAATATATACATATGTATACTACATCAAAGTATATACGGTACATAGTGTATAAGAAATAAAATAACACTTTTTTTGTCAGAATCTGTTGTCTGGCTGTCTGTTTGTTTGTTCCGACTAATTTTCGAAACAACTGGACCGATTTTGACGGAACTTTCACTGGCAGATAGCTGATATTATGAGGAGTAACTAAGGCTATTTTTATTTTAGAAAAAGAATTAGGGTTCCACGTAAAAATTTAAAACCAAGGAATTGTAATGAAATTCTACACGAATTTTGTTACAATTCCTTGACGCACCCGATTTACTGACACATTTTCCATTTTATCTGACGCACTCAAGCAAAGCGGTAAGTTGCTACGAATATAAGCAATATAAAAAATACGATCAAACAATTATTCAAACAAGTTTTCTTAATGAAATCTTACACGATGCCATTTCGTATGAGCTATTCTAAGATCCTACAAGTACCAATTTAATGGAGGCCGGAGCTCGTTATTCTAGAGTGCCTACGATTTGTCTACGGAATGCTCGAAAGAAGTATCGCTAACAACATAAGCTTCAATTTTAATAAATGTTTGTTTCAAACGAATACTAAGAGAGATTTATAAATACGTTGAAAAAACTAGAAAGTATATTTTTTAAATATATTTCAAGTTTCTTGAACACAGATCTTGTATTTTAATATCCTAGCTTAACTAATTATATTATATTATGTTATTAAATTATATTATGACGCAATTTATGTTTAGTATAGGTTTCTCGGAGATGACATATTTTTTCCGAAGTTTTACTTCGGGTATTCTATACGTTGACGCGGATAACCAGCTATCATCATACCAAATTACATCAGAATCTGTCCAGTAGTTTTCTCGTGATGCATTCCCAGACAGATTCCCAGAAAAATTCTAAAAACTAAAGATTCGGCCTCTGTATCGATAATTGGTTGGGTTCTAATATATGTATTTTTTCCTAGCCAACATTATTTTATATGTACTACTATAATTATTGAAAGTTTGAGGAAAACTTAATTAAAAGTTTTCTATTTATATAAAAAAATGCTAACTGTATCTAAGTTTTTATTATTGATAGAACAAAAGCTCATCAATAGCTACTATACCAAAAAAAGAAAATCTGCTTACAAACATAGGAGAAAAAGGTACTGAACTATTATATATATAAAGGTACTGAAATATATATATATATATATATATATATATATATATATATATATATATATATATATATATATATATAGATACTACCTTAGCAAATTCTAAGCAATGATAATAAAGTCAGAAATGCAGAATTAACTCTATACATATAAGAAAATTCTGAGTCGAATTTGAACATTAAATATTTTTTGGAAAATCTTATTTAAATAGACATTATTATCGATACAGAGGCCGAATTTATAGTTTTTAGAATTTTGGTCTGTCTGTCCGTCCGTCCGTCCGTCCGTCCGTCTGTCTGTCTGTCTGTCTGTCTGTTACCGCATCACGGAAAAACCACTGGACAGATTTTGATGAAATTTGGTATGATGGTAGCTGGTTATTTGGGTCAACATATAGAATACTTTTTACCGCGGAAAAAATATCCCATTTCTGATAAAAAATACAAAAACTGCATTGTAAGAGTATACTAATATGTAAAACCTAAGAATTTGGTTTTTGGTCGGCCGCGGGCAATGCTAGTTATTAATAAAATATTACCTTTGACTGACTTCTCTTCTTTTATGTAAGAACCCTCCTTCAGGAAACAGAACCATGAACTGCCTTCCGAGTGGAATGTAGTACTTGTGTATGTGATCTTTAAGTTCTTTCAATGATTGCTCCCGTTTCGCTTTTCCCTGGAAAAAAAATAATAATTTACATTATATTATTGGAATACTATTATTATTGCAAAACTATGGTAATTACTGCCTCGATGGTCTGGTGGCTTGCATGGCTGCAGATTCGAAGGTCCTGGGTTCGAATCCTGGGTGAGGCCAAGTTTAGTTAATGAATCTTTCTGTTTAGAAAGTCTCAGTAACATCCGGGAGTGGGTAAGTTGGCTGTGTTTACCTCCGTGTCTCGGAGAGCTCGTAAAGCCGTTATTTCTGCGCCTGCTCTCTTTGGTCGTGTGGAATCGTTGTCCCACTCTATGAGAGTGACAAGAATAGAGAATGCACGTTGTATCTGCGCGTATACTTGTGCACTATAATATCTCCTGCATTAGCTAGTCTCAGTGTGAACGCACCTGAGCGCGGCGAGGGTCAGACGCTAATTTTATAATATTATTATAATTTTTATTTATTTGGCTTAATTATAAAAGATCCTTCTAGAGATTATCCTACATATAAGCAAAAATCAAATATATTTAAAAAAATAGAATAATTTAACAAATCGTAAGATACAACAATCAATTACACCTGATTCGTTTTGCAAAAAAAAAATCAAATCGACTTTAGGAAATGTCACCAATCAATACACTGTAAATGAAAATTAAATTAAACTGACACATGTGAGAATCGAATCTGTTCCCAAAATTCGAAACGATACATGCCATATTACAAAATTAATTAAAATTTCATCAAATCCATTCATTCCCTTTAATCAAAAATGACCCGTAAATATTGTCAACTTCAAAGGATATTCTCAATTAAGGAGTTCACGTTAAATTTACTGCAATCAATTATCTCATTGCTCGATGTAAAGAGGTCGCGTGCAGTCTTTAAGATTATATTCGGGAAATTACTATTCCCTTTGTTTCTGATTACCCTCTCTAATATTATTCGAAACATTACCCTGGACGAGGGTAACCATATCATGGGTACTTTGGGTAAGTTTGAGATATGATATGACAGTATCATTACCTTTGTGTAAATGACCGTTAAGATAAATGAGTGGAGAATATCTTTCTTGATATTATATATAAAAAAAAATCTATACTAATATATTAAATTGAAGAGTATGTTTGTTTGATGGCGCTATTCTATGGATACACGAGTCCAATTTGAAAAATTATTTTTGTTTTTTATAGTCTATATATTGAGCAAGGTATAGCATATATAGGCTATCTTACACTATAATCTATGACAACGGAGTAATTCTATAAAATTAAAAGGACGTGGGTGGAGCCGCGAGAAAACTTTGAGAACTTGAGAACTTCAAAAAGTTGAAGTAGAAACATATTATTATACAGACATACATACAAACACGTAGCATGACTCGAATCAAAATCGGTTAAGCCGTTTAGTAATTACGAGGGAACCCTTTAGCAATTATAGGATCGGACATACATACATATATATGTTTAATATACAGGTCAAAAACATAACCCTCCTTTCGGCTTTGCCACAGTCGGGTAAACATAATGGCAAATCGTCGGGTCACCCTAGTACCGGTACAGTTACGAGCACAATATGTTCACTATAAATGTATTTTTATACGTCACGGTGCATGAACGAGGCCCTAATGGTTATTATCAACATTCACTCGGTGAGAATGCACTTTTTCCACCCTGATTATTGGCCCCTTGTATGGGCAATCTATAATAATAGGGGCAAGGTATAAATATTCTTTTAATACATCCCATTGTTTGGTAATAATGTGGAAAATTCAATAGAATAGAACATTTGGGGTGTAGATAATGCTGTTATTAAAAAACATTTACGAAACATATAGAAAATGTACGAAATAATTGTATATCAATAAATAATAACATATAATAACCAGCAGAACCCGCGGCTTTGCCCGCGTTCAATCTATAAAAAACTCTTTGACTTTATGTATGTTTAATATAGGGATATATACTCTTACTATGTATGTATATAATATTGTTCATACAAAAATACTAAAATCGAGATTAAAAAATGGGGGGTGGGGGTAGGAGGGTGAAAATACTTTACGACCTATTCTCATACCTACCAAATATACAAAAAAGGATTCATTAAAATCGGTCGTGCCGTTTCGGAGGAGTGCAACCGCAAACACAGTGACACGAGATATTTATATATTATATTAATATTATCATTCGAGAACGTTTTTAAGACTGTCGAGACTCGAATATTAAATATAGTATATTTATAAAGAATTTCTTCTAGAAAGACAAAAAATCGAAAAAGTCTTATAAAACTCCAAACGATTTTAAACTCCGATAAAATGTAGAAAGTCAGTAGAAGCACGATACTATTTTTATAAACTACACGAAATATTTTATTATCAAAGTTGTCGCAAACACACATTGAGGTCGGAACGTCCTGTTGGTTCATCGCAAACTTTACAAAGTTGGGCAATTAGACTAATAAATCATATATAATGTAATACGAAGCTTGAAATAGAGCGCCTAGTTTTTATATTACTGAGTTAAGCACAAACATTATGTTTATGGTTGTTTTTAACTAGTGATTTACTCTCGCTTTGCTCGGGTGCGTCGTTATGAACCTAACAGTACCATATGTCTTATTCCAGTTCTTAGTATATCTGTGTACTTAATCCGTCTAATCGTTCATGATGAAGAATCAAACATACAGACACACACACTCGTATTTCGCATTTTTAGCAGTAGTTATTTCTTTACTTTTTTACTGCTAGTATCATTTAGACCAGGAGTTTCCGACCAGTGGGGCACGCCCCCCTAGGGAGGCATAGAGAGAGTTCATTTTGTGTAACTTAAAATTAAAATATATAAATATTATTAAAATTGTTTTATTATAATAAAAAAATAAAGGGGGGCACGAAAATATTTTTTGTAATCCGGGGAGGCTTAATAGAAGAAAGGTTGGGAGACCCTGATTTAGAAAATAGCATGCTACTCGGATCATATATTTTTGTTACTATATAGAAAAAGAGCTTATCAAAACTATACATATCTTATTTAAAAATGTATGAGTATAGAGTATAATATTGCTTTTACCCTATAGCCTTAATGTACTAAAACGTAGAGCACGAGTTCAATTTTCGCTTAAGGCTAATTTTGTATTGATCATACAAAAATTTGCCCTGGTTGAATAAAACAAACTGTTGCCCATAAAAGGCAATACAATAAAAACTTTTTAATAAAAAAATAAAAACCGACTTAAAAAAACCCTAAAACGTAAAAAAGAATTTATAGATAATTTTAAGATAGATACCTAATCAGATATTTTTAAAGTCGATATGCTTTGTGTGTCGGCAAAAAGTTTTATTAGCTATTTTTCCACCCTTAGGTGTGGTATTTTTTTCAAGTTTAAATGGAACCAAATTGAAAGTTTACACTTTCAAACAAAAGAAAAATTGTCCAAATCGGTTAATAAATGACGGAGTTCTGAGATAGCAAACATAAACAAAAATACAGCCGAATTAAGAACCTCCTTTTTGAAGAAGTCGGTTGATAAAAGAACTTTATTTTAATCAAAGCGTTAAACAAAACAACAACTATGCATTAACTATTAGATCCTAAAGCAAAACGAAATCCTTCGAGATAAGTAGGTATTGTAAGCTATAGTAAAAACTAAGCGTTGGCCAGCGTTTCCATAAGTTCGATGGCCAGCCAATTGCACTTCGCTTACTGGGAGCTCACGATGTACGCGCTTGTCCACTGTACGCTTCGTGTGTCGGAAATATTATAATAATAATATATATTAAAATACACTTAATTTATATTTAACAAAGAATTATTAATAATATGTAAATTTACATATATAAGTCTAGTATATAATATGAAATATTACATATTACATAATTACTTTATTATATCATTACTATCTCCAGAAACCATATTTCTCTTTTAAGCCTTTGGTCGATTAAATGATAAAAGAAAATAAGCAAAAAATAACATTTAAAAAGCAATTAATACTTTATAATGTATTTACAATTAACTGATTTACTTAATCAAAACTTCTATTGAAAATCCAACTCTAAGATATCTTGGGACAGATCTTAATATTTGCTAAAGTAAATATTTATTGGTCTTAATTGGCAAAAATAACTCATAATTTAAAGTATAGATTAAAAAGTAATAATTTTTAAAATCAGTTCAATTCACATACAAATTAACAACCAAATTTCAATAACCAATAATAAAACAATGGTCCACAAAACCATATTTAATATATTACTTTGCGAGTGTGTCGACACAAATGGAATATCACGCTCAATCTGTCGGTCGTTAGCGTTTTCAAAAGTTCTTCCGACGACTAGATTGGAGTTCATTCCTGTTTAGGAACAGTTCGCCGCACCCGTGGGAATACGAATTCCTATATTCTGTTACATTCTCAATTATTATCTTTACATTGTACCCACTTTCTATCTAGTGCGGTCTAATTGATATGAAATTACTCGTAGTTGTTATGGGCTATTTTGCTTTGCAAAGTAAGCAGTACACTAGAATACATCAATGTTGACGTACACATATACATATACATAATATATATACATATACTATCTACCAGTGGCGCAAGGTCCACACAAGACGTCTTACCTTAAAATTATTTTGCTATAATTTTACATACATATTTTAATTTTTTAAATGTATAAATGTTCTTTTGGATATATATATATATATATACACCGACTTCGAAAATATTTGATTATGTATGTATAGCAAATGAAAACTACCAATCAGTTATTTTTTACTTTTTAGTGCTTTTGTTTGAAGTCGGTTTTTATTCTTTTGTTATGTTGCTACACATATGTATATATACATTGTATGTATGTTCATTGAAAAAAGTTACTAAGAGATGCATAGAATGTATTTAAAATATTATATTTTCTGAAGATTCAGATTAAATACTTACTAACCGGAATACAAACAAAAAATCTTGTTTCAGACATATATAATTATTTCATCGCACTGAAACATTCATGAAACTAAATTAACGACTTGTCAGCTACCACAAAGACTTTCGTCTAATATTGTAACAATATTACCATAATATTCAAACAACAAAACTCTACATTAATCAAGAAATACCTTTTTCTATGTAGAGCTAAGGACAAATTAATTAATAAGTAAAAATAGAGCTAAGGTCAGAAAGCAATATCGCTAATGAGGTAGTACTATAAAGTCAAATAAACGTCGAATAAATTCGCCCTTGAGCGGTACACGAGTGACCCATTAAAAATATAAGCAAAATTCGTTTAGTGAAACTATAAGTAACAAATGTTTGAGAGCCTTAACGAGGGTATCCAGGCGAAAGTTTCAGGCCTCGTTACCGTTCTAAGCGTAAGATAAGAGAAAAACTTATAGTAATGTGTACACTGAAGGCTGGAATCATGTGTGGATAGAAGCTTTTGAAGCTTTATGTATTACTAGCTTTCGCGCTCGGCTTTGCATGCTTTGAAAGAGTTTTCTGTTTATATTTCCTTGTTATTTAGTAGCGTCATTTTAATAAGCCCAGGACTACATATTTGTTACAATATTATCAAAATTTGATTATTATTTTACAGAATTTCAGTCTGATGATGTAACGTATAATCAGCATAACTTTCATCAAATCTAAAATAAGCTATAAGCTTCACCCTATGATAGAACCCACGAACTCTACAATAGTACAAAAGCTAAGCACCGTGCTAACCAGTAATTATGTATTAAAAATATTAACTATATTATGAGTCCTTCTTTTGCTCGTAATTGTACAGATAAACCTGCTACGTGCGGTTTTCTTACAGCAACTCTAATTACCTACCGTAAGCTTTCTTCTATTTCTGCTTTAATATCGCAATCGTACCTGTATTTATCGTTCCAATAATGCTACAATATTGAAATAGCGAATTTTCGCTCGATTATAAGGTTTAGGTACTTATATTTTTTACCGATTATTTTTAGTAAAAAAATAATATATTATGTACTTAATAGTATCCTATCGAAATAGGATTTGCAACCGAAACCGAAACCGAATCTGCACCCTTGGTCTTAGTTTCAGCTGAAATCGAAACCGAATCTTCGGTCCATCATTAGTACTTACGTATCCCGTAACCCTTTTAAGTAATGAATTATTATTAAAAATACTTGTACTACTTATAACCTTCATGATGTAAGGAATTCTTGTGCAAAGTTGCATATTTTCGGGCTACGGGGTTAAGGCTCTGCGTATGTCTATTATTTACGTATAGAAGAAAGATATTTAATAAAATCAAATCAAATCAGAAAATAGATATTTAATGTTTTATTATGTGTCATAGCATTCAATCTTGATAAAATTCTGATGAAAATATAAAATTCTGGTGCGCATGTGTTGTGTCTTGACCGATTTTGATTATCCGTGTAGGTATTTTTGAAGTTTTTTTAATTTTCAACTGAAGTCTGTGGTAGGACAACATCTGCTTATCAGATCCGCTAATATTTAACGAATTCGCAACATACTTCCTTTAAGACGCAATTATGAAAATATGTATCAATTTAAAAAAATAAAAACAATTTATAAAACTGAATCCTTTAACTAAGTAGTTTTATATTTCGAAATGTGCATAACTACGTAAAAGTATTCGAAACTACTCCACTCACTTAGCATTTGAGATGCATTTCGTTTATCGACGCAACACAGGAAGAGATTTGCATAAATAAAATACAGATTACGCTACCAAATGATATGCACATGCATAGTACATTGGACTCTTCTACTTTAAATGAAAAATAAATAGACACTCGCTTTTAGATGGAAAAATATGAAGCTATACCCACTTAGCGTAACACTTTTTAGTTATTTTATTGAATAATTAATGTAATGGTCCAGTCAAAGTAGAAAAAATCTGCTACTACGAAATATTATTATAAAGCATTGAACCTTGTCGTGGTGGGGAGGCTCATTAGCGTCCGGCAGTTCAGCCGGACGCGAAGCCTAGAAACGCACAGGGAGGAGGCCCACCTCAGTGGGCGGTGTGCCATGCGGGTTGCTCTTGGTACTTCTCTGTTAGCAGAGTAGACTGTTGAAGCAACCCCATGGTTGTTGTGGTCTGCTACCCCACCCCATTAAGACAGGGTTTCGTTAGGTTTTACTGGGTAGTACTGGCTTAAACATATACCTGTATGTACATATAGGTGACACATAACCACCTATATGGATGCAGGTGGTATGGATAAATGTTATTTTTTAATTTCCCAACGTTAAAAAAAGGGGTTAATCATAGTGATAAATATACTTTAACTACAGAAATATTGTTTATGCCTATGGGAAAATAACGTAAGAACGCGTGATCGTATCTAATGTAGCTAAATAACAAATCGCCGTTTTGCTCAATCTTCCCCTTTTCAAAGTCTTTATAAATATAATTATCAAAATCACTCTAATAAGTATTAAAGTTAATTTGGTTAATTAGTGGCTTAAATAATCATACTTTTTAACGAAACTGGTACACTGCTTTAATATATTTAAAAAGAAATTTTTCCATCCTTAACGGTAGATTTTTTCCTGGAATTTTCTATGGCTACTACTTTTGAAGTAAATCTTATGAATACATAAAAAAACAAATTATAAAAATCTATTTACAATTAGCGAAGATATCGCGTAAAGTACATACATACATACTTATATACCCACAAATTTCGTTTTTATATTCGGAATATTGTACACGTTTATATTTCGAGTACCATTTTATTCAGAAGTCAAGTAATAAAATACATAATTGTTTCTAGGCAAATGTATAATGCTAACTAAAAGCTCGATACGAGGACATGAGTCATATTAATTATGCCACAATACTGAGGGCAAGGCCTCTAGAATAATATCGTATATCACTATAGTAATAAATATAATATATTCGTGAAGTACCCCCGTCGCTAAGTGTTTATTCTGGCTAATCTTAGAAACTTCTGTACACGTTTTAATAGCATTTTCAATAATAGAAAGAAAGGTTCTCTTGGTAGGTGACTATATTGCGAAAATAAGCTACCGGTATGGATGATGTTTTTGGATTAAGTTGGAAAAAACTTCGATAATATTATAAATTGAGGCACCTAGGGTCGATAGCAATAAAATTCTAACTAATTCGAATCTGTACCTTAAATATTTTTTGGAAAATCTTATTGAAATAGTCATTATTATCGATACAGAGGCCGAATCTATAGTTTAGAAAACGAACGAACGAACCCGAGCGGAGCGAGGGTGAGTCGCTAATAATATATAAGTGAACTACTGGAGAGCCTTAACGATAATATAAATAGAAATACACGAAAAGTAAGTATAAATAGAATGTTATTATTCATAGAATCCCGTATCAGAAAATTCAAACAGTATATTAATTTGAGATACGAAGGAGATAGTTGGGGCCTACTACTTCTCGGTAACATAAGGGAGAGGGTGGATAGCGTAAATCTACATTTCTATAACCTGCATAAATAGAACATCGTATAATGAGGAAACCTGCATATCTGAGAGAACTTAGCAAGTTTCCGAAAGACATGAAATCCGCCAACCCGCACTCGACCAGCGTGGTGGTCTATTGCCAGATCCTCCTCGTATTGAAGGGAGGCCCGTGTCCAGCAGTGGTTAAAAAAATTAAAGCACTGTGCAAACATAAAAATTAAAATATTTCACTATTTTAAAAGAATAGTTTTATAAGAGTAGATATATATTGTACTTGCGACTCATCTTCGCTTCGCTCGGGTTCGTCCCTTACCATAATTAAATAAATTAATTAATACATACTTAAACTTTCATCCCCATTCTCACCCCCTTAAGGGATGATTTCCGGGATAAAAACTATTTCACTCACTTACTTTTCATATCATGAGATTTAAAAAAAATCTTATTTTAGTAAAAAAAAAAAATTCTTTTAATTTTCTTCTATACAAAATTTGTCCTGACAATAAAAAACACAAAAAAAAAGAATTATCCAATTTGGTGCAATCGACCGGAAGTTATGCGTGTACATACATTTCGGTGATTCATTTTTATTTATATAGATAGATGTTTCTGTATAGAGATAGTTTATGAGCCGAAAAGTGAAATTGGTTTTAGACGAGGTCACTAGTTTGTAAAGGCATAATATTTTTTTCCTTATATACCTAATAAATGTGAATTTGTTTATTTATCCTTCTTTCACGTTAGGATAGAGCGATGGATTGTTGTGGTTATTTGTATGTAGATGTTTAGAGAGCTAGACTGAGGCAAAAGCTATCTTTTTCGTTGAAAATGTCTTATTTCCACAGCGAAAACATATTATAATATATAATTGGTAAACAATTAAGTTAAAAAAAGTTAAACTATTTTTATTTTTATTTATTTTTTATTATATAAAAGCTTTATACTAAAGGATGCTAATTCAAAAGATCAAAAGCAAACTAAATTTTAAGAATAAAAAAGTAAATGAAATTTAAAAGTTTACTAATCAGTTTATATGAATGATGTAAATAACGATAATGTAATCTAAAGTACAAAAGATGCATTAATAACTACATTTACGATACAAAATTATGATAATGTTCAAATAACATAAACATTACAAAGACTTAATATCATACTAATTATCATAATTGATGATTGCAATACAAATTGTGTTCATGCAGTAGAACCGGCGCGTGCGCAGGACTACGTGAACAATGTCAGAATCGCAAAGCGTGAGAGTACTTAATAATAATAAATAACAATTTAAACACGTATTTCTTTTTTGTTTTCGTTCTTTCGTTTCTTTATTGTAAAAGAACGATTTTTTTTGATAAAAACGTTACGGCTATAATCACATATGTTACCTATCTTATCTATCTTTATAATCTCTACTACTTTTTTTTATTTATGAGCCGATTTAAATAAAACAATATACTAAATGCTAAGTGAAACTTACTATAATACATTAGTGAAAACCGCACCCTAATCGATTAAGCCGTTTCTGAGATTAGCGCGCACAAACGCACAGACAAACAGACAAACCGACAAATAGACGAACAGACAAAAATTCTAAAAACCATTTTTTTGAGTTCTGTTGCGTTAAGAAAGACCTCCAATAATAGTTTTTCTCAAATATTTTCTATGTATAGACAACATCAAACATCAATTACAATTTTATTATATGTATAGATTTGCATAGGTAGATAATAATAATGGGTTGTTTTTAAATGCTTGTATATAAATAATACTACTCAGATTTCTTTGAATACCGTATCACATCGATATCAGAACAATATGAGTTTTTATGTATCTTATCACTATACACTAATATATAATGTAGGATACATTCAACATCAAGGGTTTGTGAATACTTCCATGATTAGTTATCGTACAAGCGAAAATCATACCCGTGATCTTCAGCCATGTAGCCATACCTTCGTAATCTTCAGCCATATACGGTAGAAAAAATAATTTCATGTTTAAAATGAATGCCCCCAGCGGGACTCGAACCCGCGACCGCTGGCACACCAAGAAGGGTCACTACAAACTGAGCCGAACGTGTCATCATTTTCTACATTATTACTCGTTAATTTACAATTTTCAAAAGAAAAAATATGAAAAATAAAAATATCACTACATAATATTCTTTTATATTGTTTAAGCATTAGTTCTTCCTTTGAAAGATAGATAGCAAAATATGAGCTTTTTTCTTTATTATAATATAATCCGTTACCTATTTTTCAATTTCCATTCATTGTATTTTACTGACAGTAATCAATATTCTAATAATATTTATATAGTATTTTAAAACATAACTGTTTGACTTCAAGTTTATCTCTATGACACTTTGTTTATATCCTTAGTCTGAGGTTAAATCTACGAAAGTATTATTTTATGTTTTAAATACCCAACACAGTAAGTCCAAAAGTTCTATCGACCTCGAAAGCAAAAATCTAATTACAACTATACCGATGGTAGATAAATAAAAATAATCCTGGTAAAGTATCGGCTGATTTGCCCATCCCTAACTTTACCGTTTCCGGTAAATTGCTAGAAACTTCCCTTCGTTTCCTCTCAGATAGACCTTGCAAAGCTCAGCAATTTTTGGAGATTATATAAAGTTCGATGTTGAAACAAAATTGTTATGTTTAATAAAAATATCCTTTTTATTTAACTAATTAATTAATTAATTCTTATCCATCCCATACTAATATTATAAATGTGAAGGTTTGTGAGGATGGATGGATGGATGTTTGTTACTCATTCACGGCAGAATGGCGAAACGGATCTGGATGAAACTTGGCACAGAGATAGATTGTGGTCTGGAATAGCACTTAGGTTACTTTTCATACCGGAAAAATGTACGGTTTCCGTAGAATAAATTTGTTTTTATCTAGGGACTAGGAATAAATAGAATATAGAGAGAATTATATTGGTAGTGAAAATTGTGTATTATCTCATTTTAAGAATAACTAGAACACGTGAGCATAATTAAACGTATCAAAAGATTGTTAATTGATAAAAAACTGCATTTTGATACTAAAAGGCAGAGCTATTTAACTTTACAAAGTGTAATTTCGTATGAGTGTAGATTTTCCCCCAGGCGTTCTCAGCTTTCATCGCATAGTTTTTCAGGAGCTGGTTTTTGTCCCCACCAAGAGATTACGGGACTTAGAACGGTTGTCGACAAACTTTACACCTTTAAGTTGCCTTAATTTTAATTGCTTTCTACTTGCGCGTTTATATTAAAATTCTGTAGTAAAGTGGTTTTTGGGTCTACGTAATGTCATAACAAAATATAAATCCAAAACTATTCGAACCAATCATAATTGATATAAAATACATATTTTACTTAAAAAAGCCAAAAAATATTTATCTATATGCTTATAAATCTTAACAATAAAAATTTTATATTATAAAATAGGGAGAAAAAACTCGCTGCTGTAGAGTACAACAAGTATTGGTTTTTTGACTAATTAAGCACTGAGGTGACGAAAGGTCGGTACTGTTGCAAACCCAGCGTGGATGATAGAGTGAGCAGGTATAGAGTAATAAAGATGATAAACATCTTGTTTCAAATCATAAAACTAAAATAGTTATATTCAATACTAGCGATTAGCGACTCACTTTCGCTTCGCTCGGGTTCGTCCCTAAGTTGCTTCCCCATAAAAACTTTTATCGCCATTATCACCCCCTTAAGGGATGATTTCCGGGACAAAAACTATCCTATATCCTTCCCAGGGTCTCTAGCTATCCTCTTAGCAATTTTTATCTTAATCTGTTCAGTAGTTTCAGAGCTTATTCGGTACAAACATACAAACAAAAAATCTTTCCTCTTTATAATATTAGCATAGATTTTTTACATATGACGTATAATATTTAATGGTATGGATGGTAGATCAGTTAGAAGAACATAGGTTCAGTATAAAGAGCTATGTTTTACCTAAGTTCTAGGCTCTAGCATCATTTATATGTACATATAAGTCGAATTTATCTTGTTACCGATTTCGAAAATAAATAATGACAAAATTTCGAAAATAGATAAAAACAAAACACAGAACCAAATAAAAATAAAGTTTTTATTTGGTTCTGTGTTTTTTTATATAATTATTATGTGTATGTAAATTAATATATTATACCTATCGTAATTATGTGTATGTAAATAAATATCTTTAATATAATTTATGCACATTTTATGGATATTTTCGGTACTTCATTTGAATTATTTTTTTAGTTTAACTAATCGGCAGTCTCGAGGGAAGCCTCATTAAAACGTTAAGGAAACATCCACTCCTAAGGGTGGAATGATTTCTTCTAGTTAAGATGATTATGATTCTAAAGACCTTTTACTTTTTATGTTTATAAATCATTAGCTGTTCTAAATAACAGCGAAATGAGATTAAAATCACATACTAATATATTAAAACGAATTCTAAAATATGGCGAGCAAAGTTTGTTTTATTATTTTAGTGAAACTTAATGTATTTTTTAGTTCAACTACATTAAAGTCTCATCTATATATATAATAAAATTGTAACTAAGCCGAATCTGTACATTAAATATTTAAAAAAAATCATATTAAAATGGATATTATTATCAATACAGAGGCCGAATCTATGGTTTTTAGAATTTTAGTCTGTCTGTCACTCTGTCTGTCTGGGAGCGCATCACCAGAAAATCACTGGACAGATTTTGATTGTGAAATTTGGTATGATTATAGCTGGTTATCAGGGTTAACATTTAGGATACTTTTTACAGCGGCAAAACTTCTCATTTCTGAGAAATCTATACTAAACGTAAGTAGGGACGAACCCGAGCAGAGCGCGGGTGAGTTGCTTGTTAAATTAATAAAACTAGTTAAACTAAAAAAAATATTATTATGTTAAAGAAATCTTTTACTTTTACCACGCGAGTAAAGCCGCGGGTAAAAGAAATCGTTCATAAAGAACCCTTTCAACTCACAAACCACACGCCCTATTGTCCACGTGTCGTTAATTAATTAGTGTGAAAAAAATTAATGGCGGTGAAGCGTCGCGTGCGCATATGAAGCTAGCCAAGCGCGCTTCCTGTGTAAGGCTGGCTGTCCATAAAAAGACATGCGAAGCGATATTTTTCTTTTCAATATTTAAAATATTATACTTTTATATATCTACTAGCGACTCACCCTCGTTCCGCTCGGGTTCGTCTCTAGGTACGTTTTGACTGTTAGTATAGATTAATCACAAATGAGATATTTTTCCGCAGTAAAAGGTATCCTATATATCGACCCGGATAACCAGCTATCATGGTGCCAAATTTAATCTAAATCTGTCCAATGGTTTTCTCGTGATGCGTTCCCAGACTGAGAGACAGACGAAAATTCTAAAAACTAAACATTCGATCTCTGTATTAATGATTTTTCCAAAAAATATTTAATGTCCAGATTCCACTCGGTTAGAATTTTATTATATATATATATATATATATATATATATATATATATATAGAAAAAAGTAACACGTCATTATGTTTATGACTAAAGGATATTTTTATTAAAAATATACATAATATTAAAAGTATTTTCCAATTATTGGCATAGGATAAGTATATGAATGATAAACTAGTCAGTCACAGTCAAAGTCCTCAATTTTTTTTATTTAAGACTTTCTTGTCAGAAAAAATCAAAATACTAATTTGCAGCCTTATAAGGTAAGTAGATCAAATACATATTTGAATTAATACATACTAATTTTAAAATCCTGTCAACGAATAATTATGCTGTTAGTTTTTTACAAATTAATATTTTTTGAATAAAACACAGTTTTATTACAAAATATTAAACCTTTATATATCTAGCTATAGCAACATTCCTCATATGGATGGTGAGGCTACAATAACAGGGAACATTTATCAATGTGGACGTTTACACTGTGTTTCGTAAAAAAGCTACAACAAAGTCGCGATGAATTAATTATGGCATAATGTTATAATATTGTTTAAGTCACTTGTCACAAAAGTGACGTGATTACTAGTTCGATTTCCGCCCGCGTTCGGATGACCAAAAACCAAATTCTTATGTTTTACATATTAATATACTCTTACATTGTATTTTTTCTTTAAAAATGAGATATTTTCCCGCGGTAAAAAGTATTCTATATGTTGACCCGGATAACCAGGTATCACCATACCCAATTTCATCAAAATCCCTCCAGTGGTTTTTCTGTGATGCGGTAACAGACAGACAGACAAAAATTCTAAAAACTATAGATTCGGCCTCTGTATCGATAATAATGTTTATTTCAATAAGATTTTCCAAAAAATATCTAATGTACAGATTCGGCTTGGTTACAATTTTATTATAAGTATAGATTTAGCAAAAATATTGTATTTGAATAGTAAATATACTATACAGACATTTTAAATAATTAACTCATATAATTCATTATCGAATTTACTTAATGCATTCAATAATTTTACAATTAATTTACCTATATTTTAACAAATTGCACAATATATTAAGGTAAGTTGTATGTAATTGCAATTTAGTTAGTATATTATGTAGCTTAACAAAGCGTATCCTAGGGATGAGTGGTATCCCACACGAGAGTAAGAAGAAGAGGATAGATGCACTCGACATGTGATTCTGGAGAAGAATTCGGGAGTACCTTGGACAGTATTCAGGACTAACATATCAATCCTCAGAGAACTTAGAATCAAGGAGCGTCTTTCTTCCATTGTTAAGGCTCGAAAGCTAACTTACTTCGTTCGCGTATCCAGGCGCATCGAGTGATTAGTGGCCCAAGTAACAGTAGAGGGAACTAGGATGCGTAGTAGATCACCCATGAGGTAGACGGAGGTAGACGAATCAAGTCAAGAATGTGCGAGAAAGGCAACCACTAGAGAGGAATGAAGGCGAGTCAAGCGTGTCACTAAAACAAAATGATGACCACGACCAGTCTATCAAGACTAATAAGACTAAGAAGAATATCCTATAGAAACTACTTCATAATATAGTTGCTGGGAGAAAATAAATATACATCCAATTTAAGGCCAATGAATTGTATTTATAAAATGAACCTAAAACACGAACATTCGTACAATATTTAATATTTTTGAGACATTAACACACAGCACCGTCTAGTTCCATGGTAAGCGCAAATTTGTGTAATGGATACCAGATGGTTGATGCACTACATATGTATAACTTTAAATACATACACATTATAAATATAAGCACCCATGACTAGAGTACAAACATTCGTGCTCATCACATAAATGAATGCCCCCCGCGGGATTCGAACCCGCGACCGCTGGCACAGCAAGTAGGGTCACTACAAACTGAGCCAAATGTGCCGTCAAACAACAATACAGATTCAATTACTCTAAACCGAAAGCAAAGTTAAATAAGACAATACCTACATCACAAATTGACCTTTTATTATTTGAAATATCAATCCAATGGAAAGATGTCAACAAAGCAAAGTTGAATTCAAAACTTGCCTATTATTTGAAAATTTTCAAAGAGCCATCGATGGGGGGGTTTCTAAAATTATCAATTAAAACAAATCGTCAAACTCAGATACCTCAATTATAATAATGGGTAAGTTTGTGTTAATCAAGCGATTGAGCCGTGGGTTGCCCACCCTGGGGGAGGGGGGTGTGACCCCATTCGATAAAGTTACTGGAAGATAACTCAGTAGAAACTTTAAAGTAAATAACAGACGACGGATGGGACTTGCTACAATGTAGATCTGTCTTCATTTAAAACTCCTTAATGGTGCTTATACAAAAATAGTTTTTAGTATAGGTTTCTTCTGAAAAGATATAGATACTAAGACTTCTGACAATAGAGCTTATAAGCTTTTTATACGATTCTGTTTGAAACAATAAATTCTTGAAAATATGCATTTAATATTTTATATAAATTATTAAAATCGGTTCAAAATTATTGCATAAATGCACACATACATACATACATACATACATTAGTATTGAGTATTTTAAAGTTTCCGTTTTTGAAGTCAGTAAAAAGTATTGCGTATCAACTGACAAATTATTTTTTACTTAGCCATTTTATTTTTTATAGGCCACGTCAAATACTTTCTTAGGCTTTTAAACTTTTATCATTTTTAATTTCGAAACGATTTTAATCATAGTTTAAATATTTTTTTAATTATTATATCAATTTGAATAATTATATTGGAAAGCAAAGAACTAAAGTCAGATGATCTTTCCATTTAGAAATTTGTTTATTTCAGACATATATATAGACATTTAGTACGACATGCAAAGTGACAAAAAAGCTAATAAAGAAATATATAATATATCCACAAAGAAAATTACTTAATAATCTATCCTACGCGGGAATCGAATGCAGACTACAAATTATATATAATAAAATTAGACAATACACTTCTTGTATCATACAGTTTGTTTAATTTAATATTATATATGTAAAATAATATCCTAAAATTAAAAAGTTATAAAGTATCGGAAACGGAAGCTATATGATATGGAAGCCTTCCAAGTAATAGTTTAACGCACGTGGATCGTTTAATCTATATCTGTAATATTATATACTAGATTGTTTTAAAGAACTAGTATTTGCCCAGAGGTTTAACCATTCGACCATAATCACTATAAAAAAATTTATTGATAACACTGAAGCTCGGCCATAGGCCACCACGCTGGCCAAGTGCGGGTTGGCGGACTTCACATGTCTTTCGAAAACTTGCTAGGTTCTTTCAGACATGTAGGTTTCCTCACGCTATTTTCCTTCACTGTAATACAAGTGGTAATCATGTTGGAAATGATTCGCACATGAAAGTATCAGATGTTCAAGACCTAGGACTTAAACCCGCTCCACTTGGTTTTCCAAGTGAGCGTGTCACCAATGGGCTATCCACTGCCTTCCTTCATATTACATAATCGATAAGATCGATGGCCATGTTTGTTATAAAGCTAACGTCCAGAACCAATACAGATCCCGAAAAGATAGTTTTATTAAAAAAAAAACGCGTGAAATCATTAATCGTTAACATTCAAATCTCACAGTAACAAATTCATTCAAAATCGGCTTAGCTATGAAAGTGAAAACCAAAGTGCTTCCTGTACTGGAGTTCCGTTTCGAAAAGAAGCACTAGCTTTACAAATAATACATCAAAAACAGTAAACCTTTATTAGAAGTAACTTTAACTTTAATAGGGCGCATGCTAGCCAATCAATAAAATGACCGCGCCATACACATTATGGTATCGTCATGTCACTATTGATATTTTGTACTGTACACAAAAAAGATTGAATTTTAAAATAATTATTTAAAATAATATTTATTACAACACGTATAAAATTTTTGTTTTAGATTTACCCGAATATTTGACATTTTAAATAAAACCATCTTTTTGGATTTTTCGGATTTAACCTACTCTCTTGAAAATCATTATATAATTTTGTGGGTAGGTGACGTCTGTAACACTTACCTTACTTAGTTTATAGTATTAATCTTAAAGGTACTTAAACACAGTAAAAAAAAACTTATCAAATAAGAGTAATTTGACCCGCCGCGCCGCCTAAATTTAAGTTATAAAAACAATTACATATCCAATATGCCTGAAAATAATGGCAAAATTCTTTTGTTCTTATATATACATATACTCGTACTTATGTGGTGTGGATTTTCTTAACGAAAACAAGTAGCTGAAAAACACATATTAGAATAAAATAAAAAGTAAATAAATACACAAAACAAAACATAAAAAAATCTTTTGCCGTATTTATAACATAAAAAATTTAGAAAATTTTATTACTTTTTTGCTAACTCTAATCGTAGAATAATGAAACAGTCTAAATACGAGTCAATATGTTTGCAGTGACGTCGACCGCGAGCCAAATAGATATTACACGAACAATCCGCGTAATTATGATTACACTTTGTTCGCCAATTGAACTTAATTTTCGCATTTCAAATCATAGCCTAAACAATATAGGCACATAATACACTAATATCTATTATTTAATAATAATGAACGATGAATAAAGTGCCAAAAAGATATATTGTGTAAAAATAGGTAAAGCAGGGGTAGACGTCGGAGGACTTTTGAAGATCAAGTGCTTCTTATATTTAAAGGTCAGACCATGTCAAGTCTAAGGACGTCATGACCTTGTATGAATAGGATGACAACAATGTAAAACACAAGAGTGGTACGAGTTGGTAGAGATCGCAGCGTTTGTACTGTAATGTATGGGTGTCGTCAAAACTTCTTATTACTAGTAAGAAGAATTCCTCTCATGTCATCATTAGATCAGCTTAATAATATCAAATTGTTATCATTCCAATTTCACATAGAGAGCTTTAAATCGATACTATAATTAGAAGCTTTCAATAAAGCTTGATGGTACTTTGTTTATTCATTTTACGTAAAATGATTTTTAAATTCACAATAGCTTACAATTAGCGAGCAATCAGTTCGAAATATATGGAGAATATAATATTCGCATCAAAAAATTAAACTTAAAAAGAGCTTATACAACAGAAATATTTACGTGTATGGAAAAAAAACAAAAAACAAGTTGATATAAAGGTCTCCACTCCACTAAACTTCAAACAATTCAATAACCAACAAACCAGAACTACGAATGGATTCAGCCAATGAAAGAAATTCCACGTGATGCACAACGGCTGGCGTATCTTGATCTGTGCCAGGCCGTTGTTTTGTTTAAAAATGTAAGTCAGCAAAAAAGGTGGAGAGGTCACCGGTTCTTGGTATCTGGGGTAACAACAATATCGCAATTTATCAAACGAGCCTTATTGTTAAGCTCCCCTCACTGAGTTTGGATGCGTATCCTTTTCACCCCAATGCAACTTGAACTTCATAGGATTTTGATCCTAAAATCCAACACGTTAAAGGTGAAAATACTGGCCGAAATTTCCACAGTCCTTTCACCCCTATATATATTTAAGAATATATAAATACAGGCCGAGCTCAGGTGATGCTTTCATTAAACTTTTTCGCGGGATTAATTTTAACTTGTTTTCTTGCAAAGTAATATTTATACGAAAAGATTTATTTGATTGGAGAATTATTATTATATTTTTCTCCAGATTGCAATCAACGCAGACAACGCGCATATAGAAGAAAGATGGAACAAAAGAAAATTGCATTCATTAAAAAGATCTTAATAACCATTGTAGCTCAGTAAAATATGTATCCGATGGACATTTTCTTCAACGTTAGGGGTCGTAGGTTCTATTACCGTAACGAATGAATTTTCTATTTACAATAATATTATGTAATCCATAAACATATTGTGTGGTTTGGTTAGACTAAAACATAGGTTGACGATGGGATTACAGTGAAAAAATGAGGAACCCTTACGCTCCCTCTACTCCAAAAACCAAAAGCGCGTGAAGATGAAGATAAAAGAGATATGTAGTATAGTACACACATACAATATACTGTAGTGCTATAATACTTAATCTATCCTTTACAATTAGCCTGTAATTTATTGATAGTCTTGATTTATCCAATTATAATTGCGAAAGTTTGGATGGATGTTTGTTACTTAACGGCTGAACGAATCTGGATGACATTTAGCACAGAGATAGATTAAAGTCTGAAATAGCACATAGGTGACTTTTAATCCCGGAAACGTGTACGGTTCCCATGGGATAGATTCGTTTTTGTTTTTCACTAGGGACGAACCCGAGCAAAGCAAAGGTGAGTTGCTAGTATTACATAAATGTGAAAAAAGGCAAAAAAAAAACACATTTTTAAAATTTTTAACAAAAAGATTATGTATAAATCTATTTTTTATCATTTATAACACCTAATTTTGTTCCAATTCATTGTTTGATATTAAAAAACACACACACACACAACCAACACAATTATAATATTATTTATTGAAAAAAAAAGGAATTAAAAATCACAATCGCTTCTTAATTGATATTTCGGCAATACGAAACTTCCGAAACACTCAGCACTTACCAAATTACTTAAATTACATTATTAAAAAACTTTCCCAGCGTCTTTGTCCCTAGAATATTATTTTGGAGCGTTAAAACAAATTTATTTTCATTTCCAAACAATAAAAAGTCATAAGGATATTTAATTAAAAATCTCGATTAAATGAATGGAAGACACAAATCGCGCATTACCGCAGACTCAATAAGAGAATGAAAACTGTTGAGGGAGTGAGGGGGGGAGGTCGAAATAGAACATTTTCAAACAAATTACGCCGGAACAAATAAGCTACGAGTCGAGACAATATCACAAAAGGAAAGAATGAAAGCGACGTTTCAATAATAAATTATCAAAGGAACCATTTACCTCCCTCCAGGCGTGAGGGCTGACACCTCCCTTACTGTCGCGGTGCCCTTAGATTGGGTTGTAATTTATAAAATACTGCGTTAGTACAATATTGGCAGGCCACCTTATTATTCATAGACTAGCATTGCCCGTGGCTCCGCCCACGTTCTGATGACCAAAAACTAAATTCTTAGGTTTTACATAATATTAGTATACTCTTACATTACAGTTTTTGTATTTTTTCTCTGAAATGAGATATTTTCTCGCGTAGGAAAGTATCCTATATGTAGACCCGAATAACCAGCTATGAGTTATGACCATAGCAAATTCCATCAAAATCCCACCAGTAGTTGTTATGTGATACGGTAACAGACAGACAGACAGATAAAAATTCTAAAAACTATAGAATCGGCCTCTGTATCGATAATAATGTCTATTTCTATAAGATTTTCCAAAAAATATTTAATGTACAGATTTGACTCAGAATTTTATTGTAATTGTATAGATTACTGTGGTAACGACTATCATTGAAGGATATTTTTATTATTCTAAAATATCCTATTCTAGTTTTTGTCTGCGGCTTTGCTCACATGATAAATGTGGCGTGGATCCAGAGCAATCTGATCCCAGGATGCAATCTATATTTTTGCTAAATTTTATCTAAATCTGTTCAGCGATTTGAGCCTAAGAAAAGGTATAAAGATATAAAGGTGCAGACATAGTTACTTTCACGTTTATAATATTAGTATAGACTTGTTTGAAAAGGTTAACATGTCTACCTAACACTAGCTGCTTATGTACGTACGCACGCACATACACTCTTGGGAATAAAGTAATTATATATAAATAAACTATGCGAGCGAAATACAAAAACTATTATTTTATTATTATTATTTGCCTTGTATCTGACTTTAGCAAGGACGTAGATTGCATCCTGGGGATAGACATACACCAGTAGACTAGTAGTCTCTAAAATACAAAAATGATTTTTCTAATGTCACTAGTTATAGTATAGAATAGCATTCTAACAAACAATGAAACAAACACACCAGCTTCAAACTATTAGCATACTAGATTATATTAAAAAAATAAATCGCTCTCTCTTCATACATACACTGTGGGCCCGCGGTACCGAAGTTCCATGTTATAAATTAGCGTTCGGGAGACAAAAAAAAATCAGAAATCGGGATGGGGGAGTAAATCTGCAACATGCGGACTGATTGACTGACGATGTTGCCGTAGTCCTTTAACATTATAGCATAATATTTTAAAGAAACTCGCGGTACGATTGGATTGATTGGGCGTGGAGAGTTTTTGAATTTCCGATATTCCTTTCACGACTGAAATATAATTATATGAAAACTCTAAGGCGGCCGTATATATATTATTATATTTTTATTCTTTAAGTTAATTTATAACTTGAATACGATTTTTAAGGTTGAATTACCACATTTTTTTAAGTGTCCATTTTTAAGTATTATACCGGATTATTTCATTATAATATTTAATTTTAACTATATATTAGTAGAAAAGAATAGACTGACAAATACTTTTGCTTTATATTATATTTATCTAAATATTGAAAACACTCTACTATAAAAATAGAGTTTTTTAAAACAAAATTATAAAGGGATCTCGTCTTGTCCACTAATGTTAGAAAGAGGGGACGTAGCTCATTCTTATCGTGCATACTCGAGAAGTTCTTTGCCATATCAAGTTGGAGAATTTCACTCACTTAGCCTTTACATACGTCTTTACATCAACTGAGATGCCAGTCCAATTTAGTATAGAATTTCTGTTATAAAAAGGAGGTATTTCTTTAGAAAATTACGTTTTAAAATAAATAAAATAAATATATTGATTACGGTTATGCTATCACCTTAGTAGTTAACATATACGGCTATGGTTCTAGGTTCTAATCCTGGTTTGAACAAGTACTGAATTGCAAACAAAAATGCAAATAAATCCGCGACAAAATCCGAAAAGATAGTTTTATTTAAAATGTCAAATATTCGCGTAAATCTAAGAAAGTATTAAGTACTGAATTGTTTTTTTTTCTATAATGAAACTCAGTAGTTGTTAAGTGTTGGTAAGTTGGTAGTATTATACCTCCATGTTTAATAGGCCGTCCTATAGCACGTACACACTTATGCGTGGGTGAAAATGGGGATGAAAGTTTGTATGCGGAAGCAACCTAGGGACGAACTCGAGCGAAGTAAGGTTGAGTCGCTAGTACACATATATACGCCATCTTAATAATACTGTCTTGGGGACTTTTTATAGTATGCCCTGATTATTCACTGTGTAGAACTTTGAAAGTAACAATTCACACTGACACTGACTGACAAGATGACACTTCCATTATAATTAGTAATAGAAAAGTAATAATAATAATTTTAAATAAAACTATATCGTCGGATTTTTTCGTAGATTTATTTTATTTTATTTTTTTGACTGCGAAAGTATTTTATATGGTAACTCAGGGAGAGTTGCCTATAGTTTTAAAAAGAGATCAATAATAATTATATATGTAAGATACAAAAAAAAATTAGTAGGTTTCTCTTCCTTATAGGCGTCTCTCTCGGACTTACCCTATGTTGACCCGAATGACCAGCTATCATCATACCAAATTTCATCAAAATCTGTCTAGCGATTTTCTTTTGAGGCATTCCCAGACATACAGACAGACAAAAATTCTAAAAACTAAAATAAAATAGATTTGGCCTCTGTATCAATAATAATGATTATTTCAATTTTCCAAATAATATTTAATGTACAAATTCGAGTCGGTTAGAATTTTATTATATGTATAGACGACATATTTAAGCACCAAAGAAATTGTCAAGTCGTCACAACATATCATTCAAATAGGTTTTAGCTTTCTATCAGTACTATCAACTGCCGAATGTCAACGTAATTTTGTCGAACTATATTTTCATACATATAAATGTATGAAAATATAGTTTGGGATATATCTATTTAAATGACGTCATATTTTCTGTGTCTACTAACAAGTTATATAAAATTTAAAGCGAAATCATCAAAATCTACCCGTTGAAATTGTACATACTCGTAACTTAGATAATCTTACCTCTAATTTTATAATTTTTTAAATAGGTTCAATGCCATTTCCTTCGCATCATATTTCTATATTTCTCAGAACGATAAAATCTTGGGGCGTTTAAAAGAAAATCGTTCATATTAAATATTTCTTTTCAATAAAAGCGACGGACGCCTAGCGTTAAATACTTGGCATTCCTCGCGATCATAACGCAGAAAATTGAAAATAAATGAAAAGTACTAAGAAATATTAAGATTTTTTTCCCATCGGCTAACAATTTTGCTCCGTTGGAGGCGAAATCGTTTTATTCGTTGTAAATTGAAATAAAATGCAAAATTGAGTTTAAAACTGCGAGTTAATAGCATTCAATGAGGTTTTGATATTTGATTGCTTCTTTGAGAGTATACACATTCCTTGGTGAAAGGTGAAATTGCTATTTGCATTTCTATCATATGTGAACGTCCGCAGCTGAAAAAGATTATTAAGTATTTACATAGCTTTGAAAATATTTATAATATCAAAAAGAAAACTTATTTATAAGCATTGATTTATTTATTTATAATATTATATATTTGAAAGTTTGTAAAGTATGGATGTTTGTTACTCTTTCACGCCATAACGGCTGAACGGATTTGGATGAAGTTTGGCACAGAGATAGATTATAGTCTGGAATAACACATATGTTACTTTTTATCCCGCAAAAATGTACGGTTCCAGTGGGATAGATTTGTTCGTGTTTGTTTAGTCTCTAGTTTATTTATAGTAAAACAGCTCGTACATAATAAATTTAACTTAAAAATGTACAACAACTACAAAAGTGTTTTAAAAGTAATTTTATGTGGACTTATACTTAGATTATCAGAATAAATATTATTTTTTATTATTACAACAAAAAAGGGTTTAAAATGAAGTTAAAGAAACTTAAAGTAACTGAAATTTCATATTATATGTTTATATAAAAAATACGGTGTTCAATTGTGTCCGTCATGCCTCTCCTTCGATAGATTTTGATGTTTTTTGTGTAATGATAGGGTCACTTAGATAGTTATTAGCTATAGTTCGGTCCAGTAGAGGGCGCTTACGAAATCCAGATTTTTTTCCAGTTTTTTAGTTGTAATTTTCCAACCAAGCCAAGTCTTTCGCAAGACAACGTCTGCCAAACGGGTCCTATATATTATGAAAAATGTACAATTATGACCTATTATAATTATATTATAAGTAAACAAGATTATTCTTTTGTTTACATGAAACCATTTGAATTTAACCCGCACGCGGCCTTATACATTAATATAACGTCAATTACACACGATGGACATTAACCTTTAGATGCGCTTAGCGATTTAATTAAATAGCGTGCTGATGTTTGGGGAGTATTTACCCACTGTGGATGCAGCTCGCTCGATCTGTAAAATTATTTCTTTTCCCTATTTATTTATTCTTTAATTTTATAAATAAATATGTTGGGGCATTAACACACTCCGGATTTGTTTTATATAATTTTTGAAAAATAAATATCTACACTTATAAGCGTAGAATAATTACCTAAAGGTATTTAAATATATTAAAGATTATTATCTAGTTTTAAAACAAATATGTAAAAAAATCTAGACAACACATTTGGCTCAGTTTGTAGTGTCCCTACTTGCTGTGCCAGCGGTCGCGGATTTGAGTCTTGCTGAGGGGATTCATTTGCGTGATAAGCACAAATGTTTGTACTGCAGTCATGGGTTTATATTTATAATATGTATGTATTTCATTATGTATTGTGTATCAACTATCTGGCATCCATAACACAGGCCTCTTAGCTTACCATGGAATTAGACGGTGCTGTGTGTTTATGTCCCAACATATTTATTTATTTATTCACTAAACAAAAAAAAAAGAAAATCAGTTCACAAACAGAGGGGAAAAAGGTACTAAATTGTTTGTCTTTGCCTATTTATATATAGATACTCTTCTCACATAATATGCCCAACTAACATCACTCTGTAGCAGGAATTTGTTAACACCCCACGCATCGTTAGTAACTAATCCCATGAAAGCAATATCGGACATTAAAATCTTGGAGATTGCCTTTATGCTCGGATTTGCTTCTCTGAGTTGAAAATTTAGTGTTATCTTTTAAATGAATTTATAATCAACTTGTGTATTTAATAGTTTATTTTATACTTAACCTATATAAAATTTAATTGCTGTTTTATATTATATTGTACATGTATATAACAAGGTTTTGCTGTGTTCGTTTTAGTTTATTTAAGTCCCCCATCCCATTCATCAAACTGGACTCGAATTAAATTAATATATAATACAAAACTCTAAAACAAAATAAAGCAAAGAATATGAAAAAATGCTATAATAGATAATTATGATACTCAGCGAAACATCTCCCCGGAATTAGTCCGGAAAAATAATATTGACGCGTACTGAGAAATCCTTCGGGCGGAAGGCAATTTGGAGTTTCAAACAAAATGATGAGATCGAATTTTAGATTCGGACTAAAATGGAGACAGAAAGGTCTTGTTTTAGACAACAAAACGCCAAAATTGTAAATATGTGTGTTTGTTTGTCATTTCTTATGCTGTAACAGTTGAACGTACATACAATGGAATTGATTTATTCACGATTTAAAATATTTTTATCAAAAAATTATGTATATGTAAATAACATTCTTAAATATTTAAATTAAATCAAAAACTGTTTTAAAATCATTTAAATACTTTAGTATTGCTTTAGTAAAAATAAGAATTCTTGCGAATGAATTTGATACAATTATAATTAACGTTACTATAGACGTCAGATAACAATATACATAAAGTTCATATTTCTGTTTGTTTGACCGCTTAATTTTTTTTTTGCTAGCACTTTGAGAATTGTGCCCAGTAGTTAAGACGAAAAAATAATAAAGCCATCTCAACTTTTTAAAGAAACTCTTTTGATTGGATATAAGACAATTTAAAATAATAACAGATTGCCCAAATTATAAACATCAACAAAAAGTCGCAAGTAAGACACGAGCCTTAAATGTTACAGCTTTATATTTCGCTTGCTAGGTTTGATTTTGACTGGGGCGTTATATTTTAATTTAATTTCAGTTTTCAATTAAGATATTTATATTTACATTTAAATTGTTTATATTTTTTTAGCTGTTTTAATTTTTACATGTGTTTTTTTAAATATTTTTTAGTTATGTAAGTTTTAAAAATTATTCAAGTTGAGTTATCCTGTAAGTGAGGTATAAAATTTCTATCATAGATACTTAAGATTGTGGTCTAGAATAAGGAATAATATTATATACAACCTATTCAAATAAATAAATAGATATTAAACTTAATTTTTCCTTGTCGTCTTCTTTGACATTAATATTTTAATTTATATAACTTTAATAAGTTTCATTACCTATACTATACAGGCTGTATCATTGAGGTATTTATTTAAGTTGATACTAGATGGCGCTAGAGGATTGTCCGGAAGTCTTTAGTCATACTTATACGAATATATTTTAGTTTTATTTGAACAGTATTATATATGTATGTATGTATTAGCATACATAATGTATATTATACAATACCCTTTATTCATGTATTGTTATTTTACTTCTATCGAAAATAACCTATTTTCTAATCATAATTTTTACTAAAATTGATATATATTCTAATAAAATCCTTTCATTTCAGTTAATTTTGATAATTTTTTCTTATAAATGATTTATGGTGAATCTTTTTTAATAGTAGAACATAATAAAATATAAAATATACACAATTTTTAGGGTGAAGTCCTTAAAAATACCCACAAAACCGTTGCCTTAATGGCTAATATCTTTATACTGGCTATTAAAGCCCGAGTCACGTGCCTATCATTTGACTGCTCCCCGAGTTTAATATTCTATTATGAACTAGCTCATGCCCTCGGCTATGTTTGCATAATAAATGAAAACCCCATCTTCTTATATTCTTATTATATATTTAACCTTGTGTTTTGAACGAAATGAGCCCAAAAAAATCTATTTCTTCATGAAAATTATATTAAGAATCTAATCAGAAGAAGTTTCGGGCAAAAGTTATAACTTTCTCAGCATCAATAGATAAGTAATTATTGTTTTACAAAGAATTTATATTGAGTTTCGTTTGAGTTCTTAAACTTTTACACCCCAACCCTTCATTAAGGGTTGAAAAAAAAACAATATTGTTAAATGAAAATATTTTTATTGGTTATAAAATTGTTTATGTACTATTTAAGTTCGAAATATTTAACTTCTCTCTTATCTCTAATATATATAATGACTCGTTTTTACTTCGCTTATGGGCCATTTGAAGCTACGGTATTGTGTTGAACTAATTTCTGATTGTGACTTACATGGGATAAGTAGATAATTATTGTATTAAAATATTGTAAAGAAATATTATTTCAAGAGCAACTGTTAAGTTTTTGTTGTCTCTTCTAAACAGAACTGTCTTCCGAGCCGATGGTACACTCCTGGTAGATTCCTTACATTCTGACATTTAATTTAAATAATATATATATATATATATATATATATATATATATATATATATATATATATATATATATATATATATACATACATATATATATATAAAGTGATGATTCAACAGTGCTTGTAAAAGTTTATTTGCATAAAGTGCTCTTTCACATAATATCTTCCGATTTTATTTATTTTATCTGTATTCATATTAAACGTCCATATTTTACACCGCCAGCCCTAGCTTTAGATGAATTTTCCTCAACGTATTATTGGCAGAGAAGCTATTATGTCGTATCGAATAATAAAACGGCTATTTAACCGTTCCGTTATACTATAGATGAAAATGCCAGGAGCAATAAATATGATATTTTATTTGTATTTGCCATATCTCTCTCGTTCTATGAAAATATTTGTTTACTCGCTGAAAGGAGCTTCAATGACCGCTTCACTGGTAATCTTATATATGACTGTCACGGTGGTGTAGTGGCTAGCATGTACGGCTACACATCCCAAGGTTTTGGGTTCAAGTCCCGAGTCGGGTAAAATTTAGCTAATAAGTCTTTCTGTTGGATAAAAATTCGCTTATAGGTAAATCATGTTCTGTATCAAAACAGAATATACTTTATATCGTAATACACTTAGTGATTCTCATAGTGGTAGTAGTGAAAAAAATACGTTTGAAAGAAGTAAGAATGGGCTATCACTACATAACACTAGCAACTACCCATAGCTTTGCCCAAGTTTACTTATTTTCTTTATTTTTCTTCCAGGTAAATTTCTAAGAAATTAATTAAATTTCTAAAAAATTGTTAACTGTAACACCGGTGTGCCCGCGGTCATTGAGAAATAATGAATGAAAAATGAATTGATAAATAACGCTAATCTTATGATTGAAAAGTTTGCCCTTAATCTATTCAACACTTCCTCTATACGTTCCCATTTGAGCCTGAGAGCTTTCTGCAACAAAGTTGCTTGATGTTGTGCATGTTATGAATAAATCCGACGATTAAATTCGATTCGATAAACCACAAATCCTCGCTCAAGAGAATCGATATAAACAAAGGCAGATACTGAGAGTGTATTAAAATTCAGTAACTTGAAAAGATCGTCGAAAATTATCTATACCTATCCATATTATATTATTATACTAGGGTTTTTAAAAATAATGTTAAATTAGTTTGATTTGATTTAAGGTTTAGTTTTTATTTTTTAGGTTTTTGTTCGTATTTTGCGATCAGCCCTCGCTTCGCTTCAGGTTCATCCCTACAAAAACAAATCTATCCCACAGGAACCGTAATTTTTTCTGGGATGATATAAAGCCTCTAGCCTTCCTCAATAAACGGGCTATCTAATGTAAAAAGATTTTTTCAAATCGGCTTAGTAGTTCCTGAGATTAATGAAAATTTAGCTTATAAGTAACCATTTTAAAAATTGTTAAACCTCTCAAACTAGTACGTTTCAATTTAATTAATCGATTTTAAAATACGAATATTTAAAAATCGATTAACTAAGGAAATGTCTTATTAAACAGTTATGAGTGAATAAAACAGACACACAAATAAGCCGTAGGTAGTAACAAATCGAAATTATATCTCCAATTGATATACATATTATGTCAATTCGGAATAATTATTCAGCTACTTCCTTCGTATACACAGAATTTACCAAAGACAGGTAGATCTATACATATAGGTATGTATGTAAACTTATCTCGTGGAAGCCATTAATCTCCGGTGACGTAACGAGATCCTGAAAGTCGATCTTTGATATTAGATGTATTTGATTGGGAAATGCTTGACTGATTCATAAAGGGAGGATTTATGTTTAACAACGTACACCTAATTTGTCTCAATATTATGTACATTGTACATGTGTATATATAAATATTATTATTAAAATATGTGTGTTTGTTTAGAAAAAAATAATGGTTTTGTAACTATTACTCTAGAGACTTAATATTTATAAATAAATCATTACTTTTCTGAAAATTATAGTCGATAAGTTAGTTTTTAACCGACGGTTTTCAAAACGATACGTATGTTTTTATGTCCGACCACAGCTACCAGCATTTTAAGTACAGTAGATTGTTATTACTAAAAAAAATTAAGGTATTGTAACTAGAAGGCAAAAACGGAACCCTAAGAATTCTGTCATATTCATCTTTTCCTGTCACAACCTACATCTAGTTTTAGTCATTATTGGAGCAATATTGCTGATTGGTATGTAAATATCTCACAATCTGGATAATTTTGTAGTCAAATAGGTCACTCCTCTGGGTTACTCATCTACAAAAAATTCAACACAAAAAAATACTTTTTTTAACAATATTTCATCTGAAACAAAATAAAACTAAAATACGAAAGATAAAATTAGTCTTTTTAATCTTAATAACTAAACTCCAAAACTTGTAAAAAATATAATAGTAAGATGTTAAATTTTGGGTCTACTTGACTAAATCTTAGATGTAAACATAGCCTAAATAAACATTTTAAAAAATCACTAAAATACGAATCTTTTCTTATTTAAATTCAACCCCATTTCAACCCTATCTTCCCGACAAAAATTAAATATAAAAAGATATAATAAAAAAAACGTCACGCACAATGAGATGTCAATAAACGATCTTTACTTTCACCTCAAAACAAAGAAGGCTTAAAGCCCTCCATCACAAAACCTGTCGTAGACACCCATTGTTTAGTGAAAAGATTGAAAGGCGAAAACGTAATCTATCAAAGCGTCGCCTGCGAGAAAAATTATATTACTTACAAATATAAATATATAAATATGTTGGGACATTAACACACAGTACCATCTAGTTCCATGGTAAGCTACGAGGCTTGTGTTATGGATACCAGATAGTTGATACACTACACATATATAATTTTAAATACATACATATTATACATATGAACAGTGAACACCCATGACTGGAATACAAACATTCGTGTTCATCACACAAATGAATGCCCCCAGCTGGAATGGAAACCGCGACCAATGGCACAGCAAGCACTACAAATTGAGTCAAACATCAACGTTGTCAATAAATATAATATAACTAACGATTCACCCTAGGTACGTTTTAACTTTTAGTATGGAATAGATCGACTATATGTCATATTATTTTTCCATATTGGCGCATTGTTGTAGATAATAGGTCCGCCACTAACGCAATCTATTGAAAGTAATCCGAAGTGGTGATTCCCATACAAAGTTAGCAGGTCTGAACTTTTCGATTTATGGGCTGTTCTTATGGGTTTTCCCTATTTCATTATACTTAAACCACCCCTGATACACCCCCAACAACAAAAAAAAAGAATTATTTCAATCGGCCGTTTTTGAGTTTTCGCAAGACTAACGAACAGCAATTGATTTTTATATATAATAAGATTACCTGTTGGCTGTTCAAAGTTGCACTAATTTACTATCACAAGGTTAAAAAAATTTTAGTTACTCGTATAGTATTAAAAAGCAAAATTACGATAAATTTATTCAGCTTCTCGTTAATTTATTAATTATAATAAAGAAATGTAAAAAATAAAGCAAAAGGTATATTTTAGAAGACATTAAGTTGTAGCCTTCATTAGTATAACTCAAAGGCGCAATTTAACTAGAAATAATTGCTTTCCCTTAGACTTTCAACTGCTAACGTATAAATAATAAGTCAATAATACGGTACGATAGCATTGGTGGCCCAGTGGGAACGCACTCACTTGGGAAACCGAGTGAAATGGGTTCAAATCCCGGGTCTTGCACCTCTGATATTTTCATTATATAAAGTTATTATATTGTGTTATTACTGAACAGTTTATATGGTGTACCTATGAATAAGCTATTCATTAAAAAAACAGATATCACTTAACACAAAAAAATTGAACTAAGTAACTCTTTATTTTGAAGTCGGTTAAATAATGTATAATGAATCAAATATGATATGAACATATGAACTTAAGGTAACATATATTAGCATTAATTAATACTTTCTTAGATTTACTCGAATATGTAATATTTAATATAAAAAAATAGGTATATTTCCGGATTTTTTCGCGGATTTATTTTGATTTTTGGTTCCCGACGTTTCGAATGCTTCACAAATCATGGATGGTCACGGGGGAGACTAAGGTTTTAAACATGTCACAAGTCATTACGAGTACGTGTTACAGACAGTATCAGCAATATAGAGAGCATAATCAATAGCTATCCGTTTCTTTTTAATCAAGGAATCTCAAGCAATATCATTACGTAATAAGCCATATATAAACAAATGATATATGTATATACATTTGGTCAAAATGTGCAGCGTTCCTCACTCGACCCGGAACTCGGATGGAGTACCACTCGAAACACTTTACCCTCTGGGTTAACGAAGCGTTAAAGAGATCATACTTTGAGAATTTTACCTAGATTCAGACTCTATATGTAATAATTGTGATATATCACAAAGCATTATTAGATTCTTTTTATAACAGAATGATTTATATATATATATATATATATATATATATATATATATATATATATATATATATATATATAGGCAAAGACAAAACAGTACAGTACCTTATTCTCCTCTGTTTGTCAACCAATTTTTGAAGTGAAAACTTCTATAAGCAACTTTGGATGGGGAGTAAATTCATGTAAGTCATCAACGACATGGCCGCGTGACGTGTTCACGCTACACTCAGAGTGTCGATAGATGTCAAAACCAGATAAATATAAATAGTTTAAATTTACAAATTTTAATTTAAGATCTAATTATTAATTTGAATATCCAAAAATAACAACTGTTTGTTTATAGTTTTAAGTTTTCACTTCTCGGCACTCCTCATGACTTGCTTTTTTGAATTGATACTTCTTCAGAACAGTTGTCATTGGAAGCTCGATGAAACGAAAATTCGTCAAACAGACAAATACATAAATATATAGGATTAAGCCAGTGAGCGAATGAGATAGAATACATTACACAGGAATTGAAAAATAATAAAAATAATACTCAATAATATCTTATATCTTTAACCGAGTACTTCTTGTATATATATTTATATAAACTGAATCTCGGAAACGGCTCCAACGATTTTCATGAAATTTAGTATACAAGGGGTTACGGGGGTGATAAATCAATTTAGATTAGTCTTATGTCTGAGAAAACGCGTGTTTTCGAGTTTTCGTGCAGTTTTCTATGCTAAATAAAATGTAAAATAACTTTTACTAAAAATAATAAGATTTTCCAAATTTAATCAGTAAATCAGTACAGATTCGACTCAATTAAAATTTTATTATATGTTTAGATTTGCTAATATTTTTCTCATTCTTATTTCTCTATTAGCGACTCACCCTCGCTCTGCTCGGGTTCGTCCCTACTTACGTTTTCACGTTTAATATAGATTTCTCAGAGATGAAATATTTTTCCGCAGTAAATTATGTAGTAATTATGTAGTAACAGACAGACAGACAAAATTTCTAAAAACTATAGATTCGGACTCTGTATCGATAATAATGTCTATTTCAATTAGATTTTCCACAAAATATTTAATGTACAGATTCGACTTAGTTACAATTTTATTATACGAGTATGTATAGATGACGATGACTTTATTCATATTTTTTTTGTAAAATAGTTGGATTCAAACCCACAACCTTCACCACAGCTATTCATATTTATATATTAATCGTATACAAATATTTTAATTTAAACACGCTCAATCTTGTTTATAAAATCAAATATTTCTTTGAAAGTATTGTATTACATAACAATCCTTGAAAGTCTGGAAACGGAATTAAATCCCAATAGAAATTGTAAGCTTTCGATCAACATCATAAGTAACACTTTATTCTATCAATAATATATCAGAGTAAGAAGCAAATGGTATGAAATATTTATACAAAAAAACAAATTATTTATTTTTAGAATATTAATGTATGTATTTCTGTGTGTTTATTTAGTTACTATGTGTTTATTTATTTACCTATACCTACTAGTATTTGCCAATGGTTTTGTTCGCGTTTATTCTGTACATACATAATATGTACTATTGTAGTTGCTTCGCTTCTAAGAGTCATAGCAAGGTATAAGACAGCTTATTCTTATATCCTTAAAAAACAAATCAAAAATATACAATAAAATGATAAAAAATGTTTGTTTGACACTAGTTTTCCAGAGATTTTACCGTTCAAACAAACACTTTTGCTCTATATAAATAAGTTTTTGTATGAGAGCATGCAAGGGGTAGGAATATAGCTTTAGATTATAGCTTTCTTATATATTCTATGCAACCTTTTTTAACATCCAAGTACTGGGAATGGACCTCCTTTTAATACGAGGGGGATCAGGCCATAGTCCACCACGCTGGTGAAGTGCGGGTTGGCGGATGGTCTTTTGAAAATTTAGTGGGTTCTCTCAGATAGGCAGGTATTTTCACGATGTGTTTTTTCACTGTATGACAAGTGGTAATTATGAGGGAAGTAATTAACACATGAAAATATATTAATTAGGTGGCGAGACCCGAGATTTGAACCCGCTTGACGCTTTTTCTTCACTCTAAAAAACTTCTTAAACTATAGTACGTACAATAAATTTGAATTCATTTGTGCAAACATAATTTACTTAGAATAAAAAGAAAATGGGAAATCTTTAACTTTTGTCAGAAAAGACAAAATAAAATATTTATGTAAATGTAAAAATGGTAATCAGTAAATACATAATCTGTATAGAGGCATCAAAATAAATTCATCTCAAACGTCCAACAGAAACCAGGAACATGTGCCAAAACAGGACAACATCTAATCGGACAACTAATATAAATGCAAAAGTTTGTTTGTTTGCATATATGTACTGTGACGCTTTCACGCTCAAACGGCTGAACTGATTTGGATGAAATTTTGTACGCAGATAGCCTATGACCTGGACTAACATATAAGCTATTAGGCACCCAAGGCCGCACCCTAGTGGTAACCTCAAAAAAAAGTAGGCCAGGATCCGGTTGAAAAATATTCCATACATTGTATACTATATAATGTTTATTTAACTAACAACACAGCGAGCAATAAAAACATTTCATGGGAAGTATTAAAACAGTGGCGAAAGTAAACGCCCCCGAATAATCAATACGAGCCGGCCCGCGCAGGTACACCGCACCTCACCTCACCCCTGCGACAAAGAATAGGGGAGCAGACCGACAACTATACAAATCGTATTATTTATTAAAACTGTCATTTAGGACACTTAAAATTTAAGTGCAATTAAGTGTAATATGTTTTAAAATAGATTTTTATTTATTTATTTTAGAAGTTATTGCTGGTCTAAAGTAAAGCCTGTTTTGAAAGGCCAGCCATCGGGATGTCTTAGTTGAGTTGAGGGAAGGTTTTAGTGAAAGAAGTGAAAGAAAGTATTAAAATGATTGAGTTGATTTCGATAATTTATTTAAATTCCAAAATAAATTATAAAATACTAATAAAATTAGCTATACTTAGCTATAATATATAACCATATTATAACTATAAATTTGACTCAAAACTTATAAGATTTTTGGACTGAAAATATCTAGCCAAAAAAAATACAGTAATTTAATTAGGATTAAAAATTTTACAAAACAATACTGTAACAACACTGCTAATAACAATTTCCTTTCCAAACAGATAAACTATAAATAATAAAAATAATATATACCTAATAACTATGGCACATCTGTTATATAAATATTTTAGTCTTTGCCGACAGCATCCCACTAGTCAGCGCGTTGTCTAAACCGATTGATGCAACCGAAGTCTGTCCGTGAAACGAAATTTGTGCGCTACATGCAACCATCATATATACTGTGTGTATAAATCTAAGCTTATTTTATTTGAATAGTTGCTATTTTAGTATCAAAATACATTAAGTATTATATATTCATATAATACTTAATGTATTATATAATAATAAAATTGTAACTGAGCCGAATTTGTACATTAAATATTTTTTGAAAAATCTTATTGAAATAAACATTATTATCGATACACAGGCCGAATCTATAGTTTTTAGAATTTTTGTCTGTCTGTCTGTCTATTACCGCATCACTGAAAAACCAATGGAGGGATTTTGATGAAATTCGGTATGGTGATAGCTGGTTATCCGGGTCAACATATATGATACTTTTGTTAAACTTTGCCTTTTTATATAGACTAGCGACTCAACATCGCTCTGCACGGGTTCGTCCCTAAGCTACGGTACGTTTTAACGGTTAGTATAGATTTCTCAGAGACGAATAATAAAAGTATCATATGTTGACCCGGATAACCGGCTATCATCATATCAAATTTCATCAAAATCTGTTTAGTGGTTTTCTCGTTATGCGTTCCCAGACAGACAGACACAAAAATTCTAAAAACTATAAATTCGTATCGATAATAATGATTATTTCAATAAGATTTAAAAAAAAATATTTTAAGTACAGATTCGACTCAGATTTTTTTTATGTATAGATATTAGCTATACCTAAACATATCACATCAGAAAATTAAAAAATTATCCAAGCATTGATATTTTTGACCGACGTCAAATAGAAAGAGGTACTCGGTTCTGTTGTATGTTTTGTCTGAATGTTAAGCGATAACTTCGCAATCTGTGAATCAATTTCCTATTTAGAATATAATTTAATTATGGTGACCGCTACCCCCTCACCACCATCTTAGGGGTGAATACGTCATACTTTTAAGTGATTTTCAATTCACACATTGTTCATATAAAAGTGAAACTTATTAGTCATTCCGCTATAGAGTATCCTACTATCCCACTAATATTATAAATGCGAAAGTTTGTGAGGATGTCTGGATGTATAGATGTATGGATGTTTGTTACTCTTTCACACAAAAACTACTGAATGGATTTTAATGAAACTGTACAATAATATAGCTGATACATCAGAATAACACATAGGCTACTTTTATCCCGGAAAAATGTACGGTTCCCGTGGGATACATTTGTTTTTGTTTTCCTAGAAACGAACCGGAGCGAAGCGAGGGTGAGCCGCTCTAGTACACTATAATATTTATGTTTAAAAATTAAACAATAATTGAAACAAAAACATCAAAAATACCTTGTAATTAAAAGATAATAAAAAACAGTATTGTTCAAAAACGTAGCATTAAAGCTACGAAAATTAAGCACATTTATATAAATCCTAGCTGAAGTCAATATTAAACCAATTTTACCTTGAGATATTATTGCCTTGATATAAAATGATAGCGTGGGCAGATTTGCCTCAATAAAAACTAAATTTCGTATTGAAATTACTAAAAATGTTCTATTACGGTTAAGAGTAGTAATATTAAAGTATAATATGAAATCTTTCTGTTCATGACGAAAAAACTTTAACTTGAAATATTTTGTTTGACAGCAGGTGTGAGGTTAGTTATCCCCCGATGTATGTTAACATTGTCGTCGTGGAGAGTTTCATTAGCGTCCGGCAATCCAGCAGGGCGTGAAGCCAATAGACATACTGAGAGGCCCATTTCGGTGGGCGGTGTATCAAGCGGGCTGCTCCGGATATTTCTTTGATATATGATCTAGAGTAGACCGAGGGAGCATTCCCTTGGTTGTTGTAGTCTTCTGCAGCAGGCCTGCCGTCAAGGCATCCTGGGTTAGTACGTAAGTGATCCTGCGACGACCCATTTAGACGGACGAGGCTCTATTAGATCTTAGTGGGTAGTACTGGCTTTTCTAGTTAGTGAGTCCCACATAACCACCTGTATGTATGTATGTAGGTTGTATGCGTAAAAGCATTTCACAAAATTAAAAAAATGAGATTAAAAATTCAAATTCAATTTGTTTTTGTGTTGTGAATGTACTATAACTATTTTCATATGAAAAACTAGTTTTAGTCGCGGCTCCGCTCGCATAGTTATTTATGTAGATCTATTTCGATTCCAAAACAACGTGCGTACGTCGTAGCATATATATTCGTCGTTGTCTTTATCATACCAGGCTTTCGAGTTAAAAAGTTTATTCTAATGGAATAGATAGTTCCATAGATTAGCGCGTTCGAACAAAATATTAAATTAAGTATATTATAAAATACACAAAGACACTAATGTATTATATTTAAAAGTCAATTTAAATATGTAATCTTTACATGAAAACTATACATCTTTACAGGTTTTATTGTTAATTAACCGCCCGTTGGATAGGAAAATTGTACACATGTTCCCATATAATGACGCCTTAGAACCAATCAGACCTCTGTAACAGATCTATCGCATGCTTGGTTACACAACTATTACGAGTAGCTAGCATTGAATATCTAACATATTATGCTTTAGCTACTGCCTGGGGTTTCGCTTGCATTTGCGCATCTATTTAATATGTATTTAACAATGAATTTGCCCCCTATTTCGATATACATGCAATCGCTTGAGATAAGTCCGTTAAGGAAATCTTTGATACATAAAAAACAAACTTTTGTTAGCGATATTTTCTATTTTGTAAAAGATTACAAATCTAATATTCTTATTAGCTATTATATTAAGTTAGCATACAATAAAATATCTGTTTTTTTTTTCAAAACTACAAAAATAATACGGCAATTGCTTCTATGTATATAGGGTACCTACCTATATAGGTTAGATAGGGTAGGATATTATTGTTGTATAACATCTTGAGATTGACAATCATAGGTACCTTAATTTGAATGATTTATAGAAATTATTCTATAAATCATTCAAATCCAGGCCTATGATGGAAGTCCAAGCCTAAAAAGTTCACAGAGAATATTGTGGCGTTCGTATTTCTCTGAGCCACAAAGGCCCCATATCTTATAGGCTCATCTCTTACACTCACCACTAGCCGCCCTATTAGACCATTAGGGACACATAACATCATCCTATCGATACTTTTGAATGACACCTCTCTAATGGACTAATTACTAATATAAATGTAAAAGTTTGTATGTTTGTTCATTCACAATCAAAAGGCTTGAATGAAAACTTAGTACACAGATAAATTATGACCTAAAGACGCCCCCGAACGAACCAAGGGTAAGCCGCTAATAGATATTCTATAAATGCTACTCTTCTAAGAAAAAAACAAAAACCTTGTGAAATATCTTTATAAGGAGCAAATCGTTAGAGTAGACAAAGATAAACTGGCAATAAAAATTAATGACAGAACGCTGACACAAACAATAATATGATTACATATTTCGCTTTCACTTCATATAAAAATATAATATTTTTATACGTTATACATATTATTTTTATTATTTTTACATGTTTATTTGTTTTGGAGCAGCGGCTTCAAGTTATATTATTTGTATGTATTTGTTTTACTTTATTATTTTTATTTTACCATATTTTTAGGCAGTGGTAGCCCAGTGGTAATGCGCTCGCTTGGGAAACCGAGTGAAGCGTGTTCAAATCCCGAGTCTAATACTTTTGATATTTTCATATGCGAATTATTTCCAATATGACTGCCACTTGTCTTACGGTACAGGAAAACATCGTGAGGAAACCTGCATGTCTGAGAGAATCTTGCAAGTGTTCGAAAGACATGTGTAATCCGCTAACCCACACTTGGACAGCATGGTAGACTATGGCCTGATCCCTTCATATTGAACGGAGACTCGTGCCCAGTAGTGGGACGTTAAAAAGGGCTGAATACTTATTTATTTTGACACTGATAGAATAGTTAAGTGCTTTAAAGTCGATTTTAATTTTTAAGTAAAAATAATACTATCGACTAATAATACCGATTTGTTGATATAATTTAAAAACAAGATTTAAGCCACCAGTGGGTACAATTTATAACAAGCCTCATGTATATAAACTTTAAAGGCAAAACCATATCTAAATACAAAATTTGATCCAAATCGTTACAGCAAAGATACTTGAAATAAATTTATATACAAGAGTGTTACGGAACTCGAATCGTCGCATCAGCTTTGCTCTACAAACTTCGCGCGGCGACGACAAGACAAGGTCAGGCGCAAGTGTAAGCGCAGCAGCCACCTACATTTCATCAATGCCAATGTCTCAACTTCCTACAATAATGTAGTATGAAAGGCATTATTTGGCTGCATCTTCACTGATTTGATCTAACATCGATCGACAGTCATTTTAGTAGTAAGAAATTTTAGTTAATAAATTAATTTTAAGTCAATTTGCATTTCTTTGCATCCTCTGGCTGCCTCTAAAACATAACTAAAGTGGCTCATTTAATATATAAACAAATATGTTGGGATATTAACACACAGCACCATCTAGTTCCATAGTAAGCTACGAGGCTTGTGTTATGGATACTAGATAGTTGTTACACTACACATATATAACTTTAAATACATACATATTATAAATATAATATATGATAAGATACACCAGCAAAATCACACTAACTAACATTAAAAACAAATATCAAATATAAAAGAAAAATGAAATGCTTCACTTCAATTCAGAGCTGTTAAGTCTATCATTGGCTAACAATGCGTTGGAAGAGTCGTTCATTAAAACTTCGCAGAATAAGTGGTATAAGTACATAATTCAATAAACTCGGCCCGCGTGCGCAACTTGCGATATATTTTAGAAACTATGAATACGGGGATATGTAGTTTGGGCGTTTGCAGCGTAAATTTTCATGTATCCTCTTGCACTTTTGCTACAATATATAGATTTATGGCGCTGAGAACTGTTTCAGTTTATGTGTTTAGTTAGAGCATTTAGTTTTATCGCTTGGGAGTTATTATAATTATTATTATATTTTAGTTTTATAGGTTTTTTTCAAATTTAAAGTGACTTCGTAAATACGTTAACATCTAATAAAACGCCTGAAATGCTTATATGTAGTATTAAATGCAGAGTTTTAATATGGTATAACAATTTTTTTTCTAAAATATATTATGAAAATTAGTTCAAATTTAATGAAAACAACGCAATATCAATTTATTTCTTCTATTTGATGTCAATAAAAAAACTACACACACAATAAAAATTCTATTTCCAAATACAAAGTAGCAAGGCGATCAGAATTTCAAAGAGCATATTTGATAAAATTTATGAAATAAAATCGTAGCGGTAAATCCAAACAATATTTTGTAGTGATACACAAGGTAAGCTCTTTGCTACAAAGTATTCAACTTATATGTATATAAACACATATAAAGGTTGATACTAGGATCAAAGTGGAGATGGCTACCTTTACTCTGCATATTACAATACTCTTATTTAAAACTAACAATTTACCCCCGCTTCTCTCGGGTGCGTCCCTAGATACGCGAATTTAGTTCACAATTTCATGGGCTATAATTTTTTTGTGCGGGAACCTATCACCTATTTTTCTAAAATTAAATTAACCTACATTACTCCATATAGCATCAGCTATCTGGCAGTGAAAGACCCGTCAAAAACGTTTCAGAGATTAGCCGAAACAAACATACAGACAGATAGTTAAAAATATTAAAAATGGTTTTTTTTTATAAGTGCCGTATATACTTTCATATGTATGTATATAGTAAAAAACTGTATTTGTATGGATTAATTTTCTTATTAAACCAAAGAATTTGGTATTTATCATGTAAGAATTGTATGTACATAATATGTATCTTAACTTGAATATTTAAGTAACTAATTTAACCTTCCCGCTTCACTTTTATCTTTTGTATCCTATTCACGCTTTAACAAGTACTTTTAAAACCAAAAACAACATTTCTTTGGTCATTATAAACATTTACCTCGAACGAGAATCGAACCCATACCCATACGTCCCTCAAAATTATTCAAACTTACTAATTTCACATTAAAATAACTAATCAAGAAATAAATCAGTAAAATCACCCACTGTGGGTATGAGAAAATAAAAGGAAAAGATCGGACCAAATTGGGTTCACTGCAAAGTAATATTAATCTAAACCCACCCTTACCCTTGACCTTGAGTTTAATACAAAATGTAATAACGAGCATTAGACAGTCTACTATAAGGGAGAGCAAATTGGTTGTCCATTTGCTCTCTTAACTTTTCATATAAGAGTATAGTTACGTAACGAAGACTGATAGTGTAACGTTGAGTGGGCGGGCGTTTGTTGTAAGGCGGGCGGGCGGTAAATAAAGCTTTCGCAAAAAGCTGTATCTATAATATTTAAAGTTTTTCAACGACACGTTTGGCTCAGTTTGTAGTGACCTTACTTGCTTCGCCAGCGGTCACGGGTTCGAGTCCCGCTGGGGGTGTTCATTTGTGTGATGAGCACGAATGTTTGTATTGCAGTCATGGGTGTTTATGTTTATAATATGTATGTATCTAAAATTATACACGTGTAGTGTATCAACTATGTGGTATCCATAACACAAGTCTCGTAGCTTACCATGGAACTAGATGGTGCTGTGTGTTAATCTCCCAACATATTTGTTATTATTATTTTTTTGTTTTATCTCTAATATTTTAAAGAGAAAAGGGCACCCCAACGTTCAATAACAATATAAATTATTATTTGAATAAATAAAATATATGTTACAGTTTTCAAAAATCATTCAGTAAACGAGTGTACCTATATTAAAAGGTTTTTAGAAACGAATATAAAGCCACAATATAAGAACATGATATAAGCTAGTGTTTATAAAAATATAACTTTAACCGTTGACGTGTTACATGGATAAAAAAGTTTGACTTAAATCCATTAAGTCGTTAAAAGCTAATAAAATTTAATTAAAAATAAGTTCAAAAATCAAAAAGACCATAAAAATAATTATTCCACGACCACGAGTAGTTTTTGAGAGCTTTATAAGAGATCACCATCGAACCTCATTTTAAATTATATTAAAACCAATTAATTAACAAATTATATTTAAACCAGTAGGTGTACATACTGCGTTAGATACAGAAATACATTCAGAACAGGTTCCGTTTTCGTGGTCAGCTCAACCAAAGAAATTGATAAATTATATTCTATTTATAAGATCTTCCAAGACGAACTCTACATATTATTTTCAAAAAACATATCAATGTGATATATACAACATATAAAAAAATTTGTAAATATCTACTGCGCTCAAAAACGAATCATACAATTAAAAATATTTATTCGTATAAATGTTTATCATTCCCATAAACAGGATTAGAATCTGCGACCAGAGTTTATCTTGAATCTCGTTACTCTAAAGTGTTCCGCAAAAACATAACAAAATACCTAACTTACACAAAACTTTCAATAAATCATACTTTCTACAGTAAGCTTCTATTCTTTCCTTCCAAATAACAATATTACAGTTAAACGTGCTCGAGTACCTATTACAATATAATGCCGCGATCTGGATTATAAATACCATGGTCCCTCCCTTTCCTTTGCGAATCCCGTGGGATGCTAAGCCCCGCCAGCAATTTCGCCAAACTATCCCGCATTAATCCCCTTGCGGGATAGGCAAGAATATTTTTATTATTCTGGGACGAAACAATTGATCTTGTAGCACTATTTAGGTAAGAATACGATTGGTTATTTAACTTTGCTCTTTTCGTTTTGTTTCTATTTTCTTTGTATTTGTTATATAAGAATTGTAAATAATTACGAATTATTTCGTAGTTTATTAAATACTAGCGACGTACTAGGTACGTTTTAAATTAAAATGGATATAGTATGTTAACCGTAAGAGATAGACATAATATGCCATCGCGGACTTTTCTGTAGACCTATGATACACAATTCCACCATACATTATTTTGTTACATCTCAAAGGGCTTACGCAGCGTTTTCGTTGAAAGCTCCCAGACGTCTTATTTTTTCCGACACTTCCAAGAAATATCGTTATATTTTAGCCAATTGTATACAAAAACTTAACAAATTATATACTAAAACCTTCCTCTTGAATCACTATATCTATTAAAAAAATCGCATCAAAATCCGTTGCGTAGTTTTTAAGATTTAAGCATACATAGGGATATAGGGACAGAGAAAGCGACTTTGTTTTATACTATGTAGTGATAGTGACTAGTGATTTATCCTTGCTTGCACCTGGGTCCGTCTGTGTATTTTGTTCACAATTTCATGGGTTTTTATTTTTTTGCGCGGAACCCTTAACATTTTTTTAAGATAAGAGTCGTCTAAGTTACTCCTTATAACATCAACTATCTGCTAGTGAAAGTCCCGTCAAAACCCGTTTCGGAGATAAGCCGGAATAAACAGACAGACAAAAAAATTGTTTTTGTCTTATAAGTACCGTATATACTTTCATATGTATGTATTTAGTAAACAGCTGTTATTTGACATTACAAACAGACACTTCAATTTTATTTATCTGTAAAAATCTAATAATAAATTTAAAAGTAAACATTAAAAGCTAAAATCAATAATTGCGTAGTAATGCTTAAGCTATTTCCAATATCAGATAAGATGCGTACGTCGATTAAATTATAATCTGGCTGAAATTCAAAGGCATAATTGGCCAATTTGTAAAACTATCATTCATAATTCAGTCAAACTGTACTTTTATTATACACTAGTAGTACGCGCGGATTCGCCCGAGTTCAAACTTTCGATCGCTACCAAACTTCACAGGATAACCCGCTAGTCTAATCTGAAGATTGCCTGGTAATGTCATCAAAATCGCTCCAGCCGTTTTAGATTCCATAGGGGATACATATACACACATCGATTTTTACATATGTACATACTATATATACATCTAGGGTTAGTTAAAAATTTAGTAAAAAATAATGTAAAATAATACCCGTTCGCGCGTCTTTGGCAGCGCGACCTTCCACATTTTATTAAAAAAAATGCGTTTAAACATACATACAAGATTTTATAAAATTAATATGCATACAGTCAAGTTGTATGTTTTGACTAAATAATGACTAGAAACCAGCCCTTAGTACCTAAAAAAATTTAGTAAAACAAGTTTTTGAATCGTTGTGTTTATCGTATTTCGTATTCTTAAGTATGTTTTGCCTCAGTCATTAGATAATTAGATAATATAATGATAATAAATATATAGGTACTTATAAATAAAAATTATTACAAATATAACTTAAAATTGAATAAATTCCAAAAATCCCTACTTATTTAGAAGGTAAGTTTTTACCTTACAATGTCATCCTCCTCAGGGGTGGAAATTTTTTTGGAATTTTTAACCGACTACCCCTAATTATTTCACCTATTTATTAAAAAATATATAACAATCGGTTCACAATTTGCTAACAAATCGCGTAACATACCCACAAAAAAGATACCAACGAATTCAATACTTCCTTTTTCAAGTCAGTCAATAAATAAACATAATATCTTCGACAGCATAAATGAGCTCAAAAATTATACTAATTAGGTTTAAAATGTATGTAGATATTTTTTAAAACAGTATCAAATATCAAGATTATTTGGGTCACGTAAATTCAGGTAGAGTGAAGAGGCGTCGTCGCCATATTTTTGCGTCAACGGCGCATTTATATGATAATGCGGCGGATGGCATTCGAAACTGATCCGAAAGTTCTATAGATGAGTTCCGAAAAATTCCGAACTCGTAAATCTAATTTCGACCCTCGCCTCTATTTGTTTGCAATTTTGCACCGTTTTATATAAAGCCGGCTGTCAGACGTCGATGATTATATACTATAATAGTTAAAACTAAAGTACAGTGTATCAATGGTTTTCGTTTAAAAAATATAACAATTCGATTAAAAAAAACGACTGTGATTTTAAAAAAGTACAAAAAAAACGAAAAAAATAATAGTAAAAATATTTTTAAAAACAAGCTTTTATTTAAATGCTCTAAAAAGAAGAAAATAAACTTTAAATTGAATCAAACCCAACAATTTATTACATTACACAATGTATGTGATGTAAAAACTCGTCGCGAGATTTATCTATTTTAAATGTTATAGTATTGTTTATATACACAGGCTATTGTTTATAAACAAACAACAAACGCAGTATATAATATTAGCATAGTCATCATATTTTTAAATCTTTTAATTTAAAATAACTGTATTTATTATAATGAGTTAAAATAAATGAATTGAAGAGGCAATAATAATGTGTTAAATAATAATTATTTATTAATTTGATTTATATAAATCCGATGGCATTGATGGCAACATTCTTTTTGTTTATTATTAAAAATGTATATGACACAACTGTCATATTGACAGGGTGTGAGAGTACGAGTAACGGTCGAGTAACAGTCCGGTGTGTTATTTCATTATTTTAAATTCAAATTATTTAAATACGAGTACATTAATAAACAAATGTAATAATTGGGTATTTCATTTTAAGTGCTATGCTAACATTAAAAGCTTGTAAAAAGAAAGCAGATATCCATACTTAATTTGATAAAATATGTGAAAGTGTGTTTGCTTGTTCCTTTTTTACGTCGAAACAGAGTGACGGATTGGCCTGAGTTTATGTGTGAAGGTAGTTGGAGGGTTGGAGCACTCATATCACTATATAGGCTACTTTTTACCGCGGGATATAATCTCATTCCCACGGGAAAACATGTTATAATACAATTCATCATACCTATGTATGTATATACAAATATGATATATATAGCCTACTAGCATTGCCCGCGGTTCCGCCCGCGTTCAGATAACCAAGAACCAAATTCTTAGGTTTTACATATTAGTATACTCTTACAATGCAGTTTTGTATTTTTTCTCATAAATGAGACATTTTGGTAAAAAAGTATTCTATATATTGACCAGGATAACCAGCTATGATCATACCAAATTTCATCAAAATCCCTCTAGTGGTTTTTCCGTGATGCGGTGACAGACAAACAGACAAAAATTCTAAAAACTATAGATTCGGCCTCTATATCGAAAATAAAGTCTATTTTAATAAGATTTTACAAAAAATATTCAATGTACAGATTCGGCTTGGTTAGAAATTTATTATATGTATAGATCTATTACCATACTAACTGTTAAAATGAAATGAAACCCGAACGCAGCGAGGATGAGTTGCTAGAAAAAATAAATATATTTTTAAATGGTTATTTACAAGCTCCATACAGACCAACATCAAAAACTGGAAGTGCTCAGTTCAGCCTTTATTTTTTTTAAATAACATATAATATCTGTTTATTATTAACTATATACATATCCCTGACAAAGTAGAAATTCATTTTATTCATGACTGTAGCCTTTTAATATTTTAAGGCATTTTGAAGGTGAGCATAAATACTTTTTTTGCTTGAATCTTGTAGCAAAAGGTTCGAGGAATACGTGATATGAAAGTAACCATAATGTAAGTAGGTTACATTCATAATAATATATGTACATATTATGTTAGGTCTGCGTATTTCTGCTGATAAATAAACAAGGTTTTACAGGTGTACTTTGTACTGTAATACATTCAGCTAAAGTTACAGGAAAAATATTTTAAAATTCATATTAGTTATCTACCCCGGCTTTACTTTTTTTCTTTAAATATTGTTTCCTAAGCAAATTGTGTAACAGCCAGTCATTTAATAGGATATTTTCGAAAAATATTGAAAGGTATGTTTTATTTATGTCCTCGAAGAGCACTATATTATAAAGTACTACATTATTTTGCATTCAACTTTGCACTTAAATATTGTACTCATACCCTTTTTTATTCGATTAGTATATATTTCTTAGAGATGAGATATTTTTACGCAGTAAAAAGTATATTATATGTTAACCGGATAACCAGCTATCATCATACTAAATTTCATCAAAATTTGTCCAATGGTTTTCTCGTGATGTGCTCCCAGAAAGACAGATGGACAGACAAAAATTCAAAAAAACTATAGATTCTGCCTCTGTATCCATAATAATGATAATTTCAATAAGATTTCCCAAGAAATTTTGTTATGTACAGATTGGTCATTGGACTGATTGTGAGTTAGAATTTTTTTATATGTATAGATTATAACATAAATACGCTATAGAAATTTCAATCAAGTCTCGCGATATATGTATGTATACAAATCAGTCAGTCGGAACTCAGAACACGTGATTATATAATGTAAATCCATGAACGAATTAGCCACTTCGTTCATGTGTAGATCATATGAGTATATTAAATTGCAAAATTTAGAAATTGATAATTGATAATTTTCTATAAGTAGTCTTAAATACCAATACACATTAACATAATGATTATAATTTTGTAACTTAATGAAGCTAAAATGAAGATTCCCTAAAAATATAATATACAAAAAAGTTTGGATACATCGTTTAAAATATATCCAGAGCAATCTCCAAGAAAAACCTCTAGTACTTTATGAAAATCTTACCTTTCTTAACCAAAAAAAAAAACAAATTTTCACTGCCATTTCCTTTTACAAGGTAAAGTGATATGGCTCTGAAACGTTGGCAACTTACCTGTAACAAAAATAAGTTTATTTTATTTTGAGACTTTTCTCTGTAATACACAAAAAATCTAGTTATTTATATTGAAAATTATTCATGAATTATAATGTTTTAATATCTATTTACATTGGGATTAACGAGAATCTTAATAATCTATACTAATATTACAAAGAGGCAGAGTTTGTTTGTTTAAACGCGCTAATCTCAGGAACTACTAATCCGATTTGAAAAAAAATTTTTGAATTACATAGCCTGTTTCCTAAGAAAGGCTATACGCTATAGGTATCACTACATAGTATAAAACAAAGTCGCTTTCTCTGTCCCTATATCCCTATCTATGCTTAAATCTTTAAAACTACGCAACGGATTTTGATGCAGTTTTTTTAATAGATAGAGTGATTCAAGAGGAATGTTTTAGTACATAATTTGTTAAGTTTTTGTATACATTGGCTAAAATATAACGATACTTGTTGGAGGTGTCAGAAAAAATAAGACGTTTGGGAGCTTTCAACGAAAACGCTGCCTAAACCCTTTGAGATATAACAAAATAATGTATGGTGGAATTATGTATCTTATATAGGTCTACAGAAAAGTCCGCGATGGCATATGTCTATCCCTTAAGGATAACATACTATATCCATTTTAATTTAAAGCGTACCTAGGGACGAACTCGAGCGAAGCGAGGGTGAGTCGCTAGTATCATATATATTAGTCTATCTATTCCATACTAACCGTTAAAACGTACCGCTATTAGTCGCTAGTCTTGGTATAAATGAAATACATTTCTAAAATATATTTAAAGCATTATTATATGAAAATTCCTTTTAAATAGTATAAATAAAGTGCACAGATTTGGAATAACATCGTTATACACCAGGTAATATAATATATAATATTTATACAAGGCTTCGTCCGCGACATCACTCGCTTGTTTCAAATACATCTTCTTCGTCTCCTATTTACCAAGCAAGTCTTATAAAATCATTCAAGCAGTTCCAGAGATTGACTGGTACATACATATCTATAACATTTTATTCAGTATTGTTTCGGTACTTAACAACTCCAGGTAAATTTCTAAGAAATTAATTAAATTTCTAAGAAATCTATTGTTAACTGTAACGCCGGCGTGTCCGTGGTCGTTGAGGGATTAAAATGGTAAAATAAATAATTTAAGTGCCTGTAGTCAGTATATCTAATATATATGTAAATATCTTGTGTCACGGTGTTTGTGATCGCACTCCTCCGAAACGACTCGACCGATTTTGTGATATTTTTTTGTATGTTTTTTTTGTTATGTTTTTGTAATATTTTTCACCCTTCTACCCCCAACCCTCATATTTTAATCGCGATTTTAGTATTTTTGTATGAACAATATTATATAAATACATAGCGACCAACTTGAGCGAAGCAAGGGTGAGCCGTTGTATAACATAAAGCCAAAGAGTTTTTTTGTAGATTGAACGCGGGTGCAGCCGCGGGTTCTGCTAGTTTATATATATATATGTATATATATATTTATATATATATATATATATATATATATATATATATATATATATATATATATATGTCGTGTTATCCATATACTACGAACATCATCTTTGGTGGTTACTCATCTTGTGGGCGTTATCAGGGCTCAAATAATAAAGTATTCAGTGCTCAATACACAATTTAATCAGGGAAGTCACAATGTTATAAACTTGAAACGGTAATTCTAATGATTTAGAGCTAGCGGGTTCACAGTCACCGATCATCGACTTCCAACTACAATATCAAACATTACTGATCCACCATGATTAACCAACGTTACTAAGCCACGTATCTCCAAAGAATGTCGTGATGGCGTCTCGACCCCGCTCGAGACTAAATCTCTGCTCTAAATTCAAAATCAATAAGCAATAAAAAGTAAATTAAAGAACATAGTGACTTTAAACAATAATAAGGTTTCATAACAGAAAAAGGTAACTAAATCCTCCTCCGTCTTATATATATATATATATATATATATATAACGTTTGTTTGTATAAATTCGTAATTACATAGTTGAATTTCGAAAATAGTTTCTTACCCTAAATAAAATGTTCTTAAATCAAGATAACAAAATGCTTAGTCGTTAGCGAACGATGATACTGTTAGCGAAGATACGCCAACTAAAACGTAAAACGATAAGGGTTTTCTTTTCCGTGTTCAAAAATACTAAGAAATGTTTATTCGAATATTTTATTTATAAATTAGCCGACTTCTTAAAAGGGGTTCTTACATTAAGGGGTTATTTTTTGCTTACAGGTACAGTCAATGGATTGAAGACGGAAATGAGGCTTCTTCCAGTCCGTATATAGAGTAGTGGCCTCGGAGGTGTAGTGGCTAGCATGTACGGCTGCACACTCGGAGGTCCTGGGTTCGAGTCCCGGGTCGGGCCAAGTTTAGTTATTGAGTCTTTCTGTATAGTAAGTCTCAGTAACAGCCCGGAGTTAGGAAGTTGGCGGTGTTTCACCTCCGTGCCTTGGAGAGCACGTAAAGCAGTCGGTCCTGCGCCTTAACTCTCACTGGTCGTGTCGAGCAGTATCCCACCGGAGTATGAGAGTGACAGGAATAGAGAGTGCACGTTGTGTCTGCGCGTACACTTGTGCACTATAATATCTCCTGCGCAGTTGGCTAGTCTCAATAAGATTGGCCGCCGTGGCCGGAATCGGTCAGGAGAACATCATCATCATCATAGAGTAGTTTTTGAATGAATGTATATAAAAATATTTTCTAGGCTTATTGTAAAAGAATTATAATAAATGCGAAAGTTTGTATGTGTGTTTTGTTTTGACGACATGTTTAGCTTAGTTTGTAGTAATCAGTTTGTACTTGCTGTGCCAGCGGTCGCGGGTTCGAGTCCCGCTAGGAGCATTCATTTGTGTGATGAGCAGGAATGTTTATACTCCAGTCATGGGTGTTTATATTTATAATATGTATGTGTTTAAAGTTATATATGTGTATTATATCAACTATCTGGTATCCATAATACAAGCCTCTTAGCTTACTTTGGAACTAAATGGTGTGTTAATGTTAATATTAACATTTATTTATTCTTCACGCTAAAATGGCTTGATGGATTTAGATGAAATTTAAAATGTAGATAGGCTAAGACCTGGATTAGCACATAGGGACCTAAGGAAGCACCCGTGCCAAGCTAGTGTAAGTCGCTTATATAATAATAAATATCTCACGTTTCTTTTGTAAAGGCTGATCTTTATAAAAAACCCTTCAAGATCCGGTGGCCGCATCGCAATAAATTATACTAAATGGAAAATTAATTAAATTTGAAAATGGACACGAATGCGAAACCTTTTTGCGGAGATTCAACAAAAAATCATTTTTAAGCAGACTCAATGGCGCGTTAAGTCCAAATTAAAGGTGTTTTATTACTTTCTTTGTTTAAAAAAATCCGTGACAATTTTTAAAATAGTTGAAAAAATATTGAGAATAATTTAACTTTTTATGTATAAATTTAAAATATAACCAATCAAATTTATATATAATAAAATTCTAACTGAGCCAAATCTGTACATTAAAACACATTTTTTTTTGGAAAATCTTATTGAAATAGTCATTAGTATCGATACAGCGGCAGAATTTATAGTTACTAGAATTTTTGTCTGTCTGTCTGTCTGGGAACGCATCACGAGGAAACTGGACAGGTTTTGTTGAAATTTAGTATGATGTGCTGTTTAACCCTTCAACTCCTAGTTATCTGAAAGAGCGTTTTGAGTTTCTGGATGATTCCCATGCTCGTTCACTTCGCTCTGCTCAAAATTTCCTTCTTAAAATTTCTACTCACTCTTCCTGTTTCTTCACAAATTCTTTTACAGTAAAAGCTGCTCGATTGTGGAATTCTATTCCTTTAAGCATTAGATCTGCTAAAAGCTTAGATAAATTAAAAAGTTATTAAAAGATTATTATATGTCTCTTTAAGTCTTTCCCTTAGTCCTTTCCCCTAATATCATCGTTATTATTATTTCCTCTATTATGTTCTAGTATCTAATCCTATTTATTATTTGATAGATTTTTTTTTTCTTTTTTATGTGTGTGTGTAAATTTTACGCATATAAGTATGTATGAATGTATGTATGTATATATGTATGTATGTATGTATGTATGTATGTATGTATGTATCTATTTATCTATGTATGTATGTATGTATGTATGTATGTATGTATGTATGTATCTATTTATCTATAAATATTTATATATAGTAAACGTGTTAAAGCAAGTACACCGCCTACCGTTTTTATGAACATTTACTCCTCCACCTCAAGGTTGCCTGGAAGAGATCGCTTCCAGCGATAAGGCCGCCTGCTGTGCATCTTTTCTTTGTGTTGCTTTTTTATTTTATATTTATTTTTGGTGTACAATAAAGAATATTATTATTATTATTATGATGATAGCTGGTTACGCGGGTAAATATACCTATAGGATACTTTTTACTGCTGGAAAATATCTCATCCTTGAGAAATCTGTACTAAACCTTAAAACAGTATATTAAATAATATATATATACTACCTAACAAAGGTTTACTTACAGTTGCATAATAATAAAACCAAACTGAAACTGAAAGTAAATAGCGACATAAGTAGCAATGCCTACTACAATGCCTACTACTTATATCAGTAGCATCTAATAAAAGGAAAATAAGAGGTTGTTATAGGCTACCGTTATTTTTTATTTACTGGCGAAACCGGTCATGTCACTGGGGAAGCCCTAATGTCCATAAGAGTCTTAAAGTACCATGCCCTATTGCCCCATAGGGCAATAGGGCATGGTACTTTAAGACTCCTCACTAAAGCCCACAGCGGAACCCTATTTTCACAATAGTTTTGCTTATACCTAGTGCATGTATCTGTCTCTGTAGTCTAGTGGCTAGCATGTACTGCCGAAGATTTGAAAGTCCTGGGTTTGAGTCCCAGTCAACATTTGGCAATTCAAATTATGCCCCACACGCACATAATGCCCCATTATTAAAACTTAATTGACTAAGTTTTATGACAGCCCTTCAACAATAACAATCCAATTTTCATTTTATAATAACTAGTATTCGTCGAGTGGTCGATTATTTTGATTTTTTTATATAATAATAATAATAATAAAAAAAATGTAGGGGCATAAACACAGCACCATCTAGTTCCATGGTAAGCTACGAGGCTTGTGTTATGGATACCAGATAGTTGATACACTACACATATATAACTTTAAATACACACATATTACAAATATATTGTTATTCTTATTTACGCAAATATAAATATGAAAAAGGTTGAATTCTGTACAAAAGATATAATATGGGACTATTGTCAGCGTTGCTGATAAAGAGTTGAGATATAAACGTGTGCCAAGTTCCATAACAGTTTCTTTATAGCTATTATAGATATTATAGGCAATTTTATTGGTTAAGACAAATATTTGTACATAAAGTATTAATTTTACTATGGTCAATTAAATTCTACGTTCATTATAATAATATTTAAAATGCAAGGTGTTTGTTTGTACCTGTTTCAAGCAGTTACGAACGAGAAGTGATTTTTTTTCATAAAGATCATCCTTAAGTGTAGTAAAATAGCATAACGCCAACAAAATATTACAAAAAGGTTACTTAGAAAAACTCGTTATCAATAACATTTGACATGATTTTTTTTAAACTAAACTTTGCCATTTTATAACAAGTTTCGAAACATCGGGAACCAAAAATTAAAATAAATCCGCGAAAAAGTCCGAAAAGATAGCTTTATTTTAAAATATCAAATATTCGCGTAAACCTAAAAATGTATTAAACGTAAATGGAGCCACAGGCAACAACTAGTATTACATAGCTTGCACAAACTCGAATCAAAACCGATCAAAAACAACTAAATATAACATTGATTAGTAGTCGTACGTTGTCTCCAATGAACATCTCGTTTGTCAAATTTTATGGGTCGACCACTGGGTCAGACTGATGCCGGGTTATTGATGGCATTGGATTATTTGGCTTAAGGTTTTATTTATGACCGATATAAGATTTGTTGATTAATGTACCGATTGAATGTAGTAAAATCGATTTCTGTTTGTAGCAATTACGTATTACGTTTCGTCGCCATAATGCTTATATGTTCAGACGAACAAAACTTGTTGTACTTTACAGTGGATAGTCTTTTCCTCTAACTAATATTAGAAAGATTTTTTGTTTGTTTGTTTGTTTGTTTGTTTGTTTGCTTGCACCGAATAAGCTCCGAAATTACTGAACCGATTTAGATGAAAGATAAGAAGATAGTTTAAGACCCTGGGAAGGACATAGGATAGTTTTTATCCCTGAAATCATCCCTTAAGGGGCTGAAAATGGAGATAAGTTTGTATGCAGAAGCAACCTAGGGACGAACCCGAGCGTAGCGAGGCTGATTCGCTAGTTTTATTAAAAGCAAAGCTTTAATACTGAGGTTTATATAAATACGTATGTATGTTAGATAGAATATATTTTTTACGCGTTATTAAAGTAAAAGTGTATTTTATACCAATAGAATTGACAATCAAATATTTTTTGACAATTTATATCAAGTCATTTGTTTGTTAGCTTGTCTTTCAAGTTTTTATTTCTAAGGCACTAGCAGAACCCGCGGCTTCACTCGCGCTAAAATTAAAGAGAAAGCTCGAAAAGGGTAGGTTTCATACAAACTTTCATCCCCTATTTTACTCCCTTATGAGGTGAATTCGAAAAATGCTAAAACATATATTTTTTTAATTGTATTGAAGAGCATTAATACCGAGTTTAAAGTAATTCTGATCACAAATATTTTTTTGGGTTTTATTACTGGTGTTTTCCCGTGGAACCAGATAATCTCCCGCGATAAAATAGCCTATATCACTCTGCAACCCTCCAAGTACTTCCACAAAAAAAAACACGCCAATCCGGCACTCTCGTTCGACATAAAAAAGAGCAAACAAACAAACACACTTCCACATTTATAACATTAGTATGGATTTTTCGATTAGTCAGCCATACCACGAGTTTTATACTTATTGCCAATCTACAAGTACATATGTCTCCGACTGCATAAAACTATAACTCTATGACTCTATCTTTGTAGTTTGCGTTTTACCAAGTGAGTTTTTTTTTTATTTCCGCAATATCTTATTTTACAAAGTCTCTCTTAACTGTATACTAAATAAAATTAAGCTCGGAAGGCGGATATCTGAGTCCCGCCGATTATAATTTACGATCTCTATAAAAGAGCAGTAAATCGTCTACAATTTGTTGGGTCATTATTATAAAATTTTATATTTACCGTTCAATGTAAAAGAAGAGAGCTTAGGCTCAAGCCGAGGGATCTATTAGCAGTTACTTAAGATTTTCTATATCAATATTATAAGTATTACTATGTGCTTTTTATATATTTATAAAATTATACTATTTGGACGACCAAGCTTAGTTTGACGTTTTCCGGTTTATATATATATATATATATATATATATATATATATATATATATGTGTGACCTATGTGTGTTACTCCATGTCATAGGCTATTTTGTATTAAACATCCAAATACGTCCAATTCGCAAACAGTGTTTTTTAAAAAAGAGCTTCAATATTCTTTTGCTTAACCTCACATCACTTAAAAACAGCTAAGTCCGGATTTTAATACTACATCAGTATTTTTTTTTATATCTTTCATTTATATGTTCATGCACCGTTAGAAAACGCAGAGACATATATAAATCAGTTTAATTAATAATTCAATGACTTAGAACAGATTTTTTTTCTTTTGAAAAAGAGATTAAATAGGGGTCCTTGTCGATATTATAGGATTATTTGGGTTGCTTTCTAGCGTCCGGCAATCCAGGCCAAAAGACGCCAAAAGATGCGGTTACCATACGGGTCGCTTCTGGTACTTCTCTAACCATTACTTTGCATATTATTTCATGACTTTATTTTCTTGAGCACTTCATAAGGAACAATACAGGCTATTATTTTTTACTTTCCTAACTACTTTCCATCCTTAACACTATTATTATCCAAATAAATAAATAATATTTTTATATCAAACATATCATATTTGTATATCAAACATATTTAAATTAATAATAAATCTGTGGTTTCGCTTGCGAGGACGGTGTATGGATAAAAATAGTCTAAGTCGACCTAGATTTTAAGCTATCTTCATTTAAAATTTTATTAAAATTGTTTGAGCTGGTCTAGTAACATATCTAGTAACATACACATATTTACATTAACACCTCGCGGTTAATTTCTAAGTGAATAATGAAGAATTTCAACATAGTTCATTATTAATAAATTAAACTAAAAAGTTTACTGCATCATCAAAAAAAGCTTCTTTCTAAGCACATTATCATAATTTACTCCATTCTGATTGTAACAGACAGAAACCTCAGAAATTATTATTATACATTTGGTATGAAATCAATACAATCATATACACACAGTGGTATCGAATAATAATTACATACTTTATGAACTACAACCAACCGTTATCAGATGCGTTGATCGTTTTATAATGACAAAGCGTGACTTCGTTCTGTTTATTGTCATTAGGTGGATACTAAATAATAGTGAAATAATTATATACCCCATTCTAGTGACTTACCCCTGCTTTGCTCAGGTGCATCCCAAGGTTCGTGCGTGGAACGTGCGTTCACCTTATCGTGGTGACGGGGCTCAGTAGTGCCCGGCAATCCAGCCGGGCGCGAAGCCAAAAAACGCACAGGGAGATGGCCCACTTCGGTGGGCGGTGGAAGGTGGCCCTCTTTGGTGGGCGGTGGAATGTGGCCCTCTTCGGTGGGCGGTGTACCATGGGGGTGCTCCTGGTACTTCTCTGATAGCAGAGTGGACCTTGGAGCAACCCCATGGTTGTTGTGGTCTGCTTTGGCAGACCTGCCGTCGGGGCGTCGTAGTTGAATACGTAAGCGATCCTGCGACGCCCCATTAAGACGGGGGAAGGTTTTGTTGGGTTTTAGTGGGTAGTACTTTCTGGCTTCGCCGGTGAGTCCCACACCTCGTGCGTAAATGCATTTCCCAACGTTAAAAAAAGGTGCATTCCAAGATCCTCCCTGGTCGTGGTGGGGAGCTCATTAACGTCCGGCAATCCAGCCGGGAGCGGAATCTACGCGACACGTTTGGTTCAGTTTGTAGTGACCCAAATTGCTGTGCCAGCGGTCGCGGGTTCGAGAGTCCCGTTGGGGGCATTCATTTGTGTCATGAGCACGAATATTTGTACTCCAGTCATAGGTGTTAAAATTTATAATATGTATGTATTCAAAGTTATATATGTGTAGTGTATCAACTATCTGTTATTCCTAATACAGGCCTCGTAGCTTACCATGGAACTAGATAGTGCTGTGTGTTAATGTCCAAACATATTTATTAATAACATACTTATATATTTATTTAAACCGAGAGACACACTGTGAAGTCACCCACCTTGATGAGCGGTGTACCATACGGGTTACTCCTGGTGCTTCTCTGATAGCAGAGTGGACCGTCATTTTACTTATCTGCTCAGTTTAAGTAACTCGTCAGTCTTGCCAGTATTGTAGATTTTCTTATGGCAAACGATTAGCGCCATACTTTACGAAATTTAGAATTTATTAGTAATACACACAATTAAATTTTAAATATTTTATTTTTATACAGAACACTTTACCTACAACGCACACGCCGACATGACAGAAAGTGTTAGAGAGAGAGAGCATATAACATTAATTACATTGTACAAGCCCTTCCGTTCCACGTGTGTGTTCCATATATAATCTAGAATTATACTAATTTTCATCTAAAACTACCTAACCATATCGTAGTAATTACACAGAGTAACAATCATACATACATACAAACAAACTTTGCATTACGGAAGCATCGTACGGAAAGCATCGAATAAAAGCTAGCTAAACATTAAATACTTTATAATTGCGGAGCTTTTTATCTATCCAGTACTGTCATTAAGTGAAGGATTGAAACGATTAAAAATGGGAAAATTGAATGCAATTATGCAGTAAATACCTTTAATTTTTTTTTCTTATAAGAAATATTCAGCTCTGTCTTCGACTACGTCTATGTGAGTTATTACACAGCTTACGAGAATGTCTTTACTAATATTATAAAAAGAAAATATTTTTTTGTTTGTTTGTTTGTACCGAATAGGCTCCGAAACTGTTGAAACGATTTAGATGAAATTTGGTAAGAAGATAGTTTGAGATCCTGGAAAAAACATAGAATAGTTTTTATCCCGGAAATCAACCCTTGAACGGGTGAAAATGGGGATGAAAGTTTGTATGAGGAAGCAACCTAGGTACGAATCCGAGCGAAGCGATGGTGAGTCGCTAGTATATTATATTATTGCTAAAGTACAGTAAATCAGCACTTATATGGAAATAATGTTTTTAACAAATACAGTTATGAAACTATTTGATGAACAATAAAACCGGTGCACATAACAAATAAATGAAACACTCTTGTTTAATTTAAAAAGTCATTATAGCTTAAAAAAGCTAAAAAAATGGTATTATAACTCGAATTCACACATTCCAGATACGATAAGTATATGTTACTTTAATATCGACTTCGAAGATTTATTTAGAAAAATGATAACGGGAGCTAAAAAACGTAAATCAATAAGCGTTTTCATCCAAAATGTGTGGAAAAATCTCATAATCTGGAAAACTGTTTTGTGCGCCATTTGTCCAATAAGGTGCAGTGAGATTTAAAGCTGTGAGATTGCAAAGGAAATATCTAAATCTAAGCGATACCTATCAGTAAAATACTGTAAAAACTCTCCAAAGAAAGGAAAGTTATTTATTGAACACAAAATTAATAAATTATCAAGCAAAACTAACAAAAATCGGCTGTTGTACTAACGATAACAATAATTAATCAAATCGGCTAGATCATGTTGTAATAAAAATTTAATATAACTTACTTAAATATATACAAGTATGCACAGAACTTCACTCCTTTACTTCTTACAGGATAGGCAGAAAGAACAGAATGCTAGAACATAGAGAGAAGCTTCTTCTCTTTCTTCTCCATCGTTTCTTCATACATACTCTATGTGGGAGCCTCACTTTTTGAATCTGAGGTTATAGCTGAAGCTGAGCTTTAAGTATCAGAAGCACTTAACCATCGACAGTACAATGAGGTCTCCCCCTAATACGCCTTCGACTTAAGATTTCATCATTTATTATTTTTACAGTCCCAAATTATTTAGGCATATTGTTTCTTCATTCTGAATATCAGATAATATTATATATACCAAATAATATGCCTTCAACAACAACATTTAAAAATAAATTAAATTACACAATATTTCTTCTCTTATTTTGTAATATCGGATCTTCGGTCTGTAGTTTTCATTCATAATAATTTAACATAACTTGTATGGAGCTTATGTAAAATTTCCATCCCTAGTAAGAAAGACTGTAGATAGATAAGTTATCGAGAACCACTGTAAAACATCTACGTCATGATTAATCTCATTGAACGCATTAACTTCAAAGATCCAAAACGGCCCTCTTGACTCACGTTAGTGGTATTTTACCTTTCCATAACACCGTCATCAATCATTTTGGAGAATTAAAAACTTTTTCGCATGAGCCTAAGAAATTTCAATAAGGTGTGGTGCATATTGAGTAAGCTATGCGAGATTTTTTGTATATCAAACATATTTAAATTAATGTGATACATATATACGCGTATTTTTAAGTATAGAGTACCTATGGTTTGATAAAAATAATTAAAACGAAATGTGCGAATCCTTCTATATAAAATGTTAACTAAGAAAATTTATATATCAAGCATTAAACTAAGTGAAAAAAGTGATACAAATCATAAAGAAATATATAATTCTAAACTATCATACGAATAGACATAAACAGCATGGACGATATCAGATATGTATCACAATAATCGTACTTGAAATTAGAAAACGATTTCCACTAGGTGATGTTATAAAGAATGCTTGAATTCCTCCATTCATATCATTACTTAAGACTAAAATAAAACGTTTCATGGCAATGGTAGCCCAGTGGTGATGCGCTCGCTTGGGTAACCGGTGAAGTAGGTTCAAATCCCGGGTCTCGCACCTCAGATATTTTTATGTGCGAATCATTTCTAACATGATTACCACTTGTTTTACGGTGAAGTAAGACATTGTGAGGAAACCTGCATGTCTGAGATAACCTAACACGTTTTCGAAAGATGTGAAGTCCGCCAACCCGCACTTGGCCAGCGTGGTGGACTATGGCCTGATCCCCCTCGTCAATACGAGGCCTTCCTTCGATCCCTTCAATATGGGAGGTCCGTGCCCCGCCAGAAACTAAGACGTTTCTCTGTTGAAAGTATTATTCAAGGAGCTTTCAGTACAATATATACAGTACCTCTGGGATATTAAACACTGAGATCAATCAAACCAGTAAACTTTATTCAATTTGGGCTTTTATTAGAATTTTGTTGTACAAAAAAATTCTTCATTAAATTACAGTCCATATCATTACTTATGAGTTTGTTACTATTAAATTAGTTTTAAACTAAAACTATTTTTGTCATGGATTTATTTTGATTTTTGGTTCCCGGCGTTTAGTTTGACGAATGGTTTTATTTAAAACTAGCGGAACCAGCGGCTTCGCTCGCGCTAAAACTACAAAAACATCTCTAAAAAGGTAGTTTTATACTTTGTATTCACTTTTATCCCCTATTTTACCCCCTTTTTGGGATGAATTTTGAAAAACGCTAAAACATGTATTTATTTAATTTTATTGAAGAGCTAAGTTTCAAGTTATTCTGATCATACATATTTTTTCGGATTGTATTATAACGTGTTTTCCTATGGAAATTAGATAATCTTCCGCGGTAAAAAATAGCTATGTCACTCTCCAGTCCTTCACCTATTTCTATACAAAAAATCACGCCAATCCGTCATTCTGCTCCGACGTGAAATTAGAACAAACAAACAAACACACATTCACATTTATAATATTAGTATGGATATGGATGTCAAATATTAGCGTTAATCTAAGAAAGTATTATATTAAATGACTTATTAAACTAGTAAAAAATAAACTTCTGAAAAAAATCGAAATATAAACCACCTAAAACGCTCATATTCATAATATGATAGACATAAAATCTAACCGTAAATGGAAAAGAAAATTGACAAAAATGTCTGTAATCCTGCTTGGCTTTCCGACAAACTCATTTTTCTCACCTCTGAATAAAAACGATGTCACACACCAAAGGAACACGTTTGGGAAAATAATTTAAAACTTTGATGTTAAATATGTTATTTTTGTTGTATTTTTTTCCATTTGGGTACACCATGTTATATTTTAACAAGAGAACGTTGAACGATTTATAATTATATTTGAATACGGGACCTTTACAACCTTACTTATTATAGAAGACTAGCATTGCCCGCGGCTCTGCCCGCTTTCAGATGACCAAAAACCATATTCTTAGGTTTTACATATTAGTATACTCTTACAATGCAGTTTTTGTATTTTTTCTCAGAAATGAGATATTTTCCCGCGATGAAAAGTATCCTATATGTTGACCCGAATAACCAGCTATAATCATACCAAATTTCATCCAAATCTGTCCAGTGGTTTTCTCGCGATGCGGTAACAAACAGACAGACAGACAAAATTCTAAATACTATAGATTCGTACTCTGTATCGATAATAATGTCTATTTCAATTAGATTTTCCAAAACATATTTAATGTACAGATTCGACTTAGTTACAATTTTATTATATGTATAGATTTCGTAGTGTAGTTTACTCATAATTATAAATAAATTAAAGCTAATAACACGAAAATGATACATACATACATACATAATGATACATTTATAATGAGTACTAGTGACTCACCGTCACTTCTCTAGGGTTTGTTCTTTGGTACGTTTTAACGGTTAGTATATATTTCTCAGAGATAAGATATTTTCCCATGGTTGAAGTTCCTATATGTTGACCCGGATAACGAGCTATCATCGTACCAAATTTCATGCGTTCTCAGACAGACAGAGAGACAAAAATTCTAAAAACTATAGATTCGACCTCTGTATCTATTATAATGAGTATTTCAATAAGATTGTCTAAAAAAAATATTAATGTTCTGATTCAGCTTAGTTAGAATTTTATTTAAGTACACCATTTTAGTTAATTTTTTATCATTTAAATATATTGAACTTACAATAAAAAGCTCAAAACGCCATAACATGAAACGGACAGTAAACGTTCAAATATAAAACACATTTTGTTTAGAATTTTGGTATTAAAATTATGAAAACGTGTAAATAAACCTGGTTTTCGAAAGAGAAAAATCCACTTTCCTCACCTACAGGAGTGTGATCATTTCACACGCAGAGTCTTTGACAAAAAAGCATTTTAAATTCGCGTCCGAGTTCATGAATACACTGAATCCACTCTATCTATGCTTTAATCTGTTGTTGCTTAATGAAGGTAGAGTTTTAATTTGTTAAATGTAGAGCGCTTTAATTATAATAATATAATTTAGAGAGCTTGTGTTTATTTTTTTTACAAATTCATGCTTAAACTAACGTACAAGCTGCTTTTTACTTCTATTTGGGATTTCAAGAATTCGAGATTTCGGAAGAAAATTAAGCCACATTTACTCTAGGTATGTTTTGAAATAGATAATATGGTATAATAAGTCTACCACAAAAGTCACAGGTTCAAATCCTGCCTAGAGTAAATAACTTATTAGATATAAAAAAATATCGCGACTATTTATTTTATAGACAAATCGATTATAACCAGCGCTGAGTGAAGTGATGGTACGTCGCCAGTCAATACATAATAGACATATTATGAACAAAATAAATTTTACCAACACGCATAGGAATTGAACCCACAATCTACGATAAATTAATTGACAGTGCTAAATATATATTACGTATAATACTATTTTTGAGTCACATGGTAATTTATACATATATCTATTTTTTTCCGTTGCTGAGTGACAGAAGGACTTACCAACACACTGTAAAATAAACAAAGCAATTATAATATTAGTGAAGATAAGGAAAAAAAACATCATAAAATTCAACAAAAGCTCTAAAAGTTTCCACCGCAAAGTAGAAGCCCATGTAATTATACGCATATAATCATAAAACGGAAGTCAGAACTAGCCTTTAAACCGCAGTACCCCTGGAGTGAGGCATTTCATATGGGGGCATAAATAATTATGGTGTGACAAAGGAAATGTCAAAAACATGACCTGTTCTAAACGACACGAATGCTAGACTGACGTGTACATGGTATATATGGCCAAAATGGTTGTTTACGTAATACTAGTGTCTCTCGTAACTTCGTTCAAATATATTACACCTGATTTATAAGGAAACAAAGTAAACAGATAAAAATTATATGTTTTTATATACGATTATACTGCTCAAAGTTAATGTTAAATTAAGAAAGTGATGTTAAGAAGAACATCCTTGCCATCAATTCTAATGCAGTTGGTGCTGATTGTATTAGTCGTAATATGATCATTCCCATCGTCGATATTCTATCCCCTGTCATAACCTGCATTCTTAATTATTCTATTGATTGCAATGAATTTCCTACGTCGTGGAAGGACGCTCAACTTATACCCTTACCTAAAAAAAACAATCCTACAAGTTTTAGTGACTATCGTCCCATATCTATCCTTCCGTTTTTATCCAAAGTCCTTGAGCGTCTTGTACAGCGTCAACTCTCCCGATTCCTCTCTACTCATAATCTTCATAATCCCTTGCAATCCGGCTTTCGTCCTGGTCACAGTACGACCACTGCGCTCGCTAAAATAACTGACGATATTCGTTTAGGCATGGAAAAGCAGCAGGTCACAGTACTAACCCTGTTGGACTTCAGCAATGCATTTGGTACCGTTGATTTTGAGATTATGCTTGCTTCTTTAGGTTCCCTTAACATATCTCCTAATGTAATTGACTGGTTTCGTAGTTACCTGTATGGACGTCGGCAACGTATACGAATTCATGATTCGTACTCTGACTGGCTTCCAGTCAAGGCTGGCGTTCCGCAGGGTGGCGTGTTGTCTCCGCTCTTATTTTCAATGTTTATTAATACTATTTGTCAGCATATCTCTTCTCTCTACCACCTATATGCAGATGATTTGCAAATATATACACAATCAAAAATTTCAGATCTACCTACCGCTATTAATAACATCAATATAAACCTTAAAAAAATAACTATGTGGTGTGAGTCCTTTGGATTGCAATTAAATCCCTTAAAAACTCAAACAATAATTATAGGCAGTCCCAAGCTCATAGCCAGGATTAATTTTGACACTCTACCACATGTCATTTTAAACGGTGTTATTATACCTTACAGTAAAACTGTAAAGAATTTAGGTATAACCATTGATCAACATATGTCTTGGAGTGCACAGGTAAGTGAGGTAAGTAGAAAGATGTTTGCGTCAATATCATCTCTTCAGAGACTGCGTAACTTTCTTCCAATTTCCACCAAAATTTCGTTAGCACAATCGCTCCTCTTACCAATTCTTGATTATGCTGATGTCAGTTACCTTGATATTAAAGAGGAGCAATTAAATAAACTTGAGCGGCTTCAAAATCTCTGTATCTGGTTTATATTTGGCTTACGTAAATATGACCATGTTTCTCTTTTTCGCAAGAAGCTCAAGTGGCTCCCTATCCGCCTTCGCAGGAATACTCACATTCTTCATCTTCTGTACTGTATTCTGTTCGATCCCTGTACCCCACCCTACCTAAAGGAGCGTTTCCAATTTCTTGGTAATTCACATTCTCGCTGTCTTCGCTCTGATATTAACCCTATCCTTAAAATCCCTTCTAACTCCTCTTCCTTCTATAGCAATTCATTCACTGTAACAGCCCCACGTCTTTGGAACTCTCTTCCCCTTAATATCAGACGTGCGAAGTCACTAACAATATTTAAAAAACTGCTAAAAGAATACTTTCTTAGTTTTTGACTTTACATACACTTTACATACGAATATTATTATTGCTATTTTTTAACTTATCTTTCTTTGTAAGCTGTCTTGTCTTGCCTTTTGTTTTGTTTTTTTTTATTTTTATTTTATTATATATATATGTATATGTATCTATTAGTATAAACATATATACTTATGCATTTTACTAGTCAACTTTTTTTTTATATATTGTAATATACATATTTTCTCTATTATTTACACCCCTTCCCTCTTGCAGTTTGCTATCTCCTACACCTAAAGGTTGCCTGGAAGAGATCGCTGTTTTAGCGATAAGGCCGCCTCTTGTACATTTCTACTCTCTGTTTATTTATTTTTCTTTTATTCTTGGTGTACAATAAAGAGTTTATTATTATTATTATTATTATACTGCTCATTTTTGAAAGTAATCACTTAATTTATTCCTGTAATTTTCAAACTCTTAATAAGGACTAGTTATAATACTCATTATAAAACACAAATTTTTGAAAACTTCAATAATATTGCCAGGCCCACGGACATTGAGGCCTGAACATAAAAACGAAAACAGAATTCTGCATGTTATGTTATGACCAACACACATCATTCAAATTAAATAGACTTATATCTCGGTGACTCTACTTAACAGAACTGTATTCAGGGACTGAGATAACTTCCCACAATTTAATTAATTAATTCCTAAAACAACTCAAAGCTGCTATAAAAATATATTTAAATTAGCGACTCACATTCGCTTCGCTCGGGTTCGTTCCTAGGTTGATTCCCCATACAAACTTTCATCCCTATCTTCACCACCTTAAGGGATGATTTCCGGGATAAAAACTATCATATGTCCTTCCCAGGGCCTCAAACTGTTTTCTTACCTAAATTTCATCACAATCGGTTCAGTAGTTTCGGAGCCTATTCGGTACAAACAAACAAACAAAAAATTAAATCTTTCCTCTTTATAATATTAGTATACATAACGCACACAATATAATATATTTTGATATAAAAATGAAAATACATAGAGACAACCTATAACATTGAGTCAAGTTTTAATTTTTTAAAGTGGAAATATTTATATTGACTATAGATCAACGCCACGCTACGAGACTCGTAGCTTCGTAACAGCTGTAGCGCTCTACGATCCATTACACTCTACATTGCTCTACGAAATAATTTATACGATGAAATGTCTACAAAGATACGATACGATTTACGTTTTAATTAAAATTGCATATTTGATTATGTAGCTTTTTACTTAAGCCTCTTCATTAAGAAAGATACAGGAGTATAATATTATCATGTTTTAACATACTTTACCATAATTAAGAGATTATATCTAAATGTGACTTTTTTGAAATTAATAATGTCTTTAATGTCCCACTGCTGGGCATGGGTCTCCCTTCAATGCGAGGGAGATAAGGCCATAGTCCATTACACTGGGCAAAAGCGGGTTGACAGGCTTTACATGTATATTGAAAACCCACTTTTGCTAGGGTCTCTCAGGCATACAAGTTTCCTCACGATATTTTACACATCACGAGAAAACCTCTGGACAGATTTTGATGATGTTTAGTATGATGATAGCTGGTTACCGGGTCAACATATAAAATAGTTTTTACTGCGGGAAACTATCTCATCTCTGAGAAATCTATACGGACCGTTATAACGTTCTTAGGCACGAACCCGAGCGGAGCGAGGGTGAATCGCTAGTCTTTAATAATATGTTATTAGATATAGAGTCAATGACCAGATAAGTGTCTGACTATAAAGAGACACAATACCGATGTGACTAAGCAACATAAATCATCTCTTGTCAGCAGTTGAGCAATTAATAATATATTATAATAATATTATTATGTTAATATATGAGAATTGTAATTAAACCAGCAATGTGACCTTTGACAGGTACAAAATATATAAAATCATAAATTAATAGAGATGTAATGTTAATCTAAACTACGATTTTATAAATATTTTGGTCAAATTATTATTACTACTACGTCCAACGCAATACTAAATTTTATTTTCAAATGTTAAAAAATGCTATATAACGTATATTTTGGGTTATTTTTTTTATAATAATTTTTATATTAATATATATTTTAATTTTTAATAATAAAAAATGCACACATCTGTCTTTAAAAGCTCTTTATACCAAATTTTAATAAAAAGCTTTCGATAAACTTATATTAAAAGCAAATTATCGTAGTTTACTACGCAGAAGATCACAGGTTCGTTTTGAAGTTACAATGAATTTATTTATTGACTAACGACTTATCCACGCTTCACTTATGTAAGTCCGTATGCGCCTAACAGCCTACGTGTTACTCCAGGACACAATCTATCTGTGTACTTAATTTCATCAAAATCCGTCCAGCCGTTTCTGCGTGAAGTAATAAGTAATAAATACATACACGCCCACACCAATACACGTTTACACACACATTTGATGTAAATATCATTTCCCTGATACATTATCATTTAGTTATTTTTTTATCTGTTTTTTAGTATACCCTTTTGCTCATTAACTTCATTACAATAATGTAATCTAATGTGGACCTTATTTACTAATTACTACGTGTTCAAATTGCATGTCTATTGTCTATTATTCTTGTAACGCTGTATATTTTTTTTGTGTAGACGCGATAAGCAGGTAATTTGTTAGAAGAAAGTTGTTTAATAACATATTCGATTAAATAATTTATTTAAAAAATAAATTATTGTTGATTTTTTTAAAAATCGCTAGACCCATTTTGATAAATTTACCTGGGAAGTATACCTTTTGAAACAAAAAAAATGTTTTCCAAATCGGTTCAGGCGTCTTCGAGTAATCGATGAACATACATAAAAAAAGAAACTTAAGAATTGGTAACCTTCACCTTTTTGGAAGTCGGTTAATAAATAAATACCGGTAAAACAGTACATACGAATGAGACCAATTTTCATATTAGAAAGTTGGTGGGCTCATAACTTACAATCTCTGTCTTTGAATTGGCGTTGAGAATCCTACTATTCCTTTGAATGCTATTTAATTATTAACTTTATTACATTGAGATAGAGTTAATTTTCGTTTGTAATGAATATCTTTGAAATCTGATGTCCAATCGCTCTGCCCGAGGGAATCGCGATATTGCTTTGCATGTTTTTTACCCGCGGCCTTTGTGCTGTACGGTGGCTAAAAACCCAATACAGTGTACACAAATTTTAATCCTATTTCTATGTAGACAAGGATGAAAAATGCTTGTACAATAACCATACTGCGGCTTGTACTGTTATATGACAAAATCTATTTGCTTTGGGCTAGTTGGATGGGTTCTGGATAGGAGCGTGGATACACGTGTATTCAACGAAACGGTTTGATTTTGGAAAAAAAGTATTGTAAAACACGCTTTTTACTAAAAAAGTAGTGATTTTTATTAATGTTTAATGGCAATTGTTTAAAAAATTTCAGAAACTAATATTTAATATGACTAACTTAATTTTGTTAACAATTCTGATTTAACTTTAATAAATTTGATTAAAGCTTATAGTAACTAAAACACAAGCTTCTCCACCTATGTATGTAACACGACATTGTCGATATATAAATCTCTTTCAAATTTAGTTCTTCGGGATTGATTATAAATCTATACTAATATAATAAAGAGGTACGATTTTTTCATTTGTTTGTTTGTACCTAATAAGCTCTGAAACTACTGAACCGATTTAAATAAAATTTGGTAAAAGGATAGTTTGAGACTCTGGGAAGGTCATAGGATAGATTTTTATTGCGGAAATTATCCCTTAGGAGGATGAAAATGGGGATGAAAGTTTGATGGGGAAGTTACCTAGGGAGGAACCCAAGCGAAGCTTGGAGTCCTTCCCTAGTCGTTAGTTTCTATATAAAGTTAGCATATTGTATTTCCTTAGGGAGTCAACTATCCACATATCAAATTGCAATAAAATAATTTCAGTCAGGAAACCAATAAAAGCCAAATATAGACTATGTTATTTTCGCCTTTTAATATTACTATATATTCGAAGGAAAATAGTAGGTATAGGTACATGGTTTAATTAAACAAAATTAAGTATGTAATATAAATAGTTAAATAAATTAGTATTATAAATAGCTAAGTATAGGCACCTAGTACCTGGGCGCCGTTTTTTCGGAAAAGATATAAAAATTGCGCGTCTTTTTCAGAAAAGACACCTATATAGATAAACTTAAAAAGCAAAATCTTATCTAAATACAAATTTTGATCCAAATCCGTATTTAGATAAGGTTCGTTTCCGAGATACACGAAATTAATTTGTATATGTATATACATATTATATATACAAGAATTCATACCGCCTCGGTGGTGTAGTGGCTAACATGTACGGCTGCACACTCGGAGGTCCTGGGTTCGAGTCCCGGGTCGGACCAAGTTTAGTTATTGAGTCTTTCTGTATAGTAAGTGTCAGTAACAGCCCGGAGTTGGGAAGTTGGCGGTGTTTCACCCCCGTGCCTCGGAGCACGTAAAGCTGTCGGTCCTGCGCCTTAACTCTCACTGGTCGTGTCGAGCAGTCGTCCCACCGGAGTATGAGAGTGACAGGAATAGAGAGTGCACCTGTGTCTGCGCGTACACTTGTGCACTATAATAATATCTCCTGCGCAGTTGGCTAGTCTCAATGAGATTGGCCGCCGTGGCCGGAATCGGCTAGGAGAACATCATCATCATCATCATCATCATCATCATCATACAAGAATTGCTCATTCAATATTATAAGATTTGCATCATGATATGGTCGATTTTCTTACAGAGATGACGAAAACGCTGCAATCATTCAAATACGGTCAATATTTTACTAATAAAATATTTTTCAAAAAAAAAACATTTCTGAAATTATAACTTGAATATTTTTTACGATAATTTCTTGCCTCAAAAGAAAATAGGTAGAGGAGGAGAAAAACAAATTTTAAGAGTCGGCAGAGTATTACAAGGGCAAAGTTATCCCATCAAAGAGTTATGATATCTACAGGGCAAAAGGGTTTTTTTATTTAACTTTAAGGGTTTCGGCAACACAATAAACAATGTTATTGAACCGTCTCTATATAAATTGCCTTCGTGTAGTACTAGGCGTCTCTCGTAACTTTCCTTCCAATTTATTAAATTATCATTTCTTTATTGAATCAACAGTACATTTTAATGATATTATATATAAAGTTATGATTAATAATTGGGAAAGAATTATTATTTGATTTTTATTTAAAAATAAAACTTAATTATCTGTTTATAATATGAGAATATCTAACTCTTAATGACTTCATAATATACTTATTTGGAAGATTCGCCAAACTCTGAAATAGCTAAAATGGTTTTAATGGAACCTGGGTGTGTCATAAGTTTTTCAATTCAATTCTCTTGTTAATGGTTTTAAAGCGTGCACGTCGCGCACAGAACACACTTCGCCAATGATACGTAGAAGTCATAAGTTTTTACTAGTACCATCGTAGAATAGTTCAAAAGAGTCATGTAAGAGTATGAAACCAGTAGGTAAGAATATATTATTAAAATTGTACCTATTGTAACATGAGGTAATAGGATTTGTAACGAACATATATAATTATAGATATTACAATAGATTATAGATGATATAAGTATTGATTATGCACAGTCTCTCACTTAGTATAAACGCTCCATATTAAAGCCTTATTATTTTATCCTCGCGTCCGCCACAAAATCATATTTATAATTTAAAAACAAATATATTAAGTTAAATTTTAATCAGAAAATATACTAAAAATAGATATTGAAATCTATTTTAATATCCTAACAACCATATTGCCAGACTAGACGTACAAAATCCTAAAAATAACCGTATACTGTATGCCTCCCACATCATCAATAATATATCTATTTCCAGCACAAATTTAATAATATTTTCATTACGCATCCATATCTGGTTCTAAAAACTGATTGGTATAGGCTATACAGTGTATACTTTACTAATATATAAAGCAGAAGGACTTGTTTTTTGAAAGCGCCGATCTTTATAACTATCGGTTCTATTTGAATTCATTTACGTTTTGCTATTAATTGAAGCTTTCTATATCCTATCTAACATCACTTCGCGACCCTTATAGAAATGAACCACACGAGTAAAACCGCGGGCTAAAGCCAGTACTATGTTATTTCCTCATATTTTTAAGCCTGGTTTTAATAACACGTAAGCTGCCTTCGTTATCATTCACTAACCGCTTCACTAATTGCTTTCCGCGACCGACATCCAATCCGAATCTATTCATTCGATATTGGAATTTATTCACAAATCAAATTATATTTTGAAGTAGAATTCGACTGGATGCTGATGCAATGTTGGCTTGATGCGCACTTGTGCATTTTTTTTAACTATACTTTCTATATTATGAATGCAAAGCAAAAATATTTTATCGTTTGTCCGTCTTTCTTCTTCGTCTTCTTCATCGACGTGATGTTTTGATACCATCTTTGGGAACGATATGTTTGGCTCAGTTTGTAGTTACCTTACTTGCTGTGCCAGCGGTCGTGGGTTCGAGTCCCGCTGGGGGGATTCATTTATGTGATGAGCACGAATGTTTGTACTTCAGTCTTAAGTGTTTATATTTATATTATGTTTGTATTTAAGGTTATATATGTGTAGTCTATAAACTATCTATTATCCATATCACAAGCCTCGTAGCTTGCCATGGAACTAGATTTGAAGATGGATGGAACTAGATTCTCTATATATTTTCCATAATAAATCCCACTATTCCCATGCATTGGCCGATCATCATCTTTGGGCAATCCCCTGGTAACTCAAAGTTTGATCCCCGCAGATGCATCAAATTAAACAAATTTAAATCTTAAGGCCTCTGTGATGCACCTAGACTTACTTTCACATCTATACAGATAAATAAAATTGAAGTGTCTGTTTGTAATGTCAAAATAACAGCTTTTTACTAAATGTATATGGATGTATACACGGTACATATACCATACATAGACGGTGCATATAAAACAACATTTTTGACAATTTTTGTCTATCTGTCTGTTTGTTCCGGCTAATCTCTGAAATGGCTGGACCGAATTGACGGGACTTTCAACCAGAAGATAGCTGATGTAATAAGGAGTGACTTAGGCTACTTTTATTTTAGAAAAAAAATAGGGTCCCACGAAAAAAAATTAAAACCAATGACAAATTTCATAATATCCGATTCAAATAGGGAAGTTGTATACATACCCGAACCCGAGCAAAGCGAGGGTGAGTCGCTAGTTTATAATATTACTATGGAAAACAATAAGTTACATATTTCATCTACTTTTAACTATATCCTTTAATTTACTTACCTGGACGGTTGGGAATATATGTATGAAGTTTATTCATTCACCATGTACCGAACCCCTCGGGGGTGAATCCCCCTAAATAATTACCCCGCGGTTGCGCAATAAATATTACTTAAAGATTCCCACTTCAGAAGTTTAATGTCTTTGTTACGATTGCATTTTCTTGATTAATGATGATGCTCAACATAATATGAAATCTTAAACAGCGTTTTGTTTTTATTTACTTCTTTGTGTGGGTTGACTGGAAGACACTCTTTCAAAGATTCTATATTAATTTTTAAATGCTGTCTGTCTGCCTGTCCTGGATCTGAATGTGAAAATGGAGCTAGAAAGTAATAAAAAGTTGTTTTTAATAACCTTTTTTACTTTTATTTTTATTTTCAGTTTGGTTATTCTTGGAAAAAGTGCTAGCACAGCAACTACCAACAATTTTTTTTGTACTTTTTAAATTTATTTTGTAATTTCGTGGGTACAGGTTTAAGACGTCTAAATCCTTAGTCTCTCCCGTGATCATGATTGCTGTAAAGCATTCGAAACGTCGAGAAACAAAAATAAAAATAAATCCGCGAAAACAACCGAAAGGATAGTTTTATTTAAAAAAAAATTATCCGTCTTGTCGAACAAAACCCAAGAACATTATCAAATAACTATAATAGTAAGTTTCAAAATGAAAAATTGACGTAAATCAACTTTCTTCGACTTATTTACTTAATTAAAAAGTGAACATAAACAAAATCAACATCGCGGTGAAAGTGCTTAGATACATTTTCCTGGTGAGGCCCAAATGCTAATAGCATTATTTTTCCCCACCAATAAAGGGCCGACGTATAATTTTAAAATAATTATAGGCCTTGGTCTCTCATTATTTGCGGATTACCTTTTGCGTCTTATCGTATATATTATGTACGTATATATTCTATTCTATTAGATATGTATCATGTTTATGTATAGAAGCAGTTTGGTGATTAAATATACTTTAGCAGCGATATTTGGAAATAATTATTTTATAATTTTCTTTCTATATATAATGTATATAGGACCAAGTTTGAAATATTGAAAAAAAAACCATGAAAATCCATTATTTTTGGCGAATTATCATTAAAAACGCACAAAAATACGCATTCTTTTCTGATTTCTATACTTTAAATTTGACTTTTTCTTGTTTTTTTGTCCATACAACACAATCATGTTTATTTCGCTTGTTTGTTGTTTGTTTTGTTGTGTTTGTTTTTTTCCTGATCGTGGCTCTTGAACTGTGCAGGCACTGTGATGGCAATGGTATTATAACGACTAAATTATTATAGATTTTCAAGCATACTGCCTTCCCCTCTCTCTCTCTCTCTCTCTCTCTCTCTCTCTCTCTCTCTCTCTCACACACACACACACACACACACGCACGCACACACACACTCTCACACTCTCTCCCTCTCTCTCTCTCTCTCTCTCTACCTTATTCTTTTCATCCGAAACTTTTAATTAAATCATTAAAGTAAAGAATAAGGTAAGAAACAAACATCAACATAATCAAAATATATTGATTTTTTAAGAATGCGTAATCGTTGGCATGCCTTGTTAATGAAAGTATAAATTCTAAACGACTAAATCGAATAAGTTCGTCGTATTTATGGGTCAAATTACTTAATTTCACTAATATTATAAAGCTTAGCCGTTTGTTTTTTGTATTATCTAACGCATTTATCTCTGAACTGATTTGATTAAAAAAAAAACACTTTGCATTTAAAGACATATATTTATTAAGGAAAACCATTTATATAAATATTTTAATTAATACCTAACTGCTAACATCATTCTACAACTTTAAAGAGCAACGAAATCAAACACAAATAAAATAAGCAAGTGGTAAAAACCTAGCAATTTTAAATACGATTGCTTGTTGTAAAAGAGAATATATGGACTCAAACTTGGGTCAATCGGTACCGGAAAGGGCAGAACAAGGTCTGCCACTTGTATATAACTACAAGTTATATAACAATGTATATATAATATGTACGATGTCTTTAAAAACAAAATATCATGAGCCCATTCAAATTAACTTACTGACATGGCCAACCCTCATTTGCGGCTCTATACAAAAACATCGCCCGAGGGCCAGGATTATAATATTTGCATAATCTTGCGTCCTAACTTTAAAGCTACGTGCACACTAAAGAGTAATAAAAGTACGTGTAAAATATAAAATATTATATTTCATTAATATGCTATCAAACTAAATGCCCCTTTTTTTAGTTAAATACTAGCATTGCCCGCGGCTCTGCCCACGTTCAGATAACCAAAAACCAAATTATTAGGTTTTACATATCAGTATACCCTTACATTGCAGTTTTTGTCTTTTTCTCAGAAATGAGATATTTTCCCAGAATAAAAAGTATACTATATGTTGACCCGGATAACCAGCTATAATCGTACCAAATTTGATCAAAATCTATCTAGTGGTTTTCTCGTGATGCGGTAACAGACAGAGAGACAAAAATTCTAAAAACTATAGATTTGGCCTCTGTATCGATAATAAAGACTATTTCAACAAGATTTTCCAAAAAATATTTAATGTACAGATTCGACTCAGTTAGAATTTTATTATAGCTATAGATATTCTTGTATTAAAAAAAATGTTATAACCATATTAAAACCGTACTTGCCTTTGAATTTATTTAAAAACTTCAAATAATCTGGCATACGTTAGAAGATCACTTATTTTTTAATTCGGAATACTTTCAGTCACAATCCCGCTAGACCGTTTTTGTTAAGTAACAGAATCGAATCCACACCTTCTGTTAAAACTCATAACACAAAAAGTTCTCCAAACCAACGCGATCCTTTAAAGCGATGAAAAACAGACGAAAATTTAGATCTTTTAAAGCTTACTCGTCCAAAAATTTCTCAAAGTCAGACTAAAAGAGCTGCGAAATTCTGAAAAAGAAAATATGTATGAATATTTTGTACCTTTCTCTACATAGACCCACAATACGCTATAGTACATTTACCCTAATCAAGCGCTTGTGTATATTTCCTTATTTGCATTGCGGAATCATGCACAAATAGAGCTTTTCGACAGTTGGTAGTGTTTGTAATTGAGGTTTTACTCTCCCTATATACTCATACTAATCTATACATATAATAAAATTCTTAGTCTAATGTGTACATTAAATATTTTTTGGAAAATTTTATTGAAATAGTCAGTTAGGCCGAAACTACAGTTTTTAGAATTTTTACCTGTCTGTCTGTCTGGGAACGCATCACGAGAAAACCACTGGACAGATTTTGATGAAATTTGGTATGATGATACCTGATTATCCGGGTCAACTCGGGTATAGGAAACTTTTTATTACGTAAAAATATACCATCTCTGAGAAATCTCTACTAAGAGACTACACGTAGAGACGAACCCGAGTGGAGCGAGGGTGAGTCCGTATATTATAAATGTCAAAGTAACTTTGCCTACTTTTTTGTCGCCTACTTTGTCTGTTACTTTTTCACGTATAGAGACAATTTCAGACCCTGAAAAGGACATAATATGAAATGCAATGAAATAAACTTTATTCAATTAGACTTATTACAAGTACTTTTAAATCGTCAATTTAATGAAAGCATCAGTGTAGTCAGACCGTGAGGAAGCTACCACCGGCTCGGACAGCAGTTCTGCTGAGTCGAACCGGCGAGAAACTCAACAGGATAATTTACATATTCATATTTATTGTCACAATATTAATTTTATTACTTTTTGTTGTTATGGAAGATCCATATCATTATCGTACTACCTACCTATTCCATATTCTAACGTGAAAAATAGAATCCATTTATAGCTAAAAACTTTCATCTAATATGACTTTATTAAATATTCATATTCCACCGTGCTTCAGAGCACTTTATAGCGTCCAAAATTGACCTGATTTTCATCGCTATTGAATATAACTTTAACGATTAATTGCTATATAGAAGACTAGTTCTAGGCCTGGTTTTGAACCTACATTTTAAACTTACACAACTTACTCGTCAATATTTAGCATACGACCTGTGATAAAAGTTGAAGTGAAAACTTAGACATTCAATATAATTATCGTCTTCTTATTTATCTTTAGACCAACTCTTCCGAAGCTTTTTTGAGATCATCGGACCTCATATCGAGTCCTTTTAGTCTGAGTCATGACCAAAATCGATGCTAATATTATCAATGTGAAAGTGTGTTTGTTTGTTCTTCTTTCACTTCAAAAAGGAGTGACGGATTACCATGATTTTTTGTGTGGAGATAGTTAGAGGGCTGGAGAGTGACATAGGCTACTTTTTACCGCGGGAGATTATCTCAATCCCACGGTGAAACATTAGATACACTATATATTATATAACCTATAATATAGTCTATGTGAGTGCTCACCGTTTATGTTGATGCCCACTCCTTTCCATTAGTAGTATATGTATACGAGTACATATTATTAAACCTGTAGTAGTCTTAGGGACCTCGAGATGTGCTTATTAGGTAAGTTTGCCACTTAAATATGCCATCCATCTACTACACTATCATTTCTCACCTCTCCATCGTAATTCTAGGATCAGGAATGGAGGTGTTTTATTAAGTCGATATGTAAACAATAAACTCTATTTCGAAAATCAGATTTGAAGGCTTTCATCGTGTTCAAATAGGACTGGTGCTGGCTGGAGCGACGCCCTCATCGACTCTAGCTTTGCGCTAAAATTCAATGTACCTATTGCTCTTGATGATAACTTATAATTTTGGGTCACATAAAGTAACATTTATGGTTACATATGTATGTAAAATTATAAATAAAATAAAACTGTAGAGGACGAATGTCTGTAAATAGAAAAAAAAAGCTAAAAACCAAGTCAGGGGGATGTATGTGTTCATACCTCAGAATAACAAATAGGCTACTTTTTATCCCGGAAAAATATACATAATTATGTCCTCTGATAAAATTAAAAACGTTTCTTTGTTAACTTCTTCTATTCACAAAACAACAACATAAATACACAAATAAATGTGCAAACTAACCGTATCCCTGGTTTCTATTCAAAGATGGAGCATGTAGCGTTCTTTAAGTACAATAATGTCTCAACCATAATTTCAACCATACATTTTACATTTTTATGTAGGTATGTACCATGTATGTACTCACAATTTCATCAAAATTTATCTAGTGGTTTTTTTCGTGATGCCTTCCTAGACAGATAGACAGACAGACAAAAATCTAAAAACTATATATTCGGCCTCTGTATCAATAATAATGACTATTTCAATAAGATTTTCCAAAAAATATTTAATGTATATATTCGACTCAGAATTTTATTATATGTATAGATTGTGTTGGCATCTACATTTTAGTATATATACATATATACAAATAGACAAGCAGTTCGTTGATATATAATGAAAATTTAATGGAAATTGTTAGTCTTTGAGGTCGATCATTACTGTTATCTCGTCTGGTGCTAGTGTGCTTGATAGGATCTTGTATTTAACGTTATATAGCAAATGTCTAAATTCCATTGATTGCTTTGTTATATTGTAGCTTAACCGTATTTCAGTAATATTATAAATGCGAGTGTTTGTGAATGACTTGTTACTTATTCAGCTGTAATTGCTGAACGGTTTTGAGTGAAATTCAAAATGGATATAATGAATTCAAAAGTAAATAAACAGTGGTCTAATCTAACTGACTTTGATAGAGGTTGTGTGGGATGAACGTTTGTATTTATTGTTAGTGTTCGTCCACAACTCCACTTGTGTAATATGTTGATAAAAAATAACCTATGCCATTCTAATAAAAACTTTCTATTAGATAACAAATCTACACTAATATTATAAGCAGGAACGATTTGTATTTTTGTATGTTCGCAACGAATAAACTCAAAAACTATTTCCGTATCAGATCCTGGGAAGGACAGAGGATATTTTTTATTCCGGAAATAATCCCTTAAGGGGTGAAAGTGGTCACACAAGTGCACTCTCTATTCATTTTTACTCTTAATGTCCGATGGGACAATACTTCGACACGACCGGTGAAAGTTAAGGCGCAGGACCTACGGCTTTGACGTGCTCTCCGAAGCACGGTGTAACTGAGAATTTCTTATCAGAAAAACTCAGTAATTAAACCTCAGGATCTACAGCCGTACAGGCTAGCCACTATACCGTGAAATCATACAAACAAACAAAATGTACTTAATTATTACAAGGTAAATGTTCATATTAAATCCAGTATGGTAACAAAAAAGATTCGAAAACCTAAATAGATATTACAAGCAATGGTTGAAATGCGTAAACATTGTTATTGTTTATTTAGCGAGACATACTTGATGGAGCTTTAAAAGCAATTCGGAACTTTATTATAATAATATTTTAGTTGAGATATTACTAACTAAAAATATTTATTTTTTAAAATCCATACCTACGAATATTATAAATGTGAAAGTTTGTGAGGATGTATGGATGGATAGATGTTTGTTACTCTTTTACGCCAGAACGACTGAACGGATCTGAATGAAATTTGAAAACAGATAGATTATAGTCTGGAATAGCACGTAGATTACTTTTATCCTGGAAAAATGTACGGTTCCCGTGGGATAGATTTGTTTTTGCCTAGATCGGTGAGTTGCTAGTTTAAAATAAATATGAATTTAATATATGCTTTATATGTATAACGTATACAATATATTACTTTTAATTTAATAATCTATACATATAATAAAATTCTGAGTCGAATATTATATATTTATTGGAAAATCTTATTGAAATAATCATTATTATCGATACAGAGGCCAAATCTAGATTTTTTAGAATTTTTGTCTGTCTGTCTGTCTGGGAACGTGTCTCGAGAAAACCACTGGACAGATTTTGATGAAATTTGGTATAATGATAGCTGGTTATCCGAGTCAACATATATGATACTTTTTACTGCAGGAAAATATCTCATCTCTGAGAAATCTATACTAAACGTTAAATTAAAATTTTAGTATTATGCAATCCATGTACACATAGTGACACTAGGACTCAAACTTACGACCTTTTATGTAGTAGCATATGGGAATTCACTATAACAAAATAATCAGAAAATATTAACAAAATATTAAGCTCATAAATACCGCCATTTTATTATTTAAATATATTTTGTATGAAACTTTCTCTATACACTTTATTTATGCATGGGCGAGGCAACAGCTTGTGTCGTCATCAAAGATAATATAAAATTCAAAAACATAAAATTATACTCCTTTCGTTCACCGAGTTTTTCATATTTTATTATTTTAAAAGAAAAATTTATGCATTTTCATTTCTATAAATTATTAAGCGGGTTCAGTTACTTATATATACATAATATTGCCCTCGAATCTGCTTGCTTGGTAGAGAAGGGCGTGGATAAAAGATAGTCTATGTCCATTCAATCCCCCGGAACAAATTTCATCGAAATATGTTCAGGGGGTATAAAAGTGAAAAAAAATATAACAAAAAATGTATTTTCACACTTAGTACGTTAGTATTTACCTGTAGTAATATATTTTTACCGATTTCGGTAAATCTAATTAAGGATGGTAAAGAATAATAGTATTGATAGGACCGATGGGAAATAATAATATTATGGCGTAGTATAGAGTAATCTTCGTTGGATTAGAATTTTATTAACTAAATTAATATTTTAGCTCTAATCAGGATTAGAACCCTGGACCACATGATCGAAAGCCATACAAACTAGCTACTACATCAATAACACAGCTATATATATATATATATATATATATATATATATATATATATATATATATATATATATATATATATATGTACATCGATATGGAAACTACTTTCAATTATTCCACTGTAAGGGTTAGATTTTTTTATTGAAATTTATTTAACGAAGATATAACCTATACATCAAAAATAGATTTACCTTTGGCAAAAACATCGTGATTCGTGTGACATACATATAAAATCAAATTAAATACCATCTTTTTGCAGTCGGTAATAAATTTTTTTGCACGTTATATTTCTACGGAGTAAAACAAAAAGAAGCTGCGGAGTAGAATATCTACAAATATATAAATAGGCAAATACAAAACAGTTCAGTATCTTTTTCACCTCTGTTTGTGAACAGTTTTTTTTTGTTTAGTAGCTATTGACGAGCATTAATGTCATCAATAAAAAATACTTTATCAATTAAAAATCAGCAAGTTGGTTTTTTACACAGATATTTATTTATCTATACATATAATGAAACTGTAACTAAGCCGAATCTGTACATTAGATATTTTTTGGAAAATCTTATTGAAACAGACATTATTATCGATACAGAGGCCGAATCTATAGTTTTTAGAATTTACGTGTGTCTATCTGTTACCGCATCACAAAAAAACCACTGAAGGGATTTTGATGAAATTTGGTATGGTGGTAGCTGGTTATCCGGGTCAACATATAGGATACATTTTACCGCGGGAAAATGTCTCTTTTCTGTGAAAAAATATAAAAACTGCTTTGTAAGAGTATACTAATATGTAAAACCTCAGAATTTAGTTTTTGGTCATCTGAACGCGGGCGGAGCCGCGGGCAATGACAGTCTATTTATATATGTTTTCCTCAAATTTTCAATAATGATTATGATTGAATTTCGACCAATAGACGAATAATAGTTACATGACACAGTATAACAATTAAAATGAGGAATTAAAAACTAATAAATTAATATATATGAAATAATTTTAACGATGTGAGAATTAACATCCACGAAAACAGAAAAGTTGGCAAGAGCGTGATGAAGTTACGCGCGACAAAGTTCTACATCGACGTCACACACAGCGCAAATAGAACTATGTCTCACTCGGCTACATACTCATCCAATTACACTATAACAAGGTTGTAAATCTTTTGCCAAGTCAAAGGAAATGGAACCATACCGCTGTAAATTACTGCGATCATATCCGTACGAGTTTCAACTATTTAATGAGACAAAGTACTACCTGCGTAGAGTTGTGGAGTGAGTTGGTACTTTGTCGTATGCTACTGGTATGCTTATTTTAGCTGTTTGAGTAGATAAGGGTTGTTATTAGACTTGTCCAGTCGCGCATAACTTCATAGACTGTCTGCAAATATTTAATTCTATATGCTTTATATGAGATACTGAGCAAATATAAAGCGTGTTTAAATTTGTTCAAAAGAACCTTATTAGTAAAATTAGTACTTTGAGTCTAGCATATTATGTTTGAGTTTCATTCTCGTTTGAAATGTTTAGTTGGTATTTGTATAATTTAATATGAAATTTACTCAGTTATTGGAAGGCAGTGGGATTGGGAAACAGAGTGAAGTTGGTTCAAGTCCCGGGTCATAACCGATGATATTTTCATGTGCTAATAATTGCCAGCATGTATTCAGCCCTTTTTAATCCACCACGCTGGCCACTTGGCCATGATGACCTTGAGGCAAGTGGTAATCATGTTAGAAATGATTCGCACATGAAAATATCAGAGGTGCGAGACCCGGGATTTGAACCCGCTTCACTCGGTTTCCAAAACAAGCGCATTTTAGTATTGCCAGTAAGTATTGCCAGCATAATTGCCACTTATCTTACAGTGAAGGAAAACATCGTGAGGAAACCTGCATGTCTGTGAGAACTTAGCAAGTTTTCGAAAGACGTGTGAAGTCCGCCAACCCGCACTTGACCAGCGTGGTGGACTATGGACTGATCCCCCTCGTATTATAGGTAGGTCTGTGCCCGTTAAAGGTTTGAATTAATTTATTAATAAAGTTAACTTTGACTGAAAAGAACAGTTTCTACTTACGTTTGTGCTCGTGAATTGATGATGTCCTCCTAGCCGATTCCGGCCACGGCGGCCAATCTCAATGAGATTAGCCAACTGCGCAGGAGATATTATAGTGCTCAAGTGTACGCGCAGACACAAGTGCACTCTCTATTCCTATCACTCTCATACTCCGGTGGGACGACCACTCGACACGACCGGTGAGAGTTAAGGCGCAGGACCGACGGCTTTACGTGCTCTCCGAGGCACGGGGGTGAAACACCGCCAACTTCCCAACTCCAGGCTGTTACTGAGACTTACTATACAGGAAGACTCAATAACTAAACTTGGCCCGACCCGGGACTCGAACCCAGGACCTCCGGGTGTGCAGCCGTACATGCTAGCCACTACACCACCGAGGCAGTTAATTAAGACGTGCTCGTGCATTAAGACGATAAGATATAGTCTACGTCCATCACTAAATTGTCCACTCGCCTTAAAATATGCTGTCATATTTTTAAATAGCACATCACTGCTATCGTTACATATTTACCACTAACGTTCACAAAGAAATATTTGAATTTGACTTTTAAGAATAATTAATAAATAATAACAATAAATATGTTGGGACATTAACACACAGCACCATCTAGTTCTATGGTAAGCTACGAGGCTTGTGTTATGGATACCAGATAGTTGATACGCTACACAATACACATATATAACTTTAAATATATACATATTATAAATATGACTGGACTACAAACATTCGTGCTCATCATACAAATAAATGTCCGCAGCGGGACTCGAACCCGCGACCCTGGCACAGCAAGTAGGGTCACTACAAACTGAACCAAACATGTCGTCAGACACGTAATCGTAAACAAATAATCGAAGATAAAAAAAACAAACATTATGCCTTTAAAGAAAACATGACTAGTGAAATATTCGTAGGTTTTTTAAAGAACACAGAAAAGCTGAGAGAAGCTCGTTAGAAATATTTCAAACAAAATCATTCACTCCGCAGTCACTTTATGAGACATTTTTATAAAAGGCTTTGACGGTTTTTTTTTATTTTCATATTAAACAACCTCTAATTAGCCGAAGCTCTTTACAAAGACGCGCCGGTCTCGTTAGAACATAAAATATAAACCAAATAAATACGTTGTTATTCTAGATCCTTGTATTTTTGGGAGATATGGTGATGTTTGTTAACATTTATGAATATACCACAAGTAATAAATTATACTGTATATGATATGTATGAAATTATGGAAAAGAGTTTTCATTTACAAAAGGCAATAATATATTTATGATTTTAGCCATAGTTGAGAGTGATCTGTGGTGCTAGCCGACGCATAACTTAGAATCGTCGAAATCAGTTTTTTTTGTTATAATTTTTTTAACTTTAAGTATACAAAAGATGTAAAGAAACAAGTTATAATATAGTACCACTTAGGAATATACTTAAATAAATTACAACTTAAACCAGAAGATTGGTCTTGTCTTCGCAAAATCGGTGAATATACATACATATAACATTACATTTCGCACATAATACCACTTCCTTTTGGACAGTCGGTTAAAAAGCTATATGTATGTACAAGACTTTTAGTGACATTATACCTCCTACATTCAAACAACTTCTCTTTAATTACAATAGTTTGATATATAACTCTAGCTCCTTTTATCCTTCACAAGTTAAAAATCGTTTATAGAACTTTCGTCTTATTTTGAAAAACTATGTACATATAATAATTGGTCTGGTATTACTTCTAAATCGACCGAGGTCCAAAACGCATAATCTATGTAGTACATACATACATACAAAATCAAAAACTAATTATATTGAAGCACTCCGGCAAATATTTTAATATATGCACTCTTGAAAAACAATTTGCGTTTAAATCGTCACTTAATCAACAATACAATGGACAATCACCACGTCACCGCTGGTATGAAAGAACCTTCAATCAATCGCTCGCCCCTGTGTAAAGCTTGTTACAGTATGGTAACTTCGTTAGCTTTCTGTACAACGATTCTTTTGTCGCAAGTCTGAAATAATGCGACATTTTGAATATTTTAAAATTTTTCATTTACTCTAATATTAATACAGAGACATAAAGATTGTTGGTTTCTGAAAATACCTTAACAGGAATATCCATAACCTAAACTTATTTTTCTATATTAGTTTAGATTAGATTTTATAACGTTAGAGAGAAACAAGACCCGATCACTAGTTATCATTTTTTTGCAACCTGCTCTCATTTTACCGTCTACACTGAAATAAAACATGTGTCCTTATGTACGCACGTAAGAAGTTATACTTCTTTGGCGTAACAAATAAAAATAGCTAAAGATTTCATCTCGTATGTCACAACTCTCTGTTTGTAAATGGAATGCAGTTAACTTCATCATGTCGCTTTTAGACTGTCGGTGTGCGCGCGCATAGTAAAAATTTTACTCCCACATTTTTTTTCAAACATGCCAAAAGAAGTATAAGTACAAAAATATATGTTAAGTTATACAGCCTGGCACTGTGATTTACTTTAAATTAAAATGATATATCTATAGCTCGTACGGTTCATTAAAATATTTACCTCGCCAGAGTTAGAATCTAACAGCTGCTTAAACATTACCTAATTATCATACATTAAGATACTGATACTAATTTCAATATAAAAATAATATTAAAAACAGAAAAGAAAGTATTAAAAAAATATCAGTTTTTAAATAGAGACCCACATCGTTCATGCCAAGAATTATGATGTAGGCCTCTACATAGCTAGCTCCACAGAACAATCAAAACAACACAAATCGTACGTATGCAGGACGCCTTCACGTAAACATTTATCTAGCGCCTCAGGGTTGTCACAGAGCGAAATTACATCCATTTGTATGCAGATGTCAGTGCCACATTAGCTCTCGCCTTTGACTCGATGCAAATAACTCGTGAAAATTAACCCATCGATATGAAGCAACCCTTCTGATGGTATCACGTCTGAGAGCGAGATTTTGAGATTTTGTAGGGAATAATAAACTTGTATTCAAATTAGGTTGTTATGTATGAGGGCGAAGATTGACATTTTGAATTATGTGTGCGTTAGACACTGTTTTGTAGTACAATTTTAAGAGGTGATTTATGGGCGAATTTAGAGACTCGTATTTAATCTAGGTCCTTATCTACACTAGGACTAAAGAGAAAAGATTTGTATTTTTGTACGTTTGTAACGAATAAATTTAAAAATTACTGGACTATTTTAGATGAAATTTGGTAAGAAGAAAGTTCAAGACTCTGGGAAGGACATAGGATATTTTTATCCCGCAACTCATCCCTTAAGAGGGTGAAGATGGAGATGAAAGTTTGTATGGGGAATCACTTTATAATGTTATAGCTTTTTTATAATTTTTGGCATCAAATTTGAAATATATTAGTTTAGAACTACTTTTAATTATAATCGGCATTCGAATACGGATAAATTTGATGGATTTGTCTTAGATTGATTGCACTATGATTATTGGGTTGGGTATATACTCGTATATGAATGTGGCAAGACGTTCAAATGGGTCTAAGTCGGGTTCGTGGATCCCCAACTAAAAGGTCTGTATAGGATAGTAGTATAAATTAAATTCAGTAATATATAGCACTGAAATATTATGTACGTTGTACATTTATTATGCGCTTTAAGATTAAGCGATTATGATGAAGTCCAGCGCTTTTAACTTAGAATATACGTATATCAGAAAAGTCAAAAGAGTGTGGAAAATAGAGATTTGTTAAATATGTCTTTTATCTCCGTATAGGTATTTTTATGCAGTATTTTAATAAAAAATGCATATTATAGGTAAATATTATTCTACTTACGTGACACTGTCCAATATAGTGAGTCCAAATATCATCCATATTCCATATTATTAATCAGTACTTACCTGAAAAAAAGAAAATATAATATTATGACAAATAATAATACATATGGTGTCAAATATGACATCAGTCGAAATGAAGTGAATAGATAATTGCTTGAAATGGTTGTCTACGAAGTAATATTTTTTATTAAGGAGTGGTTCAAAAAGTCCTCATTTCCACCCCCGAATAAAATATTTATAACGAATAACGAAAAAAAGACCAAAATTTAGCGTCTCACACGTAGTATTCACGGTAGTTTTTTTTCTTTTATAAATGTGTTTTTATCAGGCGCACAGTCTACTTTCAGAATATGTAGAGAACAGTTCAAATCGTATGACATAATTTTTTCGTTATTCGGGGGCGTAAATAGTATATACCTTTGAGACGTCTAAAACCTTAGTCTCTTTCGTGACTATAATTGCTGCTAAGCATTATAAACGTCGGAAACCAAAAATCGAAATCTTTTGTCTTTTTAAATAATAGCATATAAAATTAAAATTATTATCCTTAATTAATTTTAACTTTGTAAATTACACATAGAATAATTATATGGCTTAAATAATTAATATTATATTTTATATTATTTCTTTATGGTTATAAATATAATAATGGCAACACTAAATATAGATTACGAATTAATATTTTTAAAATTGTAATAATTATAATAATAACCGCAAAAATTAAATGAATAATATTCCATATTCAATTATAAAACTAATTAAAATTATAAAAATGTTTAAAGTAAAAAATATTGTAAGTTAAAAAGTATTGATGCAATTTTCATTTTGTTATTTGTGGGTAGGCTGTCTGTAACAACTATACCTTCGAGACATCTAACACCTCAGTCTCTCCCGTGACCATGATCGCTGTAAAGCATTCGAAACGTCGGGAAACAAAAATCCAAATAAATCCGCGAAAAAATCCGAAAAGATAGTTTTATTTAAAACGTCAAATATTCGCGTAAATCTAAGAAAGTATAACGTAATAGCATTTATGTAATAAGTAATCAGCGTGTCATAATATTGTTGTAAGCTTCCACAGAAGCCATGACTCAATGTCGGTAGAGTAATAAGGGATATGTAAATACATTTTATGGAATTTCGAACGAACATGATAAAAGCTATTCATCATACCAGGTGATAAATTAAAGCAACCCTCTAGGTCAGTAGAGTGATCGATCAAAAATTTTATTACCGCGTCCCATAATATTATCATTTAATTTTGTTTATAGCTCGTGTCATAATCATAATATAATTACATAAATATTAATTTTATATACATATCTACATAACTATGTGGACTTGTTTTAGTTTTATTTTTTTATTTTTATAACACTATATAAAATACTATAATGTTTCCGCTATAAATAATAAAATTAACATTAACGTGCCGTATATTATTAGACAAACGGAAGTGTCCCTTCCATGCTCATCATTGATGTAAAACATTCAAAATGTCGAGAACCAAAAGCAAAATAAAACCGCGAAAAACCAATCTTATTCAAAATGTCGTCGAGTAAAAATTTCAACATTCGCTAAATCTTTATTCAATATGCTTACAATATATAAATATACTTATTATAAAGTTCACGTTAAAAATAGAACCATAAGCACATATTTTGTTACGAATTACAAAAAGTGGAGAATGGAGTGAGGGAGAACAATAATCAAAAATAAAGCAACAACATCCCTTGTTAAGCCACAGTGTTTACCAGACCAAGGGTTCTTTACAGCTGAAACTTTTTCACTTTTCAAATATCGTTACCAGTGCACGATGAAATCCAAACTCTATCCGATGGACGTTGCTTAACTTTAAACACGTCATGTTTTTCCTAACCCGTCAGGCCAGCGTGAATCTATATACATAATCGTTGGCTCACTATTACAAGGTTGTATGTTACAATTTTAGTACTTATTTGGTTACTAATGCTACAAGGTTCTATGTGTCATTAGCTACAGTTTTGCAAAAACAAACCACTAGATAGCGGCACTATAACTACAAAGTATTCAATTTTACATAGTTCTATGTTGTTGTTTTTTTACGATAGCAAAATAACGAAGTTCTATGTAAAAATTACTAAACTTCATTAAAATTAACATAGAACTTTGTAATAGTAAGCCAACGAATTATGTATATGAATTAAGACAATACATTTCTATTAGCAGTCTAATTCAATACATAATTATATATAAGACATGTACAATTAAGCGTAGTCTACACGCCGCGGGCGGCAGGCAACTTGCAATGACAACTAATTTGCCGTGAAAGGGCTAACGTTAGTCTATACTGCGTTCGAGTTAGACGGATGTCAGATAATTATCTTATATGCTAAGACTTCAGAGTACAGAGTCTTTGAAAATAGTCGGTATATGACTGCTGAAAATAAGGTACCGGATTCGAGGCCCGGATATTGCAAAAAACGGTTACTGAAACTTATATCGAGAAAATATGTAGCAATAAGCCCAAAATTGCATTAAGTTGTTTGTTTTGGTCTTGCTAACATTATTTGGCACGTATCTATATAAAGTTACAAAATTATTACCCTTAACAATAACATAAAAATGACTTACTTATTACTAGCGCTTTAAATTGCTTTTAAAATCCTACAAACCCTCTCTGCTAACATATTAAATACTTCTACCATCTAATTAAAAGCATTTCAAATTTCATATTAAACAAATATATTAAAAGATATTAAAAATAAGATATTCCCTTTAAAATCGGGTCAGAGTAGCCAATTAGTTACGACGTTATAGCGGGACAGGAAAACACATATAATTATGGTACGTCTACACGCCGCGAGCGTTTCGCGTTGATTTACTTGGGAAAATGTTTTACGTAAAACTTATGTTATTAATGGCAGTGCAAATTTTCAGTTTCTAGTTGCTTATGATATAGTCTATGAAGTTTCGAGATAGTTAAAGTTCCCACTAATTATTTAGCGAAAATTTTGTTAGCTATGCTTTTGATTGAAGTAGCTAATTCAGTCTGTAATATGTGGGATGAAAAAGTTTTAGTTTTAGTTCAATCGAAGAGAGAGTGAGACTAGGAGCACCCGCGGCTCCGCCCACGTTCAAACTTCCGATATAAACATCATTTTTACAATAATGTATGGAAATCTGCCCTGGATGATTTGTTGACATTTATGATTACTGCTCCGCTCCCTTGGCTAGTAGCACGATGATTTATAAGCCTTTCTCAATAAATGGGCTATCTAATTTGGCGGATTAGTAGTTCCTGAGATGAGTGCCTTCAAACAAACTAACAAACACACAAACAAACAAACTCTATCTCTTTATAATATTAGTATAGATTGGATATCTTAGTATATCAGCATCATAATAGTATCTCTGTCAGTCATTAGATGTATATATATATTAGCATGTGTTATCGTGAAAGAAGCCTAAAATCTAATCTAAGGACGCTATATTGCACATTGAGACTATTTTCTTAGTGTCCACTTTTAATATTAAAAATGTAGTGCCCTGAATCGCTTGAAAAAATATATAAAAAATATTTTTTTTCTAAAACACCTATTTTAGAACGTATAGTGTACGTATGTATGTATATAAATTATGCATATTTATTTAGCTAAAACAACAAAGGTAAAGCAGAATATTTTATGCAAATCCTAATGAAACCCTCGAGATTGTCCACTACATTTATAAGGCTACTTGCTTTGATGGAATTTTCATATACATACGTAATACTTCCCCTGTGAGATGAGAAGACAGCACGCTCCGAGAGCCACGGTCCACACATATTTACTTTTCCCAATGCCATGCCTTTTTTACATATTCATTGGAATTTCAAACGGCATGCAGTATTTACTAGTTATTTTCGAAATAAATACAGATCATACGCCTGTTTATATTTGTATACAGGAGGTCGTGGGTTTGATTTCCTTGGAGATATGCTATATATAAACATGCAAATAACATAGTGTTATTATTACATTCAATTTAATTTTCATGGCAAGCGATGATGAAATAATAGCTGTGCCAGATATAGGCTATTTATTTAAAAATAATATGTCCAATTTTGTCACAATACGTCGACTTAGTGCTTATTAGTTCAAACGACCTAATACTTGTTGTACTTTACAGTAGATAGTTTTTTTCCTCCATTTTAAAAACAAAGCTTTATTTTTAAGGTTTATATACGAGTACATACATACATAAAAGAATACGTACATGCATAAATAAAATATATTGTTTCTATTTAATTAAATAAAAATTTGTGTTTAATACCAATAGAATTAACAAATTAATACAGCACTATTTCGATAAACCGGTCATTTGAACAAATCGACGAATAGGCGATACGATATCACGAGACATAATTCGTTGGCTTACTATTACAAGGTTCTATGTTAATTTTAAAGAAGTTTAGTAATTTTTACATGGAACTTCGTTATTTTGTTATCGTAAAAAAACAACAACATAGAACTATGTAAAGCTGAATATTTTGTAGTTATAGTGCCGCTATCTAGTGGTTTGTTTTTGCAAAACTGTAGCTAATGACACATAGAACCTTGTAGCATTAATAACTAAATAAGTAGTAAAAATGTAACAGAACCTTGTAATAGTGAGCCAACGATATGTAAACACAAAATATAAAGCACAATGCTTAGTTTTTGAAGTCGGTCATAAAGGAGAATTAACTAAAAACTAAAAAGAGCTCTACTATTTTTACATGCGGTCGTTTTGATCACATTACTGGGCTAATAGACAAAGGGAAAAATCTAATCAGGCGTGACAGCGATCCTTTTAAAGTTGGGCACGTTTCTTTTCCATTGGATTTTACTAAAAGATGGACAGATAAAATGAATTTTATACATTAATCTATACATATAATAAATTTGTAACTAAGCCGAATCTGTACATTAAATATGTTTTGGAAAATCTTATTGAAATAAACATTATTATCGATACAGAGGCCGACACTATAGTTTTAGAATTTTTGTCTGTTTGTCTGAGAGATGAAAATTTTCCCGCAGTAAAAATTATTCTATAAGTTGACCCGGATAACCAGCTATCATAATACCAAATTTCATAAAAATTCTCCAAAATCCAGTTGTATTTCCGTGATGCGGTCTTAGAGAAAGTTTTATTCAAAAATTTCAAATATTCACGTAAATCAAAGAAAGTATTACATTATTCTTGAAATAGCATTATTATTTACAAAACACTGACAGACAATGTTCATTATATATATATATATATATATATATATATATATATATATATATATATATATATATATATATATATATATATACATAAACTATTTAAAAAATAAAATCTTTACAAACGTTTTGTAAGACCAATGCGGCAATATTTAACTGTTTCTTTTGCTCGAGTTTCCTAGAATTTCATCTTACACAGGTTTGTTTAAATATTCACTTTGCAGACGTGCATTTTTAAAATAGCTATTTAAAAGAGACCTGAGTAAATATCTATGGAACTACGTGTTTGTAGTACAGAGGGGTGGAATTTTTTCTAAAGCATTTACGCTACAGTGCTGCCTATTAAGCTAGAGTTAGCAGATTTGATACTCGCTGTATATTATACGTAGGTAATTTATATTTTTTTTTTTCATTAACATTATGCTCATTATATATTTTCTTTACTTATTTAACTGAGTCTTGATAGATCTTGGGTCTTTCTTTCCAAACTTTACCTTTACTTTGCTTTACCATTAAGCTTCTATTCACAATAAAAAAAGTTGACATTTTTGGCTGAGTTTGTAGTGACCCTACTTGTACCAGCGGTGGCGGGTTCGAGTCCCGCTGATTCATTTGTATGATAAGCACGAATGTTTGTACTCCAGTCATGGGTGTTTATATTTATAATATTATGTATGTATTTAAAGTTATATATGTGTAGTGTGTCAATTATCTGGTATCCATAACACAGGCCTCGTACTATCGTAGCTTACCATGGAACTAGATAGTGCTGTGTGTTAACCCAGATAAGCCTACTGTCCAACATGATCCAATGATGTCCATGAACATGCCCCAATGTTTAATGAATACTTCGATTATTATTCTTTTTTATATAAAAACATATTTCTCTTCATAATATTTTTAAAAAATTTCCTAAAATTATAGTATCATCATCATTTTTTCTTTCTTTCCGTACCTTCCTTACATCTTTCCGTACATATATATAATATACAAAATATTTACGTAATTCTTGCATATAAAACTTAAATTTTCTCAGCGTGAAATATAAAATCTTTTGGTTGAAACTATCCCACAGCAGGGAGCTGCCTTATATGGATGTAGGGCGTTCGTTAAGCTGCATTGTGTTTCGGATTGCGACGTTGCTTCATACTTAGTGTGTGGTCGATGTGTTACTTTGATACATAGAAATAATATATTTAATATCTGCTAATGAAGTATATGAGATATGGCAAAATATTTCGATTATTTTTTTAAAAGGAGAACCAAAAAATCTTATCTTACAATATTAAATGAGCAAGTCTTGTATATACATATCTCGGGTTCGTCCCTAGTTTGCTTCCCCATACAAATTTTCATCCTCATTTTCACCCCCTTAAGGGATGATTTCCGGGATAAAAACTATCCTATGTCTCAAATTATCTTCTATTTCGAAGCTTATTCGGTACAAACAAACAAACAAAAAATCCTTTCCTGTTTATAATATTAGTATAGATAATTTATTTCATGTATCTTGGAAACAGTTTTACCAATGTGGATTATATTTTTTATAAATATTTTTATCATATATCATCAATATTTTATCAATAATTATAAATTGATAACTTATACCTATATAAAATATACCTTATTCTCTAAAGAAAGTAAACATTATATAACATATCTCAAAATCGAAAATAGTAGTATGTACTGCAAATTAAGCTACTATTTTTGACTTTGACATTTTTTGACGGGCTCCGTCTTTATAATACAGTAATCTGAGTGTTCAAACTAATCTATACTAATATTATAAAGAGGCAGAGTTCGTTTGTTTATTTGTTTGCTTGAACACGCTAATCTCACTCTCACGGAACTATTAATCCGATTTAGAAAAATCTTTATACATTAGATAGTCCGTTTATTCGTAAAGGCTATAGGATATATATTATCCCGAAAAAATTTACGTTTCCCGTGGGATAGATTTGTTTTTGTCTAGGGACGAACCCGAAGCGAAGCGAGGGTGAGTCGTTAGTAAATAATAAGTATGAAACTTAAATGTTAAACAATTTTTTATAGTTTGTTTATTTGAGCTCTACTAATGATATAAGATTACATTTATAATAAAAATATATTCAATATTTAAAGAACAAAAATCTAAAAATCAGTATCTTAATAAATAGAAACATATGAACAAAATAAAACAGATTTATGATTTTACCTGCCCTAAAGCTAAATATTCGTTTACTTACACATATTTCTTAGGATCTAGTTCACGTTTAACATATACTTAACCTCCACTACACTGAGGAGTTAGTTTTAAAATAACAAAACAAAGAAAAATACTCGACGACACTGAAAACAATTCTGTAAGTACTTTATAAATTGACGACACGTTTGGCTTAGTTTGTAGTGACCCTACTTCCTGTGCCAACGGTCGCGGGTTCGAGTCCCGCTGAGGGCATTCATTTGTGTGACGAGCACGAATGTTTGTACTCTAGTCATGGGTGCTTACTGTTTATATTTATAATATGTACGTATACAAAGTTATATATGTGTAGGGTATCAACTATCATAATATTAAATATAACAGCAGATAGACAAAGGCTCTAATAAAAACAGTCATTTTTCTCTATTCTACGTGACATTGGCGAAGTAATCTGTATTCAATTGCCACGTTTTGAAGCAATTAACGAGATAATTGAATTGATTTAATTAGTTATATTTTTTTTCTTCTATTCAAAAAGAAATGTTTTTTTTTATTCAAAAGAGACACCTAGATATATGTATATATGTAGATAATTTTAAAAAGCAAAACCTTACCTAAATTCAAAATTTCATTCAAATCATTACAGCAATTTCCAAGATACACGAAATAAACATACAAGAATTGCTCATATATTTGTGAGTATGGATGTTTGTTACTCTTTCACACCAGAACGGCTGAACGGATCTGGATGACATTTGGCACAAAGATAGATTATACTTTTTATCCCGAAAAAAATGTACGGTTCCCGAGGGATAGGTTTGTTTTTGTTTTCCTAGTTATAAGATATACAGAAAAAACAAAATAATTATTTTTACATTAAGTAAAAGCTCCAAACACTCTATTCATAACATAAAAGTATATAATATTAAACTCCTTCAAACATTTTAGTTTTATTTCTATGATGTTCTTTAAGTCAATTCCCAAAAGTCCTTTCTATAAATATGGATTCACTCTAAAGCTTCGTATTCACGTACTACCAAGAGGCCAAACAATTGCTAGCTTTTACGCGAGTTGTAAAAATAAAACGTGTAACGCGTAGTCGTCAGCCTTTTTGCGCTTCACCATTTACTTGTGGAAACGTTAAACTTATTTAGTTCTGGAATTGGGTTCACTATTTTATTAATAACTAATAGAACCCGCGGCTTCGCTCGCGCTACAACTACAAAAAAGCTCTAAAACGTGGGTTTCATATAAACTTTCATCCCCTATTTTACCTTCTTAGGGGTTGAATTTTAGAAAACGCTGAATTACGTAACTCATTATTATTGCCGTACTCAATTCATACGAAATTTCATGCAAATATGTCCAAGGAATAAAAAGTGTCATACAAACGTTTATCCCCTTTTTCACCCCCTTGGGGGTTGAATTTTGAAAAATCCTTCCTTAGTGGATGCCTTCGTCATATGAGGAACACGTGTGCGAAATTTCAATTTTCGTCGCAACGTAATGCAAGCAATTACTATGGCAACCGTGACGTTTTTTCGTGACGATTTCTCGTGGCGCGACCTTGAAATTTTACTCTCATGCGTACAAAGAAGTTTCACTTCAAAAATACATAGAAAGTGACGTAGACCAAGATTGACTTATCTCTATAAGAGATCTCTTCCATTCAAGAGATGAACTAATCCATATATGTTGGAAATAGTGTTAAATAAATAACAACAAGTATTTCTTAAAAATCGACTAAAACTAACATACGTGACGTCATATAAAACATATAGTTCCCTCTTTTACACGCACGAAATAATACGGAGAGAAGAAATTATAGGTTTCCAATATTTTCTTAGGACGACATTATTATTTTGAACTTACAGACATCGTCACGGACTAAAGCTAGCTAGCGAAATAAATTATCGTCGGGACCTGCCTGTCTGGGGAAAATCAACCCCACCGCAAAACGCAATACCTATTGATGTATTCGTATTTGAAGGGTGGCAAGTGTAATTATGGAGACGGTGTTAGGTATCCAAAGATAGAATTTAATAGAAATCTGGAATTAGGTCTAGAACTAGATTATAAGTAAGCTAATTACAATCATTTTAAGTACTTATACTATCATCTTGAGAACTAATAAAGAATGAGAGGTACAGAAGAAAGAACGAACGAAAATAAAAAGAAGAAAGAGGTAAAACAGAAAGTATGTTCAAAAAAGATATGTATACTTTTAAGGTTTAGTATAGATTTCTTAGAGATGACATGTAAATAAAAAAATACGTTATATGTACGGTGTTATGGTTATATATACGATCTTTGTATAGAAAATAATGAGTATTTCAATAAGATTTTCCAACCAAAAATATTTAATGTACAGATTCGACTCAGTTAGAATTTTAACATATGTATTAATAACTTCGATCCTTAAGACAACACTTTTAATGATAACAAATGATAAGCTTTCCAAGAGTCATTCTCTTAATATGCAAAGTTACAATTAAGCTTACAATATATCTAGTTCACTCTACATCATTTGAAGTATACAAATATTGGAATGAAAAAGGGGCCGAGTGACATTGCACTCTAAAAGTTTAATCATTTATTTTGGGCGTAGCAGTTCTATTGCAATTCAAATAGCCGCTTCAAACATAAGAAATTAAAAATAAATATACGCAAAATTAAATATTTAAAAAGCACACTTTTCCATCTCTCAACGACAATCAACACTAGTAAATTTCAATTCGCTCATATAATTACACTACCCTTACATTCCAACCCTTAAGAGAACAGACTGATGCACATAGCAATGAGATTGCATTAACTCCTCTGGGATGCTGGGCGGACGTGTTGTTTAAGATGGTGGAATTTACTTGTGAATATTTAAAAGTTTTAATCAAAACTTATATCCTAAATATTTAAATAAAACTGAAATATCTAACAAAAATTTTATATAAAACTAGTGATTCACCCTCGCTAAACTGCAGATTCTGCCACTGTATCGATAATAATGACTATTTCAATAAGATTTTCCAAAAAATATTTATTGTACAGATTCGACTCAGTATTTTATTATATGTAATATGTATAGATTATCTTTGCGTGATAATAGCTTACATCATTACTTTATACGTGATCGTAAATAATAATTTGTGTATTCATTTTTATGACATCCAAACAATTGATATTGATTATATATACTTTTGTCTAAATATATATATATATATATATATATATATATATATAACTAAATATATAAATATATATATTAGACTGATTCAAAAAAACCGACTATTTTTTTTTTAATATTGAAAATATTGTCAGAAATGACGAAAAAAAAATCCTGTGAAAGTTAGAGCTCTTAATATTAATATTAAGAGGTGCCGAGTGGAAAATTTCGATTTCCCATTTGATTAACGTGGGAAATTTTTTTTTTCTTACTTTGGAATTCTGTAGCTCTTTAACAAGTCATCGGATTGGTTGAGTCAGAACATATTCTTGTAGAGAATTGAACGCTCTACAAAAAAGGTCTCTTATGATTTTTTGATATATTTACTTTTTCAAAAGTTATTCAACCCTAAAGATGAATTGATTCAAAATTTTTACATTTTTCTAATTTTCCGACGCAACCATCAACTTTATGAGAAAATTTAATAGGACTTTTTTGTAAAACATTCAATTTCCTATAACTTATCTCTCAAAAAATTAAAATTTTTTTTACAGATCGTAAGTTATTTGCAAAAAACTAAAATTTTTTTTAAAAAGTTGTCATTTTTATTCTTAAAATTAATTATCATGTTAAACAAATAAAGTTTTAACCTAAAAATTGAATGTTTATTACAATTTAATCAATAAATGGAAAAGCTTTTTTTTTTAACAAATAATGCTGATTTATGTTATTCGATTTTTGGAAATCATTTCAAGGTCAAGGCGAACAATTCTCAAAAGCAAATAAAAACATTTTTTATCTATTTTATATTTAATATGACTCTACTATCCATATCAATTAAAAATCCTTTCAAGCTCGCCCCCCTCTACCTATATTTGATATACTTCAACGCTGTTGTGATTCCAAGAAAAATCTAAAAATGAAGATCAACTACAATACTTATTGCTAATTATTAGTGAATACAGAAAAAAAGTGCCCAATTGTAATAGAAATTTTTTAGTTTAACGATATAAATTGCTTTGATTATAATAAACATTCAATTTTTAGGTTAAAACTTTATTTGTTTAACATGATAATTAATTTTAAGAATAAAAATGACAACTTTTTAAAAAAATTTTTAGTTTTTTGCAAATAACTTACGATCTGTAAAAAAATTTTAATTTTTTGAGAGATAAGTTATAGGAAATTGAATGTTTTACAAAAAAGTCCTATTAAATTTTCTCATAAAGTTGATGGTTGCGTCGGAAAATTAGAAAAATGTAAAAATTTTGAATCAATTCATCTTTAGGGTTGAATAACTTTTGAAAAAGTAAATATATCAAAAAATCATAAGAGACCTTTTTTGTAGAGCGTTCAATTCTCTACAAGAATATGTTCTGACTCAACCAATCCGATGACTTGTTAAAGAGCTACAGAATTCCAAAGTAAGAAAAAAAAATTTTCCCACGTTAATCAAATGGGAAATCGAAATTTTCCACTCGGCACCTCTTAATATTAATATTAAGAGCTCTAACTTTCACAGGATTTTTTTTTCGTCATTTCTGACAATATTTTCAATATTAAAAAAATAAAAAAAAATAGTCGGTTTTTTTGAATCAGTCTAATATATATATATATATGTATAACTAATAATTAAATTAAGTTTTAAACTAACGTTAAAATTACTAACTTGATAGATTAATTGATATTCATATAGTCTCATTAGTAAGAAAAACAATTTAAATCCTTATAATTAATACTTTTAATTCAGGTTTTAATGGTATACCACATATCTAACTATACATATAATAAAATAGTAACTAAGCCGAATCTGTACATTAAATATTTTTTGAAAAATCTTATTGAAATAAACATTATTATCGATACAGAGGCCGAATATATAGTTCTTTCTTAGATTTACGCGAATATTTGACATTTTAAATAAAACTATCTTTTCGGATTTTGTCGCGGATTTATTTGTATTTTTGTTTCCCGACGTTTCGAATGCTTTACAGCATCCATGGTCACGGGAGAGACTGAGGTGTTACATGTCTTAAAGATATAGTTGTTACAGACAGCCTACCCACAATTAGCAAAATGAAAATGCACCAACCACATTACAATATTTTAACTTTAAACATTTTTATAATTTTAATTATAATTGATTATGGAAAATTATTTATTTAATTTTTGCTATTATTTTTATAATTATTACAATTTTAAAAATATTAATTAGTAATCTATATTTAGTGTTGCCATTATTATATTTATAACCATAAGAAAAATATAAAATATAGTATTAATTATTTAAGCCACAATTGATCTATGTGTAATTTGAAAAAGTTAAGATTAATTAAAAATAATAATTTTAATTTTAATTTGCTATTATTTAAAAAACAAATTATTAAGCAACACATTACTATGTATACATTTACAAATGAAAAAAGTGAAAAAAATTATTATTAATCAGAAATGCTATCATTTTGATCTACACAGTAAGAACTTACTACATCTACCTGTCTGTTATGTTTAGATTTATTATTAGATTTTATTATATTAATAACAGGATCCCATGACGATGGTAGTACCCAGCCATCTTCCCTATTGAAATTAGGATGTTTTTTAATTTCTATGGCTTCTCGAATCATTCTAGGGCGATATCGGTTTTCTTTCGCCAGGATTTGAGGTCTATCGAAGCGAATATAATAAAGATGCCCTGGCCAAAAATACTATGAAATCTGAGGATATGGAGGCCATACGTCAAGATGTTTCATCTTTGTTACGTCGTAGCTCAAGGCCCAAACCTAATCTCAACAAACAACAGTATTTAGCGTTGAAGAACTTACGCAGCAGGTCAGACATTATCATACTACGCGCAGACAAGGGAAATGCCACCGTCGTGATGGATACATCAGATTACAATGAGAAAATTAAACAACTTTTGTCGGATGAAAGTACATATAAAAAGGTCAAAACAGACCCAACCACCACTGTGTTAAATAATACTAAAAAGCTGATTAAGAAACACTCCGATGCATTGAATCTTGATGTCAAAAATCTTGTTCCATCTTGTGCAAAGCCGCCTAAACTGTATGGACTTCCAAAGATACACAAACCTAACGCTCCGCTACGTCCAATTGTGAGTCAAATCGACACACCGACTTATAAATTGGCCCAACTAGTAGCGAAAGTACTCTCAACACTCAGAGGACAAACATCAGCGTTCACAAGGGACTCGTACCCTTTTGTCAATGAGATAAAACATCTACAACTCATGGACAATGAAACTATGGTCAGTTTTGATGTACAGTCTCTATTCACCAGCCTACCAGTAGAGGACTGTGTCAAAATAGTATCAAGAAAGCTACGGGATAATAGTATGCAAGAAGAATACACTGAACTTTTGAAACACTGCCTTACATCTGGCTATCTATTGTGGAATGATGAATTCTACAAGCAAGTGGATGGAGTGGCCATGGGTTCGCCGGTCTCTCCCGTTGTAGCTGACATCTTCATGGAGGCCTTCGAGGAGACCGCCCTAAACACATCACCTGTGACCCCTCGTTTCTACAAGCGGTATGTAGATGACACTTTCACTATATTACCATCTGATAAAATATCTGTATTCTTAGAACATCTTAACTCCATAAACCCTAAAATACAATTTACAATGGAATTGGAGTCTAATAATTCTTTAGCTTTCTTAGATGTATTAGTCATACGTAACCCAGATAACACCTTGAGTCATACTGTGTATCGAAAGAAGACCCATACTGATAGGTACTTGAATGGTGAATCTCACCACCCCCCTTCACAGTTAGCTACCGTGGGAAAATCTTTGTTTCAGAGGGCACGCGGGATCTGTGACGAGCAACACCTGGCCGGAGAGCTGCAACATGTCAAGCAAGTTCTGCGAGACAACAAGCTGCAAGTGCCGCGCCTACGTCACAGGGACCGAGTGAAACCAGCCACAGTCGAGCGCATCCCTGCAGTCCTACCTTACATGAGAGGCGTCACTGACAAGATTGGCTACATTCTAAAGCGAGCTTCAATTAAAACTTACTTTAAGCCGCCAAAGAAAATTAGTCAGTTTCTACCACCTGTCAAGTGCCACATCCCTCTACAAGATGCAGGAGTTTACAAGCTTGCTTGTGATTGTGGGCTCTCTTACATCGGACAAACAAAGAGATCCATTAGAACCCGGGTCAAAGAACACATAGCTGATGTGAAGCACCGTCGCAATACAACATCTGCTGTCTGCAAACACAGTCAGGACCGCCCAAGCCATTATATTCGCTTCGATAGACCTCAAATCCTGGCGAAAGAAAACCGATATCGCCCTAGAATGATTCGAGAAGCCATAGAAATTAAAAAACATCCTAATTTCAATAGGGAAGATGGCTGGGTACTACCATCGTCATGGGATCCTGTTATTAATATAATAAAATCTAATAATAAATCTAAACATAACAGACAGGTAGATGTAGTAAGTTCTTACTGTGTAGATCAAAATGATAGCATTTCTGATTAATAATAATTTTTTTCACTTTTTTCATTTGTAAATGTATGTAGTAATGTGTTGCTTAATAATTTGTTTTTTAAATAATAGCAAATTAAAATTAAAATTATTATTTTAATTAATCTTAACTTTTTCAAATTACACATAGATCAATTGTGGCTTAAATAATTAATACTATATATTATATTTTTCTTATGGTTATAAATATAATAATGGCAACACTAAATATAGATTACTAATTAATATTTTTAAAATTGTAATAATTATAAAAATAATAGCAAAAATTAAATAAATAATTTTCCATATTCAATTATAATTAAAATTATAAAAATGTTTAAAGTTAAAATATTGTAATGTGGTTGGTGCATTTTCATTTTGTTAATTGTGGGTAGGCTGTCTGTAACAACTATATCTTTAAGACATGTAACACCTCAGTCTCTCCCGTGACCATGGATGCTGTAAAGCATTCGAAACGTCGGGAAACAAAAATACAAATAAATCCGCGACAAAATCCGAAAAGATAATTTTATTTAGAATCTATAGTTTTTAGAATTTTTGTCTGTCTGTCTGTTACCGCATCTCAGAAAAACCACTGGAGCGATTGTGATGAAATTTGGTATGGTGATAGCTGGTTATCCGGGTCAACATATAGGATACTTTTTACCGCGGGTAAATGTCTCATTTCTGAGAAAAAATACAAAAACTGCAATTTAAGAGTATAGTAATATGTAAAACCTAAGAATTTGGTTATTGGTCATCTAAACGCGGGCGGAGCCGCAGGCAATGCTAGTATTATATATATAACAAAGTCGGGTTAGTTACACCATTTATAAGTCAAGAAAGGCTGGACCGATTTTTATGATCTTTGATTTGTTGGATTTTTCTCCGCGCCGAATAGCAGAATAACTATTAAAACATCGAAAAAATACACTAAAAAAAGTTCCCATACGATCGAAGCGACAGTAAGTCGCTAGTATGTAATATAATTAAAATTTTCAATATCACCGGCCAATCTCCAATGTGACATTAGCGAAAAATTTGTGCTCAACTAGCGTGCATAGAAGCCATAAAATAGATACTTGAATAACCCAACAAGTATGATTTTTTTTTATAAAAAAATCAATCTTCTAATATACCTATAATATCTCGTGTCACGATGTTTGTGGTCGCACTCCTCCGAAACGGCTCGAACGATTGTAATTTTTTTTATATATATTTAGTGGGTATGAAAATAGTTCATAAAGTATTTTTCAACCTCCTACCCCCACTTCCTTGTATGAACAATTTTATGTGGCAGAACAACGTTTGCCGGGTCAGCTAGTAATATATAAATAAATATGAAAAGTAATAAATAAATATATGTATGTATTAAAAATACTATTCAGAAAAACTAAAAAATAACATCTAGACATAAAATTCTTTCATACTAAAATTTTCCATCTCACTTCTAAACGAAATCCACAAACGACACAATAAATAATGTCGCTTTTAAATTTCATAGAATCATAAAGAACTGAAAATGAATGTGAAACCGCTTGATTATTCCATCGAATCCTAAACAAAATCCTCTTAAAAAAACGTGGATTTTAACTAAAACGTCATACCAATCAAAGCCCAATCTATTGCTGGGCGAGACAAATGAAACGCAGTCGTCAATCCCAGACCTTATGTCATAGCAATAAAGGCTACAGTGTTAGAGCAATAATACATTTGTGCAAGTGCAGCCATAGGAAGGGGGGATGTTAACCCCCCAAGGGGTGCGTCGGTTGCCCGGATACCAGCTCGGCCCGGGCTAGACGTCAGTAAACATGGAGGCTGGAATCAATCAAAATTGCTCCTTAACACGCAAGCATAACGCGCTTTTTGCATTGCTTTAAACATAATCTGTTATTTATCAAGCGATTTTAAACTCTATTTCACATTAAAATATGATTAAATTTTAAATGTTATATATAAATTAGCGATGTATGTATATGCTTGAAGCGCTAATTCGCTTATTCTTAAGTGTATGACACGATGTAAAAATGTCTTTATGTAGTTATAATATGGTTCACATTTCTTTGTAACAAGGACAGTCCGCTCAGGTGGTTAGATTTTAGATTTATTATAGCAAAGTGAGTAATCTGTATTGTTTTATGGAGCCAAAGCTAGGGCATTTAGACGGGACAGGGGTAATGAAATATTATATTAAAATTCATCATAATGGCTTATAAGCATTCATGCGTGTCCGATTTGGATTGCAAGTAAATTAATTGAATGGGTGTACAATATATGTTCATGTATACTATAAAACTAACGATTTATCCCCGCTTTGCTCGGGTGTTTCCATTATTTTATTTTTATATTAGCACGTAGGTGACTGAACTTCACTCGACGTTTTACGGAAGAGATATAAAAATTGAGATATGTACGTATCTACGCACATACATATTTTATATACAAATGTACAGACATACATGTGCACTTGTGCACGTTTGACTCGTTTGTAGTGACCCTACTTGCTGTACCAGCCGTCGCGGGTTCGATTCCCGAGTTTGTACTCCAGTCATGGGTGTTACTATTTTTAATACGTATGTATTTAAAGATATATATGTGTACAGTATAAACTACCTGGTATCCATAACACAAGCCTCGCAGCTTACCATGGAACTAGATGGTACTGTGTGTTAATGTCCCAACATGTTCAATTATTTATACGAGTATATACAAGAGTAGCTCATTTGATATTATAAGATAAACAGGTAGCGTCACCTTTTAGCACATTTTATTACAAATTGTAGTCCATGTAGGTCTCCAGCTGCGGATGCGTAAAATTTTATCAAAATCAGTCCAGTCACTTCAACGTGAAAGTTCACACAAACTTTCATATTTGTGATATGTATGATGTATCTTTACATTTCATGTATAATTAATTATAACATAACTAATTTTCTGTTCCACTTGATAAGATTTTCATGCGACTATAACATAAATAATAATTGTTAAGCTGGCTGGAAATGACATGGCCATTTCCCAATAACTTTTAGTACCTAAAAAATTGCGTAATAGATTATCAAAAACTTGCTTTTCGTACGGTTTCACTTGTAATTGCCTTGACAAAACCAACGTATTTTATTTTCTTTCACGTGAAAACGGAATGATGGATTGGCGTGTTTTTTTTTGTGTGAAGATAGTTAGAGGGCTGGAGAGTGACATAGGCTACTTTTTACCGCGGGAGATCATCTAGGTACTTCCCACGGGAAAACACGTTATAACACAACCGAAAAAAATATTTATGATCAGAATTACTTAAAACTTGGTAGTAATGCTCTTCAACACAATTAGATAAAAATGTGTTTTAGCATTTTTTGAAATTCACACTCATAAAGGGGTAAAATAGGGCGTGAAAGTTTGTATTAAGCCTACCTTTTTAGAGTTTTTTTTTGTAATTTTAGCGCGAGCGAAGCAGTGGGTTCTGCTAGTATATAATACTTTCAAATATACTTTTTCTACATACACATGGTAGAAAAGTCTTGACACACATAATTATGAAATGACAAAGTCCACATCACGTGTAAATAAGCCCTATTTGAAAATAGACCAAACTTTACTTCCGCGTAATCTTTTAGGTCAATAGTCAGCCAAAACTAGTCAAAAATTTAAATAAAATTCAACTTTATGCCAAAGGAATAAGATTTAAAATGTTCAATCACGTAATACGGTACAGGCCTCGTTAGACTTTAAAACCCACTGAGTACCCGAGAATACTTGACAACTGGCACTATTTCGCACTTTTGAAGTTCCAAAAACTTTATTTTTTTTATTTATTTAATAACCGTTTATCATGTAGTGTCGTTTACGGAGCTACATAAATTTAATCATTACCTAGTCAAAGGATTCGATTTCCGATCGAGGTAAAAATAGAAAATACAATAATATTCAGCATGAATTAGCCCTAAATAGAATCATAGAAAATAGATATATCTGTCTGTATTAATAAATATTTCATAAAGAAAGAAAAAATAAAATTTAGAATACAATAGATATAAACTTTTACCGTCAGCGGTAATCAAACCTGGTCCACCACAAACTAAACCTTCGAACTTATACTAAGAGTTCCTTAATAAAAGAATCCAATAGCTTTTACAATCACCGAGATTCAAACCCAGTACCTATACACTAGTCAGACCAACGAGTCAAAAATCATAAAACATATTATGTATGTATCATTACATACATATTATAAATCTCGTACACCCTTTTATTCATAAGCATACAACACATAAAAATTTCGACTTTGCTGTGATAAAGCACGTTTATTTCAAATACACAGCGTCACAAATATATCATTTTTATCACTTTACGACCTCAGACTAAGGAATAATACGAGTATAGATAGTGTCATAAAACTAAATATGAAACCAAACAATTTTTTTTTTAAATAGTATAGGGTTACAAAGAAATATAATATCTCATTACAATACTAAGCAAATAAATGTTAATAAATAAAAATAGCTAACAGATTTTATTATAATAAAGAAAAAAATTAAATAAACTAACATTTTGCTATCTCTCTTTCAAAGGGAAGAGAACTAATGCTTAAAGAATATTTTTACCATTCATATTTTCTTCTTATTCTTTAAATATAGTGAAGGATTTGTATATTAAAATTGATAAAAATAATGAAAGATCACCAACTTAAAGTTACTGAGAATTTAGTGGCGGAAAAATCAAATTACTTAGCCCGACCAAAGATTCAAACTCAAGATTTTCAGATGAACAATAGACATGTTAACTGTTGGACCAACGAGGTACTTAAATTATTATTTTTTTATTAGAAATGGGCTCACTCTTGACCTTCATCTTGGCTCGAAGGCACAGATAAGGTCTACGATCTAGCGAGCTTGCCCAGGAGAAACCTGTTAACACGCACCTTAAATAGGTTCAGCATACATCAGCAAAGACAGTCTAAAACAGTCGTCACAAAATACTGTATTAAATTTAATATAACTACGCAATTAAACCCTTTATTTATGAAAGGAAAAGGTTTTAATATGATTTAAAAGCAACTCTGCTTGGTTTTGATAAACATAATAGCAATCAATTTTACAGAAGACTCACTAATTGATGTCAAACGGGAAGAAAGTCCAAGCAAATATTGAAATCGATAGGAATTAATATTGAAAGCAGTTTGGGCTTAGATATGATGTCTTTCTACGTATAATCGTTAAATAAAATTTTCAATTCAATTCAATTTTCTTGTTAATGGCTTCAAAACGTGCCAGTTGGGAACAGATCACTTCGCCAATGTCACGTAGAATGGAGAAGACACGAAGGAGATTTTTGATATCTAAAAACAAAGTAAGATGATGTGATGACTTAGGATTTAGTCCAGTTTCCATTAAAGTAAACTTCGTAATAAAAAAAATAATAAACCGCCATTATTTTCATTACAAAATCGAGAAAAACGTTTCCATAATAATCATTACTAGCAAAAAAATATACAACCGATATAGCAAGTAATATATATATAATTACGAGTAGATACTATATATACTATGATTTAGAATAATCTATAACATATTCTTGTTAAAACATAATTTTAAGATATAATTAGCTAAATTAATTAATTAAATCTACAGCATCCATACCACGAACTCAAGATTGCCAATTAGGCACTAAGAAAACGGCGGCATAAGTAAATCTGACAGAAACGTCTCAGAAAGAAATCTTAGGTGAAAATTAGTTCTTTAATTAAAATCTCGAAATGAAACTTTTTCAAATGTAACAAGATGGAGACAACAAACTCCCCTATAATTACAATTTTAATATTACTTGTTGCTCACCACAAAAATACAGAAACGTTGTTAATGTTTTACGATGAACAAAATGGCGTCGAACGTAGAAAACTTCGCAAGGATCCCCGGAAACGCTGATCAGAAGATAATAAACTTTATTTATACTGCATTAAGGTCGTATTTGATTGCATAAAAAGTTTGTTTTCTGTACTTTATGAGATTCGTGGAATATAGCCTTTAATAGCCCGTCTGGGGCTTTTCTCGTAACTTCCACTCATAAAACGGAACCCGTACTTTTCTAATTTTCGAGGTCTGTCAAATACCAGTTCGCAGGAACTTTGCGACACTTTATAAAGTGACAAAAATACAAAACATTGTAATTGGATAACTTATCACCTATATTTTTGGTATACAAAGACTGTGAAACTAAAAATCACAATCCAATAGGATTGTCTAAATTGCTTTAAATTTTAATGAAAGAAGCGAATATTTGATGATTAATAACAAAATAGTAATAAAACACATGAATTTTCGTCAAAAAATACTATGACCGTCAAAATATAATATGCATACAAAAGCATGACGACACGTTTGGCTCAGTTTATAGTGACCCTACTTGCTGTGCCAGCGGTTGTGGGTTCGAGTCCCGCTGACGGCATTCATTTGTGTGATGAACAGGAATGTTTGTACTCCAGTCATGGGTGTTTATATTTATAATATGTATGTTTTTAAAACCACATATACAAACATAGTGTATCAACTATCTGGTATCCATAACACAAGCCTCGTAGCTTACTATGGAACGAGATGGTGCTGTGTTTTTATTGGCCCAACATATTTAAAAGACTTATTGTACTACGGATACTAAATGCCAAAAAAATATAAACATTCCAATAATACAATAGAAACGCGCTATTCGATTTATCTCGATTGGATGCTCCACTTGTCTTTATCCTAGACATTTCGCGCTTCGCCCTGAAGTAAGCGACAGGCTGACCAATTACCGTCATTTATCACAATGTCCGGGCACAGTATCGCTTGTACCAGTTGACTATATCGCCATATAAAACATTTAGGAGACGGTTTGTCAAGTTATACGTAGCTTTATTGTATTGTAGGGCAATGTTTTGTTTTAATGGTGAATGTGTTAATGTGGTGTAAATTATTTTCATATATGTATATAACTAGCGACACACCCTCGTTTCGATCGGATTCGTCTCTAGGTTGCTTCCTCATACAAACTTTCATCCCCATTTTCAGCCCCTTAAAAGATAATTTCCTGGATAAAAACCCCTATGTCCTTCCCAGGGTCTCAAACTATCTTCTTACTATATTTCATTTAAATCAGTTTCAGAACCTATTCGGTACAAATAAACAAACAAAAAATCTTTCCTCTTCATAATATTAGTAATGATGGGATAATGTTGCTTTAATATATTAATAGTCTGACTTTATATCCTTTTGTATTCTACGGTCCGGTCATCTATAGTTTCGATAGTTTTTGTTTGTCTGTCTGTCTGTGACCACATCACGGAAAAACGTCTGGAGGGATTTTGATGAAATTTTGTATGATGATAGCTGGTTATCCGGATCAACATATAGGATATTTTTACTGCGGGAAAATACCTCACCTCTGAGAAAACCACCAACAAAATTGACTATTTCAATAAGATTTTTCCAAAAAATATTTAATGTACAGATTCGACTCAGTGAGAATTTTATTATATGTAGAGATATAGATGGAATTTGAAATCTAGTTCATATTTTGAGAACGGAATTCCAATATATCCTGAACTCCCATTTAGATTATCCACATGCAGTAACTAAAACACGAAATCCCTCAATCAAAATCTAACCCGATCTGCCATATATGTATAGAACTTCAATTTGCTGGACCGTTTAATCGTCGGGTGATCTATCATTAAAGGGAACGCATCAATATAATCTATATCTATCGATATATTTTTAGTCGTACAGTGATCATAGGGTTGAAACAAAATGTCTTTCTAAAATCATTGAAAAATAGAAAACTAAAAGCATACATAAAATTACATAATATTGTGTCTAATAACGATGATTCTATGACATGATCATTATAATATGTATTTGTTATTTTAAATCTATACATATAATAAAATTGTAACTAAGCCAAATTTGTACATTAAATATTTTTTGGCAAATCTTATTGAAATAAAAATTATTATATACATATACATAGATACAGAGGCTGAATCTATAGTTTTTAGAATTTTTGTCTGTCTGTCTGTTACCGCATCACAGAAAAACCACTAGAGGGATTTTGATGAAATTTGATACGGTGATAGCTGGTTATCCGGGTCAACATATAGGATACTGTTTACCGCAGGAAAATATCTCATTTCTGATAAAAAATACAAAAACTCCAATGTAAGAGTATACTACTCGTAATATGTACGTAAGAACTTGATTTTAGTCATCTGAGCGCGAGCGGAGCCGCGGGCAATTCTAGTAAATCTATGTCTTCAGATTTTTCCGCAGATTTATTTTAATATTTGACTCCTGACGTTTCGAATGTTTTACTGCAATAATTATCACGGAAGACTAAGGTTTTAGACGTCTTTTTATTAACAAAACTGCCCAATGTACCTACTCAATATCCGATGTACATTTTTATATATTATTATTTTTATGGTTATCCTGACATACTAGAGCTTAGCTAAAATTTATTCTGATTAAAAGATGCATTCGGTTTTGGCGTTAATAAAATCAGGCTCCAATAAACAGTATACTGGTACTGACGAAATTGTATAAAAAATGAATAATCACTACATTCCTTCTGCCTAACAATTCTTTTATCTAAGAGAAAGAGATCTTTTAAATAAGTATTACTATAATATACATTATACATCTTATTATTATTTACTAGCGACTCACCCTTGCTTCGCTCGAGTTCGTCCCTAGGTACGTTTTAACGGTTAGTATGAAATACAAATCTTTGAATTTCTCGGCTTTTCCTTACTACAATATGCATGTATTATACATATAAACCTTCCTCTTGAATCAATCTATCCATTAAAAAAACCGCATCAAAATCCGTTGCGTAGTTTTAAAGAACTAAGCATACATAGGGACAGACAGACAGCGGGAAGCGGCTTTGTTTTATACTATGTAGTGATGGAAGTGACAATTAAAAGTTCAAATGAATGTAAGACTATTTACAACGAAGCAAAACAATTTACCATTCAACATAGCAGGCAACCACTAACCAGTCCCTCATACATCCTCTCAGTCAGTACCTACACGTCTTGGGCTAATTTTTCAGATCACGGAGAGGGATCCAAGGGTGGACTTTACAGCGGGTATTTTTCTTTGAAACGCTCCAAACTTGATGTTTGTTTGGATCCTAAATTGCCAGCTTGATTTTTAAAAGCGAACGAGACGAGAATATATTTGAAGAAAGCGTTACTTGCTTGAGAATGATGAAAGAAGAAAAATTGTATAATGGTACGATTTTTTAATATACTCTTTAATCACCTTTGGTTATATTTATCTTATACTAATACCTATCTAAGTTCTAAGTTATTTTGTTATTTAACACTAGCGATTTACCCTCTTTTTACCATCTTGAATAGTTTGAAAACGCATAAAAGACAAACACCCAAAGAAAAAATCTCTTTTTTGTGTCAGGGCCCTTTGCATGCGTAAACAGAACAACCCGCTAGAGTTTCATCACAATCGGATCAATAGTTTAGGAACGAATAGAGGACAAACATACGAACATTCATTTTTATATATATATATATATATAGACACACACATATATATACACAGACAAACACAGTGTTATTACTTAAAAAACTCATACTTAAACGCATACAAAATTATAACAAAATATTATTTTATTGTAGTTATAATTACATTTTTTTGAACTAAAAAATTATGTATTTTCTGGAGGTGGGCGTCAGTGTCTACAACAAGGTTTTAACTAATATATATTATTACTAATATATATATATATATATATATATATATATATATATATATATATATATATATATATATATATATATAGATTATATACCATTGTAATAAATATTCCTTCATGTTACAATAGATTATGGTAATAAAAACTTCAAAAAACCTGACTTCCAGGCACAAATGTAAAAAATAACTGAACGGGGGTTTTCATTTAGAATAGATACCTAATCAGATATTTTCGGTGCCGGTCGAAGCTAAAATTAAATAAATAATATTGCTATATTTAACTATAATACTTATTAAAAAAAAAATGTTTAGAATTAAAATCAACAAATATCATAAGGTATTTTGGTGCCATTTTAGAATTATTGAAATCATTTTTGTAAAATAGTGGGCAGGCACTCTCTGTAACAAGTATCTATATAAAGCCTTTGAGACGTCTATAACCTTAGTCTCTCACGTGACCATGATTGGTGTAAAGCATTCGCAACGTCGGGAACCAAAAATCAAAATAAATTCGCGAAAAAACCGAAAAGATAGTTTTATTTAAAATGACAAATATTCGCGTAAATCTAAGAAAGTATTAGATAAAAGTTAGATTAAAACATTCATTAAAGTAAATAAATATATTCAACGTAAAAATCTAAATATTTTTAATGTAAGCTAAATACTAAAATTTCGAACTGCAAATGTTCCTCTGGGAGAGAAAAAGTATTAAATCCAGTCCATTACGAAACTGAATTTCAGTGAAATTTTGCTAACAATTTTGTCACGTAATGAAAATGAAATGACAAATAATTTTAGGAATAATTTTAAAGCACGTCTATTACATATATGTATACCTATAACATCGTATATACATTATAAGAGCGCATAATGTGTGTGCTGCGAAATGTTTTTACCGACTTTAAACAAAAGAGGTATTCAATGTCTCTATGTTTTGTATGTATATTACGCGATATCTTCGAAGTCGTGGATTGATTTTCATAATTAATTATTTGTAATAGGTAGCTCAAGGGCGGTCTTATATAAATCTGAAATAAATATGCCACCCTTAACAGTGGTATAAATATTTTCAGTTACTTTTAAGATAGTGTACTTTTTTTAATAAAAAATACTGGCGAACTTCACATGCCTTTCGAAAACTTGCTAGGTTCTCTCAGACATGCAGGTTTCCTCACGTAGTTTACCGTCACCGTAAGACAAGTGTTAATCATGCTAGAAATGCAATCTACACCGTTGATACATTTTATGTACGTATAAATTGTATAGTGTAAGTGTAAACCGAGACACTACTGTCGCTACTGTCGCATTTGACTCTTAATATTACGTACAGATCGAACCCGCGACCTAGTGTTAAATAGGTTACCGCTACTCCATAATGAGCATGGAAATAACATTAAAAATATAAAATAAATATATTCATACTATTAATTCAAACTCGTCAAACCAAATTGCATGTTTATCTGTTCTGAAGTGAGACATGGCGCATTTAAAAAATTGAATTCAGCTTGACGAGTGGAATTGTATTGAATATACAATTTATTTTAATTCATACCAGATTTTTAATATCATAATATGCATTTGTGGGAGAGACAGCAGTTGTATCACTATTGTTATGGATTATTGTATTATACACATTAAGTAACTATATACTGAAATGAATCTATAATTATAATTATTAGACTAGCAACTTACCCTCACTCCGCTCGGGTTCGTCCCAAGTTACGTTTTAACGTTTAGCTCAGATATGAGATATTTTCCTGCAGTAAATCAAATTTCATCAAAATCTATCCAGTAGCTTTTTCATGATGCAGTCACAGATTGACAGACTGACAGACAGGCAGACAGAAAAATCTAAAAACTATAGATTCGCCGCTGTATCGATAATAATGACTATTTCAATAAGATTTTCCAAAAAAAAATATTTTATGTATAGATTTGACTCAGTTAGAATATTTTAATATGTATAGATCTAATTTTTTTTTTAAGAAACCCACATCATATAAGTAATAAAATATTCTACGTACATGTATTTAGTAAAAATAAAATATTCACCTGCGCTGGTCTGCGCGTGGCAGAGCAGAATATAGAGACGGGTAAGCTTCAATACGTGTCGCGAATCTCCGGAAGCATATTACCATTATAATATAGAAAAAAGTATAAAATTTTTAAAATTACTTCATACATTACATACACACGTAATATATGTCTATATAAATACTTTTAGGATTTGATATATACATATTTCTAGGACTAGGCAAAAATGTGGACCTAGTATTAAATATAAAGACTAGACCAGCGACTCACCTCTCGATCTCGACCAATTCACTCACTCACGAACCCGAACCAACGAGCGAACCGAACTTCGCTCGAGTTCGTCCCTAGCTACGTATTGACGCTTAGTATGGAATAGATAGAATACATAGGTATGATGAGTTTTATAACCCTTACCTGATAATTGATTCCCCATACAAACTTCCACCCCCGGGATAAAACCGGGATAAAAACTATTGTTTGTCCTTCCCAGGATCTCAAACTATCTCCGTACCAAATTTCGTGTAAATCAGTTCAGCGAATTAAGCGTGAAAAGGTAACAAAAGGTCTATCTGTCTGTCTGTATGTCTATGAACGCATCACGAGGAAACCGCTGGACAAATTTTGATGAAATTTGGTATGGTGATAGCTGGTTATCTGGGTCAACATTTAGGATACTTTTTACTGCTGGAAAATATCTTATCTCGAAATCTATACTAAAAGTTAAAACGCAACAACGAACCCGAGCGGTGCGAGGGCGAGTCGCTAGTAAAACACAACATAAATATAATTTATTTATTTTGGAAAGTCAATCAAAAATAAGATAAGCCAAGTCGAAGGAAATTCCTAGTAACAAATAAGAAGCATAATAATAATCATATACTATCGTCTATCTTCATACATACTATATCATTAAGTGGCTTATAACAAAGAAATCAAACAAATTAACAAAAAATTATAAATAATTTTTTTTAAATTTGTATTTCATATTAAATTCGCAATATCAGAATGCTTCTTCCCAGAATTTTCATCATCATTTTACCTACATAAAGCAAATTCTTATATAAGCACAATATACATATATTTATAAAGGTATATCACCTGTGTTGTGATCCGACTTGGTCCGAGGGAATGCCGCAGTAAGCTTCTCTACGTGTCCCGAATGCCCAGAACGTTATTAACGTCATCATATACCGAGTATTTGGTGTTTGACGAAGGTTAGACGAAGATATGAAACCGGTAAACTACTTGTTTTGTTTAGATAGTAATATAAATTTTTACTATTCGTTGCATAGTCAATAAAATAGATAAGGGTAAAACGGTAGAGTGTTTCACATTGATTGATTGATGTTATATAATTTTATAACTAATAAGTTATTTCTTAACTGAAGAGATACACTGACTTTAAAATCCCTTAGAATTGATTATTTCACTGTTACGGGTAGAATGTTTCTTGTCCTTAAAATTTTGAATTTAAAAAAATTGGTGTCCTTTTAAAAAAAATGGCAAATATCACGTGGCATACAAACAAACAAAAACATACAACGGAAGTGTCCTTAGTGCTTTTTGAAGTCAGTCAAAAGGCTTAAGTCTGAATGTATGAATCGTTTGTAATACATGTATACACGTAGTATTTAATTAATTAAATCCGGATGAAAGCAATGACTTCTTGCTCAAGAGAAATCTATACTAATATTATAAAGTGGTACAGTTTGTGAGTTTGTGACGTTGTATTGGTTATCTCTGGATCTACTGAACCGATTTAGATGAAAGGTAAGATGATAGTTTGAGACCCTGGAAAGGACATAGGATACACTTTATCCCAAAAATCCCTTAAGGGGGTGAAAATGGGGATGAATGTTTGTATTGGGAAGCAAGCTAGGGACGAACCCTAGCAAAGCGAGCGACTCACCACTAGTTATTTAATAAATAAATAAGAAATATAAATGAAAATGGTATAAATAAAGTAAGTAATTTCCACATTTAGCTGTGCTACTTGATAGAGTACGAGAAATTTCATGCCACGCATTTCGCAGCACATTTACGAGAATATGGCTCACAGTTCCGTTCACGTAGAAAATACATAAAGTACTATAAATATTAATGAAAATATTTTTAGTATAATAATTAAATTCTTCAATTTCGTTCACATTTATTATAGTGACGTGCGTCGTGGTAAAATTGGTAATGCATCTGAATGCTTTAAAGAAATCCAAGATTCTATTCCAGTACGTGGTAAAAGTCCTAAGAGGTGGGCCATATAAATGTTTGTACATATGTCCCCATATAGATGAGATAAAGCTTGTAAGTTATAAGAGTAGCATCTAACAAGAAAATTACTCATACACTTGTACAAACATTTCTTAAAATAATTAAAACATTTCATAATCGAAAATAAAACCTGGACCTATCACAAAACGTCAGCAAAGAACTAAGTCAACAATCTAATTAACATTCAATTAAGTAGAAAATACTCTGCTGGTGACATTAGTTATATATATACGGTATAGGAATATCATGACACAATATACGATTGTGTAGGGTTCTTTATGTACCGTCCTTTGTTTAGCTATAATGCCGACACGAATAATGAAATCGACAATTCCCTAATCACGATCAAATGACAAAGGCACAGGTTTCATACAAACAGATATATTCAATGATAAACAATTCATTAGCCCCATATAACAGATTTATAAAAGAGGTTAAGTATTTTATTAGTTGATCCTTCGAGCCGGATATTTAAAATTAATTAGCTTGATTTGTTTTAGCATTTGTATTTAAAGATCTATAGTTGTTATTGATATTTGTCTATAGTTATTTGTTCTTAGTATTATAATGAGTTAGGGTTCTTGGTACATGAACAGTATTGGCTTAATTCAATCCCTGATCACTCCGTCACTAGTTCCACCGTTATTATTACATTTTATTTCTTCGCGTCTCTTTTTCTTGTACTAATTACTCAAAACCTGTCCTCCAGACTGATTTCCGCCAAAAAGTCCATTTCACTGAGACTAAGCACGGGTGCAGGAGATATTATAGTACGCAATTTTGTACAGTAGGACTGATGCGTACTCTATTCCCTTTACCCTAAATATTTCGATGGGATAACAATTTGAAATGATCGGTAAAAGACATAGCTTTACATGCTCTCCGAGACACGTGACTAAAACACTGCTAAATTTCCAACTTCTGGGCTGTTATTGAGAATTTTACTATAACTTCACCGGATTCAAACCCAGGACAGCTTCTAGATTCATTTTCTACTGGACAAACGAGGCAGTTACGACTACACACATTCTAGAAAAAGAAATCACGAAAATCTTTTACCAGTAAATTTCGATTCCATCCTCACTCACAGCAAACTAACATTAATTGTCCTTATCATTTGACAACTATCTTAATTATTATTCTATCTCGTCCTAAATACGTGCCATATCGCTACTACAGAATATTATTTTTCATACGTCTTCCTTGCTTTAATAAAAATGAATGTGATATATTTTTCATATTTATTATACATAATAAAATCCTAACAAAGTCGATCGAATCTGTAAATTAAATATTTTAGGAAAATCTTATTGAAATAGTAATTATTATCGATACAGCGGCTGAATCTATAGTTTGTAGAATTTTTCTCTGTCTGTCTGTCTGGGAACGCATCACGAAACCACTGGACAGATTTTAATGAAATTTGGTATGATAGCTGCTATCTGGGTCAACATACAGGATGCTTTTTACTGCGGGAAAATATCTATCTCATCTATGAGAAATCTATGCCAACATATTATGTATTCCAATTTATCATTAACGCTTCCGACATCAGTTTCATATAAACTCAAAATAAGAACACCAAGAGAATATATAACTGTATAATGAAATCAGATTTTATACGAATCTCCACCATTTTACTTCGAACAGAATGAAAAATAAAAATCATTCTGCCCATCACACTAATGTAATCACGTCGTTCCATTGAGCTTTTGTGCGATAATAGGTGACGTGAATAAAGCAATCGGTAATCACGTCGATTCGAATGTGACAGAGGCTTTGGAAAGCAAAATTTAATATTCTCGCATAGACAGACATTTGTTCTCTATATATACATAATAAGAAAAACGTTTGTTGACTATATTATATAAATTTTTATATTAATTAAAATTTACAGTTTTTACTGGTATGGTTCTCACCGGTTCGATTTCGGCCAGGGTATACATATTAGAGTATATAAATATAGTTTATATAACAATTTTTAAGTTTTTGTAATTTTAATAATCTAATCTATTAAAATTCTATTTGAAAAAAATCATTAAAGAAATGAATAAAAACCGACTTCAAACAAAAGCACTAAAAAGTGAAAAATAACTGATTGGTAGTTTTCATTTACTATACATACCTAATCAAATATTTTCGAATTCGGTGTGCTTTGCTTTGTATGGGCTGGCACCGATTTCGAAAATATTTGATTAGGTATGTATTTAATAGGTAGGCTTTAATTACTTAGCCAAAGCACACCGACTTCGAAAATATTTGATTAGGTATGTATAGTAAATGAAAACTACCAATCAGTTATTTTTCACTTTTTAGTGCTTTTGTTTGAAGTCGGTTTTTATTTTTTTGTTAAAAAGTTTTTATTTTTCCCTTTTTAGTGTAGACAGTAGTAACAAAGTAAGGATTCTAACGTGTTAGGCTTGTCAAATCAAACAAAATAAGCCCAAACTCAAAGTATCTACTATTAGCCGTTGAAGAGTTCCACCTATCCACCTTCTGGCCTTGCCATCAGATCAGGTCAACAACACCGAACCACTGTACTATCAACGAAAATAGAAATACATGCAAAGTTTCAAGTCAATATGACAATTAGAAGTAGGTTAAATTCATTATTAGTTGTTTTTCCACCCTTAGGGGTGGTATTTTTTTTTTGAAATTTAAATGGGACCAATCTGGAAGTATACCCTTACAAACAAAACAAAAATTATCCAAATCGGTTAATAAATGACGGAGTTCTGAGGTAACAAACATAAAAAAAAAAAAAAAAAAAACATACAGTCGAATTGAGAACCTCCTCCTTTTTGAAGTCGGTTGAAAATGTGACGTGTAATAATTAACAAATGATATTTTACTGTAATTTTCTAAATGACATTTGAAGTTGTTTATTTATATTGTTTTTTGGTCCCGCTTTCCCATAATAATATAATAATAATATTAAGTGTTATGCTAAATTGTTCGTTGGACAAAAATTAAAAAAGGTTATCTCGCTTCCATAATACTATTTTTGCGATAGTCTTTAATATATCTTTTTTTAATGTCCAATATCAGTCGTTGATATCGTCAGATCGCGATCTTAATTTTTAGCACCTCACGTTTCGAAACTTGGCCATGGTAGTCTTTTCCATGGTCAAGTTAAAGATTAATACGAACAAACATTCAAATAATAGCAAACATTTAAAAAAATGTTTACTCTATCTATCTTAGTTCAATGAATTTATAAACTCCACTTGTATATACATTTAAATTGCTTTACTTACTATCTCATCTGAGATAACAAACTAAATCCCTACAAATGTATAAACAGCTCGATCTTACCCTTGTATTCAATTTACAAAACGGGCGCAACACAATTAGGTGGCACGGCTCGTACAAACACCGTTGTAATCTGCTTTTGGATCATCGTCGTAGTTGTTGTTTGAATGGAATTCTCTTTAGGGCGTCAATCTAATGATGTAAAAATATATTATCTATACATATAATAAAATTGTAGCTAAGCCGAATCTGTAAATTAGATATTTTTCGGAAAATCTTATTGAAATGGACATTATTATCGATAAAAGGCCGAATCTATGGTTTTTAGAATTTTTGTCTGTCTGTCTGTTTCTCTATTTGTGACCGCATCACGGATAAACTACTAGAGGGATTTTGATTAAATTTGCTATAATGATAGCTGCATATTCGGGTCAACATATAGGATAATATCTCATCTCTGAGAAATCTATACTAAACTTCAAAACATAAGAAGGGAAGAACCCGAGCGAGCGAGGAGAGCGAGTCGATAGTTTGTAATATATTTTTAATTAAAAGCTATGTAGTCTTCAAAATAATTGTACAAAGAAAATATATTATAAAGAAAAGTCGATGTTTTTGTATCAAGTCACAAAATGTAGCTACGAGTAGGAACGAACCCAAGCGAAGCAAGGATATGCCACTAGTTATTAATAATTATAATATTAACTTTAGTTGTATATTTTAATTCTTGCCTTGATATTATATATGTATTTCATGCATTCAACAGAATACAAAAAATAAGCAGTATATTATAATAATGCTCTGAGGAGTGGATTTTTTAATATTCAACCTATTTAAAGTATAGCGTGGATAAACCACTGTATTTATAAATATCGTGCTATTCATTTCTTATTTGAAACGATAGTTTGATAGATAAGTAATCGTACTATGGATAGGTCACGAGAAGCTTCCTTCTGCTTTATATGAAACTAATTTGAAATTGATTCGAACAAAAAAAGACTTCAGAAGAAACTCGACTACATAAAAAACACTATTTACATATTTTTAAGCGATAGAACATATTAAACAAATAAACACATTACCCTCTTTTCGCAGCGGTCAGGTGAAAACAAAAAAACATCAACAGATTACTTCGCCAATGTCGTGTAGAATGGAGAAGACACGGTAGGTATAGATAAGGTATTAACCAATTAAAAAAAGAGATATTCACACTGAGATTTGTTTGCATATAAAATATGAATATAATAAAGTATATACAAGATAAAAACACATAAAATAGATAAATAACATTAAACAAAAAAACACAGCAACGCAAACATTAACCAAAAAAAAATATTACCGAGTAAAAAATTAACTACATTCGGTTCTTTACACACTTTCCTCATTCATACAATTTACAAACATTACGCGATTATGATTTTCCTTCGGGGAGAAATTAAATTTCCACGCAGATAGATTATACGCCAGTGTTTATGTACTTTGGTGTACACTGAATTAGGTTTCTTTGTTGTTTTACGTACGGTAACTCCCTCACATTTCGATTCGCTTTTGAGTTTTTCGCATACTGAAAATTTATGATTATTCTACTTTCATCCTTTTAGGATTGGGATATGAAATAAATTTATTTTGTATACTTTTAAGAAGATAGATTTTAAAGTGATCTACTCGTACTCGTATAAAACATATAATTATAAAAAAACTACTTCGTTTTACCTAAATATTAATGATAAGACATAAAAATAAATCTAAGGAGTTCAAACTCAAACAAATTTACCTAGTTTAAAATGCTGAATATACAATTAGTAACTAGCATCGCCCCCACGCTCCGCGCGGGTTCGTGCCTAGTTACGTTTTAACGTTTAGTATAGATTTCTCAGAGATGACATGTTTTACCGCAGTAAAAAGTATCCTATATGTTGACCCGGACAACCAGCTATCATCCTACTAAATTTCATCAAAATCTGTCCAGTAATTTTCTCGTGACGCGATCTTCACAGACAGACAAAAATTCTAAAAACTAAAGTTTCAGTCTCTGTATCGATAGTAAATAATGACTATTTTAATAAGATTTTCCCAAAATAATTTAATTTATATATAAATATATAGATTTGACTCACTTACAATTTTATTATATGTATAGATGTATAATTTATATAGCAAATTGTAAAGTAATTAGTCATAGTTAACCAAAATACGCTTTTGGACAACAGCTATGTATAGGGTTAATGAAAATAAATCGAATGGCTCAAAATTAGTTTTTTTCCTTTAGTAACATATTAAAAGTTTCATATATTATTTTATACGTATAACATTAAACACCACTGAGCTAATGCTACATTATAAGGTACTAATATATTACTAGAGTATTACATTTATATATATATTGGCGTAGCACTTTAAATACAATACCCAATTATCACATTCGTTTATTAATGTATTTGAATCATTTAATTTTACAATAATGAAATAACACACCGGACCGTTACTCGCACTCTCACACCCTGTCAATATGACAGTTGTGTCACATACATTTTTGATAATCAAAAAAAAAGAATGTTGCCATCAATGCCATCGTATTTATATAAATCAAATTAATAAATAATTGACTGCAGTTTAGGCGAGATGTGATGGGACGCGGCCCCTGGCGGAGAGGATGGTATTTTTGGATAGGGGAGGTGACAGGGAGGGAAGGGTATACTAAACTTATGCCATGTAAACATATGAAGACTATGCTAATATATATATATATATATTTTAAGTACAGAAAAAAAGATATAATTTTGACTTAATGTTGTCATTAGTAATTTTGTTAATTAAGTCAGGGGTGACAAACTATTTATAAAACGCGTCTTCAATACCAAGAAACAACGACATGTACTACTATTTTTTACCCCCTGATCAGATCAGTTGTAAATTTTACCATAAGTAACAAATTATTGTATTACTAACAGAACCCACGGCTTTGCTCACGCAAAAACTACGAAAAAGCTACAAAAAGGTAGTTTTTATAGAAACTTTCATCCTCTATTTTACCACCTTATGGGATGAATTTCAAAAAATGCTAAAACACATTATTATTTAATTGTATTGAAGAGCATCATTACCAAGTTTCAAGAGATTCTGTTCATAAATATTTTTTTGGGTTGTATTATAACGCCAATCCGGTACTCTGTTTTGACGTGAAAGAAGGACAAACAAACACACTTTCACATTTATAATATTAAGAATGGAAGTATAGAAGTATGTTTTACCTAAGACAATGACTGCCCTACCGATTTTAAACGCTCTAAACTTTGATCAATACCGATACGACAGTAAAAAGCAGGTTAAAATTGACTTCCAAAAAATAACATAGTGTGAAATCCGTATAACACAATAATATCATACCATCAAGATGATCTAGTAATGGAGCCAAAAAGTGAATAAAAAATTTTTTACATGTTATTATTAAGACCAACGCTGATCTATACTTCTGTACTTTAATATTATAAAGAGTAAAGATTTTTTTGTTTGTTTGTACCGGATAAGCTCCAAAACTGCTGGACTGTTGGACTGATTTAGATGAAATTTGGTAAGAAGATATTTTGAGACCCTGGGAAGGACATACGATAGTTTTATCCCGGAAATCATCCCTTAAGGCGGTGAAAATAGGGATGAAAGTTTCTATGGGTAAGCGGGACGAATAAGAGGACGAACCCGAGCGAAGCGAGGGTGACACTCGCTAGTTAACAATATATTGCAATAATTCCTAATTTTTGTCCCTTATATATGTATGTATAAACAAACATACAAAATTTTCTCACTAATAATATTTAAAATCTGGTTTCAGCCAATGCTTCCAGTCGTAGAATTTCAGCAAGACATATGCGATGCACATTAAACTGTATGGGTGACAAAGTCGAAATGAAAAGAAAATACCAATATGAGGGTACAATGTGAGGGGGAAGCGGATTATTGCTTTCTATTCTCCAAAGAGTAATCTTACCTAACTTTGTAATACATAGGGATATTATTAAAAGGTATTCGGTTATTATAAGATTACATCAAATCCTACTAATATTATAAATGTGAAAGTTTGTGATGGATGTTTCTTACTATTTCACGCCAGAAAGGCTGAACGGATATCGATGAAATTTGGCGTAGAGATAGATTACAGTCTGGAATAGCAAATCGGTTACTTTTTATCTCACAAAAATACGGTTTCCGTGGGATAGATTTAAGTTTTTCTTGGGACGAACCCGAAGCAAGGCGAGGGTGAGTCACTAGTACATATATAACGGTGATATGATGATATAAAATCATGATTTTTCTTTAATAAAAATGGAGCTAATGGGAACAGAGGTAACGCGCTCGCTTGAAAAATTATATAAAACGGGTTCAAACCTCAGTTCTTACATGTTTGATATTTTAATGCGAATCATTTTCAACATGATTACCCCTACGAGACGGTGAAGGTAAACATCGTGAGGAAATCTGCATGTCTGAGAGAACCTTGCAAATCGAAAGACATAAATTCGTTGGCTCACTATTACAAGGTTCTATGTTAGTTTTAATGAAGTTTAGTCATTTTTACATAGAACTTCGTTATTTTGTTATCGTAAAAAAAAACAACATAGAACTATGTAAAATTGAATATTTTGTAGTTGAAGTGCCGCTATCTAGTGGTTTGTTTTTGCAAAACTGTAGCTAATGACACATAGAACCTTATAGCATTAATAACTAAATAAGTACTAAAATTTTAACATAGAATCTTGTAATAGTAAGACAACGAATTATGAAGACTAACGTCACTATGGTCTGATTGCCCTTGAAGGGAGGCCCGTGCCTGGCAGCGGGACATTTAAAAGTAGTTATTTATTATTTTATTTATTTATTTATTATTTAATACTAGCACTATAATCAATATAATAGATAACATTGGTAATTTAAAGAAGAAATCATATTTTTTACCAAAACAATCGTATTTATAACTGTACCATTCATAAAAAAATTCTTTATTTAAATATATTTTGCCTTTTAACGTACAAAATAATTCTTTAAAATACATTATCTTACATTTTAGTTACAGCTTTACAAAGAATATTAAGTAACCTAAAAACACCAGTACAGCCACTGTACCAGATGTTCAATAACACCAATATTAAGAACGCGAAAGTTTATGTGTGATTTTGTGATAATAATAAAACCTACTTTCTCTACCTGCTAACTCTTTAAGCTGAAAAAGACTCAACAGGTTTGAGTAATCCGGGAGATCATATATATTTGACTGAAATAAGCCAATTTTTTATCTAAGACACGAAACAAGCAGAGCCTCAGGAAAACAATAACATCAAACAAATATGTTGTATCGATAATACGAGTGCCTATAGATTTTTTTCTTGATTTGTGTTATTCAAAGATTTTCTAGTCATTCCAGAGATACACACATACATACAAACATAGAACTATAGACTTTATCTTTAAAATAATTTTAAATATAATTCAAGCAATGTAGTGTAGATACTATCGACTTACCCTTACTTCTCTCGAGTGCTTTCTGGTGCCTTAGATATTTTCAATAATTTTTATTCCCTCCACGACCGCGGACACGCCGGCGTGTAGAATAGAAAACAGATACCATCTGTACAAAGGTTGACTTATCTTTATATAGATTTCTACCAGAAACCCTCGAGCGTGACAAAAAATAATAATAAGGTGCGGTGTAGATGCAAAATACAAACATCAAATAATATATAATTATATTTATATACAAACACACATACGTACATAAATACATACATATTATATTATATAGGTAGCACTAAGTTATTTACTGACAGTCTATGTATTACTCTAGGTAAAATCTATTCATGTACTAAATTTTATCCAAATCGGTCCAGCCGTTTCAACTTTAAGGAGTAACAAACATACATACATACCAACATACAAACCTTTACATTTATAATAGTATTAAAAGCATATGACAGAAATAAATGTACACTAAAAATATAACCACATAAATATTATCTTACGTAATTTTCTGTTATTTTTTACGTTGCCACAATTTTCTACGCGGATAAATAATATCAAACGCTGACAGCCGACTGACGGACAGACCCCCAAATGTATTTATGAAGGCTTTCCGTTTGTTTTTAGGAATAATCTAGAATAACATTCGTGTTTCGCTATTTCGAGGTGAAATTGTTTTTATTGTTAATATACAAATGACTCAACCCTTATATGCTTCATAATGATTTATTTAACACGCTTTAACTCTGGAACTATTTAAATAATATTTTATTAATTATTCAAATCCATATATAATAATATTATAAATAAATGTAAAAATGTGTTTGTTTGTTTCTTTGATTGTTTGTCCTTCTTTCACATCGAAACAGAATAACGGATTGGCGTGATATTTTATGTGGAAATAGTTGAAGGGCTGGAGACTGACATAGACTCTGTATATACATCATATACACGTAGTAGTGACTCACCATCGCTTCGCATGGATTTGTCCCTAGTTACGTTTTAACGGTTGGTATGGAATAGATATATCTTTCATCTTCTAGGTATTTATTTGTTGATAAGTTCTGAAATATATTTAAACGTTTTAAAATAAAATGTCGATAAGTGGTGTATTAAAAAGATTTAAAACACATGAAATATCCTAGAGTAGAATCCCATTTTTCCATATTCAAATACAAAGCTATTACACTTCGCGTAAAGCTAAGAATATATGATAACTCAAGTACTTGTTAGACGTAATTTTAAAATTAACTTGCCATAGAATCAAATTAAGTAGCCTTTTAACGTCCCACGGCTGGGCACGAGCACGGGCCTCCCTTCAATAGGGGGATCAGGCTATAGTCCACCATGCTGCCCAAACGCAGGTTAGCGGACTACACATGTCTTTCGAAAACTTGCTAGGTTCTTTCAAATATATATTCACGATGTTTTCCTTCACCATAAGACAAGTGGTAATCAAGTTGGAAATCATTCGCATTCGATTTGAACCCGCTTCACTCGGTTTCCTAAGCGAGCATTACCACTGGACTACCATTATCTATCTATCTATACATATAATAAAATTCTAACTAAGCCGAATCTATACATTTAATATTTTTTGGATAATAGTTTTTAGAATTTTTGTCTGTCTGTCTGTTACTGCATCACAGAAAAACCACTGGAGGGGTTTCGATGAAATTTGATATGGCGATAGCTGGTTATCCGGGTCAACATATAGGATACTTTTACCGCGGGAAAATATCTCATTTCTGAGAAAAATTACAAAAACTGTAATGTATGAGTATACTAATATGTAAAACCTAAGAATTTGGTTCTCAGAATCTGAACGAGGACGGAGCCGCGGGCAATGCTAGTCTTAAATAAAGTACAGCTTTAGATACTTCATATGACATCACCTCATCGCTGTTAAGAGAAGAGCAAAATTACACACTGTCCAAAAAGTAAAAATATATTGTATAATTTTCCATTCATATATTCCATAAATACCTCTTGGCCCCATATCCGTATTTCCATACTATTGTTTCCTAAATAATACCCCATTGGACCGTATTATATTGTATGCAGCTTCCGACCCTTCGAAAATGGCAAATTTATACTGCTTATCTTCACTTTTATGTTAATTTATGAAACTTGGTGTAATAATAATGTTAGTATATTATAGAATATTCGCGATCGTGGTTGCGAATGTATCATGGAACGTCGATGACAGCAGGTTTGATGCCTGTGCCTGGTAAATATTTTTTCTCATCATTATAGTTTTAGAGTAATATAGTGTTTGTTTTTTATTTGTTCGTTTGATTTAGTAATCTATAGAATTACAAGCCAGATTTGAAAAATTATTATTTCTTTTTATAGCGTATAATACGCTAATTACAAATATACGCTAATTCCTAGGATATTGTTACATACACAAAAACTGACTAATATATCAACGCACAGCCTAAACCGCAGGTTAGAGATATGACATTTAGAGGGTGTGTTCTTTGTGAAGTGTATCCACACAGAGGTATCCACTACGAAAGGGTTTTTTGAAATTTCACCCCTAAGAGGGTGAAATTTTTGAGTTGAATATTCTGCGAAACTTTTTAATCTATGGGTACTTTTAACGCGAGCGAAGCCGCGGGTTTTGCTTGTTTGCTTATAATTCAGAACTAATTTCCGGCTGTGGATCTTACAATACGATACGTTGATATAAAAAACATTACCAGTTAATTATTACATTACATTACTTAAGTTAGGACAAACAAACTAGCCTAAAGATATCTAAAAAGCAGTAAAGCAAGAAGAGTAGTAAAACCTTTGAGGATTACATGTCAAGTGCTAAAAAAAATTTAATACTTATAATAAATTAATAAAAAGATTATGTTTATGATCTATAATCAGTCTTTCATGGAATAAGCAAAATTATATTACTTTTAAAATATTTTCAAAAAATTCACTTTTCAGATTATATTTTTCAAATAAAATATTAATTAGTTTTAAAGAAAAAAAAATATCCATCTAAAGGCTGTAATTTAGTAAGTTTAGGACATTTTTCGTTTTATACTGGAATGAAAAATGTCCTGGGCGTTCGAACTAATTACCACTTGACACGTTGTTTTCTATACATATAATTAAATTCTGAGTCGAATCTGAACGTTAAATATTTTTTGGAAAATCTTATTGAAATAGTCGTTATTATCGATACAGAGGCCGAGCCTATAGTTTTTGAATTTTTGTCTGTCTGTCTGTCTGAGAACACATCACGAGAAAACCATTGGACAGATTTTGATGTAGTTTAGTATGATGATAGTTGGATATCCGGGTCTACATATAGGATACTTTTTACTGCGGGAAAATACCTCATCACTGAGAAATCTATACTAAACATTGAAACATAACTATGGACGAAACCAAGCGGGGCGAGGGTGAGTCGCTAGTTATAACATAAATATATATAATTAAAACAGTTATCTATTGTCTTGGAAAAGAAGTGATCGACTATAGGCTACTTGCAATTGTTATAGAATTATAAACTATAAATAAACAAATATGTTGGGACATTAACACACAGCATCATCTAAGAGTAGTTCCATGGTAAGCTACGAGGCTTGTGTTATGGATATCGGATAGTAGATAAACTATACATTTCATTCATTTCAAACGAAATACCCGTCTCAAACGTGACCAAGGGTCGTGAGTTCGAGTTTTGCTCGTGAAATTATTTGCATTATCAATTAATACTATTCTAATGCGCTTTTATTTGCCATTAATAGTATTTTACTACTTCCTGTTATTGTAGGCTCGTCACGTTATACGATTTATGGATTGGATTATACAAATTAGCAATAGTGGTAGACTTATTAGAAAGGGATATGCTTATGTTATCTTTTGACGACACGTTTGGCTCAGTCTGTAGTACCCTACTTGCTGTGCCAGCGGTCGCGGGTTCGAGTCCCGCTGGGGGCATTCATTTGTGTGATGACAAATGTTTGTACTCCAGTCATGGGTGTTTATATTTATAATATGTATGTATTTAAAGTTATATATGTGTAGTGTATCAACTATCTAATATCCATAACACAAGCCTCGTAGCTTACCATGGAACTAGATGGCGCTGTGTGTTAATGTCCCAACATATTTTCTATTATTTGATATTTTACATGCAACTATTTTTTCGGAAGTTTGTCGTCACAGGAGAGACTACGGTTTCTGACTTTTTTCAGTGTTTTCTGAATGTTAAACCTATTAAAAGCAATTTGGCAGTTTAGTTAAAAGGCAATTAAAAAGGGGACGTTTTTGAGTACTTCATATATTACGTGGCCCCTCCTTAAGTGACACCTCTCTAGGCAAAGTTTCACAAGAGAATACTTGAGAATGCTCGTCCTGATCGGTTTCCGCCACAGTGGCGAATCATACTGAGACTAGCCATCTATAGAATCTGTTACACAAGAACCTTTCTATTCCTTTTGCTCTCGAATTTCGGCGGAACATCAAGTTAACACAACCAGTGAGAGATCAAGCGCAGGTCATGAGAACATGACCATGAACCAGACTTTCAGAATGAGAATTTCTTAACAGAAAAACCCAATAACTATAGATATTTGACACGACCCCGGACTCGAACCTGCGACCTCCGATCTTCGACAATACATACTAACCACTCGATCAACGATGCAGTTGATGGATAATAAGTTGATATCACGATGCGGTTGATATTAAAAGTACAGACCAAAAGGAATTAACTACTTCGTAACTGGTATGTACTCGTATGTATATCGACTTTAAATTTAAAAGTCATTAATTTCAATGGAAATAAATAATGATTCCTGCTCTTATAAAGTATTATAACTTTACATATTATAGAACAATCAAGAACCAAACCTTTTTTTTTATAGTATTCAGTGACAAACGAGCAGACAGTCCACCTGATGGAAAGAGGTACCTGTCGCCCAAAACACCTACGGTTCATGCACTTAGGTTTTATTTAACAAAAATGCAAGACCACAGGTGCGTTGTCACTGTGAGGACTAAGATGATAATGCCTCTTGCCTGTAATAGCGCTGGCTACCTTATCCTTTAAACCGAATACAATAATGTAATCATTGTTGCTTGGCGGGAGGAATAGATAAGGGGTGGTACCCATCCAGTCGGACTCCTCAGGCTAGACAGAGTCCTACCACCAGTAAAAACTAGAATCTGTTTTATATACATATATAGAGGTACGTGTACAAAATATCTATGAATCAGATTTTAAAATAAATATAACAAAACGCTTGCTACCAAAAGCTCTATAGCTTATAGATAAAATTAAATAAGAATATTATTTATTCTAAAAACTTTCCCCCAAAATAAGGAGCTTTTTTCACCTGCCTACAAACCACCCTTAGAAAGTAAACAGAATTGTCTATAATAATAAAAATGTACTAAACTCTTATTCCTTTAAAATAAGTGTTATATTCCTTTGAAAAATTAAAATAAGGTGTAAAAAATACTTGGGCCTCTCTCAATGTATTAAAGGGGAGGCATCAAGATTTAAGATCGATGTACCGAGTTTCACGCCCTTACGTTTCGTTTTAATTTAAAATTATAACATTTTACGGCGTAAGTCCTTCGTCGTGCTCGAATAAATCGTTGAGAAAACTTTTTTATAGATTTTCCTGTCATTTAAGTACTTTTATTTAATTTTAAATTTCTTTATTTTTTTATACTGACAAGAGATCGAACCGCGATTGAAAATTAGCCATAATTCATTAAGTTTGATCGATATTGAGATTTTTTTTCAAAGTTATGTAGATCTATACATATAATAAAATTGTAACTAAGTCAAATCTGTACATTCAATATTTTTTGGAAAATCTAATTGACATAGACAATATTATCGATACAGAGTCGGAAACTATAGTTTTTAGAATTTTTGTCTGTCTGTCTGTCTGTTACCGCATCACGAAAAAACCACAGGACAGATTTTGATGAAATTTGGTATGATGATAGCTGGTTATCCGGGTCAACATAACTAAAGGATACTTTTTACCGCGGGAAAATATCTCATTTCTGAGAAAAAATACAAAAACTGCATTGTAAGAGTACACTAATATGTAAAACCTAAAAATTTGGATTTTGGTCATCCGAACGCGGGCGGAGCCGCGGCTAGGTAGTCTATAAAATCCAAAAGAATTTTAAAACGGGCCCATAGATTCGGAGATTTGCACGTACAGACAGACAAACTTTTCATCTTTATATTACGTAAGTACTCGTAATACATTGATGAAGGTTATCTAACATGCTGCATCTTTTAGCAGTGGATTCGCGGGTAAAAGAAATTTAATAAATTTTGGCTTTCTGCAGTCCTTCTCTATACACACGTTAACTATGCCAAAGCTCATACTGCTCCGTACATGCAATAAGCTTAAAAAGGGGTTCAATTTTTTTTTCATATATTAATATATTGATATTATAAAGTCGAAGAGATTGTTTATTTTGTTTGTTGTTTGACCGCTGCACTGGAACTATCAGGTGCACGTTGTAGGTACAACCCTAGATGTCTTTGGAAGCAAACGCCAATAGCAACTCATGCCCAGTTTTTTCCCACCTCAATTAGTATTGACTTGACAATAAACACATTTTTATCGGCATAAAAATAGTCTATATTATTCTACGGTAATGTAGCTTACTATAAAAATTTTTAGAATTTGATCAAACGGTTCAGAAATAACACCCTAACATCCGAACATACAAACTTTAGTGTGTTTAGTGTATTATGAATGTATATAAAAACATTGGCGACTCACCCTCGCTTCGCTCGGGTTCGTTCCTAGGTTGATAGCCAGTACAAACTTTCATCCCCATTTTCATCCCCTTAAGGGATGAATTCCGAAATAGAAAATATCCTGTGTCCTTTCCAGGGTCTCAAACTATCTTCTTACCAAATTTCATCTAAATCGGTCCAGTAGTTTTTGAGTTTATTCGTTACAAACATACAAAAATACAAATCTTTCCTTTTTATAGATTACATTAATAAAATATAAAAGTCCTTCTAATAAATGTATGAAAATCTAAATAATATTCTATAAAATAAAGTTGAGTAAGCCTAATATGAAATTCGGGCAAAATGTAAGAAAATATTGAAATAACAGGACAAATTTCTACGACGTAGCATGTCTACGATCAAAGGTTACCCGGTGGGTGGACAAGACCTTTTAAACAAAGATATTTTCGTATACAGAAATTTCGATCTCAACGGTCCCTTGATGTTTGGGAATAAGCTAGTCTAATCTAATAGCAATTGAACCCACAATTTTATTTTTGTGATGCAAAAAGTGGACAATGTATTTCATTTTTATAAAAAAAAACTAGCAGAACTTGCGGCTCCGCCCGCATTCAATCTATAAAAAAACTCTTTAGCTTTATGTTATACAGCGACGTATAATATGTATTTATATAATATTGTTCATACAAAACTACTAAAATCGCGATTAAAAAATGGGGGGTACGAGGGTGAAGAATACTTTACGAGCTATTCTCATACCTACCAAATATACAAAAAAAATCATTAAAATCGGTATAGTCGTTTCGGAGGAGTGCGACCATAAACACGGTGAAAAAAGATTTTTATATTTTAGAATAAATAAATTGGCTATAAAAAATTGGCTATGAAAAAGTATCAAAAATTCTTATTACCCTCCTTATTATTGAGTAATATGAAGTACTTTAGGTTATTTTCAAAACTATTTCTTGATATAAATTCTCAATTACACGCTTTTTCATAAATACTATTATAACAAAAACCACCAGAGTATACTTCAAACATATATTTACTAATGTTACTATTAATTCACATATATAACCACACTAAATATATCACTACTTTACAACACTGTTCCAGCATAAGTTCACCTTAACTTTATCTGAACTAGAATCTATATATATAAAAGAAAGTCGTGTTAGTTACTTCGCTTATAACTCAAGAACGGCTGAACCGATTTAGCTGAAAATTGGCAGGGAGGTAGTTTAGAGCCAGGAGAAGGACATAGGATACTTTTTATCCCGTTCGACCGCGTTCCAATTTTTATGATATTTTAATTTTTGGATTTCTCTTAGTCCGGAATAGGTAAGTATTAAAACATATAATTAAAATGTGAGAAAGAAAGATTTTTTCTTTTTATATCTATTTAAAACGTACCTAGCGACGAACCCGAGCGAAGCGAGGGTGAGCCGCTAGTATATTATAATCATACGAAGCAATCCTTTTATAATAATTTTAATTTTAATCAACCCACCTTCTTAGTAATTTTAATGTCATTTCAACTACTTCCGTCGTAATCACAATAATTCATTTACGTATCTAATTTACAAAATAAGACTGTAATATATTATTAAAATAAATATAAATTATTTAGAGTACATTTCATAATTTTTAAATCACAACAACAATAATTTAAGTTTAACTTTGACTATTACTAAATCATTTCAACATTTGATTTAAAATCAATTTAGTTTCTTTTTTAAATAATACACTTGCATACTTAATATAAAATAATAATATCATTGAAACTCCAATTAATAACAATATTATAGGTTACTTTGAATATATCTGACAATTTTAGCATTAGAATTAATTAATCACAACACTCGGCCATCGACATGCGTGCTATCTCCGGAGCACGCAAATATCACAACACTAGCTTAAGGCAAGTTCATGGGTTCGTTTTTTTTTTATTTATTTTTTTAAATCAATGATTTATAAAAAAAAAACAAATATTCCTTACAGACTAATGAAAATTTACAAACAAAATATTTCTAAACATTAATATAACTTATATTCTAATACATACATAATAACATCCTTTAGTATTTAGTTTAATTATAATTATTTTTCAGTATCACTGTTATCAGAATTTGAGGAGCTGTATTCAGAACCAGAAGATTTGTCCAACTCTAATGCCTGAACATGAATCCAGGGTCGCATTCTATCCGATGCAATAACGCTTTCGTATCGTTTGGTGTTAAAACCGGGAATATTTACAATTTTGTAACGGTCATTACCCAAGCATTTTGAAATTTTATATGGACCAATAAATTTTGGCATTAACTTTCTGCTTTTACCATCATTACAGTAACTAGTTTTTGTAATTTTTACTAAATCCCCTTCAGAGTATGTGACTGCGGGACACCTTTTAGAATCATAATAATTTTTTTGTTGTGCTTGACTTTCTTGTATATTTGCAAAAGCCTCGTCTCTAATTTGACATATATCTGAAGATTACGAAGAACCGTTCGTTAAATCACCGGTATTTAAATCTTCAATTATTAACATATTATCAATTGGGACATTTAATTTTAACCCGAATAATAATTCTGAAGCACATTTCTTTGTTGTAGCATTTACAGTGTTATTAATGCCCCACTGTACTTTACCCAGCTGCTTGTCCCAGATGCGTTCATCCTTATTAAAGTTTTGGGTAGACAAAGATGCGAGAATTGTTCGATTAAATCTCTCCGCCTGGCCATTGGCCCTCGGACAAGCAACCGCGTTAAGTACGTGTTTTATACCATGTTTAGAACAAAAATCTTTAAATGATCCAGATGTAAAAGCAGTGCCTCTATCTGAAATAATTCTAATCGGTACTCCAAAATCATTAAATAAATTTTCTAAAATCTTTAAAACATTTTTAGTTTTTGTGTCCTTTACTGGTCTGGCAAATAAAAACTTTGTGAAACCATCTACTATGGTCAGGATGTAAGAGTTTCCTAGTTTACTTTTAACAAAAGGCCCTAAATGATCTAGGTGTAGAGTATGAAACGGTTTTGCCACTTTTTCGATAGGGTGCAGAAATCCAGTATGTGCCTTACTAGCGTTATCCTTATTATAAGCGCATTCGATACAAGCAGCTACATATTTTTTTACGAAACGTCTTAATTTAGGAAACCAATATTGATTACGAATTCTATCAAGAGTTTTCGCGAATCCAAAATGACCTATATCATCATGGTTAGCTTTACAAATTTGCCATCTAGCACTCTTGGGAATAACTAACCGTAAATTATTATCGTCAATTTTTCTATATAAAGTATGATTTTTGATTACGTAATTTTTTTTTATTTCTGGAACTTCTTCATTTGTACTTGGTTTTAAAATTTTAATAATTCTATTTAGTTCTGGATCAGCATTTTGTAAGGTAACTACCCAGTTATCGGTCGTTATATTAAATGTATTAACAGATTTAGCTAAATGTGTGTTACATGGTGGATTTCTGCTTAAAGCATCGACATGGCTCATACGACAACCAGGACGATATTCTATATTGAAATCGAATTCACTGATTTGTAGCCACCATCGTGCTATGCGGGGAATTAAATCTCTTTTAGTCAATGTAGCTCTAAGTGCACTACAGTCGGTATATATCGAGAATTTAAGACCCAGTAAATAAGGGCGGAACTTCTTTAGTGAACAAACCACAGCCAGAGTTTCTAACTCATAAGAATGATAATATTTTTCTTCTGGCGTGGTTTGTCTACTGAAATATGCCACTGGCTTTAGTATTCTAGGGTGAGACTGCCACTGCATAAGGATGCCACCCAAGCCCAAGGAGCTGGCATCGGTATGGAGTTCAGTGTCCAACTCAGGATTATATAAAGCCAGTAGAGGACGCTCTGTTAATAAAGATTTTAATAATGTGAATGATTCGATTTGATCTTTATGCCACTGCCAAGCAACATCTTTTTTTAGCAATTTAGTTAGAGGTTGAGCTATTTCACCGAAACCTTTCACAAATTTCCTAAAATAACTAGCCAAACCGAGAAATTGCCTAAGTTCATGTACATTAGAAGGAACCGGAAAATCCCTGACTGCCGAAATTTTACGCTCACTAGGTTTAATACCCTCAGCAGAAACTTCATATCCCAGGTATTCAATTGTTTCATCGAAAAATCGACATTTTGATAATTTAAGTGTAAGACCAGCTTCTTTAAACAACTTGAGGACATTTTCTAATTTTTGGAAGCCTTCGTCAATTGTAGTAGAAGGGATAAGAAGATCGTCCATATATGCTAAGACTGAATCAAATCTATATTGTCCTAATAATTTATTAATCATCTTTTGAAATACTGCAGGTGCATTTGCCAATCCAAACGGCATACGCTTGAATTCGTAATGGCCGTCTGGAGTGACAAACGCTGTTAAATGGCGACTTTCTTTTCCCATAAGTATTTGATAATACCCAGAGGCCAGATCTAACGTACTAAAAAATTTGTGACCGCTTAGATTCGAAATTTGGTCTTCTATCAGGGGCAAGGGATATTTATCTTTAACGGTTTTGTTATTTAGAGCGCGGTAATCTACACATAATCTAGATTCTCCATTTTTCTTTTTAACAATTAGTATAGGACTGGAATAATTAGAATCTGATTCTTGAATAATATCATTCCGCATTAGGTCTTCTACAATGTCTCTAACTTTTTGTCGTTCATGATGAGATAAGCGATATGGTCTGTATATTACTGGGGTTTTATCATGTAATTCTATATTCATCTCGATATCTTTTGCACATCCTATCTCACCAAGGCTTTGAGCAAAACAAGATCTGTACTTCATCAAAGTATGATGTAACCTTTCTAAAATAACCTTATCTACATTCTGACCTACTTTAATTTCAGATACATCTAGTGGTGTTAGATCTTTAGAAGGATCTTTACTATTTATTAAAAGTGTCTGTACTGTCGGTATAGGATTAACACGAGCTAATAGGGTACCCATTTTAAATATTATAGGCACTGTAGCTAATGACGTAACGAATACTATTCCTTTATTGTCACTTATTTTGTAACAACCCTGATGTAAATGGTATTCTTGATTTGGAGTCATTCTAGTGCTGCCATTAGAATAAACATCGCCCGAAAAAAGTTCTTTACAATAAACCTCTACTAAGCCCCCTCTATTTACAGTAGTGTTTCGTTCTACAAAAAGGCTTATAGATTTGATATCTAACGGTTTTTCTGAAGGAGAATTATAAAAGAATAGCGTTCTATAGTCTTTCATTACTGTTACAGTAGGTAATTCCGTAAAGTCCTGTCCTATTAATACATCAGTAGATAAAAATGAGTCCTCAACAACCAAGAACGTTAATTCAGCTTCGACTTCGTCAACCCTAACACTAACATTTACTTGAAAGTTTGGATTAATTACTGAATTACCAAAGCCTCTGATCGTGGGCAAATTTTCCTTATTTTCGTTAAGTTGAAGCACATTAGCAATAGAACATTTCATAATACTACAGTCACTACCGAAATCTATAAATGCACTTAAAAACTTGTCATTAATGCACACTTTTTTAATATATTTACTATTTGCTTCAGATGAAATGTCAACACTAGTACGGTTAGCGTTTATGAAATCACTTGACCTAACACTAGATTTAAATTCTGTGTTTGATATTATCTTAAGAACAGTTTTATTGGAGGTCTGCTCATTTTGACTACTCTTTTCGTGTGAAAGGAGGGGTTTTTTAGAACAATCATCGAAGTTATGTCCTATTCTACCGCATCTATTACACTTCACAATAGGTTTTGTACAAGTATTATAAGTATGACCACGTTCTTGACAATTGAAACATGTCAAGGTATTTTGTCTATTTGAATTATTTTGTAAAATTTTATTATGACTAACATGACCATTTCTAAAATCTCGTTTTCTAAAGGTATTACTATTTATAAGAGAGGAACTTTTAGAGCTATCTTTAATCTGGTTAAACTGTTGTGATGCTAAATAATTCAACAAGTCTTCTGGTTCATTACACCTAAGAGCTTGGGCTCCATTACGCACAGAGTTATCAGTTATACCAAAAATGATACAATCAACTGCCTTTCGTCCAACAATATCGCATCTACTTAATAATGAAAGTTTATCATAAAAATATTCTCTTAGGGTTTCATCTGTTCGAGATTTACGACTTAACATTTCTTCTAGTAGCTTTCCAAAGTTCTCATCATTCGGGAATGCTTTTCTAATTTTATCCTGCCATTCTAACCACGAGAAATCGAGCGTTGGTAAAGATTCGTACCATCTTTTTGCTAAGCCACACAATTTTTGTAAAGAATAATGAATAATTTGATTTTCGTCCCATTTATAAATTACAGCACATTCGTTAACTTTCTTTAGCCATCGCTCAACATCTTGTGATATATTATCAGGGTCAAATTCCGGAACTACATTAGTAGAGTTCATAGTCTTACTTGGATTATCTCGAAGCGCTGCTATAATTTTCATCAGATCTTCGGTTGTTAGGTTACCGGATGACCGTTTCGTTTTAATTGGTAATTCTGTATCACCAGAGGATGACCTCCTTCGACGCCGGCTGGGCCTTTCTGGAGTAAGTCCCTCTTCGTCATCTCGGTCACGTTCTATTCTCCTAGGCATGGCTCGTGGGTCGTGACACTTCTGATATATAACAAAAACCACCAGAGTATACTTCAAACATATATTTACTAATGTTACTATTAATTCACATATATAACCACACTAAATATATCACTACTTTACAACACTGTTCCAGCATAAGTTCACCTTAACTTTATCTGAACTAGAATATATTATAATCATACGAAGCAATCCTTTTATAATAATTTTAATTTTAATCAACCCACCTTCTTAGTAATTTTAATGTCATTTCAACTACTTCCGTCGTAATCACAATAATTCATTTACGTATCTAATTTACAAAATAAGACTGTAATATATTATTAAAATAAATATAAATTATTTAGAGTATATTTCATAATTTTTAAATCACAACAACAATAATTTAAGTTTAACTTTGACTATTACTAAATCATTTCAACATTTGATTTAAAATCAATTTAGTTTCTTTTTTAAATAATACACTTGCATACTTAATATAAAATAATAATATCATTGAAACTCCAATTAATAACAATAATTATAGGTTACTTTGAATATATCTGACAATTTTAGCATTAGAATTAATTAATCACAACACTATATTTGTAAAATATAAATCTATTTATAATCTAAAAAAACTAAATAAATCCTACAAAATATGAGAAATATTATGTTTTTGTCTATATATATATATTGAAAATGACTAAACATGAAAATTGTCATTTTACCTCTACAACTTTGTTACTATATAGCGACGAAATGCTCTACGTGGATTAAACCAGTTATCTACAGTACACAATGTTTAGACCTAGCTACTATGAAATATAACGTTTGGACCAAATAGTTGCCCCACTTTAAAAAGAAAGAGGTACTGAATTCGTTTGAACTTTATTGAATTTATGTAACGCAAGTTATGAATCGATATTTTTTTCATTTTATGAATAGATCATCTAAAATCTTGCCATAAAATAAAAAAATATTCTGCGATTGAGAGTGGAATGCTCACCTTAAAGTTATTTTAAAGTTAGTGTACCTTTTTAACCTAAAAATAATTATGTATTTTATTACGACTAATTTTACAAGTTACTAGTGAGTCACGCTCGCTTCGTTCGGGTTCACCCCTAGGTTTATTCCCTATAAAAACTTTCATCCCCATTTTTACCACTTTAAGGAATGACTTTCGATATAAAAACTATCATATGTCCTTTCCAGGGTCTAAAACTATCTTCTTACTAATTTCATCTAAATCGGTCCAGTAGTTTTGAAGCTTATTTGGTACAAACAAACAAAAAAATCTTTCCTCTTTATAATATTAAAGTAAATATTAAAAAATATAAGTATGTCACTAACAAACAATATCTAAGGATAATATATACATATATATACTATCTGTAGAACTACAACCTTGTTAGAAAGGTGTATCACTGTTTAATAAATAATAGGTAGCAAGGTAGAAGGCTCGTAAATCAACGGTGACGAAGGAATTGCAAATGCCACTTTTTCCAATAATTCGCCCTCGCATCAATCAATTAAACTCCCCCATTCTTCGCTTCACTAAAAAGATATATTATGTTGAATTTTTCACCTCTCGCTTTAAATTACGTACTTTTAAACATTTATTGACCGACTTAAAGAAGGGAGATTTCTTCTCAGGACTGGAACTTTTTCTTAGTGCGAGTATTAGAAAGATTCATGACGTTATACAAAAATTAAATTTTGATTCTGAGAATGTACTCAATATTGCTGTAAAACAAAGTAGAGTAACTTTTAAGCGTCAAAACAAGCTAAAAAGATCATTATAATCAATGCACTAGTCAAGTAGTATGGCTAGTTTACTATAAACTACAAACAAACAAACAAACAAACAAACATACAAATTTCAACACTACATAATATAATAATATAAAATATGTCCGTACATAAAAATATTACTTTTTACCACCTTTGTATTATACTTTAGTCAAAAATTAGTTCTAATTGCACCTCAAGATCCAACAGCCTGCAAAACATTAAAAGCTTTTAATTATTCTGAAAGCAGTCAACGGTAAAGTCCTTACATTGTTACATTGTTTACAATTTAAAGTATAAAATACTGTGCTTCATTTAAATTTAAGGTTTTGTTTCATCGAAAATAGAAGGTACTTTGTAGTTAGATTGTTAGTATTTTAGTACACTTTTTAGTAATATGCTCTAATTTATCTATCTAGATATATAAATAAAAATGAATTTTTGTATGTTTGTCTTCTATGTGTTCCTAAACCATTGATCCGATTGTGATGAAACTCATGTGGGTTGGTCTGTGTACGCCTATAAAGGTTCCTAGTGCAAAATAAAGATTTTTCTTTCGTTTATCTTTTATGCGTTACTAAACCAATCAAGCTTAGCGATGCCCCCGAGCGCAGCGAAGGCAAGTCGCTAGTATTCGATATAAATACAGAAAAAATCGATAAACATTCAACGATTTCAAACCTTTGCAGAAGATCCACAAAATATAATACTTAACACACAAACAGACTTCAAGAAATATAAGTTATAATATTATGTGTACAGTATATTTATATCGTGCATTGATCGTGATACAAACCCTGAACTGCTACATAGAAATACTCTAAACCATACCATGCGGTCATCTCTGTTTATTTATTTATTGCCTTGTAATACCAATACTTCTAAAGGATATCAGCAGAAAGTAATAAGACAAATACGTCTCCTCTCATATTATATAATACTAGCGACCAACCCTCCCTCCGCTCGGTATCTTTTGTATTTATAATATTATACTGTAAGCGCCACCTTTTGGCACATATTAGTACTAACAGCAGCCTATGTATTAGTCTATGACTCTAGGTCATATTCTTCGTATACGAGATTTCATCTAAATCCCGCCGTTTACGCGTGATGAAGTAACAAACATACACACACATGTACAAACAAAATAATAAATTTATAATAGTTATATATGTGATTAATTACTTGGAAAAGAATAAAACATTTTATTAAAATTTTGTTTATGAGAGAGAGAGAGAGAGAGAGAGATCCAGTCATTTTCTACGTTACAAATTATATTTTACTTACTGATAGTTTTGTTGGAATAACTTACATATTTTAAAGAGTTGCACAAAATGGTACTTCCATATACAACCAGTGATCATAAAATATATTATGAGAGAAGTTTATAAGCTTAAAAAGTAAGTACTTTTTACTTTTTTAAGACGCTTTTACTAGCTTCATTTCATAGCTAACAATGTTATCTGAGCCTGATTTGGATTAGATTTAAGAGAAAACTTTAAAAGAAAAGATATTTTTGGAACATTTTGCGAATTTACTATGATTTTTGGTTCTCGACGTTTCAAAATGCTTTATAGCGACTACGGTCATATGAGGGGTCTGCCCGAGATGGTTTGTTTCATTTAAATGACTCGCGTAAGAAAGTATGACAAATTTATGAGATTTTACGTACATATAAGGTACGTGTAATTCAGATGACAATAATAAAATTCAATAGCATCAAGCTGGTCTGATAATGATGTGGTTCTTAGTAAAACTCTTGGCAAAACTGCTCTTGGTAAAACTTTTGTACGTACATAGTCACTCATTTGAAACGTTTTAATGAGCCTTATTGCATTTGGTTAAAAACTTGTTAATTTTATTATATAACTATTATACCCTATTTCTATTCATTGGAGGACAGAGGCTTTTTTTTTAAATTGGTAGTAAATTTAAGACGGTCAGTAAAAATTTTACGTAATAATTTATCTATGGTAATTTTTTATAAAACAAATTTAATTTTAAAAAGTTGTTTTTATGGGATTAGAGCACAAAACAAGCAGCTGAGCAGAACGCAAAAAGCTAATCTATACATATAATAAAATTGTAACCAAGCCGAATCTGTACATTAAATATTTTTTTGAATTTTTTTGGAAAAATCTTATTGAAATAAACATTATTATCGATACAGAGGCCGAATCTATAGTTTTTAGAATTTTTGTCTGTCTATCTGTTACCGCATCACAGAAAAACCACTGGAGGGATTTTGATGAAATTTGGTATGGTGATAGCTGCTTATCCGGGTCAACATATAGGATACTTTTTACCGCGGGAAAATATCTCATTACTGAGAAAAAATACAAAAACTGCAATGTAAGAGTATTACTAATATGTAAAACCTAAGAATTTGGTTTTTGGTCATCTGAACGCGGGCGGAGCCGCGGGCTATGCTAGTATTATATAAATTGTATGTTTTTCATACAAACAGTTACAAGCTCCCACTTATTTCCTACAAACAATTAACAAGTATAATGTTCAACTGCGAAAACCAAACAAACCGCAAAGTAATTTAAATTTTATATGAAGCAATCTCAAAATTGAACAGTTTCCAACTTCCCAATTCCACATCAAACTGATTCTTATACCGTCAAAAAAGGTGTCGGTAAATCCTTAGTACAAAGTTGAAGTTGGTGGAAAAGAAAAGCCTTTGGTGTGGTAAATTCATATTCATGGGAATAATACGGTATAAAGTTAGAAAGAATGGTACGTATATATGTATGTGGGTGCGTGTGTGTGTGTGTTTGTGTGTGTGTGTGTGTGTGTGCATGTGTGTGTGTGTGCGTGCTGTACGTCTGAGTATGTCTGTATTTCTGTGTGTGCGTGTGTATGTTTGTGCTATTTCTGCATATTTCTGCATGACTGCAAACTGAGGATAAGTCAAAATAAAAAGCAAAAAACATCACTACTGTTCCACACGAATGAATGTGTGAAAGTAAAAAAAAAGAGTTCTAGTAAAGTATCTGGTAAAAACTACGGTATTACTTTAAATTAGAAGTCTTTGTACTTTAAAAGAAAGTAGACGAGGAATATATTAAAGAGCATTTTAAAGCAAATATGTTCACATTTCAACGTAAGAATGTTAAATGTAGGTCGAAAGTTTTATGTGGGCTGTCTGGAACAAAAAGGTTAAGATGCCTGAAAATCTTTTATAGTGCAAACTCTTGAGAGTTATAGTGAGTTTGTTAGAAATTTTGTAATAATATAACGTTGTGACACTAAGTATATTTTATTACTGTCCATATAAGCACCATCTACTCCAATATCGTATACTTTATATTTTATTTTTCCACCACTTGCTTCATTATTAATGACGAAGGGCAAATATAAATTTCGAGTAGCATTAGATTAAAAAGGAATAAGTATTTTCCATACTCGAAAAAAAACCTTACTTATAAAATAAGCTAGGTTGCTTCCCAATACAAATTTTCATCCCCATTTTCACCCTCTTATGGGATGGTTTCCGGGATAAAAAGTATCCTATGTCCTTCTCAGGGTCTTAAACTATCTTCTTTCCAAATTTAATCTAAATCCGTTAAGTGATTTCGGAGCTTATTCGGAAAAAACAAACAAACAAACAAGAAAATCTACCACTTTATAATATTAGTATAGATTACTAAAAATTCTAAATAAGGATTTTTTTTTATTTCTCAACGATAAGACATAACTTTGATTACAATATTTTAATTTATGGAATTTTCATCAAGACTAGAGTTCTTGCAACTGTTGACTATATCATAAAATACATATGTTATATACACATGTAGGTTTACCTTAAATTCAACATTGTGATAGCATTACATATATATTTTTTGTGCATCTCGGAAACTGCTCTAACAATTTGGATCAAATTTGGTATTTAAATAAGATTTTGCTATAAGTTTATCTATATAGTTGTCTTTTCTTAAAAAAAGACGCAATTTTTGTATCTTTTCCGAAAAAAAACACGAATTTACAAGAAAAAAACCAACCAATCTCGATCACCCAGGTACTATTATTTCGACCACAAGCCCCCGTCTATATGCGAGGACCCTATAAGATTGACTGTAACCAGAAGGTCCACGATAATGGAATTTCAATCAGTCGCAAAGCTATTGTCACTAAGACGTGCACTGGCGACCCTCGCGGTATTCACCGCCTCAAAGGAACGGATGAGGGCGTTAGCTCAAGTACCGTGTGAAATTGGTTTTTTTGTGTCCTTAATAGATGTTTTTCGGGGAAATAATTCTTATTATATAAATATAGGTAATTATTATTATGACGACAGGTTTGGCTCAATTTGTAGTGACCCTACTTGCTGCGCCAGCGGTCGCGGGTTCGGGTCCAGCTGGGAGCATTCATTTGTGTGATAAGCACGAATGTTTGTACTCCAGTCGTGGGTGTTCATATTTATAATATGTATGTATTTCAAATTATATATAAATATATTTAATGTAACAATTATCTGGTATCCATAACACAGACCTCGTAGCTTACCATAGAACTATGTAGATGGTGCTGTATTAACGTCCCAACATATTTATTTATTATTATGGTTTAAAGCTAGTTTATTGGTAGCGACAACTAACGTTTCTTATGAAAGCTTTGATAAACTAAATAAATTTTTAATTAAATACATATATATATATATATATATATATATATATATATATATCAACTTTTTTAGTGATTATTCATAAATTATTAATTAATAAATAAATTAAAAATTAGTATTTAACAAGGCTTAAAAACGAATTAAACCTTTAAAAAACGATTACTTCATAGATTGAATGCCACATCCTACTAATACATATTATAAATTCGGAATGTCTGTGAGGATGGATGGATACCTATATAGATGTATATTTGTTACTCTCTCACACAAAAACTACTGAACAGATTTTATTGAAACTTAACAGTAATATAGATTATATATAAAAGTTACACATGGGCTATAATTTAAAAAGATATAGTTATACATAACTAAGAATACACATTACATAAAATATAAGAAAAGAAAAGATACTAACTTTTTCAATATTTTACTCCAAGATACAATATTTTGAACTATTCACTATGTTAAATGACTGAAATATAACTTTCTCAGCATTGTTTTATAAATGACTAGTTTTACCCCTCATTTTACAAACAATAAACAGTTACTACACTAATCAAATATAACATACTAATGAATATCGCAACAACATAAACTAAGGATTATTGCAACAAAGTTTGTGAATAACGTCTCTTATTTGTTCGCTGATATATTTTATAGGTAGTATAATAGTTATTAATATTCTTATTTACTTAGGGTTGGCCTTTTTATTTATTATTATCATATAAAAATATCTACCTATAAATAAATAATCAAAAATAAAGTTATTATTTTATAATTTCCCTGCTTTTTATATTAACTTCCTGGGCGACCGAGCTTCACTCGGAATTTTTCGCAAACACTATAAAAATTACGGTATTTTCGGAAAATCCACCTATATAGATAAATTTAAAAAGCAAAACCTTATCTAAATACAACATTTGATCCAAATCGTTACAGCCGTTTACGAGATACACGAAATAAATATGACAGACCTACATAAATACATACAATACAAGAATTTCTCATTTAATATTATAAAATAACATAATAATTTAGATAAAAATATCTTAATTTTGTTTAGTAACAGCGAAAATAACACACCTTTCACACGCTCCCCTTACACTAAGAAGCCATAACATCCCATCTAACACCTACTCAACACTAATGCCAGTCTGAATATTCCATTAGCGACAAAGAGGATAAATTATTCTACAAGTGGAAATTAGGTGAACGCCACTCGAGGTGATTAAATGCGGCGTGGAAAATTGTTACTCTTAAGCCGGATTCCGCTTTTTGCTACACTCCATATACGATGCGGTACGTTTCTATACGACTGTTACGATATGGGGGTCGGTTGACTATTTTTATCTATATCTATATTAATGTTACAAAAAGGTAAAGTTTGTGAGTTTGTGACGTTGTAGGGGATAATCTCTGGATCTACAGAACCGATTTAGATGAAATTTGGTGATAAGATAATTTGAGACCCTGGGAAGGTATAAGATAAGTTTTTATACTGGAAATCATTCTTTAAGGGGGTAAAAATGGGTATGAAAGTGTATATGGGGAATCAAGCTATAATAAAGTAAAATAGCAAATTTTGTAGATAAATAGGTTTTTTCTTTGATCTAGACTGTTTTTATCTGTTTCTATGATAAACTATAAAAAAATAGATATGTTTGTCTAAGTCGGTTTATTTGTGAAATTAACTTAGTATGGTTCTGATTACGATTATTTTTTGGTGGGATATTGTATACTATACCTATGCCATATTTGCTAAGTTTACAGTACAGTACAGTTATATACTCGTAGTACAGGTAGTACTTACAGTACTTTTTAAAATAAACTGCCTTTTCGTATTTTTTCGCTGATTTATTTTGATTTTTGGTTCCTCATGGTCACGGAAAAGAACCAAAAATCTAATAAGGCCGCGAAAAAATCAAAAATATCGTTTTATTTTTAAAATGTCAAATATTCGCGTAAATGTAAGAAAGTATTAATTATTACTTTTAATCTAAAAAGGTACATCAAATTAAAAATCTGTTCAAAAGTAAGAGTGAATATCATGAAGATAGAAAATTTTCTTCAAATTAATATGAAACTATCACGTATTCACATATCACATAATATACACATAAAAACTCACTGCAACTTAGTCTCGTCTATTTTTAGAATCAATAAATAACAGGTAAAAATAGAAAGTAATTTAAGTACGTCGGTTTATACATAACATTTTATATCTAAATAGTCGTATACACGACTGTAAAGTCGTTACGATTTTACAAAAACAGTTTACATCGCCTTGGAATTTGTTTTTGGAAGTTTTAGAAGGTCTGATTAGTGGCTTTTGTGGGTCTGTTGATTTTCACGAAAACCGGATATTCCTATGCTTGTTTGAATCAGTGAGTATGTAAATATACTGATATTATTAAAAAGGATTCTGAGGAATAGACTCGAAAAGAGCCTTTGATTGTTCAAATTTAATTATTTTCGTTTGAATTAGTATCTAAAATATACGGTACTAGCTAACCGACGAACGGTATGGTGTATGGTGTATCAAAGCGTTGGTAAGCGCTTTACTTGAAAACAGATAGACCGATTAGTCTATTTTTTTAATGTTTATTATATTTCGGATAAAGTCTTTAAAGAAATTAATTAGGTAACAGTGTGGGATAATAGGAAATTGGGGAAAACTGGCGTACTTATTGGAATTATTAAGTAATAATTAAAAAAATATTAAGTACACGACGTCTGTCATGGAAGATATTCGGACCACTATTATAAAGACGAAAGCTTGTATGTGTGTATATTTGTTCATGCTAAAACGGCTAAACTATGTACATACTTATGTACATGGACTAACACATAGGCTACTAATAGACACCTAGAGATGCACACATATGAAGCAAGGTTAGCGGGTTATAATGTATTATACCATAATTATTGAATTACTAGTTGCATATGTTGTATTTAGAAAAATAAGTCTCAAATAAAAAGTCACACGTCATTTAATTTATTAATAACCATCTTAAACTTTCATTGTGTGATGAGCACGAATGTTTGTACTCCAGTCATGGGTGTTTATATTTATAATATGTATGTATTCAAAGTTTATATATGTGTAGTGTATCAACTATCTAGTATCCATAACACAAGCCTCGTAGCTTACGATGGAACTAGATGGTGCTGTGTGTTAATGTCCCAACATATTAAAAAAAACTCTTTACATCAAAAACCTTCGTGAGAGTCTTACAACATCTCATATGTTTAATATTTTCGTATTTTAATATCAAATCAAGTTAGTATAAAGTTTTATTAAAAGACACTTTGAGATTGCAAAGAGATTTGTGTAAACAACTAGATAAAATACTTATAAACACGCCTCCACGGAACACGCATGTTTAATATTTTTACGTTGAACATTTTGTACATATTTTTGAACCGACTTAAAAATGAATGGTTTGGTTTGTATAAGTGTTTGTTTTTAACGTTTTTTAGTTAAAGATAACTCAAAAATAGATACAGCCCTTGTATCCTACAAAATATACTAAAAAAAATTTATATTAAATAAAATGGCCCGAATCAAATATAATATTATTAAAATGTATAGTTTTAAGCATGTTCTCTACTACAAAAGCATAGTATTAGTATAGATTTCGCTCAAATTGTACCGAAAATGACACAAAGAACGTGTTTAAAGTTATTTTAAATCTGATGATACACAAAACCTCCATTCAAGCACTTACCATATACAAAACGCACACACTAACACACTAACTATTTACTATTATATATTATTATACTCATAACATATATAAAAAAGGTTTTCTATCAAAATAAAAAATAACCAGTACAAATATCTCGCTGTAATATAATAAAACAAAATAACGAATTTCAGTACAACCTTTGTAGTCTGCATAATAAGAAAGCTAAACTCACCTAATCACGTCCTCTCCTTTACTTTTATTTCATAGTATTCCACTTACCTGAAACAAAAGCAATGTATTAAAATAAAATTCAAAAAAGCTCGCCTATAGCTTTTGCAACATCGTGCTTTTTAATATTCCACGAGACGTAATATCTATAAGCTCTTACCTCACCTACTTTGCCGTCTTTGTTTATTGCTATGAAAAATAAGTAGGTACTATGTTTTAATTACTAACTAGTTTACACTCAGTTTTTTCTTATTATGTTAATTGAAGCAGTATACGACATCTGGAAAATAGTGAACTTAACAAAAGTATCTATACATATAATAAAACTAGCGACTCACCCTCGCTCCGCTCGGGTTACGTTTTGACGTTTAGATTTCTCAGAGATGAGATATTTTTCCGCAGTAAAAAGTATCCTATATGTTGACCCGGATAATCAGCTATCACCATACCAAATGTCATCAAAGTCTGCCAAGTGGTTTTTCCATGATGCGGTAACAGACAGACCGATAAAAATTCTAAGAACTATAGATTCGGCGTCTGTATCGATAATAATAACTATTTAAATAAGGTTTTGCAAAAAATATTTAATTTACAGATTCGGCTTAGTACAATTTTATTATATGTATAGATGTATAGATTGATCTAAGGCTAAATTTAATCGTAATACCTATACAAGCGGGGCCACGGTCATAGACTAGTTATTTATATATTACTTTTTATTTTCTAGCCTTTACATAGCACTATAATTTTGTACACTCTCGCCTCTACGTTTCTCGCATTATTAAAAATGTACAATAGGTTAGATTTTAAGCTGCTCTTGTATTTGAGATAGGGTCTGCCCTCGAGCACATGTGGAGTGCCTAAATCGTAAATGACACTTAATGGATCAGTTTTACAAATGTACCAGAAGTCTCTATTCTCTAGATTTTTTCATATTGTTACTGCTTGAATAAATAGTTTCTCTAAATGTATTTTATAACAGATTTTTATTTATAACTAGCGACTTACCGTGGCTTCGCTCGTTTTATTTTTTTAAGCGGAACCCTAATTCTTTTTCTAAAATAAAAGTAGCGTAAGTTACTCCTTATAACATCAGCTATCTGCCAGTGAAAGTCTCATCAAAATCAATCCAGCCGCTTCGGAGATTAGCCGGAAAAAACAGACTGACAGATAAATAATTCAAAATGTGTTATTTATAAAAACCGTATATAATTTCATATGCATTTAGTAAATCGCAGTTATTTTGACATTACAAAGAGGCCCTTCAATTTTATTTATCTGTATAGATAATAAAACTGTACGAATTCATATAATTTTCTCTAAAAATAACATTTTACAACGACAAAAACTTTTACAAACTATACGACTTTTACCTACCAATTACAATAAAAGCAAAGTATAAAACTATTTAAATTTCAACAAATGGAAGCAGTTCAGTGGTTTGAATTTTTATAATTGGATTACTTATTGAACTTTTAGAACTAAAATCTCATTATTTTCTTTAACAATTCTATGATGCGTAGAAAAATGTTAGGCGCAGGCGATATTCATGTCGATTAGACTCGAGAATACATCCCCTAGCCACTACTAATAAATGCAGGAGGGTTACGACTCTTACATTTCCACGAGTGTTTTATCGGTATATTTTATTCACCGCCTTTTAAATAATTAATTTGAAATCTATATGCCTATATAAATAGAAAATATATTGTAACGGTGATCGTATTTGCTTTAACATGCCTTCCTTATTTATATTATAAATGCGAAAGTATGTTTGTTCGTCTTTTCTTTAGACAACATCAGACACATAGATATCTGATGATGTAGATATATATGTAGACTCGCTTCGCTCGGGTTCGTCCCTAGGGTAAATCTCCATTCAAACTTTCATCCCCATTTTAACCCCCTTAAGGAATAATTTCCGGGATAACAAAAATATCCTATCTAATTTGCAGGGTCTCAAACTATCTTCTTACGAAATTTTATCTAAATCGTCGTTAGTAGTTTCGGAACTTATGTGGTACAAACAAACAAAAAAATCTTTCCTCTGTATAAACATATGTATATTGGATAGAAAATTATCTAGGTTATCTTTTATATCAATACATTGAACGATTCCTATAGTAAATAATAAAAGTTTCCAAATGACACGAGAGAACTGAACGGCAAGCGAAAGTGAGGGCGGGCCTACAGTTTATTTTATTACCATATAATGTACCCTATATAAAAGCTTTCAATCTGAGATGCGATGAAATAATCTATTACTAAATCTATAAGCTTTAACTTAAAAATAAGTTTTTACAACGAATTTCCTTTGATAAGTCGGAAAAACTTCATAAATATGAACCTTTCCCGAAGCTTTGATAAAACGGCAGTAAACTGCAAGGAATCGGAAAGATTCTTGAAAACTGTGCGAATACTGAATGAATGTGGTAGTAACTTAATGTCGATGTGATGTTAGATAACATTCATATCGGCTGTACATTTTCCTCTTAGAAGACATGTACAGAGTAATGTATGGTCAATATATTGGGGCGAAATACTGCTTAGCCTACCACACTACTGGGATTGGAACTAGAAAATAAAATATTACACAAACTTCCTCATATGTCCCTACGTATATATAAAAACAAACGCCAAGGACCGATTTTATAAAATATATCGCCTAGAGGAATGAAAAGGGAATGAAAATTTCCACTGTAAAGTTTTTCTCATCATTTTAGAAAGTTAAAAATATGAAAATTGATGTTAAAGCTTAAATTTAAAGCTTGTATATTACGGTATGCATTATTCTAAATGCCTCGTTGGATTAGATCTAGGTCGAGGCAAGTATAAAGTTACGAGTGTCATCTATACATTTAATAAAATTCTGAGTTGAATCTGTACATTAAATATTTTTTGGAAAATCTTATTGAAATAGTCATTATTATCGATACAGAGGCCAAATCTATAGTTTTTAGAATTTTTGTCTGTCTGTCTGTCTGTCTGGGAACGCATCACGAGAAAACCACTGGACAGATTTTGATGAAATTTTGTATAATCTAGGTCAACATATAGGATACTATTTACTACGGGATTACGGAATTATATACATATCTATAGCTATACATTTCCATGTCTCAGTGAGCACGTAAAGGTGACGGTCATAGCTCATCGGCGGTGTTGAATTGTCGTCCCACCGGAGTTTGAGAGTTTCACTCCAATAAATTTAGAATACACTTGTGTGAGAAAACATACTTGTACACTATATTATGTATATCCTTCCTACGCAGCTACCTCGTTTTAGTGAAACTAACCACTTTTGCCATTATTATTTAAAAGGCAAAAAAGTTTTTGCTGAAAAAACAAAATGTTATATCTAATAAGAAATATCTAAGCTCCGAAACTATAATATATGAAATATATTTATGTTGCAATTCCAGAAAAAACCTGAAAAAACGATCTTTCGACTAAAATCTGAATAAATGCGAGTGCGAGTCACTAGTGTAAAACATTTCCAATATAATACATATGTGTAGTAATCAAGAAATAAAATTTCAATGCAAGTTCGAAAGCTCTTCGACCTTGCATGATTAAAAGGGTATAATAAAAGCTCAGCTAACATCCTAGTAACATGAAGTCTACAAGAGATGTTACATTTGGCACGATTCCAATGTAGTTGGTGGTAATAGGTAGCTACACGGAAAATACTACAAGTTTTAAATTTACTATAGAACTCATGTATTATTTATCTTTCCTTCTTTTCTATACTAATACTATCAAGAGGTAAAATTTGTGAGTTGCTGAGTTTGTGAAGTTGTAGGGGTTAATCTCTGAATCTACTGAACCGATTTAGATGTAATTTGGTAAGAATATAGTTTGAGACCCCGGGAAAGACATAGGATACATTTTATCTCGGAAACCATCCCTTAAGGGGGTGAAAATGAGAATGAAAGTTTGTATGGGGAATCAACCCAGAGTTATATATACTTCTATAATTTGTATATAAACTATTCATATCTTTTAAAAATGTATCTAGTCAGCATAAAAAGTTACGGATCTACTAAATTATAACCCAAGAAAATGACTCTTCAAATTCACATAGTATTTTATTCTGTAATTAAGCTATATCTTGTGATTTGAAAATTAGCCCGTAGTATAGTACCACAGAATTTGATACCCGCGCAATATAGACAGCTCAAAATCAAGTCGATAAATAAATAATAAATTCATATTTTATATAAAGCTACCTTTTCACGATTTAAGATCGGAAAAAATCCAAAAAGATAGTTCTACTTAAAAAGTTAAATATTTATGTAAGTCTAAGAAAATATAGAATTTATCTTTTTCTTATTCGTGTAGACAGAGACGTCTAAAGGTCTGAAGAAGTAAAGTTATTTGGTCACATCAAGAGCGGTGTTCGGTCGCATGATCTTTGGCCTTCCATCTTATCCAGTAAAACTATTCTAGCTTTTCCGGTTGCCAACGATATTAAGTAATCTCCCGCGGTAAAATATTGACTTTGTCACTCTCCAGACAAAAAATCACACCAATCAGTCACTTCGTTTCGATGTGAAAGAAAGACAAACAAACAAACACACTTTTTACATTTATAATATTAATTATGGAAGTATGGAAAACCATATTTTAATTTTTATTCTTTCCCATGGCCTTATTTCTTAGAAGTTATTAATGTGATGGACGCTTGTTTACTGAATTACGCCGTATAATACAGGTCAACGACCGTTTCATGAGTATCACATCATTATTACCTAGTAATCAAAATAATCAAATAATAAATTAAACAGTTCGGTTAGTACGTCAGTGAGTCAAATTAGGTCTGCCTATTTAGCCTTGCTTAGCCATAATTCACCTATTAAAGTTGAGCTTTAAGCCTGACATTATAACTACTGTACGTCAAAAGCTTTTTATGAAACTTTAACGAAATATAATATATATTATATATACAATGAATTTTAATGTAATAGTAATAATATAAATTTACAATGGAAATTATTTTATATTAATAAAATAAGCCTTTATATGCTAATCGTTTTTTTAAGCATCTGGTGTTATTAGACCGTTGTGAATTATACAATTGGGTTCTTGGTTCGCTGCAGTCAAGTGTAAATGGGAATATTTCCAGTTTAAATGGGATTAATACTATTTCTATACTTTTAAAATATTACTTTTATTATTTCTTTTTTACTTTCACTTCAAACCCTACCTACTTATCTATCCACATATAATAAAATTCTGAATCGAATCTGTACATTAAATGTTTTTTTGGAAAATCTTATTGAAATAGTCATTATTATCGATACAGAGTCCGAATCTATAGTTTTAAGATTTTGTGTCTGTCTGTCTGGGAACGCATCACGAGAAAATCACTGGAAAGATTTCGATGAAATTTAGTATGATGGTGGTTGTCCGGTATAAGTACCTTTTTCTCCTCTGTTTGTCAAAAAAATATTTTTATTTAGAGGCCAATTACGAGCTTTTGTGCTATAAATTGTAATTTTGGAAATACAAAAAAAATATATAAACAGCTAAAGTTTATTATTCATACTATTTTCCTCTGTTTGACAAACGTAAATTTTCAATAATGATTATTGTCGATCTACAACCACTGGTCGAACACTCGTAGTAATAAATAACTGTACCTATATAAATAAAAATATTTAATACTAACTTACCCATAACTTAAACTATATTGAAATACTCAACGTAATTCACACAATACTTTTACTTCTCTTCACCGATTACTGGCTCACGTCCAACGAACATTCACTAGAATGTTTCTAGACTACACTTTCTGAAATATAGACTGTATTTTTGACCTCTCAGAGTCCCTGAGCTACATACGAGTAGAAATAAAGGTTGGTATATTTCAGAATATTTTATAAGATACTATATTATTATGTACGTAAGTATGTCATGATATTTATTATGTACTAGCGTCTTACCCTAACTCTGCTCGGGTTCGTCCCTAGTTACGTTTTAACGTTTAGTATAGATTTCTCAGAGATATTTTCCTACAGTAAAAAGTATCCTATATGTTGACCCGGATAACCAGCTATCATCATACCAAATTTCATATAAATCCCTCCATTCCAGTTTTTCGTGATGCGCTCACAGACGCAGACAGACAGACAGACAAAAATTCTAAAAACTATAGATTCGGCTTCTGTATCAATAATAGTGTCTATTTCAATAAAATTTTCCAAAAAATATTTAATTTACAGATTCGACTCAGTTTGAATTTTATTATATTATGTATAGGTAGATAAAATCTTAATATTAGCAACAATTATATCATCAAAACAAACATCTACACTATATATTTTACAACATAAACCTGTTATTTACAGCTGACGTTAATTATTTCTGAAATATTTTAGATAAACCTTAAGGATCATTTCCTCGAAAAACCGAATGGCCCTATAAATTGTCCGTATCGCCCTTCAGAATTGTAATCCAGCCTTTAATTACTAGAAAATCAGGCGGCGAAATTAGGCACGCCCCACCTGCTCTGATAACACTTGAATATTTTAAGTAAAGGTATTTTGAGGATCTTATTGTGCAGCGCTATGAGTATTATCTTACTAAGAAAACTGTCACAGGTTCGATCTTAGTAAAATTTAATGTAAAGTAAAAAGTCTATATGTTGACCCGGATAACCAGCTATCATCGTACCGAATTTCATCAAAATTCCTCCAGTGGTTTTTCCGTGATGCGGTAACAGACAGACAAACAGACAAAAATTCTAAAAACTATAGATTCGACCTCTGTATCTATAATAATGTCGATTTTAATAAAATTTTCCAAAAAATATTTAACGTAGAAATTCGGCTTAGTTACAATTTTATTACATGTATAGGTTTAATTTAAAGCTCATCAGAGCCAAACATAACATATCATTATATCTTGTATGTATATATGTACGTGTATAGGAATTACATTGTATTATTATGTATCAAGTACACCACCAAGTTTTTCTTATACCGATTCATCTACCCTAAAGTTGCCTGGAAGATATCGCTTCCTATCTATCTATCTATCCATCTTTACGTACTTTGTAGATATAACAATCGGTATTTCAATCATCTCAAATTGTTAATTCTAATTCGTAGAATAGACCCGTTGCAAAACTCGATTACCGTGACGTCCTCTAAACCGGTAAATTCATCTGACGAAATGGAATTTAACAAATTTTCCCCCCAATTCCATGGGCTTATCTCGAATCTTGCCTTCATTTAGCTTTGTAATATATTTCACTTAAAATTATCAAAATATTTTTATTGGAGAGAAGGTATTTATTGTACCATAAAATATTAGGTGGTTAAAATATAAGTAAAATTTTCATTTAGTTATTTTTTGAAATAGATTAATATGTAGTGGCTATTTAAATACACCATGATAATATAATATAATTATAATTTATAATGATATCATTTTCCGGCTTATAAAGTATATCTATTCAAAAGCACTTGTAATAAATGTATTTGAACGAAGTTTATTTCATTTCATTCATATGTAAAAAACATTATTTCGTTTAATTCACATAGTTACTATGAATAAAGTACCAATTTACAAATCAACATATAAAACTGGCACACTTTCTCATATGCTTATATTACCTACTACTAACTAGGTACGTTTTAACAGTAAGTATAGAATAGGTATTATATATAAATATAGGTATGATGAGTTGTTGCGGGTTGTGATATAACGTGTTTTCAACCGACTTCAAAAAGGAGGAGGTTCTCAATTCGACTGTATTTTTTTTTTATGTTTGTTACCTCAGAACTTCGTCATTTATTAACCGATTTGGACAATTTTTTTTTTGTTTGAAAGGGTATACTTCCAGATTGGTCCCATTTAAATTTCAAAAAAAAATACCACCCCTAAGGGTGGAAAAATAGCTAATAATGAATTTAAACTACTTCTAATTGTCATATTGACTTGAAACTTTGCAAGTGTTTCTATTTCCGTTGATAGTACAGAGGTTCGGTATTGTTGACCTGATCTGATGGTAAGGCCAGAAGGCGGATAGGTGGAACTCTTCAACGATAAATAGTAGATACTTCGAGTTTGGGCTTATTTTGTTTGGTTTGACAAGCCTAACACTTTAGAATTCTTACTTTGCTACTACTGTCTACACTAAAAAGGGAAAAATAAAAACTTTTTAACAAAAAATTAAAAACCGACTTCAAACAAAAGCACTAAAAAGTAAAAAATAACTGATTGGTAGTTTTCATTTACTATACATACCTAATCAAATATTTTCGAAGTCGGTGTGCTTTGCTTTGTATGGGCTGGCACCGATTTCAAAAATATTTTATTAGGTATGTATTTAATAGGTAGGCTTTAATTACTTAGCCAAAGCACACCGACTTCGAAAATATTTGATTAGGTATGTATAGTAAATGAAAACTACCAATCAGTTATTTTTTACTTTTTAGTGCTTTTGTTTGAAGTCGGTTTTTAATTTTTTGTTAAAAAGTTTTTATTATTTAGAAAAGAGATAATCTTTCGCAGAAAAAAGTAGCCTATGTCACTCTCCAGCCCCTTCAACTATCTCTGCACAAAAAATCACGCCAATTCGTCAATCTGTTTTGACGTGAGAGAAGGACAAACAAACAAACAAACAAACAAACAAACAAACAAACAAACAAACAAACAAACAAACAAACAAACAAACAAACAAAAACTTTCACATTTGTAATGCTATTTATGCATTAGTTAGGACATAAGCCCCATAAAAATTTGTAACTAATAACCACTAGACCATTAATCTATTTTGGATGTTATTATGTATTATTAGATAGCTCTCTTTCAATTATGTGCGGACCTAGCCTCGAATAAGGATCTATATCCCAATTTTTATTATTAGAAAATTCGATATTCTACTGCTTTAAATGAAATCTGGATAAGCAAGTTTGGATTGCAGGGTATAAAAGTATGGACAATATTGCACAGTATTTACCTTATCTTCTGTATTATATTTATATATACTTGACGACATGTTTGGCTCAGTTCGTAGTAACCTTACTAGCTGTTACAGCGGTCGCGAGGTCGAGTCCCGCTGGAGGCATTCATTTCTGTGATCATCACGAATGTTTGTACCCCAGTCATGGATGTTTGTAGGTATGTATTTAAAAGTTATGTACGTAAGTGTAGTGTGTCAACTATCTAGTATCTATAACACAAGTCTCGTTTGATTTTAATACTCGTTACAGTACAGAAGACACTATTTTATTTACATATTTTAATTAAATCTAGTGTTCGCTCAGTGGTCGAAATTCGACCATAATAATTATAAAACCCCATCATAATCCGATCAGTACTTTTGAGAAAATCACGGACATACTAACATCATACATACGGATCGAATATAGAACCTCCTGCTTGACCAGAATAAAAAAGGTACCATCAACTACCCTTATACAAAAAAATGACACCACACTAACTATATTTTTACGTCATACAAGGATAAACCAACAAACACACCCATTCATATTATTAGTAAGTATACGCGATTAGTGTTAATAAATTAAGCTATTGATTAACTTATAGCGCAATGCATCAAACGTGGGCGTCGGTGTATGAAAAGCAGATAACACCGGAAGTACTATTTACGTTATCAACAAGCCGAGTCAGTACCGGAAGACTGTACGCTATTAAAAATTGGTTATCGCGTGTTGTAATTTAAGTAGGGTTCCGTATAATTATATAATTCGTCACTCTGTTTCGACGTCAAAGAAGGACAAGCAAGCAAAACAAAGAAACAAACAAACAACACAGTTTCACATTTTTAATATTAAGTATGGTAGTATCAATTTTAAGGGTATCCTGTATTTGCTATAAAAATGAAACTCTTCATGATCATTTAAGTGTCTATTTCTTTCTTTCTCTCTCTCTTTCTGCCCTATAGGATCAGTTACGTGACTCCGTCTGTCTACCACAGTCCACTTGTTATCAAACATACATATTTATAGACCGAAAAAAATCTAAGCCTAATTTCAGGTTCATCAAATTTGAACCTTATACCTCATCTAGTCAATTCACAAATTACCTTAGTAAACGTTGTACTTATGACATTTAAAGGCTAGCATATTAAATTATCGATCGCTTACTTTATGAACAAACAGACAAACATATATTACTATACAAGATACCCATTACGATAAGGAATCCTAACTAACATATAAAAAATATACAATTTTAACCTCTAAATATATTATGATAAGTTTTAATATCACATGTTAATATTTTAAGTTCTAGCGACTCACGTGTTGCCTGTGGTTGTAAAACGATTGAACTTTATTAGTTATGTCCATAAAAGGGGCAGAACCCATAAACCTGTTTTAGTCCCGGGACATACAATGTTTTTAATAGTGAGATTTAGAATTGACGACATAGTAAGGTAGTTACGAGAATAATGTAAAATTGTACTAGAGACACGCTTTGGCTTCGACAGGGTGTTATAAGTTTGACATGTCTGTATGTGTGTGTCTGTGTGGTATCGTAGCTCCCGAACGGATGAACCGATTTAGATTTTTTTCATTTGAAATCTGAATTAGTCGGGAGTGTTCTAGGCTATGTTGATGAAAATCGGTCCAAGATAGTCGGAGTTTTTTTTTTAATTTTAAATTTACTTATTAACATAGAAATTCCTTACATAGGTATTAAGATTATAAATAAAAAATATAAATAAAAAATAACTAGCGAACTATATATCTTTTCTAATCCCATTTTTCTTAATAATTATCTTTTAAATGAAACTATCGTTTCGGGTTTTTTTTCACGGATTTATTTTGATTTTTGGTTACCGACAATTAGAATGCTTCATAAGTTTATAGCAATTATGATCGCAGGAAAGTCTCTCCAGAATCTGCGATATATAAACAGTTAGTTTTATTTAAAATGTCATATATTCGCGTAAATCTAAGTATCATAATATAATATCTTTATAAAATAATTTACTTATAAACTTTAACACGCTCTTTTATTACAGTGTAAATCAATTATATCGGCTTTGTTACGTTGTGGACAAACAAGGCTTAATAAACTTGACTCTAACCAAAAACTGACCTAAATACTCGACCCATAAAAGTTCCTACGAAAGAGCAAACTCAATTAATTAATTAAATAAGAATGTTAGATATTATAAATTGCGATATTATAAGATATATTTTAACATTTAGTAGAGATTTCTCATAGATGAGATATTTTTCTGCAGCATAAAGGCCTATACCTATGTTGACACAGATAACCAGCTATCATCATACCAAATTTCATAAAAATCTGTCCAGTGGTTTTCTCGTGATGCATTCCCAGACAGACAACCAGACAAAAATTCTATAAACTATAGATTCGGCTTCTGTATCGATAATAATGAAAAATTCAATAAGATTTTCCAAAAAATATTCAACGTACAGATTCAATTCGGTTAGAATTTTATTATACGTATTGATTATGCCCACTTCATTTGTCTATATACGTATATAAAAATATATTATGTATACATGATAAATATATGTCTGTCTGTATATAACGTATGTATTCCTAAACAACTCGTCTAAGCGCGATAAAATTTTGTTGAATTATCGAGTACATATTCGAAATAGTGTCTAACATAGTGGGTACTATCAAATAGGTATCATATAATTTAAATGTTTTTTTTTCTGATATAAAGAAACTATTCACAACGTAAACTGTATGTATGGATCTATGCCCATTACTCCTAAACCAAACCACCATAGCCAGTTTCTAAGCAGCCAAAATCCTTAGATGCCAAGCCAAAACGCCTGTTCAGCGCTGTGTTCCTCCCATTTGTCATTCCGTGGGTTATTACAACCTCGGAAAACAGAAACGCAACGGTTTAAGCCCTCTTTAATAATTTAGTCACAAAATGTAAATCCTTAATACCTTTGAAACCTGTTTTTAGGAAATCTCTTTGTGAAAATGCGAATACCCAAGACTATTTTAAATGTTTTTGGTGAAGCAAATTTTCTCATTCGAATTTTTGATTTGAATGCCAAGCCAAAACGCCTGTTCAGCGCTGTGTTCCTCCCATTTGTCATTCCGTGGGTTATTACAACCTCGGAAAACAGAAACGCAACGGTTTAAGCCCTCTTTAATAATTTAGTCACAAAATGTAAATCCTTAATACCTTTGAAACCTGTTTTTAGGAAATCTCTTTGTGAAAATGCGAATACCCAAGACTATTTTAAATGTTTTTGGTGAAGCAAATTTTCTCATTCGAATTTTTGATTTGAATGCTTTAAGCTTTTTTAGGTATTTCTAAATATATATATATATTTCATAAGGATAATCTATAAACTTATCCATCTGTGTCTAATGCTATAAAACTGGAGAATTTCATTTTTGAACGCGCTAATAACATGATTATTACCGCAAAAGTATTTATATTTGTGTGTAGATTTGTTACTCCCATAAGCTTAAACGGCTCGATAGATTTCGATGAAACTTAGTATAATTAAGAGAAGCATATAGGCTGTTCTTTGACACTTAGGTGCGGACAAGTCGCTATTTAAAACTATATTTGTCAGTCCTTCATTAACAAATCAGCGTTTATACAGCATTTTAAGATTTCATGTTAAAATAAACCTGTTAATTTAAGCCATAAAATAAGAAGTGTTACACTCTCGGTTAACCATAATATAAAATTACATACAACAAGTTAACGGTATATACTACTTATCCAGACCCAGACAAAACCAGGTCATAAAACCTAACTAATGACAGAGCGAGTTCGTTAAACCGGCCTACACAAATATACGGACGTATAAAACATAATCGACCACTTTATCTGACACACTCGCGACTAATGACAAAGAACGTGTCGCGATGGTGCAAATTTATATGTTCCGATGTATCGCATACGATTTTTGTATGTTTGTACATGTAAAATAATCACATAAAGTCGAAGACTAGGCCAGACTATCTTCTTATTCACCTAATTGTGTGTACCTATCCATTCAAGCATAATGTATGTGTTTATATTTATTACTCCTTTACGCTGAAACGGTTGGATAAAATTTAGTTCACATAGGCTGCTTGGCACTCAAAAATGCACCCGAGTAAATGGAAGGTAACTAAATGGCTAGTACATATAAAAACTAACGATTCACCCTCACTTCGGTTGATTCCCCTTGCAAACTGTCATCCCCATTTTCGCCTGATCATCCTATGTTCTTTCCAGGGTCTCAAACTATCTTCTTAACAAATTTCATCTAAATCAGTTCAATATTATTGAGTTTTTTCGTTACAAACATACATAAATACAAATCTTTCCTCTTAATAATAGTAGTGTAGAAGTAGAGATAATAGCAATGTAGATGAAAAGGGAAAGAGAGTTCCAAATATTGTCTACAACTTTAAAAAGTTACAATTTTTAAAATCTTTTTTTAAAGGTCTCTTTAATCAGACATACGCTACGTTAATACTTTATTAGTAGCGATACCGTAATCGATTCTTCAAATTAAAGTGAACGTTCGTTTTTCATTTTTTTTTTCTTTTTTTTTAGAAAATACGAGTCCTATATGTATTCACGTATAGGACTCGTATTTTCTTTAAAAAATGCCATAATGACATAATGACTTCGACACCAAATTATATATATATATATTCTTTATTGCACAAAAAAAATAAAATTACAGTAGGACTTACTTTATAATGTACTTTTAAAGTACATTAGATATCGTATCGCGTTGTCAAAACGACTTTTGCACTGCAAATAATCGTTATATGTGAATCACGACATTGTTAAGCTCTAAGCGAGTAAATTGTACCGCTGATACGTAAATAAGCACTGACTTCAGTTAGCAATTTTAAAACTAATTTTGTGTCATTTGCTCTTATTGAACATACAGTTACATATAAAACTATAGTTCTATTAATTTTGCTATTTCTGTTAAAATCTCTACATTTTCAAAACTAACATTTTATCGACGTATTGACATGTAAAATTATAAAATACTAGCAGAACCCGCGGCTTCGCTCGCGCTAAAACTACAAAAAAAGGCGAAAGATTTGAAGGGAAACCAGAGATAAAAAAAACTCTTAAAATTGTAGGTTCATACAAACTTTTATCCGCTATTTTACCCCCGTATAGAATGAATTTCAAAAAATGCTAAAACACGTATTTATTTTATTTTATTGAAGAGCATTAATACCAAGTTTCGAGTAATTCTGATGATAAATATTTTTTTTTGATTGTAATATAAACGCATTTTCTCGTAAGAAAGAGATAATCTCCCGGAAAAAAGTAGCCTATGTGACTCTCCAGTCCTCCAACTATCTCCACACAAAAAATCACGCCAATCCGTCACTCCGTTTCGACGTGAAAGAAGGTGCGTCAAACTTACTTCACCTGGGAACTAGTAATATAGCTTCAAATTAGTTTTGAGATGAGAAACTGGAACCGTTTACAAGAATTTAAGTTTTAAAGGTTTTCATTACAAAACTTTATAGTGAATGCAAATAATGTAATAAAATTTTGTTGTATATAATAGGTTCATATCATAATAATCCTTGTGACCCTACTTGCTGTGCCAACGGTCGCGGGTTCGAGTGCTGCTGAGGGGATTCATTTGTCTGATGTGCATGAATATTTGTACTCCAGTTATGACCATATATATTTATAAAATGTATGTATTTAAAGTTGTTTATATGTAGTGTATCAACTATCTGGTATCCATAACACAGGACTCGGAGCTTACCATAGAACTAGATGACTGTGTGTTAATGTTTCAACATATTTATTTATATTAAACAAACCTATCCCACGGGAACCGCACGTTTATCCGGGATAAAAAGCCTATGTGTTATTCCAGACTATACTCTATCTATGTGCCAAATATCATCGAGATCCATTTAGTCGTTCTGGCGTGAAAGAGTAACAAACATACATACTCACAAACTTTCATATTTATAATAATTTATTATTATTTATATATATGCAAATATGTAAATTAACACATACGTTCATACAAAAGACACCTAGGAAATAATATACGAGTAATATTCACTTCATATACTTAACTTTATTCATATTATACAACATCAGAATTAATAAGGCCCATCAAGCATTATCGATAGGATAAATTATTAATTGATTGATAATAAAACCTTAATTAGTGAACTATCTCATGAAGTTATTATATTCTCGCGTTAACCGTTCGTTAAGCTAGTGGAGTCCATTCTGAATATAATAGTATAAAAATTAAAAGTATATTGTATACGTATTATACCCATATTTTTGTAGATATTGGAAAGCTTATAATGTAATATTTAATATATACGTCGATGAATAATTGATATATTAAATTTAGATAGTAACTAAAACTATATTTTCGGATTTTTTCACGGATTCATTTTGATTTTTGGTTCCCGACGTTTCGAATGCTTTACAGCAATCATGGTCACGGGAGAGACTAAGGTTTTAGAATTCTCAAGGGTTTATTATCTTCATTATAAAAAAATATGGTGCCATTTTTGTATTTTGGCAATAATTGTTATTTTGTGGGTAAACACTGTAACAACCATATTAATGACCTATCTGTACTATATAATGAGGAGTCTGTAGAGCACTCTAAGCCACGAAATATAACATAGCCTAATAGCTAAACACCACTACTTTTTTTAGAGAAATCCTCAATAAAACTTTTAACAAAACCTGAAATTCGAACTCAGGATCCCATCTGCAACCATAAAAACTTGCCACTATGCAAATGACAGCCAAATCACTATAAATATACAATGAAGTCTGAATAATTTATTTATAAATAAGGACATGTCGTTCCAAAATGACGCCACTCTGACATTGTACGAACATCATGTATTGAACGTTTCTTGCCAACGTGAATGTATTTTCTGTATTATAATACTCATCTCCTTAATATTTTATAGTCATATTCGAAACATCAAAATTCAGAATAGAGGCAGTGGTGGACCAGTGGTAACGCACTCGCTTAGGAAACCGAGTGAAGCAGGTTCAAATCCCGGGTCTCGCACTTCTGATGTTTTCATGTGCGAATCATTTCTTACATGATTACCACTTGCCTTACGGTGAAGGAAAACATCGTGAGGAAATCTGCATGTCTGAGAAAACTTGACAAGTTTTCGAAAGACATTTGAAGTCCGCCAAACCACACTTGGCCAGCGTGGTGGACTATAGCCTGATCCCACTCATATTGAAGGCAGGCCCGTGCCTAGCAATGGGACGTTAAAAATGGCTGAATACAATATTCGGAACACTAATCTAAGTGCGATAGTTTGTTAGTTTATATATGTATAAAAGCGTGTTTTTATCCATACTAATATTATAAAGTATTGTAAGTTTGTATGTTTGTTTGTAATGGAAAAATTTAAAATCCGAAGAACCGATTTGAATGAAATTTGGTACGAAGATAGTTTAAGACCCTAGAAAAAATACAGAATAGTTTTTATCTCGGAAATCATCCCTTAAGGGAAGTGAATAGGGGGGTGAATGAATGAATGAATCTATGTATATACGTATATATGTATGTATAACAATATATAGTCTATCTTTTCCATACTAGCCGTTAACCGTTTAGTACTACAATAACCGGAATAGAAATAAATCTTATATATTGGAAATAAGGTACAAATATGTTTCTGTCTTAGCTACATTTCTCCTCGCAGGACACTTTCAGAGTCCGCGTTTGAAATTAATTTTGAGTTTATTTAGAAAAAAGTGTATGTGTTGTTGTTTTTTTTACAGAATTATTTTAAATAATCGTCGATTTTTTAAACTATCAAGAAACTCGAACCCACGATCTCCAACGTAGAGACAGCTACTATAAATGAACCAAATAGCCGTACATATAATTACTAGTGGACGTAACTATACATAATAGTTGTCTAATAAGATCCTTCGTCTCACTTTCGCTGGCCGCGAAACAACATCGGTTTATTATAGCTGTTGCGTCACATGGCTGTTTCTCACTTCATCAATCACTTTGAAGCCTTATTCTGTGAATTATATTTATATATAAAATTCCGGTGTGTGTGTGTTCGTAATTCTTCTTTTCTAAGCGACATGACTGACTTTAACGTTTTTGTTAGATCACCTGGATAGTTCTTAGTTTAGTTACCTATAGTTAGACCTAGCTCTAATACTTGCTCAGTTTGTAGTGAAGATACTTGTTGTGCCAGCGGACGCGGGTTCGAGTCCCGCTGGGGGCAGTCCTGGGTGTTTATATTTATAATATGTATGTATTTAAAGTTATATATGTGTAGTGTATCAACTATATAGTAGCTTACCACGTAACTAGATGGTGCTGTGTGTTGATGTCCCAACATATTTATTTTATTCGCACGCAGTATCAGAATACAACCGTTAATTTAACAAATTATTTTTATTAAGCCTGAAGCGTAACTGACCGTGGTAATTCATTAGCGATGTAAATAATAGGGTTTCGACATCCATTTGCTCGTTATCATATATTTAGTACTTTAGCTTTAAAATAATTGAAATTGTATAAAAATCTATCTTGTATTCAGCCCTTTTTTGTCCCACTGCTGGGCCCGGGCCTCCCTTCAATACGGGGGGATCAGGCCATAGTCCACCACGCTGGCCAAGTGCGGGTTGGCAGACTTCACATATCTTTCGAAAACTTGCTAGGTTCTCTCAGACATGCAGTTTTCATCACGATGTTTTCCTTTACCCTAAGACAAGTGGTAATCATATTGGAAATGATTCGCACATGAAAATATCTGTGGTGCGAAACCCGGGATTTGATACAGCTTCACTTGCTTTTTTTTTTAAAACTAACTACTTTAACCAAATATCTCTTTGTACCAGACATAATATCTAGGGGAACCCTTAATTTACTGTGATAAAACATAGCTTTAGCCTTTCAGCACATAAACTATTAAAAAAAATACATCGATAACTTGTTATATTACTGGGTTAAGTAAGGTCAGAAAAAAAATACACTTTTGTATCAATAATATATAAAACTAGCGACTCATTCTCGCTTTGCTCTGGTAGTTCGTTTCAAACAAATAAAAATAGTTTTTTTTAACTTGATTAAAATGTTTTTAGTTTATTTATAATCTACTAAATAAAATATAATTACTGTTATAAAAATAAAAATGTTTATTGGAACAAACTGAAAAGTTACATTATATATTGAACGCCAAAGACCAAATTACTTAAAAATTGTGTTGTAGCCAATAACGCCCGTCTGCAAGAATTTTTTGTATTTATTTGATACTAGTTCTAATAGCTTATTATTGTAAGTATATCTTAAAATCAGCACAGATTTTTATTAAGCCGAAAAAACATCCCTAAAGGCGTAGTCTCTACGTGTACTTGATATCATTTAGTCAAGACACAGTTTGAAAGTAAAACCGTTTTACTAACTTGGCTACATTAATAGTGGATTAGTACAGGTTGGCATTCCGCCAAGGAAAACCGGTTTCAAATCTTGATCCTGAATACATAGGCTACTATTACTAATAAAGTTTGCCAAAAGATGGCGCTGATCGTTTCCCAATAGATAAATGCAATGTAAAGAAAAAACAACGTTTTTGTATCAAGTCGCAAAAGACAGAACTCATCCAAGAGAATCGAGGATAAATCACTAGTTGAACTATATTTTCTGTATTCATCTCTTTTTTAACGTCCCGCCGCTGGTCACAGGCCTCCCTTTAATACCAACGGATCTGATGGTAGCCCACCACATTGGCCAGGTGAGGGATGGCAGGTTTCACATGTCTTACGAAAACTTGCTAGGTTCTCTTAAACATGCAGGTTTCCTCACGATGTTTTCACAAATGGTAATCATGTTAGAAATGATTCGCACGAAAATATCAGAGGTGCGAGACACAGGATTTAAACCCGCTCCACTCGGATTCTCAAACGAACGCGTTACCACTAGGCTTCAACTGTCTTAAACTATATTAATACAATTTAAACCAATTAGATAGAATAAAGCAAAGTACTAAGCGAATAAAACGAATGATCACTTAATTTAGTAACTACAAATGCAAATGTGTTTAAAACATTAACTACGAACTAACAGGCACTCAGTGAAATTCCCATTTAAAATGAACGGTAGTTTTACTGGACTAGATTTATCCTTAATTTTCTGTTTAAATAGTAAAGACAGAAATAATATTGTATAATTAAATCAATTAGGTAAAAAGAATCCATACTAATATTATAAATGTGAAAGTTTGCAAGGATGGATGGATGTTTGTTTGTTACTTTTTCACGCCAGGACGGATAAACGGATCTGGATAAAATTTAGCACAGAGATAGATAATAGTCTGGAATAGCACATAGATTTAACTTTATCCCGGAGAATGTACGATTTCCGTGGGATAGAGTTATTTTTATACTATATATAGGGACAAACCCGAAGCAAAGCGGGATGAGTCGCTAGTATTATTATATATTTATTTACTATACTAGAACTGCAAAAATGTTTGTTTGTTTATCCTGCTTTCACGCCGTAAGATAGCTACGGATTGATGTGATTGTTATATTGAAACACTTTTAGGCCTGCAAGACAGCTGGAGGGCTGAATCGTACTGGGAGGCGGTCCACCTCGGAGGGCGGTTTGCCATGCTCATGGGTTCCTCCAGATTCTTCTCTAATACCATGGGAACAACGCCTTGGTTGTATCTGCTTCGACAGGCCTGCCGTCGGGGCGACGTGGTTGAGTGCGTAATCAACCCTGTGACGCCCCGACGGCCCTAACCTAACCTTAATAAGATGGAGGGGGTAATGTTGGGTTTTAGTGAATAGTACTGGCTTCTCTTCTTAGTAATTCATTACATTCACCTGTGCAGGTGGTGTGCGTAAATGCGTTTCTCAACATTAACAACAAGATTTGGAAACATGAATTTTTTTCATCGTGATAAAGTACCTTAATTACTGAGAAAAAATACTTTATTGTATACATATATCGAATTTACGTAATAAAAAGAGTACCTAAATTAATAAAAAATGCGTACAAATGTGGTTTTGGTAGATTGGAGTAGGTTGGTGAGATCAGGATGATATATATATAGACTTTAACTTTATCTCCGTACTTATAAATGGTACAATTATATTCATTCCCCATATTTAGTTGTACATAACTCGCATCCGTAATTGTAACTATATAATTTTATTACGTGAACCAATTCTCTATACAGTTTGAAGCAACATACACTGTTCATCTACATATATAACTTGTTTATGTACTTATTATGTATATTTTAATTATTTATCATTTTTCTACATGACCTCATATCACTGAGCAGTGCTTAAGTATGTCTTCGATTGAATTTAAAGTAACAAACAAAAATATTTTTGCGTCAATGCCTAATATATGTATAATATAATGTCCCATATAAAAAAAACTTTAAATGTTTACTCACCGCTTGTATAAAGAAGTCCTTGTGTAAAACGCTGACGATGCCGAAGTTTGTGAACTTGAAGACTCTATCCATGATCCACATCAGGTTGGATAGTACTCCAGGTCTTGGATTCCATGCTGCCATCAGCATTGGGACGTCTGCTGTGCTCTGATGATTGGCGAGAACCAGGGTGCGTCGACTGCTGCATGCTGCGGGCTCATCCCCAGTTTCTACAACTGTAAAGAAAGTAATTGGTTAGAATATTTATTTTTATACATATTTATGTTCTGAGTACCTATGTAAAGGCAGTGGAAGCCTAGTGGTAACGCGTTCGCTTAAAAAAATTTGTGAGCGGCTTCAAATCCCGGTCTCGCATGTCTAATATTCTCACGTGCAAATCATTTCCAACATGATTACCACATATTACTTGATTACTTGGTCGTAACGCTATCAAAAGTCCTACATCCCTACTTGGCCAACGTAGTGGACCATTGCCTGATCCCCCTCGTATTAAAGGGAAGCCCGTACCAAGCAGTGAGACGTTAGAAAAGCTTCATGTATACAATATCTACATATATTGAGGTTAGACATAATCAGTATCTATTTAAACCTGGATATAAAACATATTTTGAAGATACATAAAACAATATAATTTAGGAAAGTAAGTATGAAAGGAACAGTTTATTAATATAGATTTCTTTATTCCTTATTATTTAAATAAAATGCTATATAAGAAACCACACGTAATAAGCATATAACACTACCATTGCCCGCGGCTTCGCCCGCGTTCAAACTTTTAACTATAAATTTTTCTGTTAATCCGATCGCTACTAAACTTTACAATATCTCCCGCTGAGCTGACCTGAAGATTGATTTCATCGAAATCGCTCCAGCCGTTTTGGAGTCTATAAGGAACTTATGTACATACAGACATCAATTTTTATATACATATATAGATATGAATGTATCGCGCTTGTGTACAGCACGTACAGACCACCGACGTACAAATTTTTCGTAATAAAATGAATGTAAGCTTAAGTATCTCAAGATATAATAACTATATTTATTTTTAACTTATATCTCGTCGAAAATATATTGAACGAGTAAACTCTACGAGCGCTACAAAGTACATCGCGCTCGCATCAGACCGGTCGATCTCGCGATAAGCTCTGAATCCTCGAATCTTTGTATAAATGTCACATTCGATTTGTAACAGCGCAGATACAATGATATGTCAAATAGAAGTATTGAAATAGACTTTCTTACTTTAAATATCGAAAATCGTTTTATAAATTTTTATATTTTTTAAGTGAAACTTCTTTAGAATCGTTGTGATTTGAAACTCGATGAAACGAAAATGCAACACGAAAAAGACAAAAACATAAATATATAGGATTAAGTTAGCGAGAGAATGAGATAGAATACATGATTTATTGTTGTCATGGTAACCTTTGTTATATATATAACAAATGATATATAATATTATATTATTTCCGTATACGATATTCTATAAATATATTTGTGATTGATTGTAGCATGCCTAATATGCCTTAATTAATGATATATTGATTTGTTTTAATTTAATTGCTAAATTTGCGAAAGAATTTTTCCTCAACCGCGCGTAAAGGTTAGATGCGTCCATTGTTTTTAGTTGTTTATAAAGTCATATATATATATATATATATATATATATATATATATATATATATATATATATGTAAAATTACTGACTGAGGTATATATATATATATATATATATATATATATATATATATATATATAATAAATTAGAGTCTTTGGAATTTGGCTTAATTTTTTTTATTAAATAAATAAATTTACGAGGATACTACGAGAAACTCGTATTAGAAACCTCTAGATGTCTATACGTAAATAAATAAATTATAAAATATTTATATATAATATTATGTAATTAGGATGAATTTGATTTCATCTGTGAATCTCAATTCCAAAATTAATTGAAAACTTGCTAAAACGATGCAGTAAACCTCTTACAAAAACCTACATATCTAAGAGAATTTAACGAATTTTCAAAAGACGTGTGAAATCTACTATCATGATCACCATTGATAATCCTTCTCGCATTACGGTGAATCACATGCCTAGAAAGATTACGTATAAAAGGCCTGAATTATCTAAATATTATAATAATACCTTAGAATATCTGTTGGAACGCAACAGGTATAATTTTCTCAGAACTCTCGCAAAAATGAAAATATGTATACCTACTTACCGTCAAAACTGTAAATAAAATAACTAAATATCTTGTAAATAAAAGCTAAGTTTTATATTTTTTCATTACTTTAAACTCATTGAAATGCAATGAAAATCGAAGGCGCCGGCTAGTCTAGCCCACAATAAAAGCTATACACAAATGCATGCACAAGCGTACTCGTACGTCGCCACTGAAAGTATTAAAGTGGCCGAGATTGTTTACTTAGAACCAAATAGAATACTATATTGAAATATTTATTTGCCGCGACCGTTTAGATGTGGCGGTGTTTGTGGAACGTGATGCGAAACATCCAGATGGACTGTGATAAAGCACTTGTATTGGAAGGAAATGAAGTACTACGTTTTCCCGCGGATCTACTCGCGCGGTAGATACGTCAATTAAACAAATACTTTCTTAGATTTACGCGAATATTTGACATTTGAAATAAAACTATCTTTTCGGATTATTTCGCGGATTAATTTTAATTTTTGATTCCCGACGTTTCGTCTCGAAGGTATAGGTATTACAGACAGCCTACCCACAAATAACAAAATGAAAAATTGTACCAAGTACCTTACAATATTTTATAACTTTAAACATTTTTATAATTTTAATCAGTTTTATAATTGAATATGGAATATTATTTATTTAATTTTTGCTGTTATCATTATAATTATTACAATTTTAAAAATATTAATTAGTTATCTATATTTAATGTTGTCATTATTATATATATAACCATAAAGAAAAAATATAAAATATAATATTAATTATTTACGCCACATAATTGTTCTATGTTTAATTTAAAAAGTTAAATTACACATAGAACAATTATGTGAACCATGGTTGCTGTAAAGCATTCGAAACGTCGGGAGCCAAAAATCAAAATAATTCTGCCAAAAATCCGAAAAGATAGTTTTAATACTTCTCTGATACTAAAGTGGGCCATAAAAGTAGTCCCCTATATATTGTGGTTGTGGTCAGTGCCGGTACACCAGCTGTTTGGGCACCGTGATTGAGAATTGAATAAGTGATACTGTGAATGTGTGATTATGGCTGAAGTTCGGTTTTTTTTTTGAATTTTAGTGTTTGGTAATGAATTTACGCTGGTTTCTACACATAACTGCTGTACATGTGACATGCATAAAAGCATTTTTCGATGTTGAAAAAACGTCATGCTATAAAAAACACGCTACGAAGCTTAGAAAGAGAATAATTCTACATAAGTTAATTAAACGAGCCGCGTGCATTCATAATACACTTATACAATTTCGGACAGTTGAAAAATAATTTTAAACCAAAAAATAAAAAAATGATAGATGAAAATATTTTTATATTATCTATACATCATTATATTATATATTATACTCATACACTTGTACCTACAACTTTAGAGATACGAGAGAATACGACCTCATACTACCTAAAAATACAAAGATCAATTCCGAATCACAAATGCAAATAAACAGCGGAAAGCCAACACCATTTGCACTCTATAAATAGAAATTGAGTATAGAAATTTCAATGGGAAAAAATCACTTCATTACCATGACAATTCTACTTAGAATAAATAATGGAAAAGTATTAAGATTCAAATTACATTCTATCTTCTTAAGCACACCCTCATCTCCCTAAATAAATAATCCCACCCTCCACTACCAAAAAAGGCAATAAAAATGATTAACATTTTTATGAAAATCGCAACTCAGTCACGCTACTGAGCTCAACGTTCTTAGAAACTGAACTCAATTACGTGCTATATATAATATGTATATTTTATAAAACATTCCTATTTAAAAATATTTTATTATAAAATGTTATAATTAAACGAGTTATAAAATAGAGAACTTTTTCACAAACTCTGCATGGATGTATGTATGCATTTATTCAGCCCTTTTTAACGTCCCACCGCTGGGCACGGGCCTCCCTTCAATACAAGGGGGATCAGGCCATAGTCCACCACGCTGGCTAAGTGCGGGTTGGCGGTTTGCTGCAGGGGGTATGTTTTTATTATTAGGGATTAACTATACCTCAGACTAAGAGACGGAGTACGCCAAAATAAATGTCAAAGTCAAAAATAGTAGCGTAATTTGCTGCTTATGCTATTCTCGATCTTGCCATACAGGTAGTTTTTTTTAAAGAATAAAGGAAATTTTATATAATTATTAGTAGTAGTAACTAAGGTAACGGAAATAGTTTTTAAGGATAAAATATGGACAGTAAAAATAATACTTACTACATAGATTTTTTTTATTTGTCCCCTTGAAAAAAATATAGTATTAACATGTTCAGACGTCTTATTTATTATTATAAAAATCGTTAGCTATGTACCCGATGCGGCGAAGCACATATATGTATATATTTATGTATTAATGTATGTATATATATATATATATTTATATATATATATATATCCGACCCTATGTTCCTGCGCCTTAACTCTCACTGGTCACCGAAGTATGTGAGTGGCAGGAAAAGAGAGTACACTTGTGTCTGCGCGTACACTATTTGCACTATAATATCTCCTGCTCAGATAGCGAGTCTCAATGAGATTGGCCGCCGTAGCCGACATCGGTCGGGAGGGCATTATTAGTAATATACTAAAGTAGATAATTTTAAAGATATAAACTTTTTTTAAAAAAATCACAGTCATACTTTTCTGGTACTTGCTTATTCAATAAATAAGCTAAACACGAAAGAGACCATTAATATATCAGATAGCGTTTTCTACTGAGCTCTTTAATTGTGTATATAACAAAAATAAAAACATATTGTAAATAAAATTTAACATAAAAACATTGCTTTAGAAAATTTTCAAGTAAAGCTAATTTAAATAGTTTTAACCTTTACTAAGAAGTTCTCATTTTATCCAACAAATGCAAAACGTCGTAGTCTAAATCCTTTGTAAGTTGTTTACTAAGCGCTGGAAGGCGGAATGTCTTGCAATTACTGCTTGGACTTACTGAACTTTATTAGAAATCATTCTAAGAATTACACAAAGAAATCTATTTTCAGTTTTTCATATAAAATTTGCTACAATTTTCTTCATAAGTGACTATTTGAATTATTCGTTTATAGAATTACAAGAAATTCGTTTGAAAATTAATAAAAAAACTAATTTTCGTGAAGGTTTGTTATTATATTATTTAGAAAATATGTTAATAAGATACAAAACCTTAACAATACTTTTGGATGTATATATATTGCATTCTTATGATACTTTTTGTGCCACATAAAGTACTAGCGGCTCACCCTCGCGTCGCTCGGGTTCGTCCCGACTCCCTAGATACATTTGAACGGTTAGTAGTATAGAATAGATAGACTAAATATTATATAGGGTGTTTTCCCGCGGTAATGAGATAATAAAAGTAGCCTATATCACTCTCCAGCCCTCTAACTATCCTCACACACAAAATCACGCCAATCCGTCACTGTTTCGATGTAAAATAAGGACAAGCAAACAAACACTTTCACATTTATAATATTAGAAGGAAGTAGTGTACATGAATGGTACAATGGTTTTATTGCTTGTTATTGCGTAGAAGAACAGATAAACAAACAAATATAATTTCGCATTTGTAGCATTAGTAGAATAAACGATTTAATTTCATACGAGTATATCGTAGATTTTCTTAGATATTGGCCAGGATTAACACATAGGCTACTGTTAGATACCTAGGGACGAACCTGAGCAAAGCAAGGGTAAGTTGTTAGTAATTTGTATTATGTATGTATGTACATATGTATATATATTATGTATATATATATATATATATATATATGTATTTAGCGCTTTTTTAACTCCCACTTCTGGGCACGGCCTCCCTTTAGTACGAAGGGGATCAGGCCATAGTCCACCACGCTGGCTAAGTGCGGGTTGGCCGAATTCACATGTCTTTTGAAAACTTACTAGGTTCTTTCAGAAATGCAGGTTTCCTCACGATGTTTTCCTTCACCGTTAAGACAAGTGCTAATCATGTTGGAAATGATTCGCACATGAAAATATCAGAGGTGCGAAACGCGGGATTTGAACCCACTTCACTCGGTTTCCCAAGCGAGCGCGTTACCACTTGGCTACCACTGCCTAGCTATAAGCTTTCTTGCACAAATATAAAAAAATACATGTATTATTTATTTATTTATTATATATAGTATTACACTCTTTTCCTCATTTCTCAGATGTAAAGAGTCGCTGTCTCTGTATAAGATTTCAAATAAAATAAGGATTACGAATTCCACTGTAAAACTTGAGACGGTAAGACTGAATTTTAATAGAAACCTGATTAACTGAGGTAATCTTATCCGTGTTTTTCTCAAGCTAGATGCAGACTTACGACTGCTTGTACAACTTACTAGATTATGCCATTTTATTCACATTTATTTGTCTATACATACATATAATAAAATTGTAACTAAGCCGAATCTGTACATTAAATATTTTTTGGAAAATCTTATTGAGATAAACACTATTATCGATACAGAGGCCGAATCTATGGTTTTTAGAATTTTTGTCTGTCTATCTGTTTGTCTGTCTGTTACCGCATCACAGAAAAACCACTGAAGGGATTTTGATGAAATTTGGTATGGTGATAGCTGGTTATCCTTATCAACATATAGGATACTTTTTACCGCGGGAAAATATCTCATTTCTGAAAAAAAAACCAAAAACAGCATTACAAGAGTACACTTATATGTAAAACCTAAAAAGGTTTTTGGTAATCTGAATGCGGGCGGAGCCGCGGGCAATGCTAGTTCATTATAATGTAGTAAAGTTGTCACTACTCATTAGATCATTTTTACGGTTTAGTTTCGGAAGGAATAAGAACATATATTTCTAATACACATGGTTGGCTAGTAAAAATAATGCTCAGAGCGGAATTCAAACCCACGACCTCTGGAATATAGACAGAAAGTTACACTACATCGCCAGATATAAGATTTAAAAGTGAAGCAACCATATAATTAAATACCTGCAAAGAATAATATTGTAGCTCAATATTAAGACAATTTAAAAATAAAAATTAAAATCTCATAAGTTCACAACTATACATACTCGTATATTTAGTTACAACATTGTTTTTTGCAGATGTCCATGTGTAATACCATTTGTATTATGTCTGTACCGCCTTCTAAATCCAAGCAAAATGCAACCTTTAATTACTCAAACTCCTTTGAGGAGCTTAATTATAGTATCGTATTAACTTCTATAAATTTGTTAGCAAAACATGAAATGGGGGTTTTAAGACATTTAAATGAGGTATCAGTTACGTAAACATAATCATTTATTTATAAAACAAAATGGCACCAGAGCCCTCTTTAATTTCTCTTAAGGGTTGAAAATGTATATTGGAATTTGTATTAGATGCCTTGTTATAATTGAAATTATACATAACTAGCGGCTTTTCATTTGGGTTCGTCCCTAGGTAAGTTTTAACGGTTAGTATGGAATAAATAGATTATATATTATATTACTGCTCCGCTCCCTTGTGTAGTAGCATGATAATATATAGCCTATAGCCTTCCTCAATAAACGGGCTATCTAATGCAAAAAGAACTTTTCAAATCTGATTAGTAGTTCCTGTGATTAGCGCGTTCAAACAAACAAACTCTACCTCTTTATAATATTAGTGTATATATTCACAGTTAGGCTACTGCTATATGTAGTAATATAATTTGCTAAGAGATGGCGCTGGTCATTTTCCAAAAGATAAATACATACTCATTATATACAAAGAATAATCGATATTTTTGTATCAATATCTCGCGTCACGGTGTTTGTGGTAGCACTCCTCAACGGCTCGACCGATTTTAATGATTTTTTTTTTGGATATTTGGTGCGTACGAGAATAAGTCGTTAAGTATTTTTCACCCTACCCCCACCCCTAATTTTTTAATCGCGATTTTAGTAATTTTTTATGAACAAGAATAAAAATACATAGCGCGAACCCGAGCGAACCGAGGGTGAGTCGCTGTATAACATAAAGCCAAAGGGTTTTTTTTGTAGATTAAACGCGGGTTCTGCTAGTACATATATATTATTCTTAAAATATTGATTTAAAACTTACACTAACAACAACTAAATTCATGCAAATATCAATCTAATTTCATCTAAGAGTACTTTCAACATTACCTACTTGAACTTCTATCCCATTCAGAAAGGTTTCTTTTCCCCAGTATAAAAAGTATTAATATAAAAATATATATAAAACAAAATACTCAGCAGCAAACTCTTTCGCCATACATTTTCATTTGAACGTAAGTATCTATACTGGACAGTCACAATAAAGGTAATAAGTTCAAGGGTGGACTCCCGGCGCCCGGTACTGTGGGGGGTCTCAAATGGTTTGATTCACTTTACCGATATGTTGTTTATTCTTTAGATCTTTTATGAGTGGTTTATCTATATATGTATATACTATAATATAAAAATGTATGTTTGTTTGTTTGATTGTTTGTAACTTATGCTTTAGTGAACCATCCGTTTGCGATCAAAGTGATGGATTTTGTAATTAAGTATTTCGTTCTAGAACTTAGCGATATTGAAATAAATAATTTATACATATAATAAAATTCTAAGCCGAATTTGTACATTAAATATTTTTATGGAAAATCTCATTAAAATAGACATTATTATCGATACAGAGTCCGAATCTATAGCTTTTAGTGTTTTTGTCTGTCTGTTTGGGAACGCATCACGCGAAAACCACTAAACAGATTTTGATAAAATTAGGTATGATGATAGTTGGTTAACCAGGTCAATATATAGGATACTTTTTACTGCAGAATAATATAAGGGAGTAGATTATAATATTCTTTAGCCCTTAGATTATTTACCTAGATGGTGTCATTTAAGTTAACAATTACATATATGTATATATTAGTTATGTCATTCCGAAGCAATTATTATTAAAAACAAAAAAAAAATTTTTCAACGAATCAGGATGTCAAAGAGGTTAAAGAAAGAGGTGTAACTGTAGTAAAAAAAAACCATAAGTTCTGATGAAACCATGGAGAAAAATCTAACATGCTAAAATACAACAGAAAAAGTTTGTCATAGATTCTTATTAGCCTTCCCGTGGCGTAACTAAAATTGATAGATAGATAATCTCAGCAAAGTGAATCACGTCATTCAACAGCCCCCTGTGACGTCTTCAACGTCCAGTAGCGATATACCCTTGAACAGCTATCCTTGTTATCCGTATTTTATGTATTTATAGGATGCCTCGATGAGCAGGAGGATTCAACTGCCTCGGTGGTGTAGTTGCTAGCATGTACGGCTGCACACCCGGAGGTCCTGGGTTCGAGTCCCGGGTCGGGCCAAATTTAGTTATTGAGTCTTTCTGTATAGTAAGTCTCAGTAGCAACCCGGAGTTGGGAAGTTGGCGGTGTTTCACCCCCGTGCCTCGGAGAGCACGTAAAGCCGTCGGCCCTGCGCCTTAACTCTCACCGATCGTGTCGAGTGGTCGTCCCACCGGAGTATGAGAGTGATAGGAATAGAGAGTGCACCTGTGTCTGCGCGTACACTTGAGCACTATAATATCTCCTGCGCAGTTGGCTAATCTCAATGAGATTGGCCGCCGTAGCCGGAATCGGCTAGGAGAACATTATTTATAGGATATTTATGTATGTACATATGTATGTGTGAAATAGTGAGAATTTTATGTAAGTTAAGAATCGGACTATTATAATTGTCTGAGTTAGGATGTATGCGTGTGTGTGTGTGTGTGCGTCTGCGTGTGTGTGTGTGTGTATCTACATATGTTTGTTACTCATTTGCACAGAGAGAACTGACTTTAACGATGGGAAATTTATTACACATTACACTTGCATACATAGAACCTACCGTCTCCCAGTGCGTATTTTGGCTTCGCGCCCAGCTGGATTGCCGGACGCTAATGAGACTAACCACGACCAGGTAAACACATATTTCGGAGAGATAGACTATGACCTAGATATACACACTGATGTATAAATGCATCTTATTTATGAACACGATAAAATAAATGCGTTTTTTTTCTTTAAATACATTGTAATTATGATATTGACCAAAAGGTTATCAGGTAATAGGTATATTATTTATTATAAAATACAGAAATTTTCTTTTGAAAAGAAGCTGTCATACATTATAATATAACTACTAAACAAAGCACAAAAACAACCATACAGAGCAAAGTACCATAAAGTAATAACTATCAGAATAATCAAGCTACAAATTTTAATTGAGAACACGAAAGCGCTATTAAAGCACCAATCATGCCACAAAAACTTCATTTCACAAAAGTCCAAATACGAGTAGCTAAATCTTTATAGAACTCTGTATTTTGCCACTATACAATAACATTTTCACAAATTTTCATTTTCGAGGGAAATTTTCTACACAGATGGCCCGCACTGTGCTAGCTTAGTTAATTAAGAACATTGTATGTACTGAATTACTTTATGCCGGAATCATAAGTATAGAAAATAGCAATTTCAAATGCTGCAAAATTAAACAAAACTAAATTTAAGCCCGAAGGCTTCTAGTTAACATAAAATAAGGCAAACTCAAAGAAAAATTTATTCTACAATCCCTTTGAAAACAAGTCTAGAAAATTTCATTATGAAAATTGTGTATTTATTTCCTTTGAATTTTACCTGCCTAATGGAAGGAAACATCTTGAGAAAGTGCCTCATCTACTATGTAGTATGTAGTATCTAGGAGATAATGAGAAATCGTAGTACCGGGTTGAGATACGATTATCTTATAAAACTTGCATTCACTCTCAAGATGAAACTATCTCAACCTTTAAAAGCTTTAACCGTTATTATAGTAAAGAAAAATTTAAATGTACATAGATAGTTAATTCATACTTCCCGAGCAAAGTCACGGACAAAAGCTAGCTTATACTAATTTAAGAATAGAGGTCACAATTAAAAAGGCTTTTTTTTTCATTTATGATACTTCGCTACGTAATTTTCAGCAACTTCTAATCCATTTAGAAACTTGTTCGCGCCTTAAAGCGGATGTGGATATACCGCCTCACAGTCCCCGCATCTTATTTTTTAACTGTAACCGTTGCTATAGCGACTTGTCAATATATATGTCATACATTACCCTTATAGACTTTAATAATTAAAATATGTAATTAAAAGATACAAAAATAAATCAACATTTCAATTCATCTGGAACACCTCCGCCAGCGAACGTTCCCCACCAAAACTTGATTTCAATTTTTATATGTAAAGAAAAGAAACGTTCTGCACATAGATTATTAATTATAGATTTTAATTATAACTAGCATTGCCCGCGGCTCCGCCCACGTTTAGATGACCAAAAACTAAATTCTTAGGTTTTAATAAATATTAGTATACTCTTACAATGCAGTTTTTGTATTTTTTCTCAGAAATGAGACATTTTCCCGCGGTAAAAAGTATCCTATATGTTGACTCGGATAACCAACTATAATCATACCAAATTTCATCAAAATCTGTCCAGTGGTTTCCTCGTGATGCGGTAACAGACAGACAGACAGACAAACAGACAAACAGAAATTCTAAAAACTATATATTGGGACTCTGTATCGATAATAATGTCTATTTCAATAAGATTTTCCAAAAAAATATTTAATGTACAGATTCGACTTAGTTACAATTTTATTATATGTATAGATTATTATTAGTAAAACACGAATAAATTATCTTTTGCGTCGACACAGCCTAAGTTAAAATGAGATTAGAAGATAACATTATTCTGTATAATAATATATGTATGTATGTTTTTGTGTGGAATATTGTTTACTGTATATTTGTTTTATTGTTTAATAAATTATTACTAATAAATTATAATCTACCCTAAATAAAAGTTACTTTTTCGAACTTAAACTATTTCTTCGTAGTCAGAAACTTAGTGTACTACATTAATATATCTATTCTCTTATTCTTTTAATGAAATAAATGTATATTAGTTACTTCACGCTAAAGCGGCTGGGCAGATTTGGATTAAATTTAAAACATAGATAGACTATGACCTAGAGTAACACATAGGCTAGGTATGTACCCGAGTGAAGCGAGGATAAATCGCTAGATCAAATATAAATTAGGAGAACCATCGACAGTATTAATCGTAAAGCTCTTGATCAAATATTTACTTTATTTCAATCACCGTTCCAATTGTAAGCAAATACTTCATCTCGTCTAAGGGGCGTTGTGTCAAAACAATTTTAATATAGAGCTAATATTTGCAAAGAAACGGCTAATTAACTAATTTTTTTGTTTATTTTCACTTAGAACTTTCTTTAGACGTTCTAACTAAAATAAAAATATAGAAGGAGTGCCGTAGAACTAAAGATGTTAAACAAAAATGGTAGTTTGGGTACTTCTCGAAGTATTGTGTACAGACGCAGATACTGGATGTGTTAGTAAAGTTACCAGGTGTTGACATAATCTGTATTCAGTCCTTTTTAACGTCCCACTGCTGGGCACGGGGTTCCTTTCAATACGAGGGGGATCAGGTCATATTCCATCACACTGGCCAAGTGCGAATTGGCGGACTTTACATGTCTTTCGAATACTTGCTAAGTTATCTAAGACATGCGGGTTTCATCACGATCAAGTTATAATACATGTTGGAAATTATTCGCACATAAATAATATCAGAGGTGCGAGACCCAGGATTTGAATCCGCTTCACTCGATTTTCCAAGCGAGCGCGTCACGACTGAGCTACCACTGTCCGGGCAATATTTAATGAAATAAATTTTTTTTAGTATGCAAGCAAAAAAGTTAAAAATAAACTCTTCACTTTAAAAATCACGCAACGACCTACGAATATGGCAATATCCATTTTCGTCACTTCAATATTGTATGTTTCGATACATACTAAATGCTGGAGGAAATCTCTTTTACTAAATAAATAATGCAACGCATTAACTGATTACTATCGATTTTCTTCGTATATAAATACATTATCTATATAAATTATTTTATCTACAATAAAGGAAATAACAAATATACTTAATTATATATACAAAACAGATGTATATATATAATTATTACTGTACAAGTCATGTCCGCGTGGAATAGTGGCAAGAATGCTAGCCGCATTCCCCCGTCGAATGGCAATGCCGAATCTTTAGGCGAAAAATGAGCCAGCTCTCCTGTCACTAAAAATACTATATTTAAAAATAAATAAATTTCTATAAAAACACGGTAATGTTTTTATATAACATTGTATTCAGCCCTTTTTAACGTCCCACTGCTGTGCACGGGCCTCCCTTCAGTACGAGGGGAATCGGGCCATAGTCCACCACGCTGGCCAAGTGCGGGTTGGCGGACTTCACATGTCTTTTAAAAACTTGCTAGGTTCTCTCAGACATGCAGATTTCCTCACGATGTTTTCCTTCACCATTAAGACGAGTGGTAATCATGTTGGAAATGATTCGCACTTAAAAATATCAGAGGTACAAGATCCGGGATTTGAACCTGCTTCACTCGGTTTCCCAAGCAAGCGCGTTACCACTGGGCTACCACTGCCTTTATATAACATTACCGTGATATAAATAAATGTAAATATCTTCTGTGTGAGACAGTAAGCCCCCGAAAGTTTTTCGCAGATTACTTTGTAATTTTGATACATAATATATCTTTGATAAAGAAAGCTTTTAGGTCATCCATTTTGATGTATATCGCCATTAGAAGACATTGGAGGCTTCAACTTCTATATCTTTTTAAGATGGATGAAGTATAGTAAGTATTAAGCATTGAAAAAAGTTACAAGTAAAAGCTCAAAGGAAACTTTCATTTAATTTTGAATATAACGATAACTATATTAAAAATTGAAATATGTTTAAAATAGCTTACATGAGCCAGAAACCAAACCAAATTAATTGTATAAAAATATGCCGTCACTAGTTTATTCTTTTGTTCCATTCTGTATATTATGTTACAGTTAGGATAATTATTTGAAAATTATTAACAATGACCAGTAGGTATTAAATTCCAACCAACGCAAGGTCAAAGTGATAGTATTTATTATCACTTATATAATGTTTAGTACAATTTAGATATGTACCTTGCATTTCCAGTTGGATCTTTAACCGAGTTTGAATTCAATGTATAGCATTGTGGGTCACATTGTGGAACAATGCTACTAATATTATAAATGCGAAAGTTTATGAGTATGTATGGATGTCTGGATGTATAGACGTATGGATGTTTGTTACTCTTTTACAAAAAATCAGAATAACATATATGTTATTATCTAAAACAAACCGTACATATATTGGCATAAAAAGTAGTCTATAGACTACTTTTTATGCCAATATATGTACGGTTCCCGTGGGATAGATTTGTTAATGTTTTTCTAGAGGCGAACCCGAGCGAAGTGAGGATAAATCGCTATAAGTATCTCTATCTATAAAATTAATAAATCTTTACATACAATTGGACTACTTATAAGATCAAGTAAGTATAAATTATAAATTATTATTAATAAATACCGGTAATTATCAATATTAAACGCATTTATCACTCTAACCGTAACATACATTCATACTTACATACATATATTATGTTTAACCGATCGTCATAATTAAAATCAAGTATGAGCACATTATTAACCGACCTTCAAAAAGAAGGAGGTTCTAAATTAATTGGAATCTTTTTTTTATGCTTGCAACAAATAACAAATATTAGTTTTTCAGTGCATTATAATTAAAAATTACTTATAAAGTAATACCTGAAAAAAAATCATAAAAAATGTCATTAACGTCTTCAATATTTCAGAAACAAACCTCTCCACAGCACTTAGACGGCGATCCATTTTAATAACTCATTATACGAATCCCTGACATTTTTCATGAATATAAAGGACTTTCAGCATCAAACAACGAGTGACTGAGTCCACAAGATATTCGATATTGAAGTACTGATTTAGTTTATTCAGGACCTATTGATCTGGCATTCGGAAGGCATTATGCAAATAACAAACCTTCATTCAGTCTACACCATTGTTAAGGTAGGTAAATGTCAGTGAAAAATCTATAAAATTTGAGGGTTTTGTTCCTTTATGATACAAAGGAGATATTTTTTGACAAAAATTTTGTGTTAACAACAATAAAACTGCTTTATCATATTTTTTTAATATTTACATCATATTACACAACCAACACTGCAATCAAGGTATTGTTTATAAAAAACTTTTTAACAAAAAAATAAAAACCGACTTCAAACAAAAGCACTAAAAAGTAAAAAATAACTGATTGGTAGTTTTCATTTACTATACATACCTAATCAAATATTTTCGAAGTCGGTGTGCTTTGCTTTGTATGGGCTGGCACCGATTTCGAAAATATTTGATTAGGCATGTATTTAATAGGTAGGCTTTAATTACTTAGCCAAAGCACACCGACTTCGAAAATATTTGATTAGGTATGTATAGTAAATGAAAACTACCAATCAGTTATTTTTTACTTTTTAGTGCTTTTGTTTGAAGTCGGTTTTTATTTTTTTGTTAAAAAGTTTTTATTTTTCCCTTTTTAGTGTAGACAGTAGTAGCACAGTAAGAATTCTAACGTGTTAGGCTTGTCAAATCAAACAAAATAAGCCCAAACTCAAAGTATCTACTATTAGCCGTTGAAGAGTTCCACCTATCCACCTTCTGGCCTTGCCATCAGATCAGGTCAACAATACCGAACCACTGTACTATCAACAGAAATAGAAATACTTGCAAAGTTTCAAGTCAATATGACAATTAGAAGTAGGCTAAATTCATCATTAGTTGTTTTTCCACCCTTAGGGGTGGTATTTTTTTTTGAAATTTAAATGGGACCAATCTGGAAGTATACTCTTTCAAACAAAACAAAAATTTTCCAAATCGGTTAATAAATGACGGAGTTCTGAGGTAACAAACATAAAAAAAAAAAAAAAAAAAAACATACAGGCGAATTGAGAACCTCCTCCTTTTTGAAGTCGGTTGAAAACTACGTTTAAAGGTGAATATTGGATCCGCTTACTAACTTAAAAAGCACACTGCCTCCAAAATCATTTAAACATTATTAATTTTATTAACTTTACCGTGGTGGTAGGACTCTGTCAAGCCTGGAGTCCGACTTGATGGGTACCACCCCCTTATCTATTTCTCCCGCCAAGCAAAAATGATTACATTGGTAACTTCCGGTTTGAAGCATAAGGTAGCCAGCGCAATTACAGACAAGAGGCATATCATCTTAGTCCTTACAGTGACAACGCACCTGCGATTCTGTATTTTTGTTACATAAAACCTAAGTGCATGAACCGTAGATGTTATGGGCGACAGGTACCGCTTTCCATTGGGCTGTCTGCTCGTTTGTCACTGAATACTATAAAAAAATATTATTTTATTATTTCCCCTTTCTTTATACACAACATTTTTCTAAAAATCCATATGAACCTTACATATTATAAAAATTAGATATATTATTATAAAAGTATCACGAAAATGGTTTCACATTTCACGAAGATAACGCATAACCTTCATCTTAGCAATCGGTAAAAACCATTCAACAATAATTTTATTTAAAATGCAAGCTAACCGTTAAAATAGTATTGTCAGATATATACTTCGTTCTCACAACTGTTTGTTGAGCGTGAAAATTCGATTGCCTCGAATCTATTTCGTACTTGAAAATTTGGTATACAGAATTCGTTCGATGCTCTGTCGCGTGCTGGCGAAATTTTATGTTCTCCCATTCACGTCACCGTGGATTCAAGAGACAAACGCTCTGCGACGTAACGGGAAACAATTGTGTCGAAATAAAATACGCTTTAGTTACATTTTACTTAAAATCGTTCGATGGAAAGTTGAAAACGGTGTGTTGAGACTCTATATTCTATGTCTACGTTGGAGATTTTCTCTGAAGAATCCTATTTATAGTTGACTAGCGGCTCACCCTCGCTTTTTGAAAAACAAAAAGCGAATCTATCCCTCGGGAACCGTATATTTTTCCGGAATGAAAAATAACCTATGTATTATTCCAGACTATAATCTATCTATGTACCAAATTTCATCCAAATCCGTCCAGCCGTTCTGGCGTGCAAGAGTAACAAACATCCATACATACTCACAAACTTTCACATTTATAATATTTATACAGACTAGTTTTCGTCCGCAACTCTGATCATATTGTCAATGCATCGATTAAAATTACTCGAGGTCTCAAATCCGTGGAGATTGAAGAGCAAAGATTTTTACTTCGCTCATAAGCTTTCAGCTTCAAGAATCATTCATTCGTATACGATTTCAATATATTTCCTACTTAAGATTTAAGTGCTTATGTTAGGTTATATACATAAACATATTAGCATTGCTTGGTAGCCTGTTTTGACAATTGCATTAAAATGGTTAACAAACTAATATTAATAACGCAAAATTCAACTATTTTCCCTATAGGATAATTAATCAAAAGATTAAACATTATTATAAGTTTCAAGAAGAGATAAATATTGATGGTTCATACAAAACCAAGGCGCGGCAAACACAAAATTGTGTAGCATGCAACCATCGGCATCTAATATCGAGATGCCGAGAATATCGCGGATGCCGCTCAGATATACTGCCCTCGGATTCCAGGGCATTATTAACGACGTAATTGTTGCACAGTGGTAATGGTTACCCTAATAAAGCCACATAACACCTTGATTCATCTAAATATGAATTTCGTGCTGAATAACATCGAGCTTATTTAATTTGTAGTAGGTAGGTAAATAGCATATCTGTATGAGGCTTTAAGATAAAAAAAATAGTTTGGTTCAGAATGAGGGTTACTAAAGTTTTTTTTTTAATAATAATTTATTTATCTATACATATAATAAAATTGTAACTAAGGCGAATCTGTACATTAAATATTTTTTGAAAAATCTAATTAAAATAGACATTATTATCGACACAGAGTCCGAATCTATAGTTTTTAGAATTTTTGTCTGTCTGTCTGTCTGTTAAGACATCATCACAGAAAAACCACAAGAGGGATTTTGATGAAATTTGGTATGATAATAGCTGGTTATCCGGGTCAATATATAGGATACTTTTTACCGCGGGAAAATATCTCATTTTTGAGAAAAAATACAAAAACTGCAATGTTAGAGTATATATATATATATATGTTTGAATTTGGTTTTTGGTCATCTGAACGCGGGCGGAGCTGCGGGAAATGCTAGTTGTACTACATAAAGTGATAATATAAGGGGTTAAAGTAAGTAAAGCAAGTTGTACAAAAAGTGTCAAAAGTTGAGTGTACGTCGAAACTAATCTGTAAAAGTCTTTTACATCATGCTTCAATCGGTAGATGATCTAAAAAAACGAACAAAAATTTAGCATAGTGGATAATGGTTTTAGCTATGACAGAAACATAGTGTTTATATTAAACACCATACTATATCTAATAATAGCTATTTAAATATAGAGAGAGGGAATAAAAAAAATGTTATTCCAAATGGATATCAGAAAAAGCCATTTGAAAAAAATTATGCATATTTTATAATACTTCTATGGTGAAAAAAACCAGTTTGGCAAAAACTGTCTCGTTGCATTGGTCTAGTAGCTTGCATCCACGGCTACTGAGCCTAAGTTCCTAGATTTGAATCCCGGGTATGGTCATGTAAAGTATCGAGTCTGATGAAGCCTGGAGATGGGATATCGGCGATACTACACGTCGCCTTAGCGCCTGATCTCTCATCGTTCGTGTCTAAGAGTTATCTCATTGGAGTTCAAGACTATAATGATAATTGACCATGCAAATTCTTTCTATAGGTATTTATAAACCAGCCTAATGACGCGCCATCTTGTTCCATGGTAAGCTACGAGGCTTGTGCTATGGATACCAGATAGTTGATACACTACACATATTTATATAACTTTTAATACATACAAATTATAAATATAAACACCCATGAGTACAAACATTTGCGCTAATCACACAAATGAATACCCCCAGCGGGACACGAACCCGCAACCGCTGGCACATTAAATAGGGTCACTACAAACTGAGCCAAACGTGTCGTCAATATTCCATACATAGCAGTTATTTAAACAAATATTTTTTCATTCAATATCATAATTATTGAACAAAATAGTGGTGTAAATTCCTCAAAAGATAAGCGCTAAGTGACGAAATATTAGTTACGTCTTAGAGAGAATTAACTTAACTTATATATTATAATATAGGAACAATTCCTTAAATACCAGCCATATTAGATACCATGCAGTCCACATTAGCGACATAGTGATCGTGGTTATGTAATAACTGTGGCTTCGGTAATTACCCACCATAGTGTTCTGAAGGAGAAATTATAACGTTATCTTCTAATATTTTAACATATAATATACTTAAAGCTATATTTTACGTATAAGGTAATTCTACGCTTGGCATACATAGATAAATAAATAATAAATTTGTTGGGACATTAACACACAGCACTTCATGCTGCAGCAGCATCTTGTCCCATGGTAGGCTGCGAGGCTTGTGTTATGGATACCAGATAGTTGATACACTACACATTTAACTTTAAATACATACATATAATAAATATAAACACCCATGACTGGAGTACAAACATTCGTGTTCATGACACAAATGAATGTCCCCAGCGGAAGTCGAACCCGCGACCGCTATCACAGCAAGTAGGGTCACTACAAACTGAGCCAAGCGTGTCGTCACGATGTAGCGTATAAACAAAAAATATACCCAAATTATATTCTCCTTTTGAAATCGAACTCATTTCGTCAATCCTGTTTTCATTATATAGGTCACGTACACTTAAAACCGGTCTGATATAAACTACAAGAAAAAATTTCACCGATAAATTCAAGTAGGCTATAATTAATTTTTAAGGTATCTTCAAAACTTTATGGTTTTACTAGCGACTCACCCTCTCTCCGCTCGGGTTCGTCCCTAGGAACGTTTTAACGTTTAGTATAGGTTTCTCAGAGATGAGAATTTTTGCGCAATAAAAAGTATCATATATGTTGACGCTGATAACGAGCTATCGTCCTACCAAATTTCATCAAAATCTGTCCAGTGGTTTTCTCGTGATACGTTTCCAGACTGACAAAGAGACAAAAATTCTAAAAACTATAGATCCGCCTCTGTATCGATAATAGTGACTCTTTCTATAAGATTTTCCAAAAAAATATTTAATGAACAGATTCGTCTCAGTTAGAATTTTATCATATATATATATATATATATATATATATATATATATATATATATATATATATAAACATACCACTATGTAATATGTATGTTCTTTACGTTCGTTACGCTGTGTTCAAGTACCTCTTACGTACATAATATGACTCAAAAATCCTTATCATTGATTGCACGTTGCATTAACATGTCCACAAACAAAATACCGTTAAATATGCATAGAGAGCACGAAGAAAATTAAGTAAAACCGTTGTCCGTCAAGCCATCGCTATATCACACTTGACCGAGAAAAGTATTATAAATGTGTTGAAAAAACAGTAATATACACACACTCTATTAAAAAATGTGTACTGTATTTTATACTTGTTTGTTAGCTATCTGAGAAGTATTGTAGTCTAAGTCTAGAAATTTAAAAAAAAACTACGTTTTTGTGATTTCAAAACAATTTAAAAAAAATCTGTTATATAAAGATGTAGAATGATGATGTAGAATAACATATTGCCTAAACTCAGAGTTTTCTTGCTGTACCGAAGATCACGGGTTCGATAAAAGTACATTGGAAAATAAGGTTTATATTTATCTAAGCTCTAAGGGATGTTACCCGAACCTGGTTAAAAAATATATATGTCTATAATACTATATCTGTCTCTATATACTCTACAATATTACTGTATCTTTAGGGAAAAATATACCATTTACGAAAATCGAACCCGCTTCTTTCACGACTATACATACTAGTATAGTTATAAATATATCGAGCTAATGCTTTCACATATGAAGACAATACATCAATTAGAGCTGTTGCATCCTACGCATATAAAAATTAGGACGCAACCCACCTAACCGCCCATCAAGTAATCCATTCACGTGCTTGTGCCTTTGTGGTTAGTGTAATAGCATGCGGCTTAGAGAAATTGTGGATTATAGAAGTGTCATGTATTCGTTTACTATCGAATCTACTAAATAATGTGGGAATAATTCTTTAATAATAATTTGACGTTACCATTTACAAAAAAAATATGATGTCAAATATCAGAAAAAAAACGCGGTAAATTTGCTATCTATATTATATAAAATCGACGTATATATATGTATGTTTGATATGGACTCCAAAACGGCTGGAGCGATTTTGCTGATATTTTACGGCAATTTTCAAATTAGACCAGTGAGTGAACCAGTGATGTTTAGTAGCGATCGAAAGTTTAAACTCAGGTGAAGACTTTTTTACTAAATGTGTATGGAATTACATTCGGTATTTATAAAAAAAAACACAATTAAAAAAAATTGTTTGTCTGTCTGTCTTTTTGTCCCGGCTAATCTCCGAAACAGCTGGGCTGATTTTGACGGGACTTTCATAGGCAGGTAGTTGATGTTGTTGACAAACCCGAGCGCAGCGAGGGTGAGTCGCTAGTGTATTAATAGAATTACGAACAAAATTAAATAGCAATTGAGCGCGAGTCTAACATGCGGGCTTAGATAGACTGTATTGGAATGACAGATAGGTATCATTCATGTCAAAATGAATTCTATCAATTATTTAATCATTTTGATATTTCTTTTTGATTTCTGTTAGTTAACGTCTGTAGGAAGTCATCTTATTTATGCCCCGTGGATTGACCCAAAGTTGTCGCTATGTATACTGTTTCTGGCAATAAAAGCCCATTAAAAGAATACTCGCTATAGATACAAGTATATTCAAGCTCTGGGTCTTACATGCCTGGGATTCTCTGGTTAAATTATTACTATTATTTTTAATAATACTCTTTATCAAACTCTACACACCATTTGGGTACGGAATATCCATAAATTATTTCATTTGTTTACATTAAAAATACACCTAAAGTATTTTTTTAAATAATAAAACTATGTAAATTGTACATATACATATCCTTAAAAACTGTCCATACATATATGAAAAACATCAGACTTTTGTTCTTGCTAACACATATATATTACCCAGATATATGAATAGCTACAGCTGATCCCATTTCCAGTACATCTGAGGCAACAATGATGTATTCCATGTACTATGTAGTCACTATGCGGCTTTGGCCGTATTTGTAGACAATTCGTCGACGCCATCGCCATTCGTTTGTTTAAGTCCCTACAGAATTCTGCAACCGTAAGCCGGCTACGTCATACATTGCCGGCTTCCTAACTGGGCACTTCATAGAATTGCTAACTTCACATGCTATTCATTTCGAATGTTGCAGTTCAGACGATTGTACATAGAAGTTGCACTATCTGGGCGTTTTGATAAATAACGTTTGCATCTTTAGACATTGTGGGTTTTAATGAAGAGGTGTTTCATATATTTCAAAAGGGTTTATACTAAACAAGATAAACATCCGTTTTGATTCTTAATATATGGAAAAAGACTCCAATATAATATTTAATAAGCTTAGGTATAACTTAAATAAGTATTTTAGTCCATTATCATAATCTTATTTCACATACATAGAATTTTAGTATAATCTATATTGTACATATGAGTATATTGTCTTGAAGCTTAGCTGGTCTCTCATTAAAATTAATAAATAATAAAATTAAATTCAAAATAAATATATATAAAATAAAACTTATTAAAATTATAAAATTAAAAGCCCAAATTTTAAACGTGTTTTTTTTATTAGCTCTGTAATGTAAAAAAAATGTATATAATAAAAGTAACTATTCAGGAAGTACTGTCATAGCTAGAATAAATACATATTTCATAGAATATAACTATCTACTAACGATATGGCTTGTAGAAAAATAAAACAATATATGATTATAGCATATTTAACATAAGTACCTGGACCACCAAACTTCGCACAGCGATTTTCAAAAAGATAAAAATTGATTTTTTTTTTCTGATGACACCTACATAGATAAACTTAAAACGTAAAACTTTTATACTTCCTTAGATTTACGCGAATATTTAACATTTTAAATAAAACTATCTATAAACCGTATCTAAATACAAAATATGATCCAAATTGTTAAAGTCGTTTCCGAGATACACGAAATAAAATATATACACAAAAATTGCTAATTTAATACTATACATTAAGATTTATTTATTATAAAATGATATTTGATTCCCAAGCTTTTTTCTTTTCTATTAAAACCGTAGAAATAGAACATCTAACCTGAAGTTAAAATCATAAAATACCTATACACTGCAACTTCACTACACATATTACTGGTCGTAAAAGCAAGTATCGTATGCATGCCGTAAAGATTAATTCTCATTACATTGATGTAAGGTCGTGTAAACCCGGTCTTTATATTCATTAGGCGTTTTATGACCCTTTAAATAACATAGTAACTGAGACATTACGATAGTTGAATATTATATAGATAAATAAAATTGAAGCGTCTGTTTGTAACGTCAAAATAACAGCTATTTACTAAACGCATATAAAATTATATGCAGTAAATAAATAAGACATGCTATTCATACTTAATATTATAAATGTGAAAAAGTGTGTTTATCTGTTTGTCCTTTATACACGTCGAAGCAGAGTGACGGATTAGCGTGATTTTTTGTGTGGAGATAGTTTGAGAAGCTAGGATTTTCACCGTGGGAGTTTATCTCAATCCCGCGAGAAAACACGCTTTAATAAACCCGCAACAACTCATCATACCTATGTATTCCGTACTAACCGCCAAAACCTACCTGTGGTAGAACCACAATTTAAAAAAGTATCTAATAATAAAAACGATTCATATTCAGTTTATAATAATAACATTAGAACTAATGCTTTATTGTTACTTAGTATAAATTGCTTTTAATATAATGGTCAATCCATTTACACTATCTCTATCTACACAGTATCATTTTGATAATAATATTTGTGAGATTACATCGTACACAATTATCGTACCTATATAAGTAAGTATAAACACTCATTTCGACGACAAGTTTGGGTTAGTTCGTAGTGACCCTACTTGCTGTGCCAGTGGTCGCGGGTTCGAGTCCCGCTGGGGGCATTCATTTGTGTGATGAGAACGAATGCTTTTGCTCCAGTCATGGGTGTTTATATTTATAATATATATATATATATATATATATATGTATTAAAATTTAAAAGTTATACATGTGTAGTGTATCAACCATCTGGTATCCATAACACAAGTCTCATATCTTACCATGGAACTAGAGGGCGCTGTGTGTTAATGTACCAAAATAATTTATTTGTAATAAATCAGTCATCATTTTGTCGAATTCTAAAGTATAAAACAAAATCTTTATTGTATTTCGTCAGAATATGTAACTGTGAATTATCTTGTAATAAAAACCACATTATCTACCGATAATATTAAAAACTTTCGTTCACCGAAAACGAAGACAAAAAAAGAGTTCAAAATACTAGTTGCAAACAAAAAACTTTGTCATAAAAGCTTTCATGGTCACTGACATTATTATCTATACTAATATTATAAAGAGGAAAGATATTTTGTTTGTTTGTACCGAATAAGCACCGAAACTACTGGACCGATTTAGATGAAATTAAGTAAAAAGTTAGTTTGAGGCTCTGGGCCTTACCAGGATATGTCCTTACATAGGATTGTTTTATCCCGGAAATCATCTCTTAAGGGGGCGAAAATGGGGGTAAAAGATTATATGGGAAATCGACCTAGTGACGAACCCAAGCGAAGCGAGGGTGAGTAGCTAGTTATGATGTAAAACGGAATATTTACCATGTTTACCCGTAACCATGGTGCATGTAACAGTGCCAAAATATCGGAAACATTTAAAAGTAAGCTATAAACGTGGCAAATTTCCGTTTTACATCATAATAATAATAAAAAAAAATATTTCTCTATCAAAATCTTCCAAACAAACAAACATACATATACACTATACATATTATAATAGTAGAGAGTGTCACTAAATAGCGTTTACATCTTGTGGGAGGTCATGACCGCACCCGTATACAGTAATCAGATTAAGCGAACACGACTAGAGGATATTAGTAAATGAACGCTCTGATTGAGGACTTCTGTTAGATTGGTTTTATTTGGTTCTGAAGGGACAGTATTAAGTGCACTTAGAGAGTGCATAATATGAATATAAATAAATAGTATCGATATATATAGAGTCCCATATAACAATAAATAATCTATATAGATACATAAAATTGAAGTGTGTATTTGTAATGTCAAAATAACAGCTTTTTACAAAATGCATATGAAGTTATGTACGATACATAAAGAAAAACACATTTTTTTAAATCTTTGTTTGTCGTTTTGTCTGTTTGTACTAACTCATTTCCGAAACGGCTGGGCCGATTATTGCAGGATTTTACTGGTAGATAGCTAATGTTATATGGAGTAACTTAGGCTACTTGTATTTTAGAGAAAGAATTAGGATTCCGTGCAAAAAAATTTAAACGTACCTAAGGACGCGCTTGAGCGAAGCGAGGGTAAATCACTAATATAAAATAAAGTCGTTATTGGAATTTGTCTGTTTGACGTTTGTCCACATAGTTTTTTTACACTAATAAACGGATTTTGTTACGGTTTTCACTAGCATTTTCAGAATTTCATTCGAAAGGTTTGTATACATTAAACATATATGCCATATACATTATACATATTATATTTATAGAGAGTAAGATAATGTCGATATTTTGTGATCAAGTCGTCAAGCAAGTTGAGTGTAGGTCGTCATATTATAAATTCCAAAGTCCCCTAAGGACATATCTGAGTAAAGCGCAGGTAAGTTACAAGTTATCTATTTTTTAATCCTGTAATATTATAATGGCGTGAAATTTTGTTTGTTCGTTTGTCCTCCTTTTACGCAGCAATGGAGAAAAAGATTACTTTATGTTTAGCTAAACTGTAGTTTATCGCACAGTTTATTTAACGTTTTATTTCATTTATGAACACCACCTCAAGAATGTTTCCATATAGTATATGAGTATTGCAAGGGATTTTTTTTATTTTCTTTATACTTCATTTAAAGATACATATATTTAAATTAGTATATTTTTTGTTGAAAGATAATTATTATTCTGATACACCAATGAAGCAAATACATTTCAGTAGAAGTAAATAATAGAAAGTTGAACAATCTTTAACATATATTTAACAAAAAATAAGAAAAGTATTAAATTTCTTGGTCATTGCATTATCAAAGTATATATAGCTATTAGTATTTGTGAGCATTATATTTTGAAGAAATATTTACGAGTTAATAATAATATTATTTATTATGTATTTATGTATTCTCTTTATGTAAAAATAAAGTTTTAATTTATTATAATTTTCTTCCGATATACAATTCTTATGAAATATTATAAATCGTAATAAAATGTAATAGAAAATCATATTTTGATATTTATGATCAATATTTTTAATAAATGAAAATTTCGTCAGAGATCACTCGTTTATAGAATAAAAGTATAATAAGTATTATTTCAAATATTTTGGTACTTATAATATTTATCAATATATATACTTTGTTCATTGTTAGTAATCAATAGATAGTGAATAAAGGTTTGTTTTAATAAAAAATATTTTTCAATACAAAATTATTTATTGAATACATACTTACAAATTTTACAATATCAGGTATATTAAAAGCTGATTATAATTGTTATGAAGAAGTTCTTATACAAGTCATTTTAGCACATTTATAACAATAATTAATTTGCTATTAGTTACAATTCTGCATATATGGGTACATTTAAGTCAATATTTATTATAAGAGACTGTCTAAATTCTCTTCTTCCAATATATCTGGACTGGTAAAATAAGGCATACACCATTGCCCCAACTGCCGCCGCCTCACACATGAAGTTTTGGTCCAATCATAGAAGAATCCTTTTGCTTTCACCATCAGTTGATTGTTCATAGGAAGTCAAACGTCAGACGATGAACTGGTAAAATATTGGACATACCAATTCCCCGTTTGACGCTACCTCGTACGATATACTCGTAGGTTCTAGTCGCTGAGTCGAGGCTATTGAAGACTTCATAGATCAGAGATTCATAAATCTACAACTGAAGACAAATTCAAAAATAGAAGGCATTCTTGATTTTCTTCTTCCAGTCGACTGTTCGTGGAAGGTGCAACGTCCGACGATGAACTGGTAAGTATACAACACATACCAGTCCCCCGTCTGCCGCCACCTCACACGAAGACTCAAATATTTAATTTAGTTAAAACAACAATTAGATACTTTACTTAAAACACGTCATAAATGCTAAGTTTTATAGTTCTGGAGTAAAGGATGATGGAATATTTGAGGAGTTTCTATGTTACTTTTACTATCTTGTGGCTTCATGGCTGTTCATGGGAACCTAAACGTCAGACGATGAACTGGTAAAATGTAAGACTTACCATTTCCCCGTCTGACGCTGCTTCGCATGATACTTGTCTATCTCCCTTATTGTAATGTCCAAAACAAAATATTTATTATAATATAGAATCATATTTTCATTTTGTTCTTTGTTAAAAATTCATGGGTAAATTATACAACATATGCCAGTCCCCGATATGCCGTGCCGCGATCATCCCTTTGATACATTTCTAGTACATGGAAGTCATGATTTTCCCTTAAAATAAAATCCGATAAAATATATTACTAAGCAGACGCTGTTCATCTTCTAGTTTTCTGTTGATTTTTCATAAGATGCGAGAAGGCTGACGATGAGTTTGCAAGTATTTGACATGTGCAAGCCCCCCGTCAGCCTCCGCATCTTATGATCTTCTACTTCTCTCAACTAACACGGTCAATTAAAGATTAATTTATAATTATTTTTGAGTTTTTTGGTTCAACCTTTTTAATAATACCTACATACAACTACATAAAATATTCTCATTGAATATCCGCGCAAAGTGAAGAGACTGACGATGAGTTTGCTATTTGACGACATATGCAAGCCCCCCATCAGCCTCCGCTTTGCACGATAATGAAAAAACTAATATTAACATTAAAAACATTTATAAAATTTATTTATTCAAAAAATAACAAAATCATCAGTTTTTTAATAATAAAATAAATATCTAAAAGTCATAAATATTTCTTACAAAGGTCTAAATTTTTTAATATAGAAACTCTCTTCAATATATCGCCCGTTGATTGTCCATGAGAGGCGAGAAGGCTGACGATGAGTTTGCAGTGTGAGATTCTTGCAAGCCCCCCGTCAGCCTTCGCCTAGCATGATAGATCTCGACGTATACAACTTCTTGAATCTATTTAATCCAAAATAAAATTATAAATGCGAAAGTTTGTATGAGTGTACGTTTGTTATTCCTTCACGTCACATAGGACATGACCTAGCTCCTAGAGTAAAACATAGGCTACTTATAGGCATCTAGGAACAAACCCGAGTGAAGAAATGGTAAGATGCTAGTAGTACTATAACCCCTTTATGATATATGGCTAACAATAATAATTGTACTAAGCAGGAATCAAACCTAATAATATTTTATGGACACTGCTCTAACCATTGAACTAGACCGTTATTTTCTAATCAACAACATAAAGCAGTTGTTTTGAAATTACTGAAAGCTATTCTATAAAAAATAACATTCAATAGCCTTTTGTTTCAAACCGTATCTTTGTTAAATGCATTGAATGTTCATGAAAAAAGAAAAAAAAATGTAAGCATGAAAAAACTATTGAAGTTGATCACAATTTATTTTACAGGTCGTTGATGAAAATGATTGAAAATATCTATTGTTTCAATTCTCATCACTGATGTACTGTGCTGATATTTATATAAAAGCGTTATTGTCTGCAATGATAGACAAAGCCTAGATATGGGGTTTGATTCTAGTACAGGGCAAGTGTTTATTACATTGTAGACTGAGTTTTCATTTCCATATACAATAGTATCTCTTGCCTTTCTCCATGTTCTCTATTTTTTGCATAAGAACAATTGTTTGCAACTCTGTTCATTGTTTACGCGATATAAACAAAAATAGGTCGACGTCCTATCAGTCTGAGTTAATCATTTGATAAGCAGGATGTGTTCGTTACGCCTACAACCAGGTTTGTTATGAGAAAGCTGCACGTGAGTGTCTGCAGTTAATAGCTTTTATTGGGACAATTGCGAAAATTACTCATTGAGAATCTGATTATATATTACTTGAAATTGTTAAATTACTTTTTGAGAAGTTATTATATTTTATATAAAATATCCTGTCATATTTTAATATTGTTCTAGAAATTATTTTTAATTTAAATATATATTTTTTTTTATTTTCAAAACAAATAAAAGCTATAATATTTACATATTTAAAATTAAATTTTATTATATATTTTTTTTATTATAATTTAATATACTTATTCATTGCTTAATAAACGCGACGCGCAAAATACAAAAAAAAGTCAAAAGTAATAAAATAAAAACTATTCTTAACTCTACAATTCATATAAGAATCCTACAAATATCCTAATATATTTGTGATAAAATAAAAAAAAGTTATCAAAACATAAACCTATTTATCAATCCTAATCCTTAAATTAATATTCATAGTTAAAATAATGTCCAAATATATTTGTTTGTAAAATGTTAAAATAACAATTAAATCGAGTAATGCTAGCATATCAAATCGTTACAGACAAAGTCCCGGGCATAGGTAGGTCTATACCCCGCCCCCGCCCTACCGGCATCCCCGCGCATGCTCCCTCCTACGCATCACCGCCCGCCCAACATATTATTATCAATAGCTATACTTAATAATAATATAATTTAAAATAAAATTATTAAATAAACTTAAATATTCAATAATTCTATGAATAAAATATAATAATTGTATATAAAGTGAGATTTTTTAATTATGAAGCTGGTACACGCCCTTCGTTTAGGCAGAACAAAGACTTCCCCAACGCGCCGGTCTAGAACCGGACGCCATGTCATAAATCGATATTCCCGGCAGCAAATCTAATAATTATGCTATATATATATATACATATATCATAAAAATAATAAATATATAAATGTATAAACAATATATTAACGCTGTATGAATTAAATATTGGGCATTTAACAAAAAATGATTATTACTAAAATATTATATAATGACTTAATTAAAATAAAAAATCGAAATATTAATTATTCTTAAAAAATCTAGACTTATAACTAACTTATAAAATAGCATTAATAACTGTAACTTACTATATATAAATAATACAAATACTTATAAAATGCACATTTCAATAATAAAATAATTATTCTAATTTAATTAATTAATTAACATATCCACTAATAACTTATAGAAATATAATAAACAATTGAAAACACACGTATAAATAGCACTATATCTCTTACAAAGTACATACTAATCGACAGTATTGATTTTATGGGCGGCGCCCTGCACTAATCAAATAAAACCTGCATAAAAATAACCGTTAATTTATATTAAAGATATATAATCTATAATAAATAACTAAATAGCTTATATATAACATAAATAATATAATCAAAAAACTTACATATTGGAAAATTCGTGTTAAAACGCGGAGGACGCGAGCGCTCTCTTCCAGGGTAAAACGGCGACTCCGGCACCCTCTACCCGCGCCCCGTCCCAGACATATTGCCGTACTATGCAATCTATACATTCTCATTGTAAAAACTATTGATAGACTAAAGCTTGGTATTGATATTTTATACAATATAATGCTAAAATGAAATCGTTATAATAAGGAGGTTAATCTAGACTCTAGTGGCTGAGCCTATATAATAAAACCTCAAAAATTAAATCAAAAACTTACCTTGTATGAAAAACGCACATTTTAATGCTAGAATAATTTAATTATTTAGGTTTCAAATAGCAATATATAGCGCGAGACAAGTGTTTCAAGGTAGGGTCGATATGCGACTCCCGCACCCTAACCCGTTACCCCGTGACACTGGCTATAGATATTATATAAAGGAATATTTTTGATGAATCATATATTTTAACCTCCATTTTTTTAAACTTAATAAGACCACCCACTTTTTATTTAAAAAAATGCATTTACCTATATTTTTTTTATTTCATTGATGGAGTGCTTTAAACTACAGTAGTTTTAATTCTACTATTATTTATAAATCGGTGTATTCGTTTGTTTATCACATTTTAACGCCTAAACAAATAATAATCATATAGAAACGCACAAAGCACGACATGAAATGTATGATATATGTATGTATATAGATAGTATTATATCTCGCCTAAGGAATTTTCTCTTGAAGAACAGCTATATAGCCATGACTTATGGCAATATATATTTAAACACTTAACGAGTCTTGAGACCTAAGCAAAGGGAGTTTAAGTAATATAATAATTATAGACGTAAAACTTTAATACTCTCACATTACGATACTCCATGAAAATCATTATATCAAAAACGTATTATAAACTACAAATAAATATGACCATGGGAACCATAAAATCGATAGTTTATTATTTCTTATGCAATAATTTTGTATATTAATTCAAATGATTTATGGGCATGTCTTATTCATGGGAGAAAGATGTTTTGCTTTACGACTAGACATGCTATTCTAAAACGATTGCTCTTTTATGTGTAACAATTATTAGCTTTTATACTACAAACTAGCGACTCACTCTTGCTCCGCTTGGGTTCGTCCCTAGTTATGTTTTAACGTTTAGTATAGATTTCTCAGAGATGAGATATTTTTCTGCAGTAAAAAGTATCCTATATAATGACCCGAATTACTAGCTCTCATCATACCAATTTCGTCAAAATTTGTTCAATGGTTTTCTTATGATAGACAGACAAACACAGACAGACAAAAATTCTAAAAACTATAGATTCGGCATCTGTATCGATAATAATGACTATTTTAATAGGATTTTCCAAAAAATATTTAATGTACATATTCGAATCAATTATAATTGATTATATGTATAGAATATAAAATTAACTTAAACTGTTTCCTGTTACGGCTTTTGTTAAAATCCACGGTCACTATATATTATGTATAAGTAAATATAAAGATGGATAGCTGTAAAACCATATTTATATATGTGAATGATAGAAATAACATTAAAATTTGCTAAGCAATTTTATAATAGGTGTCATATGTACAGACAGACAGCTAACAATCTTGGGACTATACATTTGTACATAATAATCGTGCTATTTAGCTAAATACCGCGAGTATTGTCGCCTCAAAAACAAGAGGATAAAAGAAGAAGTAGGTACTTAGGATTCTAGTATATTCCAAAGAAATACTTCTTTGTTCTATCTACAACTTCTACCAAAACATATCATCCAAAATCCAGAATTTTAATAAAACTGTGGATAATCTTCACATTTCGTCTTCAGAAAAAATAAATATATAGTTACAGTATATAATCAACATATACAACCAAATGTATGTTTTTGTATGTTAATCTTTTTGCTGCGCATTGCTTTATTTAAATAAATAAAAATTGTACAAAAATGAAATAAACAAAACAGTCATCTTCATATATTTTTTGTTTTCTATTAGCGGTATCGATTGTCGAAAGTCAACTCGCCTATCGGGCCTTTCTCTCCGCCATATAAGACTCAGTGCGTCTTCAGGCATCAGATTCCTGGTAATACTTCAAGGCTGATCCCTACGTAGCGAGAATAAATCATCCGACGGCGCCTCTTGATCCCTTAAATAAGTACGGCCGCATGTGTGAAATATCTAATACGTTCGACTTTGCGTCGTGCGTTTCGACGGCTATGCCGATAGGTGATATATCAGCTGTAAATCACCGGAACTGATTAATGTTTGATTTCGCATTTTATGTTAGTATAAAATAAAATTACACGTAAGTAATGCTATTTCGTTGTAATGATCATGGTAATAATAAAAAATATTATTATATTTTAAATAAAACTATATTTTTTGGATATTTTCCGCGGATTTATTTTTATTGGTGGTCCCCGACATTTTGAATGCTTTACAGCAATCATGGCCACGGGAGAATATATTATTACATTTAATACATTATGCCTAAGCTATTTTTATTTCTTCGCCCATTTATTATTTCGGCCTTCAGTGCCATTATTTTTTTTTATTACAAACTTATCTTAAAAATAAAAAGGCATATTATTAAGGCATAGAAGGCTTTATATTATTATATAACTGATATTATAACCAAGAAAATTTGTGAGTTCGATATATTATGACGGTTTAAAAGGTTAACAGATTGGAGTAAAATCGGAATATAATATATAAGCATAGCATTGTATAGGGTTACATATTGATAATTTAATCATCATATACGCCACAGAAGTAGCCATTATAAAAATAGCTTTACAACCTATCGTAATGAAAAAAGTTAGTAAATCTGTTGAAAAACAAAATGTCATTGAAAGTTTTTAGTTTTTAAATCATCATAATTTTGTTCTGCAATTTTCTTTTAAACAGAACAAAAATACTAACATCCCAAACATATAATTGCAAACATTATTAAAAAAGATTAACTTTTACTAAAACTTGTAATTTCATATTTATTTTAATTTCCTAACACAATTTATTATACTAGTACTGCCGGAGAGTTGCACATAACATCGCTATTCGCAGCACGTTGAAGCGGCGCGTACGTCGGACATCCTTCAAGATCCCCACGCACTTAACCTGTTTGATTACCTGAGTTTACTTCATATATTGGTACCTGATTTTAACCGACTGTTTTAGAAAGGTGTATTATCTTTTGAGTGTATACGTGTTTATGCATAATAATTAAAAAAATAGGATTGTATAAATATATAAAATAGTATAGGTACAAAATTAAAATTGTATAAATATGTTATTACGCATTATACGTAGCCGTTTGTGGCTTTAAAATTTTGATGTACGAAACTGAAATAGATTTTTTCTATAAAAAGTAGAGATTGTGACTGAGCAAATAAAAAAAAATACAAAGAAAACTCTCCAAATCGGTTATCCATACTAATATTATAATTGTGAAAGTGTGTTTGTTTATCTTTCTTTTACGTCGAAACGGAGAAACGAATTGACTTGATTTTTTGTGTGGAGATAGTTGAAGGGCTGGAAAGTGACATAGGCTATTTCTTATTAATTTATTATGTTTAAAAATTGTTCGTAATATTTTAAGTAAATATATTGTATGAATACGGCATTCTGAAAAGAATTATTTTTTAAATACTGAGCTTGAATAGTTTTGAAACACATAAAAGATAAACGTCCAAAGAAAAAATATTATTTTTTGCGCCAGGAACTTTCGCATGCGTATACAAAATAACCCACCAGAGTTTTAACACAATCAGATGAATGGTTTAGGAACGCGTAGAGGACAAACATACAAACATCCATTTTTTATATGTAGAAAATTATAAAAAAAACTTTTGTAAGCATAAAAGGCATTAGTATACAGCAGCATTATACTAATAAGTTTTGATAATAGGATAATTATGTATATCATACTCCATCTCGCTTTTGTAATAAGTAAGGAAAGATCAAATCGCATTTTAATGACTCTATCGCAGGTACTTGCGAAATTGTGTTAATGTGCGAATAAGTACGAAAATTGCTCGCAACATATTGAATAATATAAATATAATAAACTAGCGACTCACCCTCGCTTCGCTCGTTTTCGTCCCTACCGACGTTTTAACGGTTAGTATAGAATAGATAATCGATACATTTGTATGTGAAAAACTAAACAAATCTATCCCACGGAAATTGTACATTTTTTCACGATAAAATTTTACTTATGTGCTATTCCAGACTACTATCTACTCTACTACTATCTATCTTTGTGCCAAATTTCATACAGATCCGTTCAGCCGTTCTGGCGTGATTGAGTGACAAATATCTATCTATCCAAAATTTAGCATTTATAATATTTATAGGATTGTATTTTTGGAAAGTTTTCGATTTTAAATAAAACCTGAGATTTAGTATATTATTGGCCTAAGAGCCTGTGGACGCCAGACCTTCGTCATTTTATAAAGGCTGAAAGTTTGTCAGCGCATGCTCCTAACACAGATAAGAACGATGGGCCATTATGAAGTTCAGGCTATGGTGGCTTTGGCAGGTACACGGTACTAAAGGAGTGTAAAATACCGATCTAAATTCGTCAAATAATAAAGTGTGATTTTTTGGTATTACCTTCAGAATATTATTAAAAATCACGTCATTCAATACCAGACACTTAACATCGTGGCAAACCCTTGCCAGACACCCTTTTCATGAAATCATAATTCTACTTACGTCATAGTATAATAACTGATTTTTATATATAATAATTAGATGATTTACAAGACTGCTAGCATAGCATTTATTATACACCATCAAAAATAAAGTCAATTCTTAGAGCTTCAAATTTGGTGACCATTTGCAACATTTTCTTAGAAATGCCTCCCAACTTGTTTGGAACATTTTTCGTTAGAATTTAAACTTTTAGATCGGTATTTTACACACCTTTAGTACCGTGTACCTGCCAAAGCCACCATAGCCTAAACTTCATAATGGTCCATCGTTCTTATCTGTGTTAGGAGCATGCGCTGACAAACTTTCAGCCTTTATAAAATGACGAAGGTCTGGCGTTCACGGGCTCTTCCTCTATATGTTTTTGAAACATAAACTTTGCGACACAAAACAAAATAAAAAATCAGACAAGTGTAAGTCTGAGTCGCACACCGAGGGTTCCGTAGCGAGAAACATTAAATTTCTTGACAAAATGTCTTCTTAAAAGTAAAGACTAAAAATGCTAAGTAAAAGTTAAAACCTATACATATAATAATATTCTAACTGAGCCGAAACTGTAAATTATTATATAATTTTTTTTTAAACTTATTGATATAGTCACTATTATCGATATAGAGGCCGAATCTATAGTTTTTAGAATGTTTGTGTCTGTCTGTCTGTTTGAGAAATCATCACGAGAAAACCACTGGACGGATTTTGATGAAATTTGGTATGATGATAGCTGTTAGTTATCTGGGTCAACATACACTAGGATACTTTTTATCGCGAGAAAATTTCTCATCTCTGGAAAATCTATACTAACCGGTAAAACGTAGGTAGGGACGAATCCGAGCGGAGTGAGAGTCGCTAGTCAAAAATATAATACAAATCTCATTCATACGTCATACATACAAAGTCACGGGAAACGGTTAAAATGTCATAAATCATTGGACATATTAGCATTCCCTAATCCAGCCAGGAACAATAAAGCGGTTCAATAAACCGATGAAAGTTATAGTACGTGACAGTTATTATAAAATTAAACCTTTATCAGTATGAGTAATACTTAAAAAATAATTGTTACAAAAGTCATATCTATTACTAAGAAATAATATTATAGACAGTGTCATAGAATTAAACTGGAACCCAAACAATAACGTCTTAAAATCCCACTAATATACGTATTATAAATGCGAAAATTTGTGAGGATGTTTGTTACTCTTTCATGCAAAAAAATTGAATGGATTTTAATGGAACTTTACAATAATATAGCTCATACATCAGAATAATATATAGGCTACTTTTTGTCCTGGAAAAATGTACGGTTCCCGTGGTATAGATTTATTTTTGATTTTGTAGAGGCGAACCCGAGCGAAGCGAGGGTGAGCCGCTAGTAATATATAATGTTTTAAAATTGTATAAAATTGATAAATTGCATGTTAAATGATAAGAAATAAAATAAAAATCAATATTAATAGTTAATAGTAGGTAATATTAATAAATAAAAATATAAAAAAATTAAATAACTTCAAAGAGAACTAGTTCTTAATTCTGTCTGCCTGTATTATTCATACTCGTATTATTATAAAGTAAATATGACCAAAGCAGTAACAACTAGTATTTTTTTTCCAACAAAATAGCTGTTGGGAATTAACATTCATTGTAACTCCTTAACGGTTTAGAAGTTTCACTCTCAATATCATGCTAACGAAAATGTTAATGTAGAAACTTAAAAAAAACTATTTCTAGATTAGTATCTAGAAAGTAAAAAAAAACTGAATAGGATGTTCATTTAGTATAGAAACCTAATACAAAATCGGTCAAGCCGTTGCGTCGCGTCGCCAAGAAATAGGTAAACACATTATAAAAATATTATACAGACGAATATAGAACCTCCTCCTTTTTGAAAGCCGGTTAAAGTATGTCTTCAAAAATAAAAACAAGTATATAATAGTTCTATGGCAGAATTGCTGTCTGAAGGACAAGGTCAAGGTTACAATGAGTATTGACCTCGTACTTAAGAGTATTATAAAATATGTTTATTTGGTTGTTTGTTTGCGTTGGCCGATATTATACATAATATGTATGTATATATATCTATAAAAAAACTAAAAATACAATATGCTAACACTTAAAATATATTCTACTTCAATTCTACCAATACTTCCTACAAACTAGATATAAAATCGGGAATTACAAACAATACCTACACGTGCCATTAAAAATTAAGGCCACATACACACGGAGCGACAATCCGTACTATTTCCGTGAATAGATGACTTTGTGATGAGCTGGCGGGCAATCTCCGTCGTAATAACATACGCAGTGCGACACACTGAGATCCGCTTTACTTAGGCCCTTATTAGTACATTTAATATTCTAAACGAGTAAAACGTATGTAGATACACTATTCAAGCAGTAGGTCGCCACTTCTATTCCTGCCCAAAGCAATTAATCTATATAAATGAAAATTAAATGCTGTTCATTGGTTATCTGGTACATCATTAGAGAACAGTAGACCGCTTTGGCTATTTTTTATTTAAATGGTCGAATTTTCTGAATAAAGTTTTTCTTTTTACGGAAAAGCAAAAAGTTGGGAAATGCGGGTACTAAAAGTTAAAGAATTTTTTTATAAGCACAAACATTACAAATAATAAATTATAATACAAATATAATACTCAATAACAAATTATGGTGTAATTTGTATCGCCTATATGTGGGTCGTAGAGTAAGAAAGAAGCACAAACCTAAGTCAAACATGTTTCGTTTCTTTCATTTTAATCAAAATTTAAATCTCATAAAATCATCCTATTAGAAATTGTTAAATCTGTCAACATACTTCACAATCCGTAGTTTTTCTTGATTTTCTCGAAAACGGAAAATTCTACGCCAAAGAAAATTATATGGGACCACCTTGGGACTTAATTTAATACAATATAGTTTAAAGTCTCCGAGAAATCAGTGCAAATATATAAAAAAATATATAAAGACAAACATAGAACCTCATTTTTGGAAATCAGTTAAAATAGATTTAATACCATTACTTGTTCTTCAAATTAATTTTGAAGTATACTCCAGATCATCTTCTGCTCTCACCTCTATCTTTTTATGTTTGATATTTATTTATTATATTATATATAATTATTGTTTTATATATAATTTTGTATTTATTTATTACTTTATATATAATTATTGCTTTATATATATTTATATATAAAGTTTTGTAAATATCATTATTATTAAAATGCACGTGCATTTTGCAGTCACTTACTTTATTAGTTTTTTCAGGACACTACCTACTCGTATTTATTTTACACAGAAGGTAATTATTAATACATATATGTAATTTTTACATATTCTATAGAAAAACAATTTAAATTTAATAAATTTTCCTTATAGTAAAAAAAAAATAAGATAACATTCCACATTTAAGCATGTTTTTCATGCAAACATACATACATATACCCCAAGGAGAAATTGAACCCTGATCACTTCAGTTCGATATCGTTATATAACAAAGTTTATAATAATATTTTATTCGCACATAAACATGTCGAACTTTAACAGTTACATTTTATTTACTGAAAACCGAAATCCCATGGCGATTGTAAAACTGCAACTGAATAGTTCCCCAACTTCGGACATTGGATATCGCCTTGTACGTCGGATATGTTTTGATACTTGCTGGGCAATTTCAAACTATTTAAAATAAATATTTTCAATATTTTACCGAAAATATACATACAGAGGCATGTATGGGATATTTTTCTATGAGTAGTTTAGGTACCGTCGTATGTAATCAAAAACATAAAAAATGATATATTTTTAAATATATCTCATAAATCGACTCGAATCGATTGCCTAAAAAATATTAATATTTGACTAATTGTCGCTTTGTCTCTTAAAAAAACTTGATATGTTTTATATAGTTAACTAGGGACTCACTCTCGCTCCGTTCGGGTTCGTCCCTAAGTAAAAAGTATCCTATATGTTGACCCGGATAACCAACTATCATCATACTAAATTTCATCAAATTCTATTCAGTGCTTTTCTTGTGAAGCGTTCCCAGACATACAGACAGACAAAAACTCTAAAAACTATGTAATGCGGCCTCTGTATCTATAACAATGTCTATGTCAATAAGATTTTCCAAAAAATATTTAATATACAGATCCGACTCAGAATTTTATTATATGTAGGACCGTAGGTATAGATACCTTGCATGAAAATTTAAAACCTATCAACTTATAAATTGACGCATATAAAGCAAGGTATATATTTCTGTCACACAAACTTATAAAATATTCAATTAAAAGTACCAGCACGTAAAACTCGTTCTACAAAATTAATAACTACAAAAAGTACTTTTACTAAAAACACACACGCAAACTAAACTACGCTGCGAGGGCAACATCGATTAGTTCGCTAACTTATAATTGAGATATCGACTTGCTTCATTTACATACCGGCTGTATATTTTGATACTCACGTTAGGCGTTGAAGTAAACTTCTAAAAAACTATTAAATGCTTTATTAAAGGGTTAAAAAAATATTTTAAATTAAATTGAATAAACATTAAATATTTGATAGCACGAAAATCATTTATTTATATTACCTACTACGTATTTACGTCAAACTAAAAAATCAATACAAATAATGCTAGCGAAATCGTTCAAATCAAATATAAGCTACTCAGTATACAACACTACAAAAAAAATGAAAGGTTTGGTTCAAAAGCAATGAAGTAGGATTAGAAGAATAAGAATAAAATCTTCCCTCTCCTCTTGAATAGGAAAAATCTAGATTCTAATTAGACTTCTAAACCATCACCAAATCTCCAATACGATTATCATAAAACAAAACTCAAAACGATTCACACAAGTTATACCAACTCGCACCTAAAAATAAAAAAAATTAATGTACAATATTTTTAAATAAAACTATCTTTTCGGATTTTGTCGCGGATTTATTTGTATTTTTGTTTCCCGACGTTTCGAATGCTTTACAGCATCCATGGTCACGGGAGAGACTGAGGTGTTACATGTCTTAAAGATATAGTTGTTACAGACAGCCTACCCACAATTAACAAAATGAAAATTGCACCAATTACATTACAATATTTTTAACTTTAAACATTTTTATAATTTTAATTATAATTGAATATGGAAAATTATTTATTTAATTTTAACTATTATTTTTATAATTATTACAATTTTAAAAATATTAATTAGTAATCTATATTTAGTGTTGCCATTATTATATTTATAACCATAAATAAAAATATAAAAATATAGTATTAATTATTAAAGCCATATAATTGTTCTATGTGTAATTTAAAAAAGTTAAAATTAATTACGGATAATCATTTTAATTTAGTTGCTATTATTTAAAAACAACTTACTAAGCAACACTATTAATATATACTTTTACAAATGAAAAATATTAATCTGATAAGCTGTCATTTTGATCTACACAGTATGAACTTACTACATCTGCCTGTCTGTTATGTTTATATTTATTATTTGATTTTATTATATTAATAACAGGATCCCATGACGATGGTAGTACCCAGCCATCTTCCCTATCGCCCTAGAATGATTCGAGAAGCCATAGAAATTAAAAAACATCCAAATTTCAATAGGGAAGATGGCTGGGTACTACCATCGTCATGGGATCCTGTTATTAATATAATAAAATCAAATAATAAATATAAATATAACAGACAGGCAGATGTAGTAAGTTCATACTGTGTAGATCAAAATGACAGCTTATCAGATTAATATTTTTCATTTGTAAAAGTATATATTAATAGTGTTGCTTAGTAAGTTGTTTTTAAATAATAGCAACTAAATTAAAATGATTATCCGTAATTAATTTTAACTTTTTTAAATTACACATAGAACAATTATATGGCTTTAATAATTAATACTATATTTTTATATTTTTATTTATGGTTATAAATATAATAATGGCAACACTAAATATAGATTGCTAATTAATATTTTTAAAATTGTAATAATTATAAAAATAATAGCAAAAATTAAATAAATAATTTTCCATATTCAATTATAATTAAAATTATAAAAAAATATTTAAAGTTAAAATATTGTAATGTAATTGGTGCAATTTTCATTTTGTTAATTGTGGGTAGGCTGTCTGTAACAACTATATCTTTAAGACATGTAACACCTTAGTCTCTCCCGTGACCATGGATGCTGTAAAGCATTCGAAACGTCGGGAAACAAAAATACAAATAAATCCGCGACAAAATCCGAAAAGATAGTTTTATTTAAAATGTCAAATATTCGCGTAAATCTAAGAAAGTATTAATGTACAATATATTAAAATTCAGTATGCAATTTGTAACGAAGACATCGATCTCAAAAGCCAGCAAATGTCGAAGGAAGATTCCTTTTATTTTGTTTAGTTCTGAACAGTATGTCCCCGTAGACTAAACTATGCAGAGATCAGGCAGCCGACACGAGATAGAGTCAATCGACATACCGTTGTCGCAAACTTTGCGTCCCCGGACGGTAGCGCAAGTTCGAGATGCACAACAATTCTTCAACAATAAATAATCTCTAAGTCTATATATTTATATACAGGATGATAGGAAGGTTGACGTCCAAAAATAAAATTTAGGTCCCTCGTATCGTATGATGTCCGAATCACCCCCATGTATGTTACGCGACTATTCATAGTTTATGAGTTATGATTTGTTTTAGATTTTTTAAGAATTTTCGACCTGACCAACTTAAAAAAATTGTAAAAAGAAATAAAAGACTTTATCGAGATTTGTTTTGTCCAATTGAATCTTCATAAGTAGTACTTTTATGAATAAAATAATCAGCTTCGTAACTATGATGAAAGTTATTAAATTTTCAACTTTAAATAAAAAAATCTAAACAGGTGACTGCATGGTTTCTAAGTAGACTTAAAAATGCGCCACACTCGCAGCTTTTACAATCATAAAAAAAAGAGGTGGAAAATTGTTAAAATTAGCCATCTGATTAAAAATATTTTTTTTGGTCCTTTTATCGTTATATCGGCAAAGCCGTTTCAATATAAGGAAGTAAGAAATATATGTTTAATATACACACATTCAAACTTTGGCTTTATAATATTATTATTTTTTGCAGTGTGTGCTTGTACGTCACCAGATAAACACCTTTGAAATGGAGCGATGCGAAGAGCTTGACAAGAAAAGGGATGACCTTAAGGCACGACCACCAGTGGCCATTACTTATAATTATATCGACGGTGTATTATCATGTCCACAATGCGTACGTACCTTTAGGAATAAAATCGGATATGCAAGTCATTCGAGGGCGCATCAAAGGGTAGAGCAACGACACCCTAACTCACATATTAGAGCAAAACGTATATAGTCTCAACAGTCGCTGTGGTCGAAATCGGCCAGGAAAGATACATACATTTGAATGTTAAACCGTTGGTCTTAAAACAACTCTTATCAAATTAGTTACCACAAAACTCCTACGATATCTTTATCATTACAAACGGGCCAATTCTTTATACGTTTTTATATATATATATGAATTTCTACACGAGTTTTACTTTCTGATAAAATCATGTCAAAACCTGTCACAACCGAACATGTCGGGACTTGGGACAAGAGATTCGTCAAACAAGTGCCATAAATACGGCGAACAAAAGACGTGAATGTATTGGAATGCTGATATATTATTTAAATGACATAATATATGTACATATAAACATGGATTTTTAAAATAAGATTATTTAGCATTTCTTCTCTTCTTTTGCTTATCTATACTAATATTATAAAGAGGTAAAGTTTGTGATCTTGTGAGTTTGTGAGTTTGTGAGTTTGTGACGTTGTAGGGGGTAATCTCTGGATCTACTGAACCGATTTTCAAAATTCTTTTACCAATAGAAAGGCACGTTCTTTCTGAGTGTCATAGGCTATATATTAACCGGAAATATGAAAAGGCTTTTTCGTGGTAGTCGGATTTGCAAAGTAAGTCGGAGAAAAAACAGTCGAACGAAAAAGTTTCTTACGAACGCTGCCTTAATGATGAGAGATATATGATTATGTTCTAGCGAAAAGTTGTAGAGCTTAATAATGCCTACAAAAAAGTCAGCGACAGCATATGTCTAACTTTTATATTTAAGTCACAAAAAGTAGTTTTTTATATTAAAAAAATAATTTAAATCGGTAGGTCATGTTTATTGGTTATATTATCAACAATTATGAATTCTTATCAAAATAAGTAAATTTATCGTCTAAAATGTTTAAAACAAAAGACTTTTCCCTTTTACTGCATATAATTTGGACAAATGGTTAAAGAGATAATACAACATATTCGTAGGTATGGACGAACCCGAGCGAGCTGTTTGTCTGTTTTTCTGTTTGTACGGGCTAATCTTCGAATCTATTGGATAGATTTAAATGAAATTTTGCATAGTGGTACCTTATATCCCCGGGCAACATCTTAGATACTTTTCATCACGGAAAATTAAAGAGTTCCCGTGGGATAGTTAAAAAACTATAGATACTTATACAGCTTAGTATACAAAAACTACTGATTGGATTTTAATGAAACTTTACAATAATATAGCTCATACATAACAAAAACAAACCAGCTACTTTTCATTCCGGAAAATTAAAGAGTTTCCGTGGGATAGTCAAAAAACTATAGTAACTTATACAGCTTAGTACACAACAACTTATCCTCCTAATTTAGTAAAATTTGGCATGCTGATACCTTTTATTGCCGATCAAACAACAGGTTACTTTTCATCCGGAAAATTCATCTTTCCGGAAAAATGAACGGTTCCCGTGGGATAGATCTGTTTGTGCTTTTCCAGAGGTGAACCCGAGCGAAGCGAGGGTGAGCCGCTAGTTATTAAAATATTTTTAAAATACAATTGAAAAAAACACATTATAATTTCCAAATACTACACTCGTGAAAATTACAAAATCGTAAAATAATAAAACATATTATATAAAACTATTATTTTAGGCAAAATCATGTTGAGACTTGTCGAATTTGTCGGCTTCAATGACAAAAACTAGCAAAGAATAGGCGACATAAAAGTATTAATATAGAGCTGTGCCTTACTAGATATAAATATCGATACATTGGAACTTTACAATTGACAACTTTATTTTTAAACATAAAAGTGAGCATAGGTGTACGTTGAAGTTTATGTGATATGTATGTAAAAAGAAATTATAAACATAAAGAAATTTATGTTTATGGACATGCGCTATATAACTTTTCATAGTAGGTACTTATTACCAGATGTGTCGATAAAATGTTAAAAAAATCCTAAAAAAAATTGAAAATTCAGACGTACGTTTAGGTACGTTTTAATTTTTTTAAGCGGAACCCTAATTCTTTTTATAAAATAAAAGTAGCCTATGTTACTCCCTATAATAACAGCTATCTTTCAGTGGAAGTTCCGTCAAAATCAGTCCAACCGTTTCACAGATTATCCGTAAGAAACAGACAGACATACAAAAATTTTAAAAATGTGTTTTTCTTATAAGTTCCGAATATAATTTCATATGCATTTAGTAAAACGCTGTTATTTTGACATTACAAACAGCTACTTCAATTTTATTTATCTGTAAAGATGTGAAAGTTTAGATGTTTGGATGTTTGTTAGTCAATCACGCCAGAACGGCTGAACGGATCTAGATAAAATTTAGTACAGAGCTAGATTATAGTCTGGTATAGCACATAGGCTACTTTCTATTCCGGAAAAATGTGCGGTTCCCGTAGAATAGATTGTTTATGTTTTTCTAGAGGCGAACCTGAGAGAAGCGAGGGTGAGCCGCTAGTAGTAAATAAATAAAGCTTTTATTTCAATCCTCACATTGCTTACATTACATGAATACACGTTAAAATTAACAATTTCGTGTTTGTTATATTTTCATTGAATTCATTAAAAAGGTTTGAGTTTATACAATACAGTTTTTAAATACACATAAAGTGCTGTAACAAACATACACACTACACATACATACAAACTGTCCCATTTATAATTGTAATGTGATGAAGATTGAAAAAATAAATAGATAAATATATTCCACAATATAAAGCTTCGGCCAAAGTAAATGTAGAAGGAAAAATAACTAATTTGTAATTGAATCGAAAACCTAGAGAGATATAACGCTGAGCGGTTGTCGATAACATTATCAATATCCGTAATATCTTACGGCATCCCTAACTTGTAAAATATTGTAGCGGTACAAAAGGGTCTATTGTGTGGAGTGAGAACAAAAAATAAAGGTTTTGAATGACTTCGACGGGAATTAGGCGTTTTAATCGTCGGTCTTTGTGATAGTTTAAAATTATGAAGGCACGTATTGTTCTATACTAGTGGTAGAAAAAATTTAAGTAAGTTACTGGGCAGAAGTTATTTATATTTATATAGTATACTAGCGTTTTTCGCGGCTCCGCTCGTGTCCTTTGATTTCATAGAATTACTGCACTCTCGTAGGTCATAGTGTGATGATATAAGATAACCTTCCTCAAGAAATAAGCTATAAAATACAAAAATACTCTTTCAAATCGGACAAGTGGATTTAAATATTAATGCGTTCAAACAAACAAACCAAAAAACAATAGCTTTATTTGTATATTACTAGTATAGATTATAAATTGCATATTTAGATCTGAATTGCATAATCAAAAGGACTGAATACATACATATTTAGATATGTATATTATAGTGAAATATTTGAATAGGTACATACATATGTATGTATATTTTGGTACATTTTGTAGCTTGTAATATTTAATGAAGCAGAATATAATCAAAAATCACCGTTTTTAAAGATTTTATGACATATAATTATATAAAATATACTTCATAATTTTTGTAAGCACGTATTTATATAATTAAGAATGCCAAAAAAATAAACTAGATGACAATCTACAAATCCATATCACTTGAATAGAAATAATACAGTAAATTAAAAAATGTATGGAGATTACATATTATGAGCTATAATATTCCTGTCAAAATAGACATTTTAAGTTATAATATTTCATAAGGCAAAAATCAGTACAAGTCCTAGGTACAGGCCATTTTTTGGCTAATAAAAGTTCTAGAACTTATGAAACTAAGAAATTTTCTTTTAAATAAACTAAATCTTGCATCTATGTATTAGTGCTTATTGAAATTTTAAACATAAAACTCGGTGCAATAAAAAATTACAAGCATTATAAGTTGTTTATCAAACGGTAAGTGAATAAATAACAGTAGGATATATGTTATAACAAAACGTCCATATAATAAGGACTAATTCCCACACAAAATGAACAAAAAATGTTTAATTATTTACCGATAGCCGAATCATATGAAGTTCATTGCCATTTAAAACTTCCTGCAACCTCAAAACCGGTATGAACGCCCCAATTTACAAAGTCCTGTATAGTACGATATTATCTTTACAGTATAATATTGTCTTTACATATAATAAAAGTGTAACTGATCGCTGTCTGTATATGGAAGATATTTGAGAAAAACTATTGTTGGGGGTCTTTATTAACGCAATAGGACCGAAAACAATGACTTTTAGAGATTTTATCTGTTTGTTTCTTTGTCGGTGCGTTTGTGCGTGTTCATCTCATAAACAGCTAAACCGATTTGAGTGCGGTTTTCACTAATGTATTGTGGTAAGCTTCACTTAATATTTAATATTTGTTTTTTTTTCAATCGGTTTATAAATAAAAAAAGTATGTCAAATTAAAGAATCACCTAGGGACGAATCCGAGAGAAGCGAGGGTGAGTTGCTAGTATATGATATAATATTAATGATTATACGAAATTGTAACGTCTTTATGTGTGTAAGTGTTATTATTCTTATAAACATATATTTTTCTCTTCAAGTGCTTAATACACTGATAAGCAAAGTGACTTAGTATTCCACCAATTTCGACATAAAACCCGTGATTTTTCCTAGATTCACGCGAACATTTAACACCCCTTGAATATGTTTGTTGAAAATTATTCGAAATATCGAAAGCAATAAAATAAAATCGACAAAAAAAAACAAAAAATTACCTTTCCTTAAATTTAAAAATATCGAATCTCCGTAATCCAACTTAGATCGGGCTATAATAATTAAAAATACACATATATTATAAGCGTTTGCTTCGTGGAGGAATTATACCTAAGGCTTTACTATTAGTAGATTAGAGCTAAAAGCATAGCAAAGCTTAAAAATATAATAACTTAAAAATAACATATAAATCAAATTCTAATAAAAAAATTGCCATTGCTATGAAAATGTGATAAGATAGTTTTATTTCAAACAATCGATCCTGTAACTATTTACATAATAACTACACATCAACTACTATACTACTCAACAAGAACGGGTAAACTCAGGTAATATGATAATTCATATAACTTGTTCCACCAGCAATGGAATGCGGTTCCCGAAAAAACGTAACTAGATGCCACTTTTTGCGGTGAGAACTTTTTTGAATGTCATTGACGCCAAATTGCATCCTTCAAGCTCATTGTTATGAATATTAGATAATAAATTAAAAAAGTTATTTTAATATTATAAATGTATATTGTCTTCGGTACATTTCGGTTCGGTACATTACAAGGCAGTGGTAGCCCATTGGTAACGCGCTCGCCTGGGAAACCGAGTGATGTGAGTTCAAATCCTGGGTCTCGCACCTCAGATATTTTCATGTGCGAATCATTTCCAACATGATTACCACTTGTCTTAACGGTGAAGGAAAACATCGTGCGGAAACCCGCATGTCTGAGAGAACCTAGCAAGTTTTCAAAAGACATGTGAAGTCCGCCAACCTGCACTTGGCCAGCGTGGTGGACTATGGCCTGATTCCCCTCGTACTGAACGAAGGCCCGTGCCCAGTAGTGGGACTTTAAAAAAGGGTTGAATACATTGTCTTCGACCCTTATTAATGTCTCACTGCTGGACACGGGCCTTAGAATATCAAAGTTGCGAGACCCGGGTTTGAACCTGGTTTACTTAAATAAATAAATAACAAATATGTTGGGACATTAACACACAGCACCGTCTAGTTCCATGGTACGCTACAATGCTTGTGTTATGGATACCAGATAGTTGATACACTACATATATATATATATATATATATATATATATATATATATATATATTTGAAGTGGGTGCCAGCGGACAATATTTTAAGATATGAATATCTAATAGGTAAATATATATTTTACGTATCAAAATATATTTCCTTTGCGTCGGCTTAGGTTACTTTTCATACCGGAAAAATGAACGGTTCCCGTGGGAACTAATAGATCTCTATTAGTTTTAAATAAAACTATCTTTTCGGATTTTTTTCGCGGATTTATTTAGATTTTTGGTTTGGTTGGTGGTGGAAATCAAAAATCAAAATAAATCGGCAAAAAAATTTGAACACATACTTTTATTTATAACTTCAAGTAAAAGACAAAATAATATGCTCTGCCTATCTGCCTGGAGAGAGAGACAATCCGACTGAAGACTTAGCAAGAGTGGTAGAGTATGCCGCACATCACAACGCCGAGCTTCTAATAGGATGCGATGCAAATGCGCATCACCCATCGTGGGGAAGTAGTAACACGAATAAAAGAGGTGAGTTACTTTTTGACTTTCTAATAGCTAATAACCTTACAACACTAAACTCAGGTTGCGAACCAACCTTCGTTACTCAGGTTAGGCAGGAAGTCTTAGATATTACTATCTCCACACATAATCTAGCCAGACATATAATGAACTGGCATGTCAGCAATGAAAATGCAATGTCAGACCATCGACACCTAGCTTTTGAGGTTAAGGCGACGTTAGAAGCCGAAACCACAACCTATAGGGACCCCAGATCAACCAACTGGAATGAATACAAAGACCGGTTAAAAATGAACTTGGCTACCCTTCCCAAAACAATTAGAACTATTGAGAGTCTAGAATTAGCAGTGGAAGGCCTCACAAAGGGCATCATTTCAGCCTTTGAGGAGAGCTGCCCTCTCAAAATAAAGACCTCAATCAGAAAAGCACCTTGGTGGAACTCAAAGCTGAAAAAGCTCAGAGACAAAACAAGGAAATTATTCAACAAAGTTAAAAAGACACACGTCTGGGAGATCTATAGGAAAGCTCTAACAGACTACAACAAAGAGATTAGGAGGGCTAAAAGAGAATCGTGGAGGAAGCTCTGTGAGGAAATCAAAAGTCTTCCACAAGTAGCAAGACTCCACAAACTTCTCTCTAAAACTAAACCTAATCCTATCGGACTTCTCAAGAAGGAAGACGGCTCCTTCACAACTACAGAGAAAGAGACGCTCGAGTTGCTGGCCACGGCACACTTCCCTGGGTGTCTCTTGGAGAACATTAATAATCAGCAGGCAGGCTATCATAGACCTCGCAGTGAGGACTGGCGCAAAGCTGCCAAGATCATAAGACCCAACCATGTTCGGTGGGCCGTAGACTCCTTTAAGCCCTACAAGGCGAGAGGGGAAGACGGGATACCACCAATCTTACTGCAACAAGGGGTGAACATCCTCCTTTCCCACCTGATCAAAATCTTCAGAGCGAGTTTCGCCTGGGGATATGTACCAGACATATGGACCCTTGTCAGGGTCATATTTATACCTAAAACTGGCAAAAAAGACTATAGCCAGCCAAAGTCTTTTAGACCAATAAGCCTTTCTTCATTCTTACTCAAAGCAATGGAGAAGGTACTGGATAGGTACATAAGAGATGAAGTCTTGACTAAAAGTCCAATCCACTTTAACCAACATGCTTATCGTAAAGGCAAATCAACCGAAACTGCCCTTACAAGTCTCATAGACCAAGTGGAAAAGGCTTTAGAGGACAAGGAAATAGCACTATGTGCATTTCTAGATATCGAAGGCGCTTTTGACAACTCTTCTACCTCGCTACTGGTAAATGGGTTGATAACTAAAAATGTCGACCCAACAACGGTAAAGTGGGTGAAATCTATGCTCACCAGCAGAAGAGCAAAACTAGCCCTTCACGACACAGCTATCTATATATCCACAGCAAGAGGATGTCCGCAAGGGGGAGTTCTATCCCCATTACTGTGGACCCTTGCTGTGGATGAATTACTATACAAACTGGCAGAACTCCGCATTGATGCACAAGGCTATGCTGATGACTTGGTAATCATAGCAAGGGGCTTCTGCCAATCCACACTCTCAAGCATAATGCAGAAGGGTCTAAACATTGTCAGTGACTGGTGTGTTAAAAGTGACCTATCAGTTAACGCTGACAAAACTGTTATTGTACCCTTCACAAACAAGCGAAGGTTAGATAAACTAGTCATGCCAAAGCTTAATGGCAGACAAATCACATTTTCCACACAAGTCAAATACTTGGGACTAATATTAGACCAAAAATTGACGTGGAATCCGCACCTAACTGCTGTCTTAAGTAAAGCCAAGATGGCACTGGGAATGAGCGGCCGCATGTTAGGTAACAACTGGGGGTTAAGTCCCAAGAACACACTTTGGACTTACACTGCTATCGTGAGGCCGATTATCACTTATGCATCGGTAGCCTGGTCCAATAAGGCCAAGCAAACGACAGTCATTCAAAAACTAGACAGCCTTCAAAGAACAGCCTGTCTAATGACCACAGGAGCCATGTCTACGTGCCCTGGTCAGGCACTAAATGCATTACTCGGGCTGCCACCTTTAGACCTGTTTATACAAAAGGAGGCAAAAGCCAGCATGCATAGAGCTAAAATCCAAGGCAGAACTCATTGGCTCTCACGAAAAATGAGGACCCTACAGGACTCATTGCAAGAAATGCCGCTACTTGGTATGACGACTGATGCCATGTTAATTCGGCACTCATTTGTAAAATATTATACAATTGAATTTCCGTCAAGAGAAGACTGGACTAAAAGCCAGGTAATCCATAAAAACGGATCTCTTATCTGGTTTACAGATGGCTCAAAAATAGAAGCAAAGGTTGGCTGTGGGATATATGGAGAGCGACCGAGGTTTAGCAAAAGCATACACCTCGGGCAATTCGCCTCTATTTTCCAAGCAGAAGTCTATGCTATTCTAGAATGTGTAGAAGCTAATCTGTCTAAGCACTACACAAATCAAACTATCTATATACATTCAGATAGTCAAGCTGCACTACTAGCGCTGGACTCAAACACAGTCTCATCAAAGTTAGTGGAGCAGTGCATGGACCGACTAAACCTCTTAGCAAGAAGTAACAAAGTAGTGTTAAGATGGGTACCAGGTCATGCAGGTGTAATCGGCAACGAGTGTGCCGATAAGCTCGCTAGAGGGGGAGCTCTTGGCATACAGCAGGGCCCTGAGCCCTTCTGTGGGATACCCAAGAGCCTAGCTCAAAGAACCCTAATGATAGCATGTCTCAAGACTGCGAACAAGGCTTGGACTGAATCAAATGGAATGAATCACTCCAAGGCACTAATTAGAGCCTACGACAAAAGGTTTAACAATCTTATGCTAGGGCTAAACAGAAAAACCTTACGATTACTGGTAAGGGCCTTTACTGGACACTGCTGCTTAAATAAGCACATGTTCAATCTGGGGCTGAGCGAAACGCGAACCTGCAGAATTTGCAGGGAGGCAGACGAAACGCCACTGCATCTTCTGTGGGAATGTGGACCGCTCATGCACAAACGTAGTATTCATCTAGGAAAACAATTTCCAAGCCTAGATGAAATAAAAGAGTGCAACCCTAAGAAAATCCTGCAGTTCTTAACATCTGCAGGGTTTAGTGGTTCACTCTAGTACAAAATAGCGGCGATCACAATAGACCAGAAATGGTCGCAGTGATACAAAATAGCCGCTCAACAGAAATAAAATAAAAAAAAAAAAAAAAAAAGACAAAATAAATATTATTAAACAACTAAGGTCTGCCATCCGTTTTAACACCTTAGAGGTCGAATTAATAATAAGTTTATTAAAAATCTATTGTTATTTATGTAAATAAATGAATAAATTGTCACAATTTAAGCCCACTACATTCAGTAATAAGGTCGATGTCCTTAACAAGTGCGAAAATTTGCTTGTTTGATACATATCTATGCTAATATAATATAATATTATAAAGAGGTAAAGTTTGTGAGTTTGTGTGATTGTGAGTTTGTTACGTTGTGGGGGGTAATCTCTGGATCTACTGAACCAATTTAGATGAAATTTAATAAGAAGATAGTTTGATACCCTGGAAAGGACATAGGATACTTTTTATCCCAGAAATCATCCCTTAAGGGGGTAAAAATGGGGATGACAGTTTGTATGAGTCGCCAGTTATGTATAAAATATGTTTGTTAGTGCTTCATGTCAATCGGCTAAACGAATCTTGTATCTATAAAATATCCTCCAAGATTAGATATGACTACACCATATCGTCGGAAGCTCTCGAACTGCCTTTGAACAGAGCTTAAATCCTTACTTTAATATAATAAAAGAGAAAATGTTTTTTGGTCTATCCGTCATCCACTGATCAATAGATCAACGTGCTTCTAAATATATAACAGTTAGAAAGCTTAGAGCTTTTTTGGTAAATATTTATGAAAAATATCAATTCTCAATTATCGAAGATAATAACATGTAAAATATGTTCTAATTTGTGAAGTCGGCCTATAAATATATCGAGTTCTTACATCTATACATATATAATAAAATTGTAACTAAGCCGAATCTGTACATAAAATATTTTTGGAAAATCTTATTGAAATAAACATTATCATCGATACAGAGGCCGAATCTATAGTTTTTAGTATTTTTGTCTGTCTGTCTGCCTGTCTGTCTGTTACCGCATTACAGAAAAACCACTATAGGGATTTTGATGAAATTTGGTATGGTGATAGCTGTTTATCCGGATCAACATATAGAATACTTTTTACCGCGGCAAAATATCTCATTTCTAAGAAAAAATACAATAACTGCATTGTAAGAGTATACTCATATGTAAAATCTAAGAATTTGGTTTTTGGCAATCTGAACGCAGGCGAAACCGCGCGCAATGCTAGTACTTTAATAAAAATAGAAACATAATATAAACTAGTCAGACCAGTGAAAGAGATTTCTTCACACTGCAATTATAAGTAATGCATGTATTTATTGCGCATAAAAAACATTATATGTTAAGAAAATTTCATTTAGAAATTGCTTTTTCAACCGCACAGCGTCGGTCGCGACCGCAAATTATATAATATCGACACCCGACAATGTTCGTCTTAATGATAACATGCCACACAATAAAACTGCCGATGGTACAAAACATAGAGGGTGGTAGGTTTTGAAAGTAGTTTGTAATATATTCAGACCTTTTTATAGTCCCACTGATGGGAACGGACCTCCTTTCAATGACAAAGGGATCAGACCATAGTCCGCCATGCTGGCTAAATGCGTGATGGTGGACTTCACATGTTGTTCGAAAATTTGAATCTGGTTAATATTTGAATAAACTTTTCTGTAAATATTTTATTAAAGTGTAGCATTTTAACGAATTTATATTGAAAAAGTTAGGTTTTTGTGTTGAATAAATCACATTATTGCATGCCATGGCGTACTGCGGTAATTGGACTAACTAATATGTTTATGTCACTCTTTTGTCTTTTTCTATTTATACATAGACTAGCGAATCACCTTAAAAAATTTCATCTAAATCGGTTCAGTATATCGAGAGATTACCTCTACAACGTGACAAACTCACAATCTCACAAACTACCTCTTTATAATATTAGTATAGATTTCTATTCGTCAACAATTGTAGGATCTCGTCTAAGCTCCAATAACACTAGTATAAGTAACAAATACATTTCGCTACATCTCTTAACTTAAGCAATACCGATCAAATCTTACACAATATATCGAGTGTAAATACAGTTATTCCCACGCTCGAAAATCTCGTCTTTTTGAGAGGCCACATTTTGCCGGCCAATTTGTTGCAGATTATCATTGTTCTTAAGGATTTCGGGTCTACCGCGTAATAATATTATTATACGCCATTTTATATTGTTTCATAGTCAATATAAATAGAAATCATTTTTTTGTATGATTTCACGATTTGTATGTATCATACAAAAGTTTATACGATTAGGATAAGACAAAAGGTAAATATACGCTATCGTCATTCGTAATGACGTCAACAAAAAACGAAATTATGAGACTAGCGGAATGTAGAACAACTTAAACTTCATAACAAGACGGATTAGTGAGCTTTTCTCAAAAAATCGACGACACATTTGGCTCAGTTTCTAGTGACCCTACTTGCAGTGCCAGAGGTCGCGGGTTCGAGTCCCGCTGGGGACATACATTTGTGTGATGAGCACGAATGTTTGTATTCCAGTCGTGGGTGTTTATATTTATAATATGTATGTATTTAAAGTTATATATGTGTAGGGTATCAACTATCTGGTATCCATAACACAAGCCTCGTAGCTTACCATGGAACTAGATGATAATTTCCCAAAATATTTATTTAAAAAAAATTCTTTATCAAAGCAGGTCTATAGTAATATATGACTGCTTTTTATTACAATTTTAAATAACATTAAATAAACTATGTACATTGTTTCAAGTTAAAAAAATTAATTTTAACGTAAATATTCGTTTAGCTCATGTTCAGTGGCTTTTGCGTGATACACGAACGAACTCATATAGTCCATTTAATATTACCACACACATACTTCGTTTCACATTACGGTACTATGCAAACGCCATAAAAATCTTAATCGCTATAAAAAATAAACTTCAATCTATAATTTGACATTCGACCAAAGTAATATGCTCCTAATCGGATTCAGGCCACGGCGGCCAATCTCATTGAGACTAGCCATCTACGCGGGAGATATTATATTACAAAAGTGTAAAGATATTCCGCGTCATCCATCAATTCTCTGTTCTTTTTCTGTCGTAGTTAGATTGGACGGAAAACCGATATGACTGACGAATATCGAAGTGCGAGATTTTGCGACATTCAGGGCTGCGAACTCTCTGAAACACCGAAGCGTAGGGCATGTGAGGTGACACGCGAACACTGACTGTCGTACTTACTTTATATGACACTGCGACTCACCCTCGGGTTCGTCCCTAGGTTGATTCTCCATACAAATTTTCATCCCTATTTTCATCCCCTTAAAGGGATGATTTCCGGCATAAAAACTATCCTATTTGCTTTACAAAGTATTAAACTATCTTCTTCTCAAATTTCATCCAAATAGGTTTAGTAGTTTCCAAAAATAAAAAAAATCGCCAAAAAATCCAAAATACTTTAAGGTTGGTGTGTACCTAAACAAGATAGCACGCACTACTGCACTTTAACTCCGAAACCCTTCGCCATGAAATGGTATGTTTTGACAGCTTTTGCTTTTGAAAGCATTTCCGTTAAATTAATGGGCGAACGCCAACTGTATGGATTTTTATATTGTGTTTATAGCTTACACCTACCACTACATCTACAAACAAGTTACGACCGACCTAATACGGTATAACACGTAATTTAGCAGGTTGTATTAATCGTATATGTATTACGTTAGTATGTTTTAGATATACCTTAGTAAGTACTGTAGAAATTGCTCTCTTCTATATTGCGTAGGTTTAAAGTAAGATAGCCAATGTGTGTTTGTCGTGGTGGGGGGCTCCGGGTCCGGTAAATCAACCGAGCGCGAAGCCAAGAAACGCACAGGGGGGAGGCTCACCTCGCTAGGCGGCGTGTCATGCGAGTTGCTCCTGGTACTTCTCTGATAGCAGAGTGGACCGTCAGAGCAACTCTATGGCTTTGTGGTCTGCAAATTAGCCATTTTGACTATTCGCAGCAAAATAAAATATTAGTTTGTTTTTTAATGTTAGTGTAACACAGTTTGTACTAAATATTTGAAGAGCTGTTCTTGGATGCTGAAATTCTATCACGATTGTGAACATCGAATCGCTCCAGTAAACACAAAGACCGCACATTTTACAGATCGATTTAACGTTAGCACGTATAGCTTTAAGTGTTGGGAAATCTATTGCACATACTCGTATATAAACTTACACGCAAACGTGTTTTTGCGTTTTAAATAGTTTTTTTTTGAAATGGTTGCTTTTTTAGAATTAAAAAGTATAATCTTATTTTTAAGTTAAGTAAGTAATAAGTATGGTTTAAGTTTATTTTAGTTGCGCAGTATAATATAAATAACTACCTTATATTCGAAAATATTGATGAATCGTCACTTACCTGAAACAAAAAAAAATATTGTTAATGAAAAAGCCAAAAAAATTGTTTAACATATCAAAAGGTAAACGAACAAAAGCTCTCTTTTCATTATTTAAAAATTCGCTTGAAGATAATGATTATAGAGCTTAATTTTAAACTGACGTGGGAGTAACTGATGTAAAGTTCACACTATTACTTGTGACAAGCTTTTTACGGTAGACACGATAATAATTCAAACAAATTTTTTATCCTAAATACTAGCGGTACGTTTTAAATAGATATAAATAGTTATAAGCCAGCTTTAGCCATATACATTTTAGTTTTTTTTCGTTAATTTTTCAATTTTTTCTTTCATAAGAACCTTCTCCTAACAATAACAAAAACAACAAACAAAAATTACTTCAATCGGTCCAGCCATGGCGTTACCAAGGGAAATAGGGATTCATTTTTATATATATAGATGACATGAAAGCTTTACCTCAGAGTTGTCTTAAAAATGAATATTATTAATTCTAAAGCTAAACCAACTTCATAACGCACTCTTTAAATGCAAACAGAACTTATAAACATATTCTTTGAAAACTAGTCACTTTCTCTCAGATATGCAGCAGATTTCCTCGCAATTTTGCTGTCACCGTATTAGCAACTCATTTTAAAAATGATCGTATATGAAAGCCTTAGAAATGGTAATACTTTTCAAACTCTACTCGTTGTACTTTACAGTAAAGAGTTTTTTTTTATCTCTATTCTAAAAACAAACATATAAATAAAATACAGATTTTGGTTCTTTTAGAGAAAAATGTGCATTATACCAATAGAGTTTACATTTAAGTCAATAATTCTATAAGCTCTTTCGGTAAATTGGTCATTTGGACAAATAAGTACTACAACGAATAGGTTTCCACTGTTTTAGAGGATATAATAAAACAAAACGTACAAAACGCCCAAGCATATGGTAACCATTTAATTGTTTTATGAGTCATAACGTAGCGCTAATGAGGTGGGAGAGATTTGATTTATTTATAAACATATCCATCTGCGATATCGAGACGGAACAGCCGAGTATGAATGTGAATATTTTGATTAATATCTTACATTGTCTGTCAGTGTGTGGCATAAATTACATGACGTGTAATGAAACAAAAATATGTACTTTTAGACACCAATAATGAGACTGATGATATGTATATAAATAATATGTAGTATATCTATACTTATAATAAAATTCTGAGTCGAATCTGTACATTAAATGTTTTTTTGAAAAATCTTATTGAAATAGTCATTATTATCAATACAGAAGCCGAATCTATAGTTTTTGTCTATCTGTCTGGAAACGCATCACGAGAAAACCACTGCCACTGGACAGATTTTCATGAAATTTGTTATGATGATAGCTGGTTATCCAGGTCAGGTTTACTGCGGGAAAATATCTCAACTCTGAGAAATCTATACTAAAAGTTAAAACGTAACTCTGGACGAAACCGAGCGGAGTGAGAGTGAGTTGCTAGTATAATATATAGTTATATATATATATATAACATATATATATATATATATAGATATATATATACTCTTTTGCCAAATAAACTCAAGTGCTCAGCTAGCTGGAACAAAAAAAATTTTTAAAAGTCAAGTTATTTTAAAAAAGCTATGATAGAATTATGAAAATTGCTTCCCAATAAAGTACATGAAGTACACACTACGTAGTGTTTTTTAAAGTCGATCAAAAACATACTTTTAGATAGTAATGTTAAAATTTGTACGTCGAAATTACAAATTACAGCAGCAGGAATTACAGCAATTTTACTTATTATTACATTAAATTATTTTAACATCTAAAAGAAACAAAATTTATTTTACAAAATATCGTATAATACGAGTATATACATACATACATGTAATATAGTTACAAAAGAAGAGTTTACACATCTTGATCATTAGAATTTACACAATCCAATATCTTTAATACCTGTGTAAAAGAACTTAAAAAAATTATATTTGAGTTTTTTTACTTAGATGAATCTTATTTTTCTGTTTATTACTTAATCTATCATTAATCTTTTTTTGTTCTTTGTTTGTTTACAGGCTATATATATATATATATATATATATATATATATATATATTATTGTTATTAAATACTTTTTCGGCGCTCATTGTCTTTTACTGTATATTATTGTATTGACTGTTAGAAAATCAAATAATCAAATTGAGTACATACTCTTTTTTTGAAATTGGATCAAAAATGTCAGTTCTTCTTTTATATTCCACAAAATCGAATGATAGTAAATAATGCTCTCAAAGCCAATGGAGCGCACGTAAGTATGGAGTATGGAAGAATTTTACTTCACTTTTATGGGTCAGTAAAATGTATAACAGAGACGAGCATTTGAAGCAAAGTGTATCGAAGCATTCAATTATTGACATGCTCTAAGAATTTTCTGATATACAATGTTAAATATTTAACATACTAGTTTTCGTCCGCGGTCCCGCTTCCGTAGTGAATATGTTTAAAATCAAAATTATAATATATAAACAGACAAACAAAATATATAAACAGCTCAGTACCTTCTTCTCCTCTGTTTGTCGAACAAAATTCTCAATGTATTTAGTAGGTAGCTATTAACAAGCTTTAGTGATATCAACAAAAAACATTAGCAGTTTTTTTTTTATATATATGTTATTGGTAAATTTTATTTATTTTATTTTTAATTAAGGCGGTGGTAGTCCAGGTGAAGCGCTCGCTTGGGATTCCGAGTGATGCGGGTTCAAATCCCACGTTTCGCACCTCTGATATTTTCATGTGCGAATCATTTCCAACATGATTACCACTTGTCTTAATGGTGAAGGAAAACATCGTGAGAAAAGCTGCATATCTGAGAAAACCTAGCAAGTTTTCAAAAGACTTGTGAAGTCTACCAACCCGCTTTTGGCCAGCGTGGTGGACTTTGGCCTGATCCACCTCGTATTGAAGGGAGGCCCGTGCCCAGCAATGGGTCATTCAAAAGGGCTAAATACCAGGTAAATTTTATTCATATATTTATATGTAATATATTTTCCTCAAATTTTCAATAACGATAATGGTCGATTTCGACCACTGAACGAACACTTGTCCTAATAACTAAGCAAATACCTTTGAGATAATTCACTTACATATATCACGAACATCTTCACTTATACGTATAACAAATATACGACATACATATATCCGTTCGTATACGTATATCCGTATACGTAGCCTTGAAACAATATTTTTATTTTATCAACATTACATCCTCGTAGTTCGATAGGCCCTTGTCAAACTGTCACGAAAAGGGTTTCGAGCTATTCCATCTGTCCGACATGAGTTGTGGTGCGATCTCGTATTGAGAATGAAATATAACTATATTATTTAAGATAAAGCCTTATCTATAGTAGCTTTATTTATAGTAGACTATACACAGCATTAAATATTTCGATTATAGTTTTTATAGATAATAATATTGTTTATATTAAGAACAAGGTATTTTATAATATTTTTTTTTTCTTCTAGATTCTATAGATCTTTCCTTAAGGCCTACTAAATGGGAAAGCTTAACATAACACTATGAACCCTAAATATTCATAGGTATTTTTTTGTTTATTGAACAAAAAAATACCTATGACTACCATCCAAAAGAATTTATAAAACCTCAATCTGTTTGTAGTGGCTCCACTTACTGTGCCAGCGGTTGCGGGTTCGAGTCCCGCTGGGGGGCATTTATTCGTGTGAAAAGCATCAATGTTTGTACTCCAATCATGGGTATATGTATGTATTTAAAGTTTTATATGTATACTGTCTATATTCTCAACTATGTGATATCCAAAACAAAGGCCTCGTAGCTTACCATGGAACTAGATGGTGCTGTGTGTTAATGTCCCAACATATTAATCTCCAGTGGGAACATACATATGTATTTTTTTAGTATAAAAAGTAGCTAAAGCAATAGTGACATAGACTTTAGACTTAAGCTCTCTTAAAGTTGGTGAAAAATCTTCATCAAAAGCTCTCTACCTAATTGGCAGGAAGCAGAGAGAATCTACTCTTAGTATATACCAACATATATTTAAGGCCAGTTAGCAGTAGCCCAGTGGTAACATGCTTACTTGGGAAACCGAGTAACACAGGTTCAAATCCTGAGTCCCCCACCTATAATATTTTCATGTGCGAACTATTTTCAACATGATTACAATTTGCCTTACGGTGCAGGAAAACATCGTTAGAAAACCTACATGTCTGAGATAAATTATTAAGTTTTCGAAAGACATGTGAAATTTACTAGCCCGCAATTTACCAGCACTTTGGACTAAGGCCTGATTCCCCACGTATTGAATACCTATGGATCCCATGCCCAGCAGTGGGACGTTAAAAAGGGCTGAATATACATACATAAAAACCATAAAAAACAAAATTTTGAAATATATCTAAAATCTACACAACCGAAATGCAAAACTAAAAACAATACCATACCAATTGAAATGTTAAAATTTCACCTAAAATATAACATTTTGTGATCCTTTGTCCCTTTGTTCTCTGCATGATATCTCACACAAATGCGTACAAACAATGCAGTGAGACAGTCGCACGGTGATAGGTTATCCGCTATCTCGTGAGGTCAGGACATTATACAGGATGCTCTGATAATGTGACTAGAATTATATGTAGAGTGTTGACTGAGTTTACTTTTGTACAAGCGTAACTGCTTAGCATTAATTTAAAAAAAATCCCGTTTAAACCTATTTCAAAAAAAAGGAGTGCCTTACTCTATTGGTTTATGTTTTCATCTATTATGAATCGTATATGATCATTTATGTATATAGATAAAAAATACACTGCTGCGGCTGGAGTATTTTGTTTAATTTATTTTTAAGTCAGTGTATATTTTTTAGAGAACCTAATATTATAAATACGAAATTGATCTTATTTTATTGTTTTACCCATTTTATATTACAACAAATTGAGAGATCGACTGAATTTCTCGCGAAGGAAAGGAAAATATATGCCTGAAGTTTAATTCAACTAAATTCTTTATGGTCCACTCTTAAAAAACGTAAAATCGAAACGATACAAAGAATATAAGAACTATAGCATTTTTTTATTCATCACCTTAGTGCGAGAATCAAACTCGTGATCTCTGACACAGTAAGCGGCAACAAAGAAATAATTGTCACTATTTGGAGTTTTTTCGGAAAGTGCTTTGTCTGTTCTTATATTCCAAATTATAAAGAGGAAAAATTTGTTTTTTTGTTTGTTTGTATGTATCGAATAGGCTCCCAAACTACTGAACCGATTTAGATGAAATTTGTTAAGCAGATAGTTTGAAATCCTGGAAAGAATATAGGATAGTTCTTATCCCAGACATCATTCCTTAAGGGGTTGAAAATGGGCATTGAAAATGAAAATCAAAAGAAATTGTATGAGGAAATAACCTAGGGATGAATCCGAGCGAAGCGAGGATGATTCGCTAGTTTTAAATAAAAACATTGAAAATACGACACGTAGTAAATTACATAACATCTTGCGTTCTTATATATTACGTAAAGGTCATAGAAATGTGTCATTGAGTTCAAGAGTCAAGCTGATGTCACGACAAGAACAAGTTCAATGACTTTATTTTTGTTGAAAGACCGCTGTAAACTCTACAATTACGATGCAATCGGAGTTAAAGAACCAGATCATTTTGAATAAAAATTATGATAGACTTTTCATTTTATTGTACTATATTTTTACATTAACATAAAAAGGTTTTTTTTGTCTGTATGGTTGTGGTTATCCCAGGAACTACTGAACGCAGTTTCGAATGCTTTACAGCAATCATGGTCACTGGAGAAACTATAAATATTCGCGTAAATATAAGAAAGTATAAAATCAAATATAATAAAAATCGGTCCAACCGTTCTTGAGTTATAAATGGTGCAATTAACCCGAGTTGTTTGTTTTATATATATAACGTATAACCAATACAAGACAACTTTAAGCTTAATATTTTATAAGATATTTTTATATGGCCAAAACAAATATTATTTATCATTCAACAACAAAAATTGTCTCATAAAGACTCAATTCTTATATAATCAACTAAGTCAATACTCGACTAAATCTAGAAGTAGCTGAACTATTTTCTTAACACAATTTAATTTTTTACGTTTTAAGTTTTAATATAGATTTCTCAGAGATGAGATATTTTCCCTCAGTATAAGGGTCCTATATGTTGACCCGGATAACCAGGTATCATCATACTAAATTTCATCATCATCTGTCCAGTGGTTATCTCGTGTTGCGTTCCCAGACAGACGGACAGACAGACAAAAATTCTAAAAATTATAGATTCGGCCTATGTATCGATAATAATGACTATTTCAATAAGATTTTCTAAAAATATATTTGTTTCCAAAATTATATGTAATAGACAAAACGCGAAAATTTAAAAGCTATCTTGTACCGGTGATTGCAATCAGCCCTTAATGAATTACATTATGTAACCTCTTAAAGTACCCAATTAAGTATTAACATAGTCGATTGACATAGAATACTAATGAGTATTTTGCTAATCAAGTGTAGCGACCGACCATCCGACTGGTATTTGCATGCATTCCATATATTATCATTAATTAGCACACATAAGTGTCGTATATTACGAGGTGCAGCCGAGTCTATTTAATAAGACAAGTAGTAGGCCAGTCCTAAGACGAATTTGTAAATCATTAATTCTCACTTAACTTTACTAACTATATATTAAAAATCTTGAAATATTTAAAACTAGCGACTCACTCTGTCCTCGCTTCGCTCAGGTTATTCCCTAGGCACGTTTTGACGCTTAGTATGAAATAGATTTTTTTTTTTAATTTTTTTTTCGTCAATATTTCCGTTTTTTTTAATAGTTATTCTGCTATTCGGAATGAAGACAAATCCAACAAAACAAAAATGATAAAAATCGGTTCAGCAGTTCTCGAGTTATAAGTGTTGTAACAAACCCGACTTTGTTTTAGGAGTATATACTCGTATATAATATATAGGTAATTTCAAATTTCTAACTTATTAACTTTGGCAACCTCAGACTGAGGAATAATATGTGTCATAGAACTAAACATGAAACCAAACAGTGATGTTTTAAAATAATTTATAATTGTTTAATACAAATATTAATAAACTTAAATAAATATTACACGGATTGTAATAAAAAATTACCGTAATATTATGCTCTTTTAAGGGGAAAAGAACTAAAAAATACAAAAGAGTATCGTATAATTTTAATATTATGAAATATAAAATTTGCCGTATTTTTGAAAAAATAAAAAATCTGTATATCAAAATAAACAGTAAAACACGCTACTATTTTCGACTTTGATATTTTTTTGGCGGACTCCGTTTATTTAGCAACTTTGGAAAGAATTATCGAATGCCCTTATTCATAAAGTGTAACATTTTGCTGATCTCAATTATGCCTACTACTAATTGAAATGAATTTCTAGGGAACTGACCACGCAATCGAGCTACACCTTCATCCGGCCGGAAACTATTGGTAATATGAATATTAATATAGTGTTAATTAATAACAACACTTGTTATATCACCTGACATTCTCAACATGTGCTTGTGTGTTTTGTTTTTTTAAGTGAAACTTCTTTAGAATCGTTGTGATTTGAAACTCGATGAAACGGAAATGGGGCATGAGAAAGAGACAAAAACATAAATATTTAGGATTGAACCTGCGAGAGAATGAGATAGAATACATTACACAGAAAGTCAAAAATAATACTGAATAATATGTTATTATGTAATATATGTTAAATAAAATGTAAAATAACTTTTAAACTTGGTAAAAAAAACTAAACTTATTACTTATATTAGTAATAAAAATGAATATTCGTTACTGTGGGATAAATGTGTATAAATTAAACAAAAGCTATTATGACTCATTATTGCCATGGTAACCGTTGTTATTGTCTGACAAATATATAATATTAAAATATTTCCATATAAGATATTCTATAAATACTTTTATGATTGTAATATGCCCAATATGCCTCATTTAATTATTGGTTTGTTTTAATTTAATTGCCATATTTGGCAAAGAAATATCACTTCTACCGTAAGTGAATGCATACACACACACTTTTTTTAAGAAGATATTTTTTGATGAAAGTAGTTTAGTATTCTAACTTATCGATCTTGACGTCACACGTCAATGCCACTATATAAAGAGATATTTATTAGTAAATACACATCAATATACGTAATTTTCTTATTATCTCGATACAATTAGTACTTGAGAAATTAGAATATTAGAAAAATATTTCGAGATTTAGCGAATTAAAGAAGTTTATTAATACATTAGTTTTATAAATGAAAAAAAAATTAACAGTAAGTGTGTGTTTGGTACTTCTTAATGTCACATAGCCTCAACAAATTCATGTAAAATTTAGAGTGATGACACAATTAGCCTAGTAGCTAAAATATGCAATTGCAGATCGTAAGTCGTTATTTCGAGCCTCGAGTGAGGCTAAAATAATTACTAGATTTTTCAGTCGCAAAAACTACATTAGTAGCTGAAGAGCACATTGTCTTGCACCTGTTCTCTGACTGGTCATGTTGAACGGTGATTCTACTCGAACATGGAGTTATAATAAATAAATAATTAATAAATAAATAAATATGTTGGGACATTAATACACAGCACCATCTAGTTCCATGGTAAGCTACGAGGCTTGTGTTATGGATCCCAGATAATTGATACACTACATATATATAATTTTAAATACGAGTACATACATATTATAAATATAAACACCCATGACTGGAGTACAAACATTCTTGCTCATCACACAAATAAATACCCCCAGCGGGACTCGAACCCGCGACCACTGGCACAGCAAGTATGGGTCACTACAAACTGAGCCAAGCGTGACGTCAGTTAAAGGTGCACTGGTGAGTTCGCACATACATACATGTCTACTGTAATATCTCCCATGCACTCAATGAGATTGATCATAGCAACCAACATCGATTAGAAAATAATTCGTTAATAAAATAAAAACTATTTGAATGAAGTATAATTTGATTTGAATATCTAAACGCGCAGAGATAATTTTAAAAGCTACAATCAAGCACTTTCGATATTACATACAAGCAACACCATAGGGCTGCACTAGTTTCACAGCGTCAGCCTTACTATTGTAGTTTCATGTTCCTAAATCAAAACAAGCCATATGACGTATGAACCATTTGCCTGCGGCGGCCAAATACAGTGGAGTTGAGTCGATTTGTCACGCGTCCGGACACGACTGGAGTCGATCCATCTCTGTAATACCTACAACATGGCTCTTGCTCGTAGAATTGCTAGAGAAATACGCTGTTTATACGCAAGAAAGCATTGTAAAAGGATATTTACCTACTTCGCAGAAGAAGGGTAATGTGTTCGAGTGTATGTATATATGTCTGCTTATTTATATGCTACATAATATGTATGTAGACTTGTAGAGCAACATTTTTACGAAATCAGGTTTTTAATATTTTTTAATTAATTAAGTTTATTGTTAAAAAAAATTCAATAGATATATATTTTTGTATGAAGCAACGGAATTTGATACAGTTTTGACTCATAGAATTAGCGACGAACGAGGAAGGTTTGTGTATAGGTATAATTTATAGATATTTTGTATAAAATAGCTTAATTATGATTGTGTTTTGGTAAAATAAACCGTTTTCGTACATATATACTGTTAACGCTGGCTAAACTTAAAAAAATATAAGTCTTAAATTCCTACCGAAAAATCCGCAATAGGATGTCTATTTCCAAAGGTACACTCACAACAATTATTTTACCATATAAAACCGACTCGAGCAAAGCTAGGGTAAATCTCTAGTACTAAACAAGTACAAATCTACAAATCATTCATATTTAATGCAAACACTATTCCAATATTCAAATAGTCCCGAAAATAAATGAGAGCTAACTTTTTGAATTTCAAGCGGAACCGCGACCCGAGGGTTATACACTTAGCATGTAAATGCTAGGTGAATGAACTGTATGAAACGAGTGAGGAAAACCGCAAACATATGGAATAACAATTAAAAACACAATATTGTTTAGCTTCAGCATGATCATGATTCATTGGCTAAGAAAGGGTAACTATATAATTTCACTACATTTGCACGTAGCTCCGCTCGCGTAGGTCCTATACATTTATTCCGAAACTGCCTGGGTGGTCTAGTGGCTACCATGTGCGTCCAACGGCCCGGAGGTTTTGGGTTCGAGTGCCAGGTGCGCCAAGTTGTTTTGTTTACGAGTTTTGTGACGACGGTATCGTATTTTTAACGTCACTCAGTGCCACATCATGTTTTAACCTATTTAACTAAAATATAATCAGCGCATTTTAACGTCCCACTGGTGAGCACGGGCTTCCCTTTGATATGATGGGGATCAAGCCATAGTCTACCACACTGGTCAAGTGCGGATTGGCAGACTGAGCATGTCGGTGGAGAGATGCGAGATCCGGAATTTGAACCTGCTTCACTCGGTTTCCCAAGCGATAGCATGCCCGCACTGGGCTACTACTACCTTAATTATTAAGTCTGTGTATAATAGTAGGGGAGCCCAAGAGGGGATTTTCTGTAGTTACTCGAGCGCGGCAGATTAACATAAAAGAGGTTACCTTGCACTCTATTGAGTACTTTCACCACAATATAAGTCTTCTATATAAAGGGGCGCGTCTAGGGAACCCCATGGATTAAAATATTTAAAAAATGTTTTGATAAGGTAAAAATACTTGAAACCGTCAGCCCCATTAAGGTTTTGTGGTTTTAGTGGGCTAGTCACTGTATTACGCCTGAAAAGTGTCCCACACATCGTGCGTATAATCTGCATTTGCACAAAGTTAAAAAAGAAAAAATCATCATAAACTTTATAGTCGATTTTTGCCTCTTCGGCTTGTGCAATATCGGCAGATTATTGAATTGGACACTTTTCAGGATGTGACTAGACCACACCTTAATCTGACGGTTTCAAGTATTTCTCAGCGCCACATCATGTTTTCAAAACATTTTTTAAATATTTTAATCGGCATTTTCCCCAGACGCGCCCCTTTATATAGAAGATACTCATATACCACGCTGGTTATGACGATTGGCAGAAAGTAGTCTCAAAGAGATGCAAGGTAACCTCTTTTATGTTAATCTGCCGCGCTCGAGTAACTACAGAAAATCCCCTCTTGGGCTCCCCTACTATAAGGCTTTGCCATGGACAGATTTTAATACATTTATTACTTACTTTTGTAAGAATTTTTAATTTTGCCTAAAATTAACAACTGTGTGTTGTGGCTTATTAAATTAGTTAAACAACAATTCTTAATGTACAGCCTAATATAATAGCTGAAAAATCGTTTTCGACGAGCATATGACTACTTTCATACATGTATCTAAAATATAAACATTATCATTTTTTTTAAATGTAAACAATTAGAATTAAGAATAAAGAATAAACTAGAAGTGAATTTTTTTTAAATTTCACTACCCTTAACCATATAATACGCCATTCATTATAATTCTAAGGCCATCTGTAACATGAGCCAGCTATAACTTCTCGCTGTCAGCCCTATTTCATCCTGATGCATTACCGGAATATTTCTCTAACATCACTAAAATAGATTGTGCCCTTGAAACGTTTCCTTGGGCTACTTGTTTTAGATTAGCTTGGGTTTTGACTTCTTTAAAAATACTTTGAGAACCATTTGTTAGGTTAAAAATGAATACAATACGAATATGCAAATATTTGTAGCAGAAATATTGTTATAAGTTATTTTTATGCTGCTTATAATCTACACTATACATATAATAAAATTCTAACTGAGTCGAACATTAAATATATTTTGGAAAATCTTATTCAAATAGTCACTATTATCGATACAAGGGTTGAACCTGTAGTTTTTAGAATTTTTGTCTATCTGTCTGGGGACCAAGATCACGGGAAAACCACTGGACAGATTTTGATGAAATTTAGTATGATGATAGCTGGTTATCCGGGACAACATATAGGGATACTTTTTACTGCGAAAAAATATCTCATTTCTGAGAAATCTGAGGAGCGAGGGTAAGACACTATTGATGTATAATTTCTATCGAAAGAAAATTTTTTACGTTCAAACCAACATTGTAATGTGTCTTTGTTCATTTAAAATTATAAGTAATGGCAAATTTTCATATCTCCTCAAAACAAACAACACTTCGTTGAATTATGATGACACATTTAATAGTCAAATACAGTATTACGCAGTTTATAATTAATTTTCCTTAATTTTCGTTTTCATCGCATTAATATCATATACATATACTGGGAAAGAGAAGTCTACAGATTTAAAAATTACTCGGAATTTTGTATCGACTTTGAACCACAAACGAGACAATGGATAATATTTAATTATTTTTTACATGTACAAAAGAATCCATTAACAATAATATATTTGTTTGATAATTATAATATTTTCGTATTCAGCCCTTTTTCTTAACGTCCCACAGCCGGGCATGGGCTTTCCTTCAATACGAGAGGGATTAGGTCATAGTCCACCACGCTGGCCAAGTGGGTTTGGGGACTTCACATTTCTTTGGAAAACTAGCTAGGTTCTCTTAGACATGTAGGTTTTTGGACACTAGACCTAATGATGTTTCCATTCACCGTAAGATAAGTCTTACTTGCGAGAAACGGGATTTGAACCCGCTTCACTTGGTTTGCCAAGCGAGCGCATTACCACTGAGCTACCACTACCTTTTAATAATAATTTAAAAAAAGGCCAATATACAGTAAAGCTCTATCAGTCTCACTTACACTAATCACATCGGGGTCCTAGCTTCGATTCCGTCCTTCGACTTGATATAGTAAAAAATAATTAATAATCAACATCAATTTCTATCAAGTTCCCTATTTTACCGCTACAGGAGTTGTTTACGCTCATTACTGTAAATAAACTTTTTAAACAAAAAATTACTAACAGAGCCATTTAGGGGTATATTCTAATTTGCCACAGCTCTCGCATCCGGCGCCATCTGCCGCCGGAGCTAGGGTGACCAGCCATTACTATTAATTATGATACATTGCCAAATATCTTACGCAAAATTAATATAAACCCTAACGATCTATTACTTTGTGCACCTGTACTCTTTACCAATCGTGAATATTTTTGTCTAGTGTCGAAAAAAATGATAATTTGACAAAAAGTATCAAAAAGTAGCCTTTTTTTAGTACTTTCCGTCTATACGTCCATACATTTTGCATACAGTTGGCTGGAACGTACGGAACGTTCCGTCCAACTGTATGCAAAAATAATTTTCATCAGTTGCTCCCTTATATAGAAAGAAGAAGAGGACAAAGTTATAAACTCAAAATGTTGTTTATATTACACTAGCGACTAACGCTTCGCTTTGTTTGAGCGCTTCCCTAATTAACCTACGCTTGATCATAATCTATAAGCGTATAATTTCATTCAAATCCTTCTGTTTCAGTTGGAGTGAGTAACAAACACACAAACACACATACATTCAAACTTTCGCAGTCCGATAGTTAGATTATTGGGACCCACCCTAACTAAGGTCATCTGTACCACAGCATCCGAACTAAATGCATGGTAATCCTATCCATAACGTCGTGGTGTCCCATTTCAAGTGCCAAGCGACATTTACCCTCGACAGCCGACGCGGGGTTGACAGACTGAATGCAACACAAACTCATCTTCTCGCGGTCACATAACGTAAGCAATAAACAACTTAGATGTTTGAAGGATTCGTTTAGAAACTAATTTCGTTGACAAGTAAGACTAATTTAAACACAGTCATATTTTAAAAGTCAAGTTTACAATCTAAAGAAAATATCTAAACATATAATAAAATTTTAAATGAGTCGAATCTGTACATTAAATATTTTTAGGAAAATCTTATTGAAATAGTCATTATTATCGATACAGAGTCCGAATCTATAGTTTTTGGATTTTTGTCTGTTTATGTGTCTATCTGACTGGGAGGACACGCATCACAAAAAAATCCAAAATAGATAAGTAAATTAAGATTATGATCGCATTTCGGTAACATGGCAACCACGAGTCTATTAAAATCTATATTATTTAGTATAGCTATCTATCTAATTTTATATTGCGTGTATTTTTTAGTTAAGCGTTCTACCTCCCCACAAGTGAAATACCCGCATAGGCAGATCCCGAGGTAATTATATATTAGATCCTGTCAACCGATTGATATAAATTAGTACTAACTAAATAATCTATACATATAATAAAATTGTAACCAAGTCGAATCTGTACATAAAATATTTTTTGGAAAATCTTATTGAAATAAACATTATTATCGATACAGAGGCCGAATCTAGTTTTTAGATTTCTTGTCTGTTTGTCTGTCTATCTGTTACCGCATCACAGAAAAACCACTGAAGGGATTTTAATGAAATTTGGTATGGTGATAGCTGGTTATACGGGTCAACAAATAGGAAACTTTTTACCGCGGGAAAATATCTCATTTCTGAGAACAAATACAAAAACTGCATTGTAAGAGTATACTAATATGTAGAACCTTTTTTAGAATTTGGTTTTTGGCATCTGAACGCGGGTGGAGCCGCGGGCAATGCTAGTCTATTATAATTGTATTGACTTGAGGGCCAAACAGTTTACATTGCAAACAAAGAAAATAAATTATACATATATTCTGAACCCTACAAATTCTACTTGTTTCTTGCGATTCGCTTAATTTAAACTACTAATATAATATACTAAAAAAAAGTAAAAAAGTAAAGTAAAAAGTATCCTATATGTTGACCCGGATGACCAACTAACATTATACCAAATTTAATCAAAATCTGTCCAGTGGTTTTCTCGTGATGCGGTAACAGTCAGACAAAAATTCTAAAAACTATAGATTCGGACTCTGTATCGATAATAATATCTATTTCAATTAGATTTTCCAAAAAATATTTAATGTACAGATTCGACTTAATTACAATTTTATTATATGTATAGATTATGTGTATCGCTTAGTTCTAGTCACATTTTTATATAATATAGCTATTTTTCGTGTCTCCGCTTGCCTAATTTTTTTATGTACATATATATTCCACTCCTAAGGTTATAGCGAGATATTGATATCCTATAACCTTCCCCAATAAATCTGTTACAAATAAATAAAATCGAAGTGTCTGTTTGTAATGTTAAAATAAAAGCTTTTTATTAGATGCATATGAAAGTGTACGGTAGGTATTTACAAGGAAAAAACATTTTTTTTTAATTTTTATCTATCTGTCTATTTGTTCCGGCTGATCTCCGAAACGGGTGGAACGATTTTGACGGAACATCGGGGATAGCTTATTTTAGAAAAAGAATTAGAGCTCCACGAAAAAAAAAACAATCTCATAATTTTACAAATAACGCGGAAGTCTCTAATAAGCCATAAAATAATTTTTTTTACAAACAAACAAACAAACAAACAAACAAACAAACAAACAAAAAAATACAAACTCTTCAACTTTATACTGTTAGTGTAGATCTATTAATTTTCTGAGTCATTTTAGAGGATTAAGTTATGAATCTTTGCCCCTAAGGAGAGACCTAACAGTAAATCATCGCTATCTTCATATAATTTCAAAGGTATTAAGAACATCATATCTCAGACTTAAACTTAAAAGCGAGATTTAGTTTGAGGTGTGCAAAATTGAACAGCGGTTTAGCGCAGTGGCTATAATGTGATCTAAGGCGGGAGAACATAGGTTCATTCCTAGGTCAAATTTTTGTATTGATGGTCAAACTTTTGCGAATGTGAAAATATACTTGTAATGCTGTCTTCTAAAACACTTCTTGTATAAAAACATATTCTATTATACTATAGTAAACTATACTATAGACTAACTGTCTCGCTTTTTTTTCTGAGATGAACTAAAATTGTCGCAGCTATTGAAAGTAAATATTTCTAATATATGATCATATTAAGTATTTCTATAAAAAATCATGTAAATCGGACATTACTTCTGGAGTAAAATATAAAATCTTCATCCTATTTGTATTACAAATACGAAAGTTAGTGAGGATCAGTGAGTGAGTAACTTAACTAGTCCACACTTTTTTCGCTATGTCTGTTATCTTTACACGCCCAAACCGCTAACCACATTTCGATAAAACTTAGCAAAAACATAGATTGTATCTTGGGAATGGACATAGGCTATAATTGATCCCCGACCTACTTACCACGCGAGCGAAGCTGCAGGCAAAATCTAGTATCGTATAAAAGGAAAGGAAACAAGTTGAAATTAGATGCTTCAGTTTAACAGATCCAGGCATCGGATGAATGACCTACATCGACCGGAATGCAGGAGGCTAGCTCGACCTTTCCAGTCCAAAGGTCAATACACTAGCCCTAACTCCAATTGGAATGTAATGAGAAATCGTTCTTTATAAATTATTCTAGCCTTTGACATCTTGAACTTTTCAAAGTAATATAGCTCCCGATGTTTTTATTACGATTACAATAAAATTTATTATTTATAAGTTTTTAAAATAAATTGTTTTAGCTACGACTTATGAATTGTGGTAAAGTGGCATTGTATTTGAACTGTATTTTATTATTCTTAAGATAGTGGGTTTGATTCCGGTTGGGGCTAGCTTTTTGTCGTCAACATACTATACGAGGATCAGTCATGAGCCTTCTTTTTAAGTTTATTTTAGTTCCGCTAAAAGTATGCACAATATATTATGCCATACATACAGAGAGTACAGTACCAATAATTATTATTTTTCATTACGTGGTCTTAAGTTCTGTCACCTGTTTTAATAAAAACCAAAATTTTGAATTAAACTTATAAGTCATATTAAAAACTTGCGGCCCACCCTCGTTTCACTGGGAATCACCTCTCGAAAAACAAAAACAAATTATCCTACGGGAACTGTACATTTTTCCGGGATAAAAAGTAGTCTATGTGCTGTTCCAAACTATAATCTAAGTCTGTACCAAATTTATCCCAGATCCGTTCAGCCGTTCTGGCGTGATTTAGTAACAAACATCCAAAGATCTAAACTTTCACATATATGTATAGTAAAGATAACTATCACATTGTAATGATCCTAAAACGTTAACATTCGATAGTAAATTTCAAATCAAAGAGATCAATTTATTACCTCAGTAATCTCGAGCACTTGTAAATATCATGAAGTGACCGTTGTTTATACAACTTGCAAGGTTGCTTAAAATTATCTCCATACAAATGAAATGGACAATTTATTAATATTGTTATATAGATAACTGAGCAATGTACTCTATACCGTTGCACAATACATCCTAGCTCTGGCATCAGCCTGAGGCTCTACCCTCTAATGAGTGAAGAGAAAACCGACTCTATCACCATATATGTAGAGTTCAAATTCGAATATCAATAACGTGATCGACTATCTGCTTTCAACACTAAGAACTATACCGAGTACAGTCACGAGCGACATAAATAATACTAAATCTCAGAGCACATCAACGAAAATCTTTAAACACAATCAAAATTGATCTTTATTTTATTGTTATAAAGTATAAAATCATATATTTTGGTGTATAGACCCCGAAATGCGCGTGAGCGTTTGAAGTATACTCGCCTACGTAAGAGAGAAAGAGATGGACTTGGTTGAAGTTTTAGTGATGTGCGGCAAACATTTAGTCTATTCCACAGAATTTAAAAACCGATATTTCTAATTGCAATATATAATACAACTAGCTTATCACAGCGAGTCGGCTCGCGATACGTCAATATATAATGATTATGTATTTACTTAGAAATAAAAAACACCTTGGCATAAATGAAAGTGTTTACGATGAAATCTTTAGTTTCACAATTATTCTCAACAAACAGACAAACTAATTTTAATTAGCTATAGAATGCAACAAATGTTAGAATTTTATATAATTTGACAATTCTTATAAATCAATTGTTTCAGATAAATCGGTGTATAATACATATAATATATTTTTGAGTTTTACATACTCTTGATAGTAAAATTTTGTTTTTATAAGCAATACAAGAGACGTGCAAACAGAAAAACAATTCTAACTACATTTCGTATTTCCAATAATATATAATTCAATATTCAAAATCTAGAAATAAGTATAAGCTTTTTAAAATAAGAACTCCTTTTTCCTCACAATTTTATTCTGACAATGGACATAATTTATTCTGCTACTGCAGAAGCTAAATCAGTTTTCTTATCGAATGACCTAATTAAAATTGCAGTTGAGTCCGTTAAAAGCTCGTCCCGCTGAGCTTATCTTATCTAATATAGTGCATAATGGAATATACAATATGTATGTAATTAAATGTAACAAAGGAAGTAGATTATTGTCCTTAGATCGTTTAAAAATACACATAGCACTTGTATTGTCTGCTTTATTGAAACAACTAGTATATTGTATGGTAAAGTCTGTATGTGTGAATGTTTGTTTCTCTTTCACACTGAAACGGCTAAACCGATTTAGATCAAAAATATACTAAAAATAGATAGACCATGACATGGAGTGACATAGAGATAATACCTTAGAGATAAGTTTCTACGTCATCTTACAAAAAACTAGCAACGCGTTCTTACTTCACTCGTATGTTGAATACATTCTGGACAGACTTCGGTAACTATTAATAAATTTAGTGTACCGAAAGAAATAGCTTATATCCCATTTCGATGCATATAAAATCATCACATTCACAATTGATACGAGACAAAAACAAACAAAAAAAAATCATTCAATTGTCATTTCTAATAATAATAAGAATTTATATAAAATACTATATAATTAACATAGAATTAACACTAATCTATACTAATAAATGGAGAACCGATTTTTTTGTTCGGTTATACTGCGATAACTGCTGAACCGATCGGAATAATACTCATACCATAAGATGCAGCGTGTTTCGGAGAAGGCTTTAGTATATGATATATTGGTGATTACTATGGGCGGGCGGAGCCGCAGGAAAACGCTAGTTATGGCATCTATATTGGCTGGCTGGCTGGTATCTATATTGGCAAAAACCGTTAAACAAGAGTACATCACTACCCTTGGTTTGAGTAAACTCTGGATGAATGGCGCATACGCACGAATTCTTTACGACGTGAGACAACAATAGCCGTCTCACTCTCACCGTTACCGTAACGTCGAAATCTTTTGAAGATTAATCGTTTAACAAAACGGAATCTTTTCTATTGAAAGATGAATTGAAGATCATCTTTAGTAGATGAGTTATGGTTTAAAGTGACTCGAGCATAATACGAGGCGTGTTTTTGTGTGAAGGCTTAGTTGTAAAAAATAACATTATATCTGTCAGTTTGTGTGTTTATAGCCTGAGAATTATTTCTCGATTTTTTTTGTGTGGAATATTCCTAAGTCAGGTATTAATACAAATTTAGTTAGATAATCTAGTATTTTAACAGTTACAGTATATTAGGTAGAAAAAGCTTAAATGAAGCGAAAAGTACTTGTGTTCAACCCTTTTGAATATCCCATTCATGTGTAGGGCAGTGGGGCAAGGGCCTGCCTTCAATGCAAGGGGGATCAGGCTATAGTGCACCACGCTGGCCACATGCAAGTCCACGAACTTCACATATCTTTCGAAAACTTGCTAGGTTCTCTCAGACATGTCAGGTTTCCTCTAAATCACATGGTTTAATATATTTTTTTACCTAAAAATAAATTAGAAAAGTACACGCATAATATGGTAATTTATTGAGTAGCTAAGATAATTTTTTTATATTTATATATAAAATTAATTACATGTCCTAGTGACTGATTGAAACAAAGTTACGTGAATTAGAGGTGCAAAAAGTCAGTATAAATATATAATTTGTACTTATATGGAAATCAAACCTACAAACTCTTCTCAAATACAAATTTCATATATATTTGTATGAGACAAGAGTCTATACATATCTATAGTCTATACTCTATAGGCCTACATAATTTTACTTAATTTTACTTTTTACTTCATTATAAAGAGGAAAGAGTTTTTGTTTGTTTGTTCGTACCGAATAAGTTCCGAAACTACAGAACCGATTTAGATGAAATTTTGTAAGAAGATAGTTTGAGACCCTGGAAAAGACGTAGGATAATTTTTATTCCGTAAATCATCCCTTAAGGAAAAATGGGGATGAAAGTTCGTATGAGGAAGCAAGCTAGGGACGAACCCGAGCGAAGAAAGGGCGAGTCGCTAGTATACTATATATATATACTCTAATATACTATATATACTCGAAAAACCAGAAGAATCAAAAGCTATCCATCTCATCCACACATTAACATAAACAAAATTTTCACCGGAACAGAGAAATATATGAAAATACAGATACAAAAATACAATACAATACGCGACAGTAATTTACTTACATTTCCGTAATATCTGAAAAGGCGTGAGCGCGAGGCAATATTGCGATATGAATCACAAACAATTTACAGCTGTAAGTGCCGTTTATGATATGAAAAAGCTTCGAATTTATAAGTATATTTCTTAGACTAAAGAATACTATAGACAGAGTGTCATAGAACTAAACATGAAGGCAAACAATCTATACATATAATAAAATTCTAACTATCTGTACATTAAATATTTTTTGGAAAATCTTATTGAAATAGTCATTCTTATCGACACAAAGGCCGAATCTATAGTTTTTGGGATTTTTGTCTGTCTATCTGTGACCTCATCACGAGAAAACCACTGGACAGATTTTGATGAAATTTAGTATGATGATAGCTGTTTTTCCAGGTCAACATATAGGATACTTTTTACTAAGGAAAATATCTCATCTCTGAGAAATCTATACTAAACGTTAAAACATAACTAGGGACGAACCCGAGCGGAGAGAGGGCGAGTCGCTACCTATACATACAATACCATCACACGAAAACCAGTAACAATGTAGCAGTAAAACTTCATTTAATAAATAACACGTCAAATCCAATAACACCTAGTCTCTAATCCTGAAGTACAACCCCATTCATTCGTGTTCCTGATCAAACTTTTGATATCTTGCCCTATACAGAATCTATACAACATTGTGCGTGAGAACGGGTGTGATTACTATATTTTGACTGAAATCAAAGGCGCCGCGAGGGACGTTTAATCGCCTTTATTTGAACTCTACCCCACCCATCATACTTAATTCACTTGTTAAGCTTACGCCAGTCGAAACGCGTTTTCGCGGCGGTTACAGGTATACACTCTAAATTAACATATTAGGATAAAGTAAATATTTACCCACTAAACTGAAAACCCGCAGGAGGGTATTCTAATGTAAAATATTTGTTGATTATATAAAACTATTTTTTCGGATTTATTTTGATTTTTGTTTCCCGACGTTTTAAATGCTTTAACAGTAACCATGGTCATGGAGAGACTATACGCCGTACGGCGGGTTTCATGAATAACGGCCCACAACAACTTAAGTTGTGTTTGAGATACTTGAGTATCTCCCGTGTAATTCTTAACACATTCGAAACATCGGTTAACAAAAATCTAAATAAATCCGCGAAAAAAATTCAAAAAAATAATTTTATTTAAAATTAGTTCAAATATTCGCGTGAATCTAAGAAATATTTACATCTTGTAATTTTAAGCTATTATAAAAAGTTTTATATACATACACATCTACATATCTATAAGCAATATAAACAAGTTGTTTACATTTCAACAACTGTAACAACAAAAGAGAATTCTTCAATGGAAATACTTAAATACACAAAATAAGCAATAAAATAAATCATACGAGTGAGTATCGCTTAATAAACCACTATGTTGGACGTGTACCAAGTCTCCCATTCTGAGAAAACACATCAATATCGTATGGTACTTATTGTTATTTATTATTTGATAAATATTGTAATAAATCGATTGTTCAAATGTGAAGAAGCAAATGCGTTTTAGGCTTTCTTCTCATATAGTAGGTACCTACAGTATATCAGTAGATAGCAGTGGCGAAGAGTGAAATTTTAGTAGAGGTAAGCCGTTCCAACAATATTATACAATTTTTATATACGTATTATATATATATATATATATATATATATATATATATATATATATACATTTTATATATATTTTAAATTCAAAAAATTAAATGTATATAAAATTATAGCAAAATATTTTAAGGTAAGACGTCTTGTATGGACCCTTTTAGATAGTAAATCGATATTATGTAAAATTTTAGATACAGCTCTCTCCTTCTTCTACTAGGAAAAACACGGGACAATAAAATAAATAATAATCTATCATACAAGTTTTAACGAATATAAAGTCAAAGTTTTTAACGGCTAAACAGATTTTAGTGAAATTTGGTATAATGACATTGTATAAACATATTATATTCATAAAAATGTCAAGAATAGCTGGACCATAAAAAGCACTCTTTTGTGTAATGGGCACGAATGTTTGTACTCTAGTCATGGGTGTTTATATTTATAATATGTATGTATTTAAAGCTATACATGTATAGTGTATCAACTTTCTGGTATCCATAACACAAGCCTAGTAGCTTAACTTATTTATTTATTAAACTATTTAACCTTGAAGCTCTTAGACTAAAACAATAAAAACGCGTACCGTGTGGAAACCCCATAACAGGTACAGAGCAGTTGACGAAAGGGATTTACCGATCAACCTAGTATTGATTTAAAAGTACCTGTCGAGGGACAACTTGTATGGATCAATGAAAGGAATGGAAAACTTTTGTTTTAACAAAACTAACGATATTAGTAAGAAGCCTGACCTATAGCTATCTATACACACTCGAATGATAAAATTGTAACTAAGCTGAATCTGTATATTAGTTATTTTTTGGAAAATCTTATTGAAATAAACATTAGTATCGATACAGAGGCCGAATCTATAGTTTTTAGAATTGTTGTCTGTCTGTTTCTCTGTTACCGCATCACAGAAAAACCACTAGAGTTATTTTGATGAAATTTGGTATGGTGATAGCTGATTATCCGGGTCAACATATAGGATACTTTTTACCGCGGGAAAATAGCTCATCTCTGAGAGAAAATACAAAAACTGCAATGTATGAGTATACTACTATGTAAAACCGTCTGTCTGTCTGTCTGTCTGTCCGTCCGTCCGTCCGTCCGTCCGTCCGTCCGTCAGCTGGTTATCCGGGTCAACATATAGGATACTTTTTACCGCGGGAAAATATCTCATCTCTCAGAAAAAATACAAAAACTGCAATGTATGAGTATTCTACTATGTAAAACCTAAGAATTTGGTTTTTAGTCATCTGAATGCGGGCGGAGCCGCGGGCAATGCTAGTCTAATATAAAAACTAATGCTATTCGTTAGTCTCGCTTAAAATTAAAAAACGACTGAGCAGATTTGAATAATTCTCTTTTCGTTTTATTGGGAGTGGTTTAAGTATTAAAAAAATAGGGAAATCCAAAAAAAAAACAGCTGAAAAATCGAAAAGTTTAGAACTGTTTATTTTGTACCTATTTATGTATAAATATATATTCTATCTATTCCATACCAACCGTTAAAACTTAACTAGAGACGAAGCCGAGCGAAGCGAGGGTGAGTCGCTAGTTATTAATATATAATATATAATAAATATATCGTTTGATATACGAGTACATACAAAAAATTACAATATCATTTTCATTTATTTTCTTAATTAAAATTAGCGACCATATTTTGCATGGAATAATGCGAAACAAAACCGCATGAAAACTCGAAAACGAGAGAAACGAGTTCCGAGATTCAGATTATACATACACAAGAATTGCTGGTTTAAATATATTAGATATATACTCGTATGTATATAATAGATGAATAGCTCATTTAACATTAAAAGAATTCATCAATCTCATTAAGATGATGATCTTATAATGATATAAGATCATCATCTTCTAGTTACCAGATTAAAAAGTACAATGCGGATATCGAATTTGTGACCTCAACCATGATAAAAGTCGCTAATGACCGTTGACTCATTGCCGTCATCAATATATATTATATAATTTTGGTAATAAGAGATAAAATTAACATAATCGTTATAAAACAGTTAATATTTATCGACCGACTTCAGAAAAGGAATAGGAGGTCATATGTATCTTTGCTGATTCAATCTTTTAGTTCTTTTTGTATTTTATTTTATGCTTTAGATCAGCCGGAACAAACAGATAGACAGACAGACAAATAAACAATTAAAAAATGATTTCCTTATACCTAAGTACCGTATACAATTCCATATGCATTCAGTAAACAGCTATTATTTTGACATTACAAAAAGACACTTTTAATTATCTGTATAGATAAAATATAAAATGTAACTAACTGATTAATAACGAGATGGGCAGTGGTAGCCCAGTGGTAACGCGCTGGAGGGAAATGGGAAGCGAATTCAAATCCCCGGGTTGCACGCCTCTGATATTTTCATGTGCGAATCATTTCCAATTTGACTACCACTGGCCCTATGGAATAAAATATAAAAGATCTTTCTATCTTTACACTATAGTTAATCTTGATCTTTTATTTACAGAACATCCAATAAACTAAATGAAAAAAGCTAATCTATACATATAATGAAATTCTGAGCCGAATCTGTACATTAAATATGTTTTGGAAAATCTTATTGAAATAGTTATTATTATCGATACAGATGCCAAATATATAATTTTTAGAATTTTTGTCAGACTGTCTGTCTGAGAACGTATCACGAGAAAACAACTGGACAGATTTTGATGAGGTATGATGATAGCTGTTGATCCCGGTCTACATATAGGATACTTTTTACTGCGCGAAAATATCTCATCTCTGAGAAATCTATACTAACCGTTAAAACATACCTAGGAACAAACCCGAGCGAAGCGAGAGTGAGTTGCTAGTTTTCATTATAAACGGTGAAAGTTTAAGTCATTCTCGTTTTACTTACCATTATACAAGATCATATTTAGTTGTAATGAAATAAATAATAATAGTGATGCAAGCAAAACCGCTAACAGCGACTAGTTTAAAAATAATCTTCCCCTAACAGGTAGAAAAGTTGATATACACCAACACGAGCTATGGCAATGAGGAGGGTCCAAGTTGTTGCCTAAGAAAATCAATACTTACGTCTCCAGGGAGGATTTGTAAATAGTAAAACGTTTTAAGTGCGGCACCAACATGAGGTGAGATTAGGGCCTTTTCAAATATATCCTGGAAGCCACTTATTTTTTAAGAACATTTCTTTTCACTACTTTTAAACCAATTTCCAGTTTCTATACTTAGATATATTTTCTAACCCCGTTTCGTGTATTTTTAGTTTGCAAAGGAAAGAAATAAATGTTACATAGTATACAAAGAATTACATAATATGTAAAATATAGCTGTAACTTGTATTTAAAATGAATTTTCCATATAATAAGTCAAATATTCGCGTAAATCTTAAGAAATATTAAAGTGTTTAAATATGATTTCATTAGAACTCTTAGTAAGCTAAACTTAACATAATTAAAAAATTACATTCAAGCTTCAACCAAAATTCGAGCTAACATCCTAAATGAATAAAACGGATAATTTCTGGTTACACAAACTCAAAGCATATTCATTTACTAACTTCTATTAGTGCTTCTCGCGCAGAAATTTTAAAATCTACTATAAAATGTAGAGCTCTTTTTCTTCTAATTGAAGACAACGGTAGCCCAATGGTGACGCGCTCGCTTGGGAAACCAAGTGAAGCGGGTTCAAATCCCGGATCTTGCACCTCTGATATTTTCATGTGCGGTGAAGAAAAACATCGTGAGGAAAAAAGCTACATGTCTGAGGGAACCTAGCTTTTCGAAAGGCGTGTGAACTCCCCCAACCCACAATTGGCCGGCGTGGTGGATCATGCCCGAATCCCCTCATATTGGCTCATGCCCAGCAGTGGAACGTTAAAAAAAAGGAATGAATACATAAACATACAAAATATTGGTTTTACTTATATAACTTAATTATAAGTATATATGAAATACTCTAAGGTTTAGACATTTCTTGTAGTAAAAATTTCAAATATATTATGCTTTGTTTAAATTGACTTTTACAACCACTTTTGAGTCGACAATTTCTTGTTTACTTATACTTTTATATTTACTGAAGTCAGTGATGTCCGTCCGTGAGAAATATGCCGCTGGAATGCAGTTCTGCTAAGGAGAGCTAGGTAGAAACTCAACAGTCACTCATTTAAAAAGCTACATTTTATAATGTATTTATCTATACCAATAAATAAAATACAACAAATAAATAAAATTGAAGTGTCTGTTTGTATGTCAATATAACTTTGGTTTTAACTCAATGCTTATAAAAGTATATACGGTGACAACTTATGACAAAAAAACAATTTTAATTTTTTTTGTCTGTCTGTTCTTACGGTTAAACTCTAAAACGGCTGAACCAATTTTGACAGGAATTTCACTGGCAGATAATAATGAGCATAAATAGAATCAGGGTTCCGCACAAAAAAGGTAAAACCCACGAAATTGTGAACACAATCCAAATCAAATAGAGACGTACTTATTATTATGTTAGGACATTAACACACAGCACCATGTAGTTCCATGGTAAGCTACGAGGCTTGTGTTATGGATACCAGATAGTTGATACACTACACATATATAACTTTAAATACATACATATTATAAATATAAACACATATGACTGGAGTACAAACATTCGAGCTCATCCCACAAATGAATGTCCTCAGCGGGACTTGAACCCGCGACCACTGGCACAGCAAGTAGGGTCACTACAAACTGAGCCAAACGTGCTGTCTAATTAAATCTAATTATGTATAATAATAAAATAATAATTGAATAGTAGTTTGTAATTTTAACTATATTTTTATTATTATTTAACTCGAAGTCTTACAATAATTTAATAATCAAAATATAGTAACGTGTTCAATTTCCAATATGTATGCACAGATTCTAACTTTACATTAGACAGTGCTCGCTCTAGCGTCCGATAGTACTAATTCATTTATCCTCTCGGCTAGATCGAATTGATTGTAACAACATCCAGGCAGACTCTGCAAACATTTGACTTTGCTCTATATCTAAGGTTTCTACGTTCAAAACTAATTTCATACTTAACTAACCAGTATTTTTATATTTTAAATAGAACTATCTTTTCGGACTTTTTCGTGGATTCATTTTTATTTTCATTGTTTCTAAGAAATACTTGAAAACATATCGTTGGCTCACTATTACAAGGTTCTATGTTAATTTTAATGAAGTTTAGTAAGTTGACTTTAAAGTTTTTGACTTTCGAAAAATGTATACTTATTAGTCCTAATCCCTAAGTGACAGTTTATTAGAATAATTCAGGACTACATGATGCTTTCTAGGAACTAAAAATTGGATATTGACTTTGATATTAAGCAATATTATCGAAATTAAAAATATATATATATGTATAAACATTTAACATACAGACTTTTTTTATAAACATGTATTCAGCCCTTTATAACCTCCTATTGCTGGGCACTGGCTTTCCTTCAATACGAGAGGAATCAGGTCATAGTCTACCACGCTGGGCGCGGACCAAGTGCGGGTAGGCGGACTTCACATGTCTTCCGAGAACTTGCTAGTTTCTCTCAGACAAGCAGGTTTCCTCACGATAGGGTCCTCACGATATTTTTCTTCGCCGTAAGACATGTGGTAATCATGTTGGAAATGATTATAAGCATATAGGTATATATGTTTTACCTTACAGTTGCGTCAACGTCATATCTTGATAGAAATTATTACTGATTGATTGATTTTCATCTTAGTAATCAACAAAATGTCTACAAAAATATTTATTATCTATTATATTTTAACAAATGTCAAATAAATATTTCTCTACATCTATATAAATTCCAGTAGATAAATTTAACATCGCAGTTCGACAACATTGTACACAAGTAGTCAGACGGTTAACAGCTGCAATAAAACCCATCGCATTGTATTTCATATAAACGTTAACTCGTTTCATATAAGTATAACCGCAGTTCTCGATTGTATAGTTAGCATAAAGTTTACCGAAAATATTATCATGAGTTAAGAAATTGTAAGAAATTGAATATTACTACTAACAAATAAAAATAATTAAATACTAGTGGCTCACCCTCGGTCCGCTCAGGTCCGCTAGAAAAACAAAAACGAATCTGTCCCACGGGAACCGTACATTTTCCGGGATAACAAGTAACCTGTATGTTATTCCAGACTATATATCTATCTCTAAATAAATATAAATATGTAGTAAGATTTGAAAATATAATATAAATATAAATATGTCGGGACATTAACACACAGCACCATCTAGTTTCATGGTAAGCTAACTTAAAATACAAACACATTATAAATATAAACACCCATGACTGGATTACAAACATTAATGCTCATCACACAAATGATTGCCCCCAGCGGGACTCGAACTCGCGACCGCTGGCACAGCAAGTAGAGTCACAAAAAACTGAGTCAAACGTGTCGTGAAAAGCTAATAATAATCATATGCCTTCATAGAGTCCCACCCTCGATTCAGAATCTTAGTATGTTGTGGGAAAAATTCCTTGAAAATTTCTCATTTTACTAAGAAAATTCATATTTTCCTATTATGTAAAATACATATCCCTGAGGGCTTAAAAGGGGTGAAAAAGTAAGTATAGAATGTGCCTGGTTATACAAGTGAAGCTACGAGAATATCCTTTTTATGTATGTAGACAAACTATCAGACGAAACCATGTTTATAAGCTTATAAGGCCCGAGCACACTATAGACTTGCTATTAAATTAAATCACTTTTATAATTAATCAGTATAAAGCTATGTTGATATTACTAACCCGGTATGCTAATAGGAGTCCGCCAAACCGCACTTGGCCAGCATGGCGAACTATAGCCTGATTCCCCTCGCATTAAAGGGAGGTAGTAGAATATTAAAAAAGGGCTAAATACGACACCAAATTGAAAAATTATTTGATTGTATCTTTATACTAATTATTACATCGATCAAAAAAGTACTAGATACACAATCAGCGACAAAAGAGGCCCTCACCGAATTAGCGCTCATTCGAACATTCGAGCGCGCTTTCATTATAAAAAAATATTTTTTGTGAATTAACAACTTTGAGCTTTAAGCTTTAGCATTGTATTTAAGGTTTAATTAACTTTGTTGTATATTTATTTCAACTAGAACAATTACCTAAACACAATTGGTGACAGTTTTAAGACAACTCTTTTACTTTTTTGATCGATGAATTATATAAACTATTGCCTACATTAAGTCTGCAGTATGCGAGGGACCTTATCCATATCTAAGGTACCTACGCTCAGTAATGAGTAATATTTACATAGCAATGCGTCTGGGTCAGTCTAGGACATGTTGACGCATGTCTTAGAATAAAGTTGAACACTTAATCAATGAACACAATTTAATATAGCATTTTTACCACCTTCAGTTTTATTATTTGAATATATTTTTAGATAGAATTACAATGTAGTTATTTTTTTTTATTTTTCTTTTAAATATACATTATATATGCTTATATTATACTACTAGCAGTTTCCTTCGGTTTCGCCTGTCTTTAATGTGAGACTCACAAAATACTTATACGCTTCTGGGGTTAAATAAAAACAAAATCCTGAATAAAACAATTTCATAGCAGCTACCGTATGTCATTATCGGAATAAACTATCATCAAGTGATGATGTCAGTCAGAACTAGTAACTTTATATATAGTACTAGCATTACCCGCGGCTCCGTCCGCGTTCAGATGATCAAAAACCAAATTCTTAGGTTTTACATATTAGTATACTCTTACAATGTAGTTTTTGTATTTTTTCTCAGAAATGAGATATTTTCCCGCAGTAAAAAGTTATATATGTTGACCCAGGTAACCAGCTATCATCATACCAAATTTCATCAAAATCTGTCCACTGGTTTTCTTGTGATACAGTAACAGACAGACAGACAGACAAAAATTCTAAAAACTATAGATTCGGACTCTGTATCGATAATAATGTCTATTTCAATTAGATTTTTCAAAAAATATTTAATGTACAGATTCGACTTCGTTACAATTTTATTATATGTATAGATGTGTATGTATGTATATAGCTTTTGCTTAGTATTACTTTAAGTAAAATAACTTTTCGCAATAGGAAACTTTCGAAGACACGCTTGGCTCAGTTTGTAGTAACCCTACTTGCTGTGCTTGTGGTCGAAGGTTCGAATCCCGAATTTCAAATTCATTTTTGTGATGAGCACGAATGTTTGTACTCCAGCCATAAGTGTTTATATTTATAATATATATGTATTTAATGTAGTGTATAAACTATCTGGTATCCATATAACAGGCCTCGTAGCTTACCATGGAACTAGATGGTGCTATATGTAAATATTCCAACATATTAACTATTTATTAACTGCTGATATTTTAATCGCTACACACGATGTCAGAAAAATATTCTAAGAACAAATCATTTCCACCATATATACATAGCGAATCAATACGAACGTTGTATATATTCCCCAGAGTATTTAAGTAGGTTAGAGCTTTGCGCAGTGAGGTGCAAACTCTACAAGTTCTTGATCAAAAGCTTTCATCTAAATCATTACTTGTTACCACCAATACTATCTGGCTGAGAGGATTAACAAATTCACCAACGAAGACGATTTTCAATTATACAGATACAGAGGCCCTTTGATAGTTGCTCAATTCATTATATCTTATATTATATACTTGTTATATACCAAAATACTAATTAACTAGCGACTCACTCTCGCTTTGCTCGGATTCGTCCCTAGGTTGATTCCTTATACAAACTTTCATCCCGGATGATATCTGAAACAAAAATATCCTATGTCGTTCCCAGGGTCTCAAACTATCTGCTTACGAAATTTCATCTAAATAGGTCCAATAGTTTTTGAGTTTAATTGTTACAAGCATACAAAAATACAATTATTTCCTCTTTATAATAGTAGTGTAGATGTAGATGTGTGTGTGTGTGTGTGTGTGTGTGTGTGTGTGTGTGTGTGTGTGTGTGTGTGTGTGTGTGTGTGTGTGTGTGTGTGTGTGTGTGTGTGTGTGTGTGTGTGTGTGTGTGTGTGTGTGTGCATGCGTGTGTGTGTGTGTGTGTGTGTGTGTGTGTAATAGAATGTATCAAAAGGTGGCACTGTCTGTATTAAATATTATAATTTAAAAAAACACTGAGAGACGCATCCGAGCGAGTATTATATACCACTTTTAATGTGCGAGGTTAAATATTCAATTAATTCATGTAAGTGACTAATGAGATATAATGTAAAAGCTAAGTTTGTAATTCTGAGCATTTTACTCATCTATACATATAATAAAATTGTAACTAAGCCGAATCTGTACATTAAATATTTTTTGGAAAATCTAATTGAAATAGACATTATTATCGATATAGAGTCCGAATCTATAGGTTTTAGAATTTTTGTCTGTCTGTCTGTTACCGCATCACGAGAAAACCACTGGACAGATTTTGATGATATTTGGTATGATGATAGCTGATTATCCGGGTCAACATATAGGATACTTTTTACTGAAAAATATCTAATTTCTGAGAAAAAATGCAAAAACTGCATTGTAAGAGTATACTAATATGTAAAAAATAAGAATTTGCTTTTTGGTCATCTGAACGCGGACGGAGCCGCGGGCAATGCTAGTACCTCATATAAGCTTCAATCGTAAACATAAAATCATATATTGGAAGATGATTTTAACATACTTCTAATCGTCGTATATATTTGTAAGGTGTATGATGATTTAATAATAATAAAATAATTTAATATTAATAAAATGCTTCCCTAATGTCAATAGAAAATATTTTATCTAGACTAATTACATAAACTACCCCCACATTCCTGCAGACGAGGCAAATATCACGTGATACGAATCCTTTATTATCGTGGATGAATTGGAGGCATTTAGCTTGTGAGACATTTAGATTTCTTCGAAACTTGTTAGGGAAATTATAAAACGGAATGCTATATCATTTCAAAGTGCATTTTAATTACAACTTTCTAATATACAAATATTTAATTCCTAAATTTTGTATATACTTTGTAATAAATGAACTATCTATTAGACGACATAATATTTGCTTTGGCCTTTTCACTTTATAATAAAAATATGTTTATAATAAAATAGAAATAATTTACGTCAATTTCATAACTTTTCTGTTAAAAAATAATAAATCCGAGTAAAAGAACGGCAGTATTCAACCCAGCAGAGCAGAGTATCGACAATTTGACAAGTATTCTGCAGTAAATCATTGGCTACGCGGGGGGTCGCACACGTGGACGCACCCCTTCCCACTATAACTTGAGCTGGACAAAAGCTATAGGAAATAATCACTATGCAGCCATATATTGAATATAAATGTATATATTAACAAAAATTGAAGCTTAGTAAGCTTTTTTGACGAAACAATCCAATTAAGCTAATTTTTATCCATTCAGGTAAATTATAAGAAATCGTTGAGAAAGTTTATAGTTTAGATAGATATGCATATTATATTACTTTTTCGTGTATAAAAATGTTGTATGAACATAATCAAGCTTTACTATACATTAAAATCGTATAAAATATTGATAAATTTTATTTTTGTTGACAGTGAAATTGATTGACTAAGAAATAATTTCGAAACGCACATAATTAAATAGTAGGGGACCGACGAAAACATAAAAACTCATAAAATGTATAAAGTCCATTAAAACGTATACAAAATTACTTAAATACTGTGTTGTGCCAGAGTTCAAATTAAGCTGGTTATTTAGAGACAACAGCTGTTGAGAGCGTCATAAGTATCTTCAGTTCCCACCGTTTACGTGATCCCTGAAACCACGTACGAGTTTTTTGGAGGGTTGAAGCTCATGTTCTCTAGTTGTTAGTATCCAATCCCCTTCAAAACGAAGGGTGTCCAACTACTTGTTAGTGATGGTTGAATAAATAGTAATAATAGGAAATAGTATAAATTTTATATATGCTACTGTTTTAACGTAATTTTGTCGACTGTTCGAATCTATGCTTAATGCATTTCGACACGTTTGGCTCAGTTTGTAATGACCCTACTTGCTGTACCAGCGGTCGCGGGTTCGAGACCCACTGGGGTGCATTTATTTGTGTGATGAACACGAATGTTAGTACTACAGTCATGGGTGTTTATATTTATTTAAAATATGTATGTATTTAAACTTATATAATATGTGTAGTGTATCAACTATCTGGTATCTAAAACATAAGCCTCGTAGCTTAATATGGACCTAGATGGTGTTGTGTATTAATGTCCCAACATATTTATTTATTATTATTTTATTTATTTTGTCCGCTATTTGTAATGATTTTGATATAAAACACATTTTCAAAACGAATAACAATGTTTTATCTCATTTTCTTTCTAGTTTACGAAAGAGATAGATATAATGCCGATTTATCGCATAAACAATTACAATGTAACTTCAGAATATAATTGAGTTTTGAACAATATAACATGTTAAAATTTATAATTTTTATCTACTATAACAGTATGTAGACGCGAGATTTATTAAAACCAAATTAGCACCCTAGTAAATCTGCAAAGTTTAATTCAAGCGAGCGTAGACATAAGTATATAAAAAGAATTTTCTGCACATGTAACCGCAAACAATTCGTATACGAGAACTTTAATAAAATTTTAATGCAACCCCAATTCCCAGTGCGAATCCACCCACTCACAGACACGTCCGAAAAATTCAAATCCTTGTACGTTTTGTCGTTGCTCATTCAGAAAACATCCTATTAAGTAATTTTTTCTGCCCAAATCTAATGTCGAGGGTTGCATCCCATATGTGCCTGTGGGACTAGAGTCATATTAATGAAAATAGTCTCTAGATGGGCGAAATAGAGTCAAAATTCTGACCGTTCTCTATCGATCTTCAACAGCTGGGAATAGTGCATTCGATCGACCCTTCGCAATATTGCGTAGTAATAATAAATTTTCTAAGCAAGGTATTCTTTGGGGTGCAAAGTAAGGGTTGTTATCGGAACGTTCTTGCGAATCTAATGTCTTTCTAATTGTAACGGTTTCATTTGGTTCAGTGAGCGGATCTAGAGCGAGATAAATACAATCGTATTTTGGCTATACATTTGCCAGTTGGATGTTTGTTAAGCGTTATTTTATTTGTCCATCATTTTTAACTACATTCACAATTTATTTTCAAATCTTAAAACAGAAAACTTGTAAAGTTTTAGTTAGTTGTAGTTTAAAAGCTTATTATCAAAATTGTAGCTAATTTCATTTATATTTAACTAGTTTTTACCCACAGCTCTACTCTACTATACTATGATCTATCTAGAGTAACATATCCTACTGTTAGTAATAAAACTTGCCAAAAAATGGCGCTGCCAATTATGAAAAAATATTTATACTAAATACTCCTTGGAAATTGGGACACACCCAAGCAAAACGAGAGTAATTCGCTTATATCAAATAAATAACAACTATTTGTTAATTCAAATACAATATTATGTATAATTCGAAATAGCCGAAACACGTTTCTATTAATGCAATTATATCTAGAAACTGGTAACATATCTCATTTCAGATATACATTGGCATAGAATAGGGCACTGTACGGTCTAGATAAATTATATGTTAAACGGTTGATAGCTTTAGTTTTAGTGGAAAAGCATGTAATTGTTAACAAAGCTGGCTATATGAGAAAAGTTTGGTCTAAACGAGAATTGTTTCGCTATACATTCACAGAAATATGTTCTAAAAATTCCTACGTCTTTATAGATGCCACTCAGCATTCCGTGACTGGTTTAAAATGATCCTTCGACTCGATTCAATGTGAAGAAAATCAGGTAAAAGGAGTCTGATTTTATATTTTACGTGTGCCTTCGTTATCTGGTCTTCTAACAATGGGGGTGCGAAAGGGGTTTAAGCAAACATTCTTTTGTGTGGAGTTCTCATGGCTTGAAACGTTGCGCAAATAGATTATGGTGTAAGGATAGTCTGTGTGTAACAAAGCTCCACGTCTTTGCCAACCACTTGTGTCGTGTGACAGATTTTACTTGTTCCTACTAATTTTACAGAATTTATATGGAAATAAAGATTTTACATAAATGACATTTAAATTCATGTCATTTTTAGACATAAAGTATAATATATTCGATTATTTATAAAATTTTATATAATTATACAAATTTATTCAACTAAAATGTTGGAAGTAATCACCTGACGCATTTTGAAGGCAGAGGAAGAGAGATGAAGTATTTTAGATGGAAAAGAATTTAAGTTCTTTCTGTTTACTAAATTAAAGATTCCCTAAGCGTTTCATGTAATCAAATCCCAAAAATATTATAAATGCAAAAGTTTGAATGGATGGATGTTTGTTCCTCAATCACGGCAGAACGGCTGAACAGATCTGGATGAAATTTGGCACAAATATAGATTATAGTCTGGAAATAGTACATAAGTTACTTTTTATTCTAGAAAAACGTACGGTTCCTGCGGAATAGATTTACTACGGACGAATCCGATCTAAGCGAGGGTGAGTCGCTAATAAAGTGTAAAATTAAAAAAAAAAACAATTAAAAAGTCATTTGAAACAATAAAAAAAACAGTGAGTTTTGTTTGTTACTACTTTACACTATAACAAGATAAACGATTTTAATGAAATTAGAATTATGTGCATGTATATCTGTCTTGCATATTTGATTAAACGTATAATTTTATCGAAGTTCCTACCACGTAAGCGGGGTAAATATTAGCTTTAAAATAATATTTTCTATATAAATACTATACATAGATTCATATCTACCGTTAATGTTCGCACAAAAGGTGACGTCGCACTCAACATCACTATACAATCCGCATACGTTATCAGGGTGCGTTTTCATTATGCTACGATTATTATATCAGCTCTAGCATTTTAACTAATAGTTTTTTAACAACTCAGAGTGAATGTTTTTACATTGGATATCGTAGATTTTATTCCCGATTGAGGACTCCATTGAGTAAAACTCATACGGGTATTATAATTTTCGTATTCTTTTTTTTCTGTTTTTATGAAATATATTTTATTGAAAAAAATAATAATATACAGCTATTGGACGCATTTTTTGTAAAACGAAAAATGCGCATGCGTGTGCCTGTGCGTGCGTGCGTGTGTGTGTGTGCGAGTGTGTGTATGGGTATATGTTTGTTCTTAACGCTATAACGGCTGTATAAATAAATTTTAACTTGTTGTCATAGGCTGCTGTAAGATATCTAGGGACGCACACGAGCGAAGCGAGGCTGAGTCGCTAGTGTTATATAAAGAGCTGAACAGTCATAATATCCTAGGGGTATGAGAACAAAGCACAACAATGATCCCTGCCATACTCGCTAATGCGATGTCGCGCTTATGTTCGTACGTGAGCAAATTAAAACTTTCGAGGGCTCGAACTAAATATGAGACTTCAGAATTCCGAAGCGACGCGAACGTTGGGGTGTTCTTTTGTATTGTTTGAGAATTTTTTACACGCCTTTTTCTGTCTAGATTGTTTTTGAGTTTTAAAATCTGTAAGCTCATGATATAATGTGAAATAAAATACTAATTAAACAAAAAAAGTTATAATTAGGTATATAACTAAGAGATACGTTTTTTCTTTATAATTTGACCACCGAATTGTCTAGCGATTTACATAATATTTAGGTTCCACTTTAGCCATTTGGCTACGAAACCCTAAAAAGCACCCTTTTCTGTTTTTTCCGTAGATTGTGTGAAAAAAAAAATGTCTAAAACTACTAAACTAATTTTATATAAAACGCATCATCTCAGATTAACATAACATTCTAATTGTAAATTGTTTTATGAATGGAGCAACAAACAAGTACTGACCATAAGGATAAGTAGGTATTAAAAATTATTATCAACACTAAATATTATGCCTTAAACTTTCTTCTTCGAAGATTTTTTCTAATCTTTTTAGGATTTTTTGTAGATTTATTTACATTTTTCTTCCCGACGTTTCGAAAGCTTTACAACAATCACGGGGAGACTGAGTTAGTCTTAATAAAGATAAAACTATTTCAAAACTACGTATATAAAGTATACAGCTATATAACTATTACAACTAAGTTTTACAAAACTAATTTTGAATTATCTACAGATTACAGACCCTAAAAATATAACATCTCTATTAAAACTTACAGATTCACATTAACGATGCCCAAAATTCTAAATTGAGTAAAATCGATATTGTCATTAATTATGAATTTCATTGACCTATATAAATAGAACCAAATATCGGGCAGTAAATAAACTTTAGTTTGACAGTTGTAATTGCCTTACTTACCGGATAGACCAATGGTTGTTGGAGGAAATATTTTGTTATATACATAAACATATCCGGAAAGATAATTTAAGAATCTTTTGTTTGTTATTAAACAGTTTAGAAACTATCGACGAACCTACAACCTCCTTTTTGGAGGTCGGTTAAACAGAAAGATTGTTAATAGCGACAAAAATACTTAAAATCGGGAAAAAAGGTAAAGAATAATAGCAAATTTCCCATAACGCAATGTCTTAAAATTTGCTATTGTATATAGATTAAAATAAAACTTAGACATTGATACGCGCCGCTAGTTTAATCGAAGACGTCGAGCGCCTTCATACAACCTCTGTAGTGTTCGTCTACGCAGGTGTCAGGTAGGCAGGAGAAGTATTAAGTAATAAAAAAAAAGTATGACGACGAATATATTATGACGTTTTGACGGGACGTATGATTTTCTCTTGTGTACATAAAATTTTATTAATTATTGACAATATAACGATTAATATAGGAAAAGTGTTTCATTGTTTTACAATGTTTTATAAACCTTAGACTATTACTACTTTTGGACAAAATATTACTATGAAAATATAATAAAACCGTCCATCCAGCTGTTCCTGAGTAATTAGACGAACTCACAAGACTATTAAACAAGTTGTTTCGGCTTGTATGTGAGGGATGTTTGACTCTAAAAAAACTCCTAAAAAAATATCTAACCTAAAACTTAGATGTAGGGTAACTAACGTGGTAGTGCTGGCATATTTTTGTAATAAAAATCTTTAAAATAAAAAAAAGTATCAAAACAATTTCATATATAATAAATACAAAAAAAAACAGACCTTTTTCTCCTCTATTTATCGATCGATTCACTTTTTAGGGTTCCGTCACCGAAGGTTGCTAACGGAATCCTATCAGTAATTCTATTGCTGCCTTAACAAAAAATAATAAAAACACAAGAAATATTTTTTAACGTTCGTAATCTATCATCCAAGTTAATATACTACATACATAGAGTAAAAGTCATATGAAGAGAAAGTCCATGTACGATGGTACGGAACCATTCGGGTGCAAATTCAACTCGCATTTGACGGATTGACGGACAGGTACTAATAAGCTTTAGACTTATCAAAAAAAAATTAAAAACAGTTAGTTTTTTATATAGATAGGTAAATTTTATTTATATATTATAAGTAAAGTTTTCCTCAAAGTTTCAATAATGATTATGGTCAAATTCCGACTACTGGACAACCACTAGTAATTAGTATACGTAAATAGTGCAAACTAGATCTACAGAAATAACTCAGAAATAACCGGATGAAGTCGCAAACAAAAACTTGTATGTTGAGATTACAATACATTTGCACCTGACACATGAATAAAGCGATGAGTATGAAAGAGATATAAACTTCGTTGTGTCAACAATACTTCGTAACTTGATAGCTACATTGCATATTGGGCGATAGCATTGAAAAATGGCCCTTATTGTTATATACTGTGTTATAAAATACATAATTTGCTTATATATGCATATGTATCCGGTACTATGATTAGTTTGTCTTGATGTACCAACGATTATGTTAGTAAGATTTTCATAAATCTCATATTAATTTATTTTTATTATTTCCCATTTCAAACTTTCATACCCATTTTCACCCCCTTAAGGAATGATTTCCGGGATAAAAAATATCCTATGTCCTTCCCAGGTTCCCAATCTATCTTCTTACCAAATTTTAATTTAAATCGGTCCAGTAGTTTTTGAGTTTATTTGGAGTTGAGGGAGTTTTGAGACCACACAAAGTCTCGATTTTTGTCTCCCGGGACTCGTAAATATAACGAAACAGAAAGCTTTACTGACTACCATATAAAAACATAAGTAAATTTTCAATTATACTATACTAATATTATTAAAGATAAAATATAACATATTAATTATTTAATTAAATTAAAACAAACAAATAAAATAACTTTATTAGAATGTATATATAATATGTTACTTTTCAGAAGAATAAACGTATAGTTAAGAACTTATAATTGGACACATTCGCTAACGTATGTAGTAAACTACACAACTATAGTAACATATACTAGAAATGTAGAGTCGTTGACTTGTATCATGAACTATTCGTATCTAGATGTTAAGAAACTTGAGTTATGGATAGAGTGTAATTTGCTTTAGGCTTATTAATTGTGCCTTTGTGTAATGCAAAGGCATTATTAATGAGACTCACAGCTTAGCCATTAGCTCCAGACCTGAGACATTTAAAATGACATTTTAACCTACTAAGTACGTAACAATAGTATACTTACATGAAATGAAATGAAATCCATTTTACTAATATTCAGTCGATTCCGTGCTTGTAATTTTTGAAATGAAATGAAATTAAATTTATTTATTAAGTATCAATTCTTATAAGTATACAGTAAACAACAATGGCTACGATGATACTGCAAAAGTATAAACTGCGTTGCAGATATCAACGCCCGCCTCCGTACGATATTTAAACTATTTTATAAAAACTAAAAAAAAAATTATAAGATGATGATAAAAAAAAACAACAAGATGATCATATATACATCTATACATATAAGTAAATTCTAACCGAGTTGAATCTGTACATGAAATATTTTTTTGGAAAATCTTATTGAAATAGTCATTATTTTCGATACAAAGGCCGAATGTATAGTTTTTAGATTTTTTTTCTATTTGTCTGTCTGGACTTATCTATACTTAATATTATAAAGAGGTAAAGTTTGTGAGTTTGTGAATTGTGAGGTTGTGACATTGTAGCGGGTAATCCCTGGATCTACTGAGCCGATTGAGATGAAATTTGGTAAGAAGATAGTTTGAGACTCTGGGAAGGACATAGGATACTTTTATCCCAGAAATCATCCCTTAAGGGGGTGAAAATGGAGATGGAAGTTTGTATGGGGCATCAAGCCAAGGAACCCGAGCGAAGCGAGGGTGAGTCGCTAGTGTAACTACATATACACACAGAAACACGAAATAATATTTTTTTGTTGTTACTCTTTTTATCATATACGAAGTATTGTGTTATATCCTTGTACACATGATCCTTTTACATATATTGTTACTTTGAATACGTAATATGGATATGCAGCACTATTGTAAGTTCCGTTATAGCCCAAACCAATTTTCTACCTAAAATTATAACAGAATGTCTGAGAATAACATAAAAGTGAAAAGGCATGAAACCTACAATCTTGTTATCAATTATCATATCTAAGCAACAAAACAATGAGTAATTCGCGACAACCGGTCTTTTGAGCAACCTTTTGAAATAACCTGTCGTAAGTTAGTATGGCGAGTTCAATTGTTATAGCATATTTAATGGTTTCCATCGGTCATTGTGGATGTAGATATAAAGGTAGTTTCTAAACGCATATTATCGATAAACATATATAAATTATACAAATAAATAAATAATAAGTTTGTCCATTCAAATTACTTGTAGCGGACGTCACAAGTTCGATTCTTACTTATTTTTCTTATCACAAAAAAATGTAACACTCTGACATTGAAAACAACAAAACGAGAATGAACTAAATATATCATTTTCCTTAAAAATATATTTTACAAAAAAAAAATACAGTAAAATTACAAGAGTTCTTAATTATATACACAAACCGAATGTACACTAATTAATAATTGCTGTACAATTCATACTTAAAAACAAGATTAGAGAGTGAAATGATACAATCTATTCCCATGTACATTATAATGTACGGTGTTTTTAAGTGCCTCGGTGGTGTAGTGGCTAGCGTGTACGGCTGTACACCCGGAGGTCCTGGGTTCGAGTCCCGGGTCGGGCCAAGTTTAGTTATTGAGTCTTTCTGTATAGTAAGTCTCAGTAACAGCCCAGAGTTGGGAAGTTGGCGGTGTTTCACCCCCGTGCCTCGGAGAGCACGTAAAGCTGTCGGTCCTGCGCCTTAACTCTCACTGGTCGTGTCGAGTGGTCGTCCCACCGGAGTATGAGAGTGACAGGAATAGAGAGTGCACGTTGTGTCTGCGCGTACACTTGTGCACTATAATCTCCTGCGCAGTTGGCTAGTCTCAATGAGATTGGCCGCCGTGGCCGGAATCGGTCAGGAGAACATCATTATGTACAAGTCGCTTCGCTATGGCTTTACTAAGAATAATTTCAATTTTGACACTCCGTTAGAATAAATAGTTTCCTGGTCATAATAAGCTTTTAAATATACTTTTTAAATAAAACTATCTTTTTGGATTTTGTCACGGATTTATTTTGATTTTTGGTTCCCGATGTTTCGAATGCTTTATAGCTATCATGGTCACGGGAGAGACTTATTACATAAAATACCTAAACGTAATTTTTTTTACTGAAATTACATTTATTTATTTACAGGACACACAGTTGTTAAAACATTATAATATCGTATCTAAAAACTTAACACAAAATATAGAAAAATGCTTAACATTTACACTGAAGTAGCCTGCAAAATTTCATCATTTGCAAGGCATTTGGTAGAAAAATTGATTCGGATCCTTTTGGGTCAACCATTAAATCACTCATATAATGAATATGGCAATTTCACTTGAATAAATTTTAAAATTTTAATGAGCAATATTTTACAAAAAAAAATCTAAAGTAGCAGAGTACCTATTTAATTAGATCAAGACAGCTGTTAGATCAGGTTGATGTCATGCAATGATGTCAAGATGAACCACAAAGATGACAGTGAAAGTGTTCGAGGCATGCACATCTCATTCGAAATGAATATTTATAGGGTTGCCATGCATTTTAGTATATTAATCATATAACATTGTCACTAAGGGAGTTTTCCTTTAATAAAATTTTTATTTCCCACAACTTTTTGTCTGCGGCTTCGCTCGCTTGAATAATAGAGAATACGATATACGGTATGTGTGTGATTTAAATAATAGTGATTTTTTTATAATCTTTATTGCTTTTGAATTTTTTATATATTTTGTATCGAGTATGTATTAAAACAGAGTATGTACATCAATTAGGAACCGTAAGCCGTAATCGAACCCGTTATAACAGTTCATATTTACAATATAATTTACAAGTAAGTACACATTTACATTCTTCTTTATTGTTTTTGTACATCATAAACAGCTTTACGTTTATTGAAAATGAATTGCACTATTGAGATAAATGTGCAATACAATTTACAAATCTTGTTATTATTCTATTACGTACTTAGTTTTTTATAGACGTGCTATTACCCACTTTGGTAACCTTAAATCTAATACGTGTTTACAGTGTTGAGTGAAACCACAATCACTATAACACCTCCAGGTAAATTTCTAAGAAATTAATTAAATTTCTAAGAAATCTATTGTTAACTGTAACGCCGGCGTGTCCGCGGTCGTGGAGTGGAAAAATGAACTATCTTTTATTTAAAAAATATTTTTAGAAACCACTCAATAAGAATGGCTAAACTATATTAGGCAAGGGCCTTGCTTTATATTACACTAGCGATTGAACCTCGATTCACTCGGGCTCTTCTCTAGGTACGTTTTAACGGTTAGTATGAAATAGATAGACTATATCAATGTACGTAGGTATGAGAAGCTTTATATTCCTTACTTCAGAAATGATTAATGGCACCATACAAACTCCCAAAAGATTTTAGAGACAAAAAAAAATATCAAACTAAAAGATCAGAGAGTAAAGAATCACTTTAGTAGAGCGTAAACATACATATGTATGTTTGTACGTATGTATGTTTGTATATATTAAATTGCAATTCAAGCTACTGCGATCTTACTGTCAATTCTATAATGAATATACAAATATCTATGAATTGTTCAATCTTTTATTAAATAACTTGCTGTATAAGATGAGATGCTATTTATCTTGGTCAAAGTGGTCCCTAGAGAAAGAAAATCCTCTTCCCAGACGAAGAAAGGCAATATATTTTAAATAAGAAACTAGTTGGACTTCTTTTCCACTAAAACTACAAAAGGCGAAACGAAAACAGAAATAATTAAAGATTTGAGAAGCGTTCTGGATGTATTTAATTGCTATTGTTACATAGATCTATAGAAACCAATATTAGAACGTAGAATCGTGGCTAATGGCGAATTTCAATGACTTTGTCGTCACAAAAAAGCAGGCAACGAACCTGCGTAGACCTACATAATAAGCTATACCAGCCAACCGATTACAGCGAAAATTATCCTGTATATTACTGAATGATTATAACCCACTATATTTCTTTAAACCCATATATAACACAGTAATGATATATTCCTACATTATTATTCATATACCTTAGGTCTAAAGTTGCCTCATCCAGCAACTTATCTTACTTTTCCGAAAGAACGCACCGCTTTTATCTCAGTTTTATGCGAAATTTGACGTGCATATATCAGGCAGGGTCTTTTACTCGAGCCCGCTATTTTGACTTGTAAAGGGCTTTGAGGGTTTCGCCGTCATAAGATACATCTATCAAAGAGGTAAAGAATCTTTAGGAATACAGTTAAATATATCCTCCACTTCATTTCTCTTAATATATAAAAAAACCACAAAAAAAAAACCTTATAATTTGATTTAAAATAAGCTGTTGATATATATATATATATATATATATATATATATATATAATATATATATTTACTCATTTTCAAATCGATACAGGGAACCTATTTAAAAGACTAACCGAGTCATTATGAAAAAATAAAAAATCAGGAAATTTAAAGTACCGCTCACCATATTTTTACATATTCTTTAAGTAAACCTTCAATTAATCTAAGCAAATAAATCAAAGCAAAATAAAGCATAAAAAATTACTAAAAAGGACCAAAATGTCAAATTAAAATATCCCGTCACAAAAACAACATCAAAAGTCATCCCCAAAACCAAGCACCTCACATCCTATCCGTAGATCTTGGAGACTTTTAAAATGGTGATTTAAATAGATCTTCTAGATGGGGTCCTTTCGATAAAAGCGCGAACGTGACCAGCAAAGTAAACTCAGAACGGTAATGTTGGATAGGTTTTTAATGCAGTAGGTTTTTTGCGTTGATTAGATGAGCGTTACATAAGGAAATACTGGAGAGGCTGTGTCTAAGGATATGTATAGTGTATAAAATTGCAAATAGCTTCCAACGTAACTGTTAATGTATAGATAGATTGCAGAAACTACGCCTGCGTTCAATCTACAAAAAAAAATTGGCTCTATGTTATACAGCGACTCATCCTCGCTTGGCTCGGGTTCGTCGCTATGTATTTATGTGTTAGCATAGTCATCATAACTTTACATCTTTTAATTTAAAATATCTGTATTTATTATAATGAATTAAAATAAATGAATTAAAGAGGCAATAATAATGTGTTAAATAATAATTATTTATTAATTTGATTTTTATAAATCCGATGGCATTGATGGCAAGAGTCTTTTTGTTTATTATTAAAAATGTATGTGACACAACTGTCATATTGACAGGGTGTGAGAGTACGAGTAACTGTCCGGTGTGTTATTTAATTATTGTAAATTTTAATTATTTAAATATTAATAAACGAATGTGATAATTGGGTATTTCATTAAAAAAAAATGGGGGGTGGGGGTAGGAAGGTGAAAAAATACTTTACGACCTATTCTCATACCTACCAAATATAAAAGAAAAGTGTTTCGGATGAGTGCGACCACAAACACCGTGACACGAGATATTTATATATTAGATAATTAAGCGTAAACTGCTTAGTGAAACAATTTCTATATGTTTCATTTTGAAATGGATATCCTTAAATTAAAGGCGTGAGAGTGACTTGATCTTTAGGTTCGAAATCAAATTATGTCGATTCAACAAACAATAAACAAATACATTTTCATGAGCAGTGCTATAGGCAACAACTAGTTTATTTTCAAATTCAAATTCAAAATATTTTATTCAGCATTAAATTATTATAATTTTTTACTGAACCTCATGAGTCTACTACCAGAAGAAAGAAGCCTCATACCTGAGAAAAACTGGCGAAAGAAACTCAGCGGGACTAGTATAATTTCATTATATTTTTTATAAAGTTAAATTATAAATTACAATATTTCTATTAAGTTGAAGTAGCCTGGAGACGACCACATCATTTCCAGGGCGTGCCATCTTCTATAAAATCATTCATTGTATAATAAGCCTTTAGCACACAGACGTTGTTTAACAATTCTTTTGAATTTGGCGATAGAAACTTTTTGAACATGTTCTGGGATCCTGTTGTATTTATAAAGTATATAACTTCCTCTGTGGTCTACTGGATAGCATGAATGCAACTTTTGCATAATTATAATAAACTTAGTGTAATGTAATTATTCTAGCGAGGAAATGTAGTATAATATATGTATATGCATGTAAGATATGCACATTTACGGTCACTAACATTGAACTGTACTCTATTACGAGTATTCTAGAAAGGAAATATGAACAATAATAATTTAAATATTATTTTTCGTGCCTAATTTGTATTACAATGTACCTAAATACTTCAAATATATATATATATATATATATATATATATATATATATATATATATATATATATATATATATATATATATATATATATATTTTATATATTACTAATTTAACAATAATATCTTTTTAACATAAACATTATTCTCAAATATCTAATAAGCAACCTATATATACTAATATTATAATTGCGAAAGTAACTCTGTCTGCCTGTTACCTTTTCACGCATAATTCGCTAAGACGATTTAGATAAGACTTGGTATGGAGATAGTTTGAGACTCTGGGAAGGACATAGGATAGTTTTAATCCCGTAAATCATCCCTTAAGGGGGTGAAAAAGGGAGTGGAAGTGTGTATGAGGAATCAATAATTTTTCAAGTAAGTACTTACCAACTTTTCTATACCTATGGATATATAGTCTACCTATTCCATATTAAACGTTAAAAGGAACCCGAGTAAAACCAGGGTAAGTCGCTAGTACAGATCATATTAAAAAATTCATGATATCCTAAATCTTCCTACGCAGAGTATTGATTTAGTATAACATATCTTTATGAGATATTGCGTACTTATTATAGCCATAAAGAGAATGAACTTCAAAATTAAATTAGAGAACAAGATGAGTTATCCGAAACCTGCCAAAACATTCGGGGCAGAATAAATATATAAACATTAAACACCCCTATTCTTGATCCATACCATAAATATCACGGACAAGGGAGAGAAATAAATGTACTCATTTGAAATTCCCCGCCTGTCTGAGAGAGTAATAAAATTATTGACCTGGATATTGAATATTTCAGTGGATAACAAGCTTATTCATCCTTTTAGAATGTTTGCTTAAAAATTGTTGAAGCCTTGTTAGAATAGTTCCCGAGTGTGGGTTTGTGTTTCAGAACGAGAATAATTCTATTGAAATTTTGAGTAGTTCTACGTCTTGTTATAGAGTGTTTGCGAAATAATTCCTTTTCTAACTTTATTCGTTATCTTAGCCTATTAAATGGAAATCGATAGGTTATTTTTATTACCTAATTACTTGTCTTATGGTGAAGGAAAATATCGTGAGGAAACCTGCATGTCTGAGAGAACCTAGCAAGTTTTAGAAAGACATGTGAAGTCTGCCAGCCCGCACTTGGCTAGCGTGGTGGACTGTGGCTTGATCCCTCTCGTAATGAAAAGAGGCCCATTGCCCAGCATCGGGACGATAAAAAGGGCTAAATAAATCATGAGATACAATAATTAAAATAAGAAATAATGTAACAGATATCATAATATTATGCAATTGTAACTGATTGATTATTCATTAAACGAGATACTATACGCAATATTTTTGATAATACAAATATTTGCATCACGCAAGAACGGAACCTACGATCCTTAAGATCAACTAAATATAAAACAAAAATAATAAAATAACACTTAGTTTTCCTTAAACTTATAGAATAATTTTCAAAGTGTAAATATGAAGTGATCAATCATTGAAATTCGAACTTTAGCGCTGCATAGTTAGAAAAGTCTTGAGAAAACTCAGGATTAACTCAATGGCAACCATTTTTCTTTGTATATTCAGTATTAATATTTTCACAATTGATATTCAAGTTACACAAGTTGACTTTCTACTATCGATATCGTTATTAGAGACGTGAAACATCCCACTTTTCTATTCTATTCTATTTAAACTGGTCTCGATAACTACAAAAGTCCAACAATACACGAATCTACAGTTGGTTGCGAGACCGCACTATGAAACGATAACAGAAGACCACAATTTCGAAATTTCGTAATGTATTTGAACCTTAGAGTACATAGCTTTACGTATGACATATAAGCCATTCCCTTAATAGTTTTAGCCGACTTCAAAAAAAAAAGTTCTGTGTTCATCTATACATGTAATAAAATTGTAACTAAGCCGAAACTGTACATTAAATATTTTTTGCAAAATCTTATTGAAACAAACATTATTATCGATACAGAGGCCGAATCGGTCGTTGTTAGAATTTTTGTTTGTCTGTCTGTCTGTCTGTTACCGCATACAGAAGGGATTTTGATGAAATTTTGGTATGTTGATAGCTGGTTATCCGGGTCAACATGTATGATACTTTTTACCGCGGGACAATATCTAATTTTTCAGAAAAAATACAAAAACTGCATTGTAAGAGTATAGTAATATGTAAAACCTAAGAATTTGGTTTCTTGTTATCTGAACGCGGGCGGAGCCGCGGGCAATGTTAGTTTTAATATATTTTCTACCATCTATGTTAACTCCACTGTTTTCCTAACGGATGACCGCTTCCTAATTGGCTTTCCTATTGAAGTTTACTATTAAAATGCACAATGCATATATTTACTCCAGCACTAGGTTCCACACGGTAGCTCCTCGAGTATTCAGATCATAAAAAAATTGCATTTCCATTTGTTCAGCTGCGATTAGAATTATATAGCTGTAGATATGTGCATAATAGAATGGATATTTTTTTATTCAAATGATTACATGATAAAGGTTATTATGGTCGCTAAGTGTATTGAAAATTATAAATTCACAAATAAATATTAGTTATAACTTATAGGTAAGCTGCTGAATTATACTTTTATAAGAAAACATTTAACATGTAATCTATACATATAAAAAAATTCTGAGTGGAATCTGCACATTAAATATTTTTTTAGGAAATCTTATTGAAATACCTACTCATTCTATTATTAACGATACAGAGGCCGAAACTATAGTTTTTAGACAATGGACACATTTTGATGAAATTTGGTATGATGATTAGCTGGATATCCGGGTCAACATATAGGATACTTTTTGCTGCGGGAAAATATCTCATCTCTGAGAAATCCGTACTAAACGTTAAAACGTAACTAGAGACGAATCCGAGCGGAGCGAGTGTGAGTCGCTAGTTTGATATAAACTTCGTTTACTACTTTTGATTAAAATTCTTAGCATTTTTGTAATTAAACGAATAAATTTTCAACGAACGAACACTATCATCGCATACACATAGAATTTTCTGCTTCACAACTGTAATATAACGAATCGAGTGCCTCAGTAGTGTAATGGCTAGCATGTACGGCATGTTGCATATCCGGAGGTCTTGGGTTTGAATACCGGATACGGGCCAAATTATTAAGTCAAGAAAATCCTAGTAACAGCCAGGAGTTGGCAAGTTGGCGGTGTTTCACCCTCATGCCTTGAAGAGCATATAAAGCATTCGGTACTGCTCTTTAACTCTAATCAGTCGTGTCGAAATATCGTCCTATCATAATTTGGGAATGAAAGAAATAGATAGTGCACTGTTGTCTGCGCGTACACTTATGCACTAAAATACCTAAAATAATAATAATATATAAAATAAAATTATAATTTACTAGCGACTCACCCTCGCTTCGCTCGGGTTCGACCCCATTTTCACCGCCTTAAGGGATGATTTCCGAGTTAAAAAGTATCCTATGTCCCTTCTAGGGTCTCAAACAATCTTCTTCAAAAATTTCATCTAAATCGGTTCAGTAGATCCAGAGATTACCCCTTACAACGTCACAAACTCACAAACTCGCAAACTTTACCTCTTTATAATATTAGTATAGATTCCACTGATCACTTATAATAAAGTGACAAAATAACATACCTAAAACATAATAATAAAAACAGAAATGGGTTTCAAATTGCGTAAAATTTCGCACACCATGCCTCAGTAGTTTTGAATGAATGTATAATATAAAAACTCTGCTCTGGCTCTACGTTTTGACAAAGGACCGGAATATCACGTGAAGACAAGAATCGACATGTTCCTTTGAAGTGGAAATAAAAATTCAACAAAAGAGTTAGGAAAAATATTACAATCTATACATATAATAAAATTCTAACTGAGTCGAAGCTGTACATTTAATATTTCGGGGAAAATATTATTAAAATAGTCATTATTATAGACACACAGGCAGAAATAATAGTTTTTAGAATTTTTGTCCGACAGACGTCTGGGAACGTATCACGAGAAACCTGCTGGACAGATTTGATAAATTTGAGAAATTTGGTATGATGATAGCTGGTTATCCGGGTCAACATTTATGCAGGAAAATATCTTGTCTCTGAGAAATCTATACTAAACGTCAAAACATATCTAGATACGAACGCGAGCGGAGCGAGACTGAGTCGCTAGTCTATCATAAAATACAATCATAGATCCATGTTTTTGCGATATACAATGTACATCCATAGACAAGTTACCATACAAGTATGTAGCAAGTATCGTAGCAATACACCCACGTACAAGTTGTTACGTCTAGCGCATTACTCGTGTGCATTGATGCATAGCGGTAGTTTCAATGACCTTTATGCATATCAATCCTTTTTCTATTAGAGTATTATTCCTATAAGTTACTATTAATAGCTTGAGGATGTCCTTGAGTTAAAGACATACGAATTTAGCGAAGTGAAGATTTATTGATGAAGAAGTGTCTTTTGTTCACAAAGTGGTTAGAAAAGTGGTCAATCGAAAAGTAAATTGGCAATCTTATAAATTATGATGTGCTCTTTAAAAAAAAAAAAGCTTACATATAATTATTATCCTAAATTAAATCAGACGAAAAGACAAAGATATTGCCTAAACCAATTTTTGGGGACCATTTTATGCATTCATAAAGGGCGCGATGATAATTATAAATCCAAGCGTAAATAATAAATTTCATATTCGAGAAACTCCTTGACGAATATCCGCTATATTAATACTAGTTTCGTCTTTAAAGAAGTTAGCATTTTTCAGAATTTAGGACGACATAATACTATGTCGCCGGCATACGAATCGTCATTGTAGAAACGACGCCGTCTGTTTGTAAATGCTCGCCGGCTTGGGAACTACCGGAGACAAATTAATGATGCATCTGAACTAAATTAATTTTGTAACTAATTAATTTTGTAAAGACGATTAAAAAAATCGTTTTTTTTTCGGATTTTCTTATACTTTTTTGTTTCTTGAAAAGTATTAAAACGAGTAAAAAAAAATTATTAATTTATTTATTTATTTATTAGGTTTATTTACAATCACTTACAATAATACACACAATATAAAAAAAAAATACAACTAAAAATTAGGAACTAAATGTAGTGATTACTTACAAATAAACACAGCATGCACAGAAATAAAGTTTCTTAAAATATTATACAAAATAGATATATTTTAGAAGTAAATAGTTTTTTTTTTATTAATCAATGAGCAGATACAAAGTTACATTAATTTAGCAATTATAACATTATTTAAGACTATCAATGCATTTATTTAGGAATTTGTTGCTAATGGTTTTGCGGAAATTGGCTAAGGAATCAGCAAATTAAAATATATTGTACCTTTCCAAACGTCCAAGTTTATTTTTTATAATATCATCGAGACAAAAAAATATTCCTTTAAAATGAGATAAAAAATAATAAAACTAATATTGTTTCGGTTATGAAAACCTAATTCCAAACAAACTTGAAGGTATTCAACACTTTGCAAACACGTTGCGAAAATTTTATCAATAGTCCTTGAACGAACTTATGTACTGACTCCTGGCCGAATTCCAACGAGCTACAATGTGTGAGGATGTGACGAGTGTGCAAAATTCAAATACTATTTATTCTTTATGTTGCTTTACCATCCATACATATAATAAAATTGTAACTAAGCCGAATCTGTACATTAAATACTTTTTGGAAAATCTTATTGAAATAAACATTATTATGGATATAGAGGCTGAATCTATAGTTTTTAGATTTTTGTCTGTCTGTCTGTCTGTTACCGCCTCACAGAAAAACCACTGGAGGGATTTTGATGAAATTTGGTATGGTGATAGCTGGTTATCCGGGTCAACATATAGGATACTTTTTACCGTGGGAAAATATCTCATTTCTGAGAAAAAATACGAAAATTGCAATATAAGAGTACTTATACTAATATATAAAACCTAATAATTTGGTTTTTGTTCATCTGAACGCGGGCGAAGCCGCGGGCAATCATGCTAGTCTAATATATTATACTAACAAATATCTTTATATATAAATTACGGTGTGCGTGTGTTCGTAATTCTCTTCCTAAACGGCTTGATCAATTTAGATGTTTATTTGTGTACTTGTGGTGTCACCTTGTTGTTTTGTAAATATTTTTTTAAATTTTCTAGAACTTAAAAGGATATCTACAGCAGGATGTCCGTCTACCGGATACGCTAATGTAATATGTTTACCATATTATAAAACTATTACTACTACAACCATTAACAAAAGAACATCACAAATCCCTTTAGAAAGTAAAAGCCCTTACGGGAAGAAATCTTTTTTTTAATATATAACATCACCTTTGCCACTCATCATCAATATCACTCCTGAGTGTAAAATTTTTTTTATGGTAATTTAAAATTATTGTGCCTTTTTTAGTAAAAAATATTATTATATATAATATTCGCATTATCGATTACAGATAACCAAAGATCGATGTCTAAAAAGGTATCAATCAGTCAAATTAATTCAGTTAAAGCACAGTTCATATATGAAGTTATCCATTATTTATAAATAATAGGCGATAGAATTGAAATGTATTAGAAAAAAATTAATAAGCTTAACGCGTCATAAATCTTCGTTTGATAATGAAATTCATAAAATAAAAAAATAAATTGCTTACGTTGACGCATGGCGCCAAGTTCACTCACACACTTATACATTCGTATATATTCACACACACACACGAAGAAACTAAGTCTCTGATTGGTTGACCAAAACAGTGGACAACATATTTAATGGCACGCCGGAATACAAACAAGTTATTATAAGGAAGTCGGAACCTTTTAATATAATTCGTTTCTAATAAATGGCAGGATGGGCTTAATTTAAAAGAAATAATTTAGTGAATAACAACTTTACTTGTAACTAAATATATAATAACGGCACTGAAGCTCAGTAACAGCTAAGTAAGCTCTAGCTATTGTAACAAATGTTATAAGTTCGATTAATGTATGAACCAAATAAGGAAAATAAATTTATCTCTGATAAACATAACTCAGGACACTGCATTGATTACTGTTTACTCAAAAAATTACACTGATTTCATTGAATTACTGAATTACAGTGTCATAGAACTAAACATGAAGCCAAACAATAATATTTTCAAATAAAATAATTTTAAAATAGTATACAAATATGAATAATCGAATACAGTAATGAGTACTGTAATAAATAATAAAAAATGTTAATAAATAAAATTAGCTAACGAAGTTTATTATAATAAAAAAGTCTTTCTTTCAAGGGGAAGAGAATTTATGCTTAAAATACAGTTACAATAAATACCTTGTTTTTAACCATTTTTAATAAATAAACCTAAGTAAGGAGTTAGCGTAATTTATTTAAAACTAGCGACTCACCCTCGCTTCGCTTGGGTCTCAAACTATCTTCTTACCAAATTTCATCTAAAGCAGTTCAGAGATTACCTCCTACAACGTCACAAACTCACAAACTCACAAAATTTACTTCTTTATAATATTAGTATATATAAAGGTTATTTTTTTATTGTAGGTATAAATTCAATTAACTATTTTATCTTGTCTGCGTCCATTTATCTTATTTCTGTTGTTAATAAAATAAAATATATAATAAAAATATATCTCTTCTGCTCCTCAAAAATCTAATATTTGAAAGCTATTCCATTATTACTTGAATCAATTATTATCATTTTTCATTATCTTCGACTCAGCGAATCATAAAGATTGTTTCATTCAAATAGGTTCATGAATAAACGAAATTGTCCAACGATCGGCTAAAGAGCTAGGCTACTATATAATTGGTTTTATTGAGAAAGTAGAAGACAATTCGGTCAAAGTCAGTAATATTACAGTATAGATACCATAAATAACGCGACGGTCTTAAAAAGCTATTGAGCTCCGTTAAATTCATACGTAATTATTTTACTAATAATAAAATAGTTGTTGTGTCTAGCTTTTACGGTGAACTGCACTAGACGTGGGTTCAATCTGCATCCGCTTAGTTGAAATGTTTTATATATCATATACCTGTTTATTTATTTTGTCTGCGCGTTTATTTTCAGATAGCTTAATGATTATTTAAAGTAAAAGAACATAAAAAAATCATTATGATTTCCAAGATGTTATTCTAAAGATTCTATATACATATATAGAAATGTTTAAGGTTTATGATCAAAAACATTTATTCTCTTTAAAACGTTTTAAATGCAAGAAACATTCAGTAGGTATATAAGAACTTTGCTCACGGTCTATAAAATTATATAACATTAAAAATAGTTCAATGACGACCGTATCTAAAGAGAATGATGATGTTGTAGGAAACTATAGATATGCGTATCAAAGCTGTCCTTCTGTAAATCCTTTTAAGGATACTGCGATATAAATTAAATTCGAATTAAATTATGCATATCTTATTACTTAATCGATATTTTACGTATGCAGACTGTCGTTACGTAATTGAGTCCGGCTGAAGATCTCGATCTTAGAAAGTGGAGAATTTTACAGTACTTGGCCTTGACTGTCTTTGAACATAGTATTTACAGAGTGGTTTTAATACTGATGGTTCGTGAAACGAAGAAGTCACCAGTTTGACAACAATAAGACAGACATTTTATCGCTACCATCTCTAGAAAACTAATAAAACTATAAAAATAGAAAACTAAGTATTTTGTCATTGTCACAATGTGTCATTTCCTCCATCTTTTAGATATCGATAAGCGATGTCGATTGTAGAAAGTCTGAAAGGAAAGCATAATTTAGTTAATGCTCTGTAATATCTTTTTTCCCCCTCTTTTTGTTTATAAAATTTCTGAACGCTCATATAAATATAGAAAAATATAGATTTGCATTAGTTAATGTATTTACTGCAAATGCTTTTAAATGCGGTTTTTTTCGAAATAGACACAAAAAAAACTAGACTTGTTGCTTTAAAAAGTAGGTTTCAATTTACGGTTTCTATCTAGCCTGTATACATTTTGAATTTAAAATAGAAAGAGATACAACAATAAAAAAATTAAGGAGGAATATCCCGATATCCGAAATCGCATGGTAACGCTAAACTGTTATCGTAATATACCTGTCTCAGCGGCGGCGTCAGACGTCCTTGTGCGACACGTGATTCATCGACTCACCAAACAATTTTTTTCATTCAACATTATTCCAATGCCAATCATGAATTGTATATTGTGTTTTTGCGCCGTATACTATATTTGATTATGTTTTAAAATACAATTTTAATATAGATATGGCTAAATAGTGTATAGGTATAGTATTCACATATCCGTTACATCAATAAACTTATCTATAGTCTATACATATAATAAAATTGTAACTAAACCGAATCTGTACATCATTATATTTTTTGGAAAATCTTATTGAATTAGTTATTATTATCGATACAGAGGCCGAATCTATAATTTTTAGAATTCTTGTCTGTCTGTCTGTGACCGCATCACGAAAAAACTACAGCAAGGATTTTGATGAAATTTGGTATGATGGTAGCTGGTTATCCGGGTTAACATATAGGATACTTTTTACTGCGGGAAAATATCTCATGTCTGAGATAAATGTCAAAACGTAGGGTGAGTCGTTAGTTACATATAATTACGAAAGTTTGGATGTGTATATGTTTGTTACTCGTTTAAACTAAAACGGCTGGACCGGTTTGGATAAAATTTTGTAAATAGACTATGAACTAAAGTAACACATAGCCTACTATTAGTAATAAAATTTAGCAAAAGATGGCGTTGCCTGCGTATAATACAATATTATAAATGCAAAAGGCACCTAGGGACGTACCCGAGCGAACCGAAATTATATCTAGATACCGCTAGTTTGTAAATGGAATTTCTCTCTAGTATTAGAATTTAGAATCCTCTTTACTCTCCAGTGAACTTACAACAAAGTTTATTAATTACATAGTTGTTTCATTCATTACATCGATCGAACGATACAAACAACAAAGGGTTTCGCTAAAACAAGCGAGACCGGGAATGGAAAGGCCTTGACCTCTAATGAAATAGTCAATCATCCTGTCATACTACCAATACTTCTCCATATTATATTGTAAGACAACCTTTTTAAAAGATTTCAATAGATTATGAATACTAGTGTTAATAAGTGTAAGGAACACGAGCGAAACCATATATAACCATATATTATATTAATACGTCGACACATCAGGCTCAGTCTGTAGTGACCCTACTTGCTGTGCCAGCGGTCGCGGGTTTGATTCCCGTTGGGGGCATTAATCTGTGTGATGAACACGAATGTTTTTACTCCAGTCATGGGTGTATATATTTTTAAAGTGTATGTATTTAAAATTATATAATTATGTGTAGTGTATCACGTATCTGGTGTCCATAACACAGGCCTCGTAGCTTACCATGGAACTACATTAGGATATAAACTATCTCCATCCCAAACACTCGATGAGTTGATCAAGAATCAAGCAGTCACAACTACTTATGTACGTACTTATTCACATACTTTCGCATTTATAATATGCAAAATTGAGTAATTTTCTAAAAAATGCTAAAAATTATTATATACCTATATACAACTTTTATTAAGACCCTTAATGATTAAAAATCGATATATTACGATTTAAATCTACACATATAATAAAATTGTAACATAGCCAAATCTGTACCTACATTGCATATTTTTTGGAAAATCTTATTGTATTAGACATTATTAGCGATATAGAGGTCGAACCTATAGTTTTTAAAAATTTTGTCTATCTGTCTGTCTGTTACCGCATCACAGAAAAACCACTGGACGCATTTTGATTAAATTTTGTATGGTCGTAGCTGGTTATCCGGGTCAACATATAGGATACTTTTTACTGCGGGAAAATATCTCATTCCTGAGAAAAAAAATACAAAAACTGCATTGTAAGAGTATATTAGTATGTAAAACCTAAGAATTTGCTTTTTGGTCATCTGAACGCGAGCGGAGCCGCGGGCAATATTAGTTTTATATAAAGGTATAAGATTGAAAGGCACAAAATTAAAAACTTACTAACCAACAATAAGAATTATCTAATATTTAAACTCAATGAAACGGAAGCTTATTTTTAAATACTTTAACTATATAGACTCACTAGTGACTCACCCTCGCTTCGCTTGGACTCGTCCCTAGCTTGATTCCCCATACAAACTTTCATCCCCTTAAGGGATGATTCCAGGATGAAAACTATGTCTTTCCCAGGGTCTCAAACTATTTATTTACCAAAATCATCTAAATTGCTCCAGTAGTTTCGGAACTTATTCGGTACAAACAAACAAACAGACAAAAAAACTCTTACCTTTTTATAATATTAATTATAGATTAAGTAGGTAGTTAAGTGTCATGAGCGTTGCATAACAGTACCAAAATTACTCAATCAAATATTAGCAAGTGCTTAAATATCGATTATGAGTAAGCTTTAACAAAAAAGCTTGTAAAAATATGAATTCAGACGAACATTTAGCCTTACAGAAGCCATAAAAGAAGTACGTTACGAGAATGACCATATAAAACGCACATAATATCATAATATTCTCAAAGACCATAAGCTTCCCATTGTCCAAACAGCCTCCATTCAGGCCATTGTCTACTCTATAATTAAACCCTCGCCTTTATCGCGACATCTGACTGATAAGTTTTATGCAGCTTAAAACACAAAGCGAAAATGCACTGAAATACGTGGACAGGACATTATGGTGATTAAATAGCTTTCACGTGGTTTCGTTATATTTATTAAAAGTTTTACCGTTTTTATTACATTTGAACACGATTTAGAAATTCCTGCGAGTAAATAAAAGTAATGGGAATTGAATTTTATTGTATTACTGGTTGCTGCTCGAAACTTTGCATTAAATAAATAAAGTATTTATGTACATATTATATATTAGCGACACACTCTCGCTTCGCTCGGGTTTATCCCTAGGTACGTTTTAACGGTTAGTATGGAATAAATAGAGTATATATCATATTATGATATATAGCCTCAATAAACGGGCTAATGCAAAAATAATTTTTCAAATTGGATTAGTAGTTTCTGAGATTAGTGTGTTCAAACAAACAAACTCGGCCACTTTATAATATTATGTAGTACCTATAGATAATTGCTCAAGTTCTAAGTGTAGCGTCATGTGAGATATATGATAATGATAAAGGTTTATACCTCCAGGTAACTTTCTATGAAATTAATTAAATTTCTATCTAAATCTATTGTTCACTGTAACGCCGGCGTGTCCGCGGTCGTGAAGGGATTAATTTTTCTTTATAAATGAGTTATGAAATTTAAAAAGCAAATTTTTAAATTTCAGTGATTGTTTCAGAGGTAAGCGCGTTCAAACACCAGTAGTTGCAATAAAAACTAAAGGACAAATAAAACTCCAAACACTAACAGACATATGTACAACTATTATATGTATATGAACATCAATCAAAAAGTACTAGATACACAATCAGCGATAAAAAAGTCCTCACCGAATGAGCGCCCATATGAAAATTTGAGCGCACTCTTAATTATTTTTTGTGAAACCAACTTTAAGCATTGCATTTAATGTTCAATTTACATTATTGTATATTTGTTGTTTGGGATTGTATATCTACTAATTTTTTGATCGATGTACATATATGAAAATTAATTATCAATGACAATAATTACATTTCTAAAGAAAATCAAACTCGCAACTTTTTAGTTTCAAAGGTAAAGCCGCTACTTTAAAGGTATCGAGCTTAAACATTTTGAAAGAAATTTTCATTAAAGCATCAAATAAAAGGGGTAAATATTTCTTTTTTTAAATACAATGACTGTCACTGGCAGTTGTGTTTTCAGACAGTTTCCTGTTTTAAAAAGTAAATATATGTAAAGCCATTTAACCAACATGATCGATCCCTTTGTAGAACGACACACAATAGATTACATTTATGGACGAATGGACTTAATTTTGTATTTATTATGAAAATACGACCGCCCTTTGTGAAGATATTTTAGGAACTATGTAGGTAAATAAAATGTTTTTTTTTGTGTAAATTAAAGGACTTTTCGGAGTACCGTTGATATTTAACCTTAATTTTGACCGATTTCAAAAAAAGAACTACACAACGCATGTGTGCTAAGCGATACGAGTAACTTTGTTATTTACGAATCAATTTTCGCTATCTATAAGTACATAGTATAAAACAAAGTCGCTGCCGCTGTTTGTACACTTAGATAATTTAAACTACACAATTTTTACGCGATTTTAATACAGTTTTAGCAATAGATAGAGTAATTCAAAAGGAAGGTCATATGTATAATACACGCATATTATATTCATAATAACAGTTAAAACGTACCTACGGACGTACCCGAGCGAAGCGAGGGTGAGTCGCTAGTTATATTTTAATGAGCAAATAGAATATACCTAATTCATGGGTTATATAAAAAAATACTCCAGTAAAGAAATTTTAAAGTAGATATACTTTTTATAGTTGGAAAATTATTTTTTTTAGGTCAATACATACATATTATAAATATAAACACTTATGACTGGAGTACAAATATTCGTGCTCATCACACAAGTTAATGCTCCCAGCGGGACTCGAACTCGCGACCGCTGGCACAGCAAGTAGGGTCACTATAAAATGAGCCAAACGTGTCGTCAAAATATCGAATTTACTAAAACATTCTCAAAAGATGTATAATTTAGGCGAAGAGTTCATTAACAATCAACAACAATAAGTAAACTATGTTATACATATTTCTTTTTTACTTAAGTACTAGCTACTTAGCTAGTCACTAAAAGCGCTTTAAAATTTGAAACACATCTCAAACATATGTCCATAAAGTCTACGTATAGACAAACATGATTATTTATATATGTACAAAGTTCACACTAGCCTTCGTTCGGAATTGTCTTAGTTATTTTTTCTTGTAAAGAAACTAACTATGTAGAAAATAAATCTATAAAGCACGCGTGACACGGTCACTAATCCGGTGGTTTTGTCATGAATTAATCAATATCGTGAACTCGGACGGGTTTTCCCGGAGCACTCAACTTTAAAACTATAAACTTACTAACACCGTCTAGTTTGCTTCCATAGAACCCCTTGTAAATTGTTTCCACTGAATACAGTTGATGTTATATTAGTAACACGTATATATGTACATATTATTTACAAAATCATATGGTTGTATGTTTGTTACTCATCCACACTAAAATTATAGGCTATTGATAGTGATATTATGTCGAATGGTGGCGCCGATGGTTAGTGAAAAACAATTCAAAGCGAGGGTAAGTCCCTATAATAACTATTATCTATACCTACATATTATAAAATTCTGAGTCGAATACATTAAATATTTTTTGGAAAATCTTAATGACGTAGCCATTTTTAGATTCAGAGGCAGAATCTACACTTTTTATAATTTCTGTCTGTCTGAAAACCAATATACAGATTTTGATAAATTTTGGTATAATGATCCTATATCTTGACCCGGATGGGTCAAGATATAGGATACTTTTTACTGCGGGAAAATATCTCATCTCTGAGAAATTTATACTTACCGTTAAAAAGTTTTATAACGCTAGTTATAAAATAAATATGTAACTATTTGATTTGGCAACCTACGACTTAAATTCATAGCTCACACTGAATTCATATCTTCGGTAAAGGTCAATATTTATACTAATTTAATTTCTGAACACTCTGTAGGTGGAAGATGTTATCACTGTCTACTCCATTAGTAAAAGTCCTCAAATATACATAATTATTAATCATCTTTTTTCTTTAAATTTACATGACATCAGAAATTTTATTTTAAGAACTAAAAGAAGAAGACTAGTTTTTTAAGTAAAATATTAAGATAACTTCACAAACAAGTTTAAACTACCATATGGGCATCGCACTTTAAATATATTGAGGTATTTATTTGCCTATAGTATTGAAATCACGTAGACTTGCACTTTGCATCTCTTTTAAATGTGCCACACAAGTTTAAAAATATGTCGACTGTAACATATTTAGGACGTGACAAAAGTTAACAATTTGAGATAATATAAACGAACATTTAAATTTTCTAAGTTAGGCAATAAGTCTTCTATGTTAGGTTTTAATAATAATACAAAGATATAAATATTTACATAGATGCTTTTGCTATTTAGTTTTAATATTCAAATCAAGTTAATTAAATTCTATTGTTAATGGCTTCAAAGCCTGTGAGTTGAGTATTACTTCGGCAATGTCACGTAGAATGGAGAAGACATGAAGGAGATATCAATAAATCTACTATACTTTCTACTTTAATTGTCACAACATAAATAGCTTTCGTTTACTGCTTTCCTCGCGAGTTACGATAAAAGGTAGCTGTTACTGTCACTCAAAACCCGTATCCGCTAGAAAGTCATATTAAAATCGGTTCAGCCGTTCTTATTCAATAATCTATCCCTCAGGAATCCTTTTTTTCACAAGGATAAAAAGAGTTTAAGTCCCTCGAATCATCTATCCGCCAGTCAAAGTTTTGTTCATTTCAGTACAGCCTTTCCAAAGGTTAGACAATACAGAGAGACAGATAAAATACTTTTTACAACATGCTTATTTTAAAATACCATACAAACACTTATATTTTAATTAAAACATGTGCCAGTGAAAAAAGAATTATGTACGTAACAAGGAATCCCGAAAGCACTTAAGCGTACGGTATTTTAATTAATGATGACCCTAAATTATGTGAGCTCTTACCGGAAGCGAGGAGGATATGACCGAGTTATTCGGGTTGACCTTAACAAAAGATATTTTTTGCAGCAAATATTAATATTAAGTTAAAATACTTCGCATAACCATAATTCGTATGTAGCCTTGACGAAATTGATATAAAAAAAGTTAACGATTTGTATAGCAAAATCGAGTATTGTACCATAAAGAGATAATCACGCTACTGTTTTGGACTTTGACATTCTTTTTGGGCGGACTCTTTCTAATAATCTTTACTTTAATCTGAAGAAAGCAATGTTACTTACTCGTTAAAAACTAAGGGACAAACATATTTTTAATCTATATTCATATTATAAATGTGAAAGTTTGTGAGTATGGATGTATAGATGTATGTTTGTTACTATTTCACGCTAGAACGGCTGAACGGATCTGGATGAAATTTGGGACAGAGACAGGTTATAGTCTGGAATAACATAGGCTACTGTTTATCTCGGAAAAAACATACGGTTCCCGAGGGATAGATTTGTTTTTGTTTTTCTAGAGGCAAACACGAGCGAAACGAGGAGCCGCTAGCATGTTATACATGCGAGCAGTGCCATGGGCAAAAACTATAATTAATTATAGATACAAGACATAAGACTGTCATATCGTGGTAACAATTCTAGTTAACGTTAAGTCGTCCAATATGGCAAGTTTAATTTTTTCCAACGATCTCAATTAATCAGCGTGTCATAGACCTGACGCTAATCCGATGGTATTTTATCAGAGATCTTAGCGTCTGCGAGGCGAATTAAGATGAATTGATTGTTTCGCTACAACCCTTTAGCTTTCTTAGGATGAGTGTAACTTCTCTTAAAAAAGTAAATGTTTAGAATTATGAAATACAAAATAATAAGGCTTCTATAAATAAAGGCTAATTTAGAGACAAACTCTAGGACGGACTCTCAAAATTATAATTAAAAAAAAAACAAACATAGATGGACTATTGAGTTTTTCGTCAGTTCTTCTCAGCAGAATTGTCTCCAAGCCAGTGGTAGCTTTCTCACGGACCGAATACATTGACTATCTTTAAATTAAAGATTTAAAAGTTATATATCTTTATAGAACGTAATTTTTCATTCAATTTCACTGTAATTTACAGGTATATGACGCGTTAAAACAAATCAATGAACCCAAACTAGCAGCGGTCAAACTAAAACTAAGGTTTCATTAGTAGGCAAGAGAGAGAGAGAGAGAAAGAGAGAGAGCCACAATTCACTTCATAGCCATATAATCAGATCACCGCGATACATCAAATTGTATTTCCTGATTTCATAAGTGTTTACATTTGGGTAAATATTAATTTGATATTTCTTTCATCTATACAAAGAAATAAAATATCTGTTTGTAATGTGTAAATAATTTTTACTAAATGCATATGAAATACAGCATTTATAGAAAAAGAATTTTTTTATTGTATGTCTGTCTGTTCGTTCCGGCTAATCTCCGAAACGGCTCGACCGATTTTAACGGGAGTTTCACTGGCCGATAGCTGATGTTATATAGAGTAACTTAAGCTACATATATTTTGGAAAAAGAATTAGGGCTCCACAAAAAACAAGTTATGAAATTGTGAACAAAATCCGTTTAACTAGGAACGCACCCAAACAACAACTAAGTCGGCAGTTACTAGTTATACATATAATAAGAAAGTATTTAAAGATATACATTATATGCAAAATTTCTAACTTTCTTCGCTTCAGCCTTTGTCTTTTTATACTTATGCTAAATATTATCATTTCTTTTGTTATATAATTTTAACGTGATAGTTTTATTTGCATTTAATTTACACCTCATTCATCTGTTTCATATAGATCAGCTAATTGAATATACATATCTACAAACAAGTTGAATTATATGCTAATATACAATTTATAAAGATACTAGCGACTCACCTCGGGTTCGTCTCTAGGTACGTTTTAACGGTTAGTATGAATATAATATGCATGTATTACACACATAAACCTTCCTCTTGAAGCAGTCTATCTATTGCTGAAATGGCATTAAAATCCGTTGTATAGTTTAAAAGATCTGAACGTACAAACAGCGGGAATTTGTTTTATACATACTATGTATAGATGGAATATTATAGCAGTGGGAAGCAAAAATATGCGAGCCGAACCGCGAGATTACGCTAGATTAATATACTGATTTAATACAAAGATTAATTGAAAGACAAAAAAAACGTAATAGAATTACTATATCACAATACCAATAATAAGCAAGTCACATAATAGATCCCGTGTGAAAATTTAAGAAGCCTTCGCGGGATCAAGTTCAACGTACGATATTCCAAGTCAAATAATACAATATTCGATGGCTTACTGGTGTGTTATTAAACTCCTAATACGGAATCATTAATTATAGGTCCGGTAAGCTGTCATCCGATCAGCCATCGACGTATGGCCCCATACAATGAGCGTCAGGGGTGTCCACAAAACTGTACCTTCAAATATTAATTGATGCAGAAGCAGAAAACCTAAGAATTTCGATAGAAAATATGTAGTTAAACATAAGAGAACTATGTATATTATAATTGTGAAAGTTTAGATGGATGTTTGCTAATCAATAACGCCAGAAAGGCTGAACGGATCTTAATGGATTTCGGCACAGATATAGTATGTATAGAATAGCACATAAGCTACTTTTTATCCTAAAAAATGTGCGGTTTCCGTGGGATAGTTCTTCTAGAGGCGAACGCAAGCGAAACGACGGTGAGCCACTAGTATAAAAATAAATCGAGATATATTATCACCGGTTGAGATGATATGATCATATTTTTTTCTAAATTAATCGTAAATCACATTATTATTATGTTTTTTTTGTTTGTGGCAACCCTATATGTAGGTCAGAGTCAGCCATCTTGTTCGCGATGAGGACCGATTGTTACTATTTAATTTGCCGTAGCATTATACACTTTACACTAAGAAACGAAACGGTTCAAAAATCACTATATTATAATGGGGATTTGAACGCGTTATGGTGCATTTTGACCGATTTCATGGGTGGTAAATCGATACTTTTTCTATGATAGACAATACAGATCGATCGCTAATGCCCAAATGAGAAGCTGTAACAAATTTTCGGGTCAGTGGCGTGATACAATACACACATCACCATGTAATTCCATGATAAGCTACGAGGCTTGTGTTATGGATACCAGAAAGTTGATACACTGCAAATATATAGCTTTAAATACATACATATTATAAATATAAACACCCATGACTGGAGTACAAACATTCGTGCTCATCACACAAATGAATGCCTCCAGCGGGACTCGAACCCGCAACCGTTGGCACAGCAAGTAGGGTCCCTACAAACTGAGCCAAACGTATCGTCAAATTATTATATTTATTATATTGAAACATTTCAAACTCATATAAATTACTTCATTAAAAACTAAACACAAAAGCTTAGCGATTAGAATTCCTAGAAAATACACATCGACATAATAATTAAAATGAAAATTAACATTCGGACTATTTAGCGAGTAAAATATCTACTGTTATGTATAATTTAGTATTTTTTGAAACTGCTTGTGTATTTAGACTACTATAATTAATTTGAACTGCCTCGTTGTAGAGGCTAGCAAGTACGGCTGCACATCGAGAGGTCCTGAGTTCGAGTCCCGGGTCAGGCGAAGTATAGTTAGCCTCGTCTTTCTGTTTAGTAAGCCTCAGTAACAGCCCGGAGTTGGGAAGTTGGCGGTGTTTCACCCCCGTGCCTCGGAGAGCATGTAAACCCGTCGGTCCTGCTCCTTAACTTTCACTGGTCGTGTCGAGCAGTCGTCCCACCGGAGTATGAGAATGACAGTAATAGATAGTGCACGCTGTGTCTGCGCGCACACGCGCTGCCCTATAATATATCCTTCGCAGATGGCTAGTCTCACTGAGACTGGACGCCATGGCCGAAGTCGGTTAGAAGGTCATTATTATTGTTATAATTAATGCAATGTTTGTTTTTGTGCATGTGTATGTATATTTGTTACATCATCACGCCTAAAAAAGCTGGACGAATTTAGATAAAACTTAGTACAGAAATAGGCTATGACCTGGATTAATACATAGGGTACTGTTAAGTACTACCAGAACGAAGCAAAGGTATGTCGTGTGTATAATATATTTATATGATTTATTTCCGTCGGTTCACAGTAGCTGATATTTATCGATAGATCGTGAATCGTGTTTCCTGCACATCGTAGATTTGTTGTGGAATCTGGAAATATGCTTTTGCATACTAAATGAATTATAGATCATTGCAATTATTCACAGCATGTCATACGTTTCCTCACATTAGTCGTTTGATTCAATATTATCTACATCTATATTTCTATAATTAATATTATAAAGAGGAAAGGTTTTTTGTTTGTTTGTACCGAATAAGTTCCGAAACTACTGAACCAATTTAGATGAAATTTGGTAAGAAGATAGTTTGAGACCCTGGGAAGGACATAGGATAGTTTTTATTCCGGAAATCATCCCTAAAGGCGGTGAAAATAGGGAAGAAATTTTGTAGAGGGAAGCTACCTAGGGAAGAACTAGATTAAATGTGTTTCATAGAATATGTTTCTTATGGTAAGTAAAGTAAAATTACATTAATATGTAAAAACTTTAGAACTTAAATATTGATATTATGAAGCTGAAAGGTAGGTAGGGGTATTATGTGAGTCACTAATAATGGAGAATGCAAATGGAGATAATAGAGAAGTAAAGTTGAGAAAGACAAAAAAATAGGAGTAGATTAATATACAATATGTTAATGTTCGATGAAGAAGATGAGTAGTTTCTAAGAAATGGCATGACTTTAAAGTGCAAATAAAAGGGTTATTTGCACTATTGGCGACCGCAACTCTCTTTAAATACTATCTTTGAGAAATATTAAGAACACAAAATTTTTGGTGCCATAAAATAACTTGTGGATGCGTAAATATGATATTATATTATTTTTAACTTAAAAAAATGACATACTTAACGTATTTTAACACAAACTTAATGTTTGGTGATACAGAACTCGCGGTGCGCGAATCAAACTCACACTTACTCGACTTTCGATTAAAGTTAGGACAAACATATAGACAGATTACATTATATACATATATATAGTACATAACCTACACGTTCTAAGTAGTAAAGGAAACGAAACCCCATGAAGTTTAATAATAATGGTACAAAAGAAAAAACAACAATCATCAATCAGGCCATATAAATATCGAACGTTTTTCTCACGATCACCCGTAAAATCAGCTGTCAATATAAATTAAGATCATACTAGGTATAAACAAACCAACACGGAGTCGTAAGTAGTTTGAAAGGTTACACTGTCGCATGAGGCGTACCGAACTAGAATGTGTTGGGCAAGTGAGGTACATCAAGATAGTAATTGTTCAATAGATTTACTTATGGCTGTATAGGGATTTATTTATTCCACTTAGTTAGATAGATGTTGTAATTCAGTACATAGTAGTCTTTCATGCGTACGGTTCACTGGTTCTATTCTCGCTTGTTACAAGTTTTGATAGCTACTATTGAATCCACCTGTTAGGTATATGTACGATTTTGACAATACCAGTATTTTAAAATCTGAACTTAATTAGTATTATATAAAAGTGAGTTTATTTAGATAACTTCCTACATGTATTTTAATTTAAATTACCTGGAATAGGTAAATATTATATGTATAATTATCTAGTTACAATAATTAAGTAGAATTGTATATTCATCATTCATATTAAATATTTTCATTTAACTACAATATCATAACCTTGAGTGAAGAAAAATTTTTTTTTTTTACTATTAATTTATACACTACTTTTTGCCTACAGCTCTTTATTTCTCTATCATTAAAGTAGGCGTGAAGAAGTAACAAACACTTATTACTATCTCGTTTACTCCTCACTCATAAACCTTCGCATTTATTATTATTATATATCAGTATGGAATAGAATTTTTTTTCGCGAATTTTCCCAATAGTTATTCTGCTTTTCAGGGTGAAGATAAACCCAACAAAACAAAAATCATAAAAATCGGTCCATCTATTCTCGAGTTATAAGTGTTGTAACAAACTCGACTTCGTTTTATATATTATATAGAATATAGATATTATAGTATATATGAGAACGTACAGATAGACACTTTCGCAACTCCTTGCACTATAGTAGCCACTCACATATTTTAGAATTGAAGATTTTAGGTCGCACCTTAGCAGGGCTGGTAGAATGCCTAACAAGCTCAAAATCATGAACCGTAAATTAACTTAAATATCACTAGCGAATCTTAGTATATATGTAGATGTGCAATAAAATATTTGAACTAGTCTTCTTGTTACATTAAAACTTTTCACTTACATTTTTTTTTCATATATATCTATTTGTAAACATTATTTTATGAGTAATTTCATTCTGGTGTATTCGTTCAAAGTTCAACTTATCTAACTAAATATTAGTGTGCTAATAATAAATGTGAAAGTTTGTGAGTATGGTTGTTTGTTACTCTTTTACGCCAGAACGCCTGAACGGATCTGGATGAAATTTAGCCCAGATATAGATTATAGTCTGGAATAACACATAGGCTTCTTTTTATTCCGGAAAAATATACGGTTCCCGTGGGATAGTATTGTTATTGTTTTCCTAGAGGCGAACCCGAACGAAGCGATGATGAACTGAGTGAGATTTATGCGAATATTTGACCTTTTAAATAAAACTATCTTTTTGTTTTTTTTATTACCTACTCAAGCCTTTCCCGTGACCATGATTGCTGTACAGCATTTGAAACGTCGGGATCCAAAAATCAAAACAAATCCGAGGAAAAATCCGAAAAGATAGTTTTGACCTATAGAAATTTATTTATACCTTATACTATATCAGTGGCTGTCAGAAAATACCTCAGAATAACGTCTCATATTTGTGAAACTTGTACCAAATCTGTGATATGTAGTTTTGTCACGTTCATTGTTAAATCCATCTAGAACTGTCTAACTTTAATAATTTAAATAACAATCTGCAGATTCACATGAATGAAATACGCAGAAATCTTCGTATACAGATGTCTAATAGAAGGCACACTATTCTAGGCTATTGTGTCAGACATCGTACGTTTGAATTCCATTATAGGCAAAATATATGGACTATCATCACATCTAATATATACATTTATATACACATCTTTCTTTGATATGCCAATATGAACATTAAACTAAAAAAAACAATGTACAGATATACATATTATAATGAAAATATCCCATTTCTAAGAACTGGTGAAAGATACTCAGTGATACTACATCTGTTCTCTTTTATGTATTTTTAATGAAATTATGAATTATAATTTTTTCTAAGACATCTCTCTAAAATACTACTAACAAAAACCTTCAACACACATACGTTTCTTTAACAACTTCCGTATATCTATCAATAGAATTTTTAAGAATACCTTACCTATCATTTTGTTACAAAAATCTCGACATTGTCCATAAAAATAGTTAGTGACTCGATGTGAGTGAGTCATAGTATTTCAAATTAGTAATTGCTTCTGGTATTAATATTATGTGTGTTATATTTAGTTTTTATTTGTGTAGAGTTTTCTCCTTCTTAAAAAAAAACACTTTTTCAAGATTTATTTACATACAAATATAGGTAAAATACATACTTTCGTTTTTTTTAATAAAACATGTATTTTACACCAATAGATATTTAAAAGTCAATAATCTTGAATTAAAAACTTTTTCGGTAAATTGGTCGTTAGAACAAAAATCACGAAGACGACCCCTTTTTTTTATTTTTGACCGTAAACTAATAGGTAAGATTACTCAATATCCCATCAACATCCCAATATCACGTATCAAATCCACAATTATGACAATTACGTAACTTAAAAAGATTCATCATGAATATTACAGAGCAACACTAAAAATACTTAAAAGGCACTAAATTATTTCCGGCAAACAATGTAGATTCAAACACAAGCGGAACGGTGGCCAATTTTGAAGTAATAACATCTGAAAACTGGGTCAATGAGCACTACATAATCGTATAAAGCTCGCTTTTCACCGGATTACTATGTATAAGCATTTTGTTGCACTATATAATGCTATAGCATTACATAACAGTATTACTGTTTAAAATAGGTTCTCAGTCACAGGCTTTAATGTAAAATAAGAACAAACGTAGAATAGAGTTTAGAACCTATTGAATTAATTAGAGTAATATTTTTTTAATATTACTAATGATTTTTCTTCGCTTCGCTCGGTTGCACCCCTAGGTATGTTTTAATTATTTTTTGAACGGAACCCTTATTCTTTTTCTAAAACATAAGTAGCCGGAACAAGCAGACCGACAGACAGACACACAGGCAGTCAAATTGACAGACAGACCATTTTTTTTTAAATTGTGTTTTCTTATAAGTACTGTATATAATTTCATATGAATTTAGTAAAAACTTATTATTTTGACATTACAAGGAGAAACTTCCATTTAATTTCTCTGTATAGATTATAAAATTTGGCTTATATCTTTATATTTCTTTGTTTTCTCACCTTGCCAAAGCCAATTATTCAAGCAGGTTTGTTTTTGTTATGTTTTAGTAAGAACGAGTACAATGTGCATATAGTAGGTGCGTGATCCAATGAATATGAATATTGTTATTTATTATTAAATATTTAACGCTTAGCATAGCTCAAGAGCAGCTTAGCAACGCTTATATTGAAGGAGAAGCATAAAATCGCAAACTCACAAGTCACATGTCGTGTTAATCGATCGACTTGAATGTTTTCTAATCGTTTCGAGTCACAGACAGGTTTATTTGAAGTAATTAGTATCACTTTAAATCATTTATTATAAATGTATTTTATTATATTAAAAAAAAAGGAAAGTTGTTATCAAAATATTATAAGTGCTATTTCCTGTAGCCTATCCGTGTACTAAATTTCATCAAAATCCGTCCAGGTGTTTCCGTGTGAAATAACAATCATACACAGACACACATACAAACATTCACATTTATAATAATAGTGTGATTTCGGCAAATTATTTTTTCCATATAGTCTCACATTTAAATATATTTGAAACATATCACATAAACTTTAAAAAGTTAAAAATATTAAAAAAAAATGATGAAAGTCAGAGAAAATGATAGTTAAGTTCATTCCTCTCAAGAGTTGAACAAAACAGTAGTGAGATTATATATTAATATCTATTATATATATTAAAACTTTTGGAAAAACGAAAAGCATTTTTCAATGGTTCAGTACATTTGCTATTTGCACAATAGAAGTCAACATTATACCTAGTAGCTATTTTATGAACAATAAGTATAAAAGTTAGCGACAAAACAAAGTCGCTAAAACTGGAAAACACAATATAGAAAAGTGGGGCAAAAGAATATTCTATTAATGTCAAACTGCAAGGTTTCGTAAGAGGATTAGAATCTAAGCCTTTGCACTGGAATGCATGAGTGACTTAGAGTACAAAGGATACATTTTTCAATATGATTTTAGTTGATAGGGAATTTTGAAAGATATTTTATTAGTTACACATGTAAAGTCTTGTTAGATTTTTTTTAATAAAATTTGAAATGGTGATTTTTTTTGGCAGATAACTTGTCTCCTTAACAAACTCATAACTAATAAGAGTGTCAATTTTTCAGTTTTACTTATTGACATTTGCAAAGAATAATTAATATAAACATATATAAAACACTAGTGGCTCATCCTCGCTTCGCTCGGGTTCGTCCCTGGTGAAAAACAAAAAAAAATCTATCCCACGGGAACCGTACATTTTTATAGGATAAAAAGGCTATGCTCTCTGGGTACCCCAATCTTTGTATTAATTTAAGATATTTCCATTTTAAATAAAAATATTATCTTTTAGGATTTTGTCGCGGTTTTATATTGAATTTTGTTCTCAATGTTTCAAATGCTTTACAGCAAACATGTTAGAGTCGTGACCATGTTTGCTTTAGCACTTGATACTTCCGAAACCAAAATCAAAAAAAACGCGACATTATCCGAAAAAATCGTTTAATTTAAAATGTAAATATACGCGCAAATCTAAAATTTATATTCCAAGTTTCCATAAGTCCGTTGATCCGAAACATCAAGAAGTAACAAATACACTTGTTTACAAACTTTCATATTCATCTAATAATCTCGTGTCACGGTGTTTGTGGTCGCATTCCTGCGAAACGCTCGACCGATTTTAATGTTTTTTTTTGTATATTTCGTAGGTATGAGAATAGGTGGTAAAGTATTTTTCACCCTCCTACCCCCAACCCTTATTTTTTAATCGCAATTTAACTATTTATGTATAAACAAATCCAAATAATTTAATATTATATAAATACAGGGACGAACCCGAGCGACGCGAGGGTGAGTCGCTATATAACATGAAGCAAGAGTTTTTTGTAGATCAAACGCAGGCGAAGTTCTGCTAGTAATATGATAAGATTTTAGAATCGAAATCTAAGACAGTAATAAAATTTTGAGGAAAAAAGTGAGCAATCAGTAGTAAACAGTAATTAATGGCTGTAGCCCTTCCAATGGTTCTATCCTTTATTATGAACATAACGCAATATAGCTATTCGTTCTACCTAAGAGTAATTGGGAAGACCGTTCTGGTGTACCGAAACCGATTGGGAATTTCAAAACTAACGATTTAATTGACAGAAAAACCGAAAATTGCATAAAAAATCGATTAAGTGAATCTTTAAATTATTCGTTACCACACCGTATAGAAGGTCCGGTTATTATAAGCGTTAGACTACACTTTGCTAAGCGGATGTGTATCGCAATATAGTAATGGAATAAACACCAGTGACCTTTCAAATATTTTATTTACACCTCAATTTTCTAACGTACATAAGTTAGCCGCTAGTAGTAGTATAATACCAAAAATAGGTACATCTCAGGTACAGTAAGGTCATTAATATTATTTTATATTTAAGGGCTAAAAACAGTTTGTTCTTTATATATAGTAACTAGCAACTCACCCTAGCTTCGCTCGGGTTCGTCCCTAGGTTGAATCCCCATACAAACTTTCATCCCCATTTTCACCCCGTTAAGGGATAATTTCCGGGATACAAAGTATCCTATATCCTTCCCAGGGTTTCAAACTATCTTCGTACCAAATTTCATCTCAATCGGTTCAGTAGATCCAGAGATTACCCCCCTACAACCTCACATACTCACAATTCACAAACTTTACCTCTTTATGATATTAGTAGGTACCTATAGTTAAAGCAATAGTCAAACTTGATTTAATAGCACCAACATAGTTTATGGACATAAGCGTAAGTATTTGTAACACGTTTTTATTAGTTCCAACTGTAACTAGGCAATCAAATCTTGGAAGACGATAACCAACTATTAAATGTCGTAATTAGTCTTTCAGATTTCTTATACATATAAAGTACCAAATTTATTTTAGTATGTAAAATCTAAAATATATGTAAAATTTACAATGATTTCGTAGGATCGAAACAATCCGATGACGGTGCCAGTAGATTGCTAGTGGAATTCATCAGATACCACTGACGTACTTGTAAAAACTTCTTTTTTTTATTCAATTCATACATTTTGGCGAATCTCATACATTAAAATTGGTTAAAGCGGAATATAATTACTAAACTAACAATTTATACATCTATACGAGTATATATAAAAATCAATTGCCGTCAAAACGGATTTGTGAACTGTGGCCCCAAAACGGCTGGAGCGATTTTGATGAAATTTTCAGGCTATCTTCAGAATTAGCCCAGTAGGTGATCCTGTGAAATTTGGTAGCTATTGAAAGTTTGAACGCGGGCGAAGTCGAAGAAATATAAAGCTATACAAAATCCAGTATTGCACCAACACACGACCGTGTGATACCGACGTTACGTACGAATCAGAGCGTGCCGTTATGCACATTTCATATAATATTTGAATATCGCTCTATTTATACAATATTTCGATGGCATGGCATGTTAAAGTTACTGTATTTTTAAATAATGCTAATGTATGTTCTCTATAGCATTTTATTATTAAGCTATTCATCTATACTTAATATTATAAAGAGGAAAGATCTTTTTGTTTGTTTGTTTGTATCGAATAAGCTCCAAAACTAATCAAACGATTTTGATAAAATGTGGTAAGAAGACGATATTTACCTAATAGTTTTTATCCCGGAAATCATCTCTTAAGGGGGTGAAAATAGGGATAAAAATTTGTATAGGGAAGCAATCTAGGGACGAATGAGTGCTAGTCTTTATATTTCTATACATTAAATAAAATTGTAACCAAACCGAATCTGTACATTAGATATTTTTAGGAAAATTTTATTGAAAAAAATCTTTTAAAAAATCATTAAATTCTTGACAAAAATTCTAAAAACTAGATTCAGCCTTTGTATGGAAAATATAGACTATTTCAATAAGATTTTACAAAAAATATTTAATGTATAGTTTCGACTCAGAATTTTTATAGAGTATAGATTATAAGGTATTTAATAAAAAAATATTCTCAATTTAAATTGCATAATCTTACGTAACAGCATTTCACGTTCAAAAACGCATAACTTTAACAATTATTATAAAATTTCTTTCAACTGGCTGAACTGGTCGCTCTCTCATTATGCCCATACAAAATTTCCAGTTTGACGGGAACATATGAAAAAGTGGACCAACGGTTTAACGGATATGGCAAGTAGTTATGAGATTTGCTACTATGTAATATACCCTAGTTTTCACCATTGATATATTCTACTGTTTAAAAATGTAAGCTTAAATTACACTACTTTATAGTGTACACTATATTTATTATAGCTAATGACATAGTGAGTATGAATCTTAACTTTGTATGTATGTTTGTTGCTCCTTCACGTTGAAACGGATGGATGGATTTGGAGTACACGGATAGACTATATTATTATCGAAACAGAGACCGAATCTATAGTTTTCAATCGACTTCCTCCTCCTGCATAGTTTTTAGAATTCATGTCTGTCTGTCTGGGAATGTATCGCGAGAAAACCACCGGACAGATTTTGATGAAATTTGGTATGATGATAGCTGGTTATCCGCGTCAACATTTAGGATACTTTTTACTGCGAGAAAATATCTCATTTCTGAGAAATCTATACTAAGCGTTAAAACGTACCCGAGCGGAGAGAAGGTGAGTCACTAGTATTAAATATTTCAATTATTAGATTATAGATACCCCAAATAAACAAATTTTACTTCTCTAAAACAGTCTAATATTAATATAACCACAAAACACAATATACAATTACCAAACGGATAAAAACAGAAAAGAACAGTAAGTAAGTGCCTTATGAAGTTTTTCAAAGACATTTCGCGAGAATTTATTTCAGACCGTTAATGCAATGATAATGTGAAAGAATTGTAATCTTTTGAATATTTAAAAAGGTAGGCTCGCCTTTTATTCCGATGAGTTTCCGAGGCATAATCCCGTTGTTAAAAAATCGTAAGTATATTTTTACTCTGAGCGATATATTTTACGGCTTATACTTTTAATACGTATTGGTGAAGGTAAAATTAATATTTTAACTTTTAATATATGGAATACCTACTGTTCATTAAGTTCTTTTGTCTTTATGTTCGCCTATAAGTTACTTAGCAACTTGCATATACTACAAGTTACAAGAGAGACGTATTCCTAGTGACTTTTGCAGGTGATGTAGGTCATGGTGCAGATTACTTGTTCTTGCTACTTCTTTTTTAATTAAGAGAAAGATATAAAAATTTGAATTCATCTCGAGCAATTTTTATTATTATTATATTAAACGAGCAATTCTTGTATAAATATTTTATTTCGTTTATCTCAGAAACGGTCCTAACGATTTGGATCTTGTATTTAGATGAGGTTTTGCTTTTCAAGTTTATCTACATAGGAATCTTTTCCGAAAAAACACGAGTTTACAAAACAAAACGCAGTACCTACCAAGTAAATAAAAAGTTAGCCCCTATAATGTATATTTATAGTTAACTATTTATTAGAGGAAGTCGTGTGTTCGATACCCGGTAGATTGACGTATCACATATTTGTTAGCCAGTGGCTATATCTGTTCACATCGTAGTAAGTGTGTAATGTTATTACCGGTCACTATTTCTCGTATTGCTTATCACTTCTCAGAATAAGTAGTTGACGGATATAAAAAAACCCATTAACCATCTACAGTTACGAATAAAATTGAAGTATCTATTTCATTATATACGAGTATGTATGTACATATCGTGATCTCGGCGCTTATTTGTCCAAACGGCCAATTCAACGAAAGACTTTTTAATACAGAATTATTTAATTTTAAATGTCAATTGTATTAGTATTAAATACAAATTTTACTTTAATAAAGCCAAAAATATATATATATATCTTAGAAACAAAGCTTTGAATGAAAAAATCTCTCTACTGTATAATACATCAAGTATTGGTCGTTCAAACAAATAAGCACTAAAGCTACAATATGTTACATATTGTAATTTGCAATAAGAAATTCTTTTAAAAAAATGGTCTGTGGGTTGACTATATCGGTTATAATACCTTCACTGACAGATAAAGTATTGAGGCGACATTATGTCTCAAAAAAGAGCTGCCAATGTGTGTATGTGTGTGTTTGTTATTCCTTTCCACTAAGAGCTGAACGGATTTGGATGAAATTTAGTACACAGATAGACTAATTATAAAATTAACTAAAATCTAGCTCTATATTAACATACATTTATATAATACGTTAAAACGAGATATTTTCCCGCAGCAAAAAGTATTCTATATGTTGACCCGGATAAACAGCTATCATCATACCAAATTTCGTCGAAATCCCTCCAGTGGTTTACCATGATGCGGTCACAGACAGACAGACGGACGATAATTCTAAAAATTCGGTCTTTGTATCGATAATAATGTATGTCTATTTCAATAAGATTTTCCAAAAAATATTTAATTTACAGATTCGGCTCAGTTACAATTTTATTATATGTATAGATTATAAATGCAAAAGGCCCATAAGGACGCACGCGAGTAAAGCTAGAGTACGTCGTTAGTATTGTATATACAAATATACATATTACAATTGAGAAATAAATATGATAAGGATGATTCATAAATAAATATTAACCATATGGCTTTAAAAGTCACTGATACTGTGTGATGTCATAATTTTTTTACGATTCGGTTATTATTCATACAAATTTTTAGAAAATACGAACTCATCCCTCTCTTTTGAAAGATTTTTTTAAGATTGACATAAGCTACTGAGTAAAAAAATAATTAAAAGTCGGTTAAAATTGGGCGAAGATATCGTATAACATACACACAAAATTAATATCCAAAAAAAGAAGTATTTAACGTCCTCTTCTTTGAAGTAAATCAAAATCGAACCTGCACTCTCCTACCCAACTGACATAGGAATGCCGAATTACTATACAACAGCAAAAAGTACGTGTTCAAGTTCAAGTATCCAAGTTCCAACAATTAAAATATGATGCGTACATCAGTAGCGTCCTTTTTAAAATGCACTCTACGATCTAGGTAAAAATTAAAATATAGATATACTAGCGGCTCACCCTCGCTTCGCTCGGGTTCGTCGCTAGGTACGTTTTAAATAGATATAAAAAGAAAAAATCTTTCTTTCTCACATTTTAATTATATGTTTTAATACTTACCTATTCCGGACTAAGAGAAATCCAAAAATTAAAATATCATAAAAATTGGAACGCGGTCGAACGGGATAAAAAGTATCCTATGTCCTTCTCCTGGCTCTAAACTACCTCCCTGCCAATTTTCAGCTAAATCGGTTCAGCCGTTCTTGAGTTATAAGCGAAGTAACTAACACGACTTTCTTTTATATATATAGATGTATTAAAAGAAAACCGTTTTTTTTTAATTTAATAACAGAATTTGTAGAGATACCATACACATTATACAGTATACATAATATTTCATAAGTACTAGATATTTTTTTAATATTTTTTTATTTTATTATCTATTATTTTATAAAACATCAATTTAATTTAATAAAATGTTAAAAAATACATGTGTACATCACTTAAATTGAATAAAAAAAATAAAATAAAAATTTTAAATGCAAACAATGATACGTCAATCACAATACCATAATATTATATTGTAAAGCAATTAAATATAAAAAAAATCGACTCTTTAAGTATATCCAAATCCTTATTTTAATAAAACGGGTTGATTTTATTAAATAAATACATATATAAAATAATATTTCATAATTGTATTTATCTTACTTATTTTACACAGTAAAATAAATATCTAAAATATGTATTAATATATGCAACTAAATTATATGTTTGGTTGCAATACATCATAAATCGAGCGAACCCCGTTTAAAAGTCAAACCAACGGTTGCAATGACTCATAGCCAGTTAAACTATTTAACGGTTACATCATCAGATCACCGTATCACAGATAATACGTTTAAATACAAACGAACTAGTAACTTACCCTCGCATTGCTTGTAAAGTCAGCCAGTCCCTAAGTGCCTATATATTATACACTAGCAGTACCCACGGCTTTGCTCACGTTCAAACTTCGGATATAAACATCAGTTTTACAATAATGTCTGGAAGTCTGCCCGATCTGTTCACATTTATGATTACTGCTTCGCTCTTTTGGGCAGTAGGAAACTTGGCATGCTATTAGACAATATATAGATAATTCTAACTGCCTCCGTGGTGTAGTGGCTAGCATGTACGGCTGCACACCCAGAGGTTCTGGGTTCGAGTCCCGGGTCGGGCCAAGTTTAGTTATTGAGTCTTTCTGTATAAGTAAGCCTCAGTAACAGCCCGGAGTTGGGAAGTTGGCGGTGTTTCACCCCCGTGCCTCGGAGAGCACGTAAAGCCGTCGGTCCTGCGCCTTTACTCTCACTGGTCGTGTCGAGCAGTCGTCCCACCGGAATATGAGAGTGATAGGAATAGAGAGTGCACTTGTGTCTGCGCGTACACTTGTGCACTATAATATCTCCTGCGCAGTTGGCTAGTCTCAATGAGATTGGCTGCCGTGGCCGGAATCGGTCGGGAGAACATCATCATCAGATAATTATTATATGTTTTTTTCAAAGTGGTAATTTAATTAGATCTGATAGAAATCGATTAACAAAAAATTTATTAGCATTTTTTTTAATACTTTTATTTAGGCTTGGTCGATAGGAAATGGCTACAACATAAACTATAAATTGTACTATAACACTTACATTTGATTTTATTTTGCTAGCTTTGAAATTAACTAAGATATATCGCTTTGAAAAAACGTCATACCCGGACACTTTTTTTCAAATATCTCCTTAATTAACTAAGATATAGAGCTAATATCTACTGGATCAATTACTGTTAAAGTCCTCTACAGTATAACATTGGTTACTATATAGGTTCCTATCGGGGGCAGTTTCGCCATAGAAGTACGGCTAGGCCCTTTAGATAACAAATGTCAAATTAATATCTACATAATAAAATTAACGATCCACATTCTCTAAGCCGTGACAAAAAATATAACTAGTGATGCGCTGTCGCTTTAGGCGCATACTTAAATAACTATTAACAATACCCATAGAAATGGTTTCATTAAAACCCATGGTCTCTCTCCCTCTTATCATAATCTATCTATTTGCAAAAAATGATTTCCACATGGTGCACCGTTACTGGGTTATAATAACGCCTTCCTGACTGAATTCGGCCACGGCGGCCAATATCACTGATGCTAGCCATCTGCGCAGGAGATATTACCTATACCTAGTGCACAAGTGTACGCGCAAACACTAGCGCACCCTCTATTCCTTTTACTCTCTAAGTCTGATGGGACGATACTTCGACACGACCGGTAAAAGTTTTGGCTCTCCGAGGCACGGGGTTGCAACACCGCCAACTTCCTAACTCTGGGCTACTACTCAGAATATCTTAATAGAAAAACTCAGTAATTAAACTTGGCCTGACCCGGTTCTCGAACTCAGGACCTTTGGATCTGCAGGCTACCCATTAGACCGCTGAGGCAGTTACTGCGTTAGAGCAGTAACAACAAACACAAGAATTTCCAAAATTAAAAAATATCCGCTCAAATCGAGTGAACTCCCGCGAAACGACAGTTTAATTTCAAATAGCGTTTCGAGCCAGACGATATTTTCCCATTTTGACAGCGCTTATTATCGAAATTGGCATTTTGGCATCTGAGTAACAACCGTTATAGGTGCATTAAATTAATCACATGTATATTATCGTTTTCGATGTTATCTTTTTAAGATTGAAGTCATAATGCAATCGTGGGTGTTTATATTTATAATATGTATGTATTTAAAGTTATATATTATGTGTAGTGTATCAACTATCTGGTATCCATAAGACAAGCCTCGTAGCTTACCATGGAACTAGATGGTGCCGTGCGTTAATATCCCAAAATATTTAACTATACATATAATAAAATTGTAACGAAGGCGAATCTGTACATTAAATATTTTTTGGAAAATTTTATTGAAATAGACTTTATTATTGATACAGAGGCCGAATCTATAGTTTTTAGAATTTTTTCTGTCTATCTGACTGTCTGTTACCGCATCACAAAAAAAACCACTGGTGGGATTTTGATGAAATTTGATATGATGCTAGCTGGTTATCCGGGTCAACATATAGGATACTTTTTATCGCGGGAAAATGTCTCATTTCTGAGACAAATTACAAAAACTGCAATGTAAGAGTATATTAATATGTAAAACTTAAGAATTTGGTTTTTGTTCATCTGAACGCAAGCGGAGCCGCGGGCAATGCTTGTTTATTATAAAATTATTAGTGTTTCATATGCAATATGCTGACGTGAGACAATTTCTGTCCGTAAGTAAGTATACACCATTTCTCCTTTATAAAGCTAATACAAAACGAAAACATTAAGGGTTTGGAAATTAGATTAAGAACTGTGTTCAAGTGTTCTTTTGTATTTGCACTATTGTAAAAACCGTTAAAGCAACATACAAGATTCAAACTCCATGACATTGTCGAGCTAAAGAAATTTAAAAAAAAAAGCCAAATAATATTAACTCGAGACTAACAAAATAAATTCACATGTTATTGATATGCCTATACAAAGTACAAACATTGTTGTGTATGGTGGTACGGAACCCCAAGTGGGTAATCAGACTCGCACTTAATCGATTTTAATTAAAACTTTCGTATTGACGACCGGTGTAATGCAATGCGGATGATTGTTCTACTATCTACCCACTTTACTAAAACAGCTTTCAGTTATTACTTCTTATAGTTAATTAATTCAATTTCTAAACTCCTAGAACCGAAAATTTTTGTATATAATAACATATTTAACAAATAAAAATTATTCTCATATATACGATCCAATCACATTTTCCTTTTAACGCCTGTATGTATTCAGCCCTTTTAACGTCTCACTGCTGGACACCCTTTAATACAAGGGGGATCAAGCCATACTCCACCTCGCTGATCAAGTGCAGGTTGGCAGACTTCACAATTCACATGTCTTTCGAAAACTCGCTAGATTCTCTCAGACATGCAGGGTTCTTGATGACGATTTCCTTCATCATAAGACAAGTAGTATTCATGATAGGAAATAAATAAAAAAATAATAGCACATGAAAATATTTGAGGTGCGAGACCCGGGATTTGAACCCGCGTCACTCGATTTCCTAGGCGAGCGCGTTACCACTGGGCTAACACTACTTTTTCTAACGCCTACATAATATAAATTATTTTTAATACAAATAATTAGTTTAAAATTAGATCTCGTTTTCAAATCTAGAAAGGACTAAGAGCATAATAGGTATAGTCACACCGGGCTAGGAGCACTCACAAATGTGAATGATATGTCCTGTATTTGAGATGACAGACTGGTCTGATCAGAACATGTCATCTTCCGGTTTATGTTGCCTACACATACAGTTTACCTCAGTAATAAGGGTATTCTCTAATAATCCATAAGTACCTAGTATATTATAGTATGTTTTACCCATGAAAGAATTCATGGCTATACCAAATGCCAAAAACAATGGAACTTCCAACTTTGTTCCTCTATCCCGGGATTCCCCTTTTTCAAAAAGAAACTCTTGAACAGAGTAATATGCTTTACTCAGTAGTATATGTATTTAAAATTATCTTTTAAAAATTAATCTGAGACTGTTTGTGGAAATTTATTATAAAAGCTATATGAAAACATTTTGAAATAATCTATGCATATAATAAAATTCTAACTAAGCCAAATCTGTGCATTAAATATTTTTTGGAAAATCTTATTGAAATTAATATTATTATCGATACAGAGGCCGAATCTATAGTTTTAAGATTTTTTTTCTGTCTGTCTGCCTGTCTGTGACCACATCATAAAAAAACCACTGGACAGACTTTGACGAAATTTGGTATGATGATAGCTCAACAGCTAAACATTAAAATGTAACTTGGGACGAGCCAGAGCGGAGCAAGAGTGAGTTGCAATTATTATAATATATGTATACTTTTAGTTAGCAAATGGTGCCAAATAGATACTAGTTTCGTGACAAAGTGCTTTAATTTTGAAGCTCTCAAGAGCGTACCTACTTGATAATGAATGGAGCGGATCATCTAGCGTGTATCGAGGGGTTAACACGTGTTTGCACTTCACTAAAATTGCTAACCATATCATTGTTCGTATATATATTATTATTATTATTACTTATTATAAGGGTAGTTTTAGTCATGGCTGGTATATACTTTGTATTAGTTACTTTAAAAAATAAAAAATAGCTAAAGCCACAAAATAAAGAATTAAATTGAAAATAAAAAAAATATTATCTGTCAACGTATAAGTATCTACTACAATTATCTATTGGTTCGGCTAAATGGTTTTTTTTCTATCTTTTTTTTATGGTTGAATTGGCTTTTTAATATAACTCACAAAAACCATGTGAATATAAAAGTAACGCCTCTCATATTATATGTATATTATATACTTTATGTATGTAAGATCGTGCTTGATCCCTGTCTCCAATTTTTACATAGAAGGCAAAACCAATTCAGTACCTACCTCTGTTTGTCTAGAACTGGAAGAACACTAACCATATAAATTAAATCTATACTAATATTATAAAAAGGAAAGATTTATTTCTTTATTGGTTTTTTTGTATCGAATAGGCTCCGAACCTACTGAACCGATTTCGATGAAATTTAATAAGAAGATAGTTTGACACCCTGGGAAGGACAGGTTAGTTTTTATCTCGGAAATCATCACTTAATGAAAGTTTGCATGGGGAAGCAACCTAGGGACGAACCCGAATGAAGCGAGGGTGAGTCGCTTACTAGCGATTGTTGTTTATTACTTGTTTATTACTATAAACATGCAGCGCCATCTATTTCCATGGTAAGCTACGAGGCCTGTGTTATGGATACCAGATAGTTGATACACTACACAATGAGTACACATATATAACTTCAAATATATACCTACATATTATAAATATAAACACCCATAACTGGAGTACAAACATTCGTGCTCATCACATAAATGAATGCCCCCAGCGAGACTCGAACCCGCGGCCGCTGGCATAGCAAGTACTACAAACTGAGTCAAGTGTGTCGTCACTAAGGATAAATATTCATATTATTCATTATTAGATATGTGGTAAGTACCGGGAAATAGACATATTTTTGATAACCTGTTTATTAGAACGTATCTTGAGAATACGTATACATAATATACCTACATAAATATGAATCATACTTGTATTATTACTCTCAGGCCACCGTTCGTTGATATTATTATGCTTTTGTAAAGACTTCAAAGTTTCATCACAATCGGATGGGTAGTTTTGCAATGCATACGCTATAAACAAACAGACATTTATTTATAGATACATAGAAAGAAATACCATAACAATAGTACTTTTATAATAAATAATAAATATGTTGGGACATAAACACGCAGCAACATCTAGTTCCTTGGTAAGTTAAGAGGCTTGTGTTATCGATACTAGATAGTTGATACACTACATATATAATATAACTTTAAATACAAACATATTATAAATATATAAACACCTATGACTGAAGTAGAAACATTCACGCTTATCACACGAATGACCCCAGCGGGACTCGAACCCGCGACCATTGGCACAGGAAGTAGGGTCACTACAAACTGAGCTAAACGTAAATACAATGTAAAGGCTAGAATGATTACCGACTGTGAAGATACGAGTGAAACATCATATTTCCCAGTATGTAATAAAAAATTAAGGCCAATATAACTGCGATGTCATTTAAGGACTATTTAACTATTAATTTTATAAATAGACACCGCGAAAACTAAAAATAGTTTCTTTGTTGTTGTTTGTTGTTACATTTTATGTAATCAAAAATCTCCTGAACTTCTGAAACGATTTTCATTAGATCTTAGTGGTGGATAAAGGAATTTGGCAAGAAACAAATATGTTATTGTAAGGTGAACGCAATAAAAAGAACATCCTTATCAAATTTAACGGAAATTTTGGATGATACATAAAATAAATTTACAGAAAAAATCATAGCGAAGCCGATGGTACGAGTAGCTTCCTCACGGGCCGACTCTACTGGCTTTAAATTAAATTGACGATTCCAAAGTGCTTGTATAAGTCTAAATAAATAAAAAACTCCGACTTTGCTTCACGAGGTCACAATTTTTACACATTTACTATTTACTACTTGCTTATACCGCGGCTCAAGTCGCAAAGAATATGTATCATTTCTTTGTGCCTAAAGGTCCGTAGCATATTATTAAATTATGGATAACCTCCCGTTGTATACTTACATAATTTTCACGCTTAAACCGCTAAACAGATTTCGATAAAATTTGGCAAGAACATAGATTGCATTTTAGAATCGGACATAGGCTACGCTTAACCCGCGCCCGGCTTAACACGCGAGCAAAGCCACGGGACAACTAGCAGGCTATAAAATGCGAAAATATTTTTTGCGTTTAGACTGGTTGTTTTAGATCTGCGCGTTCAAACGAACCAAAAAACGATCTCTACATTTTTTCTATATTCTCACTCTCGGTAAACTTAATAATTAATTATATTAACTACTAGCATTGCCCGCGTCTCCGCCCTCGTTCAGATGACCAACAACCAAATTCTTAGGATTTACATATTAGTATACTCTTACATTGCAGTTTTTGTATTTTTTCTCAGAAATGAGATATTTTCCCGCGGTAAAAAGTATCTTATACGTTGACCCGGATAACCAGCTATCACCATACCAAATTTCACGAAAATCCCTCCAGTAGTTTTTCTGTGATGCGGTAACAGACAGACAGACACACAGACAGACGAAAATTCTAAAAACTATAGATTCGGCTTCTGTATCGATAATAATGTTTATTTCAATAAGATTTTACAAAAAATATTTAAAGTACAGATTCGGCTTAGTTACAATTTTATAATATGCATAGATAAAGCTTTGGAATTCCTTTCAATGACTGCACAATAAATTAGCAATACTAATTACCACACTAAAATGGGCATTACTTAGCTTAAAACATCAAGTTATCTATCAATTATTTAGTTTCATGACATCAATGCATGCATTAAAAAATAGAGTTAAGTGAAACAGATGAAACGACTAATAACATTAATGTTATCAAAGTAGTTTCACGCCATTACGTAATATAGATGAGAGTTCTTACCATCAATTATTTTATTTCGAAAATTTATATACATACATATAAATAGGCAAAGACAAAACAGTTCAATACGTTTTTCTCCTGTGTTTGTAACCGATTTTCTTTTTTTTTTTTTTTAGTAGCTATTGGATGGCTTTAAAGTTTTCAATAAAGAATTTTTGGGATCAGTTTGTTTTCTATACTAATATTATAAAGAGGTAAAGTTTTTGGTTGTAGGGGATAATCTCTGAATCTACAGAACCGATTTAGATGAAATTTGGTAAGATAGTTTTAGACCCTGGGAAGGACATAGGTTAGTTTTTACCCCGGAAATCAACCCTTAAGGGGATGAAAATGGGGATGAAAGTTTGTATGGGGAATCAACGGGACGTCGCTAGTATTACGTATATAAAGATTATGGTCGATTCCAACCACAGGGCGAACACTTGTTATTATTAGTATATGTTCTAAAACACATTGTTGGCATTAACAACAAAGTATTAAGTACCACCTACTACTTGTCAAACATGTTTTATTCCATACTTATTCCATATCATGATCATCATTCAATAGAAGTGATAAAAGTCTTTTGAACAGAACATGTTATGTTCTTGAGTTATGGTGTAATATATTTATTATATTAATAAAATAGTTTTTTAACATTGGCAGAAAATAAAATAAATAAATAATATCGGTGTTATTATATATATATATATATATATATATATATATATATATATATATATATATATATATATATATATATAATAACATCTATAATAGAATTTTATAAGTGTGAAAGTGTGTTTATTTGTCCTTCTTATAATACAACCCACAAAACTCATCATGCCTATTTATAATAATATATAGTTTCTTTATTCTATACTAACCGTTAAAACGTACCTAGGGACGAACCCGAGCGAAGCGAGGTAAAGTCGCTAGTATTATATATGTAAATAATAATTAACAATCATAATTTAAACTATTCATAAGTTTAATACCCCTAAAACTAAATTAAATATTGAACAAAAATAAAAGTGAAATCGCTCGCTTCAGCTTGTATATAAAAACTGTCACACGCAGGCGAAAACCAGTTATCCCCCTTCGTATTCCAGCATTCTTGAGACCGGGGTTGTATGAATGGATAAAAAACTCATTCAAATGTATGGGAGGTTTGGGGCCTATGTTGACACTTTCGTTACAATTTTTTTGTGAACGTGTGCTTGGAATGTTTAATTAAGATGCTTTTCGCTGAATAATTGATTTAAAAGCTAGTGCTGCGTGTACATACATACCTATATAATTTAATATAATATTATAAACGATGAAATAGAAATTAAGAGTTCTAAAAAATAAAATATACATAAAAAATATTTTATTTGCATTAATTGTAATTAAAATTAAAAATAAGAGTAAAATATTCTTTAATGAAAATTTTTCATATTATAAAAAATATATTTTAGTTTATTATATTTTGCGACACGTTTGGCTCAGTCGGTAGTGACCCTACTTGCTGTGCCTGCGGTCGCGGGTACGAGTCCCGCTGGGGGCATTAATTTGTGTGATGCGCACGAATGTTTGTACTCCAGTCATGGGTGTTCATATTTATAATATGTATGTATTAAAAAGTTATATATGTGTAGTGTATCAACTATCTGGTATCCATAACACAAGCCTCGTAGCTTACCATGGTACTAGATGGCGCTGTGTGTTAATGTCCCAACTTAAAAAATAAATAAAGAAAGAACACAAATGTTTTTGGTATGTTTGTCCTCCTTATAAAAGGGTATACATTTTGTATGTGTTTCTATTACAATACAATGGGATAAAGAAGAAGGTTAATTAAATGAAAACGTTCTAATACATAGTAAGACAATTCACAAATCTTAAAGTCAGTAGAAATTTTGTTTAAAACAAATCTTGTTATTACTTGCAGATTACTCTGAGAATATTATATAGTATTGTGTTACCAATTTAAAATGGCATGTATTATCTATTAAATCTATACATATAATAAAATTGTAACTAAGCCGAATCTGTACATTAAATATTTTTTGGAAAATCTTATTGAAATAGACATTATTATCGATGCAGGAGCTGAATCTATAGTTTTTAGAATTTTTGTTTGTTTGTCTGTCTGTCTGTCTGTCTGTCTGTGACCGCATCACAAGAAAACCACTGGACGGATTTTGATGAAATTTGGTATGATGACAGCTGGTTATCCGGGTCAACATATAGAATACTTTTTATTGCGGTAATATACCTTATCTCTGAGAAATCTATACTAAACGTTAAAACCTAATAAAATAACAAACATAATAAAATCATATTATATAAATATTATTATATAAATATTAAGTACATAATAAAATCATTAACTAGTAACCAAAATCAAGTACTTGTCTAAATATCAAAGTAGTATACGAACATTCAAACCGGCGTTATCAGTTGCCTAACTGTTGTAAAAAGATGGTCAGTAAATACGATAACATTATCTTGACAGTTCACTCTAAATAAATTGCAAATTCGAAACGCGGTCACGCTATCTGGACTTATTTATGTTCTACTTTGGGCTAAATCATTAGTTATATTTGGGATAAACTGTTGGAAAACTTTTTTAATTTAATTCTATATTAAAAAGCATTTTTATAGATAGCTATACTAGATACCTAACAGGAGTCTATGTGATACTCCCAGGTCATAGTCTGTCTGTGATTCATCCAAATCCTTCCAGCCATTTCAGAGTGAAGGAGCAACAAACATACACACAAACTTTTATATATATATATAGTAATTTTATAAATATATAGTATATACCATATGGATTATATATGTATTTTTACATTATACATTAAAGTTTAAATAATTGGTATAAAGCTTTGTCAAGAAAAATCAAACGATGAAATAAATACTTTTTATTAAAAAAAACTCGGTGTACTACATTAAATTATAAATCATATAAAAGAAATTATTCTGTCAATAAGGGTGGAATTATTTTTCCAGTGTACCTATGCTGCGAAGCAGGGGTGGCCCAGTGGTAACGCGCTCGCTTTAGAAAGCTAGTGAAGCTGGTTCAAATCCCAAGTATCGCACCTTTGCTATTTAAATGTACGAATCATTTTCAATATAATCAGACTAATTGTCTTACGGTGAAAGAAAACATCGTGAGTAAAACTGTCTAAGAGAACCAAGCAGTTTTAAAAAGACATGTGAAGTCTGTCAACCCGCACTTTGCCAGCGTGGTGGACTATGGCCTGATCCCCCTCGTATTGAGGGAGGTTCGTGCCCAGCAGTGGGACGTTAAAAATGACTGAATAAACGAATATATGTGCTATTCTAATTGTAAACCGATTTTCAATTATTAATTAGTAATTATTGAAAAATTTTAATTAGTAGATTACACCTTATGTAGTGGTCATATAAATTAAAACAAATTGCATAATTATATTTTAAGTGTTGAAATCGGTGTATGTTTATATTGAATCAAGCATGTCCATTCTTGTTCAGACGAAGAATGTAAGTTAGGAGGGGATCGAACATAAAACCCGTTTGAGGTTGAGCTTGGATCATCGACATGTCCTAAACTGGGTGTTATAAAAAGCAGTCTATTGTAGACATGAACACTACCTGTCCTTGTACATATGGATATAGTTGGTTATGATGTTAAAAAATCAAATATGTACTTTTTATTAACGGTTAGTATAAATTTCTCAGAGATGAGATATTTTCCCGTAGTAAAAATTATCCTATATGTTGACCCGGATTTCATCAAGTCCAGTAGTTTTCTCGCGATGAGTTCCCAGACAGACAGACACACAGTCATAAATTCTAAAAACTACAGATTCGTTCACTATATCGACAATAATGACTATTTCTAAAGATTAATATACTTAATTATTATTATTAGTCTCTCTCAGTTAGAATTTTATTATATGTATAGATTAAGAACCCCTCTGAGAGCGATATTATAACACCTACAAGTACGTGACATCTGTGTAAGTGCAAAATTAAAGACTACCTAATTATTCAATAATTGAGTACCTCTAGTGACTATAAAATCACTTTGTACTTATCTTAAAATGTATAGGTATGGTACCACCCTTTAAGTATAAATCTTTACCTTTAAAAAACTCATTATTCGATTTAAATCGAATCACAATTAGCGAAAACATCGTTTATCATTTGTCAATTATTATCTGACACGCAAAAAAAGCTACACTTAACTTGTGTGCATATCTAAAGTAGGTCAAAAACAAATGTTATATAGACATTATTATATTATAATCCATGTCCTTCTTTCCAAATGTTTTAATTTTTATTTAAAAACCTTTATTTATTTTTATATGTTGGCACATTAAACACACAGCACCATCTAGTTCCGTGGTAAGCTATGGCCTATAAGGCTTGTGTTATGGATACCAGATAGTAGATACACTACACATGCATATTTAACGTTAAATACATACATATTATAAATATAAACATTAAACAGCCATGACTGGAGTACAAACATTCGTGCTCATCACACAAATGAATACCCCCAGCGGTACTCGAACCCGCGACCGCTGGCACAGCAACTAGAGTCAGTAAAAACTGAGCCAAACGTGTCGTCAAATATTCTATAGCATATTTTTAGGAGAGGGGAGTATTCAATGGCTATTTGTTTTGAGGTATCGTCGCTTAAACATCCCGCTGTACACTCATAATCGAGTTAAAAAGGTCTGGCCTTGAATAGAAATGAAGGGTAAATTCAATAGATAGACGTTTTCCTAATTACCATTAAAACTGGAAGTGAAAGTTTGCCTTTTAAATCATTCCATTGAATTGAATCAAAGAATCCAGGCACACTATACTGTGCCTACGTTTGTCTAAATAGTCCGTTTCTATACCTAGACAACGTCTAGATTTATAGCATTATGAATAATTTAGTTTTAGTGTAAATATTAGTTTTTCCATTTCATTTTGATTAAAAGAAGAAAGTGGTGTCTGTGAGAGAAGCGAGAATAAATATTATATTTAAAAGAAAGAAAATATAAATAAAAAGAGTTAAGCACAAACTAGCGAGTGAACATCATATGAGGTAACAAACCTCCGCTGATTTTATTTTACTATATATACATGAAGGATACATCACTAGTAAGAATATGAATTACAACCCATGAGCTTGTCAACAAACGGAAGTAGCACTGCAACTAACCCATTAGGGTATTTTAAGTAAAAAACTAAGAACTAAATACATATTACGAAATAAGTAGAATAAACTACTTCCATGCAAACTTTTGACGTTACAATCTTCCATAATGTTCTACATAAATATTAAATAGTTTCGTGGTAAGTGATCAATACTTAATATTATAAATTTGAAAATAAGTCTGTTGATTACATTTTAACGCTAAAACTTCTGAACAAATTTCGATAAAATTTGGCAAAGACATAGATTGCATCCTGGAAATGCACAATACACATACTTATAGCTTACCTATGGGTCCATACCATCATATTAATGAGGTGAGCCCCACTTAATATGCGAGCAAAGCCGCAGGCATCAACTATATTTTAATATGACCTTTCACAAGGTTATTACACACTGAAACTAATGTTACGAATGCTTATTTGCAATAAGAACTTAGCTTTCTCAAATTTCACGATACTAAATAGATTTTGAATGAAAACTACACAGTGATTAAAAACAGGTCTAAAAAATTAATTTTCAAACCAATATAAATTCTGTTATAATTTACATGTACGATAAATATAAATATATAATACTATTAGCTAATTCAAATACTTTGCAGTCACGACAGGCGCAGAACAAAATGATTGCCCGAGGCGCACTCGATTGAATTACATTCAGTTAGAGAACTGAGTATCAATTATGATTAAGTGAAATTGTTATGAGAGATATTGTATAAGCGTTACTTATATACATACATATTATATTCATCCATCATCTATACGTTAAAAATTACCGCTGTTTTGAAAATCTGTAAATTAAAAAAAAAACATATTTTCTAGAAATGTCCACAAAAAACACAACTATCAGAATTTTTAAGTATTTATTTTAATAAAAAAATAAATGTTATAGTTTTTTAAGGTGTTTATACAAGATTTTTAATATAAAACTTTTTATAATAATTAACAAGGTCCTATCAAGTCGTCCTTAGAAATAAATCCATTTGGCTAAAGCTGCCTAAACCTTAAGAGATACATTAAAACAATGTACTAGAAAATTGTAGGTCTTAATAAGGCCTACAGAAAAATTACTATTATTATATCTATATATAACTAAATTATTCTCGAAAGAAAAAATAAATAAAGCTGTGAAGGGAATGTACCTATACCAGAAGTAGCATTATTTTCATGGGACAACCCTTAAAAGAAACGCTACCGGAAGGATTCAAAATGTAAACTTTTTAGTTTTTAATATATATATAACAAATTCAATAAATCCAAAATCAGTCAAATCATACAGTTAGGTTCCGTGGTATAAATCTAATTGCACTCGACTACTTGTACTATTTAAATTCCCTTATATAAATAACCCCAATGTACATAATAAAATTAAAAAAAAAAGAATAAAATGCATAGGAATAAATAAAGAAACTAAAAATAACATTTAGTCGCTCGTGACTAATAAATGTTTAGCTCTCGCTGTTGTTTCTAGTTGCTTTAATACTCATTGATTATTCCGGGTTTTTTGACCCAGGATTTTTAAAGAGAATGTACCGTATAATGTTTAAATAATAAATAATGCAATTTATGTATGTATGTATATAATATGTGTAATATATGTATTATGTATTTAATAAATAATAGTCTGTGGATTTCGAGAATATAATTTAAAAAAAAACATGTATTTTAATATCTTAATATTTTTTAATAGATAATTTATAATCCTAAATAATGATTGCTATTTTTAATAGGTATGTTGAAGATAAAAATATTTAAATTATAGTTAAAAAAAAAACGAATAAATACGCTTTTAGACAGCTGTTATCCGTAATGTATGGGACTCGTAAAATCAATGAAATGAGACCAATCTTGACGATGTAATTGGCAGCCGTTCCTCTAATAATGTACACTATACTGCTGGCTCCATCACCAGATCACCTCGATGACATCAACCTAGTATACTGCTTCTATTTATTATAGGTGGACCAACCTCTAGGTCAAAGTCGCTGGAGCCCACTGGAAGTGGATGGCATAAGACAGTGCGGTCGCATGGTGCCCCTGATCCAAAGAAGTCCCAGCGGGCCACACACGATTCTTTTTTTTTTTAATTTTTTTGACGACGGCCCCCGTAGAAGTTTGAAAAAAAATGCAAGAAAAAAAGTGTCCTAGGTATTCGCATATTATTTTTTATGTGGACCACGAAGAATGTGATCGTACTTGTGTTCTATAAAACGATGAACATTAAAAAAAAACATTCTTCCTTACATGCAAGCAATCTTATCTCATATCTCTGCGAATCTCCTCTAGTCCACGTGCAATAAATTGGCACACCATAAAATCAATAGGAAATCATATAATTTTAAATAAAACTAGCTTTACAGAAAGGACGGATCTTAATGTTAAAGACAGCGTCTTCCGTGATCGTGTTTGCTGTAAAGCATTCGAAATGTCGGGAGCAAAACCAAAATAAAACCGCGACAAAATCTGAAAAGATAGTTTCACTTAAAATGTCAAATATTCGCGTAAATCTAAAACAGTGGTAAAACATACATTGAGTTGGTATGACATAATAATAATACAACGTTAGATTCAAATTATGGCATGTTTTTTATCTTATCAAGAGTTGTGTACAGCCGCGGTTGATAACACGTTTTTTGCGAACCGATTATTTACAACACTATTGACTTAACGACCGACAGTGAGTGTATTACTTTACAATTTACAAACACCTTGCTTATACGAGTATAAACCTACATGTGGACGATAATATATTAACTTTGACGACAATTTTGGTTCAGTTTGTAGTGATCCTACTTACTATGCCAGCGGTTCGGGTTCGAGTCCCGCTGGGGTCATTCATTTATGTGATGAGCACGAATGTTTGTACTCCAGTCATGGGTATTTATATTTATAATATGTATGTATTTAAAGTTATATATGTGTAGTGTATCAACTATCTGGTATCCATAACACAAGCCTCGTAGCTTACCATGGAATTAGATAGAGCTGTGTGTTAATGTACATCTTTCTTTAATCTCATTTTTTATTTCATTTCATCTTTCTTTCTGTAACATCTTTATATATTTATTTATTAATTAGCATGTGCGCGTGACATCTTATTTGTTAATACCTCCAGGTAAATTTCTAAGAAAGTAATTAAAATTCTAAGAAATCTGTTATTAACTGACACGCCGGCGCGGCGTGTCCGCGGTCGTAGAGGGATTAAGATGTCGGATATATCATCATTTCAGTTGAAGAAATTACAAAAAATTAGGCAATGCTGTTTGTTGATTTCTTACACAATGTCGCCTTAGGAGATCCAGATTGTGTTTTCCTCATACCTTTTAAAAATATAATTATCAACAGTTCATCTGTTTAAGACCACATTTAAACTATAACCCAGCCAGCAAGTCCTGAATATAGTCTACTTAGTAAGTGAAACAATTCATGACTTCCGAATAACCTATCATTCAATGAACTTAGCAATAAAATTAGCAGTTTTCATTGAAAAATATTTGACTCTACAAGTAAAATTATCCCAAAATAACTTACTCCAACCTAATATAGATTAATCTAAATCATCATCAAAAACTTTTCTTATATAAATAGCATCATTTGATGTCGTGACTTCGTTGTTATAAGTTCTAGGTCACACTTCCTTATTTATTGGATCAAAAATGATTAGATTTTTACTATATATAATTAAATAAAAAGGCTTAATTGAAAGTAAGCGTTTTATCTATAGATTAGATATGAAATATGATACAGGTTCAAGAAGCAGGTGCAATAAATAATTAAATAATATCTGCACATGTTAAACGCCTTGTAATTTATAGTATATATGCGGCTCACGCATCTGTCCAGTTGATCGTAACTATTTTGAAACTTTTAGTAACGCCATCATCTACGCTACTATTATAAAGAGTAGAGATTTGTATTTTTGTATGTTTGTAACGAATAAACTCATAAACTACTAAAATTTAGAATGGAGATAGGTTACATCGTAAATTAACACATACATATGTACACTCTTTTTTCTTATGTACTTACCACAGAGCCGATAGCGAACACTAGTCATATGTTATAAATAATACGTTCTTGCTAGAGAAAAATGCGTCTGACTTAAAATTATTTGCTTATCCATAAACATGATTCACGAGATTAACTGGTTTTGAGTAATTCATTTGTTGTCTTAATTTTACTAGCAACGAAATAATTAAAACCAGGAAAACTATTTAAAACCTATGTTTAGGGTTCCGTACCCCAAGGGTGCTAACGGAACCCTAGTACTAACCCTCCGCTATCCGTCCGTCCGACTGTCAGAGAGCAGTACCTATCTCATGAACCGTAATAGGTAGAGTCGAAATTTTCACAGAGTATGTATATATTTCTATTGCCACTATAACAACAAATAATAAAAAATAATAAAAATATACAAGAAATATTTTTTAATCGATCATCGAAGTTCATATACTAAATACATAGAGTAAAAGTCATATTAATGAAGAGTACATGTAAGATGGTACGGAACCTTTCCTGTGCGAATTCGACGCGCACTTGACCGATTTCTAACTTTTTATTTTTCGTGTGAAGCAAACTAACAGGAAATAGAAGTATTACATACTGTATACTTAATAGGATTATCTTTTATCACTTTTATAAGTAGCAACTTATTAAAACATTAAGATGCCTTCTACATTGCTCTCAAATGACACACTCGACCCATTTTCATTTGCATAAAAGTTTGTCGCGAGATTTACCTATTTTATAAATATATACTAGCAGAATCCGCGGCTTCGAGTTCAATGTACAATAAAAAAAACTCTTTTGCTTTATGTTATATAACGACTCACCCTAGCTTCGCTCGCGTTCGTCCCTATTTATATGATTAAAAAATTGGGGGGGTGGAGGTGGTAGGGTGAAAAATACTTTACGACCTATTCCCATATCTACTAAATATACAAAGAAAAAATTCATTAAAATCGGTCGAGCCGTTTCGGAGGAATGCGACCACAAACAGCCTGACACGAGATATTTATATATTAGTAATTAGAAGATGTTTATCTACTCGCGACAACCTTCTATAACTTATGTTATATAAATCGTGTAATGTAATAAATTGACGAGTTTGATTTAATTTAAAGTGTATTTTCTTCTTTCTGAAGTATTTAAATAAATATTTGTATTTAAAAATGTTTTTTAACACTATACCTAATTATAATTATGAAGAATCCTGACTATTTTGATTAGTGGTCAACGGAGTCAAAGTTTCATTGATATGCATTTGTATGGAAGGAAACTTCGATAATACCAATTATCTAATTGTAATGGTATAATAAAATAGTTATATACAAATTAATATTTTATTATATTAATAATCCTTAACAAAATTATTTTATTAAATAAACAATAAAATTTTAATTAATATACAATGTATTAATGAAACAATGATTAATCAATATTATATAAAATTTTAATATGTGCATATAATTGTTTCTTCTTTTATATTTTTTTTAGAAGCAAAAGGTTGAAATATCGTTATATTACTGTTTAGATATGAACAGACGCACGAAGTTTTATTTTCATACAAATCACATCGAAAATGTCTTGTTAAAATAACAGCTAGCAGAATACACATAGAACGAGTCAGTTTTATACTTTAGTTTAGAGGTGATCCAATTTATGCACAGGTGTATAGAATTTCTTGATAGAAAGTGTGTATGTAGACGAACTGGGAGACACCGGACCGACATCCTGTTGCGTACTCAAGTATTTATTTATATACAGATATAGGAACTTGCTCTCTTACATTTGTTTATACGTGTATCGCTTGTGAGGAAACCTGCATGTCTGAGGGAACCTAGCAAGTTTTCAAAAGCCATGATGTACCCAACCCGCACTTGGATTGGACTGAGCTACCAGTGGCTCAAACTTTATAATAGGTAAGAAAGCTCAAACATGAGATTTTACTACAAACCATTGTAATCTGAATTACCATCATCCGAATTTCCCATTCTTACATAGAGTCAAACCTAACAACAAATGAAGTCTATAAAATAATATTATTAACCTGATATAACATAATAATTCAATAGGTACATATTTTAGTTTTCTACAAGGAATATTAATCTTATAAATATATGTAAATAATAAATATGTTGGGACATTAACACACAGCACCATCTATTAGTTCCATCGTAAACTACGAGACTTGTGTTATGGATACCAGATAGTCGATACACTACAAAAATGTATATAACTTTAAATAAATACATGTTATAAATATGAACACCCATGACTGGAGTAGATACAAACATTCGTGTTCATCACACAAATGAATGCCCCCATCGGGACTCGAACCCGCGACCGCTGGCACAGCAAGTAGGGCCACTACAAACTGAGCCAAACGTGTCGTCTTCTTAGAACGTCATTTCCGCTGCAGTTCATAAACGAAATCAAAAGACTGGTAGGTATATAATATATATTCCCAACGTTTGTACCATATCTGTCATCACTGTTCCTATGTTTACACCCAGCCGCTGCATCGTACATCTTTGTTTACACTCGTCTAAAAATAACATTAGAGAGTCAATGTCGTGCGCTTTACACTCATTGAGGCTAGTTTGAAATGAAAATATACCTTATCATTTAAAAATTGTATTAAAAAAATTGTATTATTACGTGGATAAATGAAAATAATACTAAAAAATAGTTTTAAAAAATCTGATTAAATTATATTGAGTTTTTTTGATATTGTCACAGCCATATGTTTTGAATGATAATTGCTTTTTAACCGACTTCCGAAAAAAGGAGGTTCTATCTTAGTCTATAGGTATATATTATGTATCTTTTTTTTTAAATTAAAATGTAAACCATTTTGGATATTTTTATTTGTTTTTTTACTTCATCTGTAGGTATAGGACCTTAAGGCATAAAAGACACCACAATACAATCTATTGGAGCTACAATGGACCAAAACTGGTCGACGTAGCTAGGGCCGACCTCGGCACCACACCCAACATAAATAATAATAAATAATACAATCTATTAAGTCTGAGAGACGTATGGTGAAGGAACTAGTATAGCATTTGATAGCTGTAAATAACAAATAACATACACGTGTACAAATAAAATCTATTAAACAAAGCTAAAACCTACCCAAAAGGCGTAAAAGCGAAACAATCTTTGGCATTTTAACAATTATAAAAACCACAACCAAATCAAAGTATTCTGAACTAATCAGGCACATTCTAATCGACTCAATAAACATCCTAAGTTAACATCCTAAGCATCTGTGGGAAGGCAAACCGGTATCCAGTTCGGGTTGCGAGCGCTACGTCACTTAGTTTCAGATACCCGTCACGCTTTGATAGAGCCTATTTTATACGTCTGTAGTACGTTTTAATTGGGTTTTGTTGTTTTTTTAAATACAGTTATCTTATCTTATGTAATAATGTATAATTTTGTGGGTAGATGCCGTCTGTAACGATTATATAATAACTTTTAAAACGTCTAAAAATTCAGTTTCTTCCTGGACCGTGATTGATGTAAAGCCTTCGAAACAACAGGAACCAAAAATCAAAATAAATCCGCGAAAAATTCCTAAAAGATAGCTTTATTTAAAAAAAATCCGTAAGCGTGCCCTTTGCTTTCAAGAAAACATCCAATACATAAAACTAAATGTCACGTGTACCTAATACTAGAATTATAATGTTCCATACAAAATAATATAACTCATTTCATCCCTAGAGGCTAATTTAAATCCACATCAACCCTTGTCGTTTTGTCCCAACTCCACTTAATCATTAACTCAAGCCCTTACATATTTCTTTGCAATATATTTTTCATTAAAAAGTAAAAACACAATTACTGTGTAACTAACAACTTTGGTTAGTTTAACAGAAGCCTATTATGTGTTACTCTAGGGCAGTTTCCCAACCTTTCTTCTGTTGAGCCCCCAATTGCACTGCGGCGACGGGTTCCGCTGTGGGTTTTAATGAGTAGGAGTCTCACAGTACCTTGCCCGTTATGACGGCCGGCAGGGTCCCCATGATGGCTTTCATACAAACTTTCATCCCCAATTTTACTACGTATGGGATGAATTTCGAAAAATGCTACAACACGTAATTATTGAGTAGTACTGAAGACCATTAGTTCCAAGTTTCAAGTAATTATGAACATAAAGTTTTTTTTGAGTTGTATTATAACGTGTTTTCCCGTGGGAAAGAGATAATCTCCCGCGGTAAAGAGCCTATATCACCCTCCAGCCCTCCAACTATCTCCATACAAAAAATAACACCAATCCGTCACTCTGTTTTGAAGTAAAAGAAGGACAAACAAACAAACAACATATTAGTATGGATGAGTAGAATTTAATAAACCTTAGGCATAGTTCAGTCACAAAAGGCTAATGAATGCACTTTGAAATTCCGTTCTTACATGGTAATTCTGAATGCTAGATCATTTTATCACTCATCGATAACGTTATCGTCACGCGATTCAAATATCTATACTCTATACTAATGTACTTGATAACGCTTACTTTAAAAGTAGAGATGTCTAAATTTAAAGTATTTGGGTACTATATAATATTAAAATATATGGAGGTATTTAGGGTGTAATTGTAATACATTTGTAGTGAAATTTCAACTACCTAATTAAAGATACAGTAAATTATTTAGTCAAATCAATTTTCTTATCATTAGCTTCGAAGCATGCCAGCTTTAATCGATGTCCATTGCGAACAAAACTGCGGGTGAAGATTAGTCTATATCTATACAGATAAATAAAATTGAAGTGTCATATGAAACTATATTAGAAAACACAATTTTTAAACATTGTTTGCTCCGGATAATCTCCGAATCGGCTGGACCGATTTTAACGCGAGATTCACTGGCAGATAGCTGATGTTATCAGCAGTATCTTAGGCTAACTAACTACTTTTATTTTAGAACAAGAACAATAATAAATAAATTATTATTGTTATATATAATAATTAAATATTGTGATATATAGAATATACGTTTCCGCGCAAAAAAATAAAACCCATAAAATCGTACCACAGGCTCAGTCGATAGAAGCGTGGTAAGCCGCTAGTGTAAAATATAAGATATCAGCCATAAATAACTCAAACAAGACTTAGATTCTCATATGTAAGTACGTTTTTTTTTTGAGTTGGCATCTATGTAACAAGATGATTGATAACCTTGTTATCATAGACACCTCACACCGCTGACGTTACCATGCGAGGCGATAAAGAAAGTGATGCAACTCAGTGTAATTGGCATGTGGGTAATTGTTTTGACTGAGAGGGTGTTCTATTATTTACAACATTAGACATAACACTTGTTTATATGATAATTAGCTTTATTTTTAATTGGCTGTAGGTACATAAAAATACTTATATTATAATGTATCCAACGAATGATACGCGCAGTTATAACAGAGATACAAAAATATATTTAACTTTTTTTTTAATACATATTTCATATTCGATCCATCGAAGTATATTTAAGGCATTGTACATAGATAAACTGATGGAAATTCTCATAAATCTTTTGTCATCGGTATCAAGAACATTTGACACCCGTTACACATTGTTAGCGACATTATTATAATTAAATTAAATACAAATTAAGTTTATTTTCGTGATATAAATTAAAAATTATAAATTTTAACATTAATTAAAAATGAGGGTATAAAAAACTAAAACGTGGGTTGTGGTGGAAGTGTGGAAAGATGGGAAGCTGGTTCATTTTCTAGATTAGCATTTACACGTTGCTGGAACTAAATTATGTAAACGGATCTACTAGATAGGCCGTATAGAAACAAAATTTTAGCATCCTTCGCTAAAAGATCTATCTACTGAAGTACACTTAGGAATTCGAACCATAAATGGCACGTTTTTTTATGTAAGTATACGGGATCTTTGTGAGATGATCGACAACCTAGAGACGGTTGACGTTGTTATACGATAAAGAAAATCACATCTACAAATATAATAAAATTGTAACTAAGCCGAATCTGTACATTAAATATTTTTTTTTTAAAATATTATTGAAATAAACATTATTATTGATACAGAGGCCGAATCTATAGTTTTTAGAATTTTTGTCTGTCTGTCTGTTACCGCATCACGAGAAAAGCACTGTAATTTGGTATGATGATAGCTGGTTATCCGGGTCAACATATAGGGTACTTTTTACCGCGGGAAAATATCTCATTTCAGAGAAAAAATACAAAAACTGTATTGTAAGAGTATACTAATATGTAAAAAATAAGAATTTGCTTTTTGGTCATCTGAACGCGGGCGGAGCCGCGGGCTATGCTATTACTATATATTTTTTGAATAATATCATAACAATTGTTAACAACACAATATAGGTATGTACGATATCTATATTTGTAGACACGTTTTAAGTTACTATCTCGTTAGAAAAACTAGTTGGCATGATTCAAAGGTTATTTTAATTCTATACATAGCCTTCATGGGCTATGCTTACTCTATGCTAATATATAAAGGTAAAGAGTTTGTTTGTTTGAACGTAATCTCTAAATGTACTGGTGCGATTTGAAAAAATATATTTGCCATTTATAGCCTATTTATTGGGGAAGGCTATGTTACATCCCACTATGACCTACGAGAATTGACTAGTTTTACAAAATTAAAAGAGGCGGGCGGAGCCTCAAAAAAACAAGAAAAACAGCTTAAAACAAAAATATAATTATTAATCGTATCTTCACTAATGTCATGATTGTTTATTTGTTTGTTTATTCTTCTCACATGTAATGTCTGTGATTTTTTTATAAATAAATATAAATATGTTGGGACATTAACACACAGCACCATCTAGTTCCATGGTAAGCTACGAAGCTTGTGTTATGGATACCAGATAGTTAATACACTACATATATATATATATATATATATATATATATATATATATATAACTTTAAATACATACATATTATAAATATAAACACCCATGACTCGAGTACAAACATTCGTGCTCATCACACAAATGAATGCCCCCAGCGGGATTCGAACCCGCAACCACTGGCATAGCTAGTAGGTTACTACACACTGAGCCAAACGTGTCGTCAAATCGTTGATTCTTCTGCTTACACTGCAATAGAGCAAAGAAGTATATATGTACAAGTAACTCTATAAGACGTCAAGTAACTTGAATACTTAAAGTATTCCGGTACAATTAAATATTTTTCGTGGGTTACTAATATACAACAATAAAAATAGTAGTTAAAATTTACAAAGATATATTTTATTGTTGACGACACGTTTGGTTCAGTTTGTAGTTCGAGTCCCGCTGGGGGCATTCATTTGTGTGATGAGCACGAACGTTTGTACTCCAGTCGTGGGTGTTTATATTTATAATATCTATGTAATTAAAGTTATATATGTGTAGTGTATCAACTATCTGGTATCCATAACACAATTCTCGTAGCTTACCATGGAACTAGATGGTGCTGTGTGTTAATGTCCCAACATATTGATTTGTTTTCAAATAACCTTCAAGACTTCCAAACATTACGAGTCTTTTATAGAAAATAAAATTTTAACTGATCTTCAAACTAGTTTATTATTCATATACAGAGCACTTCTTATGTACATACAACTTGTACATTTAAAATATTTACTTACGGATCGAAATTCGATCATAATATTTTTTATTGATAAAATATAAAGTACTCAAAAACGGTTAATGAACAGAGGAGAAGGAGGTAATAAAATGCTTTGTCTTTGCCTACTTATTCATAGATAACGTAATATACGTATAGCATCATCATAATGTTGTGTTGTTCAAAAGGTGATTCAAATTATGACATCAGAAGCATTTACCAATAGCTTATCTAAGAAAATATGTACATATTTACCATACTACATCTATACAAATACATATAATAAAATTCTAACTGAGTCGAATGTGTACATTAAATATTTTTTGAAAAATCTTATTGAAATAATAATTATTATCGATACAGAGGCCGAATCTATAGTTTTTAGAATTTTTATCTGTCTGCCTGTTTGTGACCGCATCACGAGAAATCCACACCATTTTGATGAAATTTGGTATGATGATAGCTGGTTATCCGAGTCAATATAGAATATAGGATACTTTTTACTGCGGGATAATATCTTATCTCTGAGAAATCTATACTAAGCGTTGAAACGTAACTAAGGACGAACCACAGCGGAGCGAGGGGTAAGTCGTTAGATAGAAAATAAAATTATAAGGAATAGTTGATAGTAAAGTAATGAAAGATAAAGCAATAATAGTATTGAATAAGAATTAAGGCTAGTTTAAAAAAAATAGAAATAATAAACTGTTATCTATCCTTATTCTATTTTAATCTTTACATAGTATAAAATGAAGTCGCTTCCGCTGTCTGTTCGCTTTGATCTTTTAAACTAACTACTTAACGGATTTTAATGCAGTTTTCAGCAACAGATAGAGTGATTCAAGAGGAAGCTTTATATGTATAATTAATGCATATTATAGTAGGTACAGCAAAGCTAAGAAATTCAAAGATTTGTATTTCATAGTAACCGTTAAACCTAGGGACAAACAAACCCGAGCGAAGCGAGGGTGAGTCGCTAGTATTATTATATTAATATTATATTACTCCATAAATCTAAAATACATTGGTATAGGTACGTAGAGTTTAACCACCACATTAACCCTATAGTTATAAGAGTACATGCACCATTAAAATGACAAAGAGCAGTCATAGTTATTTTTCAAATCTCACAACGAACAATAAATATAACAACAATATTTATTATAGATCCTTGTGAATATCAAAAGATAATGAAGCATGTGTCGACGCGATAGCTCGTATTACGCGGCTTATCTGGGAATGTTGCTATTGAGGAAAGTGATAATTTCCATGTGAATAATAACTATGAATGATCTACTCTTGTTTCCGACATATTTGTTAATAAGCAAGTCGTTTCCTGGAACTAGATTTGCGTTGAATTATGTAAAGAATGTTGTAAGTATTGACTTGAAAATTAAACTAAACCGCTAACTATATCTTTACCAATCAGATTTATGATTGAGGAGTTTGAGATTGAGGAGTTGAGGAGGAGGAGGACTAAGATTTCTTTGAACGCGCTAATCTCTTCCTCTGGAACTACCAGTCCGTTTTTACGCTTTCGCGAAGTCTGATCTCTCAAAAACCACTAAAATTAATGAAATAAAAAAAATATAGGTGCATAAATATTTCAAAAATGCTAACAAAAGCATACAAAAATTTTTACGCTTTTAATTTTTTTAAATCAATAACAAAACTAAATCTGCTCCCATCCCTTTCCTGCAAAAAAATATATTTTCAAATTGCCTCTAAAACTAAATCTAACATCACGTAAAAGGTAAGTAAGTACCTAACTGTATCTACAAGACTAACGTAATTATAAGCCCAAAATATCCAAACATTTGTCAACTCGCAACAATTGTATCCCCAAGCAATTAGTCAATGACAGCTAAATTAAACACATTTATTACTCGACAGCGAACACGTGTTAACTTTTTGAATGTGAAAATCATTTTAAGCCTCGTACATTTTACAAGTAATAACACAATATTATGTAATTTTTCTTGATTAGTTTCTAAATATCTACCTATATGATTAAGTAACTTACATATTATGTCCAAACAATAAACTTAGTTCAAAAATCATGATACTTAAGTAAAAATCTAAAAAAAATTAAAATAAGTTTATCTTTCTGCCTATATTTTATAAACATATAACGACTCTATTCTATATTACAAAATGCAAAAAAATAGCTCGTAGGTAGATATATAAATTAAAAAAAACGTGTGTGTTTACCTACTTATGTACGCACGTAAGAAGTACTTCTTTGGTAAAACAGAACAAAAATAGCTAATGATTTCATCCCGTATGTCACAACTCTCTGTTTGTAAATGGAATACAGCTAACTTCATCATGGCGCTTTTTGGCTGTCTGTGTGAGCGCGCATCGTAAAAATTTTACTAAAAGAAGTGTAACTTCAAAAATTAAATTGCAAAAACAAAAACCCTACTGCGTAAAATGCGAACTAAAAATATGGAAACAAGATGATGTAAGAATATAATACATATTATGCAATCGGAGACACACATGTTACTTACTCGTAGGTAGGCGAGTCTTGCTGTTGCTACATTTTACAACTAAAAATTGGTGAATTCGAGACGAACTCAAAGTGCTTTATTACTATAAGGTTTTTGTAAGCATTCAATGATCATATGCTTTATTAAAATTTCAACAGGACGTCTATCGGGTCCTAGTACTTAATTTATATGTATATAATAAAATTCTGAGTCGATTCTGTATATCAGATATTTTTTTGAAAATTTTATTGAAATAGTCATTATTTTCGATACAAAAGTCGAATCTATAGTTTTTAGTATTTTTGGATCTCTGTGACAACATCAGAAGAACACCACTGGACAGATTTTGATGAAATTTGGTATGATTATAGCTGGTTATCCGGGTCAACATATTATAGGATACTTTTTACTGCGAGAAAATATCTCATCTCTGAGAAAATTATACTAAACATTAAAACGTAACTAGGGAAGCGAAAGTCGCTTGTAAATAAATAAAAATCTTTCTTCACATATTACATACACCATTACCCACGATATCTGTCAAAAGGATCTATGAAATTTAACAATTTTAGGTATTTTTAACCATACTATTTATACATGCAGATGCTAGGTAATAAATCTAGTGCATTCTCATACTACTTGTACCTAACAAAACCTCGTCCGCGCTAGTGTTCTGAACTTTCAATCTAAACATTCCATTTCTCTGCTTTTGGTTGTGTTCTACTTTCGTCAGAACAAATACAGAAATGCCAGTTTTGTTTCCGGCGAAGGCTCGGCGAGGTGTATCGTTTGCGTTTACATTACCATTCATAATATGATTAAAGCTGCAACTAGTTTTGATAAATATGAGGTAATTAAGAATGTCGACGTAAAAGTATTAGAATTTAGCCTAAGTAATTGACCAATCTCTTTTTTATCAACCATATAATAAGCTACATGTAAATCCATACATATAATAAAATTCTAACTGAGCCGAATCTGTACATGAAATATTTTTTGAAAAATCTTAATGAAATAGACATTATTATCGATACAGAGACCGAATCAATTTTTTTTTTGAATTTTTGTCTGTCTGTTACCGCATCACAGAAAAACCACTGAAGGGATTTTGATAAAATTTGGTATGGTGATAGCTGGTTACCCGGGTCAACATATAGGATTCTTTTTATCGCGGGAAAATGTCTCATTTCTGAGACCTAAGAATTTGGTTTTTGGTCATCTGAACGCGGGCGAAGTCGCGGGTAACGCTAGTAGTATTATAAATATTTTTAAAACTTGTCCTTTTTAAGTCGTCTAAAAATGGGTTAATCCATACTAAATTATAAGCAAAAATCATTTCCAATGTAAGTTATAAAAATGTTCACTAAAATTTACTAAAATTTTAACGAAATTATGAAACTAAATATGAGAGAATATTTTAAACTTCTATTTTAACTGAAGTTCAGTATCAGTAACTAATAAATTGAATTAACGTGTGTCTGTTACCGTAGTCATATATATATATATATATATATATATATATATATATATATATATATATATATATCTACATACATACATATGTATGTACCTGTATCTTATTATATGGCTGAGCCCACTTTGGATTCTTAAGATTATATTACAAGTATGACTTATATCAAGAATAATGTTTCACATTTCAATTATTTATCCACACTGCAATTTCTCTATAAAACTCTTACAGTATTAAAGTAAAAAAGAAAGTATAAATTTATATGAAAACTAGCGACTCAACCTTCACCCCCTTAGAGGATGATTTCCAGAATAAAAACTATTATATGTCCTTCCCAGGGTCTCAAACTCTTCTTACCAAATTTCATCTAAAACGGTTCAGTAGTTTCGGAGGTTATTCGGTAACAAACAAACAAACAAAAAAAAATCTTTCCTCTTTATAAGATTAATATACCAGCATGGAGCTTACCTTAGTAATAGATAAGCATATAATAATAAAGAAAGTAAAACTATTGATAAAAACTAGCTAATATTGGTTAATTTACGCACTATAAATTAATTTGTTATAATAAAATTATTTTCTATACAAATAATCCCAATTCCATGTGTTTATGACATAAAGAAAAATATAGCTAGGTATTAAAAAAAATGTTTGCTGAGCTACGAAAGCTATATTTCAAGTAATTATAGATCTTATATTTTTAGATTAATACATAAATAACTAGTTCGTTTATGCAATATTAATTTGAGACAGATACCTACGTATATCTATCAATATTCATTATACTTATCTATAGAGAGGTAACATTATACTACTTACGCATCAAATCTTGCTTCAATACTCCGTTTAGATTATATTTTTAATTTAAATACATATTTATGCTAAAGATTTTCCCATACCTGGCGTATATCAAAACTTATAAAATATTGTACATTTCTCAACATTTCTTATAAAATTAAAAACATGTATACAAATTATAAATATATATTTTATTACAAAATTATCTAATTTTCTTATCTATACGTATAATAAAATTCTAAGTCGAATTTGTACATGTAAATATAAAGAATATTTTATTGAAATACTCATTATTATCGACACAGAGGCCGAATTTATATTTTTTTAAATATTTGTCTGTCTGTCAAGGAACGCATCACGAGAAAACCACTGGACAAATTTTGATGAAATTTGGTATGGTCATAGCTGATTATCCGGGTCAACATATATGATACTTTTTACAGCAGGAAAATATCTCATCTCTGAGAAATCTATACTAACCGTTAAAACCGTTAAAAGAGCGGGGGTGAGTCGCTAGTATAATAATAAGAAGTAAATAAACAATGAAATACACCAACATGCTTTAACTTCAAATCATTTTTTCATCTTAGTAAGTCGTAGACATTTAAAGACACACGTATACAGCGTATTTTTTTTGTTTCGAACAATCTCAAATAACATTTACGAGGATGTGGTTACGCTATACACGAGTATTCACCCGCACGAGACGCCCTTACACATCTGTGGGCCTTTAAAATAGTGCACAGTAAAAAGCACTACACTTCTTAATGATAAACATTTTAGACGACTTCAAAAGCATGTTTTAGTTCAAATGCATACATTTATATTACAAGTATCCTTTCTATGCAGGATATAAGGATACGTAAAGTATTTAACAATAAAACTCGTTAAAAGGTTTCTAATTTTTATACAAATGCGAGAAAAAAAATGCGAGAATTTTATATAAAATTTAAATATGGAAATAGTAAATACATATTTTGTTTATAAAGAACTAATTATAATTTAAAAAATATTATAATACGAATTCATAAATAAAACGTAAGTTGAATATGAAAAATAGAAAAAATTATACACTAGCGAAGTTAATTTGGTAAGTGAGGCTTCGCACGATGCTCGGTTCCCAAGGTGTATAATGGTAGCCTATGTAGCCCTCAAGGTCAGTCTATTTGTGCATAAAAACCATCGATCAAAAAAGTATTAGATACACAATCCCATGCAAATATTCTTTTAAAACTGTCACTGATCGTGTTTAGGTAATTATTCTAGTTCAAACAAATATACAACAATGTAAATTGAAATTTAAATGCAATGCTTAAAGTTGTTTTCACAAAAAAAAAATATAAAAGCGCGCTCAAATGTTCAAACGAGCGCCCATTCGGTGAGGACATTTTTTGTCGCTGATTGTGTATCTACTACTTTTTTGATCGATGTCTAAAATACATCCATATACATTTCATTGTTTAAGCCTTTTTAGCGTAAAGGAAGTAACAAACAAACATACACACTGACAATCTTTCTATTTAGTAACCGTAGTGTACTGTATAATTAAAAAGAAATCAATCATCATCACAATCATTAGGAAATGGAAAAAACACCATATAATACTCGAAATTCCCTCACATCCGAAAGAAGAAAGCACCTACCTATTATAGACCAAAAAATATATATAAACCCAGTCATTTAGCCAGCAAACACTAAATAAAAATGACACGATCTTGATTTACACATAAATAAAGCGTGAGTTGTTCTGAGTGCAATAAACAGTGCTCGCATCTCAACTCACTAACACAAGGGGTATTCAAAATGTACATTCTTTCTTTTATATCTCAACTTACGCCGGCCTCTAATTTTAGCGCTAATGCGTCACCTTACACGCTTTGACGATCTTTTCTTCGAACCAACTTGAAAAAAAGAAAATACAAGTATTTTTTACTTACTCATGAATTATGATTGTCGTTTTTATGGCAGTTTCGTATGCTGAATGTTAGACTCAAGGAACATATCATATCATTACTTATAAATAAAACTGTAGTGTCTTTATGATTTCGAAACAGCTATCATAAAGTGCAGGCAGTGGTAGCCCAGTGGTCACGCGCTCGCTTGGGAAACCTTGTGTAGCGGGTTCAAATCCCGGGTCTTGCACTTGATATTCTCAGGTGTTAATTACATATAATCATTATCAACATGATTACCAATTGTTTTACGGTGTGAAGGTCTTAATCATCGCCACAGATATAGTGAGTCGCATAATTCAATAAATGTGGATTCTATGGAGGAACTACTTTTTTTATACTGTTTAAATTTTAAACCTTCATATTTTTAATTTCTTTTTATGTATAATTTTTTTTTTATTTTCTATGCATGTTGTTTTATTGTTTATTGTTTTTCTTACTTTTTTTTTACACATTTATTAAGTATTTTATTTTTCAGAGGATAGACGGTAGTATAAGTGGTGTATAGTGTAAAATATATTTTATAACGAATTATGTATAAAAGATCAAAAGCACTGTATACTATGTTGGCTTCCTATATAATAAATAAACTGTTAATATCCCAACCTAAGGGATCTTTTTATTTACACGGGACCAGCCTTGAGGTCTACCTATTGCCTATTGATTTAAAAAAAAACTCTTAAAAATCGCTAAAAGTGTAATATATATAAAAAAACCATCTCTCGAATTGAATAGGTATCTTTCAAGGTACCTATATATACTAAGACAAGATTCACCTTCTCTTTTGAAGCTTATCGATAAGCAATTTGTCTAATACATATAAGGCATATTTTATGGCCCATACAAACCTCTTACATGAGAATTTAACTAATAATGAGTACCTACATTATAATCAAAAGGTCACTAAAAAATCTCTGCAAAAACACACTAACACGTAAGACAAAAATTGATTCTATTCACAGTACAGAACTACTCATATAATGACAGGGATTTCCTTTCACAATTCTGTAAAAAAGTGTATTGCTCAGTCCTTGCATTCTGAGAATGAACTAATAACTTACGTTGATAACTCAAAGACTAGTTCTTGTTACATCGATGTTACGTATCCATACTTTAATCTATACTTACTAATATTATAGACAGTTTGTTTGTTTGTTCGTTCGTTTGAACGCGCTAATCTCAGGAATTACTAATCCGATTTGAAAAATACTTTTTTCATTTAATAGCCCGTTTATTAAGGAAGACTTAAAGGCTATATATCTAAATATCATCCTGCTACTACCCAAGGAACAGTAATCATAAATGTCAACAAATCGGACAGACTTCTATTAATTATTGTAAAACTGATGTTTATATCGGAAGTTTGAACGTGGGCAAAGCCGCGGCTACTGCTTTACTATATATGTATATATGTGACTCTACCTGTCTATTTGTTATCTTTTCAAGCTTAATCCGCCGTTTCTATGTAACTTGGCAAGGATATAAATTTACCTAATCATGAGGATGGACATAAACTATCCTATATCCCCGTATACTAGGCGAGCAGACAAAAACTTAGCGTTTTATAAAGTTATACATTTAGATTCATATTAATTCTCAAAAAATATCTACAATCAGTAAACTCCCAGTCTATTTTTGTGCTTATTTTTATTATTTCCTTTTAAACTTAGGTTTTAAGCCATTCCCGCTATGTACCTATATATATTAAGTTCATTATGTCTCGGCAAAAACATAGAAGCGGCGCAGAATTAGCCAATTTATTTATGTACATATTAATAATTTAAGAAAAAAAGTGTACCCCTTTTTAAAAATCTTTCGCGTAAGGAGTGTGAGCTCACATATATTTATTTACATATATTTTGCCCATATCTCTCGATTTTCTTATATGCATATTTTCCGATCCGTTTTTTTTTTAATTTCATATAAACAGATTGAAAAAGGTAACAGGCTTGAGGCTACCATTATACAAGTAATATAACCTTAAAGGTCAAACTCCATGATTTATGGTAGATTTTCAACCATGTAGCGATTACTAGTAACAATTAAAAACTATTAAATTGAACTAAAATTAACTTTAAAGTACGAGTAAATGAGTAATGTAGCCACATCGTTAGGCAAAACAAAAACAAACGGCTAAGTGACCGGAACATTGACTCACGCTATTGCAGACCAATGAACTAACAAAACCAATCAATGAAGTAAGTCATGAATGAAAAAAAACTGAAGGATGTTTCAATTTATGCAATAAGACATTAAAATATATGTACATTAGGGTTCCTTGGAATACTTATATATAAATAGGCACAGACGAACAGTTCAGTACCTTTTTCTCCTTTGTTCGTTAACCAATTTTCTTTTTTCTTTGCTTAGTACCTAGCTATATTTTGGAAACTGATATATATTTTTATATATAGATAGATAAATGAAACACTGATACCTACTTATAAATATGTATTCTAATATCAGAAACTGCTGTACTTTCCATACGGTTTTCACAAATAGGAAAATGGATTCTCGAGTTTAATTTAAAACATCGATTTAGACTTTAATTTAAAACATCGATCAAAAAAGTACTTGGTATCTAGTATTGTGTATAAAATCCTATGAAAAATTTATCTTAAAACTGTCACCAATTGTGTTTAGATAATTCTAGTTGAAATAAATAAACAACAAGTAAATTGCACCTTGAATGCAATACTTAATCGTTTACACAGAAATTAAATTAAAAGCGCGCTTAAATGTTCACATGAGCGCTCATTCATTGAGGACATTTTTTTATTGTGTATCTAGTACTTTTTATATTGAATATATTTATGTACTTATTAAGTTGGAAAAATCATCGAAAACGTTAAATTCCTGAAAAAAAAACTTAATAACGTAATATTGCAAGTTTAAAGGACTCTAGGACGCGGAGCGAGGGTAGGTGGGTAGGTCACTAGTTTAATACAAACTTTAATAAAAGTGGAGCTACTATAGAGAGGTAGGTAGGTATGGTTAGTTGGTGTGTGGAACAGGTACCTATAGAATCTCATAAACTAATAAGAACTTCAAACTTCGCTATCTTTTTAAAGGCCAAAAGTTTTAATAAAGAAAAATAAATACTTAATAGTTTTATTTTAAACTAACGACTCACCCTCGCTCCGCTCGGGTTCGTCCCTGGTTACGTTTTAACGTTTAGTATAAACTCAGAGATGAGATATTCTCCCGCAATAAAAAGTATCCTATATGTTGACCCGTTTAGCACCTGTCATTATACCAAATTTCATCAAAATCTGTACAGTGGTTTTCTCGTGATGCGTTTCCAGACAGACAGACAGAAACAATTCTAAAAACTATAGATTCGGCCTCTGTGTCGATTATAATGACTATTTCATAAGATTTTTCAAAAAATATTTAATGTACAGATTCGACTCACAATTTTATTATATGTATAGAATGTTAGGTACCATCCATAGCTTCATGTTAAATTTAACTATTTTATCGATTTTTGTCAGTTTTTTGTTCCCGAATGCTTTACATTAAAAAATACAACAGTATAAAAATTCTTTATTTAACTTAAAAGAATTGTTCGTATAAAAACGGATGGAAATAATTTAGTTTTATGTTATTTAAGGATGAGGGTGTTAAAATAAAAAGGCGTATATATGGTTAAAAGACATAATATACGGTATATTTATTTATTTTAAATAAAATTTTCTATTACGTAAATAAATTATACATAAAACAAAATAATTTTTACATCTACATGTTATAATCAACAACGTGCAAAGCGTTCAGTTCAAAACATATTTTTTATGTAAAATAAAAATAAACATGATATATTTATTCAATTTATTATAATATAACGTGCACGTATGCATTGAGTCACGTTATATTTTGCTTCTTCCCCCTTAGATTTTTAGAATTTTCATTCATAAATATTAAACACTAGCATTGCTCGCGGCTCCGCCCGCGTTCAGATGACTAAAACCAAATTCTTAGTTTTTACTTTACGTTGTTAGTATACTCTTACATTGCAGTTTTTGTATTTTTTCTCGGATATTAGATATTTTCCTGCGGTAAAAAGTATCCTATATGTTGACCCGGATAACCAGCTGTCACCATACCAAATTTCATCAAAATCCCTCCAGTGGTTTTTCTGTGATGCGGTAACAGACAGACAGACAAAAATTCTAAAAACTATAGATTCGGCCTCTGTATCGATAATAATTTCAATAAGATTTTCCCAAAAATATTTAATATACAGATTCGGCTTGGTTACAATTTTATTATATGTTATAAGATTATTATACATCATCGCTGACAAAATTACATATTAGGTATGTAGTTTAGCAGAACAGCTAAGTGTCTTACAGAGTATTTTCTAAGATATGAAAGATACCTATATTGAAATTACTTTCTTTAAAATTGGTAAAGTATAAAATGCTTGGTTTGAGCGATTATAAAGCAGATAGTAACATTAACATATATGTAAGTATATACCTTCTCTTATATAGTTATGCACAATATATTTGACATGGACTTTAAAAGTTGAAGCCTCATTAGGCACTGCAAGCAAAATTGAATAAAAGATCCATAAGCATAGTTGCTTGAAATATATCTCTTACAAAATAATAACTGTGTCAAATGAACAAAATGCGTTATATTTTCGGTTCATGGTATGACTCATAACTTGTACACTGTCCTTTATGCCGGTATTCTGACAAATATCACGCAAGGTCGCTGCTTCACGTTCGCTGTATATGTTCTTATCTATATACCAAACACCTACTTCTTACGCATTTATCTAAAGGAAATCTTAGTTGGATTTTTTTTAACTTTCACACACTAAAACCACTCTAAATAGTTTCTTTTAAGAAGGCAAATACAAAATATGTATATAATAATATCATTTGCGAAATATAAAGGGAACAGATGCTAATTATTTTAGGTTGTGTGCTAATGTCTTTAAACTTCGCGTTTTTTTTTACCTTTGTATTACTTCTGTAATACAGTAGGTATACATCCTACATATATTGCTATAGTACAACAGTGAACCGATATTTGTATATTCAACGGCCTCGGTGGTGTAGTGGCTAGCATGTACGGCTACACACCCGGAGGACCTGGGTTCGAGTCCCGGGTCGGGCCAAGTTTAGTTATTGAGTCTTTCTGTATAGTAAGCCTCAGTAACAGCCCGGAGTTGGGAAGTTGGCGGTGTTTCACCCCCGTGCATCGGAGAGCACGTAAAGCCGCATATGAAAATTATCCTGTAATTTAAAAAAAGATTCCGACGAATTTAGAACCTCCTCTCTTTTTGAAAGTCAGTTAATTAATTAGTCCTAATAATAGTTCACAAACTCCCAAGCACATATATACTCGTATACTATACTTGGAGGTACGTGCCACATTTACCTCAGGTAAAGTCGGGCCCGATTGCTAGTTACCTACATAAAATTATAACCAAATTGTCAAATCAGAATTTAATTCCAGTACAATACAAAATTTTTATATAGAACAGGACGACAAAAATAACTCAACATCCTCATTCGATCCCGACGACAATCGGAGGATGTTTCTATGGAATTTATAGCACGGCTGATTTAAATGTATAATGACCACGTAGGCGTACACCGGTTGAATATCATTTGTTTCAGTTACGAGTTGTTATGGTGTAAAGTTATACTCGTGGCACCATGACCCTAGAAGATGGGACCAATTTTCAGACGAAGATTGTGTCCTTATTACATGTACCTAACTTGCGCAGAGAACGCTGAATGCTGAGAGTCGACTATTCCCTAAACGGCATTACAGTTAACAATAGATTTCTTAGAAATTTAATTAAAGTCTTAGAAATTTACCTGGAGGTGTTAAAATCTAATTCTAGATTAACAATAAATTTTATTAAAATCAATCAATTTTATCAAAAGTACATCCTTATAAGTATATAGCGACTCGCCCTCGATACGCACAGGTTTGTCCCTAGGTACATTTTAGCGGTTAGTATGTGTATGTATGTGTGCTATTTCAGATTATAACCTATCTCTGTGACAAATTTTATCCAGATCCGTTCAGCCATTCTGGCGTGATTGAGTAACAAACGTCTATCCGTCGAACTACGCAGTCATAATATTAATGGGATTGCATCCGTTTAGATAAGAAAATAGGATTTCCTCATACACAAATTGGTAGACAAAAAATTGATAATGATAAAAAAATCCAGTAAAATTATACAAAGCATGCCTATAGATAATAAAACTAATATTAATTTAATATTCAATCTTTTATTTCTGGAATGTTGTGATTAAAAGTATTCGATAACAGATTCAAACTACACACATTTTTTAACCTTTAAATTGAGGACATAGGAATCTATAAAACTCACGATACTCATTATAAATAATGAACTGAGATATGTATCAGTATAAAAAAGAAACAAAACAATAAATATTAATATTTATAACCGATCTATCAATCATTGCACCGTAGGAAGTGGATCGACAGAAAGCTGTGCAAAACCTCACTTAGGTACTTTCACCGCGAATAACATATTTTACAGGTAAATGTATCCGGCTTTTTAACCGTTGTTAAATTAATTCTATAGTTTACTAAAATTTTCTTATTAATAACTAAAACTATATATAAAATTATTATACTTATGAAAGGAAATAGAAAAATTTCGTTTGAATCTCAATTTTATATAACCTAACATAGTTTAGACTTTTAGTTCAAATTGTTTATTAATACTTCAAGTACCGGCCGTGGGATATCGGTAAAAGGATGATCATTAAGAATGTATGGTATTATACTGTTATTTTTAAATGACCTTAGTTAGACAAGGACGCAAACTCTCCTTTACTCGCTTTTTCCAGTAAACCCATTTACTAGAAAAAGAAAAAAAAAATTCTCACGATAGACTCAATTTACTAGTACACGACACGTCGCCAGTCACATAAATCTAGACATATTTGGAAAAGGAAATGTGACGGTCATTAAGCAGTTACGAAAGCGAATCCATTTTTAGCGTAACCGTGAAAAAATCGTATGTGTAATCTTATAAAATTACCTCATAAATGGTGGTATCTTCCGACTAAACTTACACATAACACAAACATTAGGTACTTAGTTAAACTAAATACTAAATATCTAGCTACTAATAGTCATATCTCTACTATAAAGTAAGATAGATAAGAGATAAATAAACAAAATATTTAGTGAAATAAAAAACCCGACTCCGTAAAAAACGAACTAAAAAGATGAAAATTGAAAACAAAATGACGAAGGAACATAATATTATGTAATCGGAGACATACACACACGCAGCTATTCTAAAACATACACACATACACACACTCAAAAAACATAAACCTCCTTCTGGCGCAGTCGGGTAATGAATGAAGTTAAAATAAACGATCTGTCTAGAAGTTCTAATCTGTATAAGTCTCCATCTGCAAGACGTAACACATTTAACACGTTTAGCACATTCTGTTTGTGACATAGATACCAAAAACATAATACACTAAGCCAAATGTACAATCACAGCAACAATCTACTAAAATATAGTCTATTTTCAATATCCAGGTGGTCTATACTATTTTATCAAAATATATTTTTAGAATATCCAATTAAGAAATGAGTTTTAATTATTTCTAGAGAGAATTAAAATTATTTATTTATTATTAATTTCATGAGATACCCTAAAGTATACGTATAACAGCGTACGAAAATCTTAAAACATGACCTATCAAAAATAAAACGTAAACACAAAAATTAGAGTACATTTAATTATAACAGATAACACGGACACATTAACAATTAACATATATATATATATATATATATATATATATATATATATATATATATAATTTGCGCAATAAATATATATATATTGCGCAAATTAGACCAAAAATGTAATTGATTTTAGAACTGTCAATGGAACAATAGTCGGACCGGTCCAGAGAGGCTGACCTTATCGGTAGATACGGCAGAGGACGGTCGATGACCGCTCCCTACCTAAGAATGTTCTACGTGTCACGTTGCATTCGTGAAACGTACAGATTATGAATTCGTGGCTTTTGCAAAACGTATTTGAGCTTAAATTAAGTTAGAACGTAAAGCTTGTTTTAGTTGAAAGGTAAATAAGTTAGTAACAGCGGTGCCTCGTAAAAATAAAAGATTTCTACATGCATTTATATACATATCTCTGCCAAATTTATATGTAAAAATAATAAAAATATTTGCATTTACTTCACATTATAAACTAATTAACTAGATTAACGCTAAAAATAAATTTTTCCTTATTTACTATGGCATGTAAAGAAACCATTTAAAGTTGCACTTATATAACACCCACCATGCCAAACACACAGCATCATGGGTAATGCGGATATCCTATCCCAATGAAACCAGTTTAAATTAAATATTTTAAAAAATATGCAAGAAGTTATTTAAACTAGTAAAAATGTGGTGCGAAAGCGATATGAGTCATACGACGCGACATACTTGTCTCGGCCGTATGTAAACGAGCCGATCGGTTGGGACTTGGGTGTGATTCATATCATTGCGTTTGCAGACAATATTGTGGGATTTACTTATTATAAATATATATTTTAAAACAGTAATTTACTTACTTATCATATTAATACTTAGAATATATATATAAATATAAATAAGTTGGGACGTTAACACACAGCACCATCTAGTTCCATGGTAAGGGAGCTGTGTAATGGATACCAGGTAGTTGATATACTACACATATATTACTTTAAATATATACATATTATAAATATAAACATCCATGATTAGAGTACTTACAAGCATTCGTGCTCATCACACAAATGAATGCCCCCAGCGGGACTCGAACTCGCGACCGCCGGCACAGCAAGTAGGGTCACTACAAACTGAGCCAAACGTGTCGTCTTTAGAATATTCAAATATGCGAAAGAAATGAAAGGTCTTATATTTAATTTAAGAAAGTATAGAAGGCATATAATCTTATACAAAGTACCTTCTCTACATAGAGAGTTAGGCTTAGTTTTCAATATATATGTGTGTGTATATATATATTTATGTATATATATTTATAATTAAATTTTATATATATATATATATATATATATATATATATATATATATATATATGTATGTATATATAATTTTCAGCGTTTTAGCTTTTTTTACTAAAAAATATTTAAATAAATTTTTCGTCTTAAAGTCTGACCGTTGTATTCATCTGTTCCAAAATATCTATCCAGGTAAATCCACTCTAAAGTGCCGTAGCTGAATGTTAGATTTTAGTTTTATCACTATCAGTGATACCGATTATAGGAAACAACTCAAAATTCGGCGAACCAAAACAGATAATGTAATCATGAACGAATTAGAAACTGGACCTGACATAAAATACAAATGTATGAAAACTAGTTCAACCAAGTGACGCTTAACGCACACAAAGATTTTATTACATTATTATAAACACTGATACACAATACAATATTTCTAGTGCTTGAACGTAATCGATAAAATACATATATCGATGAACCAATGAATGACATTTTAGACATTGGTTAGCATAGTCATCATATTTTACATCTTTTAATTTAAAATATCTGTATTTATTATAATAAATTAAAATAAATGAATTAAAGAGGCAATAATAATGTGTCAAATAATAATTATTTTTTAATTTCATTTATATAAATACGATGGCATTGATGGCAACATTCTGTTGGCCTATAATAATGTTAATAAACAAATGAATATCGGGTGTATATTCCATTAATATATAATAAATATTATTTTGTAAATATTAAAAAAATATTAAGCTAATCTAAATAAATAAAGTGATTTTGTTGATTCTGTTATTGAACTATTTTAATTTGCAATTGATTGTCTTGGGTAGTTATAAAAATGTGACACTGTCCTAATATTGCTCAGTTATTAATAAACATTTGTGAAATTAGGAAAAAGAAAAAGTGATTGCAAATTGTGAAAAAGTGAGTGTTGGATCGTGAAAGTAAAATAATTAGTGCAAGTGGTAAAGTGTTTTATTACAAATCGCCAACCCAGAAGTTTAGTGCTAAAACATTATTGTTTGATTTTGTGTAATTTATGTGTTGAAATAAAATGATCTTTATTATTATTACAATGGAATAATATTCCAAAGTATATAAATGTGGAATAAAATAAAATAAAAAATTAAGTACACATACTAATTATAATTTTTGCATTTATATTTTTATTTGATTTAGAAAATATTTTTATAAATTTATTGTCATCAGATTGTAGGATACTGTGGTAAAAGTATTTTATGTTATTGTACTGTATAAATAACACAATTCGTTTAGTAATTTCGTCAAATATCGATATATTTTTCGACATTGTCAAGCACTAGTCGATGTCAAATGGACTCGCTCGACAGTTTAGTCATTTGTTCTGAATGGTATAATCCAGGGATTTTATGATGGTTGTCAGATGTCAACAATACATAGAAATATCGACTATATTTAACATAGTTGGATAATATGACATTTAATTTTACATTTAATTAAATTGTGTGATAAATAACAATAAATGTAATAAAATAATGTATTTACAAGTGACAAGAAATACTGCTGCTTCCGCCGTTATAGTTTTTACATCATTTAACAGAACATTTAGTCATTTTTGGGAGATGTTTTGTTGACAAATAAGTGCTTGAGACTGACGCAAAAAACAAACGACCAAGCCTAAAATCTCCTGGTTACTGAGAAGACCGATAAAGGTACGTCCGCTTATATGTCTAGTCCAGTGGTTAATTCGTTCATGAATGTAATCAATGGATTAAATAAATATGGTGTAGATAATCTATATTATTTTAATTACATAGTAACATGCCGGTGGTAAAGTAAAACTATTCATTTGCACTTAAGCGGTAAGGAAATCAGAACTTTAATCTAGATCGAAAAAAGTGCTTATAAATAATTATATAAATTATAGATAATTTGAACTAACACTTATGCCCGATTTCACCAACAACCAATAAGCTACCACCTACGTATGGGATCCCTAGCTTAAAAGTCCCCTAAACTAGCCAATAAATTAAATTTCGCTTTACAATCGTCTTTAAGCCCATATTTCGATCACCTAAATTTAGGGGGCCTTTTAATATTTAGGTGACCCCTCACTGTCGGTGAAACAGAAACTGTCTCCTAACAGCCCCCTAACTATGCTTAGGGGATCCCTTAAACTTAGGTGACGTTGGTGAAATCGGGCATTAGACACCTAACGTAGGTAGATATCTATCTAATCTATACTAAAGATACTAATAAATAGGCAGAGTTTTTTTGAATCCGTTGATCTCAGGAACTAATAATCCGATTTGAAAAAATATGTTTGCATTAAATAGCCCGCGTTTATTGATGAAGGCTATAAACTATATATCATATAATACATATTCCAACTATTCCATACTAACCGTTAAACCATACCTAAGGATGAAGCCGAGTGAAACGACGGCGAGTCGCTAGTTGAAGATATAAGAAACTAGCGACTCGGTTCGTCCCTAGTTGTTTTAATTTTTTTGAGCGGAACTTTTTCTAAAATAAAAGTATCCTATGTTACTCCCTATAACATCAGCTATCTTCCAGTGAAAGTGCCGTCCAAATCAGTCCAGCTGTTTCAGAGATTATCCGGAACAAACAGACAGAGAGACAGACAAAAATTAAAAAAAATGTGTTTTTCTTATAAGTATCGTATATAATTTCATATGCATTTAGTAAAACGCTGTTATTTTGACATTACAAACAGACATTTCAATTTTATTTATTTGTATAGATAAAATATTATCACACAATCTTATACATAGTAAGTACGAAAGTTTGTATCTCATATTATTATCTCAATTAAACATATCTCAATTAAATTCTAAAACATTAAGTAATTAACAACTAAAATGCTCGATAAAACGAAGTTTCTGTTCATAAATTTCCATATATGGCAATACGATATACTTAACAATGTTATAAATCATTGATATATCGCTAGATCTATTATAATTAAAGAATAATGGGCAAAAACAGAACAAAAATAATTGAACACATCCATATATCTATACATATAATAAAATTGTAACTAAGCCGAATCTGTACATTAAATATTTTTTTGAAAAATCTTCTTGAAATCAACATTATTATCGAGGCCGAATCTATAGTCTTTAGAATTTTTGTCTGTCTGTCTGTTACCGCATCACAGAAAAACCACTGGAGAGATTTTGATGAAATTTCGTATGGCGATAGCTGGTTATCCGGGTCAACATACCTATAAAATAATTTTTACCGCGGGAAAATGTCTTATTTCTGAGAAAAAATACAAAAACTGCAATGTAAGGGTATACTAATATGTAAAACCTAAGAATTTTGTTTTTTGGTCACCTAAACGCGGGCGGAGCCGCGGGCAATGCTAGTTAAAGAATAATGGGCATAACCGAAACAAAAATAATTGAACACATCCATATTTACAGATAAAAACAGGAATAATGAGTCATGACGAAACATGTCGCTACATGTTTTAATACATAATTACGTACCTACTTTCTAACAATGGATAATAGAACGCATTTAGTCATACCGCATACGATAATGCAAATTCAGTTTCACTTGGGCAATGTTTACATCTTTTAATATGATTATAATCTGCATCAATGAAACTGGTAACACGCTCCCAAAGAAAACTTAAAAGTTCAATATATAGAATAATTAAAATTAAAATCAACAAATATTGTAAGGTACTTTGGGGCCATTTTAGAATTTTTGGAATCATTTTATAAAATTGTGGGTAGGCACTGTCTGTAACACGTATAGAATGCCTTTGAGACGTCTAAAACCTTAGTCTCTCCCGTGACAATGTTTGCTGTGAAGCATTCGAAACGCTAGGTACCAAAAATCAAAATAAATCTGCGAAATAATCGGAAAAGATAATTTATTTAAAAGTTCAATCCTGGTTCTCGTACCTCAAGATTTTCATAATATGCGAGTTGATTTTGAAAATCAAATGAACAGGGTTCAAATCTAGGTCTCATATACTTGAGATTGTTATATCATGCGAATTTATTACCATCATGATTCTATCATCCAGTCCTAGTTTAACAAATTTTTACATTGATTACCCCATGCTAATATGGAGAAGGAAAAATATCGTGGAAACTTATATGAGGAAACCTATATATGTAGTAGTCCAAAGACGCATGAACCCTTTGGGCTAGCGAGATGATATATGAACCCTCACATTGAATTGAAAGTATAATTTTAATTATAACACATAAGAGTAATAGGTATCGTACATGCAACGATTTTTTGCACTTGATAATTTTATGGACCGGAGTTACCGACTACTTTTTATCCCATCAGGTTCTCCATTAGACATTAATGCGAATGTTTATTGGAAAAAGTGAATGAAAGATGTGCAGATCGGACCATGGCTTACAATATTAGAAAAATCTATTAAAATACTTCAAATAAAACATAATCTCTTAGATATATAAAATAAACGTTCGTATGTTTGTCCTCTATGCATTTCTAAAGCGTTGATCCGATTGTGATGAAACTCTGGTGGGTTATTCTGTATACGAATGCGAAAGTTCCTGGCATAAAATTTTTTTTTCTCTTTAACGTTTATCTTTTATGCGTTCCTAAGCCATTCGAGCTTAGGGACGCACCCGAGCGAAAGCGAAGTAGCTAGTGAAGTATTAAAAGGTAGCTTAATATTTACCAAAACTTTACATTTTAGACAATGAATGTTAACGGAACCATAACTTCGAATTCCTATTAAGCTTTAATCAAAAGTTAGGTTAATTCAATGTAAGCTTAGAAAGCTATAGTTAAAAGCTGGTTTATAAGTACATATATGAAAGTTACCGCACTCTACTCCCACATATCAGCATAGCTTTACATCGTCATGCATCTAAATAACTCGTAGATGTCACATACCAAGAAAAATCTCTCTGGACCGAGATATGAGAATTGATAAGGCCAAAATGTATGTCGTAAATAAATTTATCATTTAGTTTAAACATTTATAATTAAACATTTTACATTTGTTTATACTTGGTCGGTCTGATAAGTTTGAGTTTTTAAAAGTAATTAGTGTTATGCTCTAGCTTTAAACACTTTTTCACATTTAAATATCGGAGAGTTAAAAAAAAAATGCAAATTTTAATACCCGTTTGGGGATTAAATTTTGGGAAAACTTCGAGTGTTGTATGAATCTTCTTTAATACCTAAGTTTCAAAATCTAGGTTTTCTCTATGCGTTATGTGCTTTGACCAACGGTAACGTTTTAAAGCTACATAATCTTTATTGTAATTCGTCGACACGTTTGGCTCAGTTCGTAGTGACCCTACTTGCTATGCCAGCGGTCACGGGTTCGAGTCTAGCTACTACCTGGACTATCTGATATTCATAATTCAAGCCTCGTAGCTTACCATAGAACTAGATGGCGCTGTGTTAATGTCCCAACATATTTATTTTTTATTTATTAAAAAGTACATGATATTCATATAACTGGTAACTTAATCTTGTTTACGATGTACATAAAACTATTTCAAAAGGTTTACTCTAAAACTTGTCGTTAAAATTCGAATGCCTGACACATATTATATTACATGTGTCTATATAAAATTAAATGTTTGTTATTTCGACATAACTGCCTATCCGATAATATACCTATCTACTGGTTATTAAATTTAAAAATCTAAAAAAGAGGAGGTCTAAATATAACTAGATATTTTAGTTGTTTCACTTTACTATTTTTATGTTTTTACACAACAAACTTAGAAGCATTTATGAAAATTTAGTTTTGACCAGTTAGAAATATGAGTTTTAATTATTAGCAATGTGTTATCTCAATTTCTTTTAAACACATGAAATATGAGTGTAAGTTGTTTAACATATATAATATATTATTATTTATATATATTTTTCAAGACCCTCATTTACTACTATAACACATATATACACACACACATATTAAAACAAACAATAATTCATCAAAATCGGTTAAGCCTACGAGGAAACAGAGTCTACGTCATACATACAGGTCCACCACACAAGCCTCTTTTAGACTTCGCCGCAGCCAGATAAAAAAAATTTCACGTTTAGAAGCAAATAAAAATAAAACACATGTCATAAAGGCAATACAAATAGAAACGAACTCACTAGTGCAGCTGTATTTAATGCGAATCGATATCAAAGTGACTAAAAGCAATATAAATTTTAAAACTTCCACTTTAAATTTCTAAATAATTGCATATAGAATAGCCTAACAGTTTTATAATAAAACTAGCGAGTCCTCTTTTGATATTTTCAATTTTATATTTTTCAATAACTACCAGGAATAATAACTTTAATAAACAGGTCGGAAACAGACTACTTTCCATATAAATTCTAAGAACTTTGATCCAATATGGCATCGAATTTCAAATACAATGTACACAATAGATTTTTCTTTAGACATTAATAAATTAGTCAAATTAGAACAGATAAATTATTAAACATTTAAAAAAAATATATTTCGAATACAATATCCGACCTGTGTCAATAGAAAAACTGATTTCTAATTTCATATAGCTAATAGAAAAAATCTATATATATAAAAGAAAGTCGTGTTAGTTACACTATTTATAATTCAAGAACGGCTGAACCGATTTGGCTGAAACTTGGTGTGGAGGTAGCTTAGAACCAGGAGACGGACATAGGATACTTTTTAGCCGGTTAGAACGGCTGGACCAATTTTTATAATATTTGAATTTTTGGATTTCTCTCATTCCGGAATAGGTTAATACCTAAGTATTAAAACGTCAGAAAAATTAACGAAAAAAATATATTTATATGGCTAATATCACTGGCTAATAACTATTTATATCTATTTAAAACGTACCTAGCGACGAACCCGAGCGAAGCGAGGGTGAGCCGCTTGTATTTGTATAAATGTAAGAAATAATTAAATGTATCATTAAATTACACCTATCTATCCCACGAGAACCGTACATTTTATCGGGACCATATATAGACTATAAAAGCTTTCAGTCTAAAAAATCAATAAACAGGCTATTCAATGCAACAATTTTTTTTCAAATTTGATTGATTAGTAGTTCCTGAGATTAGCGCGTTCAAACAAACAAACTCTGCCTCTTTAAGATATTAGTATAGATTAAAAAAACTTAATTTGTAATAACGGCAACATTGAGTAAAAACTTTTATTGTTAAAAATATTTTTGTACTCCATTCTATACAAATAAATAAATAAATATAAATTAATGAAATATTTTGATCATATGGTAAGTAGAAGATATGTCACTATCATACATTCCTAGTTTAACCGTGTTTCAACCGTAGGTGTTATGGGCGATATGTACCGCTTTCCATCGGGTGGGCTGTCTGCGTGTTTATCAATGAGCACCATAAATAAAACATAACTATATAATAAATAGCATTTGTATTCAGCCCTTCTCAACGTCTCACTGCTGGGTGGGTTGAAGAGATGCCTTCAATACGACGGGGATCAGACCATAAAACACCACGGTGGGCAAGTGCGCGTTGGCGGACTTCACATGTCTTTCGAAAACTCGCCAGGTTCTCTCATACATGCAGGTTTCCTTCACCATAAACCAAGTGGTAATCATGTTGGAAATGATTCGCGAATAAATAACCTGTTATCATTTAATTACCAACTTCATTCTCATAATATTAATAAATATAATTAATTCCAACGCTCAATGTGCGTAAAGATTATACTGTTGAATAAATTTGATTAAACTAATAAATGAAAGGCAAGAGATATGGCTTTAGATTTCAGAGTGCTTAGAATAATATACCTACAAGATAATTTATAAGGTAAAGATTTATTTATAGCATCTATTCATACAAATATTATAAAGAAACAGAGTTTGTTTGTTTGAACGCGCTAATCTCAGGAACTACTAATCCGATTTGAAAAATTCTTTTTGCATTAGATAGCCCGTTTATAGAGGAAGGATATAGGCTTTATATCATTATGCTCCTACACAAGGGAGCGGAGCAGTAATGTAATATAATATATAGTCTATCTATTCCATACTTGCCGTTAAAACGTACCTAAGAATGAAACCGAACGAAGCGAGGTTGAGCCGCTAGTAAAGAAATAAAAAAAAAACACAGCCAAATTGAGAACCTCCTCCTTTTTGAGGAAGTCGATTGAAAACACACTTAGAACAACTTTTATGTGATAATTAAAAGAATATTCTACAACTAGTTATAAGTCTATGGGAGAACCAGTCTAATAAAACATTAGGCTATAATTTGTAAATAAAACAAAATCTACTTCAATGAAAGCGCACATCACGGCACCTTGAATAGAGAGGTTAATCATAGCCATATTAAAATAGATGCAGCGATAAACAATGAGGCTATCGACATTTAATTTTCAAGTTCTTTGGCCTCGTACATCTATTTTAAAATCTTTTTAATTATCTCGATCTTTTCTATAGAAAAAAAAACATCAAAAATTCTCCTCGCTTCATCTAAGTGCTTTTTGGGTGTCTATGTGTTATTGCACTGTATACTAAATTTCATCAAAATCCGTCCAGCCGTTACAGTGTTAAGTAATAACAAACATACTCACATCACATTCACATACATGATTCGCGTTCATATTGAATATAAATCTAATGAAGAAGCCTATTAAGAATATACAAATTAAGTATATTTTAAGTATTAAGTTACTAGTAAATTAGACGTTTATAATACATCTATATCAATAATAATGAATCACCGAAATGTATGTACACGGATAACTTGTGCACAAAATTGGATAATTCTTTTTTTTGTGTTTCTTATTGTCAAGATAAGTGTTGTATAGAAGAAAATTAAAAAAAATACTAAAATAAGTTTTTTTTAAATCTCATAATATGAAAAGTGAGTAAAATATTTTTTATCCCGCAAATTTTCCCTTAAGGGAGAAGGTAAGAATTGGGATAAGTTTTTTTTTTTGGAAGCAAACTAGTCGCTAGTTTCGAATAAATTTAACCAATGGCATAATATTATATTCTTCAATATAAAGTAATATTAAAAACCCACAAACAGTTGTAGCAGAAATATTTATAACACTTATGTTAATAAAAAGTTAGACTATACAAGTTCGATTTAAAATGAAAGATTAAGAAAGTTTCTAATAAAATTTTAATTTAAAAAAAAAACAAACATTCTTTGAAGGGCTACAGGAATGTAATTTCATGAATACTATGAATGTTGCACAATATAAATGTAACGAGTATAGTGAAGTGAGGAGCGGGTGTTGGTCAGAGGAGGCGCTAGTGAGCGGTGTGAAGTGAGAGGCAAGTAGAGGAGAGTGGAATGCAGTGGATGGGAATTGCGATTTGCGCGGGAGATCAATGTCTTGCTCGGGATTACATTATTCTGCAGTGTAAAAATGGCGTTAAATAAGTATATATTTAGATGTATGTACATTGTACAGTGTATAGATATAAAAGTTAATAGTTCTGTTAAATTCTGTTATATAAAGTGATTTGTGAAAAAAAAACTATTTTCAATTTTCCTGACTGCCTCACAGAAATATTGTCTAAAACGTGTTAGATAGTAACAATCATCAAAATCTGTTAAACATCCCGTTTTACAATTATTATTGAAAATTTAAAAAAATACTGACAAACGCTAGCTAGCTTTATCTAACTAGGATCCGAACCTCTAACCTTCCTTGACTTCCCAGAAGACGAATTATGAATATATTTGCATATAATTAGTTATTACGTAACATGACAAAATAAAACTAAATATTTCCTTTAACAAATGATTACTTCATACATAATGCGACTAAATTCATATCGCGTGATCTTATATAGTAAATATTCAATAAAAACACGTCACTTACCTTGGCTGAGTCTTCATGTTGTTCCGCAGTTCCCATCGTTTGTTATTTTTCTTTGTAATAATTACTGTCAGACAGCGCCATAGAAATAGTTCTACTTTCTCTCTACATAATATTTCGATATCGATGTCAGCATAATAGAAAAACTAAGGTTCTGCCTATTTTAGAAGCTGTAGTCGTAGGTTCAAATCCTAAGTGAGGTAAATATTTCTTTGATCAGAAGATCAAATTCAAAAAAAAGGTGGAGGCACTCCATTTTAGTGTATATTTGTACTCTAATTAAGGATCGATTTTCATTATTCTTTTCTTAATTGCAAGGATGAAATATTTATTTAGAATTATTCTGAAATGGACTTTGGAAGTTGGTGTACCCTTTTTAACCGACTTCCAAAAAAGAGGTTCTATGTTTGTCTATATCTTTTTTGGTATTGTTATTATTTTAGATACTATAAGACCTTCTTAGATTTAGACATGACACCTAACCTCACATTATTTCATTATCACAATGCGTTTAAAATCTTCAGTGATTTTTATTGATATGTAAAATTTCATTTTTACATTAAATCCAACCAATTATTACATATAGAAATGAATTCCTATTAATCAAAAAAGTTATTCTTAAATAAAATATTTCATATCTTTAATAAATATAAATATATATAAAGCTATATTATATAACTTCAAACTTCGACATCGTGTTTTTTCAGCTTAGTTCACAGGCATTAAGCATGACCTCCACTTATGTAACGCAACGCGTTCAACGTTGTCCTCAAACAATTCAAATTTCAACTAAACCTTAAGCCAAGTTTCGTTTGAAACAATTGAGAATATATTATTTATAGTTTAGTACTTATACTTGATTATTAGATTTTATTATACTTTTTATTAAAAAAAATGTGTATATGCAATTTACACACGGTAGAAGTGAAACTTCAGAAAAGTAGCCTACGAGAGAATGAAATGAATATAGAGTATAGCCAGTAGGATAATTGGAAGGCTTATTTTTTGAATATTTTTACCAACTTTAAAACTTATTTAACATAATGTATACTACATTACATAATATTCTCTCGCCGGCTTAATCCTTAATATATTTATGTGTTTGTTTGTCTCTTTGTCATGATGCATTTTCATCTGATCGAGTTTCAAATCACAACAATTCTAAACAAGTTTCACTTCCAAAAGTTACATTGAAATAAATCCAGTAGTTCTAGAGTAATAACACAAAAATTTAAGACTTAATATGGTTTCTATAAAATTCTATATATATATATATATATATCAAGGCCACTTGTTAAAAAATTAAAATAATCAATAAACTTGACCTCGCTATCAGAATATTATTGTGTAGATTGAAAAAAAAAACCAATGTAAGGTATAGTTATCGTTTAGTTTGTTTTGTATATGTAGAGATTTATTTGATAGTTGTTCTATTTCTTTCTTCTTTAACATTTTAAAAATTACAAATTAAAAGTTATAGTGGAATAAAGAATACCTACTCAATTAGTTATTTTCCAAACATTTATCAATCAGTGCGTAATTAACACACTTTTAAGTAAAAAAATCTTGAAACAACCGATTTTGATAGTAATCTGCTTGTTTCATAATACATTACCATGTCCTTCAATGTTAAATAAAATTTTAATATTCTGGTTCGGCCCTAAGTACGTTTTAATGGTTAGTACGGGTTCTTCAGAGCTGAGCTACTTTCCCGCAGTAAAAAGTATCCAATATGTTGACCTGGATAACCAGCTATCATCATACCAAATAACATCTAAATCTGTCCAGTGGTTTTCTCGTGATGCGTTCCCAGACAGACAGAAAAATTCTAAAAACTATAGATTCGGCCTCTGTATCGGTTATTAATGACTATTTCAATAAGATTTTCCAAAAAAATATATTCAATGTACAGATTTAACTCAGTTAGAACTTTATTATAGTATGTATAGATTTCAACTACAAAAACGATTTCATTTTACTTTATCATAAATAAAATAATTGATGACATAGATCTTATGTACTCTCCTTTAATACTTGTTTCAGACCTAACAGTATCTTAAATACTTAATCTATAGTTCTGCTTTCCGTTAAATAGCCGGTTAACTTTTTTATGTTAATTAATATAGTTCATTTGTAGCCTTTAGAAGCTCATTTAATAGCCCAGAAGTCCCAGACACGTGGCAACCCTCCTAGCTTGAACAATGCTAAGTTTGTTCACAATTAACTCCCATTCTGTCGCTGTCTGAGTGTAACCATTAGACCTTTTAAAGACGATTTTTTTTGTTTTAGAACACTTTTCTATTACGTTTTACGAAACCAAATGAATTTAGCGCTTACATGTTATAAGCATTCACTTAACTTTTTCATTTAACTTTGTCTTGACAATTCGTGTCTACCATAAATATCTTCGTGTATGATAGATTTAGTGTACTTACTCTCATATCCCGCCGTCCACGACCACAGAGACACCATCGCCAATAGCCAGTGATACATAAGTCCTTCGATCCTCCAATACATTGGTGCATACAAGGGTCTCGTTACCCGCAGCGCCATCATCCACACGACGTAAGCGGGTATGCAGTATACGTTGTTCATGATCGCAAAAGTGGTTCGGGCCGCGATTTTCACGTACCGGCTGAAAAACCAGGGACGTTTCACCCTTGCCGCCTCGCCACTACACACCGGTCACTCTCCCTGTGGACAACTGCCGAGGCGGGCTTTCGTCGACGCGAATAATGGCGCTGCGATCAATCAATAAAACAATACGTACATTCGACGATATTTATTATTGGAATCGTTCACCGGATCACTGACGGTTATTTCGTTAAGTAGACTGCGAGTACAAATTTAAAAATTGCCCGACCGCGAGCGGGGCAGCCGTTCGCGGGCGGGCTCACATGCGACTTCATTGCGACACACATTTTACACCGATCGACGTAACATTAACTCGTACGCGAGCACACATAGACAGACATACACAATATAGTTTACGATGCATACTGTGGCACGACCGCGGCCGGTCGGTTTCGTCGTGTAAAATCAATACAAAGTTCATATATAAAATTAAAAAACGACATCGGACCGCTGAAATTATACAAAAATTACAATATTAAAGACTGTACACTATCTAATATATACAATAGTCGCCAGCATAGATATGTGCGGGGGCAGTATGTACAGGGCGGTGGGGCGTGAGCGCACAGCGTCCGGCTCACACGTTGTAATCGTGGTTCATGAGCTGATGTACTTGCTCGAGGCGGAAGGCGAGTCTCTGCTTCTGCGAGAACTCGTCTTCCTCAAGCGTCACCATCAACTGCTCATTGTACTTCACCGCGTAAGAGTACAGCTCGTTTAGCGCACAGTTCGTGTTGAACTCCTTCGTGTGAAGACGAGACTCTTCGGCTAGCATCGCGTTCATATCCTGATCGGATATGGCCGGCATCAGTTTTATATCCGCGTAGTACCGCTCTACCCACTCCTTATACACTGGGATATCTTTAGCATACAGAAGCTTAGAAGAAGGTGAATCTTTACCGAGGATGTGGTCGGAAGTGGAGCAAGAGTCCATGAAAGTCTGAGCTATGACAGATAAGCAAGAGTCAACGGTGTTCGACTTGTGAACGTCGAATACGAAATTGGGATTTTTAATTAGATTCACCCAAAAGCGCAACGGCAGAGAGTTACTTTTCCAAGTATGAACGACCTCGGGGTCGGATATAGCGTGCTGGAGCGCTTGGTCGTCGAGAAAATCAAACATGTACTTTATTGCGAGAGGCAAAGCTGAGCCGCGATGTGCGGTGCTGAAAATAGTCTCGAATAAATCATCGACGAACTTTTGTAGCGTGCCCTTAGTGGCGAGAAGACGCGTGAGATAAATCTCAGAGACCATTTTGTTGCCGCGCTCTCCCTCTTTGTGTGCGTCACCGTCGTGATGCCTAACGAGATGCCAGTATTTGAAGCCGCCGCCGTGCTCGTATTTGAGCGGGCTCGCCGGCGGACTAGCGGAACCGTACTTTCCTCTGTTTAGAGTTTCATAAGTGTGCGATTTATCGCTCTTTTCCATATTGGAAAGGTTATAAACCGAACTTTGTTTTGCGACTAAGCTCAAACAAGCTCCGTCGGGGACGCGATAATGATTAAGCGTATTGAGCTTGCGCCATTCACCTTCGCATTTAGTAGTGCTATCTTCGTCGTATAGGATCAAGCGACCGCAAGCGCCCGTGCGCCATTCCAAATCTAATTCATCACGACTCGGCCTCTGGGAGTAAGGCGTGGCGCGGTAAATAGCGTCTAAACATTTTTCTTTTACTTGGCTAATCGTATCACAGTCGAGAACTTTTACTTGCACGTTTTCTGTTGTAGCCTCTAAGCCGCTAACGAAGATGGTTTGCTGCGATATGGACACGCTCACGGTCATTGGTTTGAAATCGATCGACTGCCTAATTAGTTTTTCTTCGCTTAGAGAATATCGCGCCTCGGAGGTTATAACGTCTACAGGCCCTTTATCTACTTGACCTTTCATTGACCTAAACAAAAGGTAGAGTGGCTCGCCGGCGCATTCGCGAAGGAATTTGTATAAGAGGAAAGTAAACCAAGCGCTTAACATTTTCTCGGCCACGCTTTCAGTACGCCTAAGCAACAATTTAGGATGGCTTTTACTCTCCATACATTTTTCTATAAGCTCCGCCAAGAGAGTCTTTAAAACGTCCGTACAATACTCCATTTTACTTTGTAAGGTTACCATAATAAGTGAAGCTACATTAACACGATCGCGCATTGAAAAATACCTATTGCTTTCTAAAGTACGAATAAATAATAGAAGGAATGTTTTGTTCATAATTAACTGTCCGAACAATCTCAGACCCTTTTCTTTCCTAATAAGCTCTGGACGCTCCCACTGAAGGACGACGTGATCATCGATATTGGGGAACAATATTTTCATAGCGTACGTACGATAATCGAGGAACGGTATACCGCCCGTTACGTCACCCGTTAAATCGGTCATTTCAGTCTGCAACTCCGCGAATGCCTCTTTGCACTCCGCAGCTACCCTTAATTCTAAAATATCCATCTGCTCCTGCATATTTTTTAATACTCTTATATTTTCAGTTGATTTTCGCCTATACATAACTAGAAACACGCCAAATACTAATACGAGTAATACTATACTAGCGGCAATACCGAATAATACTGGTTGTCCTATTGTCGCCTGTAAGCCTGCTTGCGACGCATAGGATAATTTACCGATCTTATAAGTAAGAGCGCGACCGACCCTTACGACTACCTCGGGAGTTTCAACACCATCCGGCAGCTCGTCACGGGACGGCGGCCTGCACGTTAATTGATGTCTAGAAAGAGAAGTCACATTACACAAACTCTCCCCTATATGTACCTCGACATCTAATTCGGTACAGGCCCTGTCTAAATTTTGACCGTTGATCGTTAAATATTCAGACTTATAATACTTAACCTCTTCGTCAAATTTCTCATAAATAGGATCCGGGTATAAAAGGAACGCATCGCCCGTCTTAGTAGTAAGATTCTGAACGCTTTGTACGTCGTCCATATTGAACCCGTATTCTAACTCTAACGGCCTATCGGGATCTAGATTCAGGCCGGCGCTCTCGATCCCAGGAGATTCACATATAAGATGGGTCTGAATATGAAAATCGACTCTATGACAAGGGGCTATGTAAGGTCGGTTATCGTGATACACGTATATTTGTGGGAACTGAATAGAATGGAAATTACGCCCCATTACTTTGATGTTTATCCCTCCGGACGGAATGCCCTTGGGTTGTTTGCGTTGTGATGCTAATGGTGGACCAGATTCTACGGAAACTACAACGGGATCCTCGATATATTCGAACTTTTCGCGTTCTAAAGTGCGCATTCCATTATCGAAACGCATCCGCAGCGTGCCCATTTTTAGCTGATACGAGTGACTAGTTCTACAGACCGCTTCCTCGTGCGATACAGATAAAATAGCGCATGGTAAATCATCAATAAATGCTTGAATATTACTTCCGGCATTTAGATATTCACCGGTGATACGTAACTTAGTGCCGCCGGACTGTGGACCGTATTTAGGCTGAATTGAGCTGATTTTCGGATTAACGAAGGCATAGTGATGTTTCGACTCGCCGCGATAATCTGCTACACGCACAACCACCGGGCCGTCTCGAGGCACTTCTTCTCCAGGACCGTCGACGGTACAAACGATACGCCTAGTTTTAACATATAACTCGATGATTGGTTGACATTTTATTCCCGCTATAGTAACGCCGTTATAGATATCTGATATGTTTCTACCTAGATTTATACCTTCGATAGTAATATTAGTACCGCCATCCCAAGGCCCTAGCTGTGGTTTAAACGAATGAATTTCAGGATTAGGACAGGTTTGGGTTCTATTTAACCATACACTAGGTGCGTCGCACTGTTCCTGAACCTCGCATCGATCTGAACCTTGACACCAACCGCATCCAAACTTTTCAGGCAAAGCTAAACAAATACCACAATTATCTGCCATATCGTTACAACGATAAATGAGAATGTGAGTATTATCCGGATTATCTAACGGTTTGGAACCTCCCCAAATAACAGCGAACGATGCGGTTATATTAGGTGCGCGGGATGTATACGTAAATTCTACGGCTTCGCAGTAAATTGTATCAGCGAGAAGTTGAGCATTGACATGAGTGACCCGACCCTCTATATTGAACTGACACACGAATCTCGTCTGAACTATGAACTGACCGATAATGTGAACTTTGACTTTGATAGCTTTTTTCACACCGGATGGTACTAAAATTTCGTTAGTGCCATCGGATGTGGAATTTATCGTCGGACAAAATCCGGGTCCAGAGCGATAGCTAGGTCCTATTCTACTTACACCGGTTACAAGAATATCGTTTCGGCAATTTTCCGCTGTATCATGAGTACAACGGTGACCGTCTACACACCAATCGCAAGGAAAAGACGAACTGACACACTGAGTGCACGAGCTGTACGTATTACAATCAAAAAAGGTAAAATTAGTGGCTACAAAATCAGGTCCCTGAGTAGTTCGCACGGACAATTTGGCTGTAAAATGATGCTGACCAGTAGGTATTGGTGGGAGAGTATCTGTACGCGGTGTAGTACAATTAACCCCGTACGTTTTTCTCGTTGCATTAGTTATAAGAGTACGATCTAAAGCTGTAAATGCACACAAAAATTGTTGTCCATTGAGTGTGGGTAAATTTTCAATAACTAAATCTAGAGTCCTTGCAGTAGTTCGTTGCAATTGATTGGGTGTCACTTGGGTGATGGTCGTACAGCGTCCGCTGCGATAGGAAATCCAATATAGCGGATCTTTCGCTGCATCTTGGCAATCAGATCGTAGACTGCATTTATTATCAAGCGAACACCAGCCGCAATATGGGTCTTTGGCTCCGAGACAAGTTAAGCATGATTTATAAACACTACATTCTTGAACTTTAACTTTAGACACTTTACGTTCAGTCATTACATATAAATGCATTAATTGAGTATCGAAGAACAAGTCTTTATTGACTGGAGAACTTTCATCAACTACAATATCTCCATATTCAAAAGCTGAAGTAGCGCTTTCTACAACTATTTTCTTAAGATGACCCTCAGCAGTGCCGGCGAATACGACAGTGTAATCGCCCGTGGCAGTCGCGGCCACAGCGGTCAGCCTCTCCTTCTTAAATACGATCACTGGTACAGCCTCTACTGGCTGTTCACCTCCCAAAGGAGTATTCACATCAAGCCCGCAGAAATCTTCACTTATTGATTGCAACTTAGTCCCAATACAAGCATGAGACGGCGAAATGAAATCCAATCCTCGCGAACCGTTTCCACTAAAACATGTCTTTATATTCTGCATAAACTTGCGCCGAATAGCTTTAAGTGAATAAACGCATAGGGCCGATAAGTTTGAGGGCGTATTGGTATTAATAGTATCACTCTGACTGAATGCTGCAAAGAGAACATCGTGTTGTGCGGTTATTCCGAGTTCACCGGCCAACACCGAGCCGGCTTTCCCAACGAATGCAGCTTGAACAAGATTATATCCAAAGTTTCCACCTCCTTCACCCATACACGACATAGGAATCTCAGTATACGAATAATAATTTTCGTCGTCATGACATACACGTACTAACTTACTATAATACGTATCCGAACCAACGCCTCGTAGCTGCGTCGTTAAAAAGTAGCTAAATCCTTCCGAACTAAAGCCGTACACATAATTAATAGGATAACGTTCTCTAGATAACGAATTCACAAACATTCGAGTCCCAGTAGTGACAGCCGTCCTCGCTATCATAAAAAGTCTATCGTCTTCAAGGGACCGGCTGCTAACGGTAGGCACTTCAGAACGATAAGGTGAGTTCCCAGTAAAAGTGACTCCCACATACATAACTTGCGTCATCGGTGGATTGGGAGGCCCTGGCGCGATAAACGCTACGGTGGATGCGCTGGCATTGTTCGCCACAACCGGTTCACGTACGTCGCGCACGTCATGAGATATATTGTTCAGATTGCGCACAGAACACAACCCTTGGAGCACAGAGCCGCACGTTATGAGGCGGCTCGTCGCATAATCGATTACAAGCGCCTTATTCACATTGTCCGTCGGTTTCTTAACGAAATTGGGCGGGCAATCGAAGGTGCATTGCGCCGAGTCGTTCACTGGTCCGGTGTTGATCTTCTGCGCGACCTCGAGGTCCGGGGACAGCTGGTATATTCGGTTGAGGGCGCCGATGTAGACGCGCCCCGTGTTGCGATCGACGACTAGGTGGTTGAAGAGGGAGGTGGGGGTGGTCGAGTCGGAGAAAGTGCATACCACGTCCTGGGAAGCGCGCGCGAAGCCGCACGCGGCCCCTAGAGCCAGCAGTACGCGCCACATGGCGCGGGCGCATGTGGCCTACCGTTGTCTCCCGCGAAGACACCCACCCCTCCATCTGGAACGCGATATACCCGCTCAGCCACTGTCGCGAACCTATCGCACCGCACCGCTCATACTCTCTTCTATAACCCATACACCCCCATACACCTAATCTTAATAAATATAAGCGTCGAGAGGTCCAGTGCGATTGGATCGTATTGCCGAAGCGGGGACGCACGGTGACCCGTCTCCCCGTCGATGACAAGTACCAACCTATTTTAAATTAGCTTCAAAGCCGCCCAACTATCGGTGGATAATGATGTTCGAACGGTTTAAACTGTATAAAACTCTTGACACATGGAAACAATGTCTTGCAAGTACGTAAATAAAAATTAAATGATGTATCAACCTGTGCAACGGATGTTTTTCTGTCGCCGCGTACAAAAATAGGTTAGTACTAGGAATGAACGGGCACCGGCCGCCCCGACGCGGTCAGTGTAACTGATCATAATCAATAGTAAGTAATACGCCGACGAAAGCCTCAGCATCATAAAGGGACTAACAAAAAATTATACAAATTGGCATGCTGTTCATACGAGGGAGTGAACGTGGTAGCGTAACGGTAAATAAAAGGAAACAAATCATATCGAAACAACTCAATACATCGACGACATCGAAGATACTTACAGAATAGCCATGACGGAAATGAACGGACGGGCTTCGATATTTCTATCTCTACTTGATCATATGCATGTATAGCGCACTTTCATAATGCGGGGACCGTGATGTAGGCTCTGGCAGAGACCTGTAACAACAAACATTATATGTTAGCCCGGCGGGGCTCGATCGATCTGCTTTTAATCAACGGCTTTCTTTCCACTTTACACATTGTAAACATGTCAACAATTGTTTCAATTAAAAGTAACCTACATTTTATTACAGTAGAATTGGGTTTACACTAAAAATCTATGTTCTTGAATCAATGAATGCATGTACCGCTTTTACTCGAGCCATAAAAATGGTAAAGCGCTCGATAAAATGATTCGATAACCCGAACGGAGACTCAACGCTATACCGCACGACCGCGACCGGTCGTTCTTGTTGATTGCATTCCCTGCCACCACCCACTCGACTTATCTACCTCCTACGCACGCGGACCGACACCAAAATACTACTACATCTTCAATAATTGATAACAAATACTTTTAAACAATAACATTTTACGAATTTGATAAAACATCTATCACTGGAGAACGGAGAAAAGAATGTCAGCCATTACCGCGCACGCGAGTCGATAGACGGAAGCCATTTCAATAAACGCCACCAATTTTTAATATATTACAGTATAAAACGGAAATAAAACTTACCGTTTATAATAATAATCTCTTATGAGGTACAATCCTTAAGAATCCTAGACCAGTTGGGAAAAGAGTTGCTAAACACTTGCACCACTTCACAATATTCTTTGTATAATCACTGTTAATATTTAACGAAAACACTATCACCACAATAAAAGACTTTTCACATTCTAATAAATAACTTGTTTTTGGTTGCTATTCTCGGTTTAGTATGCAATGAAGCCCGTTTGCACAAGGAGTCCACGACAAGAGCATCAGTCTTCGTACATCGCCATGGAATGACTTCGGTTTCGCTTTTCGAACGAGTCTAGGCGTGACTGAACCGAGCAGAGCCGATAACGCCCGAGTCAGAAAATTAATTTTATTTCGTGCCGCTTGGAGCAGCACTATCGTTAATTTCGTTCTGAAATCATATAACAGATTACAATGCTATTCTTTTATTTATATTTCTTAGTGAAATAGTTTCAATAAATATTTTTAGTGTATAAAAAAATTGTTATATATTAATTTTCTCTAGTTAAGAATTTTCAAAATAAATGCCATCTTTTTAGACAACTATTAGTCTATGGTTAAAATATAAAGCTACGTCTACATGTTTGATGATCTATATAATTATATAAAACCAAGTCAGGCTTATTACAAGTTACAACACTTATTACTCGAGAACTGCTAGACCAATTTTCATAGTTTTTAATTTGTTGGATTTGTCTAAGCCCCGAACAGTAGAATAACTATTAAAACATCAAAAAATTCACAGATTTTTTTTTTAATTTGAGTACATGGCTAACGCTGACTAATAATTATTTATATCTTTTTAAAATGTACCTAGAGACAAACTCTAGCGAAGCGAGGGTGAGCCGCTAGTCTGTAATAAAATCACTAGACTAGTAAAATATAAGCTACATTCTTGTAATGGTAATTTAATGTAAAGTAGTTACATATAAAATTCATATAATCCTATTTGTTTGAATATGTCAAATTTACATTTAATTGTAATAACATTTATTATTACAATAATACTTTAAATATACTATCACACTAGCGACTCACACTCGTTTAACGTTTAGTATATGTTTCTCAGAGATGAGATATTTTTCCGCAGTAAAAAGTGATTTTCTTGTCTTATGTTCCCAGATAGACAGACAGAAAAACAGGAAGACGAAAATTCTAAAAACTATAGATCTGCCTCGGCCTCTGTGTGTGTGTGATAATAATGTCTATTTCAATACGATTTTCCAAAATATATTTAATATACAATACAATGTACATATTCGGTTTAGTTACAATTTTATTATATGTATGGATTATATATATATGTACTAAATGTGTATGATTAAAACATTTGGTGTACATAATATGTATATTTATGCCACACAAAAAATCAATACGATTAGTAACATTATTTCCTTCAATCACAAACATGACCAATACTTTAAAATTCAATTCTAAACAATAAATAAATATCTGATTATTCTTATGTAGTTTACAAGTACCTATGTTTAGTTTTAAATATTTACACTATTATACATAATATTTCAGCTTAAATGGTAATGTTCTTTATGAATTTAATTAAGATTAAGTAATGTATTTTACTTATATTTTATCTGATAAAATAAAGAAATTAAATATATACCTTCTCTCTTAAACTTGGCTGGATTAAAACTTATGTTTCTAACATTTATAAACTTTAAAAAAATATAAACTTTAATTCTTGATTCTACTACTAGTCATAGTCCATAGACAAACTTACTTGTTTGACAGCCGACAGGTGACCATTCGGCATTCGCCGACTGTCTATTATTTATTGACAGGAGTATTTACTTGGTGTTGGGTTAAAATAATTTAATATTAAAAAAAAATAATGGCTACAAGTATGTTTAAGTTATCCTCCGCGCTAATAAATTCAACTAAGAATTATCGATGCGTCGTAGGACTTATTAACAAAAGTAATATCTCCACAACAAATGTTACGAAGGTAAGTTGCATAACCGGTTCTTTGATCTTTCACAGCTTGAATTGTGCCAAAATATTGAAAGTACAGATGTACTGATCAGAATAAATCGTTAATTTTAGTATTTAATGTTCACATTTTTTTACTGATTGATATTTTTAGAGTTTACATCTTTAAATATTATTTTTTAACCATTATTGTAGAAATAGACTAGGATGTGCTGTTGTGGATTAAAATATTTATAATGTCATACTTTAACAATTATAATGAAAGAAATGTATTTGACATTATTTTACTTCTTTTCACACAATTATAAACATCCTTAAACAAGTCTTCAAATCTCAAAGTAGTAAGTCTAGGTATATTGACAGGCCAAATGATTGACAGATTATGGGATTAGCAACTTGATGGTCCATATTGGCATTTTAGAAAGATTCATGTACACTGTCTTTTTATATAGACAAAAAAAAACCGACTTCCAGGCACTAAAATGTAAAAAATAACTAAACAGTGGTTTTCATTTGGAATAGATACCTAATCAGATATTTTAGAAGTCGGTGCCAGCCGACAATATTTTAAGATATGAATATCTAATAGGTAAATATGTCTTTTACGTATCGAAATATATTAGATTTGCTTTGCATCAGCTGGCACAGATTTCGAAAATATCTGATTAGGTATCTATTCTAAATGAAAACTTCCGTTTAGTTATTTTTTACATTTTAGTGCCTTTAATAAAAAATTTTTAAAGTTTTTATTTTTCCATTTCTAGTGTAGATGTAATAAGCAGGTAATTTGTAAGAAGAAAGTTTTTTAATAACATATTCTGTTAAATAATTTATTTTAAAAACATTTTTATTGTTGTTTTTAAAAAAAAACGCTCGGCCGATTTTGGTAAAATTTATATGGGACCACCTGGGAAGACCCTATGAAACAAAAAAAGATTCGTCTTCGAGTAATCGGTGAACATACATAAAAAAAATGATTCCGACGAATTGAGAACCTCCTCCTGTGTTTGGGAAGTCGGTTAATAAATACAAAATAGAAATATATACATTTAAAAAGAAGTTAAAAAATTAAATATTTTCAAATATATAATTATATTAATATTTTGATTAGTTTAGGAAGGAGGTGTAAATAATTCATTATCTCATAAATTAACATTTTGTCTCTTATAAGCTCTCAAGATAACACAACTTTTCAGCTATTCAATTATTGTATTATAATAGTTGATAATATATAACTTTAAATACACACATATCATAAAAATAAATATAAACACCCATGACTGTAGTATAAACATTCGTGCTCATCACACAAATGGATGCCCTCAGGGGGGCTCGAACCCGTGATCACTGGTACAGCAAGTAGGGTTCATTTTTCTCCCATTCAATTCCCACAAATTATATTTTGCTACCTCTTTTCCACCGCATTGAATACAAACATCATTTGTGGTGAATCCTAAATTGCTTGTTAATAAAAATGAATAATATAGTGCTTGGTACTCTAACATTATGGCCTTTGTTGATGATAGTTCACTAATTAGCCATTTGAAAGCAAATGATTACTACAATACAAAATATGGTATAAATACTCTCAGATAATGTTGATAGTGAAAATATTTATTACCCGCATTGTATCTGACCTCGATGCAGATATTTGATAGAAAAACCCTCATTATTTTTTTTACTTTCACGTGTTACCTATATTGATTCGTGAGATAGTTTTAATTAGGAATTAAAAATAAAAATTATATATCCAATTTTTTTTTGTAATATGGGTATGTTTTGGTTTAGCAATTTTTCAGACCAGTTTTTGAAATTTTTAGCCCAATATAGTCCACCAATATAGCCCAAAATAGTACCAATAATCTCCAATTAAAAAGGCTGTGTCAGACAATATTATAAGGTTTCCATTTTCACTTTAGGTTACAAAATTATATTAGTGACTTACTTTGTGAAGCGCTTTGCTTGGGTGCATTCCCCTAGACATGTTTTAATTTTTTTGAGCAGAACCCTAATTCTTTTTCTAAAATTAAAGTAGCCTAAGTTACTACTTATAACATCAGATATCTGCAAGTGAAACTCGTCGAAATCAGTCCAGCCGTTTGAGTGATTATCCGGAACACACAGGCACACAGACAAAAAATTTAAAAATCTTGTTTTTCTTATCAGTACTGTACAAATATAATTTCATATGCATTTAGTAAAAATCTTTTATTTCGACACTACAAACAGACACTTTAATTTTATTGTCACAAATGTAATTTATAAAAAGGTTAATAAAAAAGGTCTTAATAAAAATAGAAAAGTATAAAAAGGATGTGTGTACTGTGTATATATATATTAGTGCTTACATCACCCCCTTTCCAGCGTTTGTCTAGAGTCTAACGTGACGTCCCGAACGTGTCCTATAAGACTTTGCATCACTGTCATATAGTTAGGGACAGGTTGAAGTTTGTCAGTCAGCAAATGTGCGGGCTTCAGACAATCTATTGAGGTGGTAACTTCTCTTCCATTTATTAGTAATTTGAGGACTGTTGTTTCTGGAGAGCACTTTATGAGGGCCAGCGTAGGCAGGTTTTAGCGAGCCACGCAATGAGTCTTTCAAAGACATGATCGGTAGTTTTAAGATCTTTAAAAATAAATATTTTGTTCTCTGTAATATAATGATAATAATCTGTATAGATTGTATACATGGCGAAAATTTGTTTTTTTTTGTGTTGATTAAATAAAAATAAATTTGTGAAAAATTGTTTTTTTTACAGATTATATAGATTGACCCAACACAAAAAAATCTTAATAAGAAATTGCAAATCATAATAAGTTTGAGAATTAAATACATACTCAGGCCGCTTATGTGTTTCTATTGGTCAATTTAAATTGATTTCGTGTCGCAAGGGAGATCTTAGAACGAGGGCTCAGATTGCACTTTTAGCTTTCCTCAGCCAAATAAAACGAAACTTTTTTTTGTTCTTATTCGAACTTCAACTTCGAACTCTGATTAGTCAAAAAATTTAATGAAAAAATAGTAATTAGTGATTAAGATTTTGTTACATCCAAATTATCCAACAACAAAGGCAAAACCTAATCTTATTACATAGCTACTGTCTGCGTGGCTGTCGGTCACAACTCACAAGTGTATTTATACGCTTAGTAATTAGTATAGAGTATAGGTGCGACGTGAAGGCCCAATATTATTTTTGAATATACTTAACCGATTAAAGTGAAACTTAGCTATCCATATAATTAAAAATCCAATTAAAACCAAGTCCAGCCATTCTAATAATAGAGTGAATAAAGTTATAAAAATTCTAATAACTTTATTTGCACTTAAAATAAATTTGCGCGGATTTATTTAGATTTTTGGTTTTGTAAAACATTCAAAACGTGAGGTATTGAAAATCAAAATAAATACGCAAAAAATCCGAAAAGATAGTTTTATTAAAAATGTTAAATATTCTCGTAAATCTAAGAAAATTTTATTTGCGTTTTATTACATTACTAGCGGCTCACCCTCGCTTCGCTCGGGTTCGTCGCTAGGTACGTTTTAAATAGATATAAAAAGAAAAAATCTTTCTTTCTCACATTTTAATTATATGTTTTAATACTTACCTATTCCGGACTAAGAGAAATCCAAAAATTAAAATATCATAAAAATTGGAACGCGGTCGAACGGGATAAAAAGTATCCTATGTCCTTCTCCTGGCTCTAAACTACCTCCCTGCCAATTTTCAGCTAAATCGGTTCAGCCGTTCTTGAGTTATAAGCGAAGTAACTAACACGACTTTCTTTTATATATATAGATGTCCTACAAGCAAATAAAAGGTAGGTTTATACTTTTCGAAAGATTTAAGTAAAGATATCTATATTATTATTAGATCTCATTTAATCTATAGGTACAGTGCCTGGGCGACTGGAGTTTCTGGCCAAAAGTACAATTTTCTATTAAAAAAAAATTAATAAATAAAAAAAAAACAAAAGTAAAAACTTTGTATCCGACCAGATCGAACCCGGACACCTGTGATTGTCAATCATGCGCCTTGGCCGGTTGACCACGCTGCTTATCCCCGAGTGTGCGAAATATTTGCCGTGGAATAATGCGAAAGAAAACCGCATGAAAACTCGAAAACACGCGTTTTCTTAGACATAAGATTAATCTAGATCGATTTCTCGCCCCCGAAAACCCCCACATACCAAATTTCAGCGAAATCGTTAGTGCCGTTTATAAGATCGCCGGTATAAATATATATTAGATATAATAAAATTGTAACCTTAAGTCGAATCTGTACATTAAACATTTTTTGCAAAATCTTATTGAAATAGTCCAATTTATTGTATTTTATCTACCTAATCGAAATTATTATCGATACACAAGCCGAATTTATAGTTTTTAGAATTTTTGTCTATCTGTCGGTCTGTTTGTCAATGATGAAATTTGATATGATGTTAGCTAGTTATTCGGGTCAACACATAGAATGCTTTTTACTGCGTGTAAATATCTCATCTCTGATAAATCTACATTAAACATGAAAACGCAACTAGGGACGAACCCGAGCGGAGCGAGGGTGAGTCACTAGTATATTATGATATATAGAAAATATCTATACGATAGACATTTGTTTATCGTTTTGTTAGACTACAGTTTAGTTTCCATTCCTATCATACAGTTAACACAATTTGTATAAACCTCAATTTACGATATTTAACAAATGCGGGTTGATAACGTATCAAGCAAGAAACCGCGGTGCAAATCAGTCACCCACGCGTTCTATTGGTTTTACTATTAACGACATATGGAAAATTCAAAATATAAATAATCTTATGTTGATTTATTTATTTGTGTACTTACATAAATCCACGGCCAATAAATGTGGCTTAACTCTATTATATAAGCAAAAACACAACCCTTCTTTAGGCTTCGCCGCAGTCGGGTAAAAGCTCGAGCTTAGACTATTTTTTTAAATTTGATTCCTTAACATGAATATTGTTTTAATACATCACATTCCCCCATTATACTAAGACGTTTCTATATATTTTTTAGATCTAATGCAGAATCTTTTTAAGAAGCTCATGGGAAGAATTTTCTATGTAGCTATTTATAATTTTTCACGTATCGTATCGGTGTCGTTACGAATGATTTAAATTATCATTGTCGTAATAAAAACGGTATATGAATAACGTTAGCACTGTCAGTCTCAGTTTGGTTCCAAAGTCTGCATGGAGGGGACGGTCGTTGTATCGACCAACGTGGCAAAACTTGTTTAGTGATTTTATTTATAAGCTCCCTATACATACTTTTTGCTACTTTATTTCCGAATAACATACTGGCTACAGTTTATAATTGAAGTTTTTAAATAACCTTTATTTTTCTGTGGTAACTTGTCAAAATTTTAACGTTAAATTTTTTGCGAGATTTTTAAGTTGTTTAGTGTTTTTTTTCGGGTTTCTAAATTAACCGTGTAAAATGGCGTGTACAGTTTGTTTGAATGACCAAAGCAAGCCCGTGAAAATGGTAAGTCAGATGTGTCGAATTAAATATTTATAAGCCCATAATGACATTAAAATGTTGGTATAAATTTACATAATCGATACTTCAAAGTCAATATTTGAAAGAAATCGATGTGAATAATCGATTTTTATTACGTTTTGACGACGATACAAAATTAATGAAAATACTGACTAACTTTGTTTTTTAATTTAGGTTTTGTTATTTGTGGTCAAATAACAGCATGTTACTGTTGACATTATATTGTGATGTAAATTTGTGCCAAACAAGTTATCTTAGAGGGATCATGACATTTAAAGATAAGAGAATAAAATAAAGTTATTACATCAAGTAATATTTATATCAATATTTTGTATGGTTTTATGTATAATAGTCGGCTTTGCATTACTATTTTTTTGTTTTATTTTTTGAAATATTAGTTTTATAATATTGGCACTAAATATTTAAGTATAATATAAAAAGCTGCGAACCTTTTATCAAACGAAAGAGCACTACATATAGGTATTATATTCCAGTGATAACTGGCCAATTTTTAAACTAGTTTTTTGTACTTAATATTTGGATCACGATCTGATTTATCGTTCAGAATACCTAAAACTTATACTTTCTTTTCTCGTAATATTGGTTCGTAGCTTAGCTAAGAAGTTAGTTATCTAACAGTTGTAACCATTTCTCTTTTCTTTTATTTTTTATCGCATTCACTATATATACAATACTAGCGACTCACCCTCGCTTCGCCCGGGTTCTCCCCTACCTTGCTTCCCCATACAAATTTTCATTCCCCTTTTCACTCCCTTGAGGGATGATTTCCGGGGAATATACTATCCTACGTCATTCCCAGGGTCTCAACTATCTTCTTACCAAATTTCATCTAAATCGGTTCAGTAGATCCAGAGATTATCCCCTACAACGTCACAAACTCACAAACTTTATCTCTTTATAATATTAGTATAGATATAGACATATGAACATCTTATTGCTAAAAACAATATCTATGAGACAATCTTTGATGAGAGGGTTGAATAGACGAACGGGATGGTTCATTCATAATGACGATTATCAAAAGGATTTAAAATAGGTATAGTGAACTACTGTATATTATAGGTATACCAGTGTGTATGATGATAATCCCAGATTTATATGGGAGCGCTACAATACGAAGCACAAAGTCTAATTAAAGATTTCCAGAAGACATCTATCTATACATATAATAAAATTCCAACTAAGCTGAATCTGTCTGTTACCGCATCACGAGAAAACTACTGGACAGATTTTGATGAAATTTTGTATGGTGATAGCTGGTTATCTGGGTCAACATATAGGATACTTTTTACTGCGGGAAAATACTTCATCTTTGAGAAATCTATACTAAACGTTAAAAGTAGTAGGAACGAACCCGAACGAAGCGAGGGTGAGTCGATAGTTTTAATATATTATTTGTAAATTCCCTATTGTGTATTTATTTCGTTTTTTTTAAATACCCATAATTTTCATATTTTCAGCGGAAAGAACGTGATACTTTCGGTGAACTCGATGTACCAGACGACAAGTTGTATGGCGCACAGACCGTACGGTCTGTTATGAATTTCCCCATCGGAGGCATTGAAGAGCGGATGCCGGTTAGTACCTACTTATTGTTTAGAGTTTTAGGTGAATTAAACAAGTCGGTTGGTGTAATAGAATAGAATTCAATAACTTTTAAATAAAACTATCTTTTCGGATTTTTCCGCTAATTTATTTCGATTTTTGGCTCCCGACGTTTCGAATGCTTTACAGCAATCGTGTTCACGGAAGAGACTTAAATTTTTAGACGTCTCAAAGGTAAAAATAAAATTAAAATAAATTCGCGAAAAAATCCGAAAATATAGTAGTTATTTAAAATGTCAAATATAAAGAAAGTATTATCCAATAACTTTATTGATTTTATCATGTACGGGTTATAACCCTTTCCTTGCAGTCGGGTAAAAATCTGTTGAGTTTTAGCTGTTTTAAAAGTTTTGTATAGTAACAAACGCTACATAAATCTAAAAGTTATACTTATTTCTTACTTTTAACGAATTTTCTCGAAGATTTATTTCGACAGTGGCCGTATATTTAAATAGTTGAAAACGTAGATGTGTTGAAAGAACAATAGATAACAGATATTATTCACACGTCTTTTCTGTTAACTCCTTAATGAAGATGTTTATATTAAAAATGTTTATTTAGTATGATAATTAATATATTTATAATTTATATATATGATCATATAGCGCAGTTTTGAAGTCTACTTAGGGCCCTTAAAAACTAAACAAAAATTAAAAAAGAAACCCCTACGCAAATTAATGGTCATTTAACGATTACACTGGCACGCGTGAAGCACTTAATCGAGTAATCATACGCCTAAATGCCTTACATCATACACTGCAGGACCGATATTAACCAAACATAGCTACGAACTACCGCAAGGAAACTGGCTTTCAAATGAAAAAAACCGCATCGAAATCGGTCTATCCGTTTGAGAGCTACGATGCCACAGACATCCACACACACACAGACATCGACGTCAAACTTATAACACTCCTCTTTTTGCGTCGGCGGTTAAAAATAGCCTGTATTAAGTTACTTTGCATCTGGCCTTTAAACTTACACAACACTATACCTCTACAAATTTCGGGTATAGTAGTATAAATATTTATCTTGAACGAGCATCGAATCCACTACGGTCGCCTTGAGACGGTTACTGTGATCAGTAGTCCAGACGGCTGCTTCTATCATAATTATTTTACTTATTATGATTTTTTTTTAAGTTCTGGCTAAAGTCAAAGGAATTAGTTATACTTAGTAAAGTGATCTATGGCTATGTAGTATGCAATCATTGAAAACGTCAAATCGTCCCATTGTTCACGTCTTCATATTGCTAGTGATTATAATGTGTTAGTTGGGTTTTATTTTGCTTTTAGCTTATATAATGTTTTGTGAAGCTAAATTACTTTTATTTTACATATATTTTAATTTAAATGCAAAAATTAAGTTAAAATCAGTAATATGGCTTTAAAATATATAATCTATGAGAAATATGTATATATATGATATAGTACGCACAATTTAAAATTGAAATATAAAAAAATAACTCAAGGGAAATCGAATCCGCTATAAACTCTTCGCGTGATAGTGCGATTGCTCTAACCTCTAGAGATTAAGATTCGAGTTACTCAAACTTTTCATTTCACCTACTCGTATTTTTCTCAGACGATATCGAAATTAATTTTTAATGGCCCAGAGCTTCCTTGTAGAAATCCGAGATTTTATCTTTATCGTTTTTATACTTTGTTCGTTGTATGGAATCTGTTTAGTTTTGAACTAGTGATCCGCCTGACTCTTCGCAATATATCTGTATTAAAAACACATCAATTTGTTACTGTGTTGCTACAAAATATCCACCTTCACATTAATATTTTATTACGATGTTAAGTAAATAAAGTTAATCGGTAAATATGGATTTAATCTATAATTAAAATTAAGGGGGTCTCCCCAGGAAATCCTATATTAAAAAAAAACTTTAAAATAATGGAATTGATAAACCGAAGTAAATAAACATTTATGTACTGTTATATATAAAATATTTTCTTACCGACTAAACGTAAAGCGATCATATGATCTGATAGTTCATGCAATGTCTGTATGTGTCAAGGTCTGCTAGTTTACTATCTAGAAATACTATTACAATAAATAATTACGCTAATAGTAATAACGCAATGTCTCTATTGATAGACAGATAGGTAGATAGATCTATTATTATTGGTCTATTATATATATATATATATATATATATATATATATATATATATAACCTACATATAAATGTGAAAGTTTGTATGTTTATGTGAGACGTAAGCGTGTATGTTTGTTACTCCTTCAACTTCACTTTAACTGCGGAACCTATTTAGATGGAAATAACACAGGTAGACCTAGATAGAATGCAATTTAGTACACAGATAAGTGAATGAGTAATTAAGTAAAACTTAGGTTATTGTTAGGGATCTAGAGACACAACTCTCCAATGGCTACTAAATACCTTTGAGCTTGGGTCATATAAGTCATTTTGACAAGTTCCGTAGTATTATATATATATATATATACACAATCCCATGCAAAAGTTCTCTTAAAGCCGTCACCGTGCTTAGGTAATTCTAGTTGAAATAAATATACAATAATATAAATTGAACCTTAAATGCAATGCTTAAAGTTATTTTTATGACTTGTAGTGTATTCGTAGAGGAAATTGTAGTCAACTACATATTATATGGATTATATTTGATAAGGTGACCACAAAATTATATATCAATATGTGTGGCATAGTGTGTACCACTCATATGATTGTTATCAAAATCCAAACATTGTAGTAATCTTAACTTAATGGGTTCCCTGACTAAGCCAGGCCTGTTATCAAAAAAAAATCTTTCATGTAGGTATTTTGTTTAGTTTTTTAGTATAAATGAATTCATACATACAAATAAATACATATATATATATATATATATATATATATATATATATATATATATATATATATATATATATATATATATACAAATAATTTTTTTTTATTTCAGTATCCAGTTATCGTTGCTTTCGGTATTCTGAAGAAGGCGGCTGCTAAAGTCAACATTGAGTTTGGCTTGGATAAAAGACTAGGTAAATATCATTTTTTTACTTCTTATATTATCCTGTGTGGATATATGTTTGTTACTCTTTCACGCAAAAACTGCTGAGCGGATTTTGATAAAATTAGCGTAAAATGAGCGAATTTTCACTGAGCTACCACTGCCTTAATATTAGTGTAAATCTGCGGTTCCCAATTGTTTATGTCACGGAACCCTAATTGGTCATAATTTTTTTAAACTAATTGTGTTATAGTTACAATACTTTTTTGTTTGACTTGAAAGAAAAAAATAAATAAAACATGTTATTACTTATAACAATACTAGCATAACCCGCGGCTTCTCCCGCGTTCAATCTACAAAAAAATTCTTGCTTTATGTTATACCTATAATATAGGTATAACATAAAACTTATCTATATATAACATCTTAGCTTATATATAATATCGCTATATTATAGCGATTCACCTTCGCTTCGCTCGCGTTCGCCCCTATGTATTTATAATGTTAAATTGTTTGGATTACGTTCATACAAAAATACTATATAAAATCGCGATTAAAAAATGAGGGGTAGGGTAGGAGAATGAAAAATACATAAATCCTTAAAATCGGTCGAGCCGTTTCGGAGGAGTGCGATCACAAACACTGTGATACGAGATACGCATTCGATTTATTGTACCAAAAATATAAAATTAGGCTTCATGTCTGACAACGTTTTATTTAACTCTCGGACGGAACTCGGAACTCCTGTGACCCTTCCAAAGAACCCTAGGGTTCTGCGGATACCATTTGGGGACCGCTGGTGTAGATTATTGGATAGGATTTGTCATAAGCTGAATGTTTGTACTCCTGTCGTGGGTGTTTATATTTATAATATGTATTTATGTATTTAAAATTATATATGTGTAGTGTATCAACTATCTGGTATCCATAACACAAGCCTCGTAGCTGACTTACCATGGAACTAGATGGTGCTGTGTGTTAATGTCACAATATATTTATTTATTTTCTAGCCGATGCCATTATGCAGGCGTGCGATGACGTCATCTCCGGTAAGTTGTACCGCGAAGGTCACTTCCCTCTGGTCATCTGGCAGACTGGTTCCGGTACACAGTCTAACATGAACACTAATGAGGTTTGTATGGTTTGGTATAAACTAAACATGTGGCTCTTCTCGAGTTTGAAATCGGACGAAGATTGTAAATGCCTAAGTTTGTATGTCTGTATGTTTGTTATGCCTCCACGCTGTAACGGCTGGACGGTTTTGGACGAAATTTAATACACAGATTATCTATATCTCTATATCTATACTATAATCTAGAGTAATACGTAGGTAGACTATTGTTAGGCATTCAGGGACGAAGTACTCGTAATAGTAGGGGAGCCCACGATGCTAAATGGGGATTTACTCGAGCGTCGTAGAGACCTATTGGGATGCAAAGCTTAGATGATAAGAAGAAGAAAATGTTATATGATATATACCTTTACATCGGTGGGGGAAGCGGCTATAGATTTTTAAATATGTAAAAAAAAACTGATGCATAGACATCCTCGAGCGCGTCAGATATCGATAGCATCAATGCCCTACGTATTTTTAATAATGTACGTATGTTAATCTGATCGTTTGCATGATGCGGGTGGTTGTATTTAAGGGTTGAAAATGAAAAAAAAAAAATTTAATCGAGCGCGTCAGATTTTCTAAGGGAGTGTTAAGTGCACCAAAAAAAAGCTCTCATTCACTAATCTGACGATTTCGATGGGACGCAAACTCGCGGCCATTTTCATAATGTGCAAAAAAAAATCGCCATTTTGAAATACTCAAGCGCGTCAGATTAAGATATATATGGTTCATCTTTATGTTCTAAACGTACTGTCTCATAATCTGACGATTATCTAGAGGGATTCGCCTGATCTGACAAAAAAAAATTAGAAAAACGGTTCACCTTAAAGGCCATACGTGCAACTTCCCGCTAATTCCATTCCTGGGCGCTTAAAATTGTACTTATGACATTTTTGAGCTCAAAATATAATTTATGTGATATTTTGAGCTCGCAGCTCGAAAGTCTGATAGAAGTTTCATAGAACACTATTTTTGGAATTTTCAAACCGCAATAACTTTTGAATAGATCAAGCAATTTTCACGCGGTTGGCGCCATTCGACGCAGTTTTATCATCCTCATAAGTTATTTTCAGGTTTTAATTGATCGAACCAAAAATTTCGGAGTAATCCCGAAAAAACACTTTTTTCGGTTTTCTTTCGTTCACGATATCTCTCGAACGAATCAACCGATTTTGACCGGATTAGCGACGATCGGCGTGGTTTTTCTAGCTTAAGGGCGGATTAGTTTTTGAAGTTAATTGATAAAGCCGGTTAAAAGTTATTCCAAAAAAACCACTTTCAAAATGATCTTTATGATCAGCTGTGATGGCGTCATGGCGGCAGAAACCAGAGTGGGGACGGAGTGAGAGAGTAATAGATAGAGAAAAAGTGAGAGAGGAATAGACACGCGGAGAAGGAAATGTAGGCATCACGCAGCTGCACGCATTTAACTTTATCTACGAATTTTTGTTATTTCGGCTTGCGGAAATCGTCAGATCATATATTTTTCATTATTCTTGAATTATTTCCTTCAAAATAAAAAAAAATTTAGCTAAGCTCGAGAATGTCGAGATGACATTTTTTTTTTTACAACTTTGTTGCCCTCCCCTTTTTTTACGTCACTCTCAAATTGTCAGATTAATGGAATATACACTTTTTAGGATGTAATTAACTCACCCTACCTTAATCTGACGCGCTCGAGAATTTTTGATGGTCAATTTTTTTTTACTAATCTGATCCTGTATCCTTCACGGGCGGCCTTATATATGGGCCTCATGTTTTGTGGAGGTACTTAACCGGGTACAAGGTATCCCCCTGTATATTAATCTGCCGCGCTTTAGTAAATCCCGAAATCCCCGCTTGGGCTCCCCTACTATAAGTGAATATGGGATAGCCATGTAAACAAAAAGTTGTAATGTTACTGAAAATGTCTTATTTTGGACGAAAACCCCAGTTAGACCAAAGTTTGGCTCATGAGTAGTATTCATTGTAGTTTTTTTTTCTCTCTCATAAATATATTTTCTTATCAGGCACACAGTCTTATTTCAGAATATGTTAAGAAAATATCAAATCGTATATTATTCGTTATTCTGGCGCGAAAATGAGGCCTTATCGATACCCTTCTTTTTAACAGGTAATCGCAAACCGAGCGATCCAAATCTTGGGAGGTAAGCTCGGCAGCAAAGATCCCGTACATCCCAACGATCACGTGAACAAATCCCAAAGCTCCAACGACACATATCCCACGGCGATGCACATCGCCGTAGCTATGGAACTCCGGGATAGACTGATGCCGGGATTGGTGGCGCTCCGGGATACGCTGGACAAGAAGTCCAAGGATTTCGACAAGATCATCAAGATTGGCAGGTTTGTTTGTGTTTGTGGTTTTTGGTTGGTGGTGTTCTGGAGGAATTGTAAGTTAGTTCATATGTAGTAAAGAATTGTTTTTTTTTCTCTTTTTGTGAGGTTGGTTAAAATTAAACTAGATATATTTACGGTTTTTCTTACCTTAAAAGGTAAAAAGGAACCCTTATAGGATCACTTCATTGTTTGTCTGTCAATCTGTCTGTTTAGACCCTTTTTCTCAGGAACGTGTGATGGTATCAAGTTTTGTCATGGAATGTAATAATATGAATCATACTAATGTTATACAATGTATAAGCGAAAACTTTACACGCGTACGTGTGTTCGTCTGTGTATACGCGTCGGCTCTATAAACACCCATGACTGAAATACAAACATTCTTACTCATCACACAAATGAATGACCCCAGCGGGACTTGAACCCGCGATCACTGGCACAGCAATGAAGGTCACTACAAACTGAGCTATGTAATCCCCCAGGACCCACCTGATGGACGCAGTCCCCCTGACCCTGGGCCAGGAGTTCAGCGGGTACGCCGCCCAGCTCACGTACGGCATCGAGCGCGTGTGCGCCACGCTGCCGCGCCTGCACTACCTGGCGCTGGGCGGCACGGCCGTCGGCACCGGACTCAACACGCGCAAGGGTTTTGCTGAGAAATGTGCCAAGGAGATTGGTGCTCTCACTGGTTAGTGTTGATATGGTGTAGGATATGCTTATCTATCTATCTATCAGTGGCGAAGGTTCAGGTTTTAGCAGAGCCGTTCCAAAAAAAACACAAAAAAACATTGATATATACAATTTTTATATACATATTAATGCAAAAAGAAATAAAGCAGAACATTTATACATTAAAAAAATTAAATGTTTGTACAATTATAGCTAAATACTTTTCAATACAATTTCTGCAATTAATAAGTATACTAAAGAGATATACTCTATCACCGATTAATGCTACCACAGTATATAAATCCTTACAGTCTTAATAATGGGTCTAAATGAGGGGTGTAAGCGCGGGATGAGGCGCGGCGGAGGCGCGCCCGATTGAATGTTACATAATTTATACTGCTACTAACGACTCACGTCCCTATTTTCACGCCCTAAAGGGATGATTTCCAGGATAAAAACTACCCTATGTCCTTCCCAGGATCTCAAACTATCTTCTTACCAAATTTCATCTAAATCGGTTCTGTGGCATTGGAGTTTATTCAGTACAAACAAACAAAATACAACTTTTCTCTTTTTTATTCTATCTTAATTAGTATAGAATTTCAAATTAAATCTATATTCTATATTAATTAAATTCTATTTAATTAGTATAGAATATAGATTTAATACTTTTCATAAACAGTATACATAATATTGTCATTTCTATGTTGTTTCTAAAGATTTAACATATTTTATGTTTTTAGACAAATATTTAATCTTTATTCTATATAATGAACAGGTATACCGTTCGAGACTGCGCCAAACAAGTTCGAGGCGCTCGCGTGTCACGACGCCATGGTAGAAGTTTCTGGGGCTCTGAACACCATCGCTGTGTCTCTGATGAAGATCGCTAATGATATCAGGTTGGTTTGTATGGTGTTTTTATTTGTAATCATAAAATTGGAGTTTGAATATAATGAGATATGCGATTTCATAATTAATTTATTTATTTTATCTGTCTAAGTAGTATATATACTGCACATAGTTGATATAATTTTGTTATATGCATAGACTAGTGACTCACCCTCGCTTCGCTCGGGTTTGTCCCTCGGTTGATTCCCCATACAAACTTTCATCCCCATTTTCACCCCCTTAAGGGATGATTTCCGGGATAATAAATATCCTTTGTCCTTCCCAGAGTCTCAAACTAACTTCTTACCAAATTTCATCTAAATCGGTTCAGTAGATCCAGAGATTACCCCCATACAACATCGAAAACTCACAAACTCACAATACACAAAATTTACCTCTTTATAATATTAGTATAGATATAGATAGTAATTGATGTACTTGTACAGGTTACTGGCGTCAGGACCGCGATGTGGTTTGGCTGAATTGTTGCTGCCGGAGAATGAACCTGGGTCCTCCATCATGCCTGGTGAGGACATGTATTAATATATCTTATTGAATTAACAAAATATTATTACTATAAGGTAACTGTTTTATTATATTTCTATGAACACTCTAAAATCCCACTGCTGGACGTGGGCCTATCATTATTTGGGGTATTTGGGGATAAATTGTGGATTGACGATATGTATGTACGCATTTATAGAAAATGATTTCACATATTTCGAATCTCTCAGTAAATATAAATAACAATACAGACAATAAAAGCCTTTAAAAATATGTTGTTTATCATACGATAGTCGATATCTGCCAATTTTAAACCGGTTTCCGTTGTATTTTTTTTTGTTACATTTAAGCACAAAAAATAATATTTAATGGTCAAGGCAATTCTTTTTTCAACAATATATCACCCCAGGCAAAGTGAATCCCACACAGATATCTGCCAATTTTAAATCGGTTTTCCTATTATTATTATTATTTTGTTGTTATATTCAAGCACAAAAATTAATATAAAATAAAAGGTTAAGCAATTCTTTTATTAACAATATAACACCATTCCCCAGGCAAAGTGAACCCAACACAGTGCGAGGCGCTCACTATGATAGCGGCTCAGGTGCTGGGCAACCACGTGGCGTGCTCCGTCGGGGGTAGCAACGGACACTTCGAGCTGAACGTGTTCAAACCCATGATCGTGGCCAACGTGCTCAGGTCCATACGGCTTATTGGTGGGTTATGTTACTTATACATATTATACTAATATTATAAAGAGGAAAGATTTGATTGTTTGTTTGTTCCGAATAGGCTCCTAAACTACTGAACCGATTTAGATGAAATTTGTTAAGAAGTTAATTTTAGATCTCTAAAATAGTTTTATTTAAAATTAGCTATCACCGTAACAAATCTCATTAAAAATCTGTCTGGTGGTGTTCTCGTGATGTATTCCCAGACAGACAGACAATTTTTTTTTGAAAACTATATTCAACAAAAAACTATATTATTCGGCCTCTGTATCGATAATAATGATTATTTCAATAAGATTTTCTAAAAAATATTAATGTATAGGTTTGGCTCAGTTAGAATTTTATTATATGTATAGACATCGATCAAAAAAGTACTAGATACACAATCAGCGACAAAAAAATCTCTTCACGGAATGAACGCTCATTTGAACATTTGAGCGCGCTTTTATTTTTTTATTTTGTTTTCTGAAAAAAACTAAGTATTGCATTTAAGGTTCAATTTACATTTTTACATATTTATTTCAACTAGAATAATTAGGGTACCTAAACACAATTGTTGACAGTTTTAAGAGAACTTTTGCATGAGAATTGTGTATCTATTACTTTTTTGATTGATGTGTACAGATGTCAAACATTCGCTTAAATTTAAGAAAATGGTATAATAGAACTAAGTATACTATAATAAATATAAAACAATATCTGTTATCAGGTGACGGTTGCCAGGCCTTCAACAAGAACTGTGCGGTGGGCATCCAGGCCAACACCAACCAGATCAACAAGATCATGCGAGAATCCCTCATGCTGGTCACCGCCCTCAATCCCCACATTGGATACGATAAGGTTAGACTGAATAATTTTTTTTAAACCCATGAATGGGAGTTTCACTCGAAGGAAATATTTTATTTAAAAATATAATAATAACTGCATTTATTAAGAACACTAGTATTACGTTTTGACGTTAAGGATAGATTTCTCAGAGATGAGATATTTTTCCGTAGTTAAGAGTATCCTATATGCTGGCGTGGATAGCCAGCTATAATCATACCAAATGTCATGAAAATCTCTCCAGTGGTTTTTCCGTGATGCGATGACAGACAGATAGACAAAAATTCTAAAAACTATAGATTCGGTCTTCTGTATCGATAATAATGACCATTTCAATAGGATTTTCCATTAAAAAATCCGTCTCTAGGTACATTTAAATTTTTTTCTAAAATAAAAGTAGCCTAAGTTACTCCTTATAACATCGACTATCTGCAAGTAAAAGTTCCGTCAAAATCAGTCCATCCTTTTCGTAGATTAGCCGAAACTAACAGACAGATAGATAAAAATATAAAAAAATGTGTTTTTCGCATAAGTAACGTATATAATTTCACATGCATTTTGTAAAAGGCTGTTATTTTGACATTACAAACAGACATTTCAATTATATTTATCTACATTGATGAGGGAAAAATAAATAAATTATTATTAAATAATTAAACAATTCTCTTTTCCAGGCCGCCCAAATAGCCAAAACAGCCCACAAAGAAGGAGGTACTCTCAAGGACACAGCTATCAAACTAGGCATCCTCACAGCGGAGCAGTTCGACCAGTGGGTCAAACCTGAAGAAATGCTCGGACCCAAGTAAATGTGTGCATGTGAAGAAATAGCCATGGAATTATATATTATTATACATGATGAAATCATATATTGTATGTGGTTATTGTTTTGTATGTACCGTTGAAATGCTATAAGGACTTGTATTTTTTGAAACTGTGTAAATGTTGTTAATAGAAAAGAGAATGTCACTTTTTTTCTGTGTTTTTAAATAAAACTATCTGTTTGGATTTTTTCGAGAGACTTTCCTATGACCATGATTGTTGTAAAGCATTCCAAACGTCGGGAACCAAAAATCAAAATGAATCCGCGAAAACATCCGAAAATTCAAGTTTTATTAAAAATGTCAAATATTCGCGTAAATCTAAGAAAGTATTGTTTACTTGTTATAAAATGATTGTTATTTGAAAACTTTCAGTAAAGTTTGAAATACATTACATAAGATTACTCTATACAATAAATGCTTCTTAATTAAATAATAGCAAGAACTTCAGATTGCAAGATTTGATCCAGACAAGCATACCAAACAAACATTGAAAGTTAAAAATGTACACCAAGTAAAGCTATAAAGTAATTTAACCACATTTAGTTGTGGTTTGTGCTAATTCCAGCCAATGTCAAAAATGTGAGGTCCTTATAGTATTTTTAACATTTATGGTTACGAACATACATATTTGAATGTATTTATTATATACATATATTGAAAATTTGTAGGACCTAATTAAGATATTGATTAGGATCTGTATGTAAAATGTACAAAAAAATCTTTAATATTGTACTTAAATATTGCTGTTATATTTATTTATTATGTTTTCTTGTTTTCAAAGTAACTTATTTGTATTTTTTTACACATGTTTTGTTAACTTATGTTTTTTTACATCAATTATATGGGATTTTATAACGTTTTGATGTGGTTGTTATATAACTTTTGCTATGCCAATATCTCAGACTAAAGAATAATAAAGACAGAGTGTCATAGAACTAAATATGAAGCCAAACAACGATGTTTTAAAGTAGTATATTAAAGTTTTAAAATAGTGTACAAATGACAATTTGAATTTTATTATAATAAAGAAGAAAATTAAATAACATACTATTATCCCTCTTTTAAGGAGAAGATAATGTTTAAAGCATACAAAAACATATAGTATTATTTTTATTATTCTTATATTATTCTCAATAATTGTATATTATAAAATTCTCCTTATTCTTTAAAGAAAGTAAACTATTTTCTGTGAAAAATCGAATATAGTAGCATAAACAGCAAATCACGCTACTATTTTTGACTTTTACATTTATTTTGGTGGACTCCATCTATATAGTTCTTTAGTCTCACTCTCGGGCCAATACATTGTTTTTGTTGAAAAGAAAGAGAAAAAACTGATTGTTAATTTCACTTTCAGTATTGTGAATTATTGATAAATAATAATAATAATGTACAAATAAAAACTGTATGCTTAAAATAAGGTCTTACTAAATGATCTAATATATAGTTTATTTGATACTTTCAAATATATGAAGTGCGCTATAAATGAGAAGTTGTTTTATTTTGGAATGTTATTTATTGCAGTTAAATAAATTATATTCTTAATGTATGTTTTTTTATGTTTTAACATGAATAATATATTTTGATTATCTTTAGAACTTCAGCATATATGTATTATCTATATATATAATAAAATTGTAACTAAGTCGAATCTGTACATTAAGTATTTTTTGGAAAATCTAATTGAAATAGACATTATCAATACAGAGTCCGAATCTATAGTTTTTAGAATTTTTTCACACAGACAGATTTTGATGAAATCCGGGTCAACATAAAGGATACTTTTTACCGCGAAAAAATATATCATTTCTGAGAAAAAATACAAAAACAGCATTGTAAGAGTATACTAATATGTAAAACCTAAGAATTTGGTTTTTGGTCATCTTAACGCGGGCGGAGCTGCGGGCAATGCTAGTATTAAATATGTTGGGACGTTAACAGCGCCATCTAGTTCCATGGTAAGCTACGAGGCTTGTGTTAGGGACAAGATAGTTGTTACACTACACAAATATAACTTTAAATACATACGTATTATAAATATATAATAGTACTGCTAATCTTCAAAAAGTGTATTATTATTTAACGTTTTATGAATTATCACTGTATAAAAATTGATAAAAATTTTTATTCGAATGCAGTATGAATTTTACAATACATATTTAGTTATTACATTGGTATACACATATTTATAAAATAAAACAATTTAACTATTATCTATTCAAGCAAATAAAAATTTAAAATAACTAGTCTGCGCTGTCCAATTTCTTTGTATGGGATGATTATCTATATACTAATATTATAAAGAGGAATGAATAGGACTGAATAGAGTCCGAAACTAAAACCTATTTAGATGAAATATGGTAAGATAATTTGAGATCCTAGGAAGGACATAGGATAGTTTTTATCCCGCAAATCATCCCTTAATCAAAATGGGAATGAAGGTTTGTATGGGGAAGCAACCCGGGCGAAGCGAGGCTGAGTCGCTGTGATAAATGATAAAACAAAATAAATATGAATAGAAAACCCGTATTTCTCGAAAAAGCTCTGCTTTCCCCTTCTTAGTTTAAGCTTTAGAAGTTAGCTTTTCTGAGGTTTCACTAGTAAAATGATAATTGTTACAATGGGAAAACATAATAAAAGCTTTAAAGGGGTTGTAGGAAATGAAAATAAATAAGTTATTAGTAAAAGAGATACTTGTTATTATGAATGGTTATTGATTAGATCAAGAAAAATATAAATTAAGAAAAATCTTGATATTTTTATTACATTTTAGTGCATACATATACATTTCAAATCATAAACAAGCTTATAATTAAATAAAATCTTAGTACTTTTTGGTACATATTTGGTTGAAAAAATAAAAATTTAAAGTTAGACTACAAATAAACTATGATAATTGATAACATTAATAGGCCAATAGAATTAATGTTTCAAATCAAATGTTATGGTATACTTTTATCAAAGGCTTTGCAACAATAAAGTGTCCTTTGTCTGCTAAACAATAAATTTATAAAAAATTAAATTTTGTGATTTAAAACTAAAACTAAATAGATTTTATATATTAATACTGATATCCTTAATAAATATATAATAAAAACACTTTCTAAAATAAAAAAAGAACATAGTTTTGAAGACTCAAATGACAATTTAACGTTCCTATACATTATTCTCAAACCTAACCTTTCACATGACTAGAATCATAATTACTAAATAGCTAAACTGGAAGGCATTTTATTTATATATTACATAAAAACATCTTTGATATTCTGAAATTGCTTTACTGCTAGATCAACTGGCAAATCAAAATTGTATGGAGTTAAGCGGTCTAAGCTTTGTAAAGTGTCCTGGAAACCTGTATTTACAACATAGCTTGTTGAAGAATAAAATAAATCTATAAGAGACCTGCACTTCAATATTATGTTTAACCAAATCACAAGTTTATGACAGTTTAGTGCTGCACAAACAAATGCCTTGAAATGAGCATCATAACTTCTCTTATATGGTGTGTGGGATGCTAATATACTGCCAATTGCACTGAGTAGACTTTGTTTATTGGTAATAGCTGTCCCTCCGACTATATCTAAATTAAAACTTTGACTTAATTTCCTCGCAGGGGTTGAATTGAACTTATCCCCGTCATTTAATTCATAATAACGCAAGATTAACTCCCAAACATGTAATGACTTGGATGAAGAAGTTCTTCTAACTGGAAAACAGCCTATTATTGGTACTAAAGATGTTGATTCTGGACTAACTAGCCCATGTTGGAGTAAATCCCGTAAGTTAACAGCGAGATGTCTTCGTACAGCTGTTGTAAGTGGAGCATCATTTATCACTATACCACTTTCTTCTTCTTCACTGTCGTAACAGTCAGGAATATGAGATCTTTCCCTAGAGACTATATGGAGTACAGCATCTATTGACATTTCCAGTTTTGCTCTAAGATTACCCCAATGAGTGACAATGGTTGAGGATTTTCGATCATACTTTTTATTTGAGTTTGGCGAACAGCCAAATTGGGATACAGTGAATATTTGGATTAAAGTAGATGCTTTTCTCATTAAATTAATAGTCTCGGCCTTTAGTTCGTCGTTCACTTTATTACTAGTAAAGTTTTTCTCGAAAGATTCCGATTTTCCCATGTTTCTCGGCTCCTTAGGTTTCGCTTTCGTGCGATTCGCGTCTTCATTTTTCATAAGCTTTATGAATTTTTGCATATCATCAATGTGAGCTTGTAGTTTTCCAATAATTTCTTCTTTGGAGAGTTGTCTCTCAGCATACTGACGCACTGCACAGTCGATTTGATGCCGTAATTCTTCAGTACTTAGTGGGTGATGACACCCTTCTTCTAAACTGTGGTCTATTTCCCGTCGTAAATGTTCTATTAATGACCTGTGCTGATCGTCATCTGGATTTGAAGATCCTTCAGCGTATCTTTCGAGTTCTTTCAGCTGTGATTTTAGCCTTTCAATGAAATGTGCCTGCTTTGATTTTTGATTACGGATTTTTCGCTCCAATTCGAGGCACTCGTTGCAGGACTCCCCCGCACTTCCTTGCGGGGCCGCCCTTGAATCGACTCCTCTAGACGTAAACTCTTCCAATGCTTGCAACATAGTATCTTTTTCTTCTGGAGGGGCTTTTAAAATTTGTCTTAATCTAAATTCAACTTGTGCGAGGTGGGACGTCAAAGAAAAAACGGAAGACGATAATATCTCTTGTTCCTCCTCCAAGGCGTGTATTCTATCACCGGATATTTGTTCTGGTGGTAGTTCATCACATAGGGTTTCTTTAGGGGCTCCCAGAGGCTCGCACCTTGGCTCTTGCCATATAGGAATTTCGCCCTCCTCATAATCGCACAAGGTCGCATCCATTACAACGAAAAATACAATAAAATTCACTAGCTGATACGTAAATCGTTACAATCTATATATTACAACGGTGCCCAGCCATTCCCATTGATGTTTTTAACGAAAGTAACTGAAAATACTGAAAAAACACAAAAGTTGTATAGCGAATGTAACGTAAATGTAACTTAGTAAGGACGTCACTGTTGACGTCAATATTTGAACGAAGAGAACGAAGGGTTTCGATCCTTAGGGATGAATGAATGTACTGAAAAATATATTTTAATTTACGGATTTTTTATTGGTTTTTAACATTTAGTTTCTAATTTTATTTTAATTTATTAAAATTATACTAAGTATATTGTATGTTTATCCTTAAATAAATTAGTGAATTGAGAATTAGTGAAAAAAAAAACCAAATATAATTTCTTCCCATAAATAGCGACATCTCGTGGAACATGTACGACCTCGATACTAAAACAATTAACAAAACCATGGAAACATTAACCTACTTTTTATATATTTTTCACAAGACTGCGCTGCATTATAAAACAAAAAAAACATTTCTAAAAGTAAAAAAATGTCATACACTATAAAAAAACAATAATTTGTTTACTGAAAAAAAAACGATTGTGCCATGAGTTCGAATAGAATTTTCTTTCTCCTCAAACTTATAAACATGTTTTTTAAATATACAAACGTGATAAAATATCCATGGTATACCATCACAATAACAAGGGGTTTTTGACGTGGTAACAGAACATAATGCGTATATAATAGACTGTTTTATGATAACAATTTTTTCGAAGGTCTACAAACGTTATAATCGATAGTCTTATCGGTATACACAATCGTAAGGGCTTAGCTATTAGCATGCTATTCATAAAACTTAGGGTTCTTGAAATGTTTGAATGATTATCAAGGTTTTTATTTTTTAACATTTGATTAAATTATTATCTATCTATATAAATAAAAATGAATATCCGTATATTTGTCTTCTATATGTCCTTAAACCATTGATTCGATTGTGATAAAACTCTGGTGGGATATTTTGTATATATGCATCCGGAAATTCCTGGCTCAAAAAAAAATATCTTTGGAAGTTCGTTTTTTATGCGCTCCTAAACACTTAGTAGATATATTATATATGTCCAAATTAATTAACGTAAGGCTTATAATATAAGGCAAAGTAATTAACTCGAAATAATGTGCGAATGCTGCTGGCAAAGTCCATGCGGGTTCGATATCTGTATGAGGAATATTACTGTCTATTTTTTTTCCTTTAAATATTTGTTTTAATGGGTTTTTTATACTTTTTCATTTTAGTTTTTTGTTTTTTTTGAGCCATAGATAATTTTACTACAAAATAGATGGTAAAGTCCGCCTAATCTATAACCATAGTTGTTCAGTATTTTTTATAAAAAGAAACGTAATAAACTTATCCATCTTTCGATGACTACTGTATTGTAAATAGACATAAAAATTAATTAGGTGTATTCTTACATTCGTACCTATCTACAGTATTTCCGCACACAAAGGGGCAGAGATAAGGAGGAACAATTATGGCGTCGATACCTAAATGTGAGTAGACCGCGTAATAGTACAACTGAATTCACTTTGGCCACAATACCAAAATGTACTAATGCATAATTGGAACGTGAATTAGATTTCAAGTGCACCGGCAGTGAGCACTAGGTTCAGTAAAATATAACTAACTAATCTATACATATAATTAAATTGTAACTAAGCCGAATCAGTACATTAATTATTTTTTGGAAAATCTTATTGAAATAGACATTATTATCGATACAAAGGCCGAATCTATAGTTTTTAGAATTTTTGTCTGTCTGTCTGTCTGTTACCGCATCACGGAAAAACCACTGGAGGGATTTTGATGAAATTTGGTATGGTGATAGGCTGATAGCTGGTTATCCGGGTCAACATATAGGATACTTTTTACCGCGGGAAAATATGTCATTTCTGAGAAAAAATACAAAAACTGCAATGTAAGGGTATACTAATAAGTAAAACCTAAGAATTTGGATTTTGGTCATCTCAACGCGGGCGGAGCCGCGGGCAGTGCTAGTACATAATTTTTTTTTATGGGTCTAAGGGGGCAAACGGGCAGGAGGCTCACCTGAAGAAGTGATTACCGCCGCCCATGGACACCTGCAACACCGCAGGGCTTGCAGATGCGTTGCCGGCCTTTAAGGAATGAATACGTTCTCTTCTTAAAGGTAGCCAGGTCGTAGCGGTTCGGGAAGACCGCCGGCGATAGCTGGTTCCACAGAGTGGTTGTGCGGGGCAGAAAATGCCCAGTTGTAGCCCGGTGGTAATGGGCTCGCTTGGGAAACCGAGTGAAGCGGGTTCGAATACGGGTCTCGCACCTCTGATATTTTCACGTGCGAATCATTTCTGTCATGATTACCACTTGCCTTACGGTGAAAGACAACATCGTGAGGAAACCTGCAACCTGCCTTTCGAAAGACATGCGAAGCCCTCCAACCCGCGCTTGGCCAGTGTAGTAGACTATGGCCTGATCCCCCTCGTACTGATGGGAGGCCCGTGCCCAGCAGTGGGACGTTAAAAAGGGCTGAATACAAACATACATAATAAAATATTATTATAAATTGTATAATAAATAAAATATAAACACATATTACTAACGACAATGTAAATAAAATTTTGATCAATGCCACCTTGAAGAAAAAACACTTCTTACCTATATTTTTTTATATTTAGTTGGTATCCTTGCGCGCATCACGACAAAGCAGTACTTTTCAAATGCTCTATTATGCGGAGCACTGTAGTTGAAACATTTGAAATTAGCATTATGCCGCATAATGCTCTTTATATTAATGCTCTAATTGGAAAACGTCGTATACATAAAATAAAATTTTAACTTAGTTGAATCTGTACATTAAATGAGTAAGTGAATTTGAACGTAGCATTGTAGGGTAGCTCATGCGTACTACTTTCTTACAGTTTACAAAAAACAAATCGCCGTTTCTTTCATTGACTTCAAAAAACAGTGTAAACGTACGTGTAATTTTGACCGGTGACATCTTCATGTAGGTAGGTATGTTGTTTAGTTAAAAAAAAGAATAATAACTGCATTTAAAAAAAAAACTTCAAACGATAATCGAACCAATTAAAAATAACTTGATAACTTCAATATTTAAAGTACCTACTTTTCTTCCACGTCCCATACATTTGTTCCACCTGTATACATATCTTTCAAAATATAACTTTTAAATCGTGAAAACTTCTTGAGTTATTTAAAAACATATGACTAAATCTTTCATGGATGTTTACTTATTCTCGACATTTGCTGGTAATAAAAATAAATGTCATCATAATAAAAATGTCAAAAAAAACTAAATAAATCACGTTGTTTATTTTCAAGAATAGAAGTAAAAGTTAAAAGCTAAGCTAGAACATGTAGTTTCAGTTTTTACAACTATCATTATTTCTAAGTCCAGACAACGACAGTCTAGACTGGATGTGAGCTAACAAAGCCATTGTGGCTTAGTTCAAGGACATGGATATAAAACTAGAAGCTAACTTTCTTACAGTTATTATACTAGTACCTGAAGTATCATGACTATATAGATATACTAGCATTGCCCGCGGCTCCGCCCACGTTCAGATGACCAAAAACCAAATTCTTAGGGTTTACATATTAGTATACTCTTACATTGTAGTTTTTGTATTTTTCTTCAGAAATGAGATATTTTCCCGCAGTAAAAGGTCTCCTATATGTTAACCCGGATAACCAACTATCACTATACCTTTCATTAAAATCCCTCCAGTGGTTTTTCTGTGATGCGGTAACAGACAGACAGACAAAAATTCTAAAAATTATAGACTCGGCCTCTATATCGATAATAATGTCTATTTCAATAAGTTTTTCCAAAAAATATTTAATGTACAGAATCGGCTTAGTTACAATTTTATTATATGTATATATTAATTCGTTATTATTCCTCTAAGTCGTTTTCACCTCAATCCTCTATTTAAAGAAATAAATAGTTGCTTTCACGTGGGAAAAGCGTAGTTAAGTTAGCTATTAATTTGCCTGGCTTAGATAAATATTATAAAGAACTAATAAGTCTGTGATATGTGCATATGGACATCTTTGCGATGTTTAAAAAATAAATTTTAATGATTTCTGGATTTAAAAATTTCCTTGTTTTCCAGATTTCTATACTTTTTAGATTAAATAAAATAATTCCAATATTTTTTTAACATAAAAAATATTATGAAATATGAACCGCTTTGTATATCCATATAATAAACATGTCAGGAACAAATATTCTCGTCTAACTAAATTCAAAAAGCCTAATAGTGTACAAATAACAATGATATTCTAAATCAGGGCTTCCCAACCTTTCTTATGTTGAGCTTTCTCGGATTATAAAAACATATTTTCTTGACTGACTATTTTTTTATTATAATAAAACACACATTATTTTAACGATTTATATTTTCACGCCCACCTCCTGCCCTTTACTTTTTTATTATAACTAAACGCATTATTTTTAACGATTTTTATATATTTTAATTTTAAGTTATAGAAAATAAATTCTCCCTAGAGAGGCGTGCCCTCTTGGTTGGGAACTCCTATTCGAAATTAAAAGGGTTATGTATTTTAAAATATTTTAATATTCACAAACCATTTTTTATTCATTTTCAATAATATTGACGGTAGATGCATTAGTATTGAACATAATATATTTATGCGTTAAACCTGCAAGGAAACCCCCAAGAAGAGGTCCGACCCAGTAAACCCAATGATGAGTCCAGATGTTTACTGCCACTGCTGGTCCCAGAGATCTAACTGGATTTAAAGACCCACTATACAATACCGCAGAACATTGACAACCAGTTATACTCAATCCAATAGCTATGGGTCCTATGTTTCTAAGACCTTTTCGATCTACAACACTTAAAACAACAGCAACTAAAATAAAAGTCATAATAAATTCCAAAATCAGAATCTGATAAGCTCTCAACTCGCTATAAGGTATGGTTGCACCGAGAGCGTTTCTTGAAGAACTGTCAACTATAGCATAAGCTACAAGAGATCCAAGAATACTTCCAAGAATTTGTGCTGTTATATAGAGAATTGCCTTCACAATCTTCACGTTTCCACATGTTAAAACACCAATCGTAACAGCTGGGTTAATGTGCCCTCCAGAGACTTGTCCAATTATTTGAATAACTGATGCTACTAATAGTCCATTAGCAAGCGCGGTAGCGACGGCCCCCGCCCCGAGAGAGGTCCCAGCTAATAGTGATATAGATAAGTATAAAAACGTACCGAGAAATTCGGCAAAGATTTGCCTTAATATTTTGATATCCTTTAAATCTTCTATACCGAGGATTGACATTGTTAATATTATTTTGTGTTTATAATTTATTTTATAAATTCTATCTATCTAGAGGGCCGTGGTATATATTATTATTTAAATTTTAAACTAACGACATTTCCTTAGATTTTTTGTGCTGATTTATTCTTTTTATATATGAAACTAGCGGCTCACCTTTACTTCGCTCGGGTTCGCCTCTAGAAAAACAAAAACAAATGTATTCCTCAGGAACCGTATACTTTTCGAGGATAAAAAGTAGCCTATGTGTTATTCCAGACTATAATTTATCTCTGTGCCTTTCATCCAGATCCGTTCAGCTGTTGTGGTGTGAAAGAGTAACACACATCCATACATACTCACAAACATTCACATTTATAATATTTATACAGATTAAATTTTTTGTTTAAAAATGATACTTTCCACATGTAAGAGAATGCATTATCAGAGTAGATTGCCAGGAAACTAATAGAAAAGTTACCTTGTGTCGTCGGAAAGTAGTCTAATATATTTTTTGTAGAATTTTTTTGAACTTAATAATGGCTGTACTTTTTTGTGATTTTCATAAAAATTTTGGTAATCAAGGCGATCCTAAGGGCTTAAATTTTTAAATGAGTTCCACCCCAAAAGGTGGAACCTAACAATACTTTTAAGTAATTCAAAAGTCAAAAGATATTTTTGATTATAAAGTAATTTCATTGTGAATATAATGAAACGAATGAATGACTAAAATTAATGAATGAAAATTATAAATTTTGCTTCACTTGTCAATAGCTCTATTTCCGAACGATAATGACACAGCCAATATGAATCCTCCAGAAATATCGGCAGGAAATGAGAAATTGGGTCTGGATCGCTTTTTTTATCGTAATTTTTCTTCTAACTTATCGTAGAACACATTACCCATGAAGAAACATGATCATTATTACCCGAGTGTAATATCTTAGCTGTGGAAGTGGCTTGTCACTATGTGTTTTAAAATCTATACATATATAGTAATATAACTGTAATTGCACCGCGCCTGTACATTGAATAGAAAATTGGCTAGTAATATATGAATAATTAAATAAAGCGTCTGCTAATCAAAAATACGACGCAGCCGCACTTGGCCAGCCTGGTGGACTATGACCTTGGAGCAACCCCGTAGTTGTTGTGGTCTGCTTCGGCAGACCTGCCGTCGGGGCGTCGTAGTTGAATGCGTAAGCGATCCTGCGACGCCCCATTAAGACGGAGGAAGGTTTTGTTGGATTTTAGTGGGTAGCACTGGCTTCGCCAGTGAGTCCCACACCTCGTGCGTAAATGCATTTCCCAACGTTAAAAAAAAGCATGGTGGACTATGGCTCGATCCCTCGTATTAAAGGGAGGCCCTTTCCCAGTAGTGGGAAGTTAAAAAGGGCTAAAAAGGGATACACATGCGCAATAAGCATTCAAAAGAAGAATAAGTCTAATTGAATAATTTCAATATATATTTTGAGTATATGTTTCACTAGTCAATCACTTTGATACAACTGATTCGTCTTCCGCATGTTTGTGAAAGGTATAGAATATCTGATATTAGTTTACTTTTCATTTAACTCGACGTGAGAGTAAACTTGCTTAAACATGTCGGTAAAATAAGCGGCTGTTATTACGCGGTAATGCCTCTCGGCGATTTGGGCTTTGTCTGAACATACGCACGAAAGCCTAAAATGAGTTAAAGTTATATAAATATCAATTTTAAGGGACGACATTTTGATTTTCGATTCACGTTTTTTTCAGATAGTTTACAGCAAAGATCTTATTGTGACAGGTCTCCCCTGTGACCATGTTTGCTGAATAAAATAAATCGCGAAAATGTCCGTATAAATAGTATTATTTCAATATCAAATATTCGTATAAGCCGTGAAAGTCGTGGTGGAGTCATGTATAATGTGTATCAGAGATCCGAGATAAAAGATGGAGTGACGTAGTAAGTATGTTTTTTTTGTAATGTTGGAAAATGCATTTACACACACCACCTGTATACATACAGGTGGTTATGTAAGACTCACAAGAAAAGCCAGTATTACACTAAAACCCATCACAACCTCCCCCGTTTTAATGAGGCAAGCAACCTGCATGGTACACCACCCACCGAAGTGGGCCTCCTCCTAGTACATCTCTTTAAGTCTCGAAAAATCTATACTAAACCTTAAAACGTATCTAAGGACAAACCCGAGCAGAGCGAGGGTGAATCGCTGGTATAATAAATAAAATGTAACTTCATACTTTCAATTATCTCCCTGCATACACAACTATAGTGAACACGCATATTCACCCACTATAAAAAAATTTTTTTACATTCCCGAGATAAGCTACAAAAGACGGTCAAGCATAGATATAAAGGCTTTGACATATGCACATAAATAATGACATACGTAAATCAGTTTTTTGGAAATTATTGAGACGTTACTTGATTTTCCTTATAAGATTTTATTAAAAGAAATGAATTTATTTAGTTGTTTGAAGTCGGTTAGTGGTATTCTAATGGGTATTCTTACGAATTCTCTCCAATATAAATAGAAGGTAACGAAAATCGATACCTTCAAGTGGCAAGGCACGGATCTGATTGATGAAACCTATGATTATTCCGTCCACAACTTCAGTATGGATTATGAATCACCAAATATCGATATGTTACGTGTATTACTTGATTTATTTATAATGTGTGCAGCGAGGCACTATCTCCCTTCAGAGGTAAAATGTAACCTACCAAATATGAGCCCTTCCATAATACATTCTTAGATTTACGCGAATATTTGACTTTTTAAATAAAACTATCTTTTCGGATTTTTTTTCCGAATTTATTTTAGTTTTTGGTTCCCGACGTTTTGAATGCTTTACAGCAATCACAAACTCACAAACTTTACCAATTTATAATATTAGTATAGACTAGGTTGATTCCCAATACAAACTTTCATCCCCATTTTTACCCCCTTAAGGGATGATATGCGGTATAAAAAGTATCATATGGCCTTCCTAGGGTCTGAAATTATCTTATTATCAACATTTTGATAATAAGATAGTTTAAGATGATTCAGAGATTACTCCCTACAACCTCACAAACTTATAAACTTTACTTCTATAATATTAGTATAGATTAAAATAGCGAAACCTTTCAAATGTAAGAATTTTTTTGATCCTTTAAGTATACGAGAGCCAGTATAACTGGAAATCTTAATGACCAAAATATGTGAACATGAAGACTTATGATAAAATCTTGTGAGGAAAATCGTGTTTTATATATCAGCTGCAAGGGAGATGGCTGAACTTTTTAAACCACTTAAGTATACCACGTACTACCCTTGATTCATAGAGTTCAAGTTAAAAACTTCTTCAAAAATATAACACCCTAGTCTTATGGCCCCCATCGCTGATGAGAAGTCTGGTTCGTCTCTGACTTTAAAAATTATGATTTATGCAGTACTAATTAACTGTATTCATGTATATAAAAAGGAAACCGTGACTGACAGACTAAATCTATCAACTCAAAACTCAAACCACTGAACGGATTGGGTAGAAAGGCACACAAAAAGTTATTATGTCGGGGCATCCAATAGGAACAGATTTTTGAAATGTCCCCTAAATGGATGAGACAGGGGTTCAAAATGTGTAAAGAGAAATCATATAAGAGAGATATATCAATTCGAATTCGAAATTCACAGACACACACACACACTCCTGTTAACAACTAAATACACACATATTTCGTGTTTATCAAAAACAGCCTCTACAGGGGGCGAAAAGAGGTAAATAGTCTAAAAATTGAACTTGAACAAACGAGGCCGCGGACAAAAGTTAGTTATAAATATATAATTATTGTTTTGTAACTGAATTATAGCAATTTTCAACGCAAGTAGAGTTTCTTATTAGTTAAAGTGAGTGCAAATATATTATGTAGTGTCTTTAGGAATCTCTCCAACTGTATTTGCAAGGAAAAATCTTTAGTAACTCTATCGTGACCCTTTTCAAGGATCAATGATTACCATATAATATGCTTAGCCTTTTCCACATAATAAAACTGTTTGCTACTAAGAAACTGCCGTCCCTTCCATCACTAAAAAACCTACGAGATGATATAACATGTGCGTGGGATATAAAATTCGTATTGTACCTTTGCTCAATTTATCCTGCGGATAGAAAATCCCATCTCATCTTAACTAGAAGGTCTTATAGGTAGGGGCGTCAATTACATTTGAAAACGATAATGAATTGAATACCATGAGGTATTGCAGATCTGGAGGTACTGGGTTCGAGTCCCACGTCAAGTCATGTATTTTTTTTTAGTATTTAAGGACATTAGTATGGAATATTTTTTATTGTAATGTTTCTTACGAATACCTCAAACTAAATAGTATGGAATTTGATTATGAATATCAGACTTTTACTAGAAGTTTTAGAATATGTTTATGTAGCCAAATATATGTATGTACTCGTATATATAAGAATCGCAACTGCGACTGCTTACTTAAGTATATTATCTTATTATATTAAACTAGCAATTCTTGTATATACATATGTATATATAAAATTGTTTTTGTATTTCGGAAACGCCTTTAACGATTTTGATCAAATTTTGTATTAAGATAAGGTTTTGCTAAAAGAATCACGATTTTTATATCTTTTCCGAAAAATACCGAGCACTCGATCGCCCAGGTACTTGATAAAAAATATGCACAATTGTACTACTACGAGTATTAAACATACTAAAATCCTAACTAGTATTTGCAGTTTTGTCCGTATTTCAATCGAAAAAAGGAAAATATTACAGAGTTTTCTAGGTATACAATAAGTTACTATCCTGTGTTTCATATAGTTGTAGTCAACCAAGGCATTGTAGTAAATTACTGTTAAAGCATCGTAAGCTAAAGCCTGTAACTACTTAGTTACAATCTCGTAGAACATAGTAAATAGCAAGTAATTAAGATAAATAGGATGAAAGTTTCTTTTATATATAATTAGTGTTTGCTCTAGGATTCTCTCGGTATTCTGTAAGTGTGAAGTCTGTTATTTGCATAACGTCAGTGTAAAGGACTATATGCCAATCCCTCTTCGTGCCCAGCAGTGGGATGTAAATTCGGTCGGAATAACTAATATACGTAGCGACTACGCATTCGCATTTTATTCCAATCGATTCGGTAGTTTCAGGAAACACACACTCACACATACACACACACACACACACACACATATATATATATATATATATATATATATATATATATATATATACTCATACACACAGACAAAACTTAAATAATTATATTAATAGTCCGATATAACTCAAAAACATTAAAATAGTTACTTTTTTGCTGTACAGATAATCGTTTCATATGTAACTCGTCAAAATAATCTACTTTTGATATAAAATATATTAAGTTTTCTTATAAACCGGGGGTCTTGTTTATTGGTCACGACAGTACAAATGCGGAAAATAACATGGCAAGCATTTTTTAAGCTTTAAAAAAAGTTATTCTTGATCATCAACATGATTCAACTAAAATATCTAATAGAGAGGGCAAGAATAGCTTACGTTTTGTGATGAAATAAATAACTAGCGGCTCACCCTCGCTCAGATTCGTCTCTAGGTACTTTTTAAATATATATATAAATAGTTATTACCCAGCGTTAGCCATATAAATTTTAATATGGTTGTTAAGTATTCTTAAATTTTATAATTTTCCGCGCATTTATTTAAATTTTTTCTTTCATAAGAACCTTTTCCTGACAATAACAAACACAACAAAAAAAAATCAGTTAAATCGGTCCAGCCGTTCACGCGTGATGGCGTGACCGAGGGAAATAGGGATTCATTTTTATATATATAGATAGATATTTTGTTAAGCGTTAAATCGTTCCCTTGTACCTATAAAGAGAACATGTATGAAATATTAAATTATTTTCTCTAGGGAGATAAGGAGGTACTAAGGTTTATGCTGATTTAATATAAATCTCATGAATTTCGATATAAGTGAGTTAGAAGTGGAGGAGTTAGTTGAGTTTATCTTATGTTTTAATGCAAATTGTACAAAATAATTTTTTTGTACTATATAATATCAGTCGGAAGTGTATTTGTGTTTGTTTCGCAGCATAATATAAGTAAAAATTAGTTAAAAAGTATTATAACAAATGGCGTAATTTGTTTTAAGTGTTTATCCTAATCTTAAAAAAAAACTTAAAATAAGGGGAAATGAAATAATGGATAAATATATAAAATTAAAAAAAATATATATAATTCAATAATATTCTTGTATTCTGGCAGCAATAATAAATACTACTTACCTATAATATATATAATATGATGTGTGGTATTATACGTCATACTTACTTTGAGTTTATTTAATTTATAAAGATTTACATATATGTTAGTAAATCAGGCGGTTTGTGTTTTGTTCATTATTACTTACACAGTAAACCTTTGAGAATTTTCCACTTCTCTTTTAAAATTTTGTATTGGCTACATAAACAGAAATTTAAGCATTTATTACCATACTAGTCACTTACCTTTCTTCACTCAGATGCATCGATAGGATATTTTTATTTTTTTTATAATATTGTACATATTGCCATATGGCCCGTAACAAACGTACAAACACACATATAAATTTCGTGCTAATAATAGTAGTGTGATTGCTATCTTTAAAAATGAAAAATTTCCATTTAGGTTTTCTTCCCTATAGAATACTTCCTATTGAACTTCTTAAGAGGATAAACAGTCCAAGTCCTTCTTTAGTGTAACTTTGTTTTATAATCATGCTCCAGAGCCAACGATTTAAATTATGTATTGTTTGTCAGGGAGTCGTGTTAGAATATTATTAAGTTCTAACGACTCACCTCGCTCCGCTCGAGTTCGTCCCTAGATACGTTTTAACGGTTCGTATAGATTTCTCAGAGATTAAATATTTTCCCGCAGTAAAAAGTACTCTATATGTTAACCCGGATAACCAGCTATCATCATACCAAATATCATCAAAATCTGTCCAGTGGTTTACTCGTGATGCGTTCCCAGACAGACAGATAGACAGACAAAAATTCTAGAAACTATAAATTCGGCCTTTGACCCACCGATAATGATGATTAATTCAATAAAATTTTCCAAAAAATATTTTACGTACAGATTCAACTCAGAATTTTATTATATGTATATATAAGGATAAGTCAAAGCAAAAGTGTTCCTAAAAGTACATATTTAGTATCCAAACAAAAACTTAAATACAGAGTATACAAGTTAATACTTAATACTTTATTTATTTCATTATAGCAGTCAGGTATATTAATAATTAACACTTACAAATATTGTCCACTTGACCCATTTTGATAACTAATTATGACGCAGAGTAAACACAGGCAGACACAAGTGCACTCTCTATTCCTTTAACTCTGAAATACGCACGGCACTAGTTCTACACCACCATAAAGTACTTTAATTGCTCCGCAAGGCCCGGTAGTGTAACACCGTCGACTTCCAAAATCAGTTGTCACTAGGAATTTCTTGGCACAAATTCATTATACTTACCACGATCCGGGACTCGAACCCATGACCTTTAGCTCGTAGCCCTAGGTCTAGATCCAAGACTGCAGTCCTCAGTATCAGTTATTTTGTTGTATTAATTTGTAATGGGAAAAATAGCCTTTATCAGGTCCTATGAAGGATTAAGATTTTCAATGTAATTTAGGTACCATAAGATTTCTGTAAAACAGTTCTGTATTGTAGCTATTAGACAGACAAACTTGTATTGATTTAGACTTATTAATGTAAGATGCCGTTATTAAGAAATTCGTAGTTTATATTGATATTGAAAGAAATTCGAGTTTTACACGAGATAAGGCCTCTTGGTACCTACCACGCATGCCGTTACAAAATTGATACACGTTGGCGAAAATTTAATAAAAATGCTCGTTGAACTTTTTCACGTGGGTGTGAATTTATTATGTCGTTATGGTCGCAGTTGAAACTCTACGTTTTTATCTTTTATTTAAATAAATCTTGTGGGTTGGGTCTAACTGAGTTATCTTTTAAACCAACTAAAAATCGATTTCAAAATCGATAGGGAATTACTTATGTAATCGTTATTGATACATAGTGCTTGATAGCTAGTGCTGGATATAGAGTAGAAATTGTCATCAAGTAGCTTAAAAGCCAAACAGAATTATTGAATTCAGATATATATTTACGAATAATATTAATATGTCATTTCTTTTATTAATAAATCGATATCATAATCATTATGATGATATATATAAACTGTTATCTTACATATTGCTTACAACTTTCTCATATATATTATTACATATTAAATCTTAATTAGTTTATATATTAACTTTTTTTAAATATGACACTGTCGTAGTACATTTCAGGTGTCATAAACATATGGAAGTCAAAGTTGATTTACAGGCAAGTGTGACACTTAAAGCATATTAAAAATTAAATTATTTAAGGTATATAATAATAATATTAAAAATAAAGATAACACGACGATAAAAAGCAAAAAATATGCTAAGAACATTAAATAAATTTTGTAAGCGAGACGTAATATTTAATATTATTCGTAAACAATCTAATTTAATCAATATATTCATCAATGGTCAATCTGTTACTGTTCCGAGCTATTTTACAATCCTTCAAGCGCTACGTAGAGAAGGCATTGAAGTACCAACATTCTGCTATCATGATAGACTATCTATTGCTGGCAACTGCAGAATGTGTCTCGTTGAAATAGAAGGTATAGGGAAGCCTCAAGTTGCTTGCGCTATGCCAGTGTCAAAAAATATGAAAGTTAAAACTAATTCTATTATAACACAAAAAGCACAGGAAAGTGTTTTAGAATTTATTCTAATAGACCATCCACTGGACTGCCCAATATGCGATCAAGGAGGAGAGTGTGACTTGCAAGATCTCACCATGAAATTTGGTAATGATCGTACAAGGTTCACTGATATACACTTTGAAGGCAAAAGGGCTGTGGAGAGTAAGAATTTAGGACCACTAATTAGAACAGAAATGACGAGGTGTATTCACTGCACTCGGTGTATCCGTTTTGCGTCACAAGTTTGTGGAATGGAAATTTTAGGATCTACTGGTCGTGGCGGAGAAATGCTTGTAGGAACATATGTAGACAAAATGTTTCTCTCTGAATTATCTGGCAACGTAATAGATTTGTGTCCAGTAGGCGCTTTAACTTCTAAGCCGTATATGTTTAAAGCAAGGCCCTGGGAATTGAGAAAGACTGACTCAATTGATGTGACAGACGCAACAGGGACTAATATTGTTGTAAATCATAGATTTGATCGTGTGCTACGAATGTTACCTCGAGAAAATGATAATATTAATCAAGAATGGCTGTCAGATAAAGGGCGGTGGGCAATTGATTCACTAGAAGTTCAAAGACTAATAACTCCTATGCACAGGAATGAAGGTGGTTTATGTCCGATAGACTGGCATCGCGCCTTAAAGATGGCATCAAAGTTACTGACATGTGTCTCTCCATCTAAATTAATGGCTGTAGCAGGTCCTCACTGCAATGCCGAAACGTTGGTCGCTGCAAAAGATCTGCTTAACATTCTTGGGTCAGATCATACTTACATCGAACGCGATTTAGCTTACTCACAAACAAGTATAGACATTAGAGCTGGATACTCTTTGAATGTTAAAATGAAAGATGTTGCTACAGCCGATAAAATACTTTTAGTTGGAACAAATCCGCGTTTTGAAGCTCCTATACTGAATGCTAGAATAAGACAAGCTTATTCATTTAATGAATGTGATATTTACGCAATTGGTCCAAAATGCGATTACAATTATTTTGTTACTTACATTGGAGAGACTGTCAAAGATATAGCAAGTGCTAAGAGCTATTTAAAAAGTGGATTAAACCCTTTGATATTTGTCGGTATAGATCAATTACAGGGGCCAAATGCTGTAGGAATCATGAATGAGTTGCACAAGCTTGTATCAACTCTGAATGTGGATAAAGACTGGGGGGTGTTAAATATACTAACAAAGGAAGCTAGTTTTGCTGCAGCATTAGAAGCTGGATGGAAACCAGGAGGCTTAGCCGCATTGAAATCATCTAGTCCAAAAGTTTTGATATCTTTGGGTGCGGATCATGTATTTTGTAAATGGGTTCCGCCAACGGATTGTTCAATTATTTACATTGGTTTTCAAGGAGATCGAGGAGCGGAGTGTGCCTCCATAGTTTTACCCGGTAGCGCCTATACTGAGGCTGGTGGAACATTTATGAATATGGAATGTAGAGCACAGTTTGCTTACCCAGCTGTCACTCCACCTGGAAAAGCTCGTTACGATTGGAAAATAATAAGAGCTTTAGCCGAGTATTGTAAAATATGCTTATTTTATAGCGACCAAGAATCTCTGTGTCGCAGAATGGCTCAAATTAGTCCGAACTTAGTTAACTTTGGCGTATATCAAGAGAAGCTATTTAATAATTTAATACCAGAGCTAATGAATAAAGATAAATTCGGGGATAAATGTGGATCGCAACAAATAGATATCTATATGAAGACTTTAAAAGAATATTATTGTTCAGATATATTTACTTACAACTCGCCAACGATGATCAAAGCAACAAAAGCTGTGTCGAAAATGGAGAATTCCAGCTATCATGCACTTTAGTTTTTAAAACCTTTATCTATTCAATTAGTTGCTTCATAATAAATATATACATATTTTAATATGGTATATTTTTACATGTTTTTATTGTAAAAGTTTCGTTGCTTATTTTGCAAGGGGTCACTAGTTAAATATTTTGTATTTACCATACATATTTACCCTACATGTATATTTTTTAAAATAACCCAAGTATTATTTGGTAAGAAATTTAATTTGGTTTTTTAAATACATTTATTCAGCAATTCTATGTACGTACATAATATACATACATACTTATGTAGGTTCGGAGGATGTTTAGAATTTCAGAGCGGTCTATCTGTTTAATCCTATTTTATTCAGGCATAGATAAGTAAGAGCAAAAGGAAAAAATAAAGCTAGGTTTAACTTCAATCGTTCGGATGTAGTTAAAGCTCGCTTCGCTACGTCTGCATTAAAAATCGAGGTTGTGATTCTTGATTGCTAGTTAAATCGGGCTATTATAATGAATGCGAAATCTTGTATGTGTATGTATGTTTGTTTGTTACGCCTTCACACTAAAATGGCTGTACGGATTTGGATGAAATTTTATATACAGATAGTCTGGATAGACTATGACTTGAACTAACACAGAGACCTAGGGAGGAACCCGAGTGAAGCAAGGGTAAGTCACTACCCTATACGTATAATAAAAGTGTAACTGATCGCTGTCTGTATATGGAAGACATTTTAGAAAAATCTTTTACTAGGGGTCTTTATTAATGCAATAGAACCCTAAACAATGATTTTTTAGATTTTTGTCTGTTTGTCTGAGCGTTTGTGCGCGCTAACCTCAGAAACGGCTTAACCAATTTGGGTATGGTTTTCACTAATGTACTGTCGTAAGCTTCACTTAACGTTTAGTATTTGTTTTATTTTAATCGAGTTATAAATAAAAATCTTATGTCAATTGAAAGAATCACCTAAGAATTAACACAACGAAGTGAGTGTGAGTCTCTAGTAAAAAATATAAACGAGTGATGCCGTAGTTAGGAATAAATATAAGGTTATCATAGGTACATACATACGTCCAAACTCCAAAGACATCTAAATGCAAACATGCGTCCTAAAGCTTAGGGAATATTAACCAAGTTAAATGGGGTGGAGAACCACAGCTCTTGTCCTGTAAACAGTAGACAACAACTCGTGTTCGAATAAATACTCTTTTATTATAATCAAAATATTTCTCAATTTTCGGCTTAAAAAAAGGAAAATTTTAATTGGGATGTATGATTTTTTGTATGTTTCTTTATTATGGCGGAAGTAGTATCAATAATTTGATGAACCGATTTGTATTTTTAACACATTTTTGACGATAAAATTTTGATGTTTCTTTTATGTGAATTCATTTTCCTCTTATCATTGATTATTACAATGCATTTATTAAATATCCTTTACTTCTTAGCAACGATGGAAACAATCGTTATAGCAAATATTAGTTTTTCATTTTCTTACAAAAGCGTATTTTATATGCAAACCTTCGATTTTTTTTAACAGCCATGAGGAAGTAAATGTTGACTTAGGCTTCAAACTCAAATATAATACAAAAGTAAATAAACGATAATGATTACATTTATTAGATCTTAGGTTCTATTCCCATATGAGGTAATTTTTTTTAATCGCAATAATGAAGTCTCATGGGTAGAGTATAGAATATGAAATAAAGAAACTCCTGATAAACTCCAAAGGGATATAGAATATTAATTATGGATTTTCCGATTTCCTTACAAATTATTTAGATTTTGCATGTTGTGTGGTGGGTGCTAGTCCTTTATATATTATATCTTCAGGAAAATCCTTCGAAAATATTAATTTTATGAACCTAATGAAAATCTAAACATTGAACCTGCGACCTCTAGCTTATATAAGCCTATGTCCCATGAAGCAATATGGTTACTGGATGGTCATCCTTTAATTGCAATAATTGTCAATCTATTAACTACCATCCAATTAAGGTAATATTCAAAATTCAAAATGAACGGATAGACAAATCATTACGTATATATGTACGTATGTATCGTGCTCTATTCAATATCAGTTCAATAATCGAGCCTGAGGCAATAGTGATCGCAATTGTGTTCTACATCTATAGCAGTATTGTATAGGATTGTAAAGGGGGTTGCAGACGAGTTGGTTTAATTAGCAAGTATTTATTTACATAATAGCCATAGAAAATATATAGTACGAGTATATTTACTTATTCGTCTTTGAAAAATGATACATAATATTTACAAAATTTACAAAGTTCGCAAATTCATTGGATTTAGCGTATAGCATGGCAATTATTTGCTTGAACAGATTCATTTTAAAACATCCTTTACTTATGACCTGCCTACGTTTATGTGATTTAACCTTTTTTATACCCTATATTATAGTATAGGTATTCTACCTATATAAAACGGTAATAGAGGGCATATTTGCCATTTTTCGTAATTTGTTGAGCCGATTACGAGAGACAAATCATTTGATAAATAGTTACCAATTTTCAGTCATATATGTTGCTTCAATACAAGTAAAGTGACTTATAGACAGACGGACAATAAAAAATTATAAGGATTGCGTTTCCAGCTATGACAACCTAATAAAAAGCAGTAATTTTAAATTATTGTTAACATGTTATTGTATATATCATTTGCTCTTACTTGGAACATTTTTTTTATTAGAAGACAGAAAAATATATTTATTAAGATAAAAACTATATTTTCAATGAAAAGCTTCCTAAGAAGATTAATTGTGATTCTGTAATACCCAAGGACTTCATTGCGGTCAGTTTCATTCTGAGTTTATGTAGATTCAGCTGAAAATAAACTTATCACGGCAGATAATGTCAACTATAACAAGAGATACCTATATTAATACAATTTTATAACATACTAGCTACTCTACTAGATACTCCCTCCGCTCGGGTTCGTCCCTAGGTACATTTTAACGTTTAGCATAGATTTCTCAGAGATGAGATATTTCCCCGTAGTAAAAAGTATCCCCGGAAAACAGCTATCATCATAACAAATTTCATCAAAATCTGTCCAGTGTTTTTCTCATGCTGCGTTCCCAGGCAGAAAGACAGACAAAAATTCTAAAAAGTACAGATTCGGCCTCTGTATCGATAATAATGACTATTTTAATAAGATTTTCCAAAAAATATTTAATGTACAGATTCGACTCAGCTAGAATTTTATTATATGTATAGATCATGAATGGCATGAAGTTTAGACAATTATTTTTAAAATAGTGCTCATTTTAATCAAGCTAAAAGTCAGCCATCTACGGTTAAAATATATTTACTTTTAACTTTAACGTTTCTAAGCAAGAACAGTACGGGAGAGAAATATCGATACCATTTGTCTCGCCTTACGGCAGCCTGTCCAATTCATTATGAGCGTCCTTCGAATAAAAATTGTATTTTTCTAGAAAGAAAGGCACCCTTTCGTAATAAAAAAACGTAAAAAGTCTTATTTTAGATTCGCACTGCTATTATCGTTACTCATATTAGAATAAGTAGAAATAAAAAAAAACCTATTTTGAAAAGAATTAAAAAATTTCAGAAAAAAATTTATTCAAGAAACGATTCAAATGAATTATATTAGTCTCACGTAATTTGAATTTACGATATTTAGATTTGCTCTGCCCAGGAATCGAAAGTTTGACCTCTGAGACATTGTAGACTACTAGTCAGATGTGTACATAATATGTATATACGTGGGCTTGAGGCCTATCCATATGTCTTCTTTCATCTCGCCATCTTTTACTATGCTTGCTCGAAAATACTAAATAGTTTTAACTATTTAGTATTTTCGAGCAAGCATAGGTTTTTCAACCCTAGTTTACTAGGGTTGATGAATTATAATTTTGTCGTTAGATAGTGTCATATTATATTATAAGCAATGCTTGCAACGAGTATAAAATGATCTTAGTTCGTTTTTAAGAAGTCGTTTTTTTTGTTTTTTTGTTTTTTTTGTCTTCAAGCTTATGCCTTGGCGAAGTCCAAAAAATGTTGTCGCAGGATCGCTTACGCTCTCAACCGCATTGGTCCAACGGCTGCGACCACAACAACCATGTCATGGGGTTAATAATACTCTTTATTGCACACCGAAAATTAAAATACAAAAAAAAAAACACAAAGAAAAGATGTACAGCAGGCGACCTTATCGCTGGAAGCGATCTCTTCCAGGCTCTCACGGTCCCCCGTTACCAGGTGTTTATGTAACGCCAGGAGTTATTTTATAATATGTGATTAATAATAATAATACTCTTTATTGTACACCAAACAGAAAATACATACAGATAGTAATTAAAAATTAACAAAGATGCACAGTAAGCGGCCTTATCGCTTAGGTAAAGGAGAGTGTGAGAGAAATGGTAGGCGGTGTACTTGCTATACAATATAATTATACATACAATATAAATAGATAAACATAATACACATATACGTATACATACAAACGTACATACATACATATATACATACATACAAATATACATACATACTTAAACACACAAACGTGATTAATATTCCATCTAAATGTATCTTGAAGACCCAGCTTTATATTGGCTGTAAGAGATGATGATTTTTAAGGTTTCCATTTATCTCACAGTATGAAGACGAAAGACGCCGTAACTAGAGTTAAATATATCGTAGTAGAGTATACTTGAAAAATCCATACAAATATTATAAATGTGAAAGAAACTCTGTTTGTTACTTTTTTATGGTTAAACCGCCGAACAGATTTCGATGAAATTTGGTAAGAATATAGATTGCATTCTGGTACCGGACATAGGATACCATTGAACCCCGCCTCGCTTATCACGTACGCGAAACTGCGGGCAAAAACAAGAATAATATAAATGACATAGTAATAAACATAAGCTGTTGTTAAATATTTGTATGTATGTAGTCTTTTTTGTCTAGTTTTTGACCTTATTTCCACACTAATTTTCTGACTTACTATCCAACCGACGATCCGATTATGACCAAATTACGCTATCTACAAGGGAGATGCTCATATTATTTGAATGTTTGTTTGGTTGTTTGTTTTTTTGTGTTTGTTTGTTTCTTTCTTTTTCGCCAAAATTAGCCACATATTGATGTAACTTTTTATTTCGAGATAGTTGGTGGGCTGGATTGAAGTGGCATATCTACTTTTTATCTGGAAAATATCTCATTCCCACGGGAAATCTTGTTATTATAGAACTCGTACATAGGAAATTTCGATTGATATAGTTTTCTGTATGAAGATAATCGAAGGTCTCGAGAGTACGCTTACGTTCGCTTCTGTTTATTTCGTGACGAACAAGGTGAGGGTGCAAAAGTACACAGATAACGCGTATTATGTGATCTTATATAGAACAAGATATATTTATGTAACGACTTAATGGAAAGAGAAGGGTGTGGGATGAACTTGCAGGTATCTAGTCGTAGAATAAATTGTAGTTCAAAAATTGATTAAATGACCTATTTTATTGTTATTGGAACTATATATTGCTAATTTTTTTCCATTGATCTTTAAATGAGTACTCATGGTTTATATTTGCATTATTACTATTTTAAGTCCAGCGAAAATGGCTGTAAATTAGGTCTAACTAATTTTAAATATTCTGAAGGATTCTAAGAGTATTGTTCTATATTCTCGGTGAGGGCTCGAAAAAAGGTACCTAAAGAGTTTTTAGTCGTAAAGTATTATTTTACATACTAATTTTAGCACTTGAAAAGGGTTTCAGTAAACGGTTGAATTTCAAACAATCCTTTTGTAGTGGCTACGTATGTTAAATTGTACTTTTACAACGTAGATGTTGTGATAAAGTAAGTCAAAATTTCAGCCTTTCAGCGCAGTCTACAATCCACACAGTAGATGACTGCTCATTGATTTTAAAGGAAATACTGTCAAATGCAAGGGTTGTCAAAAATAAAAATCTTCATGGCGAACGGTTTCCATGTTCGTCTCGTATCTAGTTAACCGTTAAAGCTAAACCGTTTCCCGTATAATATGTATATTTTTAAGATGTCTCTTCATAACCTCTTTTATGTGGTAAGCATAGAATACTCACAAATATATTGTTTATCTGTAAAACGACGAGTAATTATTAATAATAAATTCTGTATAAAATTCGAACCCTCAAAATCCGTGACATTAGCCTGTCCTAGTTAGACATGTTGTCGACGACATCACGGTGTAATCAATCATAGTATTCGAGTATCCATTCGACATATTTATCACTAAATGATTTGTTACACGTGATAGATCTAATTTGAAGTTTAATTTGTATGTTTGGAAAACTTGATTTAACGCTGTACATCGCACTATAATTATAAATTCGAAAATTTGTGAGTGTATGTATGTATGTGTAGACTACGACCTTAGCTTATTGTTCTTAATAAATATAGCTGTCATGCTAAATTATGAATTCATACATATTGTATTATATACTAGCTGACCCGACAAATATAGTATAGGACAAGGCTAAATAAAAATTTAGTGGTTTGTAACGCAGTATAAAAATGCCTTAGAAAAAAGTACTCTCAGCTTTTTCCAATTTTGCGGGAAAAATTTTGAATTTTTTTATTTCAATACACAAACTAGGATCAAAAAAAGATTTGGCAAATCGCCCTATCTGTGCTGAAGTGATCCATATCAAGGCGCAGTTCATTTTTATTAGAGTTTCGTACGTTTAACTTAACAAATTACCTAGTATGTTAAAATAAATCATAAAAATATGTCATGCTACGGAACCCTACCTCTGAAAGTCAAACTGTCGCATAGGACTAGGGAGGTCAGAGAGAAGCAGGGTAACTCACTATTATATTTCAATTTAAAACCATAGTGATTCATTTCATTCCATAAAACTTATCAGCAGTACAGAATATGTACTGCGCCGACTCCAAGTGATTGGGGAATGGGCAGGGAGAAGAAGTAGAAGTGATCTTGCTTGCTGCGTGGATCGTGTTAGAAGTAAAATGTATCACTACATTTTTCTACTTGATGGCGACTCACCCTCGTTTCGCTCGGGTTCGTCCCTAGGTTGATTCCCCATACAAATTTTCATCCCCATTTTCACCAGTTTTTATGAAGGGATTACTTCCGGGATAAAATGTTCCCCGGGTCTCAAAATATCTTCTTACCAAATTTCATCTAAATCGGCCCAGTAGATCCAGAGATTATCCTCTACAACGTCACAAACTCACAATTCACAAACTTTACATCTTTATAATATTAGTGTAGATTGGGAAATTAACACACAGCACCATCTAATTCTATGGTAATGTCTAATTCAATGTTATGGATAATATATAACTTAAAATACATAAATATTATAAATATAAACACCCATGACTAGAGTACAAACACTCGTGCTCATCACACAAATGAATCCCCCCAGTGGGACTCGAACCCGCGACCGCTGGTACAGCAAGTAGGGTCACTACAAACTGAGCCAAACGTGTCGTCATATTATTTTCACAATTTTCGATTTTTCTATTAAGAATGGCCATTATTGTAAGTCAATATGGCTAAGCCAAATGCTATTCGGTAAAATATTTTAGAGAATTTAAATTGTATTGAAAAATATTGGCATTGGAACGTATAAAACATTTATGCTTTCAAAACTATTGCATTCTTTCTGCTGTACTTTTGTTTATGAACGATGCATGCAGGCTGTAGATAAAAATGTTTCATTACGTAGTAATTTCTACTCATGTACGTTCTTTTACGTTGAAATTGCTAAAGTTAGAACAAACTTGGATATAACTCTCTAAAGAGTCATATTAGAGGATTTAGTTTCATATATCGTGAATGTAGATTCAAAGGAATACTAAATATTAGATTTGTTTAATTTTGCACTATTAAGATAAAATGTAATAGCTATTGGAAAATACTTATCTATATTGTGTTATATTGTACGTGCAACTAATATTAGATTGTGACAAACTTTGTCAACATTGTGTTATAATAATATTTTTTTAAATCCCTTATAAAGATACCTACATGTTATACTATATACAGGATACGCCAACTTATATAAAATGAAATATAATAATTAATTATATAATCATAGATTAATTATTATAGATATAATAATATATAAAATTAATTATATCTATAATAATTAATATATAGAACTATAGTAATTAATTATATCTATCATTCTTATGTGCAATATTTTCAAATTGATTACCACTTGCATTACGGTGAAGAAAACATCGTGAGGAAACCTGCATGTCTGAGAGAACCTAGCAAGTTTCCGAAAGACATGTGAAGTCCGCCAACACTCACCAGCGTGATGGAAAATGGCCTGACTCCTTTCATATTCAAGAGAAGTCCAGTCCAACAGTGGGACGTTAAAAGGAATGAATATTCACATAAATACAAATACAAAATCGATACGCTATTGAAAATAGTACCTATACTTGTAAATAAATAATTTTATTCCCTAGATAGTGCTTTGTTATTTTCAAACAGATCGTTACTTCGCCTCGATTGTTTTAAACAATTTTTTGTAAAACTCTCCTTATAGATTTGAGTTGGCAAATAAACTAAAATTGTAAAGAAAAATATCTCTATGTCTCTGTGTAGTAAAAACAAGTTGATTAAGTTTTCGACTTTTGTTTAATGTTTATTCTTATTTAAAGAAAAATCGGACAAGTGCGAGTCTGAGTGGCTCATATTTATAAGTACTTGGATTCGAACCAGTGATCCCAAATTTGAAATCCAATTGCTTTGACCAGCAGGCTATCAGGACATTAGATACATTACTTGCATGTCAGTAAGCATTCGTTTTACTGTTCAATGATGCATTACCCTATAGGTGTTTACTTGGACTATAAATACATACTTTACTCCTCCTGTAAGTCTGTTCTAACGGTTAATTATGACGTGCTTGTTTTATTTATTTCTAAGGTATATAAAGGCCTAGACATTTTTTTATAGTTTATTCTACGTTGGTATATCAATAGAAAATAGGTTGTGTAGATACGAAATTTAAGTTGTCTGTTTAGTGTCCCTAGGCGTTTAATAGTAGCCTATAAGTTATTCCAGGTCATAATTTATTTTTGTACTAGATTTCGTCCAAATCTGTCCAGCCGTTTTAACTTGAAGAAGTAATAAACATAAACAGATAAACATACGTACAAACCTTTGCATGTATAATATTAGTCCGGATTATCATAATATATATAAAATATAAAAAAGGACTTCACTTGAGTTATGTACACATTGTATCCTCAATTGGAAAAAAATTACAATATTTTCAACGGAAATTATTTTGAAGACGTTGAGTAATTTTTGAGACATAGGATATTTTCGGTACCACTCATTAGGTCATAAAAATAACTCTGTTTTCCATAGAAATACATGAAACACAATTATGCTAAAGCAGATGATAAAATGGATACTGTACGAAATATTCACAAAAACTTTTCCCATATTATCAAATTTATTGTTTTGACTTTGCTATGTATTATATTATGTTACTCACCCTACAGGATAGTCTTCAACAAAAATATGATTTTGGCAAATGAAATAATAATTTTTAGTTGTATGCTTTATTTCCGAAGTACTTTTGTATTTAATAAAGTTATACATGTTATATGATTGATTGAACTTACTTTTCCATGCGATGTAGAAGATTGATGTCTTCTGGTTTTATTGCTAAAAGGGTTAAGACCCCAAGGACAGATTATAGTCGATAAACGCGGTGATAGAATATTTATTTCATAGATACTTTTAAAACATACGGATGTTTATTCTTAGACTATACGGATGTTGATTCATAGACTTGTTAAAAAGTAACATATTTATTATTTATTAGTATCATTATTTTATTATGATTGTTAAAGTTTGTATGAGTGTATGTTTATTTCCTTTATGGGACGACTCCTCGATACAAGCGTGAGTTGAGTTTTACTTCCCAACTACGGACTGTTACTTAGAATTTTTTACAGAAATACTCAATAACTTAACTTGATCCGAGCCGGGATTCGAATCCATTACCTTCGGATATGCGAACCTACATATTAGCTTCTAGCCTAGTACGAAATGTAGTACACACATAGTGTATGGTCTGCAGTAAAATATAGTGTACGGTAAGTAATAAACTTTACACAAAGGCAGACAGAGATGCATCCGAGCGAGTATTTCGGATGACGATACTATATAGATAATTCACAGCTGATTCATTGATCATGGAGTTAAGAGTATAGTGACATCTTCAAGAGCTATTTGTAAACCTCTCGAATAATAACATAATATTTTGATTTGTTTTTATGAGGCTCATATATCACAGTTCATACAGACAGACGCACAGCTAGTCTTCATGTATTGGATAATTCAAATAAAATAAAATAATTTAAATAAAATAAATTTATTACAAATTAATCAATAAAAATATTACATAGGAAACTTTAATACAGCAAAATATCTAATCAGCAAAATATATCAAATTATTCAAAATATAACGTTTTGTGAAACTTACACTGAACATCTCTGTAACAATATTTAGCGACTTATTTAATTAAATAATACTTTCTTAGATTTACGCGAATGTTTGACATTATTAAATAAAACTATCTTTTCGGATTATTTCGCGGATTTATTTTGATTTTTGGTTCCCGACGTTTGTTCCGGTTCCCTCTCCCGTGACCATGGATGCTGTAAAGCATTCGAAACGTCGGGAACCAAAAATCAAAATAAATCTGCGAAATAATCCGAAAAGATAGTTTTATTTAATAATTAAATAATGTGAATAATATATTATTATACCATATTTAAATATATATAAAATTATAAAATCTGCCCAAAATCATCGATCAAAAAAGTACCAGATACACAATCCCATGCAAAACTTCTCTTAAAACTGTTACCAATTGTGTTAAGGTAATTCTAGTTGAAATACATATACAAGTTAAACCTTAAATGCAATGCTTATAGTTGTATTCACAAAAAAATAATTAAAAGCGCGCTCAAACGTTCAAATAAGCGCTCATTCGGTGAGGACATTTTTGTCGCTGATTTTGTATATAGTACTTTTTTGATCAATGGCCTAAAATATAAATATGTAGTAGTACTAGTGCAAGCGATCAACATAGTATATTTTAAAAAAGCTAAACTGCTAACTTTTAACTAACTTGCTAAGTTTTTAATCAAAAAATTACATTAAAATCGGTCTAACTGTTTCGGAGTTGCGATATCATGCAGGCAGAAAGAATTCTAATGAATAGCTTGTAAAGGAGACGACTAAAGCTTAACAATACGTTACAATAAACAATGGATCAAAAGCATTAATGTGTCATAATTATGTGACATATCTATTCATATATTTTAAAAGCACATCCTGCTTTTAATTCTAACAGAAAGACTTTTAGACAAACGGTTTACCGGACGACTAAATGTCGTTTAATGTAAATTCATATTAAATAATGTCCTCCCGATCGGTTTCGGCAACGGCGGCCAATTTCATTGAGACTAGCCATCTGCGCAATATCTCCATATTATAGTGCACAAGTGACACACATAAACGCACTCTCTATTCCTGTCACTCTCATACTCGAGTGCGACATGACCAGTGAGAGTTAAGGCGCAGAACCGACGGATTTACGTGCTCTCCGAGACACGGGGGTGAAACACCGCCAACTTCCCAACACCGGGCTGTCCCTAAGGCTTGCTAAATAGAAAGACTCAATAACTAAACTTGGCCCAACCCGGGACTCGAACCCAGGACCTCCGGATATGCAGCGGTACATGTTAGCCACTACACCACCGAAGCAGTATAAATACTGTGTATAGGTATAATGATATTCTTGATCAACTTTCAAATTATATATTTAAATGTTCGTTTCGGCGTGTAGGTATATTATTAAAACTACTGAAATATTTTTTTGCAAATCAGTTTTATAGACACCTAAAACAAACAATGATAACAAAATACATATTTTTAAGAAGAACAATCTTAATCAAAATCTATAGGTAAATATATAGATAAAAAAAGTGTTATGTCGTTACTCAAAAACATGGCACTTTTTAAACAAACATTTAGTTATAAATACCTGTATATTAAGTTAAGTGTAGTGAGAGTATTTTATAAATAACTAGCATTGCCCGCGGCTCCGCCCGCGCTCAGATGACCAAAAACCAAATTTTTAGAATTAACATAGTATTAGTATATTCTTACATTGCAGTTTTTGTATTTTTTCTCAGAAATGAGATATTTTCCCGCGGTGAAAAGTATCCTATATGTTGACCCAGATAACCAGCTATCACCATACCAAATTTCATCAAAATCCCTCCAGTGGTTTTTCTATGATGCGGTAACAGAAAGACAGACAAAAATTCTAAAAACTATAGATTCGGCCTCTGTATCGATAATGATGTTTATTTCAACAAGATTTTTCAAAAAATATCTAATGTACAGATTCGACTTAGTTACAATTTTATTATATGTATAGATGTGCCAAAAATAACATTGAAGATAACGTCGTCTTAGTGCTTATTTGTCCAAATAACCAATTTATCGTAAGAGTTTTTAATACAGAATCATTTACTTTACGAATTCTATTGGTATTAAATACACATTTTACTTAAATAAAGCCGAAAAAATGTATTTTATCTATATAAGTATTAAAATCTTAAATATAAAGCTTTGTTTTTTTTATGTAGAGGAAAAATCTCTCTACTGTAAAGTGCAACAAGTATTGGTCGTTTGAACAAATCAGCAGTATGGCGATGATAAGTATAACCTATAATAGTATTGTATATATTTTTGTACAGTTTATGTTGTTGCATTTAGAAATATTATGACTTTATAATTTTAATACTAATTTTATTCTTTTACAGGTATTTTGTAGGATTACTTGTTTATAACTAAACTGCGACATTTTACTAAAGTACTGATGTTAAAAATCTATATGAGGACAGTGTTTTTTTTTAAATATATTTCAAGTTTCGGTCGTCCCGTTTTCTTGTCCCGCATCTTCGTAGCCCTTGACTAGGTTCTCTAATATGAATCGTATGGTCATTTTGTATATATTCTCGATGTTCGGGGTGTATCTGTCACCTAAAGTAGTTTTAGCCGCCTCCAAAAAGGGTTGCTCAATTTTCTGTAAGGAAAAAGATAGTTTTTGTTAATTTGATATACGTATGTAGGTTAATTTTTTTTATTAACATACTATTAAATATATTTGGTACAAACATTAAACTGACTTAAAACTTAAATTATATCTATCTTCTATTTATATTAAATAAAAATGAATCACAGAAATGTATGTTTGCGTATGTAACTTCCGATCGCTTGCACCAAATTGGATAATTCTTTTTTTTTGTTTGTTATTGTCAGGACAAGCTTTGTATAGCAGAAAATAAAAAAAAAATTGAGTTTTTTTTAAATTTGTAGAGTGAAATAATACCCTATGTCCTTCCCAGAGTCTCAAACTCTCTCTTACCTTTCATCTAAATCGATTCAGTCATTTCGGAGCCTATTCTGTACAAACAAACAAACTAAAAAACAAAAAAATAAATTGTTCCTCATTATAATAATAGAATAGATGTCAAATATTCGGGTAAATCTAAGAAGGTACTACATTTCTATGACTTTGATTGCATATAAATACGATTTGATATAGTTCGTCACATGGATGCATGCAATACCGATGCTGTCTGATGAATATCTCTGTGACCTTTGAGAAGTAATCCCAGTTGTATTCGACTATCATTTAATTACAAACGTTAGAGATGAGAGTATCGACGTTTGCTAAGCTTTATGTAAGGTATAATTGAAACGGTTTTATTTCTGTTTTCAACGGTTACTAGTTACTGTCAGTGGCTTTACTTGCAAGTATGTTTCTATTGTAATAACAAAATAAATTAATTCTCTCTTATAGAGCGTAAAGGACGAGTAGATTGAAATAAAAATTTACTAGATATCAATCTTGTGTTTCGTGATACTGTATACTATATGTACATAGATTAGTATAACTATATTATTGGATTATATAACCATAATGAAAGGGATTCTAGGGCTTACTAATTGCTTATTTTTGGTCTGGTACAAATGTAGAGATAGCAAAAAAAACCATTTGATATGAAGCATACAATAGAAAGTAGAGTTAAAATGTTAGGCTCGAATCCAATAGAGATTTTCCAAACTTTTAGAAACAAGTCTAAATATTATTTGTACAAGTTAAAATTATAAACAAGGATGTTTAACTTAGAATCGCAATTACACAACAGTACGTGTCGATCTTGAGAAAAATTAGCCGAGTTTTAATTAGAATTTTCGATATTAAATGAACTATTTTCTTTTTATTAAAACATTGCAAGTTGTTGAATGTTTTGGTAAAACATGAAATACATTTTGCTCCTTCCTTAACGTGGGTTTTTTAAAAAGTGGAGACCATTTTTGTTGATGCTAGCACATTTGTTTAGCATTTTGGTTTCTAAATTAGCAATAAATCAATTACTAAGCATACCATAAAGTTCTCCGCCTTGAATCCTGGTACTTGTTGATGAGTAGCACCAACATGTCTAACATATGTGAAGAAAGCGTCCATATCAGCCAGCCCCTTGATGCCTTCGTCAAGGGTGTGCATCACTTTAGTAGCGTGCTCTGCTAGTTCTGCAGACGATACTATAGCTTCCTTGGTGCGAAGCTCACGAAACTTCTCAAAAAGGTGCATCAGTTCTTCGTTTTCCTCGAATAGTCTGTAATTCGATGAATCTTCATGAATAAATGATAGTTGAAATAGTGATACATGGATTTTGTTTTATGGATCTTTAGTGAAAGAACATATCTAATACCTTTAAATGAGTAATTCTTGCTTATTTATTTCTTTATTTATTTATACCGGCGATCACGGAAACGGCTCTGACGATTTTGCTGAAATTTGGTATGTGGAGGCGAAAAATCGATCTAGATTAGTCTTATGTCAGGGAAAATGCGTGTTGTCGAGTTTTCATGCGGTTTTCTTTCGCATTATTCCACACAAAATATGGTCGCTAATTTTGCACGCTCGAGCATAAGCATCATGGCGTATTTTTATTATTGACTTTTAAAACGTGAAAGTCAATGGTCGCGCTTGATAGGCAATAGAAGTTTTTTTTGATATTTTGACATAATGGTCACAACCCAGCGAGGGTGGGTTGCTATTGCATAAAATATTTACTATCTTCTGCTAAGGGTGCGTTTTTTATACAGTTATGTTCAAAGCAATTATTATAATATATATCTTTGTTCATAATGTAAACAATTTATTTAAAACTTTATATATATTAGTAATTTAATGCTTAAACTGAATATAGATGCACATACAAAACAATATAAAAATAAAAGATTTATAAGTTATAAACCTAAAAAAAATCAAATAAATGTTAATAAACTCGTTAATGAACGAATGAATCTTGGTAATGTTTCTAAATCAGTAGAGAGCTATTCAATAAAGCTCATTTAAACCCTTCTCTAGTAATTCGTGCGCAAACAGATAACACGGACGCTAATAATTGTTTTGGTTCTTACTTCATTAAAACTTTTTAATAAATTTGTCATTTTATAACGTTTAATCTGGCAACTTTGTTATTTTGATATACTAGCGACTTAGCCTTGTTTTGCTCGCATGTGTTCTTAGGTAGGTAAAGGTAACGAACTTTACATAATAATATATTACTGACATTAGCAACTGCCTGCGACTCTATATATATATATATATATATATATATATATATATATATATATATATATAAGCAGACGGACAAAATGATTAAATATGAACATTTTTTGTATGGGTTCGGCGAAAAATAAGTTAAGAATTTCCCAAGAAACCGCGTTATCATTGGGCTATCACAGCCTATTTTGCCGTGACATCTAATTAATTACAAACGAAGTTAAGAACGTTATCAAAATTATCATAGGAAATGTACAATGTAATGAAAATAAATGTATCTTTTACTTTGGGTCTTAATTTTCATTGAAGGACGACCCTCGGGGCTGAGGGAAAACATCTAACAGAATTTTGTATACACATAACAAAAATGTTATGTCCATTTGTTCATTTATTAGAAAAGTTTTACTTAAAGAATGTACATTATAAAATTTTATATAAGCTTTTTAAAATATTGTTCCCCATACAAAGTTTGCTACCCCTTCCGGGACTAAATTAAAAAAAAAATCATTTCAGCAGTTACCTTTGTCAAAAACGAATATGTCGTCAAAATTTCAGCCGGATGATAATTCAAGGAAAAGCAATTTTATATTATCTTATTTGATATGACAGATTTTATCCTCTATTCTTGTGAATTCATACCAAAACTATATTTTTTTTTTGAATTTCCCAACTTTCTGCAGAATTTTCATTTGTACTAATATAAACTTTTTGTTTGTGTTATTTGTTCGTTTGTTTGTTTGCTTACTTAGTGGCTTCTAGAAGTATCGTGTTGGCACAATTTACTTCGCCAATGGCGTGTAGTATAAAGAAGACAGTAATTGTTAAGTGACGAGTTTATCAACGAAAGTTCTCTTTCCATTCATATATGTATGTAAATTATACAGAAAATTGTAAAATTTTGCACATTTACCGTTATCATAACACTTAAATGAACTCCAAAGACTTTATGCGGTATATTGTTAAAGCTTGGTTTAACTTTTATCGCAATATCTACATCATCTTTTCATTTTATTATTTAATACTTTAATAATGAGTTGAAGGAGGCCTATGTTCAAAATGGCGTCGTGGTTGAATGCGTAAGCGATCCTGCGACGTCCCATTAAGAGGGGGGAGGTTTTGTTGGGTTTTAGTGGGTGGTACTGGCTTTTCTAGCCTGTGAGTCCCACACAACCACCTGTCTGTCTACAGGTGGTATGTGTAAATGCATTTCCCAATATCTATATTTATGCTTTATACATACTGTTTTTATAACTTTTATTAACTTATATTATATTGGCCAAATTAATTAGTTCCGAATATGTTACATTAAGTTAAGCTTATGCTCAGTGGTATTGGGAATCTGAGTGAAGCAGGTTCAAATTCCAGGTCTCGCACCTCGATATTTTCATATGGGAATTATTTCCAACTTGGTTTTCATTATCTTACGGAAAACTACTGAAGGAAAATATCGTGAGTAAACCTACACAACTGAGTACCTAGCAAGTTTTCGAAAGAAATGTGACATTCGTCAACCCGCACTTGACCAGCGTTAGTGGACTGTGGCCTGATCCCCCTCGTATTGAAGGAAGGCCCGTGCTCAGCAGTGGGACGTTGAAAAAAGCTGAATACATACGCAAGTTAATCTTACCTTATAAATTAAAATATGTACTTACTAAAAATATGTATTTGTCAGTGAATTAAAGGCTTTAATTCAGTTAAATTTATTTTTTTATTTTAATCTATACCTACATAAAATAAAGTCCTGAGACGAATTTGTACATTAAATATTTTTTGGAAAATATTATTGAAATAGTTATTATTATAGATACAGAGGCCGAATCTATAGTTTTTACAATTTTGTTTGTCTGTCTGTCTGGGAACGCATCACGAGAAAACCACTGGACAGATTTTGATGAAATTTGATATGATGATAGTTGTTTATCCGGGTCTACATTTATAATATTTTTTACTGCGGGAAAATATCTCATCTGTGAGAATTCTATACTAGCCTTAAAACGTAGGGACGAACCCGAACGGAGAGAGGGTGAGTCGCTAGTAATGCATATTTATGTAAAAACAAAAAAATAGTATCTAATTTAAGCTTTGGCTATAGCAATTATGATTTTATAAGTCCAACTTATAAGGACACGGTGTTCAAGTGGTCTTGTAGTCTTACTACAATTAAATAGAAGTGCGCTTGTTAAATAAAACACAGCTGTTTAAGGGCGCAGATAGTTTGCTTTGCCCGAACAAACGATCTCGACCTTAGGCATCTGTGTACTTCAAGCGTAAAGATATATAAAGCTATAAAATATTTGTTAGTTAAAATAAAAAAGATGAATTTGCCTAGGTTGTTTCATCTTTAGATAGCATGATAAATAAATTTCTGCTACAGGTGTTTTTTTACACTTAAAAGACGATTTCAACCTGGTAATGGTTGTAAGTTTCCAGGATCTTAACTATTTCATACCAAATTTCATCTAAATCGGTTCAGCGTATTTTAGTTTATCTAACACAAACATACAAAAAAAAATGTTCTCTTTATAATATTAGTATAGACGAAGCGTTAGTACCAGTGGCTAGCTAGTTTAAGAGTGTGTGTTCGCTACAAAGTTAGAATTGATTTCTAACTCCTAACAAGTTACTTAAAGTGTGCTCGTGACCACCCGACTGGGATTCATGCAAATGTACTATATATTTGAACTACTTTATCCAAGGATAGTTTTAGTTTTGACGACTCGTTTGGCTCAGTTTGTAATGACCCTACTTGCTGTGCTAGCAGTCGCGTGTTCGAGTCCCGCTGAGGGCATTCATTTGTGTGATGAGCTCGAATTATTGTACTCTGCGCTGCGTATTATTTCCCTTATTTATTATAAATAAAGTAGGCATTATATATATTTCTTAAATTTAATACTTTCTTAGATTTGCGCGAACATTTGATATATAATAAATTTCTGAGTCAAATCTGTAATTAAATTTATTTTGGAAAATTTTATTGATATAGTCATTATTATTGATATAGAGGCCGAATTTATAATTTTTAGAATTTTAGAAGGTTTGTCTGTTTGTCTGGGAACGCATCACGAGAAAACCTCTGAACTGATTTTGATGAAATTTGGTATGATGATAGCTGGTTATCCCGGTCAACAAATAGAAATCTTTTTACAGCGGGCAAATATCTCATCATAAATATAATAATAATTATTTATATAACATTAAATAACAACAAATAACAGCATTTTCTCAGCATAAAATTATTATTTAAATCTGCACAGCAATTTATTTTATTGTAAAGTTTTAAAGATTATGATTATATATTTTGTGGTATATACTACGATTAAATAAACAAAGAAAAAATAGTTTGTGTTTGTAGTGTTTTTCTCCTCTGTTTGTCAACCGATTTTTTTTTGTTTAGTAGCTTTTGATGAACTTTTGGAAAAAGTTAGTTTTTTATATAGATATGTAAATTGTATTCATAATATTCAATTCAATTTTCTTGTTAATGGCTCTTGAAAATATATGTTTACCTCAAATTTTCAATTATAATTATGGTCGAATTTCGACCACTGGAAGAAAAATAGAACAATTAATATTTTAAAAGATTCACTTAATTCAAGAAAAACATGAGTTCTTAAGGATCCATGAATTCCTTTCAATAATGAAGGGTGCTTAAATAATTTTTTAATAATGGATATGGTATTTTAGAAGTATCCATACTTTTAATATTATAAATAGGAGAGTGTATTTGTTTGTTTGTCCCTCTTTCATGTCAAAACAGAGTGACGGATTGTTGTGATTTTTTGTGTGGAGATAGTTGGTTGGAGACTGACATAGACTTTTTACCGCGGGAGATTTTCTCATTCCCCGTCGAAAACAATGCAATGCAACCCAAAAAATATTTATTATCAAAATTATGATTAAAGCCTTCTCCATAATGTCTATTTCATTGGTTTCCATCATAGTGTATCAATTTGGGAAATTATGTAGATTAAAGCTAACACCTCTTTGAGGCTCGTATGAATTCGCGTGTACTAGAAATTCCAATTTAATTGTAAATTTACACATAAACATGCGATGATGAGTTATTTGGTGAAGATAATATTTGAAAACTGTAGCTCTCTGTATCTCACAGTTAATTGTATATACTTGTTATGCGTTCGTTTGGAAAAAAACTTGTTAAGCGGGTTCAAACCCTAAGTTTCACTAGTCTGAGATTTTCTCGCGCGAATCAAAATATTTCTATAGTATTGTTTAAAAAATTAACTTTTTAATTCAATTATCTTAAATAATTCTATATTCTATTCTCTGCAGCTTTGCTTGTGTTGCTTAAAAATAACGGAATACACAAACTTCCAACCCCTATTTCATTCCTTTAGTGGTTATATTTCTAAAAATCCTTTCTAATTAGAAATTTTCTTTCCATGAGAAATCTTGTTGCAAAATTTTAATCTTGTAGAGATTATACTTTCTGGAAAATCGTGATTAATAGTAAAGTAGGTATGTCACTTTTATTAGAGACGTTGTCTCTAGAGAAACAAAAACAAGTCTATCCCTCGGGAATTCTATATTTTTTTTGGATAAAAAGTAGCGTTTGTGTTATTTCAGACTATAATCTATCTCTGTGCCAAGTTTCATCCAGATCCGTTCAGCCGTTCCGGCGTGAAAGAGTAACAAACATCCATACATACTCACAAACTTTCACATATATAATATTGATACAGATATACAGACTAGGGACGAATCGTCTCTAGTTATATATTGACGTTTAGTATAGATTTCTCAGAGACGACGTCACTACAGTCTATTGTACTGGACAATAAAATCTTAACTTGAGGAGTTTCGATTGTTTTGTGTCCAACTAAAAGTAAAATTTAATCACCTTTTCATGAAGACTAACATATGTGTATTTGAATAATAAAATAGTTCTAAACAAAAAAAAATATTGTTAAGATTTTCGAAATTGTTTAGACGTTATAGAATAAAGAGGTATAAACTAACTGAAAAATGTTGCATTTATAGCCTCTGATAATAATTTATATATGAACAAATAATTGTGCTTCTGCCTATAATATAAGACTATTATTATAAATGCGAAAATTTGTTTGTGTGTATGTTTGTTATTATTTCACACCGTAACGGCTGCACAGATTTGGATAAAATTTAGCACGTAGATAGACTATAACCTGGAGTAACACACAGGCAATTGTTAGGCATCTAGGGTAAATTTCTAGTTGCAGGTACTCTAGGTATATTGGAATATAATATGTTTCAAACTCCTTTACTGTAAACTTACATCATTTTTTACAGCCCGGAGGCTCACTCTGTTAAATTACATTTTACTAAAATGAACAAAGCTTTGTTTCTATTTCGCTAACCCGCATGTTTCTATTTGGCCAGCGTGTTGGACTATGGCCTGATCCCCCTCGTATTCAAATCAAATCAAAATATAATTTATTCAAATAGACTTTTACAAGCACTTTTGAATCGTTCTTTTACATTTAAATTAAATTAATTGTCAGTGTAGTCTGTCCGTGAGGAATCTACCACCGATTTTATCATGTATTAAAGAGAGGTCCACCCCCAGCAGTGGGACGTTAAAAAGGGCTGAGTTAATTTTTTTTAACCGACTTCCAAAAAGGAGGAGATTCTCAATAATCGGAATCTTTTTTAATGTATGTTCATCGATTACTCGAAGTCGGCTGAACCGATTTGGATAATTTATCCTTCCCAGGTGGTCCCATTTAAATTTTATCGAAATCGGTCGAGCGGTTTTTTAAAAAAAATCAACACTAAAATATATTTTTTTAAATAAATTGCTTAGTCGAATATGTTATTAAAAACGTTCTTGTTACAAATTACCTGATTATTACGTCTACATAAAAATGTAAAAATAAAGACTAAAAAAAAACCGACTTCCAGGCACTAAAATGTAAAAAATAACTAAACGGGAGTTTCATACAATATTTTAAGATATGAATATTTAATAGTACATGTTTTACGTATCGAAATACATATATTAGATTTACTTTACATCGGCTGGCATCGACTTCGAAAATATCTGATTAGGTATCTATTCTAAATGAAAACCTCCGTTTAGTTATTTTTAACATTTTAGTGCCTGGAAGTCGGTTTTTTTTAAGTCTCTATTATTTGATAAAAATTTCAAAAGAAAACAAATAAACATAACATTACACTTCCGTCTAAGTGATGTTGACCCTAATAAAATACGTGATTCTCTTGACATTAGGTCTGATCGGCCCGGGGGAATTATATTGCGTCCGCAAAAAGGCCTGCCAGGGTTTATTTGTAAATTCGAATATTTGAGGAGTTTCTATTCTTTGTTAAAATATTTTGCCGATGCTCCGTTAAGTGAATCTCCGTAAATGTTACGTGATTTTTTTGCGGTGTCTATCTACTCTCGTTTGGCTCAATCTTTTTACAGGATAATTAAATATTGCTAAAATGTTTTGTATTTTTATTTACTTATATGATGTTTTTTCCTTAACTTGTATTTTATTAATTTAGAAGAAATTTCGTTTTAAATAGAACTAGGTATTTTTTCGAAATTTTTCGTTTTTTTTGGTCTATAGGCACAGTTTGAGACGTCTAAAACTAAGGTTTCAGTAACATATGGTAGCACACACAGGTAACACACGAGAGAAACTAAGGTCTAATCTAACCTAACCATGATTGCTTTAAAACATTCAGCAACCAAAAATCAAAATAAATTCGCGAACTTTTTAAAAAGTCAGTGAATAATAGTGATGTGAAGTTTAGTGGAAGTGTATTTAGTGGTGAAAGTTGGTGTTCAGTCACTGAATTAACCCGAGCTGTGTATATACTGTGTGTGTTAGTGAATCTCCATAAGTCACTCTTGTTAACCAAGAGCAATAAAACATCAGTAGCGCAATAGACGTGCTTTAATTTCCTAACCCCGAACTGATAGAATGTAACAATACTTTCTTAGATTTACGCGAATATTTGACATTTTAAAAAGAACTATTTTTTTGGATTTTTTTGCGGATTTATTTTGATTTTTGGTCCCCTACATTTCGAATGCTTTACAGCAATCATGGTCACTAGAGTCAAGTCTTGTATTTTTATTAAAAATCTAAAGCTTTTATTAAGTTTTTTGGTATTATACTATTCCTATACGCAAATATATCGCACTACAATTAAGCCTACAATTTACTGCGCACGGCTGGTGACCCACATTTAGTTCAATACTAAATCACTGGCAGTGACATCTTTGGGAGGATATATGTTTTCATATTTTTCTACCACATCTATACATATAATAAAATTGTAACTAAGTCGAATCTGTGCATTAAATATTGTTTGGAAAATATAATTTAAATAGACATTATTATCGATACTGAGTCCGAATCTATAGTTTTTAGAATTTTTATCTGTCTGTCTGTCTGTTACCGCATCACGGGAAAACCACTGTACAGATTTTGATGAAATTTGGTATGATGATAGCTGGTTATCCGGGTCAACAGATAGGATACTTTTTACCGCGGGAAAATATCTCATATCTGAAAAAAAATACAAAAACTGCATTGTAAGAGTATACTAGTATGTAAAACCTAAGAATTTGGTTTTTAGTCATCTGAACGCGGACAGAGCCGCGGGCAATGCTAGTATATATATAGGTATTAATTTGGGAAGGTGAGCATTCTATCGGTGTGTTGGATAAATCTATATTCACTTATTCGAATAAAGCGATTTTTTTGTAGATAATATTAGTAACTAGCGACTCACCCTCGCCTCACTCGGGCTCATCCCTAGGTTTTTTTCTCAGAGACGAGATATTTTCCCGTAGTACAAAAGTTAAATAATGAAAGCAGGTTGCAAAGCAAAACCAAGTTTTAAATTAAGGTAAAAGTTGTCGCACGTATGCTTTTCTACAAAGTAATTAATGCTCAACGTGTCCAGCTTTAAGTCCGGGTTGACACGCGAAATGTACAAATTGTTTTACAAATTTCTCTTAAATAATATTTACATTTCATAAAACCTTGTAGTATTTTAGCGACCTCGTCTCGTTTAGCCTTTACGACATGGCATGGCAAAAAACTCATGAAATTTTTAGATTTTTTTGAAGTTATAAATACTTCTTTTGGGGCACTTGGAAAAAATGTAAGAGTAAAAGTTTTATGATGCGTGCGCATACTGACAACGAAAAAGCGACATGATGAAGTAAGCTGATTACTGTTCGTTGCAATTGTAACCGTTGTTATTGTCTGACAAATGATATATAAAATTATATTCTTTCCTTAAATGATTTTCTATAAATATATAATTATAATATGCCTAATAGGTATGCCTTATTTAATTAGTTTCACATTCCTTTTACAAACACAGAGCTGTGACATACGGGATGAAATCTTTAGCTATTTTTGTTCTGTTACGCCAAAGACACACACGTTTTTTTATTATTACTATATTATATTTTTTTGTTATTTTTTTTATTCAATATCAGTCATAGAAACTATGGTTGAAATTGATCAATTAATATTTCTTTTTCGGTATAAAATGTAACCGTTTTGGATAAGAGCAAAAACTATTTAGTGCCTATATGGAAGTAAATATATAGAGTTCAATAGGAGACAGTTAATTTAATATATATATATATATATATACGTATAGGTATGATGAGTTGTTGTGGGTTGTATTATAACTTGTTTTCCCGTGGAAATGAGATAATCTTCAGCGGTAAAAGGTAGCCCTGTCACTTTGTTTCGACGTCAAAGAAAGACAAACAAACAAACACAATTTCACATTTAAATTACTAAAAGTATGGATATAGAGTTTGAAATAGCTAAGTACTAATTACAAGTAAAAAGACACTAGCGTTATATTGAAAAGAACTAGCAAAATACATTTTATGAGAAAAGTCTCTACATACATATGGTCTTCAAGAGGCATATATGTACAATTTATTCAGTTTCGCTTGAGCGTATTAACGAGATTTTATAGGTCGATTAAACTTTTGAACTAAAAGTCAGTGCTAGACCATCGCCAGTCGTGAAGTTAGAGCTCATCTAGTTATAGTGATATGAACTGACTAAAACTAATCAAATTTTAAATTAGACTTCATTACATACGACTAACTTTTAATAGGGGTTTATTCTTGTGAGTTACTTCTTAGATTGAAATTATTAGTTTTTTTTAAATCCATATTCTATTTTTTCATTGGTTGGCTAGATTAGGTTGCTCGATTAACCCCTAAAACGAAACCCTTATAATTTCGCCATATCCGTCTGTCCGTATGTCATAGCCATTTTACTCTAAGACGATTAGAGCTACATTGCTGAAATTTAGTAGGTAGGTGTCTAATGTGAACAAGATAACTCTGTAGTTTTTTTTAAATAAAATATAGGTTTTTTTTAAATAAAAAACTGTTTATTTCAGTAAAAGAATTAGAGTTTTGATCAAAAAAATAAAATGTACGATGTAAGGGACGGTCCCGAGCGAAGCGAGGATGAGTCGTTAGTGTCTTTAATAAATAGAAAGAATTAGCCATCGGACACGGCAATAGAATCTATATTATTGTAAGGATTATACAGTGTAGATAACAATCCATGTATACATAATTGTGAGAGAGAAATAATAAGGAGAGATGGACGAGACGCTATCTCTGCGGATCCCCAGAAATGGCGCCAGCAGTTGCATCATAATATTGTATTATTTAAATTAAATTTCGCTTCGTGATATGAATTTTAAATAGGTATCTCTATTGACTCGTCTAGTATCTTCTTTAAGTTTAAGTGCTCGTTTGCATTCAAAGTTGACTTGTAAGTTGACGTTTTATAAAAAAATATTGTTATGTAACATAGAAGATAGTTTTTTTTGTATTAATAGTACAAAATTTGAAACGTTAGAATATAACAACCTCAAGATTGTTTTTCTTAAAGTTTCTAGAAGATAAGAATTATTACTATTTTAAGAAGATTTCTATTTATTTTTTGCTTTAAATACATTTTATATTTTAGAAAGTAATAAGAAAATTGGAAAGAAAAAATGAAGTTACTAGCAGTGAAAAATAGTACATGGCAGTGATCTGACTGAAATGAGCCGTTTTTTTTTAATGTTGGGAAATGCATTTACGTATACCACTTGTATAAATATAGGTGGTTATATGAAATTCACCGGCTAGAAAGCCAGTACTACCCACTAAAACCCAACGAAACCTTCCCCGTCTTAATGGGGCGTCGCAGTAGTAGTAGAGTAGTGGGTGGCAAAATATCGATAACTATAAATACATATATACTTTATGACCACGTTCCGTTATTCGATAGCGAGAGAGAATAATTGATGTCGGAATTATTTGCGGATTTATAATTCATTTGTATAATTAAAACATATTCAAAATCAGTGACCTAATATATAATTTGGTAATTAATGTTTGTTGGTAAAATTTGTATTATTGCACAGTAGATAATGTATGTGGCATAATCCATTGCGTTGGAAAACGCCAGTTGGATTCCAAAGGGGATCCTATTAACAACAAATGTACGTAAAACAGCGTTAAGATTCGTTAGTGTAAAGTAAAAATCGATGAACATTTTCTCATAATAATTGTGTTTCTTTCAATTTCGTTTTTAGGAAATGTAAAATAAGAGATACATTTGAATTAAGCATTTAAGTATGTATCAAAAAGCCTCATGTTGCAGGTTCGAATCTTGCTCGGCGAAAATACATAATCATCTAATTCGACCAGTTAAGTAGATAATAAGTACGATATAGATGTGTGTTTTACAGTAATACTCGTATACATAATAATAAATAATAAAAACAAATATGCTGGGACATTAACACACAGCACCATCTAGTTCCATGGTAAGTTACGAGGCCTATGTTATGGATAACAGATAGTTGATATATATACTACACATATATAACTTTAAATATATACATATTATAAATATAAACACCTATGACTGGAGTACAAACATTCGAGCTTATCACACAAATGAATGCCCCCAGCGGGACTCGAACCCGCGTTGGCACAACGAGTACTACACTACAAACGAAGCCAAACGTACATACGTAATGTATAATTTTTATGAAAATATGAGACCACTGAGGTAAATACTACTAATTAAATCAAAATTATAATAATGATTCCCAAGTGGCGAAGATATCCAGTATCATATGCACAAAAACAGCTGAAATGAGTAATTTTCGCACAATTACGAAACTCGCATTTGGCCAGTTTAATGGATACATCACTATGACTTGATCCCACTAGGATGAAAGATGCAGGATGACAATTACTCCCTTTTTTGCAGTCAGACAAAAATATCATTCACATCTCCAGGTTAATTACTAAGAAATTAATTAAAATTCTAAGAAATCTATTGTTATCTGACACGCCGGCGTGTCCGCGGTCGTGGGGGCATTCGTATATGGAATAAATATAATTATAATTAAATTCCATGCTGCTGTCATGGTAGGGTTATTATTGTCATTGTAAAATTAACACCAGTATCAGTTTAAAAAATCGATTAATATATCATTACAAACACATCATTACATGATATATAATATATATATATATATATATATATATATATATATTCTAGGATTATGAAAAAAAAGGTTATTGATTGTGTACATATAGCTTATACGAGTAGTATTTATTATAATGGGACATTGTTTATTAAAGTCGGCTCACAAAAATAAAATGCTAGGTTTTATTCACGTAAGGTGTTTATATGAAATACGTCAAAACATTTCTCCACGCGAAAAACAATGGTACTCTAAGGATTAGAACAAAGAACTTCATTAGAGTCTAGTACATATGTAGTATATACATATGTATGTACATATATATAAGAGTTTCTTTGACGTCGTATCTTTAACTGAAGCCTACAAAGATTAAGTATGGCTTTGAGCTCTTTCCCTAGTGACTGGATAGAGGGAATGTAGTGCTAATGAGAAAAATCTGACGGATTGACCCCATCTTTTGCACTTAATATGCGGACATTTGTATTGAAAAAACTAAGTAGATTTAATTAATATTATTGTTTCGCCAGTGGTCGAAATCTGACCATTATAATCATTATTGAAAATTTGAGGAACACACCAACATCAACACACCAACATTAAATCATAACAACAACATCTGTAAGAAAAAAAATAATATTTCTTAAATATCACAATAATAAAAATATTTTTATTGCACCTTCTAAACGGTAGTAGTCCAGCATTACCAAATAAAGTGCGTGTCCGGTGGAGGGGAAGGGGTGGAGGGGCTTCGGTAGCGGCGCTACTCATTTAAACTTACCAGATGCTAGAACTTTATGGTTTAGAAGGTGCAACAAAAATATTTTTAATTGTGTATGAAATTTTTTTTTAAGAAATATTATTTTTTCTCGTTACAGATATTGTTGATAAGATGTAAGTAGTATATTCCCAAAAGGTTTTCAGTAAATTAAAAAGGACCCTGTATAAATGGAATTTACCTATGATATAAAAACTGTTTCCAAATTTTTTTATTGAAAACTAGCTCGTTGAAAAATCGGTTGAAAAACAGAAGAGAAAAAGACTTAACTCTATTGTCTTATAATTTGTCGTATCTAACACAGATTAATATTAATTAAATCTATACTAATATTATAAAGAGGTAAAGTTTGTGAGGTTGTAGGGGAAAATCTCTGGATCTACTGAACCGCTTTAGATGAAATTTGGTAAGAAGATAGTTTGAGACTCTAGGTAGGACATAGAATACTTTTTATCCCGGAAATCATCCGTTATGGGGGTGAAAATGGGGATGAAAGTTTTAAGTTAACCCGAGCGAAGCGAGGGTGAGTTGCTAATGCCAAGATAAGATTTTTATTCTACTTATTTTGTTATTTGTTCTTAACCGACTTTGAAAGGAGAAGATACTGGATTCGAGTACATTTTTTTTATTTTTGACAATTGTTTACCGACATTTATACCCTCTTACCCTCGCTTGGCTCGCGTGCATCTCTAGAATAAGCTGATTTTCTTCATAATTTTATGGGTTTTAATTTTTTGGCGCGGAACCCTAATTCTTCTTCTACAATAAAAGTAGCCTACGTTACTAGGTAGTAGGTACTCAAAACGTCTTCTATCGAGCATTGAAAAATTGGTTCAGCCGTTTCGGATATTAGCCGGAACAAACAGACAGAAAAGGCAGTGGTAGCCCAGTGGTAACGCGCTCGCTTGGGAAACCGAGTGAAGCAAGTTCAAATCCCGGGTCTCGCACCTCTGATATTTTCATGTGCGAATCATTTCCAACATGATTACCAATTGTCTTACGGTGAAGGAAAACATCGTGAGGAAACCTGCACGTCTAAGAAAACCTTGCAAGTTTTCGAAAGACATGTGAAGTCCGCCAACCCGCACTTGGCCAGCGTGGTGGACTACGGCCTGATTCCCCTCGTATTGAAGGGAGTCCCGTGCCCAGCAGTGGGACGTTAAAAAAGGGCTGAACACACAAACAGACAGACAGACAAAAGTTTAAAAATAAAATTTTCTTGTAATCACCTTAATAGCATTTAGTAAACAGTTGTTATTGAGACATTACAAACTTTTCATTTTATTTACATAGATTACTCTTATGTATATATTTATTTATTAAATTAGTAATAAACATGATTAACACATGATGAAGGGTATCCCGTATGAGTAAAGTTACTGTAATGCTTTAAGGTGTTATTAGTAGGTGACTAGTGGCACGAAAGTGAATCACTGCGAACTTACTAAAAGGTCTCAGTACATAAAAGCAAGGCAGTAGTAAGGCAGTGGTAACGCGCTCGCTTGGGAAACCAAGTGAAGTGGGTTCAAATCCCGGTTCTCGCACCTCTGATATTTTGATGTGCGAATCATTTCTAACATGATTATCACTTGCCTTATGGTGAAGGAAAACATCGTGAGGAAACCTCCATGTCTGAGAGATATACCAAGTTCTCGAAAGACATGTGAAGTCCGCCAACCCACACTTGGCTACGTGGTGGACTATGGCCTGATCCCCCTCGTACTGAAGGGAGGCCTGTGCCCAGCAGTGGGACGTTAAAAAGGGCTGAATAAATAATACATAGAAGCAATATTAAATTCAAAACAACACTTTTATCATTGTCAAAAAATGATAATTTTATAAGCTAATATTACGTAAGGTAAATAACAAGTTAATACAAAACTATAATATTTTGTTATTACTGGTATAAATAGAATTTTAATTTTTGGTTGAATTTTTGAAGAAATCCTACGAAGCGGAAAATTTCATTATGTCTGTCCGTATGTCACATCTATTGTATTCAGGGACTATTGAAGCTATATAGCTAAAAGGAAGGCTCACGGAACCGCTTGACAATCCATTAGTCAAATTACAAAAAATAGAAAAAATAGCGTTGGGGCTCCATACATGTAACTGAGGGGTGAAAAAAAAGTTGAGATAAGCATGTCATATTCGTAAGCGACTTTTATTATCAACCGACTTCAAAAAGAAGGAGGTTCTCAATTCGACTGTATGTTTTTTTTTTTTATGTTTGTTACCTCAGAACTCCGTCATTTATTAACCGATTTGGACAATTTTTGTTTTGTTTGAAAGGGTATACTTCCAGATTGGTCCCATTTAAATTTCAAAAAAAAAATACCACCCCTAAGGGTGGAAAAAGAACTAATGATGAATTTAACCTACTTGTAATTGTCATATTGACTTGAAACTTTGCAAGTATTTCTATTTCCGTTGATAGTACAGTGGTTCGGTGTTGTTGACCTGATCTGATGGCAAGGCCAGAAGGTGGATAGGTGGAACTCTTCAACGGCTAATAGTAGATACTTTGAGTTTGGGCTTATTTTGTTCGATTTGACAAGCCTAACACGTTAGAATCCTTACTTTGCTACTACTGTCTACACTAAAAAGGGAAAAATAAAAACTTTTTAACAAAAAAATAAAAACCGACTTCAAACAAAAGCACTAAAAAGTAAAAAATAACTGATTGGTAGTTTTCATTTACTATACATACCTAATCAAATATTTTCGAAGTCGGTGTGCTTTGGCTAAGTAATTAAAGCCTACCTATTAAATACATACCTAATCAAATATTTTCGAAATCGGTGCCAGCCCATACAAAGCAAAGCACACCGACTTCGAAAATATTTGATTAGGTATGTATAGTAAATGAAAACTACCAATCAGTTATTTTTTACTTTTTAGTGCTTTTGTTTGAAGTCGGTTTTTATTTTTTTTTAGCTGATATATGCTTCTAAAGCCGTAAATATTATGTTGTTTTTTTTATACTTGCCTATATTTCGCACATGAAATTGGCAAGCTCAGGAATTGAACCCGCTTCGTTTTCTGTTAACTTTGAGCATAGAGATGTAAAATTAAGTGTATAATTCTTATGTTCATCAGAGATTGTGCGTATAAATATAAGCAAATATTTGACTTCTTTTAATGTTATTTACTTATTACAAACATACTTGACACTTAAAAGGAATAAGAAAAGCGCGGCTTCAAAGGGATTTTTTTGTGTAGGATTTGTTACCATTAGTCATGTGCTTGTAATTATCTAGTGAGTCTACTCTAACGTAACCGTTCATTCGGTTCGATTTTAATCATTTTCGTAGATTATTTGCATTAATTGATATTATATCATTTGTACTTTGTACGTAAAATTAAAATTTATTACCCCCTTTATATTTGGACTAGCGACTCACCCTCGCTTCGCTCCGGTTCATCCCTAGCTTGCTTCAAAATACAAACTTTCATCGCCATTTTCACCCCCTTAACGAATGATTCCCGGAATTAAAACTATTTTACGTCTTTTCCAGGGTCTTAAACTATCTTCCTACCAAATTTCATCTAATTCGGTTCAGTAGTTTCCGAGCTTATTCGGTACAAACAAACAAAAAAATCTTTCCTCTTTATAATATTAGTATAGACAAACAAAAACAAACTTTCGCATTTGTAATAGTGGTCCGATTAGCAAAGTTAAAGTTACTAAAGTACACGTGGGGTGTTACTGAAGCGTGAGCTTAGTGAGTGGACCTTTAGTTAATCAGTCGTCTCTAAGTTCTGGGTAATATGGAATTGGGTATATGTGTATTTAGGCCTGTTTGCTAAAATAATGAGCCTTTAGGGAGCGACATTTGGATCAAAAATAGGTCAAAAGTGAAAATAATGTTTCGTTCGACATCGCCTTTGTTTATCTATATCTATACATATCATAAAATTCTAACTGAGTCGAATCTGTATATTAAATATTTTTTGGAAAATCTTGTTGAAATAGTCATTATTATCGATACAGAGGCCGAATCTATAGTTTTAGATTTTTTCTGTCTGTCTGTCTGTCTTGAAACGCATGAAGAGAAAACCACTGAACAGATTTTAATAAAATTTGGTATGATGATAGCTGGTTATCCGGGTCAATATTTCGGGTACTTTTTACTCAGGGTAAGTATCTCATTTCTGAGAAATCTATACTAACCGTTAAAACGAACCAAAGGATGAACCCTAGCTGAGCGAGGGTGAGTCGCTAGTCTATATATAAATATTTAAGGACAGTTCAGTACCTTTTTGTCCTCTGTTAGACCTTTTTTTTGTTTAGTAGTTATTGATGATCAATAAAAAAAAAATCAAAGTTAATGAACCAGTGTAATCGACCCGTGAAGAAGGTATGAGTGCCACCGGTTCGGACAACAGATCTGCTGAGAAGAGCCGGGTCGCACATTTTAAATATCGAGTTACAGTATATATATATATATATATATATATAACGTTCTACCTCGTAGAGTAAGTCTTTGACCTACACTTAAGTGTCAGAAAATATTAAGAGTCTGATTACTTCAATATGATACTTAGCATTACATAAACGTCTAGCGACTCAACCTCGCTTCGCTCGGGTTCGTCCCTAGGTTGATTCCCCATAAAAACTATCATCCCCATCTTCACCCCATTAAGGGATGATTTCCGGGATAAAAAGTATCCTATGTCCTTCCCAGGGTCTCAAACTACGTTCTTACCTAATTTCCTTTAAATCGTTTCAGTAGATCCAGAGATAACCCTCTACAACGTCACAAACTCTCAAACTTTACCTCTTTATAATATTAGTATAGATAATGGACAAAATATTGCAACCAACAATTACTTATGTAATTACTGTTCTATTTGATGCCCCAAACAATATTTAGTTTAGCAGTTTTTGCAAATGGTGTTATATACATTTCAATTTGAAATTGTTATTTTATTCATATTTTATTTTAAAAATGCTACCTTTTACATGTAAAATACGAAAAATAAGATGTTACAATTTATGGCACAGTGTCTACAATGCTGCCAAAAGGGAATGTATACAAAAGACTCACAATATTATATACTCGTATACGAGTATCTTTGAAAAAGCTGACCTAATTTTGCTACCTTTAAATTAATAATACCAAAAACCAATTCTTGCTTCTTGAGAACTAGTAAAGACAATAGAAATAATATTGATTTTTATAATGTCCATCTGAACGATATCGACAACGGCGGCCAATCTCACTGAGACTAGCGAAAGTGTGTAGGAGATATTGTAGTACACGAGTATGCTCGCAGACAAAAATGTATTATTTTTTCCTTTCACTCTGACATTGACCAACGAGATGTAGGGCAAGTGACCAACCGATTAACTGCCGTGCTCTATGAGGCAAGTAGGGATAAAAAACATAAACGTAAAGGCTTTTGTGATGTGAAGCGTATCGCAACACCGGGCTGTTAAAAAAATTTTTTTGGCAGAAAACCTCAATAACTCGACTTGATCAATGATTGGAAACATATAACCAACTAACATATTTTACAGTAAACACATCTTATCAATGATATTATTAATAGGGATTTTATTGTCAACTCGTTCTTAAATTATATAAAACTAGCAGAACCCGCGGCTTCGCTTGCGCTAGAACTACAAAAAAGACTCTAAAAAGATAGGTTTCATACAAATTTTCATCCCATATTTTACCCCCTTATGGGATGGGATGAATTTTGAAAAATACTAAAACACGTATTTATTAAGTTTTAATAAATTGTGATCAATAATATTTTTTGGGTTGTATTATAATTTGTTTTCCCGTGGGAATGAGACAATTTTGCGCGGTAAAAAGTAGCCTATGTCACTCTTGAGCCTTCCAACCATCTCGACACAAAAATCCTGCCAATCCGAGACGGACTCTGTTTCGACGTGAAACAAGGACAAGCAAACAAACACACTTTCACATTTATAATATTAGTATGGATTACATCTTGTCACTTAAAATTATTAACTAGTAGATAAAAGTAATTAATAGATACTAACTTGACAAACAGTATAATGCCAGTCTTCTCGATTTGTCTAAAAATACCTTTCCATGAGGCCATTATACAGTATTGTTGCTTAGCAGTGAGAGGTGATCGAGGATCAGATGCTGGAGGCGGCCGGTCGAAAGGGTCGTGAGTGAACTCAGAAGCCGCTAGCTGAGATAACTTGCACCCCATTGTGTTGGAACTTATATTGTATGAAAGCTCAAGTTAAAATAGTCTTTTAAACTACTAAAATAACGTGGTTTATTATTTTTCTTCGTTAATATTTAAAAAAAATTTGATTTGATTTGAAGATGCTAAAGGTTTAAAGGACACTTTTGCTCGCTTTAAGATTATATCACTTTTCACATTCACAATGTTTTTTTTTATTAAAAAAATATTATGACAATTTAATTTTATCAAAAATTTTATTTTTATAAATCACTTATGTTCACTTTTTTTTCTTTAGGTTTTTGTACTAGTAAAGCGACCACAGGTAAGTTACTGTCCGCTAGCCAATGTACACTAGAGATGTGAAAGTTGTTAACGCATGTGTCGATAAAAAATGTTAGAGCAATTAACAAGTCAACGTCCTTTAAAATATTGTTTTTAGCTATTTATCTGTTATATAACTATTTGTTGTTGAGTAATGCTTTTACGTATAACATAAAAATATTGTTTGTAGCATATTTATCATACGTTGAAAAACTACGTATAGTTATATGTGTATATTATATATATTTTATATAATAAATAAATAATAATCAATCTATGAAAATTTCATCTTTACCAGTTTTAAACTAATTTATGTCTATATAATTAGTTCTAGAGTGTAAAGTCTAAGTTTGACGTCGAATAAAACATTTAAACTATGACAAATATGAAATTAACAAAATTTAATCAAAAATTATAACATCTGAAACATAATTAAACCAAAACATAATTAATATACGTAATATTACAGAGTATTTATATCGCAATGCTCATTTACGAATGGAATGAGAAAATTTAATGAGTTACGTTAAAATAAACGTTCGTAATTAACAAGGTTGCCGGCTCGTAACTAAGATTGCTCTGAGAAGAAAATCTGGAAACGACTTTAAGATGTCTTAAAATGAAAGTAATATAAAATTTTGTTTTAGATTATAACAACCTTTTTCTTTATAGATTTAATTGAAGATTAAGTAAAATTACAAATATACTTAATTATATACAAAATATATAAAACAAATGCACATTTAGCTATTACTGTACAAGTCATGTCGCCGTGGAATAATGGCAACAATGCTAGCCGCATTCCCCCGTTGAATGGCCATGGCGATTTTTTGGGCGAAAATGCGCTACCTCTCCTGTCACAAGTAAAGTCGATAAGACGAGGTTTTATGTCTTTTTAGAAGTGCTTAGCACTTTGACTCCATGAACCAAGGGCAGCTGTCTTTTTACAGCAAATGGAATAAAAACATAATTTTGACTGTTGGAGGCGTTTTTACGTATACGTCACTTAAGTTAAGCCATCTCCGCCGCTCGTACTTTAGACGACATCTCCCTGACATGGAACGGGGCCAATGTTAGATTAAATTAATATAGTGTTATAATTATATTCAATGCAATTCAATAAGGTACTATATATTTAGAACGTTAAATTAGAGGCTATGTTAGAAAATTTGTATTAAACACTTTTTTCTAATCGTTTCAAATCATAAGACGTTTCAAACGTTTCAAATCGTAATATGGAAAGAAAACTGTAATTTGTAGTAAATAATATGCTGAAAAAACCTGTCTACTAAGTAAATTTATATTTTTGCCCAAAGTATATGTAGGAAAGAAATATAATTCTCTTCTACAAGGCAAAAAATAAATAAAGTGTAAATATTTTACAGTACATCCAAATAATTGAAAAAATATCGACATTTAAATGATACATCACAAATCACCCAAGTTTAGTCCCAAACAATTTTTATGACGCGCACAACAATTGTATGTTAATAGTGATGTCCTTTTGTGAAATTATGGTTATCCGCGTCATGTTGTAAATGATTTGGAACTGTTCTTACATTTTGAGCTTTATGCTATTTTAATAAGAGTCATAGCTGTAATGTAGCCGCTGATTCTTATCGAACTCGTACATGTGGCCTGGATCCTAATAACGTTACGTAAATTTAAGAAACTGTATGACTAATTAGTAAAACAAAAAATACTGTAATTTTTATTTTTAACTCTATCAATACGTAATACGTATCAAAATATATTTTTAGCCTTAGCTTGCATTTCAACACGAACATTTATCCCCATTTTCACCCCATTAATAGGGGATAATTTCCGGGACACAAAGTATGTCCTTCCCAGGATCTCAAACTATCTTCTTACCAAATTCCATCTAAATTGTTTCAGTAGATCCAGAGATTACCCCCTACAACGTCATAAATTCACAAACTCACAACAACAACAACTTTACCTCTTTATAATATTAGTATAGATTATATTTAACACGTATATTGTTCAGTCGTGCATATAACTTATGAACTCCGGTATATTAAGCAAGCCCAATTACCGACCACTGCGTCACTACGGTTGTATAAACATACATACGTACATACGTTAACAAAATCTTTATTTATGTTTATATTCATAGCAAAAAATTCTTCTTAACACAATTTGAAAAATATTTTAAAGAATGTTTTTAATCCCAAAGGCTATTTATACCGTAAAAGATTTTCTAGAAGATAGCACACCTTGGGAACGATGCAATCGCCTTCAGGCCCTTTCAATGTTGGAAATTAATTTTGTTCTTAAAAAGTAAAAAAATACCTAATAATAGTCGTAGTTCTGCTGACTTTACTTTTTTATGAGCTAATTTTACGAACAATAAGTTTATTTCTGAAAATTAATTAAAGTTATAAATGCTAAAGCAATATGTTACATAGATTTTGAAGAAAATTAGGGTTTCATAAGAAAATTAATTAATTCAAAGCTTACTTATTCAAATATATAAATCATATAATATATAGGTACATTCGTTCTCATACCCTTTGAAGACTAATAAGCAGCCAGCCTTTTGGGGCATTTTGATAATAAAATAAAGCAAAAGCATCCCCACTATAGTAATGGGGACACCTAATAGGTACTACTAGTCACCTGTGACGTACAAAGCTTAAGTATTAGAGTCAAAATAATAATTTAAAACAGTTATAATAGCTAGCTTTAAAATGTAGATATATATTCAATGCGTTAGGGCTTAACCGTTAAATTATTAGTTAATACTGCTATTTCTAATTTGGTAACACCAGCGTTACTAATGCATACAAATCGGTATGCAATCTATCTATATGTATATATAAATAGACTATGCATATGTATATACATAGGTGTGATGAGTTTTGTATTCCTTAGGTACTTGAGAAATGATTGATTCCTCATACAAACTTCCACTGCCCCTTTTTGATTTCGGGGGTAAAACTATCCTATGTCCTTCCCAGGGTCTTAAAATATCTCCATACTAAATTCAATTGAAATTGGTTCAGCGGATTAAGCGTGAGAAGACATACAGACAGAGTTTTCGCATTTATAATATTAGTATGGATCGATGTGTATATGTATGTTCTCTATGACTACCAAAACGGCTACAGCGATTTTGATGCAATTTTAGGCAATCTTTAGAATAGCCCAGCGGGTAATCCTGTGAAGTTTAGTAGCGATCGGCAGATTCAATGCAGGTGAAGCCGCAGGTTCTGCTAGTGTCATATATCCGTATATTATTTGAATTAAAAAATATTTATATAGATGTTATTAATAATAGCCCCCTGTGTTGTTCTACTACTGTTTAAATTAAAAGTAGTTTGCCTGTGGTTGAAATTCAACCGTAATTTTTTTTATTGATAACACGACAGCTCGTCAATCTTCTTCTCCTCCTTAATCGTTACAGTCTTGACAGCCTAGTCGTGGTCACCTCGTCAATCGCTACTAATGAAAAAAAAAGAAAATCGATTGTCTAACAGAGGAGATAAAGGTACCTTTTTTATTCTTTTAAAATAACGGTCTAACAATTAATTTTATACATAAGTTGACATACTCGTAGATTTAAAGAACGATTGGCAATTATATGTTCGAACTATAAAAGACATAACTAATTCGTTTCTCGTCCATGACAAACTTAGTCCCAACCAGTATAAATATAATCTAACATCTATGCCAATAAGGTAATTGAAAAAAAAATAATTAGAAATAAATTAATTGGACGGTACTTTTAAATAATATTTGTTACAAGTACTCGTGGGTTTTACTTAAAAAAGTAAAAAAATACCTAATAATAGTCCGGTTTTTACTTAAAAAAGTAAAAAATACCTAATAATAGTCTTGCTGACATACCGCAATTCTTCTCAAGGCAAAAAAATTTTTAGTGAGAGGTTTTGACTCTTTGTCTGAAAATTAAAAACAAATAAAACGTAGTAAGAAAGAAATCAATTGGACGACACTTTTAAATAATATTTATTTAACACTTAAGTACACCAACCTAACATTTTATTATAGTACAAACACCCATCACTTATGATATAATGTAAAAGTTTCAGTAAATACATCTCTATATTACAAACACTAAAACTAATTATGTAGAGCTTAGTCTATGACATGTAGAGTACATGATTAGAAATTACTCTTTTGAAATAAAACTTCTTTAGGCGTGACTGAGGGAAGTCAATACATATAATAAAATGAGTGTCGCAAAAGTGAGAGTCAAATTCATTATTAATAATTAAAAAATATATATTATTATCATATTTTTATAATAATTATTATTTATAAAAATATATATTTATTATTAATAATTTTATAATAATAATTACATTTATATTTTGATTTGTTTTAATTTAATTGCGGTATCTGTTACTACTAAAGAAGTTTTACTTCGACCACGCGCCAAGGTTACACGTTTTTTTTGTATCTAATACAGCTTTACGATGGTATCTCTATTAGTGACATTTTTTTTTACTTCTTTATTTGCTAATTTATTCACTGCACATTAAAAAATTTCATTAAGAAGAACACAATGATAGATGATAAATTTTTGGACTCTTCTTTAATGTAAGAAAGAACAAATATAATCCTTTTTTACTTTCACATGTTATATACAGTCATGACTCTAGTTTAAAATCGTCTATACAGTGGATAGAATTCGTAGAACAATGTACGAATAAGACACAAGATGTTGTCTGTACATCATTTTTTATACTAAAAAATCATATAGATTTTTAAAAAAATAAAAATAAATAATAAATAATACATTTTTGGTACAAAATAGGTATAAAGCATCCTTAAACATATTTTATCAAAATTTCAAATTGTGGTTAAATATAACTCTATCTAGCCATAACTTTTTAGTTTCTTCGATATAATATATCTATCTCAATTTATATAATTATATCTTCGAATGACATATAATAATGATCGAACTTGAGAAGTTCGTTTGATCATATACGAGTATGTATAAAAATACATAAAATCTCTTAAGCAAACTTTTTATACGACACTAGCGATTATTCGCAAGTCCGGCTGTGTCCGTTTAATTTTGTAGAATTATTCCGCTCTCATAGATCGTATTGTGATGTGAAATATTTTTATAAAATGCCTATAATCTTCCTTAATAAATAGGTTATAAAACGCAAAAAGAATTTTTCAAATTGGACCAATATATTCAGAGATTATCGCGTTCAAACAAACAAATTCTACAGCTTTATATATTAGTACAAATTCCAAAAATTACTACTGAAAAACTAGACTTTAATAAAAACGATGCTTATCTAGTGTAGGGCATATAGACTAATACACAGAAGGCCGACTATTCGATTACACTGTGGAACAATTCTGTATTTACCAAACAATTATTGTTTACTTTCTAAACTGAAAAGCTCGAGGTGATAGCGAAATCAAAAGCTAGTAAAAACAATAGCAATCGAATAACAAATATTCTAACAATTAAATAACTAACAGCAAAATTTAAATGAGCTTTTCAAACAAGTAAAAGCTATGTCGAATGCAAAATATATTTAAATTGTTCGATACTGATTGTGAAACTGACCCGAAGTTACGTAAGGAAAATTGTGCAAATGCAACATGCATGGAAATGCAACATGCATAGAAATTTTTACTCTCATATTCGTTCATCCAAGGTAAAATCTATGTTTATTTTGAATTTTATTAAAATCTTTTCAACCATTACAGTTTTAAAGATGTAAAAATCACACACATGTAGTCGTTATTGAGTAAATAAAAGGCAGTGGTAGCCCAGTGGTAACGTGCTCGCTTGGGAAACCGAGTGAAGCGAGTTCAAATCCCGAATCTCGCACCTCTGATATTTTTATGTGCAAATCAATTTCAACGTGATGACCGTCTTAAGATGAAGAAATGTCCGAGAGAACCTAGCAAGTTTTTAAAAGATATGTGAATGTTCGCCAACCCGTACTTGGCCAGAGAAGTGGACTATTGCCTGATTCCCCTCGTATCGAAGAGAGAACCGTGCCCAGCAGTGGAACGTTAAAAAGGGCTGAATACATAAATTGAATAATATAATAAAATAATTATCTGTATTCGAATTCCAACTAACTAATCGATCAATGAGATTAGTTTTCTATCTTTATAATTAAATGAATTATTACATTATTTCAATTGCCTTGTAAAAGCATATACTAGATTTTTAGGTTACATCCATGGCACTGTAGGTAGGTATGCTATAGACAGATTTAAAATAGCTTTCCAATATATCGATACTGAAATTCTAGAAGTGAAAGTAACTCTGTCTGTTCTTTTTTACGCTTAAACTGCTGAACAGATTTTAATAAAATGGCAAAGACATAGATTGCATTCTGGGACATAGGATACCGTTTACCCTCGCTCCACTTATCACACAAGGGAAGCTGCGGGCATAAACTAGTTCCACATAAATCTGAAGAAAGTATTTTATTTAATAAAAATGGGTCAAACACAATTCGCGCTATCGGCAAAAAATCGAGAAAAATGTATCTCGTAAGAGGTCTGAACTCTGAAGATCTAAATTGTTAAGTAATCCTACTTTTAGCTTTATATTATAGGATCATCCACATCAAGGGAAACTGGAGTACTTTATGGTATAAGTATTAATCGGACTTCCAAATTTGAATTGACAAGATGAAAATATTTTTAGCTTCTTTAATATAATAGCATTTGCTCGTGGTTTGGCTTGCTTAGTTTAAGAAAACAGGTTTTTATAAAAACTTCTAAGCTTCGGGGGTTTCATTTCCTATAGTTTCTCCTTATAAGAAATTAAATGTGCTTAAAGTTTGTGGCATTTATAATTGGTGAGAGTTTCGCTTTTATATACATAAATGTCAACTTTTGTATTTGGTTTAATTTAAGTTTGAACTTACAACATACTTTGTTACACTAGACTGTTACATGCACGTTGAATTATTATAAAAGTTAGAGCTAGTTGTTCTGCCGTCGTCTCCAAATGTAATTCCACGATGACAATATAAACTTGGTTTATTCATATCATCATACCAAAAGTTTTTAACTTTCTTTTAGTCTTATATTTTACATAGAAATTTTGAGTTTTTTCCATACAGTTTTGTCGCAACCAGTCATAATGAAATTAACTAAAATCTGAAGTTTATTTTTATCTTCAAGAATGACGCAACTTTCTGTTTTACAGGTATGTTATTGGCACATACAATTAATAATTTCTTAGATTTCCGCGAATATTTGATATTTTATGAAACTCTAATAATCTAATCTTTTCGGAATTATTTTGAGTTTTGGTTTCCGACGTTTCGATTGTTTTACAGCAATCATGGTTACAGAAGAGATTAAAATTTCAGACATTTCACAGGTTATTGTATAGTTGTTACAGATAGTACCCACAAAAATATACAATGATTTTAAAAATATAAAAACGGTACCAAAATACCTTGCCGATGACCATGATGTGTATGTACAGATAACAGGACTTTTCAGAAGCTTGTTTTTCTACATCCACAGGCCCCTTCTTGCACTTGCACGAGATGAATTTAAGGAGTGATTTGGTTGCTGAATCTTTTACGGTTTTGACTGAAGTAAGCCCAAAGGCCTACTTTAGAATTAAGTAATCGTTTTACGGAAATTCTAAGACAAAATATAGGGATTTTTCAAATTGTAAAAAATTTACTGAGCTTGTCTTTGCTAAATTATTGACCGGATCATAAAATGTTCCGAACATAAGTTGCAGGAAGTTTTATGCTCAATCATTATTATAATGACAATTTATAAACGAAATGAAACTGGAGATAAAATACTCTCGAAAAACTAGTTTATGGTACCATTTGTCCAATATGGCGGTGCGAGCGGTGGTCGCTCAAGGTCGCCAATTCAGTATATTAATTAGGTACCAAAAGTAACACTCTGCCAAATTAGAACTCTCCTTGACCTTTTGTAAGTCAGTAGCTACCCAGTGGCGGGACAATTAGTAAAGCATTTTGGTGAATGTAACTATGCAATGTCTTTTGTGTATAGGTAATCTTTACAACCGAAGCCAGGGTGAGTCGCTAGTTTGTAGATATTTTATCAATGTATAAATAATAACATTCAGACGTAATGTCCTTCTTAGATATACCTATATAGAAGCATCCTTTTTGTATATTATGGCAGAGAGAAGAATCGAATTTGTTACCACAGAATCACACGGAATTAACTTTTTAAAGGTCATCTCATTAACATTCACTTTAATTTGTATTTCTTGTATCAAGGAACTTTTGAATAAATGGTAAAAATATTTTTATACGAAAATGAGGGGGATTTTTTCTTTGTAATATTTTAATTAGGTATATTTCGAGTTCAAAGAAGAATTTCGTTTCCTAGATATTCAATTTGAACGAGTACGTGGTGAATGGCGCAATTTGCAAACTTAATGTACGTATATGGATTATTGTACAGACATTTTTACTTCAATACATATCTATTTTTTGGTTTACGTAAAAAAAAGTTAAAAACTGAACTCTTATAATTTCGTCTGTTTCGTTTGTCCGTATGTCATGGCCGTTTTACTCCAAAACTATCATGCGTATAGTGAACCTCTAAACAATCATATACATAGTAAAATTATAAATAAAAAAAAATGCTTGGGGTGCTTTGGGACCACTCCATTACATGACGGGTAAAAAAATATTAAGCTCAAACTTGGATGGATGATTTTTTTATTTTATAATCTATATTTTCAAATTAAATAAATGATAAATAAGTAATGCTGTGCAAAACCAAAATTCCCGTATTTAGTTATATACAATAAAATCTATTCTGTACACGCAACGACAACGTGCACGCTGTATTTTTCTCGATACAACACTCTTTTTATTACAAGATCCGGTAGAATTTGTGGTATCCATACTAATATTATAAATGTGAGAGTGTGTTTGTTTCTTTGTTTGTTTGTTTTACGTCAAAATAGAGTGGCGGATTGGTGTAATTTTTTGTGTGAATATAGTTGGAGGACTGGAAAGTGACATAGGCTACTCTTTACCGAGGGAGATTATTTCATTCCCACGGGAAAACACGTTATAACACAACCCAATAAAATATTTATGATCAGAATAACTTGAAACTTGGTATTAATGCTCTTCAATACAATTTAATAAATGCATGTTTCAGCATTTTTCAGAATTCATTCTATAACAGGGTAAACTAGGGGATGAAAGTTCGTATAAAACCTATCTTTTTAAGTTTTTTTTTTATAGCGCGAGCAAAGCCCCGGGGTCTGCTAGTTCTTTATAAAGTGAAATAATTTTTTGAATAACCTGCGAAAGTTCGTGGTAACTGGCAAAGTATAAATCAAAAATATTATTTAATCAATAGACGCGAAAACAAAAGATGCTTGACGACACATTTGGTTCAGTTTGTAGTGACCCTACTTACTCTGCCAACGGTGGCGGGTTCGACTCCCGCTGGGGACATTCATTTGTGTGATTAGCACTCTCTATACTCTAATCATGGATGTTTATATTAATAATATGTATGTATTTATATTTGTTATATTTTTTTACTTCCAGTTTTTATTTTATCTCTCCAGTTTCATTATATGGATAGATAGAGTTATATTTGTTTTTATAAAGAAAATAAACAAAATTATCCACTATCATACAAAAATAAACTAGAAAAGTGGAAAAATCTTACTTTAATATGTTTAATGATACCTGATTTTCAAAACGTAAGTACTTGTTACATAACATATTCCATAAACTATATTTCTATGGTTTCCTTAGAGCTTTAAAGGTTTTATTTATTACTATTTATTAATCAGTTTTATGATGGACCAAAACACGGTCTAAAAATTGTAAGAATTATTTTTTTTTCTGATTACATATATTTTATGACAGAAGTTCAGAGAAGCGTACACTTAATAGATTTTCTTTAGTACTTTCAAGTAACAAAATCTTTGAAACATAAACGAGTATAAACATATGATTTTGTGCTATGAGAATGTGACATTTTTTACGAAATTGCGATAATTTACATAAATTTTTACATTAACAAAAAATATTAGGCATAAAATAAAATACGAAGACCTTACAATTAATTAACCATTTCTAAGCTAATATAATTTAGGTATGAAAGTAGATATATATGATATTAAAGACCAGCCTTAGATATAATGATTTTCTATTTTAGACATCGTTAATAGAAAACTACATATGTTCGCGGTTTTAAATTGTATTAAACGAGCAATTTTTCTATATATGTATATAAATATATTTTGTACATCTCGGAAATGGCTTTGACGATTTGGATTAAATTTAAATTATTTCGTATCGAATCAGAAAAATTAGAAGTGAATTTTATATGATTGACCGATAAGCAAAGCGTCTTTGCTTCAAGTCTGGCAAAATTTGCTTTCCTCTGTCAGTTTGTTGGTACTTCTTTAGAAGTCGTATTTTACAACCAATCTGAAGAAAACTTGCTATACAAGTTTTACAACTTTATAGTTTTTTTTGTCATCGAGGATTTTCGATTGGACGGCCACTTCTTCTAAAAAGGGGGCCACTGGATATCTCCGTGTTACGTGATCCGATTTTGATGATTCTTTTTTTATTTGAAAGATAGTAGTAACTTTAAGTTGGTCTCATAAAAAATTGGTGAAGATCTGATAAGAATGAGTAGAACAGCTCCTCAAAATGCAGTTTGTGCTCGCGAGGTCTACTGTTCGCAAAACTTCTAGTATGTTACTTTTTTCTGTTATCTTTTTTCCACGTCCTTTTAACATCAATTCTTGAAAGCGAATAAATTTAGATTATGAAGTTATAATCTATAAATCTGTTGTAAGCTTCAAACGAACGTCCAGAATATAAAATGAAATCGGTATTTTTGTACGACGAATCTTTTTCTCTTCGAATAATAGGAATATTAACATAAGAATAATGCTTATGAAAACTTGGTATATTCGTTTAGTTATGGAATAATCTTTATAATAAAACATACTTTTATTTATATGTATATCAAATCAAACATTTTGCTAAGAATCTTTTTTGTCATTTTACTTCGCAATACTTTTTGGTTTTTTTTTTAAATTGAAGCTATTCAACACATTTGTAATCTATACTCAATTAGCAAGTTAAATATACAAAATTATATATGATCACTGTGTGTTTATTTATAATGTACATTGTACATTTGCGTCTACATTGTATTTAAATGGCACGTTCTTGCCTCGCATAATATTTTCTATGTAAATCATTTCTATCCATTTTATAGTTTTCTATTAGCGATAGAAATTGTAGAATGTCATCTAAAGTTGGTCTATTAAAAGATACTTCAAGGCATCGTCTAAGCCTCTAAGGGATCAAGTGTGCCTGAAAAATATAGTCTGTCTCTGTCACGTAAGCAGGAATCCCGTTTGCGGTAAAGAGACAAATATTCCGTTTATTTTACATACATACATCTTAAGTGTAAACGATGAAGATATATTTTGTTTATAAATTGGTTTTATAGAATCAGACTTTACAGAAGTTACTATTCATTACATATTATAAATATTTATTCATCTATGTTATGGCATACAGTTATGGGTTTTTACATTACATCTAAAATGAGATGTTTTATATATAATTTATAATTGATTTTTTATAGAAATATTTGAGAAAATTAAAGTTTACATTCAAAAGTTTAGTTTTAAGACAATCACATGGCAGTTATGAATAATTATACACATCTTAAATCTGAAAGATGAAAATATAAAACTAATTAATATATCGAGTAAGATCAAAATAGGTATATACAAGTTATTAATAATAATATTTTACTCAGTTACATTAAAATGTGACATATGTTTCTAAAATTTTGATTTACATAGTCATATGGCTTTGTGTATTTATATAGCACAGTACATATATATATATATATATATATATATATATATATATATATATATATATATATTACTTCTTATTTTTCTTCTTACTTGTACATACATATAACACACTTGGCGAATGATAGCTAGATGGAAAAATGTACTAATTTTACCACCATAACACTTTTAAACCGACTTCCAAAAAGGAGGAGTTATTATTTACTAGAGTACCATGTGACGTCATCATAAGTACCAAGCGATCATTTAGTGTTAAGTTAGTCGTATGCACTCAGATGAGGCCATTTGTAGTTTGTGATGATGATGAAAAGTTAGTGGTAAGATATTTGTGTGTACTCTGTGCAGAAGGCCTAGACAACTGGCTTAAACGCTAGTAGAATAGAGTAATCAATGTATGGGATTGACATAAATATGTTTACTACTTCAAATTTGAATCAACGTATCGAATTTGTAATTGGCAGCCAAATGTTGATGTAACTTATTCAATGAAATAAAACGTCAGGGTAGTACATAAATCTGCATAGAAATTAAAGCCTTGTTTCAATGAGATTCAAAAATGTACGTTGTTTGATGTTTATGATAAAACTAGCGACTCATCCTCGCTTCGCTCGAGTTCGTCCCTATGTACGTTTTGACGGTTAGTATGAAATACAAATCTTTAAATTTCTCGGATTTTCTGTACTATTATAATATGCATGTATTATACATATAAACCTTTCTCTTCAATCACTCTATCTATTAAAAAATACCGCATCAAAATCCGTTGCGTAGTTTTAAAAATCTAAGCGTACATAGGGATATAGGGACAGAGAAAGTGACTTTGCTTTATACTATGTAGTGATACAATTTTTAAGACCTAAATTATGAGTCAAGGGCAGATAGAGAAAGAAATTTCATTCCTACCGTGTATCCCAGATACTGACCTACTTTTTTCATATTTGTATTATAAAAATAGTTTAGTATATTATGTTATATTATAAGGGAGCTAGGCAGAACTCTATCTGTATGGTGTCTGATCAGGAGAAAGAAAACATATGAAAAAAAATACAATAGATGGCGTTAAATATATTCGAATTTTGATTTTTAATGTTATTTATGTCATTTTCTATAGATATATGTAATTTAATATATATTATAATTAATTTCGTACTTTTTAATATAACTGAGTATTACAAATGTTAGATATAATTTTAACAGTTTCCGTGATTTTTAAATGAACACACATCTATTTTAATATCTATATTTACTTAATTTATTCATAGTGCAAATTTTCTTCATAAAATTTATTCTTCGAAATCACGAGAGTATTCTAAGTGTATGAATATTAAATGAAATTATGAACAGAAAACAAATAAATTAAAGTATGAATTCAAGTAATAGATGTTAGGATAAAGTACAGTCAACTTTAAATTAACATAGTAAAAATTAAAAGAAAATTTACAATGTGATAAATTAACTACAATCTATCACGACTGCGGACACGCCGGCGTTACAGTTAACAATAGATTTCTTAGAAATTTAATTAATTTATTAGAAATTTACCTGGAGGTGTAAAATTAAAAGCGTAATGTTCTATATATAGTACAATTTTATTACTGAAGCAGCGGTCACATTGCGTAGTTTTCAAACCTGTTTGTTTTATCCTGAGTAAACCCCAAGTAACACTTGATTGATATTGACTTTAGATACTATTTACAATGAAAACATCGTTATTGATGTGATTTTTATTTTACTACACAAATTGACCGTGATAAATGATAATTACAATAAATACATACATACATACATATATACTTAATACTAGAACTTGAAATATAAACTGTTAATCACGTCATGTCAGCGACAAATTGTCCAAATTTCGTCGCCTTAAGTTAACTTAATTAAAAAAAAATAGTTTGAGAGTCAAGACATGTTAATTTTGATTTGTAACTACATTTTAAATTAAAATGGACTATGGAAAGTTTTTAACTGTCTATTTAATAAAAAAAACATCGTTTTATATAAGCTGTAGGCTTATGACGTAATATGTTTACACAAAAACGTCAAATTGAGCGCTTTTTTATTTGAAATCGGTTAAAAAGAAGCGACGAAATATTGGTACAATATGAAACTGCCTTTAGTCTCTAGTTTGTAATTAAAATATACTACTTTAGTGTAACTGAATAAATATTTTGTAAAAGTTTTTTTTCTTTTTAAATTTCAAATTGACATTTATATAATCCATAGGACATTTTTTTCGACACGACAAAATAATCATGTCAGTCTTGATTTGCATTCAAGAAGAATGGATTTTAATATTTTGTATAAGTTATTAGGCAACATACATTCATTTTACAAATCAGGCATACCCAGGTAACATGGTATGTATAAGGGTTTTTATTTATTACTTTAATATTTTTAAAAATTTAAATAACTGAATATTTAATAAAAATTGATTTGTTGTATTAAAGAAATTGTTTATGAGTTCAGAAAATTATTTAAAAGTCTTGTTTCTTACATCGATCAAAAAAGTAATAATCTCATATAAGTGTCATTAATTGTGTTTAAGTAATTATTCTAGTTGAAATAAATATACAACAATGTAAATTGAACCTTAAATGCAAAGCTTAAAGTTGTTTTCACAAAAAGATTAATTAAATTAAAAGCGCGCTCAAATGTTCAAATGAGCGCTCATTCGGTGAGGAAATTTTTTGTCGCTGATTGTGTATCTAGTACTTTTTTGATCGATGTTTTCTTATAATATTATAGGTACAGTATATGTATTACATAAGAGTTTACTATAAGAAAAATTGATAGAAAAGGTACACCGAGATGGAATTAATATGAAATTCATATGGATTCACCATTATGGAATAAGACATACATTATATGTACATTAAAAAAGCACTATGAAACTTCAATTTGCAAATATATCGCGTAACATACACACAGACAAAAAACAGTCGAATCAGTACACCTTTTTGTCAAAAAGTCGGTTAATAGAACATTCAAATTATGTACATATTTAAATATTTGGCCTAACGTTCTTAACTTCATCTTGCATTTTGTGCGATAATATTATCATGTAACATAATTTTAAATATTAGAAAGTAAATTTTTTCAAATGTATGTTTGTCTAACATAACTTATTAACAAAAAGAAGTTTTTGAATATTCTCACATTTCTCGTTCAAAAGTTGACTTCAATACAGCCATAATATTATTCCACTTCGTGTATATTTCTTTTGAATACAAATTGTATCAGAATAAAAATATTCAAACAAATCCAACCAGCTCACGTAGAATTCTGCTTAGCGGCTTTCTCATATCCATCTACTAAGGTCTGCAGGATGAATTTTATAGTTATTTTATAAATATTTTCCACGTTCGGTGTGTATCGGTCGCCTAAGGTAGATTCTACTGCAGCGAGGAAAGGCGCTTCAATTTTCTGTAACAAAATATAATATATTTATATGTTGGGCATTTATATGTTGTATGTGTAGGATCATTGATATATAAAAACATAGATACATAAATATATTTTTATGTTAGAAAAATCATGTTTGGCATTGATATATAAGAACATAGACACATTTCCTAAGAAATATCTCTTCAAAAAGTGGGTTCGAAATGTGACATTAAGTCGAACCAAAGAAGTAAATTCAAAAATTGAAAGTTCTAATTGTCTAAACACAAATTCGAACTTACGCACACAACATACACTACTTTTTTAAACAAAACAACGTGCGTTGTAATTTTGTCATTCGAAAAGCAATGAACAAAAGGGATTTAAAAAAAGCTCAATTCAATTTTGAATTGTGCAAAAAATGCACAAAAATGAACACATGAAACAAAAAGTTTCACTTCTTCACTTATCATACAGGAATTATGTATAATTATACATGAATATATCTTAGGTTAACTAAAATTTTCAATTTTTACGTCTATTAGTCTAGTGCAAAATTTATTTCATAATCCAATAAAAAAAAAAGTTTTCAACGCAAATAGTTCGTATATTCCCACTTTAAATAAGAAAATTGCTGTGAAAATCTCTTATAATGTTAGAAATAGATTGAACGATCTTGAAAATCCATCACAAAGTAATATGTTAGAAAGAAATTGATATCGGTATTAGATTTCTGAATGTAAAGGTCATATTTTATATATTCTGGACCTTTTTGGGGGTAACTGTTGATGAAATCAATCCTGATTCGATTTAGGAGTAAATGTTGTATAAAATTTTGCTATAACATTAGATTATAAGCAAATTAATTTAGTAAATATTGAACTGGAAAAAAAACTTATTTATTTTATGAGAACAATATTTTCTTTTTGTTATATAATCTATATCTTATCTTTAGGCAAAAAATCATGTCTATTAGTTGTCTCGTTCATGTTAGGTAATCAAGTTAGGCAATTTTGAAATTCAATTTTTTTACTGATAGCAAACATCTAATACGACTAAAGAAAAAGCATTGGTCTTGAGACGAACTGGCGAAAGAAACTCAATAGGACTAAAAAATATTTTTTCAAATCTTTTTTTACATATATTTTAGAATAATAATAATGATTATTCTTCTTCATTATACACCTAAAAGAAGAAATACATATAGTAAAGTTAGATAATTTATAAAGCACTAGCGACTCACCCTCGCATCGCTCGGGTTCGTCCCTAGCTTGATTCCCCATACAAACTTTGTTCCCGATTTACACCCCCTTAAAAGGTGTGATTTCCGGGATAAAACTATCTTATGTCCTTCCCAGGGTCTCAAACTATCTTATTACCAAATTTCATCTAAATCGGTGCAGTAGATCCAGAGATAACCCCTACATCGTCACAACTACAAACTTACTACACTCACAAACTTTATCTCTTTATAATATTATGTATAGATATTAGTATAGATTACTTCCATTTCGCTTAAGCTGCGATTTCTTTCAGGCAATGTTAAGTTGTAGGAAATAATAAAACAGTAACGAATGCCATTAAGTAACAATGGTTTCACTGAAAGTAATGATGAACTTAGCTTTAAAAAGTTTGTATGGATAGAATACTGTTAAAGAAAGTCTGTGTGTCACGTAGTAATCTCCTTGAACTTTAAATTGTTTATTTTAAATCGTCTTTAATTAAATAGAATTAACGCTCTTAGAATAAATAATTTAATTTTGTTTCTTTAGCTTAAATTTTCAATAATCTGTTATATAATTTTCTAATAGTCTTAATAAAATATTTTTAATAAAAATGATATTTTTTTAATTGAATAATAGTCAAATGCAAATATATCTCGTAAACATCAAATTTTGGTTAAAATTAAAGGAAATAAGAAAACAAAATGACTTTACGTAAAAATCTGTAATTATGTTACACAAAGTGATATAGCTTGTGGTTAGCGGCGCTGACAGATGTACGGGTCAAGCTTTTCTAACCATTGGACCGTCAACAAGCTCACTCGGCAGCTTAAAAGTTTGCACGCAGGGAGACGTAAGAGCATTATAATTACTTTTAGCAAAATAATAATTATTATGAAAATAAAAAACCCCACTGCGGAAAAAGTGATCTAAAAAGATGAAAAAAATGTTGAAAGAATATCATAATATGCAGTCATAGACAAACATATCTATGTATGTAATTTATATACATGTTTCATCCTTGCTGAGGGGTTGGTAGACATACAAACATACAGGTCAAACACAAATCCACCTTTCCGTAAACCTCTATGCATGTATGTTTGATCGTGTTCCGTCGTATTTAGTAAACAGTTTAACCGATTTTGGCAAATACGTCGGTAGATTCGTCTTGATATATCTATAACTCGAGTGTTATAGGGTATGTTGTATATTGAGTGGGATATTAAAATGTAGGTTTTTAAAAAGCGATTATTAATGATATACATACATATATTATTATCAAACTTACCCAAAAATATTCTACTTTAAAGCCCGGTATCCGCCTATGACTTGCACCAACTTGATGTATGTACTCGAAGAAATTGTCTAAGTCGTCCAATCCTTTAATACCTTCGTCTAGAGTGTTCATTACGTTGTTCGCATGTTCTGCTAACTCCATAGAGTTAATCTGTTCCTCTTTAGTCTTGTACTGACGAAATTTCTCAAACATATTTAGTAGATCTTGATTTTCTTCGAATAACCTGAAAATTATAGCAGTTTTAGTCTCTCTTTGATTTGATGTGAGGGTTAGTGGTTATTGTTGAGAATACGGACAAATATTACTTGTTTTAGACAATTTCTACAGTTATGTGGGAAAATAATTGTCTTCATACACTTTCTAATAGATATTTAATTTTATTTGAAGCAAAGGAATAGCACTTACACTGCATTATTACTAGAAAATCATGTTCTAATCAAATCTAATTATTTTTTTGTTGCTAATTAGATATCTGACAAGATCCTTGTCAAGCACAAGCGTAAGCATAAGCATAACCTAAAAGTATTTTTACATCAGCTATCATTGGTATACAATAATTCAAGATATACAATTAGCGTCTCAAAAGTTTCATCAAAAAAGTGCACAATTTGAAATTGAATTGCGCTTTTCAAGTCTATACAAAATTAAAACGTACGTTGCTTCGTGTAAAAAAGTATTTTATGTGGTGTGCGTAAGTTCGAATTTATGTTTAAACAATTGGAACTTTCGATTTTTTAATTTAATTCTTTAGTTTGACTTAACGTCACATGTCGATGCCACTTTTTGCAAAGATATTTGTAAGGGAATGATATCTATCGATTTTTTCAATAATCCTCTTTAAGACTAAACCAATTTTGATTGCATTTTTCTCGTATTCAAAAATATTCTTTGTGTTGTACAATTTTTCATTTTAATTAATTAATATGAAATCGAGCTGAGGATAAAAGTTGAAGCAAGAGTAAGTGCTTTTCCTTATTACATAAGAAGTTTCATTATTTAAACGTTCAAAATTAAATAGATTAAAATTTCTAATATACTGCTGATGTTAATATACTTTTTGAAATACTGCTTTCCATTTATATTGCGTTAAAATATTTTTATTAATTTAAATATTTTAAATTATTATTTATTTTTTTTTCTCCCTGCCCACTTCCTAAGTTTCTTGGAGAGGGCAAGGAGAAAAAGAATTATTAATTAATATATTAAAATTAAAAAACTAAATAAAATTAATTATTAATTTTAAATTATTTATTATTATTTATAAAACTTATTTATATGGATAATAATTTTACAGTCTATCAAATGGTTTTTTTTTTTATACGGTTAGTGATGGTTTTATATATTTTATATATTAATGTAACGAATGATATATCACATATCATTGAGTTAAACGTAAAATATTTAAGATATTATATTTTTACTTTTATTTTTATATGTTAAGCGATTGGTTTTTAAATCGATTTTATTTGTAACCGATCATTATCAATTTAATTATTTATTAATTAATCGATTAAATTTACGAGTCAAACGTTTAAATCGTAAATAATAATAAAAAATAATTAAAAGCATATTTTTATAGTTTTTTCTTTTATTTAGACAATATAAACAGTTCTTTAAAGCTGCAATTTTATTTACTTCTATAAGCAAACGAGTGATTACGTTTTATATGGAATCACTGAAATTAGTACAACCAATGTCATTTTTTAAATTTCAAAGTTATTTGAAATTCAAAGCCAATTCTAAAAAAGCCAATTGAAACCAAATTTATTAATTTTCTTACCAATATATGTAGTATTCGGTGTAAATTTCTATCGATGTACACTCAGTATAGTGTTATGAGTCCTTAATAAAAATAGGATGGATGTTTCAGTAAGATTTAAAAATTTTGCTTAAGTATGTATTTATATTCATTTTTGACACTCTCTTATTAGCTTCACTTGTAATTGCACGTATACGGTTTTACCGAATCGGTTTTGTGTATACGGCTTTCGAATAAACCAATCGGTTTTTTTTCACAAACATATATTTGCATAGATTACTGAAAACCATATAAAAAAACCGTTTCTGTACACCGCAACGTGTGAAGGTATAACTATATAATCAAATCTTGATAGATGATTTTTACTAATCCGGATGACAATATATATTGACACAAGATATATTGACACAGTCGTGCTGATCTGATGAAGGAGTCAGGAGGTGAATTTTTTTTTGTTAAAGCCATTGGGTTTAAGATCATTTGGCTTGTTAAAAAATGTTATATATGGTTAAATGCGTTCGTAGCTTTTTAGATAAACAGTAAAAGCGACCAAGGGGTTTAAAGTAATTAAATAGTTCCGTCTTATTTATTTCGTACACCTATAATTTGTTTTCCTACGACTATAACTATAAAGTGCAATATATTAAAATAAAAATGGAGGAAAAATAAAACTAATAAATGTTTAACTAAAAAGTTTTCTCTACATATTTCTTAATGAAAAATAGCCCTGAAAAATGCCTTACAATGAAGCGATTATAATGAACTTGAGTATTACGCATCTGCTGGATTAAAACTAGTTCGTGCCTTAACTTATGAAATTTTGGCTTAAGGAATAACTTAAGAAATCGAACTTAAATATTACATAATATATCCTGTTGCTTTCGAATTTATGAGGTAATAAACACACATTTTGACATTTGGTTATTGTATATTTATGTATTTAGCCATTTTTAATATCCTACTGTTGGGCACGTGCCTCCCTTCAAGATGAGGTGGATCAGGCTTTAGTCCACCACGCTGGCCAAGTGCGGGTTGGGGGATTTCACATGTCTTTCGAAAATTAGCTAGCTTTTATCAGACATGCAGGTTTTCTCACCATGTTGACCTTCATTGTAAGGCAAGTGGTAGACATATTGAAAATGATTCACACATAAAAATATCAGAGGAGCGAGACCCGGGATTTGAACCCACTTCGGTTACCCAAGCGAACGCGCTGCCATTGGGCTACCACTGCCTTGTATACATTTATAATATAATGTAATATTACGATATTTTTCCATCTAAATACAATTTAATTCTTACCTTGAGCTGAGACAAATACGATCAGTAAAAAACGTGTTAAATAATCTTTAATGAAAAAGCTTTGTCGATCAACTCGGGAAAGCTTACAAAGAAATTATGGCATGAGCGGAATATTTAAGCAGTAATTTTGTGTGTAAAATTCCTTTGTAGCGTTTGATTTTATACGCTATTTATTGTTAATATTGCGTCAATAACTGTCTGTGCTCTTTGGTATCCATTTTATGTTCGACTTTGTTAAAAAGGGGTATGTTTTTGTGTATGTATATTTCAGCAATCATAAACCGATTTTCATGAAACTTTTTTATTGTGTTGGTAATAGATCAAGATGGGAAATAATTTAAGAAAGAAATCTAACCGTAAAGGTGGAATAAGTAGTTTTAAATTTATTTTTTTGTACAAAATGATTGTGTAATACATATATTAAAGTAATTTTATTCCTATTTTTATTAATCTACATATAAATAGGCAAAGACCAAAAACTTCATTTCCTCTGTTGTCAAACGATTTTTCTATTTTAGTTTAGTAGCTTTTGAAGAGAAACAGACAGTTATATTTTTCTTATATAGATAGGTAAATTCTATTCATATATATGCAATATATTTTAGTTCGCTAGTTTTTAATAATGATTATTATGGAATTTCGACTACTAGTAATAATAATAATTAACAGATTGTCGTAGTATCATCGCCATTCAAACATGGATTTGGGTGTTTCCCAACCAATTGTACCTAAACCGGTTTAATATCATGTAGTTTAGTTATGTGCAGTGATAGGATAGCTAGGATACGGTAATTATGTATAATATTACCGTGGCTAGGATGATGTATAGTGGGTGCAAAAAGTGAAGTGATATCGTCATAGAAACTATATATTATTATGTAAGTTCGGATATCTAAAGAAAATTTTATAGATGTTGCTTAGTATAAAAAATAGTATTTTTTGTGGTATTATATTTTAAAATCACACAATACTTATTTTAAATTGTTTATTTGAAATAAAACTTTCAAAAAGTGAATATTATAAAGCTTTTCTATGACTTTTGTGCATTAAAACAAAGGAACGATAGAAAACTTTAAAATAAAGCAGGTATTATAACTAAAGGAACTTGTTACGAAGCTCGCAGTTAAAGCCAACTGTTTCTATATGAATGGTTTTCTCAAATATAATTCAGGAAAATTTAAAATTGGTGATAATTAAAGCTTTTTCAAATAAGCTTTCTTAAATTTACACGAATATTTGGCCTTTAAATAAATATTTTTGGACATTTTCCAGGCTTCATTTTACTTTTTCGTTTCCGACATTTCGAATGCTTTACAGTAAACATTGTCATGTGAGAGTCTCTCCCGTTAATAATAAAAATATAGTTTTATGTAAAATAACCGAATTATTAGGTATATTATAAAAATTGTGTGTATGGATTTGATCCTGTTGTTAGCTACTAAACTTAAGTGCTTTCGCAAATTTATACCTAATTTTATAGAGCTAAAGAGACTATTTTTAGTGTGTTTAATGTTTATAGTTAATAGAATATATAGAAAATAGAAATTGTACCTAAGAGTCTCTGAGCTAAGTTGCGGACAGAAGGACGGACGAACATGCAGGAACTATAAGGGTTCCCTGTTGATTACGGAATCCTAACGAGTGATTTACCCTCGCTTCGCTCATGTGCACCTCTATCTTCTTCACAGAACCTTATGCGTCACTCTAGATCATAGACCTCTGAATACTAAATGTCATCCAAATCTGCCCAGCAGTTCAGCGTGAAGTTTATCTATGTATAAAAATCGATGTATGTATGTTCCATATATACTCCAAAACGGCTGGAGCGATTTTGATGAAATTTTCAGGCAATCTTCATAGTAACCCAGCGTTGATCCTGTGAAGTTTGGTTTGGGTTAACAGAATTTTTTTTAGTGCTACCCGCTTGAAGGCGCGCCAGGCCGCTAGTTATAATATGCACACACAACTTTCATAGTTATAATAACATTTTTATTTGAAAAAGTTATTTTTAATTTTATGGCTTTTTAATGAGGAAAGTTACAGGCATTCCGCTATGTTCGGCTCCTTAAAGTCGTAGCATCTCGCTACGAGTCTTATACCAATTATATATGCATAAAAATGATGGACGCAACCGGATACGGGTGTAAGAGTTAGTTCAAAGTTACATACTTAGAAGTAAAATATATCAGCATTTCTATTAATCCATATCCATACTTAATATTATAAATGTGAAAGTGTGTTTGTTTGTGTATTTGTTTGTCTTTATTTCACGTCGAAACGGAGTGACAGATTGGCTTGATTTTTGGTGTGAAGATAGTTGAAGAGCTGGAAAGTGATATAGGCCACTTCTTATCGCGGGAGATCGTTTTATTCCCACGGGAAAAGACGTTATAATACAATCCAAAAAAATATTTCTCATCAGGATTACTTGAAACTTGGTACTAATGCTCTTCAATACAATTAAATAAATATGTTTTACGATATGAAAATGATCATTTTGACAGGTTTTACACTTAAGTGATCTCTTCGAGAATTTGCGGTCGGATGGAGATATGAGGTATTATGTAATTTCAATACATTTTTTGGGTTGAACGAATATATGTTGTATTTTTTAGATATAATATTAACTTCTGCCTGTTGCTTCACTAGTGTGAAAAGTGTTTTCCATCTGTTCATTTAAGGTATATTTACTAGATGGTGCTGTGTGTAATGTCCCTACATATTCAAGACACGTTTGACTCAATTTGTAGTGACCCTACTTGCTGTGCCAGCGGTCGCGGGTTCAAGTCCCGCTGGTGGCAATCATTTGTGGGATGAGCGCAAATGTTTGTACCCAGTCATGGTGTTTATATTCATAATGTGTGTGTATTTAACGTTATATATGTGTATTGTGTAGTGATCAACTATCTGGTATCTATAACGCAAGCCTCGTAGCTTATAATGGAACTAGATGGTTCTGTGTGTTAATGTCCCTACATATATTTTTTTCTGCTAACTTTTTTGTTTTTACTATTCAAGCTCCCTCACTCACTTGGGATTGACACAAGTTTTGCATTTTTGAACAGTTTTAGAATAACTTCAAATAATTTAATATAAAAAAAATCAGTTTTCTACTCTCATTCAACCATTTTTAACTAACTTTGCAAATTTTATGATTATTAAGAAAAGTCAGTGGCCCTTTTATAAGTAAATTTGCTCTATAATTTTAATTAAGCATATTGTTATAAAAATTATTACTCCCTTTTTAATTTCTTTTAGATTCCGTATTTAGAATCTCGCAGCCACAAATTTTACTTAAATAAGTATCCTTCGAATACTTCAATCTGGCTGGGACTTAAAAGCACATTGCCCATTCATTGTATTGATTTTTCTCTTGCTTAAAAATAGAAATAACAATTTTCTCATTTTCTGCCATCAGATTTGTTGAATAAATAATTTATTTAAGAGTAACCAACCCTTAATAAAATAAAATATTATCCAACAATTATAATTTTCTATCTGCAAAAGTTTTATTTGACATCCTCCAGACTAAGCTGTAAGTTTTTTTATAATATTATAGAACCTACTAACATTGTCCGCGGCTTCGCCCGCATTCATATGACCAAAAACCAAATTCTTAGGTTTTACATATTAGTATACTCTTACATGGCAGTTTTTGTATTTCTTCTCAGAAATGAGACATTTTCCCGCGGTAAAAGTATCTTATATGTTGACCCGGATAACCAGCTGTCATTGTACCAAATTTCATTAGAATCTGTCCAGTGGTTTTCCCGTGATGGGTTTCCAGATAGACAGACAGACAAAAATTCTAAAAACTATAGATTTGGCCTCTGTATCGTTAATAATGACTATCTCAATAAGATTTTCCAAAAAATATTCAATGTATGTCACAGATTCGACTCAGCATTTTATTATGTGTATCTGCATAATTTTGCGCTATGTAAGTACCGTACATACGTTAATAAAACATAAAGTGAGGTAGAATTTAATTAAAATGCATGTGCACGAGTGAGTTCAAACACTTTTTCTTACAAAGTAGACAGGGAATATAGTGACTTTCCTTACTAAAATAGTAATGTAAATATAGCTTATTTATTATCATGTTTAAGAATATTTCGCACATATATTGTGTAAACTGCAGGTATCATTTGACTCTTATACGGGACTAGCAACTTACATTCGCTTTGCTCAGCTGCTTCTTTAAATGCCTCGTAGTATCCTATGTGTTACTCCAGGTTCTATTTTACTAGCGACTCACCCTCGCTTCGCTCGGGTTCGTCCCTAGCTTGCTTCCCCATACAAAATTATATCCCCATTTTCAACTCCTTAAGGGATGATTTCCGGGATAAAAACTATCCTACGTCCTTCCCAGGGTCTTACTATCTTCTTACCTTTCATATAAATCGGTGCAGTAGATCCATAGATTACCCTCTACAACGTCACTAATTCACAAACTCACAAATTTTACCTCTTTACAATATTAGTATAGATATGTGTACTAAGTTTCATCCAAATTCGTTCAGCTTTAGTATGAAAGGGTAACAAATATACACAAATACAAACACACAAAGTTTTATAATATTAATTCTATATATTATATATTATAAGTAATAAATTCTAAAGAAATAATTAAGTTACTTTATATTTCCTTGACACAGTAACGTAGAATCGAATATATTTAAAGTGGGGGTTCAGGCCATAGTCCTACACGCGGTCCAAGTACCTAAGTGTTCGAAAACTTGCTAAGTTCCCTCACGATGTTTTCCTTCACCGTAGGACAAGTGGTATTCTTGTTAGAAATTATTCGCTCATTAAAATATCAGATTTGCGAGACCCGAGATTTGAACCCGCTTCACTCGGCTTCCCAAACGAGTGCACTACCACTGAGCTGCCGTCGCCTCAGTATATATAATATAGTTAATGGCAAAAGGCATGTAGGGACGCACCCAAGCAAAGCGAGGATGGCTTGCTAGTTAATAATAATTGGGTAATAACTCATAGGTAAAACTAGGAGTTAAAGAAAAAAATGTACTTACAATATAATAACATTTCATACATATTTATGGATGAAGTTTTCAAATAAACATGATAAACGGTTCTGCCTTCGAGGACATAAAATTTGATGCCGACGCATTTTATACAGACAGTCGCGAGGACCTATAAATAATTGAAGACTTTCAGAAATAATATGCCATATGTGGTAAACATGTGTCGGTTGGGAATAGTTTAAATATACGGAAGTGATGTCGTAAATTATGTTTTATTTTTGTGTTAGTTATAATACAAAGTTATAAATACTATCAGTGTGGTCCTTATGATTGGTTGATAATTATTGGCTTTAAATGTATCTTTTTCAATTTTTGAAAATTGAAAAAAATATTTTAAAATAACTTTTTTTTGGGAGCAAAAAATACTTATATTGCCCTCTTTTTTTCTTAATAATATTCATTATATCAATCGGACTTAGTAAAGCAAAATAGACCCAACCACAAAAACTTACTTTTGAGAAAATAGGAGTTTTAGTAAAATTGGTATATCAAAATAACAAGACCATCGTTTTTTTTAATCCCTCTTAAATATTGGTTATTTTATCTATTTTTTATATTTTTGTATAATAGTTGATATGTAGGTGCCATTTATGACAGTAACTCAGAAAAAGGTTTTCATAGGCTGGATCCATTTTGCATAATTACGTCCAATTATATTACATAACCAAGTGTCATACTGTAAAAGGCTAATTATTTAATTAATGATAAATATTATAGGTAATAATAATCATGTCCTCCCGATAGAGTTCGGTCTCGGCAGCTAATGCCATTGAGGCTAATCATCTACACAGGAGATATTATAGTGCACAAGTGTACGCACAGACACAAGACGTGCACTCTTTATTCCTGTTACTCTCATACTCTGGTGGGACGACTACGACACGACTGGTGAGAGTTAAGGCGCAGGACCGACGGCTTTACGTGCTCTCCGAGGCACAGGGGTGTAGCACCGCCAACTTCCCAACTCCGGGCTGTTACTAAACAGACTCAATAACTAAACTTGGCCCGACCCGGAACTCGAACCCAGGACCTCCGGATGTGTGGCCGTACATGCTAGCCACCACACTACCGGGATATTGATAGGTTAATAAATATTTATCTTCTCTACAATTACGTGTAGGCATAATAACTAACGCTGTGTGCACTACTCAAAGAAAAAATAAAAAAAATATACTTTTTTTTTAAATTAATTCTGTACAAGATATTCCATAGATAATAAATATCAAGGTCATTAAATCAAAAATAAACAACATGGTATAGGAAACGTTTATGAAAGAGAGACGATGAATATATCAATAGATACACGCAGGAAGATACTCGTATCAAATTACCTGAATCTGATGAATGCTTTGTTCAAAAGTAGTCCTTATAGAATTGGATAAAGGTCCTTTTTTATGTATTTTCAGAATAAGGTCAAGGACTATCTTCCGAGCCATAGAATATTGCTTTTGTAACGAACTGAAGACGTCTTTTAGAATATTTTTAACAATACTCTCAAGGGCTGCTAGGTATTGCTTGTACTATTTAATTAAATGTAAATTGTTGCTCGACTTCAAAATGTAGGAGGTGCTTATTTGGGTGTATGTTTTTGTGAGTATAGTATGAAATATCTTTACAAACATATTTATTATATACCTTACAACTGCAACTTACCCCTGCTTCGATTAGCTGCCTCTCTCGGGGGCCCTTTGTATTTTTCTATACTAATATTATAAAGAGCTAAAGTTTGTGCGTTTGTTACGTTGTTGGGGGTAATCTCTGGATCTACTGAACCGATTTAGATGAAATTTGGTAAGAAGATAGTTTGAGACCCGGGCAAGGATATAGAATACTTTTACCCCGGAAATTATCCCTTAAGGGTTCAGTTCAGTAAATCCAAAGGTTACCCCCTACAACGTCAAAAACTCACAAACTCACAAACTTTACCTCTTTATTATATTAGTATAGATTTGTACTATACTCTTCCTCGATATAAAGTAAACAAACCAATTGTGACCACTTCAAGCTCTGCCTAACTAATATTGCAGTACTTCATTATTCTTAAATCGTAATCTTTTATTTTTTAATGTTACTTTATTATATTTTCTTTCTTATATTTTCCCACTCAGCTACGGAAAAAAACTAAACGTAATAAAAAACATAATTGAAACATCCCTTTGACTTGTTTGCAATATAAATAGACTGTCTTAAAGCAACCATTACAAAGTCTTCTTAAGGAAAAATAACAAAAATCTCTTTAGTTCACAATGCACTAACAAAGCGTGTGTTTATTTTGTTGCTAACAAAATATGATATATATAGTGATACTACAAACAGTAATTGTAACACTTGCGCCCTAAATCTGTATTACGTAACTAGTATCATTAATGAATTATAACTAGCGAGTTGCCAGGTACGCAGATTTAGCTGACAATTTCATCGGTTTTATTTTTTTGTGCGGAACCCTAATTCTTGTTCTAAAATAAAAGCAACTGTCTGTCAGTGAAAGTCCCATTAAAATCAGTTCAGCCGTTTCGGAGATTAGCCGGAACAAATTGACAGATAAAAATTAAAAAAAAAAATGATTTTTAAATTTTTGTTTCAAACACTCGTTTCAATTATATTTATTTGTATAGATTTAAGTTGTATTTCAAATCGAAGATCAAACGGATTTATGGTGGCTTGCCTCCAGGTATTTAAAAAAGGCAATGGTAGCCCAGTGGTAGCGTGCTCGCTTGTTAAACTAAGTAAAGCGAGTTCAAACCCCTGCTCTCGCAAATCAGTTTGATTTTTGGTTCGCGAAATCAGGAAAAAAAAATTGGACAGACAATTTTATTTAAAATTTTTAACCGACTTAAAAAGAGGAGGTTAATTAAATTAATCTGCATTTGGTTTTGGGACTGTGAAGTGAACCATTACCAAGACATTCGTTGATACTTAAGATTATCTTATGTGCGACCTTCAGTAAGTTTTGGCAAACTCCAATCCGGTAATAATAAATCACGTGAACTGCGCTGTTCGTATTTGGTGAAAATATGTATATACTGGAGTAAATATATGATATTTCGTTCATAAATCCTAATCTTTATATACAAAATTCTGACGTGAGTTTGTTTGTTTCTTTTCTTTTCTTTCTAAACGGCTTGACCGATTTTGATTATTTTTTTATCTTGTACTTATGAGTCACTTGGGTTTTTAGCTAGTTGGTAGGTAGATGGCATTGTTAATTGTTATTGAGTTCCAGATTTAAAAAAAAACGATATATGGCAGCATATTCATACTGACTCCACTAGTAGTTCTTCCACTCATTAAAAAGGATTATCAATTTTAAATAAAACTATCTTTTCCGATATTTTTGCTGGTTTATTTTGATTTTCGGTTCTTGACGTTCTCTCTCCCGTGACCATGATTGCTGTAAAGCATTCGAAACGTCGGGAACCAAAAATCAAAATAAATCCGCGAAAAAACCGATAAGATAGTTTTATTTAAAACGTCAAATATTCGCGTAAATCTAAGAAAGTATCAATGTCAAAATCTACATAAAAACATTAATGTATTCATGTTCAAATAAATTTTATCCTAGCAGCGTAATCGGTAACAGCTGTTCCATTCTAAAATTAAGGAAAAGTGTATATAACAAGATATGATAACACCGCCAACATCCCAGCTCCAGGCTGTTATTTAGTATTTTCTAACCCCTGACGCAAAAAGAGGGGTGTTATAAGTTAGAATACGGTATTATTACGATTTACTATAGTAAAGTTAAATAGACTCAGTCTAAAAACAAATAAGCTCTTAATGATGCAGACTTAAGTGATTTGGCTCATCTATACTTGATTGATATAATAAAGTATATTGTATTCCGCCCCTTTTTAACGTCCCACTGCAGGGCACTTCAATACGACAGGGATCAGGCCATAGTCCACCACGCTGGCCAAGTGCGGGTTGGCGGACTTCACATGTCTTTTGAAAACTTACTAGGTTCTCTCAGACATGCAGGTTTCCTCACGATGTTTTCCTTCACCGTTAAGACAAGTGGTAATCATGTTGGAAATGATTCGCACATGAAAATATCAGAGGTGCGAAACCCGGGATTTGAGCTCGCTTCACTCGGTTTCCCAAGCGAGCGCGTTACCACTGGGCTACCACTGCCTTTATATAATATAATATAATAATAATACAGTATATAAAATATTTTTAATCTAACAAAATGATGAAATAATGAACTTAGTTACTTAGTTCATATTATTGGAATAAATAGACCACTCTTGTAGATAAAATTTTTTAAAGTATAAGATTAAGTTAAAGAAAGTCTGTCATAAACTTGGCTTCAATTTTAAATTCTAAGAGGTAAAAGTCATATAAAACAATTTTTAACTCACAAAAGCTCGGTCTGTTTCAATTTTATTACATTTACTCGAATCAAATAACTTGGGGTATAGTTACGTGTATTCTTTGCGAATCGCTTCTTACCATTGTGGCTTCTGAAGTCTAGATTTTAGTCAAACAATTCAAATAAGATTGTTGAATATTAATTTATAATAATTTATTTATTGATATTAAGAATTTATTAATATTAAGTGTACCTTAACTGCACTGTATACATATTCGTCGACTTAGTGCTTATTTCTTCAAACGAATATAATATATTATACTTTACAATAGAGAGCTTTTTTCTTCTATTTTGAAAACAAAGCTTTATTTCTAAGATTTAAATACATAAAAAAAGTAATATAATATTTTGTAAATTTGTCTGTCTGTATGTAAATTTTGAAATACGTGAAAAAGATAGATGAAATACAATGTAACTTTTTTATTATATAGATAGTAGTTTGAATGTAAAATACAGCTAAGTTTGATTGCAGTGTCAAATTCACTTAGGTGTGTGAATTTTGTTCGTCGTCATCTTAAAGGAGGTGCTTTTACTATCAGATCTACCAAATATCCGCGCTCTCGTTGCGGCATTGAAGATAAATATATAAACATATATACACACAATCATATTTATAATATTATATAATAGAATAATACTCTATACACAGAGCTTTCATAGAATTCATGAAATATTTCTCACAACTTTTCAGTAGTGAAAATTTAATTACATCGCTCTCTTGGGATCCTCTATTACCTCGTAAAAGTCGTTTAAAAATAAATTTTTCGTCACGTTGAAAAAGTTTTAGCTGTAAAATTATTAGGGACGACACGTATTGTATTCTTAATTTGACATCTTAAATAAAACTATCTTTATGGTTTTTTTCGTGGATTTATTTTGATTTTTGGGTCGCGACGTTTCGAATGCTTTACAGCAATCATTGTCACGGGAGAGTTTTATTTAAAATGTCAAATATTCGAGTATATCTAAGAAAATATTTCGTTATTTGACTTAAATATACATATTTATCCTATCATACATGTTTTTAGATTTCTATTGTACGTACTATTATTGTTGACTGGCATCTTGTCTAATTTGTTGGAAGAAAATTTTATATGCCAAAAATATACAAAACTTTTTGTATAAATAATAATAACAATATGTAAGCGAGTCTCGAAACTGTAAATACGACAATTATGTCAAATGGTCTTATCTATACTAATATTATAAAATTAGTAAGTTTGTTTGTTTGTTTGTTTGTTTGTTTGTTTGTTTGTTTGTTTGTTTGTTTGTTTGTTTGTTTGTTTGTTATGGATTAACTAAGAATCCGTTGAATCAATTTAGGTGTTGACCATAGAGTCTTAATCCCGGAATTTAAATTTCATATCTCAACGCGATATTATCATGTTATAATCGCGAAATAACCAAAGATAACAATGGGAGGCTGTGACGTAAATTTTAGAGAAACTGGGCTATTCTTAAAGAAGAGTCGAATTTCAAATGGAATGGTTGCTTTCTAGTGCAGTCATATTTTAAAGTAGTGTTATTATGTAACTTGGGATATTTGTATAAAACTTTCTATATTTATTTTATACTAGCATTGCCCGCGGCTACGCCCGCGTTCAGATAGCCAAATACCAAATTCTTAAATTTCACATATTAGTATACTCTTACAACGCAGTTTTTGTATTTTTTCTCAGAAATGTGTTTTTCGCAAAAAGTATCCTATGTGTTGACCCGGATAACCAGCTATCATCACACCAAATTTTATCAAAATCCGTCCAGTGGTTTTTCTGTCATGCGTTAACAGACAGACAGACAGACAGACAAAAATTCTAAAAACTATAGATTCGGCCTCTGTGTCGATAATAATGTCTATTTCAATAAGATTTTTCAAAGAAATTTAATGTACAGATTCGGCTTAGTTACAATTTTATTATATGTATAGACTAGCATATATGCCCGCGGTGTCGCCTGCATAGTTTGTTACTCGACTGTGGCGCCAAATTAGGGTTATGTGTTTAACCTGTATGAATGAATGTGCTGATTCTATGTTTACTGGTTATTACTAAATAGCTTAATCGATTTTGATGATTCATAACTTGGTTGATTCGTCTTGATATTTCGAGGGTATATGTATATATGGATATTATTCAAATTCAATAATTATCGACACGAGAATAAGAAGATTCAAATTCAAAATGTTGGATATAAGTCCACCATTTTGTGTGACTTCATAGAAATTTTCGTTTCAAAACTATCTAGTTACGTATTAAAATAAAGGTATTTTAGAGTTGATCATAAAAATATAAGCATACGTTTTATCATTGCTGCCAGACTTAGTATATAACATAGCCTATAGTCTGGTTGAGAACTCCTGGATTATAAACGATCGCCAATGATCTATATTTTTACATATAAATAAAATTCAGATGCTTATTAATTCAAAATAACTGTTCCATCCGGAAATACATTTTCTAAAATGGTTATTTGGAAAATCTGTTTTAAATCCTGATTTGAATAAATTGCCCCGTTTTTACATGTAATCAGATTTAAAATGCTTGTTTGCTTCTTTTTTACCGGCCATTCTATATATACATTATACATGTCTTCTTCTTTCTACGCGACATTAGCGAAATAAATTGGGCCCAAATGGAGCCGTAGGAGCTACTAAAGAAAATAATTTTATTGAGTTATAAATACTAACCAGGTAAATAAAAAAATATTTTTGGGACATTAATACACAGCACAATCTAGCTCCATGTTAAGCTACGAGGCTTGTGTTATGGATACCAGGTAGTTGATACACTACACAATACACATATTATATAACATTAAATATATACATATTATAAATATAAACACCCATGACTGGAATATAAATATTCGTGCTCATCACACAAATGAATGTCCGCAGCGGGACTCGAACCCGCGACCGCTGGCACAGTAAGTAGGGTCACTACAAACTGAGCCAAACGTGTTGTCGTCGGTAGATAGAAAATTTGGACGAAAAAGTAAACGTTTACATTTTATATTGAAAAAAGGTTCTCGTGGGATGTGGGTTGGAAATGAATAATTTTTTCGGCCCGACTCGAACCCAAGACCTCCGGATCTGCAGCCGTTCATGCTAGCCACTACACCACCGAGATTGTTGCTAGTAATAAATACGTTTGTATATACAATAACGTTAATGACGCTAGAAAACTTTCTATAAGGTAAACTTTAAAAGAGGACGCAGCAAGCTTTGAAACTTGAAGACTATTATGAAATACAAAACTGCCTCCGGAGAGACTTAAGTATATATAAGTATACTATTGTAAGATGCTATCTTTGCTAATAGTTTATACTTTATACGTTCAATTCCAATGTCATATGAATGGAGAAAATACGGTAGTTAGCTAAGTAAAGGTAAAAGAGTGATATTTTATCTATATACTGGTATAATAAAATAATAACAAAGCGAAATCTGTTCATGAAATATATGTAAAATAATATTAACTGTTACTTGTTTAAATTAAAATTTTTACGTATTGTGTTTAGAATATAGACCCCAAAACAATAGTTGTTGAGTCATCCTTAGTTTAATGACAAACGCTGCCTAAGTCTTAAGAGATACATCTAAAACAATGTACTAGAAAATTTCAGATCTTAATAAGGCCTACAGAAAAGTCTATAATAGCATGTGTATATCCATTCAGCTGCCTCGATGGTGTAGTGGCTAGCATGTACGGCTGCACACCCGGAGGTCCTGGGTTCGAGCCCCGGGTCGGGCCAAGTTTAGTTATTGAGTCTTTCTGTATAGTAAGTCTCAGTAACTGCCCGGAGTTGGGAAGTTGGCGGTGTTTCACCCCCGTGCCTCGGAGAGCACGTAAAGCCGTCGGTCCTGCGCCTTAACTCTCACTGGTCGTGTCGAGTAGTCGTCCCACCGGAGTATGAGAGTGACAGGAATAGAGAGTGCACTTGTGTCTGCGCGCACACTTGTGCGCTATAATATCTCCTGCGGAGTTGGCTAGTCTCAATGAGATTGGCCGCCGTGGCCGGAATCGGTCGGGAGAACACCATCATCATATCCGTTCAGGTACACTCACAATAACTATTTTTATCTATTAAAAATGTACCTAAGGAGGCATCCTAGCGAATTGAAGGTAATTCGTTATTACGTTATATGCTGTATTACCTTGAAAATTGTCATTACATTCATTTACAAGTACAAATGGTACATTTAAAAAATAGCCTCAAAATTATCTTAGTAAGATAGATATATTAAATAAGTAAAGGTATTGTAGCAATAAGCATTTTTGATACAACTCCTGCAGTAGTGAGAAGAGGTTCCAAGGTTTATATCAATCACAAATCCGTTTGACTAAAGTCAGCTAAAATTTAGTATTATTTTGTGTTTAAAGAAAAAAAATTAGTGCACACAGTGTTTGTGTTCATAAAAGCAGCTGAATTCTAGTTTATATAGTAAATATTGCTTAGTTATAATTAATATATACTCCTCCAAAATTAATCAGGACAAGCATCAAAAGATACGTTGAGCGTTACAGTGTAAAATTTAATAACGACTCTCAACAGATTTTAAACAAGTATTTGCAAAAAAAGTCCAATCTACGTCAAATGGATCGGTAAAAAACAAAATATATGAAACATAATGAAAGGTATTGAACAGATAGAAAAAAGAGAAAATGCTTCGTATCATAATTGAAGCAATATTGATTTCCCATCGGACCTAGGATTACATTATACAAGAGCTTGGAAGCTACAAGGGCTTGGAAGCTTAAAATGTTTTTGAACACTGATAGTGAGCACAGTAAGTAGCCTTTTTTTTTTTTAACGTTGGGAAATGCATTTACGCACGACGTGTGGGACTCACCGGCGTAATACAGCCAGTACTACCCACTAAAACCCAACAAAACCTTCCCCCGTCTTAATGGGGCGTCGCAGGATCGCTTACGCATTCAACTACGACGCCCCGACGTCAGGTCTGCCAAAGCAGACCACCACAACCATGGGGTTGCTCCAAGGTCCACTCTGCTATCAGAGAAGTACCAGGAGCAACCCGCAAGGTACACCGCCCCCCGAAGAGGGCCACCTCCCACCGCCCACCGAAGTGGGCAACCTCCCTGTGCGTTTCTTAGCTTCGCTACTACTACTGAGCCCCCCCACCACGACAAGGTGAACGCACGTTGGGGGGGACAGTAAGTAGCCTGGCAGAAAAGAATTACATATAGAATTGTTTATTATATTCTTACACTAGCGACTTAACCTTCACTCGGGTCTAGGGGTACTAGATAGGGTCGGCCTTAGGTTTTTCATAGGTCATAATCTGTGTACTAAATTTTGTCTAATTTGGTTCAGCCGTTATAAAAAAACGTCTTGACAATCATTAAAATGAATGAGACTATTATTTAAATGCAAAAGTTTTATGTGTTTGTTTGTTAGTCCTTTACGCTGAAAGGACTGAACGGATTTGGATGTTTAGTAGACAGATAAGCTAACTAAACTATGTTGGGACATTAACACACAGCACTATCTAGTTCGATAGTAAGCTATGAGGCTTGTGTTATGGATACCAGACAGTTGATACACTATTATACATATATAATAGACAAATACATACTACACATATATAAAAAGCAAAACCTTATTTAAATACAAAATTTGATCCAAATCGTTAGAGCCGTTTCCGAGATACACGAAGTAAATTTATATAAATACAAGAATTGCTATTTAATATTATAAGATATAATGAATAATTAACCCGATCGGGAATCGAACTCGTTACATCATTCACACAATTACATAATTGACTTTTAAATTAAGTTAATTTATAATAAGCTTTTATTCTGATTTGTGGTTTAAGTAACATGAATCAATTCCTGTGTTTGAGGTTTACGGGACTAAAGCATCGCAATGTTTTTGGTTGTTAATGCATAGATTAAACCCTCATTAAGCTTTTTGTTATGTGACGTTTTGAAGTACATATTATATAACTTATACTAGCATTGCCCGCGGCTCCGCCCGCGTTCAGATGACCAAAAACCAAATTCTTAGGTTTTACATATTAGTATACTCTTACATTAGAGTTTTTGATTTTTTTCTCAGAAATGAGTTATTTTCCCAAGGTAAAAAGTATCCTATATGTTGACCCGCATAACCAGCTATCACCATACCAAATTTCATCAAAATCCTTCCAGTGGTTTTTCTGTGATGTGGTAACAGACAGACAGACAGACAAAAATTCTAAAAACTATAGATTCGGCCTCTGTATCGATAATAATGTTTATTTCAATAAGATTTTCCAAAAAATATTTAATATATAGATTCGGCTTAGTTACAATTTTATTATATGTATAGACTACAGTTGCAATGTTCGCGCGGGATGAAACCATTCATTTTTGATTGTGTTTTTCCGTGGAAATAAGAGATTTTCATGTATAAAAAGTATGCTAAATATTGACACTACACACAGTTTAGTTAAAATCCGTTCAATACTTTTGAGTAAAAAGTAAACAGATAAACAGACATACAGGCAAACAGACATATAGACAAAAATTTCAACAACTATGGTTTTGGGCCTATATATGTAAATTTTGTACACAACACGTAACAGTTTTTAAAAATATTTTATGTCAGATTTCACTTTGTTACTATTTTATTACATGTATATTGTACATCTTACTACCATATAAATGCTAAAGTTTGGATAGATGAATGCTTGTTACTCAATCGCGTTAGAACGCTGAATAAATCTGGATGAAATTTGGCACACTGATAGATTATAGTCTGGAATAGCACATAAGCTACTTTTTATCCCGGAGAAATATACGATTCCCGTGGGATACTGATTTCTTTTTGTTTTTCACTAGGGACGAACCCGAGCGAAGCGAAGGTGAGCCGCTAGTATATACATATAAGCAAAGTCACAAGAAGAGTAAGTAATTTACTGGTGTGAAAAATAAGATTAGTAACTGATAACGTGAGTATTGTACTTTATATAGACTTAACATCCAGTTTCCTTTTAATTAGAAGTTTTTCTTTATTTTATGGTGTCTTATGGATCGTTAATTAAAAATTCTATATATTTTATTACATACGCCATTTGCCGTAAATAATAAAACAGATAGATCATAAAAACCTAAACATTTTCCGTATTTAATGAAATAAATTAATATTTGTAGTAAAAAAACATTTTTAAAAATACGATTTTATATGTTTTTCTTTCTTAATCTTTTTAACGTATTAAAATAAAACCTAGTTTTAAAAAATGTTTTTCTAACTATTAATTTATCTAATTTTTTAGTCAACTGAATCATAAATTATCGTTTCTCTGCTATTGAACGCTGAGGAGATCTTTCATTTGGAACCAACCCTGGACACAGCAGCAAAGTCATAGTACTAAAAGTAGTATATTTTACAACGGGATTTAATAATTGCATACATATATACGGTCTGTACTGTTGACCATTGAAAAATTGACTTCGCCTAGAGCCGATCCTAGATGGCGAATCAAGTCATAAAGTCATTGCCATCGAAACTTAATCAACACCTAAAATTTCAACTCTGTAGCAAAGAGGAAGTGGTTCTAATTCAGCTTGCAAGATTTAATACATACAAATATACCAACTTACAAACATTATATGTTAAGAAAAGCTTGATATATAAAATACTGCAAGAATATTATAGTTGTTTATTTTGACTTTAATTCTTCCAATGTCTGAAAAACCGCTCGGGGACTTTAGCTTGGCTCAAGGGCTTCTATCAATCGATAACAATCAGAACCGATGGTTTAACGTACCCTCTCATTCTGAAACACTCGATTGCTATTAACTTGGTTTATAATGACATAACAGTTAGTATGGAATAGATAAATTATATATTGTTTGGCAAGTCTTTGTTTTGTGAGTGGTTCTTGAAAAAAAGCACGTATTTATTTAATTATGGAAATAGAAAACTAAACACACGAGAGTGACCTAATCTGACCATGACACTTACTTTAAGTACTATACATAATTCGTTGGCTCACTATTACAAGATTCTATGTTACAATTTTAGTACTTATTTAGTTATTAATGCTACAAGGTTCTATGTGTAATTAGCTACAGTTTTGCGAAAACAAACCACTAGATAGCGGCACTATAACTACAAAATATTTAGTTTTACATAGTTCTATGTTGTTTTTTTTTTACGATAACAAAATAACGAAGTTCTATGTAAAATTTACTAAACTTCATTAAAATTAACATAGAACCTTGTAATAGTAAGCCAACGAATTATGTCATTAACATATGTTTTTTTCTATTAGCGACGATAATTTTAGTTGTCTTTTATCGATAGTGTATCAATAGATCTAAAAATCAATTTACTGCTACCAAAACAAAAGAATAAAGTGAGCCTCAAGATCTCTTATCACACACAGTGGTTTCGAAGGGACGTTTACTGACATTGATTGTGAGGTACGAACCTTAATTTATCATTTCTGACATCTTTGTAGACATTAATATATTGCTATAAAGCAATTCTGCTAAAAACTCTCAGAATTACTCGTATTAAAAAATAATATTAAAGGGTTTTCACAAAATACTGCTTGGAATAAAAGAAATAATACTATTAAGAAATATGAAAACCGGTCTAGAATGAAATGAATTCGCATAGCGAAGCTCAAGTACTTATTATTTTTTGTTACCGAATACGATATCATAATGTATTTTATCATTTTTCCTACAATTGAGGATAATTATATAATACTATTTTTGGCCCGCAGCTTCGCTCGCTTATAACTAGGGCGTATATGATAGGTAGTCTATGTTCATCTCTAAGATCTATGTCCTTGACAAACTATCGAAATCTGTTTAGCAGTTTAAGCGTGAAAAGCTTAGAGATGGAGTTACTTTTATATTTATAATATTAGTAAGTACTAACCGGTTTAAGCTCTATGCCGTCTAAAAACTTATAATAATATTATCCAGCTAGGTTGCTGCAAAATTGTCAATTTTTAGAGACACTTGGATACATGCCATATTACATGCCAGAACTCTTGCCAGAACCATATCATGCTGTTTGTGATGTAGAGCCTTAAAATATTAATATTTTATTTTTATCCTCTATGTAAAATACTCAGGGGCAAATTTTTAATAATTAAATGGGAAAATTGTACGATGTTATGTCATTTTGTACGTAATTATTGTAATAACAATAACAATAATTTTTACATGTCTATGTTATTATAGATAAGAAACAATTATTTACAACTAATTTTCACGTATTATATGTAAGTATATTGTGTGTATATATATATATATATATATATATATATATATATATATATATATATATATATATATAAAAGAGTAATGGAATGATCTACTTTTGTATAACGTTAACTTATAAATCTACATAATAAGTATACAATGTCACAGGCTGTATATTATCCAAATATTTAGAGGTTTCCATGGAAACCAATTAAAGGCTGCTAAAGGTTGCTAATGGCCGCATGACAGAAGAGGACAAAGAAAATGGCAATTACATATACTCGTATGAGACTAGATAATTATTTTATTATAGCTTCTATCATAACTAATAAAGCGCCTTTAATTAGAAATGTACCTTATGGAATATTAATTTGATTAAAATGATACAGGTATTTGGGTCAAGCGGTTAACGTGTAAAAATGTGACAAATTCAGTATTTTGTTGAATATTTGCACTAAATATCTGAAAACCGTCATTGAGTGTAGAGAACCGTCATTGAGTATACATCAGTATACTATAGTAGTATAGTTTACTGGCACTACGATTTGTGACGTCACTGAATCGGATATTCGAAGATTTTTTTACGCACTATGTACACAATAGAATACAATATAGGTACAATACTCACAAATTGCAGCGTAAAAACACACTTTCAGTTTAAAAAAAGGGACAAATCTTTTTTTTTTAAATATATTGTAGTAGCGTAAAGCTTTTCAATTGTAGACTGTTTGTACAGTTCTCTAAATAGGAAGTTCAAGTTGATATTGCGTTAGTTTGTGCGATTAACTCTTGAAGTGCAAATAGTACGATTTTGATGATATTATTTATTTAACACCCGCACTTACGTTCTAAGCCTCTATATAGTATACACTATACCTATAGGAAACAAAATAAAACCACCTATTATAATAATAAATAAGTACGTTGGGACATTAACACACAGCACCATCTAGTTACATGGTAAGCTACGAGGCTTGTGTTATGGATACCAGATAGTTGATACACTACACATATATAACTTTAAATACATACATATTGTAAATATAAACACCCATGACTGGAGTACAAGCCTTCGTTATCATACAAATGAATGCCCCCAGCGGGACTCGAACCCGCGACCGCTGGTACAGAAAGAATAGGGTCACTACAAACTGTGCCAAACGTGTCGTCGTCATCATTCATCATTCGTTTGATATACATATAATTTTTATATCACCCTATATATAAAAATTATACGTCAAACGGGTTGCGAGGACAGATAAACACACATACATATTATGTTATTCATGAGAGTGATAGTAGCAAAATCTTGATGTTTTAAAGTTGCTAAAATTTTCAGTATCGTATGGAGTGACGTGGGTCCGTGATGGCGCGCTGTTCTGGTAACTGGTAAACTATTAAGTTTTACTTAAGTATTTGTGATATAGCATAACTGATTCTGAAGTTTCAAGTTATCTATAACACTTTAAGTACTTTATATATTTTGCTCCATGCTTTAACTTAGAAAGTGTTTACTAAACTGACTCAGAAAATATGAAACGAGTGTAGTAATGTAGTGTGGTTATATATTAATTAGTATTGAGTCTTTCTGTATAAGTAAGTCTCAGTAGCAGCCCGGAGTTGGGAAGTTGGCGGTGTTTCACCCCCGTGCCTTGGAGAGCACGTAAAGCCGTCGGGCCTGCGCCTTAACTCTCACTGGTCGTGTCGAGCAGTCGTCCCACCAGAGTATGAGAGTGACAGGAATAGAGAGTGCACGTTGTGTCTGCGCGTACATTTGTGCACTATAATATCTCCTGCGCAGTTGGCTCGTCTCGATGAGATTGGCCGCCATGGTCGGAATCGGTCAGGAGAACATCATTAGTATGTATTATGTTAGCAGTTTCTGTTTCACCGACAGTTAGAGGTCACCTAAATATTAAAAGGCCCCCTAAATTTAGGTGCTCGAAATATGGGCTTTAAGACGATCGTAAAACGAAATTTAATTTAGGGGCTAGTTTAGGGGACTTTTAAGCTAGGGATCCCATACGTAGGTGGTAGCTTATGGGTTGTTAGTGAAATCGGGCATAAATCCTACATTTTACTAGAGCGGCATTACTTACCTATCTATAGCTTTACTGATTGATTTGTTTTCTGTAAGGAATCAAAGTACGTAAGTAATAAATTATATAATACACTAGCGACTCACTCGTGTTCGTCGCTAAGTACGTTTTATAGATTTCTCAGAGATGAGATATTTTCCCGTCGTAAAAGTATTCTATATGTTGACCCGGATAACCAGCTATCATCATTTCAAATTTCATCAAAATCTTTTTAGTGGTTTTCTCGTGATGCGCTCCCAGACAGACCGAAAGACAGATAAAAATTCTAAAAACTATAGATTCGGCCTCTGTATCGATAATAACTACTATTTCAATAAGATTTTCCAAAAAATATTCAATACACAGATTCGACTATAATAGAATTTTATTATATGTATAGATTCTATCTATCAATACACCCTTTGATTGAAACAAATTAAGTAGATAACAAATTGATTTCCTATAAATGTTAAAGACCCAATATACCACATAAAACAATCGTAAACCGTTTAGAGAACATTTTCACGCACACCTTATTGCCCTTTAATGGGACGTGATGTCACTTCCGATGCGCAAATATGTAGGGTAATGTTTTTTTAAATACTAGTTTTATTAAGGGAAAATAAATTATACCTTATAAAACTCATAAAGAAAAGCCAGATTGTGTTTTTCTTGTCGTGGTTGCAGGATGGTTAACAATCCAATAAGACTTCAAAAAATTTCATGGAGATAACCTGCCTCGATCAACGTCGGGAAGTGTGGCAGTGTTACTACTGGTTCTTCTATAATAGGATCGTAGGATACAGGACCTGTGTTATTGTGGCCGGCAAGTAAAACAATATTTTTGAAAGTTACCCCCAATTCAAAAGTCATATGAGTCGGTGCAAGGACGAGGACAACTAAATTGTGACCAGCTTTAGGGAGCAGTAGAAACGAAATCCAGGCGCTTTTTTAAGTGGTATTACTAATTATCTAGTCAGTGAGTCACCACAAAACCATTTGCATGTTGGTACTTTAAAAGAAGGGCGAATAAAAAGACGCCTATCACTTTGTTTTTAAATTACATTGACTACAGTATCGAAATTGGAGGTCCTTGTGGTTTGCCGAAGCCAGAAAGTGAATAAGTCTTTGTGGTGAATGGTGGCTAACCGTTTGCAAATTAGGTGATAGAATAACGAGTATGATATACTTACGATAGAACATCTAAAGCCTCATAAAGCTAAAATTAAAAGGTTATATAGGATAAGTATTCATTTAAATAAATTATATAATAATACAATGAAACATCCTATGTTTTATCCTTCAAATTCCAAGTATTAATGGGTACAAACAGGTAAATTAATATTTTTAAAATATCTATTTATTATAAGTATAGATGTAATGGTATAATATAAACAGTTTTATTAAATCGAATTCAAATTAAAGCACTAGCTGCAATTTCTAAGCTTTCTAATTTATATGGTTTTTTGTTTAACTTTAAGTTCATCACTGGCAGCCCTAGGTAAAGTAATTTAACCCTGCTTAGTAAACACCACGCTACTACAAATAACGACGCTCGAGGTTCTCGTATTTTAGAATAAAGGTATCAGAGCAAGCTCTTTTGAAGAACGTAGATTTTTATACTTATTTGTAACTTATTACAAATGTATTGAATAAACATGAAAATCTATTTTGTTATCTGACCGTATTTTATGAAGAAAATTATACTAAGATTTAAATTCTAGCAATGAGCAGATGGCAGTTCCATTTGGCAATATAAAGAGAAGCTTTAATATCAAATTTGTTTATAAATTCCAAAGTAATGTTCCTAATAATTTACCTTCGAATATTTATATAATTTGCTATTTCAAATTATTGTTTAATTAGTGGAATGCTGTAGTAACCCTCTGTAATAGCTTTTGAAACATAAAAAACCTAAACCTCTTTCGTGGCCATGTTTGGTGAAAGGAAATAAACTTTGGCAACAAAAAACTGAAAAAAAAATCTCAAAAAATCTCGAAAAAGTTTTTTAATAGGGGCTCATTTCTACAAGCTTCTAGACCCACTAACTTGGTTAGTGCTAGAATTTCATTAAGAAGATTGTATCTATTGGTATTTTCTTATATTTTTAGTTCCAACCATTTTCTGATCTAATTAAATTGATTTAAGCTAGCGCTAACAACGTTTCAAAGTTATTGTAGCACATATTACTTGCGGTTTAACTATAATTATTTGTGTCGGTCTACAAGGGAAATCTAGGATGAACTTCGTTACGTACATTACATTAGTATAGATTGGTCTTGGGGGAGTTGAAATGTCATTGTATAAACTAAAGAAAGAGGTATATTTTAGAGACCGAAGACTCTAGTAGATAGGACTGATTTCTGAGATAGAAATAATAAACAAGATAAAAAGAATGTACTATTCTTATATTATTTTCAATTTTTTCTAAATAAAAAGTGACATTTTTGTTATATGGATTTACTAGAGACTCATTCTCGCTTCGCTCGGCTTCGTCTCTAGGTACGTTTTAACGGTTAGTATGGAATATATATTATATGATATATAGCTTAAAACCTTCCTCAATAAACGTAGTATCTAATACAAAAATAATTTTTCAAATTAGATTAGTAGTTTGAGATTAGCGCGTTCAAACAAACAGACATACTGTGCCTCTAATATTAGTATAGATTCAAACACTTTAGAACTTTTCAAATGAAATCAAATGTTTGAAATACTTTGCTCTTCTGTATTTTCTAGTTCATATTATTTTTGGATCCAGCGTCAAGGTGGAAAATTACGTTGTTATTTATTTGCAATGATTATTTAAGGTATATCCACAAGCATGTAAGTAATAAAGTTTTTGATTTGAGTAAAGGATAGTAAGACTGAATCATAACTGTTACTGCTGGGCACGGGTTTTCCTCTAATGCGAGGGCGATTAAGTCATAATCCACCAAGCTAGCCAAGAGCGGTTTCGCAGACTTCACTTGTCTTTCGAAAATCAGATTAGTTATTTCAAACAGAAGTTTCCTCACGATTTTTTTTTCATTGTAAGGCAAGTGTTGCATTGTAAAGCATGTTGAAAATGATTTCATGGTCATAAGGATATATAATTTGAATATTTCTACGCTCATGAAAATATGGGAACTTATTTTTTTCCTTGTTTTCGGCTATAAACTGCTAAGTACTCTACATAATATGTTAGAATCAACGGTGATTTAAATAGACTAGATAGAGATTTTTATCTGCTCCCGCCTCCGTCTGTGCTGTATTTACTTTTTAACATCGATTTATTTCTGCTTGAATCATTTTATTACTTCCTCATAATTAATCGAACATAGACATAGAAATTCTTTGTTTTTGTATTATTTGATTTAAACCCTTTAAGTGTAAATTTTTCTTAAAGAATCCTATCCTTATTTAACATTTAAGTTATGCCAAATATTAATAATAATATAAAACTTACTATTATATACTTAAAGCTAACATAAAGACGGTAGTATAGATATCAACACGTCCAACCGTTTCAACGTGAAAGTAACAACAAACAAGAGAAAGAAACAAACACACAAACACACGCATACATAGAACCTTTCGCTACTTTTATAGAAGCTTTTACAATATTGTCACGTAATGGAGAGTCTGTAACGTCATTACACCAAAAATAATAAATTGAAAATGGCACAGTCTGAAGCATACTTTATACATCCTAAGACAGCTGTCAACACACGACAATTAACAGACAAGAACAGTTAATTGTTACTTGTCATGTCTAAGAGAGGGCTAAAAACATTTTCCAAAATTTAAATTAAAATTATTAGAAAAAATTCTAAATTTCATATACTAGAATTTTCTTTGATTATGCATATTAAAAGGCCGGCATTGTGTAGAAAGATCAGTTGCATTTCGAAGCTAAGTGAATTTGAGAAGAAGTACGAAAAAGTGAAAAAGGGAAAGATGTGGAGTGAAGTCATAGTGAAAGTATCTACCACTAGATATATATATATATATATATATATATATATATATATATATATATATATATATATATATATATATATATATATATAAATTCTTAGGTTTTACATAGGTATACTCTTTCTTAAAATACAGTTTTTGTATTTTTTCTCAGAAATATTATCCCGCAGTAAAAAGTATCCTATATGTTGACCCGGATAATCAGCTATCATCATACCAAATTTCATCAAAATCCCTCCAATGGTTTTTCCGTGATGTGGTAACAGACAGACAAAAATTCTAAAAACTATAGATTCGGCCTCTGTATCGAAAATAATGTTTATTTCAATAAGATTTTTCAAATAATATTTAATGTACAGAATCGGCTTAATTAGAATTTTATTATATGTATAGATATAGATATATATCTAGTGGTGAAAGTTAGTGTTCAGTGACTGAGCTTAACCAGAACTGCGTGTGTTAGTGAATCTCCATAAGTCACTCTTGTTAACCAAGAGCAATAAAACATCAGTAGCGCAATAGACGAGCTTTAATTTCCGACCCCTGAACTCATAGAACGTAACAATATGATAGTACTCCGATATGGACGCGTGTTTTATTGATATAGTCTGTATATTTTTTTATGAATGAATAACAATAAAATCGTAATGAGTACTTCTTAAAGCTCTCAGGTTTTATTATTTACAATAGAGATAGCAATCGTTAGTGGAATAGTGCTTATTTTATACAACTCTATTAAAGCAGAGAACACCGTGCCGTTCAGAGCTTTATTGCGATTTGTTAGTGAAGTAGGGTTGCTATCATACAGCATAGTTTTAGGACAAAATTTCAATTTAATGTTGCTACAATTAATAATAAATATTATTTTTATTGAACAAGTAGGTTTATTTATACCTATTCAGCTGTAATAGCAATATTTTAGATATGAAAGAGTATTGAAAAGTTTGTAAAAGCTACGAAGTATGTAGTTCTTTGAAATTTGAAATTATAAAAGTTTTTAATGATTGAAAGTGATGTTTAAAAATAAAATGTTTCATATAAAATACAATTTTCAGGATGATTTATTAATAAATTTGGTCTGTCGAAGTATTTTTTCAGACATAAGCTCGAAAATCGCAACTTTGCAGTAGAGAGTTTTTTTCTTCTATTTTAAAAACAATACATCTTTTTGGTTTTTTTTAAATAAAATGTATTTAATAACAATAGAATTGAGATGTAAAGTATAGTATTAAACTTTTTCATTAAATTAATTGTCTGGACAAATAAGCATTAAGACGACGATATGTAAATAGGTACTTGTAATATTTTATCATAGTAGAAAAAAATATTTTCATATCAAACATGTAAAGTAAGCTCACCCTATAGGCAATAACGGGCCTCGGTAGGACAAGTGGATAGGAAAAACAAAACAGACTGTATTTTAATTGCCGTGTCCAACGAATACGTTGCAGTAAAATATGCAACGCTACAAAGGTCCAATTTCTTGAAGGGTTCATTTAGACCATGAAAGGGTTGGATAGTGTGCCTTGGATATTTGTCAGATGTCTTAGTAGCTTTTATGAAGTGAATAAATTAAAAAAAAACTATCTTTGCGGATTTATTTTGATTTTTGGTTGCCAACGTTTCGAATGCTTTACAGCAATCATAGTTACGGGAGATAAATTCTTTACAAATGTCAAATACTTGCTTAAATCTAAGAAAGTATTAAATTAAATATATTAGAATGTAACTCCCTGCTTAACAGATCTCTTTCTAAATCATATATAATTATTTACATAGGTAATACCTAATATATGTATATCAATATTTATAAAAAAAGATCCTGAATATAAATTTCGGGTAAAAACACTTCTCATTCAATTGCTAATGCTTTTAATCATGTTGGAAATGATTCGAACATGAAAATATCAGTGTTGCGACACCCGGGATTTGAACCTGCTTCACTCGGTTTCCCAAGCGAAGGCGTCACCACTGGGTTACAACTGATTTATTTTCTAAATACATATAATAAAAGGAACAATAAAACGCTACACAAGGGGTGAGACATAATGCAATCTCACGAGCCATACGTCATCACAACCCGGGATTAATAAGTGCAATATCAAACGCGCATCATTGGCGCATTCAAGCGTCACTTCACTCGTACATATTGACCTAAATAAAATTTCATTAACTGTTCGTTTGTTCATTTTATAATAAGGGTGGTTCTATTATATCTATACATATAATAATATTGTAGCTAAGCCGAATCTGTACATAAAATATTTTTTGGAAAATCTTATTGAAATAGACATTATTATCGATACAGAGCCCGAATCTATAGTTTTTAGACTTTTTGTCTGTCTGTCTGTCTGTCTGTCTAACTGTCTGTCTGTCTGTCCGTCTGTCTGTATGTCTGGGAACGCATCACAAGAAAACCGCTGGACAGATTTTGATGAAATTTCGTATAATGATAGCTGGTTAAATAGTATTAATATGTATATGTTTTTCTGAAATTTTCAATAATCATTACGGTGGAATGTCGACCACTGAGGAAGGTATGGTAAAAAACTCTTACACTTCAAGCTGATACTGATATTATACCCAGACTGAAGAATTATACACGTGTGTCCACCAAAAAATATAAAAATCAATAATAATATGTATTTGTGATATATAATGTTATCTTTACATATAATAAAATTTTATCTGAGTCTAATCTGGACATTAAATATTTTTTGGAAAATCTTATTGAAATAGTCATTATTATCGATACAGAAACCGAATATATTGCTTTTAGAATTTTTGTCCGTTTGTCTGTGACCGCATCACGAGAAAACCACTGGGCAGGTTTAATGAAATTTGGTATGGTGATAGCTGGCTATTCGGGTCCATTTAGGATACTTTTTAGTGCGGGAAAATATCTCTGAGAAATCTATACTAAACGCTTAAACGTAACTAGGGACGAATACGAGCGGAGCGAGGGTGAGTTGCTAGTGTGTAATAATTGTGTGTCTACTTATCTCAATGTCTTGATATTGCTATAGAAATCATTTACTTTTTTACAGAGAATAAATATTATTATTTATTTAACTAACATGTTAATCGATTGTTAATTTACAATTTTTTAATGGAACGTGTATATAACAAATATATTTCAGCCTCATACTTTAATTTTTTGTGTATTTTAAGTATTAGTTACCTCTGCGTGAATATTTTATAAATAGACTTATTTCAAACTTTCCAAAAATATTTTTGGGTATAAACTATAAAGTATGTAGGCACACACATCCTTTTAATACTTTTATATTTTTGATTAAGATCTTTTTTATTAACCTTTTTATAAATTACGTTTTTGCATAGATTTGTAAAAAGGTTAATAAAAAAATGTAAAAGTATTAAAAGGACGTGTATATGTGTGTATTTATGTGTGTGTCTACACAGTAGAAGTAGACCAGTACAATACATATTAAATTTTATAGAAAAATATATTATTACCCACCACTCACGTAAATTACAAGAAACAGTCAAATCTTAATGAATGAATATTCATATTAGTGGTGAGTTTTAGTGAAAACTTACAGCACCTACCTATTTAGAAAAAACGATTTAAATAGTACCTCAGTACTAAATAAATAAAATTTTAGAGGCTTATTCTTGTTATCAGTTCAAAATGTTTACTTTATTTGTAGAAGGAACTTCCATTTTGCTATTAGTATTAATAAAGGACATAATGAATGAATTACTTTTTATTGTACACCCAAAAAGAGAAAAAGAAAATATACAATATAATATAAAAGAAGGCACAAGAGGCGGCCTTATCGCTAAAAGAGCAATTTCTTCCAAACCACCTTTAGGTGTAGGAAATAGTACTAAGATAGAAGGGGCGCGAATAACAAATAAAGAGACAGTAGAAAGATTATATATTTATACATATACGTATCATACAAATATATAATATATACAAAATAAATACAAGCAAAATATAATTAAACAATATCTAAATACTATAACCACATATATAAATACTATACCTATATTATACATATATAAATATAACATGAGTTGTATATTTAAAATTTCGACTGTACTTACGAAGCTTAGTTTAAAATTTACATTTTTTCTAATATCGCTACGACGCGACACCTCATTAAGATGAGAAATGATCCGTTGGACTTTAGAGGGCAATAATGTCTTTTTTTGCTGGTGATTCTCCACATAAACACTTGTTGTACATTTAAATAAAAAAGAAGAGTAGCTAAACTCCAAGCACCTTTGGCGTTCGTATTTATATAAAAAACATATTATAACTCTTACGAGTATCCTGACCGTCGACAGTTTGCAGGGACCACAATAGCTTTCGCTTGTGTCTAGAAAAGCTCCTTCGAAATCGACCGCTTTTTTCTCACTCTATCGCTTTTTTCGCACTCTATCACTTTTTTCTTATTTATGTAGGTATAATAAAAAAAGTTCAGTGTCAATAAGACGTAAGGCAATCGCTATGAACTTTTTCAAGTAATTTTAGTAAGAGAAAAAACATCTAAGTTACTGAACTCTAAAACACTTGCTGGAAATTCTTTTGGATAAAAAACTTTTTATATACTGGAGCTTTGTTCTGAATTAATTGTTTGTTGGCGTCCAATAAGTTATTAAGTTGAAGCGAAAAGTTCAAAACAAAGCAATTTTTCGGTAATACATATTTCGGTATAGTACAATATTTTTTTTAAAGCTATCTTAATAGTACCTACGTCATATATGTGTATGATATACCCGATAAGGCTCATGTGGTTTATTGGACTAAACACCCTACGGCACTTCCCGACTCATTAACTCTCATAATTACTTTTCAACTAAAGAGGTACGTTGATTTTAACAACTCTTTAAAAGCGTTTAGTCTATACATAGGGAGGGTATTTTTTAATTTAAGTAACTTAATAATTAGATACAAAACCCATCGAAAACATCATGAAAATACCATGAAATTTTGTGGATAAGCACTGTCTGTAACAACTATATAACCTTTGAGACGTCTAAAACCTCAGTCTCTCCCGTGACCATGATTGCTGTAAAGCATTCGAAACGCCGGGAACCAAAAATCAAAATAATCCCCGAAAAACTCCGAAAAGATAGTTTTATTTAAAATATCATGAAATCGATTCACAAACATATTTTTTCGCATAGGTTAAAAAGAAAGTTACATTATACAATATGTATTTGTAAGGATAAATACTAGCAAAAATCGTATACTATGATTTATAGAATAGAAAAAATGAGGTCGTGTCAATCGCGTGATACCGAATATAAGGCCAAATCGATACAGGCCTAATATATTTATCTTTCTACAGAAAGAAACATTTTAAATTTATTTGCTTTGAATTTGAGATACATATGAGGTATATATGAGGTTCACCATATGAATACCATACTAGTGACTTACCCTTGCTTCGCTCGGGTACGTCCCTAGGAACGTTTGAACGGTTAGTATGGAATAGATGGACTATAAATTATATATACGTATAGGTATGATGAGTTGTTGTGAGTTGTATTATAATGTGATATCCTATAGGAATGAGATAATCATATGCGATAAAAGTAGCCTATGTCACTCTTCCAACTAGCTCCATACAAATAATCACGCTAATTCGTCACTGTGTCGACGTGAAAGAAGGACAAACAGACACACTTTCACGTTTATAATATTAGTATGCATGGTATATAGTGTAGTATTTATATAAATATTAACATATCATGGCTACATCGTCATCATTTACCATTAAAATGTTTTATATTTACAAAATCTTACGAATAAATATATAAAACAAATAAATAAATATGTTGAGGCATTAACACACAACACATCTAGTTCCATGGTAAGCTACGAGTCCTGTGTTATGGATACCAGATAGTTGATACACTACACATAGGTATATAACTTTAAATACATACATATTATAAATATAAACACCCATGACTGGAGTACAAACATTCGTGTTCATCACATAAATGAATGCCCCCAGAGGGACTCAAATCCGCGACCGCTGGCACAGCAAGTAGAATCACTGCAAACTGAGCCAAACATGTCGTCGTAAAGAATTTAGTGTTCAATATAAATATTATCAACAATCAATGCCTAGAGCTTTTTAGGTTTCTAACAAAACTAATCAGAAAAGGTAAAGTTACAAATGTCGAAGTAAAATATTCAAATAAACTCTTCATTAATTGCATAGCTGATTATTTATGATGTTTGTAGGTAAACATTTTCTTTCAATCATTCTCAATATTTATTATTTTGACATTCCACGTAAAGCTCACGTCGATCTCACATGTGTTTTCTTATTTTTAACAACGTTTAGGTAAAAGCATGTTTGCTCGTTGAACATTGATGGATTTGTTTTAAACAAAGAATATAATTAATTATAAATAAGTATATAATATTTATAGGTGGTAGCCCAGTGGTAACGCGCTCGCTTGAGAAACCGAGTGAAGCGAGTTCAAATCCCGCGTCTCGCACCTCTGATATTTTCATGTGCGAATCATTTCCAACATGATTACCACTTGTCTTAAAGGCGAAGGAAAACATCGTGAGGAAATCTGCATGTCTGAGAGAACCTAACAAGTTTTCAAAAGACATGTGAAGTCCGCCAACCCGCACTTGGCCAGCGTGGTGGACTATGGCCTGATCCCACTCGTACTGAAGGGAGGCCCGTGCACAGCAGTGGGACGTTGAAAAGGGCTGAATACAATATAATATTTATGTATTCTTCCCGCTATATGCTATGATGTTGTATTTTTATATATACATTATATATAAGTGCATTTACCTGGCAATTATCATAATACTTTCTTATGCAATGATGATATGATTTATGCAAATTTTTTTGGAGACGTCGAAAACCTTCGCGACCTTGACAGCTATAAAACAATGGAAACGTCGGCGACCAAAAATCAAAATAAATTCGCGAAAAAATCCGAAAAGAAGTGTTATTACACATGGTAATAATAATATAAATAATAAATATGTTGGGATATCAACACACAGCACCATCGAGTTCCGTGGTGAGCTACGAGTCTTGTGTTATGGATACCAGATAGTTAATACACTAAGTATTATGTATATAACTTTAAATACTCATCACAATAATGAATGCGTCCAGCGGAATTCGAACCCGTGACCACTAGCACAGCAAGTAGGATCACTACAAACTGAACCAAACGTGTCATACACACAACGCCAAAAGTCTCATATTTATGTCCTACATTGATTAATGTTCCAGTGTCTTGTACGTGTATATGAAAAACATCCGGGTCCAGATCGTCTCACGGGATTTCAAGATTGGAAGAAAGGGTGTACAGTCACGAGCATAAATATATGATTATGGACAGCTCGGCAATAATATAAGATTTCATTATTTATTCATCTATTTTCACGATGACAGCAAAAATATTTGCCATCCAAGAAATAACAACAATATCTGACTACACATGCGATGCAAAAATATAAGATGCCACATCAGCTTCAAAAATATATTCTCTCACCTTTTACTATTATTATGCAAAAATATTGAACGTGTCTTGCGTATTAATATCTGCGATATTTTTTACTCCGTTTTCAATCCTTTTAAACGTCCCACTGCTGGGCACGGGCCTCCCTTCAGTACGAGCGGAATCAGAATATAGTCCACCACGCTGGTCAAGTGCGGGTTGGCGGACTTCACATGTCTTTCAAAAACTTGCTAGGTTTTCTCAGACATGCAGGTTTCCTCGCGGTGTTTTCTTTCACCGTAGAGCATGTGGTAATCATGTTAGAAATGATTCGCACGTGAAAATGTCAGAGGTGCGAGACCCGGGATTTCAACCCACTTCACTTGGTTTCCCAAGCGAGCGCGTTCCCACTGGGCCACCACTGCCTACTTCTTTTTTACTCTAATAAAGAATTATTTTTTAAATATAGAGCAATTTACGATAAGAATAGTATAAGTGATCCAATAAACTTATTTTTCTACAGAAAAAAAACTATCGATTTATTTGCTCTTTTGAGGTAGGTTCATTATTTGAATACCATATTGTTAAAACAAAAAGAAGTTTAATAAACATTTAGAGAATAATTTTATATGGCTTACGTAGTTATTTCTAAACCCATATATTTTGTTTTAAATTGTCATCTTTTGGCGATGGCTTACTACTCGTATTTAGTCTATTTTAGGATATTTAGCAAACTATTAATTGGTCATAAATTTATGCTCGTGAATACTACGTATACTTGTATCATTTGTACAATAAAAATTCTTGCGCTCTACATGAGTCTCAGTGAGACTGGCCGCTGTGGCCGAAATCTGTCAGCAGAAAATTAATATTATTATTATAACATCCCTCGCATTGAGAGCTAATCTTAATGAGGTTTGCCGCTGTGACCAAATCTACTTGAAGGACATTATTATTATTAGAAATGGTTCTTGGTAATTCGTACATCTTTTCTATTTATTTCACCTTTATAACATAAAAAATAATCCGATGACACGTTTTGGCTCAGTTTGTAATGACCCTACTTGCTGTGCCAGCGGTCGCGGGTTCGAATTCCGCTGGGGGCATTCATTTGTGTGATGAGCACGAATGTTTGTACTCCAGACATGGGTGTTTATATTATAATGTATATGTATAGTGTATGAACGATCTGGTATCCACAACTCAAGCCTCGTAGCTTACCATGGAACCAGATAGTGCTGTGTGTTAATATGCCAAAATAAAAAAAATACAAAAGATTAGGTACATATTAGAAAGGTTTAAAATCGAAAAAAATTAAACTTAGAACAGTCAGAATACGTCATCGTAATATTTTATAATGTTGTATAGTATATTGGCTGCAGAAATTATATCTTATTACTTAACAAGAAAATCCAAAAACTGAATGGATGTAAATGGCCTAATTTCACATATTTTACTTAATAAAATGTAAAAGTTTAAAACTTGAGTAAAACTTATCGACTAGTTTAGCTTTGCTAAGTTGGTAACCAGTTCGAAGCGAGCAAGCTCGTCGTAGTTGGCAGCTAAGAAACGTTTATTATTCAGAAAACTTTATTATAACCGAGAAAACCGTGGGAATCAAATTTTAACATTTCCTCATTTCTCATAAATTCTTCCCCTAAAAGTTCCCTAGTTGCTGTGCCAGCGGTCGCGGGTTCGAGACCCGCTGGGGGAATTCATTTGTGTGACGAGCACGAATGTTTGTAATCCAGTCATGGATGTTTATATTTATAATATATATGTATTTAAAGTTATATATGTGTAGAGTATCAACTACCTGGTTTCCATAACTCAATCCATGTTGATAACGTTTTTCTTTTATGTAAGTTGTGTATGAAATGTTTGGTTACAGTAAGCATTTTAATTACCATTTTTTATGAGCTTTTAAGAATATTTTTTTAATGCTTTTTGTATACAAAATATTAGTTTTTGCCCGCGATTCCACTCGTAAGTGAAGTTAGACAAACTAACTTTTTGGATGATGATGGGATGTTGACGATTTTGAGTTGTAAAAGAATTTTTCTAGTTATTTCAGTAGTTCCCGAGATTATGTTGTTTACACAACTACCGTACAATATTTCTCTTCATAACACTATAAAATAAAATGAAAAGAGAAATTAATTACTTAATTGATAAGCTGTTTTGTATAAATATAACTATTTAGATAAAAGACCTAAATACCTTAGAGATTTGTGAAACTTGAACGTTTAAGAGAAATTGACGTAATTATTAAATTATATTCACTGTTCTTTGTTTGAATTATAGCGCGTCGGCATTTTATTAAATTACAGAGAGCATAATTTAATTGGAAAATGGTTGAAAATATTGTATATCTAGCGCCTCACCTTCGCTTCGCTCGGGTTTATTCCTAGTTATGTTTTAACGGTTAGTATAGATTTCACAGAGATGACATGTTTTCCTGCAGTAAAATGTATCCTATATGGTAACCCGGATAATCAGCTATCATCATATCGAATTTCATCAAAATCTGTTTTGTGATTTTCTCGTGATACGTTCCCAAATAGACCGACAGACAGACAAAAATTCTAAAAACTATAGATTCGGCCTCTGTATCGATAACAATGACTATTTCAATAAGATTTTCCAGAAAATGTTTAATGTGCAAATTTTATTATATTTATGGATATTAGCGTCCTTATGTGATATTTCAAGATAAAAACTTATTATCACTGGAATGAAATAAAGCTTTAAATGCTAGTTTTGTACGTAGCTCTACAATTATGAATTCAGTATTAAAATTGGTTTAGTAGTTTCAAAGTTCATTAATTATAAACCAAGAACGAAATCTTTCTTCTTCATAATATAACTATAGATAACTATAAAAAAAATATAAAAACCTGTTTTAAATGAGGTTTAAAGAGATATTAGCAGTTTTCTTCTTAATGTTCTATATAACATATTTGCGTATACATATAGAATATACATATATCGTCTTCTATTATACCAAAACTATCTAAAATTTTAATATTTTTAATGAAAAACTAAAACTTACTTTATGAACATACATATGCCTGTTTTCTCCATCGCCCTCGATATCCCTTTCCATGATGCTAGCATGGAATATTTCTGCTTAGCAGTTAACGGAAGCCTCGGGTCCGTAGCAGGTGGGGGTCCATCCCCTAACCCTTGGTTATTCACCCTCCTTTCACTCGCCGCTAACTTTCCCAACTGACAACCCATTTTTTTCACTTCACAAAAATAACATCACAATATTACCGCCACTAAATCACTCAAACACTTATAGATTCATAATTTTGAATTCACTGCATAACTTTTGTTTTTAAATTTGAATTATAAATTCATTCGCACATTTCGTTGTCTTCGAATATTTTACGAGCATCTTTGTTCTAATCTTATCTGACGTGACGCTACCTGAAAAAGATAAAAACGTATAAAATTTGGATCACAATCTGATTATATATGTGTATAATTGTATGGACCGATTCATTTTTAGATATGATTGTTATTTAAATGAGATTCTTTTACAGATACATTTTTATATGTCTAATTAGTAGGTACTTTTATATTATTAAATGAGCAATTTTTGTTTATAATCTCTAGATATGTATTTAAAATTATTTCGTGTATCTCGGAAACGGCTTTAACGATTTGAAACAAATTTTATATTTAGATAATATTTGCTTTTTAAGTTTATCTATAGGTGTCTCTTCTGATATAAAAATGTAATTTTGCACAAAAAAGAAAACATTTTTTTATATGAATACTTATTATTATAGCCTTTTCTATCTGCTCTCTTGCTGACAATGGCATATAGCGCCATCTCATCAATTGTGGTACTTGCATTGTTGCCAATGGATGATATTAACCTATTGAGCAAACACATACACCGAGTAATGCTGTGTCACCCAAGTAGGTACTGCATATTATATTTTAGATTACAGGTGCCCAGGTTTGCGCACTAAAATTATTAATCGCTACAAATAAATAATAAATATCCTTTTTAACCGACTTGAAAAAAGGAGAAAATAGTCTGTTCAAGTTATGACACCTTCGCCAATTTTTTGCCTATGCCCGATCCCAGGACGCAATCTATATATTTTTTAAATTTTATCGAAATCTGTTTTGTGGTTCAAGCATGAGAAGGGATCGGACAGATGTGCTTTTAAATTTATAAAATTAGTGTAGTACCGAGACTCGACTACGAGAGTATAGACGAACATAAACAGGGATACGAAGCCGTAACCTTGATCAGTAAAGCAAATTGATTGCCACTGAGTTAGTCTGTCATCAGAACAGTTTATTTGTTTAAAGTAAATATTTAACAAACTTTAACACGCTCGTTGTTTAGTTAACTTTGCGTGCTACATGTTAAAAAATACTTTTAACTGAAATAAGCCAAACGTTGCTCGAAACAAGTTTATTATTCTGACCGTTAAATATATTACAAATTGGAAGCGGTCCAGTTTTAACCGTTTTGAATGATGCTTTCAAAATAATTTATGTTTTAAAAGAAATAAAATATACAAAGTTTCGTAAATACTTGTGTTATACCAAACAATTATTTTTAGAATTTTTGTCTGTTTGTCGGTTTGTCTGTGCGTTTGTGCGCGCTAATCTCAGAAAAGGCTAAACCGATTTGGATGCGGTTTTCACTAATATGTTGTGGTAAGCTTTACTTAACATTTAGTATGTACATTGTTTTATTTCAATCAGTTCATAAATAAAAAAGTTACGTCCATTAAAAGAATCCCCTAGGGACGATCCTGAGCGGAGCGAGGGTGAGTCGCTAGTATTATAAAATATTTGAAACTTTGCGAGGATGGATGGATGTTTGTTACTCTTACACGCCAGAACGGCTGAACGGATCTGGATGCAATTTGGTAGAGAGATAGGTTATAGTCTGGAATAGCCCATATGTTATTTTTTATCCCGAAAAAATGTACGGTTGCTATGGGATAGATTTGTTTTTCTCTATGGACGAACCCGAAGTCGTGAGTCGCTAGTCACTTATAAATAGTACGTCTAAGCCATGCTTGAGGATAAACTGTCAAGATAGCTGTCAATCTGTAAGAGGGACAGTTAATGGAAATTGCTCTAAATGGGAAAGCGCCACAACACTTTACTAAAAAAATCATCGGTACTAGAATAATTTCGAAATGTTTATTTCTAGAATATCCTATATTTTATTTTGTTTGCCGCGAGATCAGGATGAGTTTAAAGTAAAGAGCAGTTGATACTGGGGCATAAGTGAGTGCAGGCATAGGTACTCGTATGTGCACTTTCCATCAATTCATTCTTATGCCGATTTCACACGATTGCTAAGTTTCGACAAAGTCGAAGTGTCGGTCTTTGTACACAAATAAAAGGATATTTGCGGTAAGCGTTGTTATATATCTAGACGTTTGTGCGTTTGTAACACTAAATTTGTTGCATTAAAGTCTAATTGAACGATACTTTGAGCAGGCCGGTGAGAGATCACGTGAGAGAGTAATGGATTTTTAGCTTCAGAAGGCATGGAGGTGTAATATTGGTATAATATAGTAAAACCCAAACATTACATTTGACCTAAAATCGGACTAGAACCCAGGACCTCAGTACTTCAGATGGACATATTAGTCATAGCCCAATGACGTAGTCAACATTTGGCACTTGGTTATAGTTACAAAACAAGTTAATAAGTCTTTATAATCAATCAGAAGTTACTTTATGACAATAGATCGTACTAGGAGAAGTTGCTTAACTAGATTAATTTGTCAGTTTAGACAGTGTTATTACTGTTCAGGAATAGTAGCATTGGCATTCATGACTGATGACAACGGATTTAACTGACATAAACTAACTTTAAACTGGAGTTTTGGTTGGAAATTGTAAGCTTTATACTTAAAGTTAAATTGTTTACAAGATTCTATATACAATGGTTGTTATGGATTCGTGAGAGAATTGTTTTATGGTGGTATGGAATGTTTAGGGGTTGGGTTTGATTCTTAGTTAATAATAATAATGCCGTCAGTAATTTTTAGGTTTCGGACATACACAGGTTAGTTTTAATTAGGTCTAAAGTATTGAGGTAATAAAGCGTATGTAATACTTAAAAGAGATCAGTCTTGAGATGTATCATTTGAATAAGTCATTTTTTTCGACGGAACTACGACACTCAAACAAAGATACGGGAAAAATAGTATGTAACAATTTTATCAGGTAAAATAAATGTTATGAGGCTAAAACTAATAATAGCAAACTTATACCAACTATCAATGTGTTTACAAAAAAATATTAAGTCCACAGATAGTATAGAAGTGCGAGTGTTTAGTATATACCTACAAAATTATCATCTTCATATTATCAAGAAAAGAAAACAAAAACATCACATTATGCAAATTAATGTAAGAGAAATGTTAAATCTATACATATAATAATATTCTGAGTCGTATCGCTACATTAAATATTTTTTGGAAAATCTTATTGAAATACTTGTAGTCATTATTATCGATACAGAGGCCGAATCTATTGTTTTTAGAATTTTTGTCTGTCTGTCTGTATGGGAACTCATCACGAGAAAACTACTAGACTAATTTTTAAGAAATTCGGTAAGATGATAGGTGGCTATCCGGGGCAACATATAGGCTACTTTTTATTACGAGAAAATATCTCATCTATACTTACCGTTAAAACGTTCCTAGGGACGAACCCGAGTGGAGCGAGGATGACTCGCTAGTTATACAAACGAGTATATTCAACACAAACCAACCATATCAATGCAAGTCGTATTTCAAACATTTTCACAATTAACTTGTCTAGTCGTCAACTACGAGTATATAATTTTATTTTAAGCATTTACGATAGATATGTATGTACTTCATTTACAGCAAATAAGTTATAGTGTGTCATGTTTGTATTCATGTGTGAAGACTGTAAACCAAATTATCATGTACAGTCGCGCTATAAAGTGCTTATATTTAAAATATAAAATAAATAAATTTAATACTTATTTTTTTAGCTAAACGGATTTACATTTAAAAAAATCTCATCCACAGATTTTGGTTCATATAGTTTTTGTTAGATTAATATCATGTAAATGTATGTATATTATATATGTTAAAATACATGAGCATTTGCATGAAATAAGGTCAAATTTCGCAAAGAATGACGCATTTTTAATATATTTCGTAAGTATAAAAATATATTAGGGTAGACAATGTACATGCATGTATATCAAAAGACAAGAATCCGAATAGAAGAAGATCAAGAATAAATGTGAAAGTGTGTTTGTCTGTCCTTCTTTCACGTCGAAACAGAGTGATAGATTGGCGTATTTTTTTGTGTGGAGATTGGAGGGCTGGAGAGTAACATAAGCTACTTTTTACCGCGGGAGAGTATTTAATTCTACGAGAAAACATGTCATAATACAACCCAAAAAAATATTTATGATCAGGATTACTTGAAACTTGGTATTAATGCAATTCAATACAATTAAATAAATACGTCTGTTAGCATTTTTCGAAATTCATCCATAAGGGGGTAAAATAGGGAGTAAAAGTTTGTATGAAGCCTACCTTTTTAGAGTTTTTTTGTACGCATACATTTTGGAACACTTACATATAATATATGCGTCATTTTCAAGATGAAGAATTTTAAATAATAATTTTTCACACAAATATAACTAACATAAAGAAATTTTTTCCCGACTCATAGTATTAAAATAACTCGTTTAAGATAATATTTTTGTTGTCTTCAGTAAAGTGGTAAATAACCTATTCACATGCAAATTGGATTCTAAAACCGTGATGCTTGAAGTTGAATGACGTTATTTTTATTTATTCAAGGATTCTTGACGTTATGTTAAAGAGACAGCAGACAATGGATGATGTGAAAGAATATACATACATATACAGATATTATACACCGACACAGGCCGGTTACGAAATATTAAAAGTTAATATTTAAGAATGTAATACTTTCTTAGATTTACGCGAATATTTGACATTTTGACTTGTTACAGACAGTGCCTATCCACTATTTTACAAAAATGATTTGAAAAATTCAAAAATGGCAATAAAGTAGGTACCTTACAATATTTGTTGATTTTTATTTCTAAACATTTTTTTATAATAAATATTATAATTAAATATAGCAATATTATTATATATTTTTTAAATAGTGGGTAGGCACTGTCTGTAACAAGTATGTGTTTGAGACGTCTATAACCTTAGTCTCTCCCGTAACCATGATTGCTGTAAAGCATTCGAAACGTCGGGAACCAAAAATTAATATAAATCCGCGAAATAATCCGAAAAGATAGTTTTATTTAAAATTTAAGAATGTGTCTAGGAAACAATTAAATTTAATAATTTATGTAAAATAAGAATTCAGGCCTTTTTTAACATCTTATTACTAGGCAAAGACCTCCGCTTAATACGAGGTGGATCAGGCCATAGTGCATCACGCTGACCAAATGCGAGTTGGTGAACTTCACATTTCTATCGAAAACTTACTTGTTCTTTTGGAAATGCAGGTTTTCTTACAATGTTTTCCTTTTCTTCAATATCAAGAGTGCGAGCCCCGGAATTTCAATCCGCTTCACTTGGTTTCCCAAGCTAGAAAATTTCCATTGGGCCTAGTAAATAGTTAATAAGTAATAGTTTTTTTTCTAGTCAAATTATAATATACTAGCGACTCACCCTCGCTTCGATCGAGTTCGTCCCAAGCTTGCTTCCCAATACAAACTTACATCCAAATTCTCACCCCCTTAAGGGATGACTTCCGGCATGAAAACTATTTCACTCACTCACTTTTTATATCATGAGATTTAAAAAAAATCTTATTTTAGTAAAAAAAAAATTAATTTTCTTCGAAACAAAACTTCCTGACAATAACACAAAAGAAAGAATTATCCAATTTGGTGCAGTCGATTCGAAGTTATGCGCGTACATACATTTCGAGGATTCATTTATATTTATATAGATAGATAGTTGCGTTTAAAGTTTAATATAATATATAAAGTATCCTATATGTTGACCCGGATAACCAGCTATCATTATTCAAAATTTCATCGAAATCTGTCCAGCGGTTTTCTCGTGATGCGTTCCCAGACATACAGACAGACAGCCAAAAATTATACAAACTATAGATTCGGCCTCTGTATCGATAATAATGACTATTTCAATTAAAATTTCCAAAAAATATTTAATGTACAGATTAGACTCAGAATTTTATTATGTCTAGATTTTATTTTGTTACTTACCTATTGACTCGTCCTCATATCTCGTAAGCGAAGAGCTTTAGACCCACGCGTTTTCAGTATTTTTGTAATATGTTACTTCTATATAAATAGCTTATGAAAGCTTTGAACTTAATGTAATATAATAATGAGCCTACATGATTCCCACACAAATATATTTTTGTAAATCACGTCGTATTGCTGCTCTATTACTAAAAAATGACACATAGAACTTTATTTCTCTCAGCCAATTTTGATCAAAATGAGGTGATGTCAAAACATTTTTTCTTTAGTATTAAGCTCTAAGAGATGATGTATCGGGCTTATTGGTCCATCTCAGCCGAAAAAATCCACTGCTTGACAAAGGCCTGCCCCGAATATTTCCACGGCTGTCGTCATCTTGTGAAATCTACATTCGGTGACTTCGAAGGCATTCGAAGTCATCAGTCCACCTGTAGTAACTACAGTTGATTGTTTTGTATGTTATTATTTGTTTCTATTTATTTTTATACATTATATATACATTTTGTTACCGTTCTGGTTTTATTTCCAACTAGCATTGCCCGCGGCTCCACCCGCGTTCAGATGACCAAAAACCAAATTCTTAGGTTTTACATATTAGTATACCCTTATATTGCAGTTTTTGTATTTTTTCTCAGAAATGAGATATTTTCCCGCGGTAAAAGTATCCTATATGTTGACTCGGATTACCAGCTATCACCATACCTCATCAAAATCCCTCCAGTGGTTTTTCTGTGATGCGGTAACAGACAGACAGACAAAAATTCTAATAACTATAGATTGGGCCTGAGTATCGATAATAATGTCTATTTTAATAAGATTTTCCGAAAAATATTTAATATACAGATTCGGCTTAGTTACAATTTTATTATATGTATAGATTTGGCTTATCCGTCAACTGCACATATTTTATGTATTTTTATTTTTTTCTACTTTATTCATTATTGTCTAGCTATTAAAATATTTATTCAATAAAATTTGATCAGTTAACAAAATTACATTAAAATGTTATTATCAAAACTGAGAGTCCGATATATATGCGTAAAATATTTATGATAGGAATAATAATAATATTATTCTAACGCTCGTTTTCGTTATTTTTGTGCTTAAATTTAATTAGTTTCAACGTGACAAGGGTATTTGAGTACCCATTGACAATGCTCCCTATTCCAGAATAATTTTCCGTGAAATATCCTGTCATTACCATTGCCTTTTTAATATGTAAACGGCCTTTTGTTGAAACACTTTCTGTGCCCGCAGCATTGCTTTATTGTATAATATTTTCCGTCTTTACAAGACCTAAAATAAATATAAAAAGCTTACAGATAATTCTCTATTGCAGAAATTTCAAATATATAGCATTTTTGTATTTAGGAGTTTATTTTGTAATTAAAAAGACATTTATTAGTATAAAATAAATACAGTATATTTTGTTAACAGAATACACTTTTCGATTATTATAGCTTTTAAGCCTTTAAAAGGCTTGGAAAATTAAATTTGTGATATCTTCTTAGAATCGCTATATTTATGACATCCTGTTAGAATTTTCTATACTTAATGATAAATTGTTTTATCAGAAAATTTAAATTATTCTTGACATTTTAGAAAATTGAAAGCTTTGGGAAAACAGCTTGTTTTTATCCTGTAAAGGGATTTGGATATTATCTGTTACATGACAAAGAACTACTTTTAACACCGCCTCAAATAATAGCAGTTTCAGGAGGCATAACTTGGTCGAGGACGTGTTAAATGGACCATAAAATATTCTTTATAGTTTCAAAGATTATAATCGTATAACATAAACTAAATTATGATGTATTTTTAATGTTCGAAATACCCAACCGCAGAATTCGTTTCGGCGTATAAAAAATCCACTTGATATCACCCTATTAAGCTTTCGCTGAATGTATTTTTTTTCTCTTATATGAAGAGGGATGGGACTTAACTCATTATAGTACTAGAGAATGCGGGGACGATGTAATTCTGAGAGCTCTCCGAAATTATGATTGTTGAACCTAAGTAATATTGGTTTATTCCAGAAATATTTTTTTATTTTTATCAATCAATCAATCAGCCTATCGCCGTCTACTGCTGAACGAAGGCCTTTTTTTAATGTTGGGAAATACATTTACGCATACCACCTGTAGACAATACAGGTGGTTATGTGGGAGTACTACCCACTAAAACCCAACGGAACCTCTCTCGTCTTAATGGGGGGTCGTAGGATCGCTTACGCACTCAACCACGGCGCCCCGACGGCAGACCACAACAACCATGGGGTTGCTCCATGGTCTACTCTGCTATTAGAGAAGTACCAGGAGCAACCCGCACAGCACACCGCCCACCGAGGTGGGCCGCCTTCCAGTGCGTTTCTTGGCTTCGCGCCTGGCTGTAGTTCCGGGCAGTACTGACCCCCCCCCCACGACAAGGTGTACGCACGTCTCCACTCTAGCATGTGTCAGCTCCATCGATCATCAGTACATCTGAAGACATGACCAGCTCACTTCCACTTCAGCGAGTTTTATAGATTATTCAAATTTTTAGAGGAATAAACATCCCATGGATAAAATAATATCCGAATTAATTTCAACCTTGGCTCAGAATTCAATTTAGTAAAAGCTGGACGGAAGGAATTTACATAATGATGATTACGTACTGTTATTATGAAAGCATTTAGTGCCTAAGTGTATTTAAATAAACGAGAAGTGGTAAAATTACATGAATTAGTAGTATCACTCAACGTTTTTTAAAACGAACATATAATTTCAATAATTGCTTTTTAATATAAAAAAGCACTTTGTCCTTGAAATAATTTAAAAATTAATTATTCTACCTTTGGAGGTGCTTTTTTAAAATTTATATAGGACTTGCGATTCACTCCCGCTTCGCTCGGGCGCGTCCCTAGGTATGTTTTAATTTTTTTGAGCGGAACCTTAATTCTTTATCTAAAATAAAAGTAGCCTAAGTTACTCCTTATAAAATCAGCTATCAGCCAGTGAAATTCCCGTCAAAATCGGTACAGTTGTTTCGGAGATTAGTCGGAACAAACAGACAGACAATAAATTTAAAAATTGTGTAAATTTAACATTAGAACACAGACAATTTTATTTATCTGTATAGATGGCCCTGAGATACACATAACTTATTCAATAAAAAAAGATTTATAAAATCTATTTATAATTGGCTATGTTATCGTGTAACATACCCACAAAACATACAAAATAATTAAAAATCTCCTCTTTTTAAAACGCAAACGCATAAATATTAGTCAGTATAATATATCATTTTAAACATGATTATCGCTAATTGTTTTACGATGAAGGAAAACATCGTACAGATACCTGGATGTCTGAGACAAATAAGCAAGTTTTCGAAGGATATGTGAAGCCCGCCAACCCACACTTGGTCAGCGTGGAGGATATCACCTAATTCCCTACGAATTGAAAGGGAAACACGTAAAAAAGGGCTGAATACGAGATATACTTTACCCATCAACTTTAAGAACTACATAAAAACTGTAAGATTTACGTGATATTGGCGAAGTAATCAATGCTCAAATGACAGATTCTGAAGCCATTTCAGAAGAGAATTGAATTGAATTGAACTATAGTAAAGAAAAATGGATAGAACATTTCTTATTGATCTTGCTACTTCACTTTATATTAAAAGTAAACTAATTATAACATCGTCAGACAAACTTCCTATTTAATTAAGAAGTTTAATTACATCATATCGAGTTATTTTGCTCTGCACTCTCAGTCAAAGACGGTTACACGGTAAGACAATATTACATCAAAGGTACTTTATGTCACCTTTGAACTTATTATAAACTTGCGGCTCACCCTCGCTTCGCTCGGGTTCGCCTCTAGACAAACAAAAACAAATCTATGCCACGGGAACTATACATTTTTCCGGGATATAAAGTAGCCTATTTATTATTCTGATGTATGATCTATATTATTCTAAAGTTTCATTAAAATCCAATCTGTAGTTTTTGTGTACTAAGCTGCATAAGTTACTATAGTTTTTTAACTATCCCACGGGAACTCTTCAATTTTCCGGGATGAAAGTATCGAAATTGTTGATCTAGGATATAAGGTACCACCATGCAAAATTTAGTTTAAATCGGTCCAACAGTTTCGGAGATTAGCCCGTACAAACAGACAAACAGACAGAGAAACAAAAAAATTGAAAAAAGACTGTACGAGTATTTGTTCTATTTGTCTTCTTACATCCATCTGACTCGGTTTTTAGCATTTGTTTTCTATGTACAGACATTCGACCTCTACAGTTTTATTATATGTATAGATTTTAAATGTAGTGTATTTTTATATATTTTATTATTATCTTCTCACAGTGAAATCAATGAACCCTTAACGTGCGTCTTGTGGCACACACGTTTTTAGCATACCAGCTAATATGGATAGATGCTACTTTTAAGTAGACAACAAACATACCTGAGGTAAAAGGTTCTTGTTGTTATTAAAATATGATAACATATTAATTATTCAACTAGTAGGTACTAAAGATTCAGGTAGAGTAGGTTTGGGGGGAAGCGGTTGCTAGAAGGTTTACTTGGTCAAGAAAGCTCAGGTGAGGTTTCTTGTCATATCCCATATTTTGGGAGTGGAGAGTTATCGATATGTTATATTTTATCTGCTAACAACGCAGAAGAACTTACTTATATTCATCAGCAAAAGTAAATAAATACTCTCACCTTGCATTACCTGATAATCCCTTATTACCATAAATGTAAATGTGAAAGTTTGGATGGATGGATGTTTGTTACTCAATCACACCAGAACTGCTGAACGGATCTGGATAAAATTTGGCACAGATATAGGTAATAGTTTGGAACAGCACATACATTACTATTTATTCCGAAAAAATGTACGGTTCCAATGGGTTAGATTTGTTTTTATAATAATCACACTGTATGTTTGTTACTTACTCCTTTATGCTAAAACGGCTGGACGAATTTGGATGAAATTTACTGTTTATAATTTGGAGTAACATTTAGACTGCTACTACATATATTTTGTTTTTGGCATTATTTGACGACACGTTTGGCTCAGTTTGTAGTTACCCTACTTGCTACACCAGCGGTCGCGGGTTCGAGTCCCGCTGGAGACATTCATTTGTGTGATGAGCACAAGTGTTTGTACTCCAGTCATGGATGTTTATATTTATATATGTATGTATTTAAAAGTTATATATGTGTAGTGTATCAACTATCTAGTATCCATAAAACAAGCCTCGTAGCTTACCATGGAACTAGATGGTGCTGTGTGTTAATGTCCCAACATATAAAAAAAACTAATTAATATTTGCAAAGTCTTATTAGAATCGATAGTGTCAATATCTGGTATTTACAGATTATAGTAACATAATTCAATATCATCGTTACAGCATTTCTCTGATTAATTGAATGATCGTAATTAGCTCAACGAACTCGCTATTTCCACGTAATCGATATCTAATAGTTTTCATACTGCTTTTCATTTGATATTTATATGGGTTATGTGATATTTATATAAGTTTTTATATGTAAGTTGTTTTTCCATTTATATGTAACCTGTTTTTCGAGCACTTTTAAGTTTGATTAAGCTATGGTATATTTATATAACTTTTATGACAATACAATAGTATGGTACTTAGTTTTGTATTTATATATACCATAAACTTATAGGAGCCATAAGAACTTCACAACAACGCAAAATATCTTGGCTTAATCAAGTAAAACAATAAATGTGGCCGATGAATAATTTATGTTAATGGGCTCGGAAGGTGGTCATACGTAGGATATCCTTTAAATTAGTCTAACAATAAACAAATGTATTTTTAGTGCTGTAGTAGCTGACATGTACGGTTGTAGGCAGATCCGGAGATCCTGGGTTCGATTCCCGGATCGGACTAAGTTTAGTTATTGTGTTTTTTAAGGCAGTCCTAGTAACAGCCCAGTATTGGGGCTTCAACGGTGTTTCACCTCCGTACTTCGGAGAGCATTACGTGCTTTCTCTTTGTTTGTTTGAACGCGCTAATCTCAGGAACTTCTAATCCGATTTGAAAAATTATTATTGCATTAGATAGGCCATTAATTAGGATAGGCGATATATCATCCCGGTTAATGTACGGTTCCCGTGGGATATATTTGTTGTTGTCTAGGAACGAACTCGAAGCGAAGCGAAGGTGAGTCGCTAGTTTTAAAATATATTTTAGTATTAGTAGAAAATGTCAAATATAAAAGATACACGAGCGAAGCCGAATCAAGTTGGTCGTTATTATTAAATTTGAATTGCTATTGAATTATAGTTACAAGTATGTAGAAGCTAGACACTATTATGTTAGTTTTATTGTAACGTAGAAGGCAATGCTCTCGGAATTCTATTTTCTAATAGATTTCAGCAAGAATTATATTACCTTGAAGACGCTCACGTCTAATACGATTTGTACGATATTGAAATACCATATTATTAGTTAGTGACACATCTGGAAATTAATAGATATAACATCAGACTAGTATTATGATTGTTTTATAAAAAAAGTATTTACTATCACAAATATTCACGTAACAAACAGCAAGTTTTTCTGTACACATATACTCTTAATAAAATTGTAACTAAGCCGAATCTGTACATTACATATATTTTTAGAAAATCTTATTGAAATAGACATTATTATCGATACAGAGGCCGAATCTATAGTTTTTAAAATTTTTGTCTGGCTGTGATCGCATCACGGAAAAACCACTGGAGGGATTTTAATGAAATTTGGTATGGTAGCTGGTTATCCGGGTCAACATATAGGATACTTATTACTGCGGTAAAATATCTCATCTCTGAGAAATCTATACTAAAACGTAAGTAGGGACGAACCGAAGCGAAGCGAGGGTGAGTCGTTAGTTCTTCTTTCACATCCAGGGGTTGACTGGAAGAGATATCTTTTAGATATAACATTATCTTTGTAACTAAATTTATTGTTTTTTTTCTGTATTACATTTAAAGTGCAAAGAAGAATATAATAATAAATGCAAAAGTGTGTATGTGTGTATGTTTGCTAATTTACTTCTTCATGCCGTAACGGGTCAATAAGTTCAAAGAAAATTTACAAGGGAGACACAGAAACACATACAAAAACAAATTTTCATATACATAATGTGGTCCGAATAAGTATCGAGCGTTGAACATTTTGTTTGTTTAAATCATGAACGAATTAACCAATGGACCAGACATATAAGCGGACGTACCTTTATCGATCTTCTCAGTAACCAGGAGATTTTAGGCTTGGTCGTTTGTTTTTTGCGTCAGTCTCAAGCACTTATTTGTCAACAAAACATCTCCCAAAAATGACTAAATGTTCTGTTAAATGATGTAAAAACTATAACGGCGGAAGCAGCAGTATTTCTTTTCACTTGTAAATACATTATTTTATTGCATTTATTGTTATTTATCACACAATTTAATTAAATGTAAAATAAAATGTCATATTATCCAACTATGTTAAATATAGTCGATATTTCTATGTATTGTTGACATCTGACAACCATCATAAAATGGCTGGATTATACCATTCAGAACAAATGACAAAACTGTCGAGTGAGTCCATTTGACATCGACTAGTGCTTGACAATGTCGAAAAATATATCGATATTTGACGAAACACAGTTTGTACAGTACAATAACATAAAATACTTTTACCACAGTATCCTACAATCTGATGACAATAAATTTATAAAAATATTTTCTAAATCAAATAAAAATATAATTGCATAAATTATAATTAGTATGTGTACTTAATTTTTTATTTTATTTTATTCCACATTTATATACTTTGGAATATTATTCCATTGTAATAATAATAAAGATCATTTTATTTCAACACATAAATTACACAAAATCAAACAATAATGTTTTAGCACTAAACTTCTGGTTTGGTTATTTGTAATAAAACACTTTACCACTTGCACTAATTATTTTACTTTCACGATCCAACACTCACTTTAATTTGCAATCACTTTTTCTTTTTCCTAATTTCACAAATGTTTATTAAGAACTGAGCAATATTACGACAGTGTCACATTTTTATAACTACCCGAGACAATCAATTGCCAATTAAAATAGTTCAATAACAGAATCAACAAAATCACTTTATTTAATTAAATTAGCTTAATATTTTTTTAATCTTTGCAAAATAATATTTATTATATATTAATGGAATATATACCCGATATTCATTTGTTCATTAACATTATTATGGGCCAACAGAATGTTGCCATCAATGCCATCGTATTTATATAAATCAAATTAAAAAAATATTATTATTTGACACATTATTATTGCCTCTTTAATTCATTTATTTTAATTTATTAAAATTAAAAGAAGAATAATAAATTAAAAGATGTAAAATATGATGACTATGATAACCAATGTCTAAAATGTCATTCATTGGTTCATCGATATATGTATTTTATCGATTACGTTCAAGCACTAGAAACATTGTATTGTATATCAGTGTTTATAATAATGTAATAAAATCTTTGTGTGCGTTATGCGTCACTTGGTTGAACTAGTTTTCATACATTTGTATTTTATGTCAGGTCCAGTCTCTAATTCGTTCATGGTTTAAATATTATAACGCAAGTTTACTTTTCCATCAAAGCCTTTATAAATTTTATACTCCATGTTGAAGGAAATTCGATTTCGATTCGAATAGATAACATATTGATTCCTAATTCCTTTTGATATTACTATATGGTCCGACGAAGTGCATGTTCCGCTCGTTGGGAATGTGTCGGAAAAATTTTCTCTAATAGTAACGACTGTGTGCAGGTAATTAAAGGAATAACATAGAGCTGAGAAAATAATAAATTGGGTTGAAATATCATTTGTGTATAACTAAGATTTGAAATATTAACCAAAATGTGCTTTTATAACGTCAAACTAACTGAATAAATAAACATAAGCTTTCAAATCTAATAAAATAAATAAAAACATACATGTATTAAATATTGTATATTTGTTTGAAAAATAGTTTATCATATGTGAATATTTTGCAGTTCCAATAATATTAACATACATACGTGTCGAATTGATAACCTATTTTTTTTTGAAATCGGTCAAAAATATTGTAGTACTATACAATATTCCTCATTCAATATCTTGGAAAGTAAAGCATTGCCTTTAAAGTTAACTTTATATTACGAATAAAAACAAAAAAATACAGTTAAAGGAGCGCACGTCGCAAACTTTATCAAGTTACATCATTTTGAAGTATCGTCTTAGAGAAAACGGACTTTTATTCTAAGGAAATTATGGAAAAACCTTTTTTTTATAAATTTTATTTATGTGTTTACTCGCGGTTCACCCTCGCTTCGCTTGGATTCACCTCTAGAAAAACAAAAACAAATCTAACCCACGGGAACCGTCCATTTTTCCAGGATGAAAAGTAGACTATGTGCTATTCCAGACTATAATCTATCTCTGTGTCAAATTTCATTCAGATCCGTTCAGCCTTTCTGGCGTGATTGAGTAACAAACATACAAACATCCAAACATTCAAATATTCAAACATCCATCACATTTATAGTATTAGTAAGATTGATTTGTCTACCTTTACCGGAATAATGGCGGTTTTTGTGCATGGATATATGTAGCTATAGTTTATGGGTCAAAGAGAGGAATATCATCGTCTCAGTGCTTATTTGTACAAACGACCAGTTTACCGAAAGAGTTTTTACTAGAGAATTATTGCCTTTTAAATGTCAATTCTTATTTTTTTAAATACACATTTTTTTTAAGCTGTAAAGTGCGCCAAGTGTTGTTCGGTTGAAGAAATAAGTTTCATAACTCTTACTTGAGAAATGATTGATTCCCCATACAAACTTTCATCCTCCTTTTCACACCATAAAATATGATTTCCGAGATACAAGCTATCCTTCGACCTTTCCAGGATCTCAAACTATCTTCATAGCAAATTTCATCTAAATCGGTTCAGTAGTTTCAGAGATTACTTCCTACAAACCAACTCACAAACAAAGTATATCCCTTTATAATTTTAGTGTAGATTGTGTTATTGTGAAGCTATATTACTATAAAGTTTCATCAAAATCTGTTGTGTAGTTTTTGCATGAAAAAGTAACAAACAAACATCCATCTCATCACCCTCTCAAATTTTCCCCTATATATTATAAGTAGGATAATTTTAAATCTTTACTATTAAGGCAAGAGTAAGCTATTAAGATTAAGTAAATATATCTCGAATGTACCTTACTTTTTACTTATCATTTCAAAGTTTTCCATTAAAACGTTTGAAAACTTTGCTTTACTTCAACATCGTATGAAAGCAAAACAAACTTTTACATCATATTTCTATAGCCAACCCAATACCACAAAACGTGACCTCTGTTTGTTATAGGCTCCCATAAAAAAGGAAGTTCAGTCTGTTTCTTGGGAAATATAATATTTTAAATTCATTAAGTAAATTGTAATAAAAAAGTTTGATAGCTGAGAACAAGATCGCTTAAAACAGCCAGAAAGATTGAAATCGTGCTAATATTCTATAACTTTTTCGATTAAGGTGTTTAAAAATATAGATTAAATGTAACATATCATTTTTACTTCATTATATTGCTTAGATAAACTAACATCAAACAATGTTAAGAAACATTAATTTTGTCAATAAAAACGTTGACTTTTATGACGTATTTATGTTTGTACGTTTAAAAACGTTTGAGTATCACAAAGTTTTTACGAGACCCTTACATACTTATTACTTATAATATCTTCAAAATACACTATTTATACTTGACCTGATCCGGGACTCCTACCCAGAACCTCCGGACGTACAATAGTGACTTCTCTAGAACAACATCATCAGAGTAGATATTACTAGCATTAAATAATCTAAGCCAGGTATTGAACCCAAGACTCTTTGACACAAAAGCGTTCAATTTCACTTGTAAACATTTACCTCAATAGGAAGTAATTTCGTTAGGAGAAGGCCGATACAAAGAGTATATCCGACAACCGATCTTGTTGTTTCCTCGTGATTGATGATGTGAGTTTGTAAGTCAAAGGCAACCAACACTTCTCTCACAAAAACTTCCTAGCTCCATGTGTGAAAATCGGGTGAAATCAGATGGTAACAAAAATTCTTTTCATCTAGTTTTCTATTATTTCTTTTTGCTAAAATTTTGTGATAACTGAATGTAGTATTGTGTTAATGGAACAGCCTGTTGTGATGGTGTTCACAGGTTTAGTTAAAGGGTTTAAGATGTAAAGGAAAAACAAATTATTTAAAATTAGCAGAACCCGTGGCTACGCTCGCGCTAAAACTACAAAAAAAATCTAAAAAGGTAGGTTTCATACAAACTTTCATTCCACATATTTTTACCCTATTATGGGATGAATTTCGAAAAATGCTACAACACTTATTTATTTAATTGTATTGAAGAGTATTAATACCAAGTTTCGAGTTATTCTGATCATAAATATTTTTTTGGGTTATATTATTATAACGTCTTTTCCCGTGAGAGTGAGATAATCTCCCGCAATAATAAAAACTTTTTAACAAAAAAATAAAAACCGACAAAAGCACTAAAAAGTAAAAAATAACTGATTGGTAGTTTTCATTTACTATACCTACATACCTAATCAAATACCGTTTCGATGTGAAAGAAGGGCAAACAAACAAACACACTTTCACATTTATAATATTAAAGTATGGATGTCACTATTGGTATAACAATAGAACTACAAAAGTTTGTATTCTGGGTGTTTGCATGTGTGTATGCTTATAACTCCTTTACGCTGACAGTTGGACGGATTTGAATGTAGTACACAAATAGACTATAACCTAGAGTAGCACATAGACTAATGTTAAACACCTAGGGACGAATCTAAGCGAAACGATAGTAAGTCGTTAGTTGGTTATTATATTTAGCCATATTTTAACGTCGCACTACTGGGCACGGGTTTCAATGCGAGGGGTATCAGTCCATGATGGCAAGTGTGCAATTCACATATCTTTCGAAAACTGGCTAGGTTTTCTCAGACATGCAAGTTTCCTCACGATGTTTTCCTTCATCGTAAGACAAGTGGTAATCATGTTCGAAATAATTAGCATATGAAAATATCAGAGGTGCGAGACCCTGGATTTGAACCCGCTTCATTCGGTTATCCAAACGAGCGCGTTACCACTAGGCTACCACTGCCAGTTTGTTATAGATATGAAAATTTTAAAACTGCTTATAGAACAAGTACGTACTTTATTAAATACGATTACTATATAATTAATATACATCTATATATATTATATATACCTATTACATTCTAATAGATATAAAAGTTTTCAATTTTCATAAAATGAATAGTTTTAATATCTGCGAATTTCATGAAAGCTGAAAAATTCGACATTTTCATCATGTACTGACAATATTTGCCAGCTTTGAAGAGTTAATTAGAATTTTCAATTAAAAATCTATTTTTAATGGAAAAAATTCAAAGAGCTGGAGAGAAGATTGTTTAGCGTTTATGTACATGATCTAAACTAGCAAATTACTATCCTTTCGTTCAGGTGCTTTTTTAGGTGCTTTATGTACTTATACTGGTAGGATTTGGGCGACTGATTATAGAAAGTTTTTTTTGTCAGAAAGGTCCCTTATATAAATAAACTTAAAAAGCAAAACCTTACCTAAATTCAAAATTCAATCCAAATTGTTAGAGCCGTTTCCGAGATACACGAAATGAGAGCAGTGCTTTCTTTTGACAAATATTACTAACGGAAGCCAGACAATGTGTCATTCAAAGTCAGATTCTAAATTTCATCCAAATCTGTCTAGTCGTGTTAGCGCAAAGCAACATACAAACACATATATAATCATTTGCATAAATAATAATAGTGAAATTAACATGCACTAATTCTTAAGAATCTTTAAGTGAATCTATCGATTTGCTATAAATATTCATATACCTAATATTAATATATTTTATATAGTAGATTCATTTTAAATACTTTCTTCTTTCAGCAAAAATGATTGCTGTAAAGCATTCGAAACGTCAGGAACCAAAATATTTAAAACTATCAATTCACCATCGCTTCGCTCGGGTTCGCCCCTGGCTTGCCTCCCAATACAAACTTTTATCCCCAATTTCGCCCCCTTGAGGGATGATTTTCGGGATAAAAAGTATTCTATGTCCTATCCAGGATTCCAACCTATCTTCTTACCAAATTTCATTTAAATCGGTTCAGTAGATCCAGAGATTACCCCCTACAACGTCACAAACTCACAAACTTTATCTCTTTATATATTAGTATAGATGTCAAATATTCGCGTAAATAATAATATATAAGAAAGTATTATTACATTCATATTAAGCATTTTTTCAATTTACTTTACATAAAAACGAATACTGTATTTTATACATACTTTAGTCCATCTAATTTAAAACTTGAATGGAAACCACTACATGTAAGTCTCTTACCGTCTTACTTTTATGTGTACCCAAGCTGTCGCTCTCGACATTCGCGTCGTAATTTACATACAAAAAGCTGAAAATATTTTACAACGCACTAAACAATAAACTTTTGAGTACTCTCCTGCTTATTAATTGCTAACGATTTGCTTTTGCGTCTCGTGGATGCTGTGCATTCTACTCCCATATTCTTATTTATATTTTTTGCTCTTAAGCTTTATATAGAAATACTTTCTTAGATTTACGCAAATATTTGACATTTTATAAATAAAACTATCTTTTCGATTTTTTCGCGGATTTATTTTGATAACATACCCCCTCTCCCTCTCTTCCGTGACCATGATTGCTGTGAAGCATTCGAAACGTCGGATAGCAAAAATCAAAATAAATCCAGGAAAAAATCAAAAAAGATTATTTTATTTAAAATAGAAACACTTTGTTCTATTTCCAATGTCGGATTAATATTTAGTATAGGTTTTTCAAGGAAGTATAGTGATTTGTCGGTGTACGATTGCGTCTGACAGCTGAGTCTGGGCTTGTACAGTGAATGCCATGCTTTAAATTCTAAATACTCTCACGTACTACGTTGACTCTATTTAGAGTAGTCACGTCGACGTTTTCTAACTTTGTCAACCTATTCGCTTGGTTATTCAGATTCATCTTTAGATAAATCTTATGATAAAATACAACATTTTTTTTATCCATACTAATATTATAAAGAGGAAAGATTTTTTTTGTTTGTTTGTACCTAATAGCTTCTCCGAAACTACTGAACCGATTAAGATGAAATTTGGTAATCAGATAGTTTGAGACCCTGGGAAGGGCATAGGATCATTTTTATCCTGGAAATCATCCTTTAAGGGGGTCAAAATGGGGATGAAAGTTTATATGGGGAAGCAATCTAGGGACAAACCCGAGCAAAGCGAGGGTGGGTCGCTAGTCCCATATAGTAAAGTTGGAAAATAGATGGTTTTTAGTATTTTAGATTAGGTATACTAGAACATAAAACAGTCTTAATCTAGTAAAAATATTCAACGGTAGGAGAAATTGTGAGAAGAATAAGTGAAAGATGACAAAAAACCATTGAAACGTCGCATACTTTTAGTAAAGCTTAGCTTTGTGACCTAAAATAAGATACACACGAAATAGACCTCACGATCCATTTTCAGATGGAAAGTGTTGCAAATGCGGTCATTATATTTGAATTAGGTGTTTTTATATGGAACAAACCTCTTTAACTAGATTTTATTTATTTTAATTTTTACGTTTCACTTTGTAGGTTCTTAAATAAATATAATGTCAGATTAAAGAAATATAAAGACAGAGCCCGCCAAAAAAATGGCAAAGTCATTCGTATTTTAAATTTTTACTTACTTTAAAGTTTAAATAATAAAGAAAATTTTATATAGATATTAGTCGTTAATTTACAATTCTTGAGAAGAAAAATTTTTTTTTCTATATCATAATAAAATTCCTAGGTCTTTTTTATTTATTAACATTTATTTACTTATCGTTGTATAGTAATGAGTACTCTATTAATATTTGAATGCTATTGGAAAACGTCACTACTTGGCTTCATGTTCAGTTCTATGACATTATGTCTATATTACTCCATAGTCTGAGTGTGCACTATTATAATATTTTAAAAGAGTTTTCTTTTTGTCTAGTTTCATACTACCAAGCAGATTTAAAAAAAAATTGTAACCTATTTATTGAAGGAGGTTTTAGGCTATTTAACAACAGGTTACCATTTTCAGAAGCAAATTTAATTAAATAAATAAATAAACAAAGCCAAGAGAAAATTTTTTTTCTTATATGAATAACTTGATTGTTCAGGTATCGCAGCAGTATAATAATGGATAATAGCGAATAAAATATTTCATATACATAATTTCTAGCGCCATTTTACTTTATACTAAACTAGCGACTCTCTACAAACTTTTGACCCTATTTATACCCCCTTAAGGGATGATTTCCGGGTGATCACTATTCTATACCCTTCAGAGGGACTCAAACTATCTTCTTACCAAACATCTAAATCGGTTCAGTAGTTTCGGAGTTCAGTCGGTACAAATAAACAAAAAATCTTTCCTCTTTATAATTTTAGTATAGATATAGAAGTATAGATTAAGCAAAAATAAAGCTTACTTTATAATCTCTCTGTTCTCTACGAAACAGAACTTAAATCTAAAAGTATCATATTCAATAGCTTTTATGAAAAAAATAAATAATACTCTCACTGCTCCCTCAGTAATTGACAAAAGAATTTTTAATCTCGGCTCTTACTGAGAACAAATTGTCGAGCACTTAACACTAATAATATTATATAACTGCCTCAGTGGTGTAGTTGCTAGCATGTACGGCTGCACGTCCGGAGGTTCTGGGTTCGAGTCCCAGTTAGGCAACTTTAGTTATTGAGTCCCTCTTTAGAAAGTCTCAGTAACAGCCAGGAGTTCGCTAGTTCGAGTCCCGGTTTGAGCTGAAAATATTTAATAGGGTTTTCCGTCATTATTTTCCATACTTTTGAGTCTCTGACTCGACAACGCTACAATCGATGGCCTTTTTTATTTAATTATATTAATTGTTATGATAGTTGACGTAGTTAAATTATTTCCTAATTGAGCACTAAATTATGGTACTTTGCTTAAGCGGGAAACGAAGTGATGACCAACTCATAACTCATCAAAAAAAACGTGTGTGTGTACTTATGTACGTAAGAAGTTATACTTCTTTGGCGTAACAGAACAAAAATAGCTAAAGATTTCATCCCGTATGTCACAACTCTCTCTTTGTAAAAGGAATGCAGCTAACTTCATCATGTCGCTTTTTGGCTGTCGGTGTGCGCGCGTATAGTAAAATTTTACTCTCATAATTTTTTTCCAAAGGTGCCAAAGGAAGTATAACTTCAAAAATAAATACCTTTTTATACAGATGTGTTATTTGGTTCGTATCATTCGCCCATACATCAACTAGCATTCGCCCGGTGATCGAAATTCAATTATAACAATTTTTTTATTGATAACCTAAACAAAAAAAAACCGATTGACACACAGACGAGAAAAAAGTACTGAACTGTTTCATCTTTGCCTATTTATATAATACTAGCATTGCCCGCGGCTTCGCCCGCGTTCAGATGATCAAACACCAAATTCTTAGGTTTTACATATTATTAGTATACTCTTACATTGCAGTTTTTGTATTTATTCTCAGAAATGAGATATTTTCCCGCGGTAAAAAGTATCCTATATGTTGACCCGGACCAACCAGCTATCACCATACCAAATTTTATCAAAATCCCTCCAGTGGTTTTTCTGTGATGCGGTAACAGACAGACAAACAAACAAACAAAAAATCTAAAAACTATAGAATCAGCCTCTGTATCGATATTAATGTTTATTTCAATAAGATTTTCCAAAAAATATTTAATGTACAGATTCGGCTTAGTTACAATTTTATCATATGTATAGATAGATTACAAAATAAATCTCAGTTTAAAAAGTAAACCAAAGTAATTTGGAAGTGTTTATTCAAACTAAATACACTCCAGCCAACATTGTACGGCTCATTTATTTTCATCCACCGTTTCATAGGACCACACAATTTGCAATCTGAAGCGTATGTACTTTGACGCCCACTTTATTTTGTATCTGGATATCTTTTTTAACCCTTGTTGATAAACGAGGGGTATTATTTACGGCTTTATTTAAATATTTTCATTTTTACTATATTGTTTAAAAGAATCGGATCTGACTGCTATTATAAATACGACATTTTTTATGTGTATATGTGTATGTACGAGCGTGCGTGCGTGCGTGTGTGTGTGTGTGTGTGTGTGTGTGTGTGTGTGTGTGTGTGTGTGTGTGTGTGTGTGTGTGTGTGTGTGTGTGTGTGTGTGTGTGTGTGTGTGTGTGTGTGTGTGTGTGTGTGTGTGTGTATGCGTGCGCGTCTGTGTGAGTGTTACTCCTTTACAAACGGAAACTTGAAACCTATATATATATACACTATACTAAGACCTGGGTAAATAAAGGTTACTACTAATAATAAAATTTGATAAAAAAAACGCTGCCTGTCTTTGATTTATGATAAGGACAAAATATTCAAGTAACGCATCATGTCAAATGAAAACACTATTGTACTCTCCGTACACTTTTATATTTTTCGCCAACAAATAAAACGTAGTATAGTTGACCTATTTACAATATAGATAAATTTATTTTTCCTCACTATATCGTTGGTTCACAATTACAAGGTTCTATGTTACAATTTTAGTACTTATTTAGTTATTAATGCTACAAGGTTTTATGTGTCATTAGCTACAGTTTTGCAAAAACAAACCACTAGATAGCGGCACTATAACTACAAAATATTCAATTTTACATAGTTCTATGTTGTTTTTTTTACGATAACAAAATAACGAGGATCTATGTAAAAATTACTAAACTTTATTAAAATTAACATAGAACCTTGTAATAGTGAGCCAACGATATGATGGAAATAAAACTCACGTATTGCGTGATCCTCTCGCGATACACGTAGTAAATGAGATGTTCTTCACAAAGGATGACATACACTCCGCTATATTTGTTTTATTACTATTTTCATATACATTTATGTACCTCAGTAGAGGCAGTTTTAGTCTTTTAGTCTTAGTCTTTAGTCTAGATATAAAAATATAAAGATAACTTCTACAATAAGAATAGTTCTGTGGAGTATTAAAATGTTCCAATTGTTGTCTGTGTTTTTTAATTGCACTCACTTACATCAAATGCCTTGTGGTCAATTTAAAATCTGATAAAAATCCTTTATTTTCAAGTGTTTGTTATCTTTTCATCTTTTTTTGTGTATTATAAGTAGTTTCTTTTTAGATCTACAGACATAGGACGAAGATGAAATTAGCTTTACACTTTTCTTTATAAATTAGTAGTAATATTAAAAATTCTGGTAGTTTCTAACCGAAAAGGCATTCTTTAAAACCATCTTATTATTAGTATATTTTATAGTTACTTAATACGAATATGTTATGTATGTTTTTGTGCGACATAATATTTTAGTCAACTGACAATCATTATTATAAGTCAACGGTGTTCCTACTCGTGTATACATACATATGTATAATGTATATGTACTGCAAAAACTACATAAGTCCCGTCCCTTAGGGTGACTACTTTAAAAATGATTACTATGATGGTTTATGGTTAAAACGAATATTTTCCTCTACAAGAATCAAACCCCCAAACACTGCCGTAACAAATCATTACTTCCCACATCAAAACGAGAAGCATGAAAAAATAGGCTCGGTATATATAAAAAAATCCACTGTTTCTACAAAAGAAGATTATATATTTCAATTATTCCAAAATGAAATGAAAACCGCAGCGGACCAATCACGTTGAAAATAAACATTTCGATTTGTTACCAATAACAAGTAGAAAAACAAAGAAGATTTTACATATAAATCGGTGAAATTTAATTTAAATTATGTTTATCATCGATGCTCTGTATTTAAAGAGCCCTCGTTTGTTTTATGCCTTATTAAAAACAAAATACAGCTTTGATATTTGTAAGTAATTATAAGGTAAGGTAAGGCGCTAAAGTTGTAATATTCATTGAAATATTCGATTAATTTTTGCTTAAAAATCATACTATTAATTATTTATATAAAATGTTATGGAAGGTACATGTAGAGTGGGCAATTTAGTACGGCTTTGAGCCTTCTATTATGTGTGTTGGGCATTGGTCCTCAAATATTAGTACACAAAGACATACACACAAACGCATTTATGATAGTACTGTGGAGTGAAGACAATACGGTCGTGCCAAAAATGCTGTCAAGAAAACTACTAACGATCGTCATACTGTGAAATATTAGATGGGGTATTCAAAATGATTTATTTTATCAAGACACATGGCCTTTATCAAGAGAACCCACTTAAACCAAACTATATAAATGCGAATTTTTACAAAAACTTGCCTTTCTAAAGTTATAGGTTTGATTCTAGTTTAGTATATATCGGGTTATTATTATTTCTGACATACATATGTACAGGCTACTTATATGAAATTATAAAAAATAATTTTAAAGTTTACTTATTAATTAATTAATTTATTTGTTTGTTTGTTTGTTTGTTTGTTTGTTTGTTTGTTGTTTGTTTGTTTCTTTGTTTATTTGTTTCTTTCTTTGTTTGTTCGTTCATTCGTTTATTTGTTTATTGAAGTTGTACTTCTTTTGGCATGTTTGGAAAAAAATATAAGAGTAAAATTTTTACGATGCTCTCACGCGCCGACAGCCAAGAAGCGACATGATGAAGTTAGCTGCATTCCTTTTACAAACACAGAGTTGTGACATACGGGATGAAATCTTTAGCTATTTTTGTTCTGTTACGTCAAAGAATTAAGAAAGTAGTGTGTACTTATCTATGCACATAAGAAATAGGTATAACTTCTTACGTGCATACATAAGTACACACACACGTTTTTTTATTTAGTTATTTATTATAAGTTCCTAACATTATCCTACCTGTTACTCCAAGTTATAACCTATCTGTGTACTAAAGTTAATCCAAATAAGTCCAACCGTTTAAGCGTTAACTACTAACATACACACATACAAATTTCCCATATAATAATATCCGGCTACGGCGGCCAATCTCATTGAGACTAGCCAACTGCGCAGGAGATTTTATTATAGTGCTCAAGAGTACGCGCAGACACAACGTGCACTCTCTATTCCTATCACTCTCATACTCCGGTGGGACGACCACTCGACACGACCGGTGAGAGTCAAGGCGCAGGACCGACGGCTTTACGTGCTCTCCGAGGCACGGGGGTGAAACACCGCCAACTTTCCAACTCCGAGCTGTTACTGAGACTTACTATACAGAAAGACTCAATAACTAAACTTGGCCCGACCCAGGACTCGAACCCAGGACCTCCGGGTGTGCAGCCGTACATGCTAGCCACTAAACCACCGAGGCACTTATATACTCTAGTTATATATACTCCCGACTTTTCAGCTCAGACTTTTCAGCACAATGGCAAGACAACGTCTGTATACTAGGTCTGCTATTAATTTTATATACTCATTATTAAAAACCTAAATTACTCTCATAACGAATCGCTTAGTGTTATCATATTTATCTTTGTAGGAACTAGGATAAGCTGAAAGCCTGCGGATTAGCACTATCTAGTCAATATATATGATAAGGTTGCTTTAATATTACATATACTCAGCTTCTGTACGAAATAAATTCTAGAGAGAAACTACGAGTAGAACTATTCTTGGCAAAACTTCAGTTGTAGTTGAAAGTACAACTTCGTTATCCAACGTAGATTATGAGATAAATTATACTTGTAAATTATAGAGAAAATCAGATTAAGATTAATTCTAAAATAATTTACAATACATATTTACGTACAATTATATTTAAGTAGCATTTTTGTTGTTAGCTTTTATATGTACAACTTTCTTTGAGAGACTTTGTTTCTAAAACTCTGCTACAATTTGGGAAAGAAAATAAAGTGCCCTGAGATCTGTCAAAATAAACAAAACTTAGCAGAAATATAGATCTTTTTTAATTTCAAATTCACAAAGAGGAGCTTTATAAGGCTGTAAGTCATATCTATGTAAATTAAGATTATTTTTTTATTAATAAAATGGCCCTTAAGAGGTGGTTCTATACGAAATAATAAATAAAAAACCACCCTTAGAAATAGTGATTAATTATAAATGATGTTAATGTCAATAAACCTTTTTTTGTTAAGAAATGAAATTAAACTTTATTCAATTAGACTTATTACAAGTAATTTTTGAATCGTCAATCGACAATTTAATTTAAAGTTTAAAAATATTTATATAATATTATTTAAATCCTTACTTAATATCCATACTTAATATTATAAATGTGAAAGTGTGTGTGTTTGTCCTTCTTTCACGTCGAAACAGAGTGACGGGTTTGCATGATTTTTTGTGTAGAGACAGTTGGGCTGGAGAGTGGACATAGGCTATATTATTTTTATTTTTATTTTTTATTTTTTTGTTTGTCTTAATTGATCTATTTAAGTTTGTAGTATCACCCATAATATTATAATCAGCTAAAAGATAAAATTACTTTTTTATGAAAGGGCGGGGTCTCCTAATACAGGCAAATTATTTGGATTTGAAATAAATAAATAAATGTTAAATTATTATTATTATTATTAGGTACATCAAAAGCCAAACATGTATACATACTCGTATATTTATTATAAGGCTAAGTTTAAAATATACAATAACAAACAAATATACAATAACAATATATTTTAATACAACCCAAAAAAATATTTATGATCAGAATTACTTGAAACTGTATATTAATGCTTTTCAATACAATGAAATAAATACATGTTTTAGCATTTTTCAAAATTCATCCCATAAAGGGGTAAAATAGGGTATGAAAGTTTGTATGGCACGTACCTTTTTAGAGTTTTTTTTGTAGTTTTAGCGCGAGCGAAGCTGCGTGTTTTGCTAGTAATTGATATATTGTAATATCCCCAAGTGCTATCTTTTATGAATTCATTTAGTACATTTAGCAATACTTTAATGAAGTGTTCATGTACATATGAACAGTAATCGTCGAGCAAATTAACCAAAGTACAAGTAATCTGCGCAAATAGTGTTGTTTACAGAACACGCCTGTTCCCTTTCTATTCGACGTATACATAATTTATGAAATCTCTGGAATCTGGGAGTGTAATGCATGTAATTATTTATACTCGGAGTAACACTTCACAATCCACTTTGAGGAAAATTTTACAACATATGTACCTATATAAATAGCCTATGGTTCATTTATTTTTTTTAATTATTTAAAAGTTTTATAAGTCTATACTTAATATTCTTTATAAGTTTTATAAGTCTATACTTAATATTCTTTATAAGTTTTATAAGTCAACTATTTATTTTTTAAGTTTCATATGTCAGTCATTGCAGTATATGAAAACTTATAAAGTTATACTTTGCTGTGCATATAGGTTTTATATTTTTATTAAAGAATAGTTTAATGTTTTTTAAGTTATACTATATATAAACAAACATACTATTTTACGATTAAATTAATTATTATCAAGTAAAATACATAAAATTCATAGAATGTACATGCACTCAAAGCTCATTAAAAGGCAAGTAGACTAATACATAAACAAAAATGTTCAAGTTATCTTTAATTTTTTGTTCCATCCCTGTACATGTCTTTGATTAAGATTTTTTTTAAAAATCTTTATAAATCACAAAATAGTAATTTTAATAATTATATCGTTAACCACATTTTCCATACTCAAAAGATTTCAAATCAAACTATACTAATATTATAAGGAGGTAAGATTTTTTGCTTGTTTGTTTGTACCGAATAAGCTCCGAAACTACTGAACCGATTTAGATGTGCTAAAAAGATAGTTTGAGACCCTGGGAAGGACATAGGATAGTATATTTTTATCCCGGAAATCATGCCTTAAGGGGGTAAAAATGGCGATGAAAGTGAAAGATTCTAATAAGAAAAAATCAGAATTAATTGCAAGACATAATTATTAACTTGCTGTGCTTAAATTTTTTCCCTTTATAGACAGATATATAAATAATAATTTGTTATTATATATTAAGATATTGAAAATGTAACTCAATTTTTAATAGCTTCGAAGAGCGTCACGTGGAGAAATTGATAATATTTTTGTTTTAATAATCTAGATTCCATTTAGTAATAAAGCAAATAAAATAATCACCAAAGTGCCTCCTTATAAAATATTAATGAGAAATTTATACGAAAATTATTTATATGAAAAAAGGGTACGGTAACCCTTCAAGAACGAGAAGAAGGTCTTCTATACATATAATAAAATTCTGAGTCGAATCAGTACATTAAATATTTTTTGGAAAATTTTATTGAAGTAGTCATTATTATCGATACAGAAGCCGAATCTATAGTTTTTAGAATTTTGCCTGTCTGTCTATCTATGACTGCGTCACGAGATAACCACTAGACAGATTTTTATGAAATTTAATATGATGATAGCTGGTTATCCGGATCACAATATAGAATAATTTTACTGAAAAAAAAAATCATTTTTGAGAAATTTATACTTACAGTTAAAACGTAACTAGGGACGAACCCGAGCGAAACGAGTGTGAGTCGCTAGTTTTACATAAAATTAGTAAAATCTTCACAATAGTTAGAATATTTAAAGAATATTTGCCGGATACACTTTCATCTTGACGTCATGCTGTATGTGTAGAGTGGGTGGAAAAACAAACGTAAACAATTACTTGTAATAAATTGGTATAAAATATTGTATCCCACAACTTCAGTACCTATAATAAATCGTTGAAATTTCACGTTTTTATATAAACCATTATTTTGTATAGATTTATAGAAGGGGTGTATATATTTGATAATTCTTTACGTTGTAGTGACTCAATGAATTTGAGCAAAATCGTTACGAGCAAAGCTTGTATGCGTAAACATACCACTTGTATGCAGGTGGTATGTTTACGCATACCACCTGCATACAGGTGCATGCACAACCTGTATGCATACAGGTGTATGCACAACCTGTATGCAGGTGATATTTATTTATTTAGAAAAAGTACACTAACAACACACATATTAAAACATTTATATACATTTAGAAATCAATAATAAGTAATCAGATATGTATGTCTTTACAAGTGTACATAACATTCGCTATAATTACACAACCAAAAGTATGCGTATGTGTAAATGCATTTCTCAACGTTACAAAAAAGGATATTTTAACCTTTGTTTATATTCAGGCTGTGTAAAACTCATCGACTAGACACCGAAGAGAAGAAGAGACGAGAAGCCAGTACTACCCACTAAAAATTGGTTTCACGCCCGGCTAGATTGCCAGAAGGTAATGAGCCTACTAAGGTTAGTAAGTTTAAAAATAGCTAACAAAAACATTTACATTTAATTATAATTGACTCTATAATTATTATTAAATATATTAAAATTTTAGTATAATTTTGGACTCTAAACTAGTATTTAGTGTTTTTTATTTAACTTGACTTGCTTTTCGTGACTTAAGGTCACAGGTCATTTAACACACATGTGTACTAAATTTCGAAAGAGAGAAATATCAATTTCACTATTGAAATCAATTTTTCTTTATATTATTCCAATATGTGTCCAAGAAAAGCAAACACCATCTTGAACTTATATTATGGATGTGTTGAAATAGTCTTGTATTTCTACTTGTAAGTTCGAGTAAATCGTTTCAGTTGCATTGACAGAAAGCAAAGTTTGTACCGAAGTTTGTACGACAACTTGTTTATATGCTGAGGAACGTCTGTGGACTTCATTAATAATTGAACTCATGTAACATCATGGCAGTAGTAGCTCAGTGGTAGCGTGCTTTCATGGGAGACCAAATAATGTGGGTTCAAATTCCGGCTCTTGCACCTCTGATATTCTCATGTGTGAATCATTTTCAACATGATAACCGCCATTAACGTGTGTGTATGTGTATGTGCGTGCATTTACGCGTGTGTGTTTGCTAGGATTACAATATAAAAAAAACATTTGGGATAACCATAGGTTATTGTTAGCAATAAAAAATATCAAAAGGTGGCTATATTATTTGTAAGGTTCATATATTAAATTGTATATGTTGACTTATTTATCAACGTCCATACATACGTAACTGGACTTTGGTATAAATTCAAAAGAGTAGGTACTTTTAATGACATCATGGATACCACTAAGAAAAAAATTACTAAAAATTCTTCTCTAAGAGAATAAAAAGAGAGACATAATATGATATATAGAAATTTATACTAAACTTAGATTTAATACTCATAGTTAGTATTTAAAAATTAAGATGTTTCTGAGCGAAACCGGGGCGTGGCGCTAGTTCTGTCTGTAAGGAAAAGGCATATTATCGTATTATTCAAGTAGTTGAGCTCTAGGTAGTAGATATATTTGGATAGCTAAGGAATAATCCTATCTATATAAAAAGGCCAAGACAAAAAAGTGTTTGTTAACTAATTTTATTTTTCTTATTTTTTTGTTTAGTTTAGAAGCTATTGACGGAGTTAGCGTTATCAATAAAAAAAAACATTTTTTTAATATAAATAAATTCTATTTATATATGTTTTCCTCAAATTTTCAGTAATGAACATGGACAAATTTCGACCATTAGACGAACACTAGTCCTTTTAAATTCAGCAAATACACTTACAACAAGTAGAAATAATATATCTACTATTCTAGAGATATAAACGAAAACAACAATAATAGAATACTTAATATGTAATGAAGTAGCTTAGGATTTATAGGTAATATCATTAAGTCGTAATAACTTATATATGTACCAGGAAACCATAAAATTTTACCCAAGATATGGTCACCATAGATAACTATAATATTATGTAACTATTTTATACTTTTCTCTGCATACTAGCGACTCGATCTAGCTTGGCTCGTTCGTAGTAGTTCGTTTCTAGGTACGTTTTAACGGCTAGTATGAAATAGATAGGCGTAGATATTATCTATACTAATATTATATAGAGGTAAAGTTTGTGAATTGTGAGTTTGTGACGTTGTAGGGGGTAATCTCTGGATCTACTGAACCGATTTGAAATTTGGTAAGAAGATAGTTTGAGACCCGGGGAAGGACATAGGATACTTTTTATTCCGGATATCATCCCTTAAGAGGGTGAAAATAGGGATGAAAGTTTGTATGGGGAATCAACCTAGGGACGAATAATTCGCTATTATGATATATAGCCTACAACCTTCCTCAATAAACGGGCTATTGAATGCAAAAAGAATTTTTCAAATCCGATTAGCAGTTCTTGAGATTAGCGCGTTCAAACAAACAAACCCGGCAAGGGTTCTTTATAATATTAGTATAGATTTAATCATGTTTACGTATTTTTGTATAGACTATACACTCGTACTAAAGAGTTATATAGAACTAGCGACTACCCTAGTTTCGGTTAGCTCGGGTGCGTCCCTACTACGTCTTAAATATAAATACATAGTTATTGCGAGTGTACCATAGGAGATAGACTCATGCTTGATATTGCGGACTGTTAAGCCTGACATGTTTAGCCAACGTTAGCCATGTCAATTTGTAAGAATGATTAGTAACAGTTATTTTACTTTCCCATAGAAAGTAAAGATTTCCCTATAGTAAAATGTATATTAAATGTTGATTCGAGTTATAAGCTATCACTATGCACACAGACATACAGGCCAACAGACAAAAAATTTAATAACTATTATTTTGGGGTCTATATTTTGTACACAATACATTATAGTCATTTTTTTTTAAATATTTGATATAAAGATTTTAATAAATTACTGTTTTATTATACGTAACGATACGTCTGCTTAAAAATGTCGAAGTCAAAAAAAATTGCGTGATTTTGCTGATAAAGCATAAATGCTTTTATTATTTACGATTTTAAAATAAATACCGTGTATTTTTTTTTAAATAATTAAGAAAAACTTTTATAGGTTTTAGTCATTAATTACAATTTTGATAAGAATGTATAAATAATAAAAAATATGAATAATAATAATTATCTTCCTCTTGAACTCTTGAAAGACAGATAGCAAAATATTAGCTTAATAGGTTGATTCCTCACACAAACTTTCTCATTCTCTTTTCTCACCCTCATTTTCACCCCCTTAAGGAATGATTTTGGAAATAAAAAATATCCTATGTTCTTCCCAGGGTCTCAAACTATCTTTTTACTAAATTTATCTAAATTGGTCCAGTAGTTTTTGAGTTTATTCGTTACAAACATACAAAAATACAGATATTTCCTCTTTATGATATTAGTGTAGCTATTATATTTTTTCTTTATTATGATAAAACTTATAAGTTATTTTTGTTTAGTAACAAATATTTACTTATCACAGTAATAAGTAATTTAATTCATATTTGTATACTGTTTTAAAGTATTTTATATTATTTTAAAACATTATTTGGCTTCATGTTTAGTTCCTATGTTCCCATGATACTCTGTCTATATTAATCCTTAGTCTGAGACTATACACTATCGGTAATAGTCTATACAGTAGAAGTAAAACTAGTAATATTGCGAGAATCACCTTTATTCTTTTTTTCACCTTTCACCGTTCATTCGATTCACCTTTCAGTGTTTCACCTTTACCTTAACCTTTACATAAAGACAGATAATAAATCAGTTCTGAATATAAATATTTATAACTAAATATATTCTTTTTTTTAATATAACTTTGTTGGTTAGATTCTAGTCAAATATAAAGTTTTCAATTATCTAAAATGTACCTAACCCAGTTTTACTTCACCGCAGTCCGTTGAGTTTCCAGCTTATCTTAACGGCTTAGCCATTTTTTCATCCTAATGAAGCAACAAACAGGGCCGTGCCTGGGTATATGGCCGCCTGCGTGCCAGTCTGTATGGCCGCCCCCAGGATAACATTAAAAAAAAACTACTTTAATTTTTAATGTTTATTATTTTGGTTAACCGAAATCGAGAACGAAAAAAAATATTGGTTTTGTTCCCAAAACCGGTTTTATGAGATTTATATGTTTGGATGAAATTTAAGAAAAAAAAATGCGCAATTTAAACAAAAATAATAACATGAAAAAAATTATGGTATTGGTTTTATAATCACAGACAAAATTATCAAACATAAAGAACAAGGAATAACCCTTAAATCTATACTAACATATTAGGATAACAAAGCTCAGATTACAAAAATATTAAGTTAAATTGGCAATTGATTGTCTCGGGTAGTTTTAATTAGGAAAAAGAAAAAGTGATTGCAAATTGTGAAAAAGTGAGTGTTGGATCAAGAAAGTAAATAATTAGAAGTTTAGTGCTTATTACAATGGAATTATATTCCAAAGTATTATCATCAGATTGTAGGATATTGTGATAAAAGTATTTTATGTTATTGTACTGTACAAATAACGCAATTCGTTCAGTTATTTCGTCAAATATCGATATATTTTTCGACATTGTCAAGCACTAGTCTTATTTCTGAGAAACTCTTTTTAGAAGGCACGGCCCTGGCAACAAATTTTAAAAATTGCTGCAATCTTATATCTCTTTCAGTGTAGTGTATTTGGAGTTAAAAATTAACCTTTTTAATATTAAGTCGACGTTGAGCTTAATTGCATTTATTTGTAAATCAAATATTTTCATCGTTTGCTAAAAACCGGTAAGCTCTATGTCGACCATAAGTACATGAGAGCAGATCGAGATCTACTTTGACAAAATATAGAATCAGAATATTATATATTTACTAGTACCTACTAATACCTATTTGCCTCATAGTTAAAATCCGACTATAATCATTATTAAAAATTTGAAGACAACGGATATATTATGAATAGGAGGCAGTGGTAGCCCAGTGGTAACGCGCTCGCTTAGCAAGCCGAGTGAGGCGGGTTCAAATCCCGGATCTCGGACCTTTAATATTTTCATGTGCGAATCATTTTCTAACATAATTACCACTTGCCTTACGGTGTAAGAAAATATCGTGAGGAAACCTGCATGTCTGACAGAATCTAGCAAGTTTTCGAAAGACATGTGGAGTCTGCCAACCCGGATTTAGCCAGGGTGGTGGACTATGGCCTGATCCCCCTCGTACTGAAGGGAGGCAGCAGTGGGACATTAAAAAGGGCTGAATACATATATGAAAAAAATTCACCTATCCATATAAAAAAAATATATTAATGACACTAAAAGTCGTCAACAGCCACTATACAAAAAAGAAGAAAACGATTGACAAACAGAAGAGAAGAGGGTCCTAAGCTGTTTTGTCTTTTTTGCCTACTTATATTATAAAGATACTAGCCAGATCAATATAGCCATAAATTAAACGTCTAGATAACACCGGTGAATATAAAAAAAAATATTTAAAGCGTCACAAAAAATATTTAAGCGACAGTCAAAAACGTGCATGTACTCGTAGACCCGTTTTATTGACTGACATCTGCCACTTCTTTTAGGCATACGAATTTCATCCAGAAGCCATCATAAATTTCCCATGTCGTAAAATTGACATCATTCTGAGTTCAGCTATAATGAGATTATTTTGTAGTCAGTCCTCTTATCCAAATTAATTACTACATTCAAAGAAGCTAAGAGAAAACTAAATAAAAATAAAACTGTCTTTTCGAACACGGCGAGACCCATGGCCATATAGATGAAAGCTAAGAAGATAATTTAAAACCCTGGGAAGGACATAGGATACCTCTTATCCCAGAAATCATCCCATAAGGGGTTTAAAATGGGAATAAAAGTTTGTATGGGATGCAATAACAAATCAGTTCAATACCTTTTTCTCTGTCTGTATTGTCTGTTCCTTTCTGTTTGTAAATCATTTTTCTTTTTTATTGAGTAGCTATTGACGAGCGTAAGTGCTATCAATAAAAAACATTTTGGAAAAAAAAAAAAGTTTTGTTTTCGTGTATTTTAGGATGTTTTCGACAATTGTAAATTATCATTTATGATAAGTTATATCTCAAAGAAGTTTTATATTTTCTAACGAAATTGAGAATTCCACCCTAAAGGAAAGAAAATCTTTTGAAATGATTTCAAAGTAATTATTACATACATATTTGTATGGTATACATTAATATTTTCTGGACATGCCTCGAATACCAATAATCAAAGAGGTAACGATGTTTAATTAAAAGGAGGCCGATAGCGTTTCGTTATAGGCAATGTTTTTGTTCAAAATTAAAATAAAACCGATTGACAATCCTTTGTTTTTCATGCTCGTGGCAAAATTATAAGCTTAAAACGATTTAAGCATTTAATTACAAAAATGTATGTAAATAATTTGAATTTACAAAAGCTTTGAATACAGTGAGCTTAGAGCGAGATTCATAGATCACATGAAGAAGAAGAAAGACGTGTGGAATCCGCCAACCCGAACTTGACCAGCGTGGTGGACTATGGCCCGATCCCCCTCGTATTGAAGGGAGGCCCGTGCCCAGCAACTCACTGGGACTCGAAATATGGCTTAATACAATACATATACTAACCAAGAAGACATAAAAAGGTCTTGAAAATAATACAAGGTCTTGAAAATATAAACTTAAAAATTAAAGAAGAATCCAAAGCAAAAAGAAGTATGATATTACCTCAGCATAATATAGAGAGTAGTATAAAATTGAAATAGATTCACAAACTGAATACTTTTCCATTGAAAATATAATACAAATATACTCTTGTTGAGATTTTCATTTGCATGCAATTGAATACGGCCTCTAGCTAATGTAATATAAATGATATACGTAGTTGGCCTTGTCCTCATTTTTCATATATTAAGCAATTACCTTAACCGATTTTGATGTAATTTGGTTAACAGTATAAAAATCTAGCCAGAAACTGTTCTAGCTACATTTAACAAATTGTTAGTGAAAGGTTTTGAAATATAATATTCTTCTATCTGGCGACATTACTTATTTCTTTTGTAATCTTACGATGCTTTATATCTATTGCAGTAATAATACATTTAGCACTTTAGTTAAGAATTTTTGGAATCGGTCTTGGTCTTGTAGATGTTAAGATTGCCCTCCATTTTTATATATGTACATACTAACGTTACGTTTTAAGATTTAGTAAAGATTTCTCAGAGATGAGATATTTTCCCGCAGTAAAAAGTATCCTATATGTTGACTCTTATAACCAGCTATCATCGTACCAAATTTCATCAAAATCTGTCCAGTGGTTTTCTCTTGATACGATCTCAGACAGACACAAAGATTCTAAAAACTATATAGATTCGGCCTCTGTATCGATAATAATGTTTATTTCAATAAGATTTTAAGAAAAATATTTAATGTACAGATTCGACTCGGTTAGAATTTTATTATATGTATAGATTTTATCCTTTTACAATATTAGTATATAGATAAGTACTAAAGTAGTTTTTGACAATCAGAATAATAAATTAGCGATCTTTTACGCACTATCTGTATATTACACACAGAATCGAATATGCGACCTCTAACTTCGGGCGGATACTAAAAGGAATATTTACGTAATACATTAAGATAATTCAAAATAGTAAGTCCATAATAAACGGAATAATATTGCGCAGAACGCAATGTTCTAAGAATAATATCGTAACCTACATTTCTACTACACTATAAAGTAACTATGTAAATATACAGGCAGTGATAGCCCAGTGGTAACGCGCTTGGGAAACCGAGTGAAGCGGGTTCAAATCCCGAGACTCAAATCCAGTTTATAACTATACTCTTTGCTCAAATCTCTGATATTTTCATTTGCGAATTATTTTCAACATGATTACCACTTATTTGTTTATTTGTATTTTACCGTTTGGGTGAAGGAAAACATTGTGAGGAAACCTGCATGTCTGTGAGAACTTACCGAGTTTTCGGAAGACGTATTATGAAGTCCGCCAACCCGCACTTGGCCAGCGTGGTGGACTATGGCCTGATCTCCCTCGTATTGAAGGAAGGCCCGTGCCTAACAGTGGGACGTTAAAAAGGGCTGAATACATGTACATACGTAAGTTACACTGTATACAATGAATAAAAATCATCCCAGGAACTCTTTCATTCTTCAGAGAGAGAGAGAGAGAACTCTTTACAAAGTTAATATATAATATGAGTGTTCTCCATTTTTAAAAGAGAAGAACCGTAGAAGGAATAGCACTATGAAGCTGTAGAAGTACCTACTGAAATATCTACTATTAAACTTATACATTACCAAACTCCAAAGATACATCGTGAACTAGTTTAACACTGCAGCTTCACTTGTGTACTACGATAGTTTTTTTTTTCATAAAAGTGGAATAAAAATATTCGAGAGTTTTAAATAAACTAAAAAACTATCTTATCGGATTATTTAGCGGATTTATTTAGATTTTTGGTTCCCGACATTTCGAATGCTTTACAGCAATCATGGTCACGGGAGAAAATAAAGTTTTAAATGTCTCAAAGGCATTATATACTTGTTACAGTGAATCAAAAATCAAAATCTGTGAAATAATCCGAAAAGATAGTTTCATTTAAAATGTCAAATATTCGAGTAAATCTAAGAAAGTATTATTAGAGAGTTTTTTTGCATATTCAGAGATTATCCTCTAAAAATGTTACCAATATAAAAGTATTAGGATTTAGAAAGATATAAAATAAGAATAAATAATACATTACAACGCGTAAAGCCATATTAAGGCATGAAAGTCAAAGAATTATTTTTTATGATCTCAAAGGATTTTCTTTATATTTTACTACAATTAGATAACGGTCTTTTATTTTTTCATAAATTCATTTTTAAAGAACCTTTGATGTATATATTTTCGTTGGCTAAACCAATTATTATAAACGAACGACTAAACCTGGCTTCGCTCGAGTGAATCCCTAAGTGTGGCTTGTATTCATAATATTGTATACAGCCTACCTTACTTTATTTCATTACTTTTGAGCAATATTAATTACTCTCCATATCATATATTTATGTTACTCCAGGTCATGGTTTTCTTGTGCGAAGCCAAAAACGCACTGACAGGTAGCCCACGTTCTTTCTTGCTTCCTTCCTTCACTTGTTCCTGTTACTTTTCTGAGAGCAGAGTGGACTTTTGGAGCAACATCATGGCTGTTGTGGTCTGCTTCTACAAACCTACCGTCGGGGCGTCGTGGTTGAATGTGTAAGCGATCCTGTGACGCCCCATTAAGACGGGGGAGGTTTTGTTGGGTTTTAGTGGGTAGTACTGGATTTTCTTGCCAGGGAGTCCTACAATAACCACCTGTATGTCTACATGTGGTATGCGTAAATAAATTCTTGAGCTTAAAAAACGGTCATGGTCTATTTGTACCTACGAGTATCTGTATATGTACTAAATTTTATCTAATTGTCCCACCTGTTTTAGAGTGAACGATTAAAAAACATACAAACATACACAATATAATATATACATATGTATACGATTTTAAGTGCTCTATGTGAAAATAAGACCTGCTGTGTTTCCTTATTTTTCTCTGTTTATTTCAAAAAGTAGCAAAGTTGAGTTAAATCTCTTTAGTAATAATTTTCAACGAGCAGTACATAGTTCCACGATTTTATCGTAAAGTAGATTCCACGAAGTTAATTAAGCGGACTGCGAGTATGACTTTGATTTATGTATATATGTAACAAGTAGTTCATTTGTAGATATATATATATATATATATATATATATATATATATATATATATATATATATATATATATATATATCTTAGATATGAAATTATTCTAACTATGTTTACGGTTATTTGAGAAAAAAACTATACCTAATTATTTTTACAGAATACTTTCTTAGATTTACACGAATTATTTCACGTCATTTCAGCAGAATACGAGCATGTAAACAAACAAAGACGAATATAGATAATGGAGGGTTCTTTTTGAAAGTCGGTTAAAAAGGACTAGGATTCAAATCCAAAATCTACGACATACTACTATATGATAATAATGTCCTTCTGATAATTTCGGCTACGGCGGCCAGCCTCATAGAGATATTATAGTGCAAAAGATACGCGCAGACACAAGTGCACTCTCTATTCTTTTTACTCTTATAGTCTGTTAAGACTACTCAACATGACCGGTAAGAGTTAAGACGCAGGACCGATGGTTTTACGTGCTCTCCGACGCACGGAGGTGAAAACTTCATCAACTTCCCAATTACGGGCTACTACTGGGAATATCTTAACAGAAAAACTCAGTAATTAAACTTGGCCCAACTCGGGACTCAAACCCAGGAGCATCGTACATGCTAGCCACTAGACTATCGAGGCAAATAGTCATAATGTATGTCCTAATATAGAATTTGATAACGTTAACAAATCACTTCGACTTAATCGAATTTTAGTTCAGTTTTATACTCGTATTCACAACGGTCAGCTATGTTTGCAAGTCACAGAATAAATTGACTGACATATCTCCCATTGAAAATGCATGAATGGTAAAATTTTAAAAAGAAGCTTTTACGTAATTCTGCGAGCTTAAAAGCTTTTTTATAATAATAGCATTTTGAATAATATTATTATGGTACCGCGTTAATATCAGTTCGTACATTGAACGAAAATAGTCTCAAGTCACTCTACTTTTGGCATGAATAAGACTCAATTTAAAAGAAAATATTCTGAAACTAAAGTAAATAGTAATATTCGGCATATAATTTTCGAAGTTACTATAAATTGAAACAATAATTTTATTATAATACTAGCGACTCACCCTCGCTTCGCTCGAGTTCGTCCCTAGGTACGTTTTAAATTAAAATGGATATAGTATGTGTCCTTAAGAGATAGACATATTATGCCATCGCGAACTTTTCTGTAGACCTATATAAAATATACAATTCTACCATACAATATTTTGTTATATGTATCTCAAAGGGTTTAGGCAGAGTTTTCGTTGAAAGCTCAAAGACGGCCTATTGTTTTTCGACACCTCCAACAAATGTCGTTATATTTTAGCCAATGTATACAAAAACTTAACAAATTATATACTAAAACCTTCGTCTTAAATCACTCTATCTATTAAAATAAATCGTATTAAAATCCGTTGTGTAGTTTTAAAAATCTAAGCATACATAGGGACAGACAGCAGGAAGCGACTTCGTTTTATACTATGTAGTGATACTGTAGGTTTTTATAACGTCCTACTGAGTATTAGCCCCTTCAATGAGATTCCCCATACAGCCCTTAACCACCAAGGTGAACAAGTTCGAGTTCGTGAAGCTCACTTCTTTCAAGAACTAATTAAGTTAATTAACTTAATCTTGATATACACAGAGAAATTACGACTTAATTTGTAAGCGACAAAATCGCTAATGCTCTATTATGTAAAGTATCAACTTTGACGTCATATTCAGTCTGACCAATAGCGTTCGTTTTTGACTTAACTTTGTTTACTTTGAATTTCCCACATCTATAATGTCACATCTACTATGGAACAAATCCCACATCTAATATGGAACAAACTTCGGAAAGTCCCTCCATTGCATCTTTTAAATATCGTCTAAAAGAATATTTCCTATCTGAAGTTACTTAGTAGTCATCAACATTATATTTTAATAAGTAATTATATGTATGTATTGTATATATGTTTTGTATGTATGTATACTATGTATGTATGGCATAAAATGTTATTTATGTATTTTATATACTTATATGTTTGTGTTATTTATACTAAGACTACATGTAGTATGTTATTTTATATATAATGTGTTTTTTTTGTTCTTTATTTCCATATTACATTGCACTTTTCTGCTCCGCTAAATGACAATCTTTCTTACCTCCTAGGTTGACTGGAAGAGATCTCTTTTAGAGATAAGTCCACCTTTGCCTTCAATTTTATTTTAATATTTGTATTTTTGTTTTTATGTGCAATAAAGAGTATATATAATGTACCTAACAAATACAACACACACACACACACAACAGAAGAACACATTAACAGAAGATTGTGTAACTCTTCTTCTTATTTCTACACAATATATTTTCTTCTTCAATTTCCCTCTATCAGCTTTCATTTCAGCAGACACATACGTTTAACATAATCTCTCCATACCGTCTTCGGTCTATCTATGGGTGTCTCTAGAAAGAAATCTAATACCATAGTTATTTACTCAATCTATACATATAATAAAATTCTATCTAAGTCGAATCTGTACATTAAATATTTTTTGGAAAATCTTAATGAAATAGTCATTATTATCGATACAGAGGCCAATTCTATAGTTTTTAGAATTTTTGTCTGTCTTTCTGTCTATCTGTCTGTCTGTCTGTCTGTTACCGCATCATGGAAAAACCACTGGAGGGATTTCGATGAAATTTGGTATGGTGATAGCTGGTTATCCGGGTCAACATATAGAATACTTTTTACCGCGGGAAAATATCTCATTTCTGAGAAAAAATACAAAAACTGTAATGTAAGAGTATACTAATATGTATAACCTAAGAATTTGGTTTTTGGTCATCTGAACGCGGGCGGAGCCGCGGGCAATGCTAGTATAATTATATTATTATAACGGCGAATACCCAAACAAATAAAAAAATCCGTAATATAAAAACTTAAGGGTGTCCCTTATACAAGCAGTACGTTTTATCATTATTTTTGTTTTTACGTCATCGTAAAAGCAGTAACATACACAAGCTCTAACTTATGAAGTTATTGTGTCAACCCAGAAATAAAAAGAAATTATATTGCGGCCAAATGTAAGGTTGTCATCTTACGTATATATCTTACATACTAGCATTGCCCGCGGCTCCGCCTGCGTTTAGATGACCAAAAACCAAATTCTTAGGTTTTACAAATTAGTATACTCTGACATTGCAGTTTTTGTCATTTTTCTCAGAAATGATATATTTTCCTACGGTAAAAAGTATCCTATTTGTTACCCGGATAACCAGCTATCACTATACCAAATTTCATTAAAATCCCTCCAGTGGTTTTTCTGTGATGCGGTAACAGACAGACAGACAGACGGACGGACGGACGGACAGACAGACAGACAGACAAAAATTCTAAAAACTATAGATTCGGACTCTGTATCGATAATAATGTCTATTTCAATAAGATTTTCCAAAAAATATTTAATGTACAAGTTCGACTTAGTCAGAATTTGATTATATTATGTATAGATTTATAATATTAGTATAGTTTAGCAACTTACAGCTTTGTTTAGATGCATCCCTGGACGCATAAGAGTAACCTATGTACATATTACTACAGATCATTATCTATTTACTTAAATCTCATACAGTCAAACACACGCACACATACGTATACGGCATACAAACTTTAAATTTTTTCAAATTGTTTATTTTGTTTTATTAAGATTTTCCAAAAAATATTTTATGTACAGATTTGACTTAGTTACAATTTTATTATATGTATAGATTATATGTCGTTCCCATACATTTTTAAATACGAGCTTAATTAAGTACATTGTAGAATGTACTTACCGACTTTAACTTTAAGTCAAAGTCGTCTTTGCAATGTGAACTTTACATTCTGAAGTTTATTTCAATCATTTTTATTTCTGAGTCGTGTCTTTACTAAGTCCTGTACTTTTAATGTAAAGTAAACATTTGACAAACCTATGAAACTGTAGAAAATTATAGAAACCAATCATTAGTAAATAAATAATCAATATAAATATGTTGGAACATTAACACACAGCACCATCTAGTTCCATGGTACGCTACATGGCTTGTGTTATGGGTACCGGGTAGTTGATACAATACTCATAATATATAACTTTAAATACATACATATTATAAATATATAATATGACTGGACTACAAACATTCCCGCTCATCACACAAATGAATGCCTCCAGCGGGACTTGAACCCGCGACCGCTGGCACAGCAAGTACAAACTAAAAACACAACAACTAAAAACACTACAAACTGAGCCAAATGTGTCGTTAATAATAAACTTTCGTGGCTCATTAGCATAGCATGTATTTGTAAAACATTAATGCAGTTGTTGGTGTTCCCCCCCCCCCCCCACGTGCGTTCACCTTGTCGTGGTGGGAGGGCTCAGTAGTGCCCGGCAATACAGCCGGGCGCGAAGCCAAGAAACGCACAGGGAGGTGGCCCACTTCGGTGGGCGGTGGGAGGTGGCCCTCTTCGGAGGGCGGTGTACCATGCGGGTTGCTCCTGGTACTTCTCTGATAGCAGAGTGGACCTTGGAGCAACCCCGTGGTTGTTGTAGTCTGCTTCGGCAGACCTGCTGTCGGGGCGTCGTAGTTGAATGCGTAAGCGATCCTGCGACGCCCCATTAAGACGGCGGAAGGCTTTGTTGGGTTTTAGTGGGTAGTACTGGCTTTGTCGATGAGTCCCACACCTCGTGCGTAAATGCATTTCCCAACGTTAAAAAAAAAGTTGTTGGTGTGAAATTGATATTTGATTGGAGTAATATTAGTAGCAAAAGTTTTATCAAGCTTAGGGGTTTTTTAATTTAAATACAATGTCATCAAAAACCTTCAACAAAGCAGCTCTATGGATAAAATCCTTAAGTTATCGTTATCTACTTTAAAAGGGGAATATCCTTAAAATATTCCATATGAAAACTTATAAAGTCTGAATCCTCAACCTTTTTTCGAAATCAGTAAGATTCCTTTTGTCCACATCAAATCATACTTACGAGTATGTATATAACAAGACAGGACTGGACGAATTCGCTTTATATTATATCGATGAAATTGATATTGGGTTTTAGACGAAACTGGGTATAAGAAAGAAATCTAGTGTATATACAATATATAAAATCTTTGATTATATATATATACATATATGTATAGGCGAGCTTTATTAGTTTACGTAACTACAGAAGTAGTCAAGGATACGATACTCATTCGTTGTAAATATATTGCTATGTTCCGAATTTTGTTACTATATTATATTAAAAGTATATCTTTAAAGTCAATTACTGTACTATAATAAACGTAATTTGTTACTCTTTCATGCTAAAACTGTTAGATTTGGATGTTTATAAATAACTAGCGGTACCAGCGGCTTCACTCGCGTTCATACTTCCGATCGCTACTTAGCTTTACAGGACCACCCGCTTGTCTAATCTGAAGATTGATTGAAAATTTTATCAAAATCGCTCCAGGCATTTTGGAGTCAATAAGGAACATACATGAACACATCAATTTTTATATATATATATAATATACATATATGATATATGACTTAGAATCATACAACTGTTAAAATAACCAAATGGTAGCTCTGATCGTTTGTCATCAGAAAAAAATTATAAATGTAATGTAAAATAAATTATATTATATTAAATTATATTTTTTATATAATTATATATCATAATCATATTAAAAAAAAACTTTTTTTATCAAATCTCAAAAAAACACTAGGGATGTACCCGAGTAAAATGAGATTAACTCGCATGTATTATATAAAAATATGTGAAACTTAATAAGATTTTCGTTAACTCCGCTAATGAACGATAATGAGTATGTATTAAAGTAATATATTACACGACAAGCGCCCGCCCTCGCGACTTCCAGCCAATATTTACACGCCACATTTCGTTTACTAAATTTGTGTATTGTACTACTACGTATTTCACATAAAACTATGTCGCTTTGACCCCATAAATTTTATTTCTATGGAATAAATCACATCGATCCAATACCCGACAACTGGTATGAAACAAGTACAAACTTTTACTTTCCTAATTTTATTTTGAATGTGTTTTTTTTTTCAATATTCAGAGTTACTTCGGTGCTATTTCGCTTTTCTTTCAAGTTATTATTACTATGACTTTTGAGACGTCAAAAATGTTTGTGTTTTTTATGAATATGTTTGCTGTAAAATATATGTAATTTTGCAAACAAAAACCAAAATAATCATTTAATCGCAAAAAAAACCGGAAACATGGTTTTATTTAAAAGTAACGGCTTACCCTCACTTCGTTCGGGTGCGTCCTTAGGTACGTTTTAATTTTTTGAACGGAACCCTAATTCTTTTTCTAAAATAAAAGTAGCCTAAGTTCCATCAAAATCAGTCCAATCGTTTTGGAAACTAGCCAGAACAAACAGACAGACAGACAAAAATATTAAAAGTTGTGTTTTTCTCATAAGTACCATATATAATTTAAAATGCTTTTATTAAACAGCTCATTACAAACAGCCACTTCAATTTTATTTATCTGTATAGATAATAATATCAATGTAAATATATATTTATGATATTTTATAACGTCGATCGTTTCATAGAAAATGTCTTATTTGCATCGCTTTGTTGTATGTGACGTAGTACTCGAAGTTACGTGAAAATAATCTCAGAGAGTGGAAGCTGAATGTGGTCTAGTCTATTTATTGAGAGAAAACGAGTGGGCGTATAGTCTAACTTGGAACCCTAAATACATGTTATCTATGCATATAATAAAATTCTAACTGAGGCGAATCTCTACTTTAAACATTTTTTGAAAATCTTATTGAAATAGTCATTATTATCGATACAGAGCTCGAATCTATCGTTTTTAGGTTTTTTGTCTGTCTGTCTATCTGTCTGTCTGGGAGCACATCACAAGAAAACCACTGAACAGATTTTGATGAAATTTTGTATAATGATAGCTGGTTATCCGGGTCAACATATTGTAGAATACTTTTCCTTTCTGAACTGGTAGTCGACTCATGACGTTCAGCAAAAAATTATAATAATTTAATACTGAATAAAATATTTTGAATTTGAATTTAAAAAACTATACATGAATGTGATTGTAATTACTTACTTCAAATAACAAAAACTTTTTTTGTCTTGCCACTAAATCCAGAACGATAAAAGAAATTTTAATGAAACTTTCACGCATAGAAGATTTTATTGAAAGTGTTATAGGTTTTTATGGGAGTTATTTGGAAGAATTTTGACAACACGTTTAGCTCACTTTGTAGTATTGTACTTACTCTGCCAGTGGTCACGGGTTCATATTCCGCTGAGGATATTCATTTGTGTGATGAGCACGAATGTTTGTACTCCAGTCATGGGTGTTTATATTTATAATATTTACATATTTAAAGTTATATATGTGTAGTGTATCAACTATCTGGTATCCATAACCCAAGCCTTGTAGCTTACTTGGATGGTGCCGTGTATTAATGTCCTAACATATTACTAAAAAAAATCTTACACAGCGTAACGAGAGTTAAGGTAACACAAAGTAAAGTCGAAAACCATAAAAATATTCAATTTATTTAAACAAATTATGAACAAACAACTCCCAAAATTCGTAAAAAGTATAGATAGATCCCAGACCCAATTATCAAGATGGCTTGCATACCGGTCGAGCGAGAATTTAATTTTCGTTTATGTTATAACTTTCTATTTTCCACAAAATTTAGCTTTTCTGAGTCCACAGTTTTTGACTGAAACCAGGCTTAATTGCCGTAAGATATGAACTTCAATACGTATTAATTTATTATTAATTTGGGATAGTATAATATACTAGTTACTTACCGTCGCTTCACTAGTGTATGCCCTGAGGTGCTTTTGCATTTATAATCTACGAGTATACCTACTAATAAATATTATAAATAGGTAAAGTTTGTGAGTTTGTGACATTGTATGGGGTAATCTCTGGATCTACTGCACCAATTTAGATAAAATTTGGTAAGAAAATAGTTTGAGGCCCTGGGAGGACATAGAATACTTTTTATCCCAGAAATCATCCCTTAAGAGGGTGAAAATGGGGATGAAAGTTTGTATGGGGAATCAAGAATCGCTAGTTTTATATACAAGCACCACTACCTTTTAGCAAATTTTGAACATAATATCATCCAAATCAATCCAGCCGTTTCGACTTTAAGGAGCTAGAAAACATAAAACATAAAAACTTTTTTACTGTAGTTGTCCGAATATGGGAAAAGTAATATGAGGGGTCGATTTTATTTACATACTTTAATTTCCACTTTAATTTTATATGATTACTAGCGACTCACCCTCACTTCGCTCGGGTTCGTGCCTAGATTGTTTCCCCACACAAATGTTTATCTCCATTTTCATCCCTTAAAGGGATGATTTCCGGATTAAAAAATATTCTATGTCCTTCCCAGGGTCTCAAACTACGTATCTTCTTACCAAACTTCCTCTACATCGGTCCAGTAGTTTTTGAATTTATTCGTTACAAATATACAAAAATACAAATCTTTCCTCTGTATAATAGTAGTGTAGATAGGATGACTCTTGACGACGATTTTAACGTACTAGATATTTATCTTGGAAAATATTATTTACATGATATAATATTTTTTTACTATCGAGCTCGTCTAATGATGGATCGATGAGCGGAGTGGTGGTGGAGTTTGGTTAGTTATAGTGAATCTCATTAAAATGTATTTAAAAGAAGCATCGTTACATTGGAATAAAGAAAGAATATATAAAGTTAGTAGCGAACTTAGGTATTATTGAAAGGAAATCATTCATTTTAGGCCCAACCGGCAAAGTGACATTAAGTGCTATACTGTGGTTTCCAGAAAAGAGGCAGGACAATGAAATTGCGAAGATTATATAATTGTAATTATATACTAACCAATGTAAGAAAATTTGCGCAACACAACTTACGTTACTTAGCCAGAGTATTGTTTGATATAAATGGAATCATTCACAGAATTATGAACATCAGTTTATTTTTTGAAAAGATATCGTGTGACACACACACACACACACACACACACACACACACACACACACACACACACACACACACGCACGCACGCACACATGCACGCACGCACGCACGCACGCACGCATACACGCACAGACACAATACGCTATCAAAACCTTTTTTAAAGTCAGACCGACTTCAAAAAATTGATTTCGTGATACTATTACTAGTCTAGCTTTATGGCGCAACTTAGTGTAAAATTTACTTAGACCATAATATTATATGCAACCGTTAGGGGATATAAAACGACGGGGTATCAATAAATCCACTCTACTTTGTTAACGCTGCGTAATGAACTTAAATAAATTGAAACTGATCGACTTAGACGTTCCACTTTCATTATCCAGTGTCCTTAAAACTTAATGATATTTGAGCTATATCTTATACTTAGTAAAATAGAACATTAAATAATAATTAATAAATATGTTGAGACATTAACACACAGCACCATCTAGTTGCATGGTAAGCTACGAAGCCTGTGTTATGGATACCAGATACACTACACATATATAACTTTAATACATATAATAAATATAAACACCTATGCCTGGACTAAAAACATTCGCGCTCATCACATAAGTGCCCCCAGCGGGACTCGAATCCGCGACCGCTGGCACAGTAAGTAGGGTCACTACAAACTGAGCCAAAGTCTGTCTTTTCTTTTGTCACAGCTATTTTGCTCTAAGACTATTTTTCATCAGTCACATACGCTATATTGATTGAGTTACGTGAGTGGAGCTTTAAGCGAAAAAAAGTTCTGTATAACATATTATTCTATATAGCGATGCTTACAGGGTAGAAAGAGTACCTATAGAATATAAGCGTATTTTTACCAAATCAAGGTAAAAGTTGGTACAGCTAATACCTACCATATATTAAAATATTGAGCTGGTAAGGAGAGTTAGCCGAGCTTTTTATATGAATTATTAACATCAATTAGAAATTTACAAACATGACAGATCTGTAATAGATCTGTATATATATATACTAGCATGACCCGCGGCTCCGCCCACGTTCGGATGACCAAAAACCTTAGGTTTTACATATTAGTATACTCTTACATTGCAGTTTTTGTACTTTTTCTCAAAAATGAGATCTTTCCGCAGTAAAAAGTATCCTATATGTTGACCCGGATCAATTAAAATTTTCGAATCAAAATCCCTCCAGTGGTATTTCCGTGATGCGGTAACAGACAGATAGACAGGCAGACAAAATTTTTAAAAACTATAGACCCGGCCTCTGTATCGATAATGATGTCTATTTCAATGAGATTTTCCAAAAAAATATTTAATGTACAGATTCGGCTTAGTTACAATTTTATTATATGTATAGACTATAGATGTCATTCTGTTACATTTTTTGATATTTTAACTATTTCATGTATAGCTGTTTTAGAGTAGCATGACGTCGCGAGCTTTTTAAACTTTTAAGATATTTGTCACTTTCTATTCCAGAACGATCTATAATTCTTTTTAAACATATACAAAATTAATATACAGTGTCTTTAATACTAATAACAGCAAAACGGTTGGTAAAATAGTAAATTTACTGTAAGAGCTATCTCTACGACTATCTCAAGCGTGAGTGGCAAAGTTTTTCTCGACGTACATATAAAGTGTAATCAATGTTAATATGAAATGAATGTTGGAGTCGTTATGAGAAAAGCTTTTACATATCTCTGGTGCTAATACTCGTTATTTTATAAGAAGTCACCAAGAAAATCTTGAGATTTAAATCTGTATAGCACTCGGAACATTGGGAACCAATAATAATAAATATAAAAAAGTTTACATTAGTTAAGCACTGAAATTGATTAAAAATTTAAAATTCTATATTTTAACATTTATCTTACAACTAGCGACTCATCCTTGCTTCGTTCGGATTAGTCACTAGTAAAAAAAAACAAATCTATCCCACGGGAACTTATGTATACAGACACAGTGTGAACAGACTATAATCTATCTCTGTGCCAAATTTCATTCAGATCCGTTCAGCTGTTCTGGCGTGATTGCGTAACAAACATCCATCCATCCAAACATTCGCATTTATAATATTAATGGGATGATGAGATTCTTTTTAATATTTAAAAATAAAAAAATATGTTTTCATTAAAAATCTTTCGCAGGAATGCTTAGAAGGAATAAGAGCTTTTCTTAGAAGCAATTTATTATTTTAATAATTCTATCCATCTTGTCTCTACAAAGGCTGTTTTAAAGTTGTGAACTGTTTGAATGAGATTTTGCTTCTAATGCTATTATGATAAAGCTTTTTTTTCCTTTGAATTATAATATTTACTGTACATTAAACGTAGCATTACATTTTAATTTCTAATGTACTAAATATAAGATATGAAATCGCTTGGTCTTGTAGGTAAGCTCTTTGTATAATACATAAAAAACAATGTTTGTTTGTTTGTTCGTATTTTATACGCTGCCATAGCGTTCATCCGATTGTGATAAAACTTTGGCAAATTAATACTTGCACTTGCGCGAAGGTTATTTTATTATATTATTATTAAAGCGTTACTATATTTCGTTTGATTTTCATGCATAAGTTCTGACTGGAAAGCAAAACATGTAGAAAATTATACAATAAAAATCTAGAATACTTAATGGCAATGTACAATGCAAATTGGCCAAGCACTAAGTGACTACAAGTGACATACAAAGTGCCTGAATTATTTATACACAGGAAATGTTCAATGACGTATGTTAATATTTGTTTTAAATCGAACTCGAACCCACTTCTAAAACAAACAGATATTTCAACTACTGTGCTAAAGGGCTCTTATAATATGTTATCTATAAGTAATTACCCTTTGACGAATGTGTGGGAAGTCGAGAATTTGAATTCTCCGCATAGATTAAATATATACATATTATTTCGATAATATACGGTTGGGAAAATCTTTAAGTAATATTATTTTATTTGTGTGATCCCAAAGGATAGATTTGTAGACGTTTCCAATATTATTGGTAAATTGTGTGGTAACAGTATTTTCTACAAATTATTTGCCTTACACGGAAATCGAACTCAGTATCTTAAGCGTATAATTCTGTACGACGCTCTCACTTTGCACTAATTATTCAACCACCCAATAACTGATGTACCTACAAAATGTATATACTATGTATGTATTATATTAACTCTTGAATTACATAACGTCAACTTATCATGAATGTCAGCCATCGTAAAGTATACAGCCCCCATTACACGGCAAGGGTCGACTATTGATTCCCTGCGCGCTCTTGACCAACCGTATAAACATATTTTTTAACCAATTTAGAAACTGGAGAGGTACTAAAATAAACATTTTAATTAACAATAATTCGCAAAAAGCTAAAAATTTGTACAGGGATTAGGTAAAATATCGAAAATCCCATCGATCCCACATCTGGTAAAAAATATATTCAAGGTCAAAGGTCAAAAATAACGTTTTTTTGCATTTTACAGGTAAACCGTAAAGGTTATCATAAAAATACGCAGATCGGACAAAAATTGTAGACCATGCAATTATCTACAAATAATGCACCCATACTTTTTTTTTGTAAGAAAAAGAAATTTTCAATTAGAAATATATATATATATACATATATATATATATATATATATATATATATATATATATATATACATATATATATATATATATATATATATATAATATATATATATTGGTCAGTGTACATTTTAAGATAAAGAGTATAATATATTATCGAGTTCTTTTAAATTTTTTTCTTATTGTTCGTTTTTATTTGATGATCCATCACATCGTCTCTATGTTGCTGTAACCAAACTTAAAAAAGCTTTATTACTTTAGTAATACAAAGTAAATACAAAGTTGTTTCAGATACGTTGTAATCACATTTTCAAATAAGAATTTATGTTTGTTACCTCTTCAATCCTGTAAGAGTTTAACGAATTTCAGTGTTTTTCGGAATTCGTCGAGTTTATGTCCTCAAAACACATAGGCTATAAGTTATCAAGGATCTACCACGTAAGTGAAGCTACGGGTGTATGCACTTTTAAAGCACCTATGATTACACGTACGCTAATGCCTGTAGTTTCTATGTCTGCCTCGGTGGTGTAGTGGCTAGCATGTACGGGTGCACACCCGGAGGTCCTGGGTTCGAGTCCCGGGTCGGGCCAAGTTTAGTTATTGAGTCTTTCCGTATAGTAAGTATCAGTAACAGCCCGGAGTTGGGAAGTTGGCGGTGTTTCACCCCCGGCCTCGGAGAGCACGTAAAGCCGTCGGTCCTGCGCCTTAACTCTCACCGATCGTGTCGAGCAGTCGTCCTACCGGAGTATGAGTGACAGGAATAGAGAGTGCACTTGTGTCTGCGCATACACTTGAGCACTATAATATCTCCCGCGCAGTTGGCTAGTCTCAATGAGACTGGCCACTGTGGCCGGAATCGATCAGGAGAAAATCATCAGTTTCTATGTCACGCTAATTTTCATCATAGATTCTCCTAAGACCTGAGAAATATATGTCTTAAGAGTACAAAAATCCTATTTATCTGTATAATTATTTGACTGTATACATAAATATTTTTATTTTTCTTTAAGAAAATTCATTGCTTATTATATTTAAGGCATTCTATAAACCAAAAGAAACTTAAGCCGGAGAGAACTCAGTATGATTTAGTGCGGTCAAGTTATTATGTAAATTTATTCATTCCGAAACGTCCGTCCCAATTGGGTGTACAGTGCATAATTTTCTAAATGTTTTACTAGAAAATATTTCATTTTTGGCTTCTGCTACTAATGGATTTGATTATTTTATAGAATTTTTGTCCTATGAAATGTCCTCTTTCATTCAGGTACATTCTAAAATATCTTTTTTAGGGTAATTTCATACTTAATATCCTAGTGTATCTCAAGGCTTACACATTACACATTAATACACATAAATTTACGTTTATGCATTGTTTCGTTGCTGTGAAAAGTAACAAAAACTGCTATTATGAATATCTTGATGTGTACGCGCGTGCGTGTACGTGTGTGCGTGTGTATGTGTGTGTGTATGTGTGGTATCTCTCTCTCTCTCTCTCTCTCTCTCTCTTTCTCTCCCTGTGTGTGCGTGTGGTGTGTGTGTGTGTCTGTCTCTCTCTCCCTCTATGTGTGTGTGTGTGCCTGCTTCCCTAGTCAAATTATGTCTTGAGGATATAAAATACTCTTAAGAAGGATATTTCACCTGATATTAATTCATAAAAGCGATCAAATAAGTATTGTACGAACAATACTGTTGAAATACGGATATTTTTAAACTCCAGTGACGATACATAAGCATATATTTATAAAAATGTCGACAACTTCGGTTTGAAGCTGTCGAATATGCACATGTGTTATCCTAATTAGAGCTGCATACTGCAATAGTGAATTGTTGAGAGAACGAGAATGAGTCACAGACTAAAATAATAATTATAATATAAAATAACTCAACTTATCTACATATACGTGATAAAATATGAGAGCGTTAAATTTAACGTGACCTATTTCTTTTCCGCTTTCCATTATTTATTATCAAATGATACATCAAAGTGGATTGAAGTTTTTATTTTCTTTACATATTTACAGTAAATTTTATTGGTTTAGATATTATAGTGCCCAAACAAACAAAACTGCAGTATCTTCTTTCCTCTTTGATTTTTCTCTAGTGAAGTGTTATACCAGCTTCCTAGCCCGGGCTGCTACTGAATACTAAAATTTTCTAAGCAAAAACCCCAAAAATAATTTTGGTACTACCCGTAATTCGAACCAAGAACAATCTGCAATCTTAAAAGACCAATATTTTTCAAAAAGCCGTTCTATTGAAATATCATTATTAAGTTAAACAGAGCTTTAGACAGTGAAATGCAATTTGTAAACGACAATATAGCTGTTATTTCACAACTAGCGGCTCACCCTCGCTTCGCTCGGGTTCGTCGCTAGGTACGTTTTAAGTAGAGATAAATAGTTATTAGCCAGCGCTAGCCATATAATTTTCGTTAATTTTTCTGATGTTTTAATACTTATTATCCTATTCCGGACTAAGAGAAATCCAAAAATTCAAATATCATAAAAATTGGTCCAGCCGTTCTTGAGTTTTATGTCACGTCACACGGGAACGCAATCGAACGGGATAAAAAGTATCCCATGTCCGTCTCCCGGGTCTAAGCTACTTCCCCACCAATTTTCTGCCAAATAGGTTCAGCCGTTCTTGAGTTATAAATAGTGTAACTAACACGACTTTCCTTTATATATATATATATATATATATATATATATATATATATATATATATATATAGATAATGCTACGTTTGAAAACTTCATATCGTAAATTTTAAAATGGCTTACTCATATAAGTCGTTAAAGCCAATTGAATATGAAACAATATTCAGATATTCAGTTATGGCATGAAATGCATTAAAGTTCCTAATGTAAATAAATATAATTATATAATGATGTTACTAAATATAATAATATAATATATATATATATATAAATATATATATATATATATATATATATATATATATATATATATATATATAATTGTTGCAAATTTATTCTAAGGATCAGAGGAAAAGGAGAAAGAGAAAGAGAAGGGTAAAGGTACATTCTTATCTCTTCTTTCTCATTTCGACTTTACTTTATATGGGTGTATTATACGATAACTTCGGTAGCTGTGAATCGATTTTTATATTTTTTAATGAATTAGTTATACGTTAATCGTGATTACATAATATAAATTGAAAAAAATTATTAAGCTCAATTAATTTTACTCTTAACTCTATAAAATAATTAGTTTTAAGTGATTTTGTGAACCTTTTTTGATATAATGTAACCTTGTATTTATAATGAAAACTATAAATATAAATAATAACAGATTATATAAGAACGGGGCGTCCTGATCTTTCTCCTGGTGTCCAATTAACTAAATTGGTTTAAGAAATACTCAAAACTGTATTATAAAGCTAGTTACTTAAAAACACTTGTCGTCTTAATTTATTCTAAAAATATTCGCGAGCAAAAATTCCAAGTGAAAAATGAAACTCGACGATGTCTTAAGACAGGTATTTGTTGAAGCCTGAGCGATAAAACAAAAGAAATGTACTACAATGTGTAAGAAGGGCTCACTTAGTATAAGCTCTCGAGGGATAGCCTTTACCTTAACGCAAGTAGTTTAAAATATTATGGCTAAAATTTTTATATACACAATGTGGGCACGTATGTGTTTATACATTTTATTTGTAATTAAAACTTATTTGATAGGCATTTTATATTATACCATATGTATATTATTTTTTGACAGATGTTCAAACAATATGAAAACTTTAAAAAAACGTGAACATAATTATATAAAAGAATTATATTTCTGTTCTAAATAGTATAGAATAATAGGCTTTTTGCTCCAACGACTGTTTAACAGTATAAGTAAGTAATAAAAATATTTTAACATACCTATTATAATATATTTTTTCATACATACAAATTTATGTGTCTGTCTGCTTGTAACCGCTAATCTTCGTAATGTCTGAATCAATTTTACGTTTTCTAATAGATATTAGTAAATTGATCAAAATTACCGTTACTACTATTTTCATGGGAAAAAGTTCCCTTTGGTAGATGAGATTTTTAAAAACACTTTCGCTTCGCTTTGACTCTTAATTCAACCATCGTTTTTCAACACAACAGTGTTATATTTGCAAAATAATTAAAAAAAAGTAAATAAAAGCCTGTTTTCTAAAAAAATGTATATATTTTTTTATTTTATACTATACAAAACACGTGTTGTGTATATAAAAATACCGGAATAAATATCTTGAATATAGATATCACTTCACACTAAATGGAAATTGTAGCCAATAACGACTAACTTCATACTGTAGTCTATAATAATAAAATTAGTATGTAAATCTGTTGCGTCGAAAAAAATACCGCATCATGTTTTTCATAACGCGCCAAAAGAAGTGCCTACAACTCTAAAAACGTACACATAAATATAAAATTTAGAGGTATATAATACAATATATAATATCCAAAGCTACGTGACAAGGCCTATGAAGAGACAAATTTTATAAAGCTAATATTATTTTTTATAAAACTTTGATTACTTCTATCTGCTTCACAAAACTTTTATTACTTTGAGGGAGATTTAATTTTAGTATACTGATATTTACCGACAGATTTGCTTCATCCATTAAGATTATTGTTCAACTTAGTTTCCTTTACATACGTGCGTGCGTAAAGATTAGATATATAAAGCCACATATTATTTTGAAAAAGTAAATTATTTCAGTTACTCTACTTATAATACTTTCTTACATTTACGCGAATATTAGACATACAGTCTCTCCCGTGACCATGATCCCTGTAAAGCATTCGAAACGTTGGGAACCAAAAATAAAATAAATCCGCGAAATAATCCGAAAAGATAGTTTTATTTACTCTACTCATATTTGTTAAGGATTATTATTTAAATGATACATTTATTTATTATTTCATTAATCTGTGTGCAGTCTGAAATTAACCAATCGAAACACTAAGATTTTGCCGCCGAGGGGGTGATTGGTCGAGCGTCAACGCGAGCGATTATTCTATCTATATATCTATATCGATGTTAATATATGTATAACATATATAATAAATGTTTATTATGTTTTTATATAGGTATTATAAATAATATGAAAATTTAGAGGTGACGAATAGCATCCCTGAAATAGTACGGAATCCAGACGGTACAATTCCAAGTGTTTGTTTTAAGTTAGTAACTTGTAATCAAATTAGTGAAACTGTAGTGAGTGTTGTGACTTAATAATAAAAAGTGTTCAATTCAATTTTCTCGTTAATGGCTTCAAAGCGTGCCATTTGAGCAAATATTACTTCGCCAATGTCACGTGGAATACAGTTAACGGTCCTATCTCTTAGTATCTTATTTAAATGTTAGTTTATATATTATACTTTAAGATAGCTTCATATATACATATTACTAGCGACTGCCTCGGTGGTGTAGTGGCTAGCATGTACGGCTGCACACCCGGAGGTCCTGGGTTCGAGTCCCGGGTCGGGCCAAGTTTAGTTATTGAGTCTTCCTGTATAGTAAGTCTCAGTAACAGCCCGGAGTTGGGAAGTTGGCGGTGTTTCACCCCCGTGCCTCGGAGAGCACGTAAAGCCGTCGGTCCTGCGCCTTAACTCTCACCGGTCGTGTCGAGTGGTCGTCCCACCGGAGTATGACAGTGATAGGAATAGAGAGTGCACTTGTGCCTGCGCGTACACTTGAGCACTATAATATCTCCTGCGCAGTTGGCTAATCTCGTTGAGATTGGCCGCCGTGGCCGGAATCGGCTAGGAGAACATCATCATCATCATCATTCATTATCACTTAGGGGTATGGAAAATAGATAGTAGCCGATTCTCAGACCTACTGAATACGCATATAAAATTTGGTAAAAATCAGTAAAGCCGTTTCGGAGGAGTACAGTAACTAACATTGTGACATGGAAATTTTATATATTAGATGAAGAAAAAAAAATATCTACATTACAAAAATGCTTGAAAAAGCAATACTTTATTTTTAACCGACTTTCTGAACCGAGGAAGTTACAGGTTTGGAGGGCATTTTAAGTTCATGTTATGGAAAGACTTTCATTTTATTGTACCTCTACAAAGAAAATCATAAAGAAAATATTGCGAGTTGTAAAAACACCTGTAAAATTCCACAAATCACTCCCAATAATTGTACTTATTGAAAGCAACATATGAAGCTTCATTTAAATGATCAAACTTCAGTTTAATGCCAAATTGTTTTGTGTTTAATTTAATTTAGACAATAAAAAGCTTTTAAAAAAGTAATAAAAGACATTAGCCTTGTAGGAATTTGAAATTGGAATTGACTTAACTTTGCCTGTAAAAGTTGAGAGTACTGATTTACATAAATAAAGCGTACTTTGTTCGATTAATCAAACCGTTGGTACGATTTTACTACATATTTTCAGGTAGATAGAGAAATATATAAAAATAAGATTCAAAATTGAAAAACTGATGGAAATTGTCACTTGCATAGGCAAAATAGGACATATTAATGAAATGAGAGTAAAATTAACTTTATTCAATTTAATTAATAAAAATTTATAACAAGCAACTCATTCTCGCTCCGCTCGGGTTCATCCCTAGGAACGTTTTAACGGTTAGTATAGATTTTTCAGAGATGTGATGTTTTCCCGTAGTAAAAAGTATGCTATATGTTGACCCAGATACCTAGCTATCATCATACCAAATTTCATCAAAATCTGTCTGGTGGTTTTCTCATGATGCGTTCCTAGACAGACAGACAAATTCTAAAAACTATAGATTCGGCCTCTATATTGATAATAATGACTGTTTCAATAAGATTCTCCAAAAAATATTTAATGTACAGATTTGACTCAGGATTTTATTATACGTATAGATTTGCACTTAGGTAAAACTACGTAATTCAATCTTTAAAGTTTAAATACTGTATAACAAATGAAATCACATAAAAAGACCAATTAAATTAATGAATAATAATTATCACACTCGTATTATTGTAGTCGGGGTGAGATAATTATGAGGACGTGAGAAGAATCAAAATTAAAATCACTAAATTTAATTCTTTCAATTTTATTTACATGTATATAAGATATAAGATTTTGTTTGTATTTATTATATAATGATGTTCCCCTAGCCGATTCCGGCCACGGCAGCCAATCTCATTGAGATTAGCCAACTGCGCAGGAGATATTATAGTGCACAAGTGTACGCGCAGACACAACGTGCACTCTCTATTCCTGTCACTCTCATACTCCGGTGGGACGACTGCTCGACACGACCAATGAGAGTTAAGGCGCAGGACCGACGGCTTTACGTGCTCTCCGAGGCACGGGGGTGAAACACCGCCAACTTCCCACCTCCGGGCTGTTACTGAGACTTACTTTACAGAAAGACACAATAATTAAACTTGGCCCGACCCAGGACTCGAACCCAGGACCTCCGAGTGTGCAGCCGTACATGCTAGCTACTACACCACGGAGGCTGTAAAAATTTTTATTATATAAGCACTATATCACTATATTTGACGACACGTTTGGCTCAGTTTGTAGTGACCTTACTTGCTGTGTCAGCCCTAACGTTGTACTAATATCATCTATTTATTTATACTTATAATAAAATTCTAACTGAGTCGAATCTGTACATTAAATATACTCGTATCTTGGAAAATCTTATTGAAATTTTTAGATATTTTGTCTATCTGTATATCTGAGAACACATCACGAGAAGAAAACTGGACAAATTTTGATGAAATGTGATATGATGGTAGCTAGTTATCCGGATCAACATATAGGATACTTTTTATTGCAGGAAAATTACTCATCTCTGAGAAATCTATACTAAACGTTAAAACATAACGTCTATATATAAATAGGCAAAAACAAAAAAGTTCAGTAGCTTTTTCTTCATTGTTTGTCAACCGATTTTACTATTTTTGTTTAGTTATTATTGACGAGATTTAATGTTATCAATAAAAAAAAATACTATGGTTTAGGTGAATTTCGACCATATTTTATTTCGGCATTTCCTAAGGAAAATCAAACTTATGTCAAATATGCTTAAACACTAGAAACATTTTCACTGTTTATTTAATACCTTGCAAGTACAGTAAATAGCTTTTGATAGGATTGAGTCAATCCTTAATCAAGGTAACGGTCCTTAACAGATAACTTTAGTTCGAGTTACTGGAAATCTCAGAGAGCCCACGCTTTAAGACTGACAGTTCATTACTTTGATAGATAAACAAACCACCAAATATATATACGCTTTATATATAAATAGGCAAAGACAAAACAGTTTAGTACCTGTTTTTCCTCTGTTTGTCATCAGATTTTCTTTTTAAGTTTTATCAATAAAAAATATATCATAAAAATCGAATTCGATCCCCAGGCGCTATTACATATAAATATGAAATTATATTCAAAATAATGTTACGTTATAATAAACTAGTCTGCCCAATTTGTTGACATTTATGCTAACTCCTCCGCTCCCTTGGGTTATAGCATGATGATATATAGCCTATAGCCTTCCTCAATAAACGGGCTATCTGATACAAAATTTGGAGGAGATTAAGGCGATCAAACAAACAAACAAGCAAACCAACAAACTCTGTCTCTTTAGTCTTTATAATATTAAAATAGATCTTCTAACTGACATCAAAATCATCATCATCATAATTTTAGCCGATATGAAATTCTTCAAGGTCACTTAAAAGTCACTATACTTCATACTTTCTTAGATTTACGTAAATATTTGACCTTTCAAATAAAACTCTTATACCGAGAGTCTCTCCCGTGACCATGATAGCTGTAGTTGAAAATCGGGAACTAAAAATCATAATAAATCCATGAAAAAAACCGAAAAGATAGTTTTATTTAAAATTCACTATATTTTTCTTAAAAGAAGATTTTTTTTCATTTGTACGGAATAACACTAAGCCTGCAGCTGAATTCTAAATATTGATGAAAGATTTTGTATTCGGTTTCCGAGTTTACCTGCAACATCCAATTCTAACTTACAAAATTTACCTGTTTAATATATTAGTGTAGATAAAAGCTTACCTAAAATATGATGATATATTATAAAGTTAGCCCCATGATCCGAAATCCCAACGTATTGTGCTAGTTTTTTGTTACAAACTCTGCGAACAGCCATGACCTTAATATTTTGGGGCCAACCTGAGCCACTTAAGCAAACTACATGCAAGCAACTACGTGTGTATGTATACTTGGATTACCCTTACCTCCTCACCTTTATGCATATACTAGTGACATACCCTTGCTTCGCTTGAGAACGTTCCTAAGTGACTTTTGTATTAAAATAATATAATATAGAGTCAACGCCACCTTTTGGCAAATTTTCTTATTAACATTAGCCTATATGTTACATGTCATTGTTTATATCTTCAAAATCTGTCCAGTCATACACACTACATTTATTATTTATATTATTAGTGCGGTTGTTCAGATAAACTAAAGAAACAAAATTTCCACCAGTTTTTTTTTTAATAGAAATTAGAAAATAGTTAAATTAATATGTATATTGTTTTAAATAATATCAAAAATACTAACGCAAAGTTACAATATTTTGTTTTTCTTTTGAACAAAAGCATTAATTTCATTTCAAGTAAAACTACACGAAATGTTACATAGAATAGTAAGGCACAATAACCCCGATGAGTGCTAAATATGCGTGCTAAATCATTTGCGTTTGAGAGACGTTTAGTACTATAAAACTTAAAAAATAAACCAATATTATAATTTATTAAGAAAATTATATATATTAAAAAAATATAATATATAAGAAAAATGTATAAGATTACACTATCTTTACTTGTGTTGTCAAGAAAAAATGGTAGAACGATTTTTTTAATCTTTAAATAGAAATTTTGCATCAAAAATGAAGTATTTATGCAAATATATTTTTAAATAATTTATGTTTTTCTATAATACAATGAAAAAAAAATATTTGATAATTTAAACAATCGTTTAGAATCAGTCAAACTTATTTGGTAAGAATTTTCCTCATGCACAGTGTAGGTTTTTTCATAAATTCCATACAAAATTAAAAATAAACATGCAGATGTAAATTGTACACGTGTTTCTACATTCACAACTGTAGCATGTATATATAATAGCAAATTATTAAGGAATATACTTAATACAAACATCAAAGCCCTTCCCTGTGAATATGGTAATTTCCAAACTTCTTACTGAACCTCTACAATCTGCGTTACATAAAGTGTCATCTTAATTTAATGAGATGATTAGTTTTAGTTAGTGAGTGAGTTCTATTTCGCTTTATGGAGATAAAATATAAATTACTTTAACTATTGTTACCTATAAAAATATACTATGATACTAAACTAGCGCTTCACTTTCGCTTCGCTCGGGTTCGCCTCTAGAAAAACAAATACAAATCTATCCCGCGGGAACCGTACATTTTTCCGGGATAAAAAGTAGCATGTGTTATTCTGATGTATGAGCTATATTATTGCAAAGTTTCATTAAAATCCATTCAGAAGTTTTTGCGTGATAGAGTGACAAATATCCATACATCTATACATACAGATATCCTCACAAATTTTCGCATTTATAATATTAGTAAGATTCATAAAATTATTTGATACTCCAGAACAACATAATTTTATACTATTGAAAGAATCTTTAGATTTGTTTCAGTTCAAAAGAAAAAAGGTACAAACAAACAAAATATGCTCGTACATGACAGTATGAAATTAACTAGAAAGATTGTACATATTACTATGTTTTTTTAATATAGTAGATAGTTCTACCTGTTTTTTGCTACGCAATAATTTCAACTACGTAGCATTTTGCTCTAACAAATTATCATGTAACTCATAATTTGTCTATATACATATAATATAGATGCTAAATAAACCTTTTCTAAATTAAAGATATATTCTCTAAGCACCATAGAGTTTTATGATAAAATTTTACCGTGTAAAGTACCCCAATCTTTTAAAATTCTAAAATTTGTATACGCATTTTTATTTTTACAGCTATTTCTTAGCTCAGTTAGGGTTTTAAATTTTTTGTTGATATATAACTATACTATATATACGTATATCCCTCTTATCAGTACTAATCTATCTTATCGTGTTTTAGTACTTAACGGTATATATTTTTGTTATCAGTAAACATGACAGTGAATTAAAAAAATATCACAAACGAATAAAAATAAAGGAACATTCTCATATATATTTATCGATATAACATAAAATTTCTAAGTAATTCTCAAGATAAATTATAAGTAATTATATCTTAAGAATTCTTATATGAATGAAATATAAGATATAAGAGAATAATATATAATAATATTTTCGTATAACTCATTTTGCCTATTCTAATCTTAAATGAATGAATTTTAAAATGTAAGCTTAATATATACCTAATAGTTTAAAGTAAGTACTTACCATTTTCCGAGTATATTTCAGTCCAAACACGATTGTGAAACACTGAAGCGACTCTTCAGGGGAGCGCCGCGAGACTGCCCGGGACGCGTTGATCCGTCAAAGAACCTACAACGTAGATGTCACACAAGTTTGAATCGAAATCAATTTGAAAATTTACTTCAGATAAATGAAATTTTATAAGCATTTACAACGGTTAGTATAGATTTCTCATAGATGAGATATTTTCCTGCTGTAAAAAGTATTCTATATGTTGACACTTGACCCGGATATCAGCTATCATAAAATTAAATTTCAACAAAATCTGTCCAATTGTTTTTTCGTAATCCCAAATAGACAGACAGAAAAAAATTCTAAAAACTATAGATTTAGCTTTATATCTATAATAATGACTATTTCAATTAGATTTTCCAAAAAAATATTTAATGTACAGATTCAACTCAGTTGCAATTTTAATTAATGTATAGATTTTAATTTAACATTTACATACGTATATTAAATAATAAAAATTGTTTTATGAGTCCGTGAGCTATTGCTCGTTGGAAATGCAGTTATACTGAGAAATTATTTACAATACCTTTATTAAGGTTAATTTTGCTATAAAATACAGTTACATCTTATTTAGTAGTGACATCAGTGGTTACGGGTTCGATTTTAGCAAAATATATTTTCGTTAGTTTTGTATTCATTAAAAATACAGCACGATAATAAGTAGAGTAATATATGTATATTTTAGTCTAGATTTTACATTATTATTATAAAAGATTTCTTATTTAATTTTAGATACAATATCATTATCACATCAAACATTGTTTTAAATTATATGCACACAATTTAAAAGCCAGTGGTGGGCGGTGGCTCAGTGGTAACGGGCTCGCTTGGGAAACCGAGTAAAGCGAGTTCAAATTGGCCAGCGTGGTGGACTATGGCCTGATCACCCCCATTTTGGGAGGCCCACCCCCAGCAGTGGGACGGTAAAAAGTGCTAAGCACATATAAAAATTCATTGTTCATTTAAAAAAATATGTAAAAATATAAAAAAAAAAACACCAGTCCATTTCTTTATAATTAGGTGCTCGTCTAACAATTGTTATGAACGAAAACGAGAGTGGTCAGAACTAGGTCTCATTGTAAACAAAACTTGGTCGGTTGATTTTACGAGCAATTAACTCTACCTTTGTTATTTATAAACTTGATTATAGATAGTAAAGTAGCTATAAATTAACTTGTATGAACCGCGTTCTATAATTAACACGTAGTGGCGTGATTTATTCGCTTCCGTTGGATAGTAAAAAAGTGTTAGGTAAATCAAATAAAACTAAGATCCATTAACTTCCGTTACTAGCATGGTAAATGAATTTACTTAATTTATATACTTTCTGTGTTTAATTATAAGTGACATTTTTATAAAAAAGCTAGCTTCTCACAACTCAGGGATTTCTCAGAAATGAGTAATTTTTCCGCAATAAACAGTATCTTAAATGTTGACCCGGATAACCAGCTATCATCATACCAAATTTCATCAAAATCTGTCTAGTCGTTTTCTCGTGATACGTTCCCAGATTAACTAACATACAAAAAATCTAAAAAGTACAGATTCTGCCTCTGTGTCGATAATAATGACTATTACAATAAGATTTTTCAAAAAATATTCAGCTCAGTTAAAATTTTATTATATACATATATAGATGACGAAAGTGAATAAAAAAATTAAAACTGAAAATAAATTATTTAATTTTTTAATGAATAATTTCTCATGAATATAAAATAAAGTTAGAGTCCTCACAGAGACAGTAATTTAAAAAGTAAATGTATTGCCAATGATCTAGTCTAGCGACAACAGCTGATCTAGTCTATGACAGGCTGTATCTCTCCATCCCATTCACTCTATATACGCATTTATACCCATCTCTTTCACTCGTACTCGAATGTATGACGTCGACACGGAAAAGCCTCAAGTAAAGACTCCACAAGTTTTCCTGTTATTATAGACAAATTGAAACAAAACGTAACTATTTCTTTGAATTTATTGTTTATGAAAACAAACAGCTAATTTTTTTAATTTTTACTTCTAACATGCGACTCACGCTCGTTTCACTTGGGTTGGTCCTTAGGCACCTTTTAACGTTTAGTATGGAATAGATAGACTATACATTAGTACATATGTATAATATATGTATATATTGTATATACATACATAGGTATAATGAGTTTTATGCCCCTTACTTGAGAAATGATTGATTTTCCATACAAACTTTCATCCCCCTTTTCCACTGACTTAAGGGATAATTTCCGGTTCAAAAACTACTCCATGTTCGTCTTTTTCATCCATCTTCATAATAAATTTCATCTAAATCGGTTCAGCGAGTTTTTAGTTAACTCTTTACAAGCAAACATGCATATGCTCTTTAAAATATTAATGTAAATATTTTTTTTTATTTAGTAGGAATAATTTATTTAAAACATCTACTAGTTTAGAAGATAATGTCTTTCTTTACATAAATCTAGACTTGCTTCTATTATAATATTTGTTTTTAATATAATTATAACCTTCAAATATGTAAATGCGTAAATTTATTACTTATTAGTAATATTTAAGTTATTAGTTATCTATTATCATTTTAAATCATTTACTGTGTAATAGAATTTAACACACAAATTTTCTTGTAATGTTTTTAGTAGTTTTAGATTTTTGAACGTTTTAATTCATTCTGTTGCGAAAATGTATACGATTAGATGTTTCTAGTATTACTATTTCAAATAGTAGAAAATTGACTTTGAAGAATGATACTACTAAAATCACACTATTACAAATTAATAAATGCGAAACTTAGTCTGTGTATTTATAAACAGATAGACTATGAACTACAGCAGCACAAATCTCCTGTTAGGAGTAAGGAGGATTAAGGAGTTGATATAAAAGTACTCGTACGGTACTTATAAGAGAAATCATTTTTTTTTTAATTTTGATCTGTCTGTCTGTTTGGTCTACCTAATCTCTGAATTGGCTGAACCAATTTTGACAGGACCTTTCATTGGCGATGCTATGAGGAGTATCATTATATTAAAAGAGGCTACTTTTACTTTAGAAAAAGAAGTACAGTTTCGAGCAAAAAAATTAAACCCATGAAATTGTAAACAAAATCCATGTACCAGGGACGCACCCGAGCAAACCTTGGGTTAGTCATTAGTAATAACTACAAGGTAAGTCAGACTTTTAACTAGATATATTTTGACGACACGTTTGGCTCAGTTTGTAGTGACCCTACTTGCTGCGCCAGCGGTCGCGGGTTCGAGTCCCGCTGGGGGCATTCATTTGTGTGATGAGCACGAATGTTTGTACTCCAGTCATGGGTGTTTATATTTATAATATGTATGTATTTAAAGTAATATATGTGTAGTGTATCAACTACCTGGTATCCATAACACTACCCTCGCAGCTTACTATGGAACTAGATGGTGCTGTGTGTTAATGTCCTGACTTATTTATTTATTTTATTATTTATATAAATATAACATACACAATAGTTTAATAAAATGCCAGCAGTTCTACGTCGATGTATCAAAGGTCAACTGTTCAACTTTCACACAGCTGTGTTTTGGCAATAGAAATTCACAGTAGAATTTCTTTAAAAAGAAAGAATGATTGTTATATTTTAAAATATCTCTCACAATAAGCAGGAATATCTATCTTTTTCAACCAGAGCTTTTATATATATTTTTTATTTTTATTTTAATACACACTTGCTTATGTAGAACTAATGTGATGATCACAAATGTTTGTACTCCAGTCATGGGTGTTTATATTTATAATATGTATGTATTTAAAGTTATATATGTAATATATCAACTATCTGGTATCCATAACACAAGCCTCGTAGCTTTCCATGGAACTAGATGGCGTTGTGTGTTAATGTCCTGACATATTTATAAAAAAAAATTATGAAATAATTATATAATATAGTTATAAAAAGTGGCTACAAGTAAAATTATATAATAATTATTATAGCCCCCATATACTTTTTGCCATTGTTATATTATATAATTTTTATACGGATTTAAATATAAAATGTTATCTTTATACATAAAATTTCCGGCCAGCCGATGAGGCCCAGTAGGTGGCGCTGTTATTAAAACCCAGAATCATCAATACAGATAAATCAAATTGAAGTGTTGTAATGTCAAGATAATAGTTAGTGTAGTAATTTTTAAAAATTTTGTCTGTCTGTTTGTTTCGGCTAATCTCCGAAACGGCTGGACTGATATTGACGGAACTTTCACTGGCATATAGTTAAGGAGTAACTACTTTTATTATAGAAAATGAATTAGGGTTCAGCTCAAAAGATTAAAATGTAGCGAGCGAAGCGAGGGAAAGACGCTAGTTTTATAATATTCCTACTAAACGAAACCTGTGCCTAGATAACGTCTGCAAACCCAGTCTGCTGGTAGTTTATAAGTATGTTGAATAATAACAAATTCTCTATTATCTACATTTTCGAAGGGTGACTTCCTGTAGGGAGAAAACGAGGGTTGCATGACTAGAGAACATAAAACTTTCGTAAGATTAACATTAATCATCTAATTTATTCCTGGAATAATTCATATGTAATCTAAAGTACAACCATTAAAATATTGAGGTTTTTACAAATGCTTTAAACCAGGCCAGCATACAAAACTACGCCTTAGTGCTTATTTGTTCAAACCACCAATACTTGTTGTACTTTACAGTAGAGAGTTTATTTTCTGTATTTTGAAACCAAAGCTTTATTTCTAAGATTAATATAAATATGTAGATAAAATTCATTTTTTCTGCTTTTTTAAAATAAAATTTGTATTTACCAATAGAATTGACATTTAAAACTCAATAATTCTGCGTTAAAAACTTTTTCAGTAAATTGATTGCTTGAACCATAGACGTAGAGGATCGACTGAGCAATACTGTCATTAAATTGACGTGAGAGAAAGCGAACGTGCGGCCAATACCCGTATTTTATTCCAATTTGAATTTATAAATGGTATGTAAAAAATATGTAATATTATTTAAAAATTATAATATTAACATGAAATTTAAAATGGTTATAAATATCTATTTTCATTAATCGTATTTCAATTAATACAGAAGACTTCTGGTCGCGCATTCGTTTTATCTCTGTCGTTTTTCCGCCATTTTTAGCTGACGGCTGGCAAAGAAACACACAACCCACTCTCTATGTCTATGGTTCGAACATACATAATATAAGCACTGTGACGACGATAACACTATGCCTATGCCAATGAGAGTATTCATCCAAGAATCGGACATGAGTACTTCGCCTTAGTAGTTTCTGCCAGGAATACGATACCACGTGGCATCTAAGAGCTACTAAACGATGTAGCATGAATATGTAAAGCTAAGTTACTATATTATTCAAGCGTTTACTCGCTTTGCTCTCTGCACTAAAATATGTAACACCAAACAAAACTTTAGTACAGATGCATATACAGAGATTGAATTATCTAATAAATTGACTGTTCTTGTAAACGTTGTGTTAGATAAGCTTCAAATTGATAAGGAAACTTGCGACTTAACCTCGCATCTCTCGGGTCATCCCTAGATACGCGGATTTTGTTCACAATTTCAAGGGTTTTAACTTTTTTCCACAGTACCCTAATTCGTTTTCTAAAATAAAATTAGCCTAAGTTACTCCTTATAACATCAGCTGCCAGTGAAAGTCCCGTCAAAATCGGTTCAGCCGTAAAGTATGACTAGCTAACATGTATTTTTGTATTTGCAATACATATATTAGTGAATTTTGTAATATTTTTAACGGTAATTGTTAACCGAAATCCATGTACCCGGTACAGGTTACACCTAACATCATTATTTCCTTCAACACACAAAGACGTAAACGCTTCAATTTAGCTGGAACGTTTCAAATAAATTTACGTAAGAACTGTGTAATCTTGCTCTAATTCTAACCGTGTTTCGTAAGATTTAATATGTTAAGAAATTTCACTTATTCGTTAAAATTTGGGTTAAAATTTGATGTTAATAGAAAAATGTTTCATCGCAATAATAATTAATTACAGTTCTTGATAACTCAATTTTTGGGCGAAAATGACGCTAATTTCATGCTCTCAGATCTATGTCTTAACACTTTATGATATAGCGTCTCTCCTTCTGATAAAGTTATTTTGAAGTGGGCGAATGTTTTTACTGTATTAGTCTAAAGTATATATTACGAGTATAGTAGAAGAAACTTATAAATATACTAGCGACTCACCCTCAATCCACTGGATATCGTCACTTGATACGTTTTTATGTAGATTTCGAAATCGAGAAAACTCCCGTAGTAAAAAGTATCTTATATATCGACCCGGATAAGTAGCTATAATCATAACAAATTTTATCAAAATCTGTCGAGTGGTTTTCTCGTGACACGCTCCCAGACGGACAGACAAAAATTCTAAAACTGTAGATTCGGCTTCTGTATCCATAATAATGTCTATTTCTATAATATGTTCCAAAGTATATTTAATGAATAGATTCAACACACTTAAAATTTTATTATAGGTATGTGTAGAAATTGTTCATATGAAGACTTACCTATTAAAAACCAGTTTTTAAAATTATTTTTATTCAATGTTCAATGCTGAAAGCGTATAATTCATTAAGGTTTTGTGTAAATAGCCTGAAATAAAACGATCATGACCGGGAGCTGTATAAGCGTGCGTCGCGTTAACCAATAGAGTTATATGAAAACAATATATTACGGGATTATTCCATTCCAAAAAATAAAATAAAACATACAGCACCATCTAGTTCCATGGTTACAAGGCTAACCCACAGCATGATCAAGTTCCATGGTAAACTACGAGGCTTGTGTTATGGATACCAGATAGTTAATACACTACACATATATAACTTTAAATACATACATATAATAAATATAAACACCTTTAAATACATACATATAATAAATATATGACTGGAGTACAAACATTCGTGCTCATCACACAATTTTTTTTCTAGGTGTCAATACTAAAATATTATAACCTAATATTATTAAAATCTAGCCAAAAAGGCGAATGAGTAATTTAACTGTAACTTAGTTTTATAAAATAATAGAAGAGATTTATAAAGCATGAGTACTATTTACTTGGTAAAACTTAGCTTTTCTTAGTAATCTGAATGATCATTTGAACACAATTGACTCCATTTTCAAAGCGAGTTTACTCCCACTTCATTTAATAGTCAAATACAAGGTAATTTTTAATTTACTGAAAACCTTTTGGGAATACACTATTTACAACATAACAACAACATCTGTAAGAAATAAAATAATATATCTTAAATTTAACAAAAATAAAAATATTTTTATTGCACAGTCTTAACGGTAATAGTCCAGCATTAGCAAAAGAAAGTACGTGTCCGGTGGAGGGGGAGGGGTGGAGCGTTATAGGAAGCCGCGCTTACTCATTTAAACTTGACCAAATGCTAGAACTTTAAAGTTTAGAAGGCGCATATAGCGCAAAATATTTTTATTTTTGTATGAAAATAAAAATTTAAGAAATATTATCTTTTCTTGTTACAGATGTTATTGTTATAATGTAAATAGTATATTCCCAAAAGGTTTTCAGTAAATTAAAAATGACCCTGTACCTATATCGAAATATAATTCAAAAACAATTTGAATTTAACAAATTGTAGCAAATTAAGACTCAAAGGACGGATGACCTTCGTATCGTTATATAAACACACACGTTAGCAATGCGAAAATCAGGTAATGCTTTCACGCTCGTCTGTCCGTCGACACAGCCAAAACAAATTGACGTGGAAAATTTAACGCGTCTATACAGAAAATCTATTTTATTCCACGATTATATTCTTAGCAATTTATTTATTGGTATTGAAATATGCTATTTATAATGCTATTTAGTTTGAAATGTGCTTCCGCTTTCGTTTTTAAGATATTTTAACTTCTTCTTCTGGTGATTCAGAAGATTAATTTCATAGTAAATAGCTCTAGGAAATTAAACCAAAATACATATTACATATTTTGACACGTTTGGCTCAGTTTGAAGTACTTGCTGTGCTAATGGTCGCGGGTTCGAGTCCCGCTGGTTTTCACTTGTGTGATGAGCACGTATTTATGTACTCCAGTCATGGGTGTTTATATTTATAATATACCTATATGTAGTGTATCAACTATCTGGTATCCATAACACAAGCCTCGTAGCTTACCATGGAACTAGATGGTGCTGTGTGTTAATGTCCCAACATATCTATTTATCTATTTAATGACATAAGTTAACTTCTTTAGTGACCATGATTCCACGCTTTGGACTTTTTCGGATTATTCTTTAGTCTAAATTAAAATAATCATGTGGCAAAATTTTACAGGTAAATTTTTATTTCTTTATCTGAAAATCATTATTATGTACATGTCTGATTTTGCGAATTATTTACAGTTATTTTTTGTACACTTATTTTTTTGGCATTTTTTTTAATATTAAAAATTTACGTTAGTAATAATAGATGAGCTTATAAATCTTAACTTTTTCTGCTATTTAAGTCCTATCAAAATCAATACATCTATTTTTGAGATCAAAGCGTGTGTACAAATAAAATAAATACGCAAAATATTTAGAAAATGCACGCACATATTTCGTACACTTACAGCAAAATAAAAAATAATAGCATTTACAACATAAAATCAACTTATTCATCTTTTACAAATGAATAAACACAAAATTTTCATACAAAAAAACGAACGATCTCAGGAAAAAAAAGCTAAAAAATATATTGCGAAGTCAAAATTATTTTTACGTACCTCATAAAAAATCTTATAGCCTTTTTGAATAGAAAAATGTTCTTGCCTAAAACATTTGAACAAAGCGAAAAATGTAATGACGGGTTTTTATAGCGGGAAATTATACTATATCAACACGTTGTGCCATGTTCTTTTAACTTTATAGCCATTTAACAAAGTGAGTCTTTATGGTTGATCTTGATTCACTATTTTAGAATTTTGATGTTTAAAATATACAGATGTTAAACTGATTTAAAAAAAAATTGTGTACTTATGTACGCACGTAAGTTATACTTTTTTGATGGAACAGAACAAAAATAGCAAAAGATTTCATCCCGTATGTCACAACTGTCAGTTTGTAAAAAGAATAAATAATTAAATAAGGCATATTTATAGTATATAATTTTTGGAAAGAATATATTATTATATAACATTTGTCATGCAATAACAATGGTTACCATGGCAACAAACTTCATCATGTCGCTTTGTGGCTGTCGGCGTGCGTGCGCATCGTAAAAATTTTACTTTCATATTTTTTTCCTAATGTCCCAAAAGAAGTATAACTTCAAAAATATGAGTCTGTTTTGTTAAAATGTGCTGCAAATATAAATCTTGAATATGTATACTGTGGAATTTATTTTTTCTCACTAATAACTATTATTAATGCGAAAAAATGTGTGTCGGTTGTTTCGTTACGCTAAAACATCTGACTGTTTTGAATGAAGTTCTAGTTTAGTATCTAGATGGACAACCAGCGACCTAGAGTAGTATAGTTATTAGTAATTGAAATTAGCCAAAAGGTACCATTTGACGGCTAAAACCTTAAGACCTGAATTATTTTTAACGAAAATTAGATATTGCGTACTGCGAATTGACAGAGATTTATCGCAAAAAAAGAAATGGGATTTATAGATATTAAATAAAAAATATACCAATTTATAAAGATTACGAGTATATAAAAATTATATCTCGATACGAAAGTATTTGATTGATGATAGTCATATGGATATTTTTCAATGCTTATTATTTGGCCAACATTGACAATTATAATTTAAGGAAATGATAAAACAAACATTGATTATGTTACACTAGTAACTCACCCTCGCTTCGCTCGGATTCGTTCCTAGGTTGATTCCCCATACAAACTCTCATCCCTATTTTCACTCCCTTAAGGGATGATTTCCGGGATAAAAACTATTCTATATCCTACCCAGGGTCTCAAGCTATCTTATTACCAAATTTCATCAAAATCAGTTTCAGAGCTACAGGTACAAACAAACAAACAAAAAAGTCTTTCCTCTTTATAATATTAGTATAAATGTACATAGTTATCCTTTTTTCATTAATTCAGGCCGGATTAAGTTCTGAATTTTAACGGCAAATGTTTTTTTTTTAATTTAATATTCAGATCCCATCCGCCCACAATAGAAGGGTTATAGCGTAAAATAAATAAAATATAAGTACAGATAAGCCTTATTTATGACTTTTTCATTAAAATATAATTTTAGCTGGATAATAAATCACAATTAAATAAGATGTTCAACGTTAACGAATATAAGTCATAGACGTAGAGTTTTAAGATTTGGCTCCACCAACACCAGATATTGATGACTCATGTCAGAATATTTTACTCTAAAATGACGTATATAATTTGGAATGCTGTGGCATACCCAAGAAAAGTGGGCTGTTGTAATTCGCAGCTATCTTAGTCTTTAGTAAATAAAATAAATAATATAAAATCTATACATATAATTAAATTGTAACTGAGCCGAATCTGTACTTAAATATTTTTTGGAAAATCTTATTGAAATAGACATTATTATTTATATATAAAGAGATGCAATCTATAGTTTTTAGAATTTTTGTCTGTCTGTCTGTTACCACATCACGGAAAAACCACTAGAGGGATTTTGATGAAATTTGGTATGGTGATAGCTGGTTATCCGGGTCAACATATAGGTTACTTTTTACTGCGGAAAAATGTCTAATTTCTGAGAAAAATACAAAATACTGTAATGCAAGAGTATACTAATATGTAAAATCTAAGAATTTGGTTTTTGGTCATCTGAACGCGGGCGGAGCCGCGGGCAATGCTAGTAAATAATATAACTCAGTACTTTTGAATAGCCTATTTAAACCACTAGATGAATCCTTTACCCAATCTAAAATAACAATCTGCCTCAAAGACAGACTGTTATTTTAGTTTAGTTTAAAGGAAATATTTATTAGTCCCGGAGGACGAATTCGATTAGTGCTTGGCAAGCAAGTACGAGAAATAAAATTAATAGGCCCAGTTCACTTTTTTGAGTTTTTTTTTCTCTTTTTTTATACAATTTAATTTAATAAAAAAATAAACTTTAACCTGGATAGGTAAAATGAAATTTGGAAATAATGACGATCTCTATAATAACATGAATGTAGTGTCCAAGACTTCCCACGGTACGTGTGAAGCAAAGGAAGTAAAACGTCATAAAAAACTTACTTTTATTAATTAGTACTCATGCTCGCTTATTTTATGACGATAACTTTTAAATAAGTACTAATTCATTAAGTTTAATCGATATTGAGCTTCTTTTTTCAAAACTATATTGGTAGCCTATAAAATTAAAAAAAAATTGAAACGGGCCCATAGGTTCAAAGGTTTTCACGTACAGACAAACAGATATTTCATCTTTAAATTATGTTAGTGCTCGTATTATACTGATAAAGGTTATCATGCTACATCTTTTAGCAGTGAAGTAATAATTATCTATATATATAATAAAATTGTAACTAAGCCGAATCTGTACATTAAATATTTTTTGAAAAATCTTATTGAAATAAACATTATTATCGATACAGAGGCCGAATCTATAGTTTTTAGAAATTTTGTCTGTCTGTCTGCTATCGCATCACAGAAAAACCACTGTAGGGATTTTGATGAAATTTGGTATGGTGATAGATGGTTATCCAGGTCAACATATAGGATACTTTTTACTGCGGGAAAATGTCTCATTTCTGAGAAAAAATACAAAAACTGCAATGTAAGAATATACTAATATGTAAAACCTAAGAATTTGGTTTTCTTCCTCTGAACGCCGCGGAGCTGTGGGCAATGCTAGTATATAAATAAAATGCGCGAGCGGATTCACGGGTAAAAGAAAGTCAATTAATTGGCTTTTTGCTGTCCTTCTTTTCCCAGTTCCATATTAACTTTAACTATGCCAAAGCTCATCCTCCTCCGTACATGCAACATGCTTAAAAAGGGGTTCAAAGTTTTATCTTCACGTATTAATATATAGAAGATCTTAGAAGACAGATCTGTAAATGAATAAGAGACGCTTGAACTGCGATCGAGATTTATTCTAAATGAGGTTCCCTAACTGATTACTCCACTCTACTGCTACGCACTCGTAAATTTTTAATGTATCGTGATATCTAAAAATAAAAATAATTTTCACATAATATATTTATTTTATTTCAGGCTTTAAGTCCACCTTTGGCCTCAATTTTCTCATAAGAATAAAGAATATGTTTGTAGATTGTTATAATTTAATCATTTTTGAAAGAAGATGTATCTATTATATTATATTCTTTCGCCAGTTCTTCTCAGGTCTGGGGCTTCTTCTTTCCGAACTGGTAGTAGACTCATGACGTTCAGTAAAATATTGTAATAATTTAATGCTGAACAAAATATTTTGAATCGATGTGTAGGGGCTTTGAATCTCAATCTCGTTAATAAAATTAGTTAATTATGTTTTAAGTACTTGTATGCTACGTGTACGATAAAAAATATCAATATTTAAGTATGTTCTTAATTTTTGTGTCATACAGTATTTATTTTTCTCATATTCACTTACAATTATCACTCAAAACTAGTTGTAAAGTCGACAATTATGAATATACGTAATAAATATGAAATGCTGTTCGTTGCTAACTATATTTTCAATATATTTGTTAAAGTTTTGGGGGGAAAAATTAGAAATTTCCCGGAACAAAATGGGAAATTTGGGAAAAATAAAGTTTTATAAAAAAAAATGGTTAATCACAAATAAATTGAAATTGTGATGAAATAACATCTATCGGTTCAGATAATCTTATAAATTACGAATATAAAATTGTTATTTTTATATAGAAAAATATTTTAAATAGCTCTATTTATCCATAATCAATATTTATCTACAAACAGTTCTTTGTCACTTTTCTATAAAAAAGGGGTATAGTCGCGATGTGTAACTAGTGTAGAATAAAGTTGTTAATTCAAGGACTTTAACTTACTTAGCACAGTATTTTAAGTAAATCACTTTATTCACTATAAAACACGAGACGCACACGTCCGCGCGGCGCTTGGCAGTTCTCTTACTGAAAGTGTTTCAGTAAGCGAATAAGGTTTGGGGCACACTGGATATATAATATGTATTTAAAAATATTATTTTATCACAAGTTATCTAAAAATGGTTTGTTTTTTTCGTGTAGCTGCATTACATGAAAATAATATAATTTTTTTCAAAACAGTATATTTTATCAAAACTGTAAATTAAACATTTTTTGGAAAATCTTATTGTAATAGTCATTATTATCGATACAGAGGCTATTTTTGTTTGTCTGACTGTCTGTCTAATAATGCATCACGAGAAAACCACAGGACAGATTTTGATAAAATTTTGTGTAATTGTATCTGGTTATTCGCCTCAACATATAGGATACATTTTACTGCGGGAAAATATCTCATCTCTGAGAAATGTATATTGTATACTAACCGTTAAAACGTAACAAGGTGGATGAGTCGCTAATATATAATATTAATTGCCTTTTATTTTATTTCATGTTATAATTCTTTCAAGTCTGTCGTATTACGCTATAAATACAACCTTTTTTGTAACAATCATCTAAATGTATGTGGGATTTACAAGATAAGTATGCGTGAAATGATATTTTAAGATTAAAAGGAGACGTATGTTAGAATTTTAAGAATGGAATGACAAAGATGAATAAAAGAAAAGAAGGATGTTGTGTCACAATGAGGTCACTACGAGAAGCGTGAACATTGTATTATCTAATTTTAAATTAATAAATAGTAATTAGTGTACTATAAAAACTTTTATTGGTATCCCCAGATCCTACATGTATCTATAAGTCTAGTGTAGGCAGTTTCAAAACGTAATAAATATAGTAATATAAAATAGAATAGTAAGAATAGGTATAGTCTAGTAACTTACATAATATTGAATGCGAACCCTCGCATGACGGTAACAGAACTATCTGCTTCTGGTGAAGTGGTCGCAAATTCAAATCCCGCTTAATATAAATATTTATTGTCTATGTCCAGTATTCACCCATCATCCCCAACCCAGTATTATAGTAATCATTTTTAATGATAACATAATCATAATCTTTTAAAAAAAGTAGTTGCTTACAAAATCAAAGCTCGTCAATGGCTAATAAATAAATAAAAGGAAATCGGTTGACAAATACAGGAAAAAAAAGTACTGAACTCCTTCTTAATGCCTAGACAGATTTTGATAAAATATTTTGTGTAAAACGGCTGACAAACAGAGGAGAAAACGTACTGAACTGTTTTGTTTTTGCCTATTTATATATAATTTTTTTATGACCATTTAGTCTGGAAGTCTGTCCATGTATCCTAAATAAATGTTTTATGGGATCCCGATATTGTGTCTAGTGACGTGATTAAATTTGCAGTATTGTATATTAATACGGTTCAACTCAGTGTACCACTGTCTTAAAACGATTGAGCGGAGGTGTAGAAGGAAAACTCATTCATTCGTGAGTGTTTAGCATTTATCATACATAGTGCTAACATTTCAAAAATATATGCATTTGTTGGAATTTAACGTAACGTTTGCGAAACATTTTATTTTTAAGGCTATCCTATCTATTTTTAAGTTCTATCCACGTCACTATATTATTAGTTTGTTTTCATATGGATTTCTTGCTTGTTGCTTTTACTAAACGCTACATCTGTAAAGATATTTGTAATAACCGACTTTTAAAAGAAGTGATTTGTCTTTTGAGTGTTTATTTTTTTATAAAAAAATATTGTAAGAGCTTTTTCAAGAATTTTTAGTATTTTTTGTGCTTATTCTGATTTCTGCATATATAAATTGTGTACTCTATATACAAAAAGACATTGCAAAATACCTAACTAGCCAGATCAATAAAGCCGTCTTTGATTAACTAACATAAAAAATTATAGTCATCACACCCAGTACCTTTTTCTTGAAAATCGGTCAAAAAGAAGTTTTATTTTCTTTGAAAATGCTACAAATAAGTATTAAAATAACTTTCTTATATTTCATAAATATCTTCTTCTATTTATTAATATTTTAAAACGATTTGCAATTAATTATATTCTTTATTCGAGCTGTCAAACAATGTTACAGCATTTCAAATAACTTTATAGACATATCTGTTTTGTTGTACACTTGTTCGATTCTTGCTTAAATTAAATATTTATTTTAGTTGTATTTTGAACCTGATTGCATATGTTTATATGTTTGTTACTTCGTTGCGCTGAAACGTCTGCATATATTTGAATGTTTAGTTCACAGACAGACTATAAATAAATAAATTATAAATATGTTGGGACATTAACACAGCACCATCTAGTTCCATTGTAAGCTACGAGGCCTGTGTTATGGATACCAGATAGTTGATACACTATACATATATCACGTTTTTAAATACATACGTATTATAAATATAAACACCCATGACTGGAGTACAAACATTCATATTCATCACACAAATGTGTGCCCCCAGCGGGACTCGAACCCGCGACCGCTGGCACAGCAAGTAGGGTCACTACAAGCTGAGCCAAACGTGTCGTCATACTACACGTTTGGCTCAGCGACTATATACTAACAGTAACACATAGGTTACTGTTAGTAACAAAAATTGCAAAATTTTACAAAGAACCTTAGCGAAGCAAGGATAAATCTTTAAATATAGAGCGTAATTTTCTACTTTTCGAGTGTAATCCAAACTTACTCTTTGAAACGTTAATTCCTTATAAGCTTAAAGCTTATTTTGAAAGGCAAGAATAATTCTGAAAATGTAAAGCATGAACATTGATATCGTTTCTCGTCTATTATTTAAATATTTATACTTTACATTATACATTTACAAAACTTTGTAAAGTAAATAGAAAATATCTTCGGCCAAGTATCAAATACATAGACATATTTGTAGATGTCTAGAGTCGCTCATTAAACAGTATTCATCGATTGCATTTAACTTATAACAAGGTATTTATTTAATAAAATATATTTTTTCCAGTTTATAAAACTCGTTCTAATATGTATATATACATTATTAATCAATCTGTATGTACGTCACTATAATTCAGTTCAATAATGTCACGATAAAAGTTAGCTGGAAGTTTTAGTATCGATTTCTACTTGAGGTAAATAAAGTAAAATTGAGTAAATTATATTTTCTACTAGCGGCTCACCCTTGCTTCGCTCGGATCCGTCTCTAGAAAAATAAATCTATCCCACGGGAACCGTATATTTTTCCGGGATAAAAAGTAGCCTATTTGCTATTCCAGGCTATAATCTATATCTGTGCTAAATTTCATTCAGCAGTTCTGGCGTGATTGAGTAACAAACATCCATCCAAACATCTAAATTTTCACATTTTTAATATTAATAAGATATTGTAAGTATACTCCTACTCCTACTTATGTGAATGAATATATCAATACTTGCTGCAATATTTATGTACCTGATTGAAATAACCTAAATATATTGCTTAACTACTAATAAAAATCATATGAAAATCTGTCCAGCCATTCTAGAATGTATGTTAAAGCGAACAGATAAACAGAAAAACAAACCAAATAATTGTAACATAGATTCTCAATTCTTAACCTTGATTATATATAACTAGCATTTCTCAAACCTCCGTCTGCATACATTGATTTTTGTCCAATAGGAATAACTCATTTTTGTATCTCTAACAGCCAAACCATAAGACTTTCATGTAAACATCCGATAGCCACTATATACGAACAGACGTTGACGTCTTTAGCAGACGTCTCCTACCTGTAAACTAAATACTTACCAAATCTTAGCTTCACAGGTCAAATCGATTTTTACAGGTCAAATTTCAAGTGCGAATATAAACAAACTTTTACAAATAAAATAGTATTTAATTATTAGCATAAAGAACACAAATCTATACTATAATAAAACTGTAAAGGTCGAATGTCTGTACATAGAACAAAAATGCTAAAAACTGAGTCAGGGGGATGTAAGAAGACAAATGAAACAAATCCAGATTTTTTTCATTTTTTTTGTTTCTCTGTCTGTTTGTCTGTTTGTACGGGCTGATCTCCGAATCTATTGGACCGATTTATATTTATATTTGCATGGTGGTACCTTATATCCCCGGTCAACATCTAAGATACTTTTCAATCCGGAAAATTAAGGAGTTCCAGTGGGATTGTTAAAAAACTATAGTAGCTTATACAACTTAGTACACAACAACTTATGCACCTAATTTAGCAAAATTTGGCATGCTGATATCTTATATTGCCGGTCTAACAACAAGTTACTTTTCATCCCGGAAAAATGAACGGTTCCCGTGGGATATATCTGTTTATGCTTTTCTATGTATTATAATACATGAAATTTCACAAATGCTAATAGTTTATTCACAGTTACCATACAAAATGAAACAAAAAGTTAGCACAAGCTTTTGGTAGCGGGCGTAATAAAGCTATATGGGTCAAGGTCCAATCTGACAATACAGGTCGGCCCTACCGAGTACCGATGTATATTACTATGATGGAGATATTATGTTCAGAAAATGAAGAAATATCACTCAGTACGTACTTACTTACAATTTAGATTAAGGAAAATAAAGACAAAATGTCATAAATCTAAATGTAAAGGAAAAAAAACTTTTTAACAAAAAAATAAAAACCGACTTCAAAAAAGCACTAAAAAGGAAAAAGTAACTGCTTGGTAGTTTTTCATTTACTATTCATACCTAATCAAATATTTTCGAAATCAGTGTGCTTTGCTTTGTATCAGCTGGCACCGACTTCGAAATTCGAAATGACGGAGTTCTGAGGTAACAAACATAAAAAAAAACATACAGCCGAATTGAGAACCTCCTCCTTTTTGAGGAAGTTGGTTGATAATGTTTTAAAATAGTATACAAATAACGATTACTGAGTTAAAAGTAAATAAATTTTAATAAATAAATATAGCTAACGTATTTTATTATAATAAAGAAAAAAATTGAATAAGCTAATATCATGCTATCTCTCTTTCAAAGGGAACTAATGCTTAAACAATACAAAATAAATATACCTAGTATAATTTTATTATTCATATTTTATTCCCAAGAATTACATATTAACTTAACTAATACATATGTATATTATAAAATTTCCCTTGTTCTTTAATGAAAGGAAACAATCTGTTAAACAGCAAATCACGCTAATATTTTTGACTTTGACATTTATTTTAGCGGGCTCCCTCTATACTCGTATAATACTATAGTCTGAGACTTTTTTAGGTTTGCATAAGAGGTGTATTAAATTAAATAAATAAATAATAAATATGTTGGGACATTAACACACAGCACCATCTAGTTCCATGGTAAGCTACGAGGCTTGTGTTATGGATACCAGATAGTTGATACACTACACATATATAAATTTTAAATATATACATATTATAAATATAAACACTCATGACTGGAGTACAAACATTCGTGCTCATCACACAATACCAAACAAAAAGCGCCAAACGTGTCGTCAAAATTAGTGTAAAAAACTTTATTAAGTTATTTTATACTTTTTAGTTTTTGAAGTCGGTTTATTTTAAACGTAGTTTTATATTCTGGGATAAAAAGTAATCTATGTGCTATTCCAGACTATAATCTATATCTGTGCTAAATTTCATCCCAATTCGAACAGCCGTCCTGGCGTAATTGAGTCCAAACATCCATCCAAACTTTCACATTTATAACATCTTATATATAAAATTTCCATGTCACAATGTTTGTTACCGTACTCCTCCGAAACGGCTTTTCCGATTTTTACCAAATTTTATATGCGTATTCAGTAGGTCTGAGAATCGGCTACTATCTATTTTTCATACCCCTAAGTGATAAGGATAAGGGTGGTCCTCCCAGACCCCACCCCAGGGACGAACCCGAGCGGAGCGAGGGTGAGTCGCTAGTTATATTATAATATCGACGGTCAACTAATAACTCATACGCTAATTACTCCAAGATATAATCTATTAACACTAGCATTTAAAAAGAAACATGTAAAATTAAAAATCATGACAGCCATCTTAAGGTAAATAAATAAAGTTCATATCAAAACCATTTCATCAAACAACTGATGTAGAGCAAAGATAACCAACAATGGTCCATTTAGAGACGTGAGAATACCGCATAAAATATGGAGGATAAAAAATAATAGCACGACTTAATTAGCTTTCTTAATTACATATAAATACAGTTGATCGTGTGAAGATATTTTAGATACAATATATGTATATTATTTTAGGCAGTTGTAGCCCAGTGGTAACATACTCACTTGGGAATCCGAGTTAAGTGAGTACAAATCTCGGGCCTCTTACATTTCATATTTTCAGATGCGAATCTTTTCCAACGTGATTACCACTTGTCTTACGGTGAAGGAAAACATCGTGAGGAAACCTACATGTTTGAGAGAACTTAGCAAGTTTTCAAAAGACATATGCAGTCCGCCAGACTGAACTTGTGATGAAGCCAGCGTGGTGGACTATAGCCAGATCCTCTTCGTATTGAAGAGAGGCGTGCTCAGCAGTGGGACGTTAAAAAGAGCTGAATACAATATATTATTTCATTATGTTCGTCCGATAGAGTTCAGATTGTCCTTAAAAGAAGGGACGCGGCTTGATGCAATTCTGAATCACGCTCTCAAGATGTTCACCCCATAACATTAGTTTCTTTTTGTAATTTATTTATTTTGCCTTTAAATAGTTTTTGAATTTCATGAACGCATATGGTGGTAATTTTTGATAGCCGAGTGGGTAGACTCAGCATTAATTAGATAGCTAATGTCTTACTAGTTTGTTAGTAGTTTATTTTTTAATCGATTTTAAATATGAGAATATAATACTTTTTTTGAATTACGCGAATATTTGACATTTTAAATAAAACTATCTTTTGGGATTATTTCATGGATTCATTTTTTTGGATTCGCGAAACGTCGGGAACTAAAAATCAAAATAAATCCGCGCAATAATCCGAAAGGATAGTTTTATTTAATATGAGAATCTACTCAATTCGATTGTAGTAATTATTATTTTGGGTAATTGTTCATTTCCTTTTTTAATATTTATACATGCGACTTCATAGTCTTCAGGAAGAGTCCTCAGAATTTTGACCCAACTATCTTTTAATATAATAAACACTTGGCTCAAAAGCGTTCTTCTCTTTTTTTGCCTTTCATTCACTCCTTGTGAGGAGGACACACTTTTAAATAATATAATCAGTGAGACATGTTCAAACATGTATCTTAAAGCTTAGCTTTTTTAGCTAGTTTTGTTTAGTGTATTTTGTATAAATGAACGATGAAGCGAGTGATACCAGAAAGCACATGATTTTTTTAATTATGTAAGTTTTAAACGAGTTTTACTAACTCACAACATTTACTCGTAAACTTTGAAGTTTCAAAAACAAGGCGTAGTCAAGTTTCATCTGCAATTTTTATTAAATCTAATAAAAAATACATAGAAATATCACATCTAAGCGTTATTTTGTGTTTAAAATATGCATTTACCATACCATTTATTTAGTTATCTATTAGCGAAATCGATTGCAGAAAGTCGATTTGACGTTAAAATCAAAATGTATCTTAGAAATGTTTGAATAGTCAGTAGAAATCGACTTGTTTGTCAATTTTTTATAAGTTGATGCTCATTAAAGTACATAATTACGTGTTCATAGAGATAACCTCACTTAATTCACTTGTCATGTATGCATGCCTTGCATAATATATACATATTGTGGTCAATTCAAATCACGTTACTATTGTAAAAGAGAACGTTTGTTTGTATGTGTGTGTGTGTGTGAGTTTGTGTGAGTGTGAGTTTGTGTGAGTGTCTATAAAAGTGTGGGTTCATGTGTATGTGTTGTAGGTGTCTGTGTGTGTATGTGTGTGTATGCGTTTGTTACTACTTCACGCTGAAATAGCTAGATGGTTTTGTATTAACTTAAGTACACAGATAAACTATACCTAGACCTTGGTGTAACACTGCTGTTATTAATGATATTTGCTGTAACAATACACCCGAGTAGCTAGAGGGGGAGTCGCTAGTATATTTTATGGAAATTGATCCCGTGACCTTTAACGTAATAGATGGTACCACCCTTATACATGCAACTGCGCACTAACATAATGACTATCATCATATTATTACATAAATTATTATTAAACTATGATGTATAGTGTATACAAGACATACGCGTACAAGGTAAGTTTTACAGAAGTTTCAAGATGAAATATTGTGGTTAAGTCTTTAAGTTAAGTCTTGTGGGAAATCTTCCAGTTCTTGTACTATAAAAACAAAAATACTAATTTTGTTTTCTCAGAAAATACCTCTCCGTTTTCATAATAACTATACTCATAGTATATTTACATAGCGTTATCTACGGATATGCAGTATCAACTAAATAAGGACTGACTTTTTAATCATTAGTAAAATTGTAGAAATGTGACTTAAGAACTCATTATTTAATTTTCCTTTGCTTAGTGACCTATATATATATATATATATATATATATATATATATATATATATATATATATGTATATATAGACTACTAGCAACTCACCCTTGTCCCGCATGGGTTCGTCCCTCGTTATGTTTTGTCGTTGAGATGACCAAAATCCAAATTCTAAGGTTTTACATATTAGTATAATCTTATAATTCAGTTTTTGTATTTTTTCTCAGAAATGAGATATTTACCCGCGATAAAAAGTATCCTATATGTTGACCCGGATAACCAGCTATCGCCATACCAAATTTTATCAAAATACCTCCAGTGGTTTTTCTGTGATGCGGTAGATTCGACCTCTGTATCGATAATAATGTTTATTTCAATAAGATTTTCCAAAAAATATTAAATGTACAGATTCGGCTTAGTTACAATTTTATTATATGTATAGATTAAACATTTTAAGATTCTTTAATAATTAATATTCTAATTAATAAGATTCCCTCAAAATTCTTAATTTAAAAAATCAATAACAATTTGGGAGTTCACCAAGCTGGCTAAGTGCAGTGCTGCCTACATAATACAAGAATCACCAACAAATCATATACTAAAACCTTCTCCGAAACACGCTGCATCTTATGGTATGAGTATTATTCCGATCAATTCAGTAGTTATCGCAGTATAACCGAACAGAAATTCGGTTCTCCATTTATTAGTATAGATAACATAAAACTTGGACTCACGTAAGAAATGTAAGCTATAACCTGCTCGTATATTAGATAACTTTACTAGGGGTAGTCATGCCAGTAACGATGCTCAGGTAAATTGCTCTAAATAGGTTTTATTGCCTCTAACGATTTTTACGCCATACGTCAATAGATGGTGAATGTTTTCATCGATGGGATAAGTTTTCAAATGGCAGATAATTCTTATATAGTTAATTCAAACATAGACATAATTTCGTTGATGGTGGTGATGTTGGAATACCAATAGCATCGCATGCTGTAGAGGTAGTTCTAAGTTTGATTTCTATATGTAATATGCACGTATGTACATATGTAATACAGACAATGGCCAGTATCTCTTTTATATGTACAAGGGCTTTTTGAATATTTTTTCAACAACCAGTTTCAAACTAAAATTATAAATGCAAAAGTTTTGTGAATACGTGATTGAGTTAGTGTACTATATGGTGGAGTACTGTGGAGTATAGTAAAAACTTAAAAAACCGACTTCCAGGCACTAACATGTAAAAAATAACTAAACGGGGATTTTTATTTAGAATAGATACCTAATCAGAAATTTTCGAAGTCGGTGCCAGCCGATGCATAGGAAATCTAATATATTTTGATACGTAAAATACATATATAGGTACCTATTAGATATTCATATCTTAAAATATTGTCTGCTGGCACCGACTTAATCCAATCCAATCTTAAATACTATTTTTGAAATTTTATTTTTCTTTTTTACCCATAAAAAAATAACGTTTGCGTTCCTAATACTTAACACGAATGTATACATAAAATATATAAATAAATATGATTGGTTAGTATAAATGTTGCTGATGTTATTTGTGTAAACTTGTGTGTAATTTATACTATGTACCCAGCTTTGAAGTAAGTATGTTATAGTAAATTTTAACCGACTTCCAAAAAGGAGTAGGTTCTCAATTCATCTGAATTTTTTTTAAAGGGATTTTGGATGTTTTTTTTGTTTTAAAGGGTATACTTCCCAGGTGGCCCCATATAAATTTTATCGAAATCGGTCGAGTAGTTTTTTTTAAAAATCAACAATATATTTTTTTTTTATAAACTATTTAATTTTATTAAAATTTATTAAATAACTTTCTTCTTACAAATTACCTGCTTATTACGTTTACACTAAAAATAGAGAAATAAAAACTTAAAAAAACCGACTTCCAGGCACTAAATTAAAATGAAATTAAAATTAAAGCCGATAACATTTTAAAATATGAATATCCAATAGTTAATATGTATTTTACGTATCGAAATATATTAGATTTGCTTTGCATCGGCTGGCACCGACTTCGAAAATATCTGATTAGGTATCTATTCTAAATGAAAACCTCCGTTATAAGTAGTATATTTTTTCAAAACGTGCCAAAAGAAGCATAGCTTCAAAACTCATAAGGTTTAAAAATTAACTTTCTATTATCAAACACTTATTTCAATCTCTGAAGAAATAAAAGCAAAATCTTTCATACACGAATAGCCAACATTGCAAACGTATCTAGAGCTAGCTGTCCGAGAGACGCTCGACCTATATACAGCAAAGGAGAAGTTCAATCGTAAATGCTTCAACACGATGTAATCTCACTTACCCGGTATCATATGGACCCAGGCATTAATTCTTTTGCTTTCGAAATGAAAATGCAAGTCGAGACTTTTGTTTGGTTTAAACAGTTTGAAAATAACACATTGCAATACAAAAATTTAAGAATTAGCGTCTCAAAAGTGTCCTCAAAAAGATACACACATTTCGAAATTATGCGCTTTTTTCAAATCTCTTTTGTTCATTGCTTTGTCATTCACAAAATTAAAACTTATATCGTTTTCCTTTAAAAGTACTCTATGTGGTGTGCGTACGTTCGAATTTGTGTTAAGACAATTAGAACTTTCAATTTTTTAATTTTATTCTTTGATTTGACTCAACGTCTCATGTCGACGCCACTATTTGAAGAGATATTTGTTAGGAAATGTGTATCTATGTTTTTTATATATCAACGAAATAACAGCAAATTTTGCTACATAAATCTTTTAAATGCTATATAAGGGATGAATGTCGAAAAATACTAAAACACGTATTTAATTAATTGTATTGAAGAGCATTGAAATTGAACATCATTTTTTTTTAATTTAAATATCCACTTGAAGTTGGGGATGATTTTAATCTTCCCGAGACAATAAAATATAAATTACTCGGAAACGGTTAAACATTTCAATTTGAAAAAAATATTGGTTATTATTTGTATTTCGAAGATAATATTCCCTTAGTTTCATGAAAATAAAAAAATATTGCAGAAAATAAAAATAAAAAAAACAAGAAAAAATTAAAAAAACCGTTTTTTTTGCAAATATCTCGAAACCTTTGAGGTTGATATATTAAAAAGTGTCATCTATAAAAGTCGTAGATTTTTACTACACCTACAACTTTGTAAAGAATATATTTCTATAGAATGTTACAGTAAGCCGGAAATCGAAAAAAAGCTCTTTTTATCGGTTTGCACCCCTCCATTTCTCGGGGGTAGCTGGACAGCGGGGGCATTTTACGGATTTTTGTTCCTTATATACCTGCTAACGTCTTGAAAACATAAAACTTCAGATTTTAATTTTTGTATAGCGCATCGCGATCTGACGACGATTTTTTAATTTAAAGAAAAACATATATAAATTAATGTACATATGCATACCTATTTAAATTAAATAAAAACTTAATAACGAATAATAACGTAATTTATTTCGAATTAAGTACTTAAAAAAATAATTTTGTACAAATCCTTCTTTTCTTAAATTTCAAACTTCTTAAGAAAGTATATTGGCTTTGGGGGGGGGGGCTATGACCCCCATGACCCCCCCCCCTGGATTCGCGCTTGATACAAACAGACAATTCAATTTTATTAATTTGTATACTTTTTAAATATATCAGTAAAGAAAGGGAAATAAGGAATATTTTACTCTTAATATGTTCTATGTCCTATACATAACAGTTGTGAGCTTTTATTGTCCAAAAATGAATTTATGAAGTTTTTTTAGAGATAACATAATGTACCAACAAAAGAAAAGCTCCAAAGAGCTTTCTAACCTTTTGGTTTTTCTCGTGATTTTTAAAAACGTATTCAATTTCTATAGATCTATGTTACGAAAAATTCGCATGAGTGCTAACCAAACTCGCACCCCGAGTTTCCGCACCACCAGGCAATAATGTTACGTGTTTATGAATGAAACAGAACCTTATCTAGCGTGTATTTGATTTAAGCTTACCAAATATTTATTTTTTCTTTTTATAAGCTTTAGGATCAATAATATCAAAGAACACTTAACTATTGTATGTACATTAGTGGCAAAGAGATAATTTTAACAAAGGTAAGCCGTTCCGAAAATATACAATTTTTTATATACGTATTAATGCAGAAAGAAATAAAGCTATTATATATATCCAAAAGAGCATTATAGCAAAAGAATTTTAACGTAAGACGTTTTGTATGGACCCTTCGCCACTGATGTACATACATACATATATTATGATAGTGTAAATTGAATATGGCATGGTATGAACTATGAAAAGGAAACAATGTTGGAATTTTAAACCACTTATAATGTATGGGAAATATCAAAAGAAGCAAATAAGTCCAAGTTTGAAGATTTTGCTATAGTCTACCATACACAATTTTTACCAGAATGTGGCGAAGTCCAAACGAGGGTTAGTTTGTAATTGTAGTGTATGTATGTTTGTATAGTATGTACGTATATATATCATAAAAAATCTAATAAAAAATAAACATTACATTTATTATTTAACTTTTTATTCCAAGCGTTTCCTGGCTTCATCGTCAGATCAGCTCGACCATATCAAATCATAATATAATCACACGTATTATTACCTATAAAATTTCAAATCAATACGAAAATTAAACTAAGGCGCAGATTTATATGTATTATATATAACGATTCAATAAACTGCAGTTTACGTTCTGAAAACAAAAATATCTGCCTCAAAATGCTTTAACACGTTAGCTGCGGCACCAATTTTTGCATACTTTCCGTTCCTGCGGCACGAGGTATAATCGGCCCGTACCGTGACCAGACGTTAGGGCGACACGCGGTCTATTAGACCCCACCTCCTTTTACAGACTAAAATCCATTTTCTGGCGCGAAATCAAAGATAAATGAGAATTTTGGTCCTTATTGATATAGACAGTGAATTGATGAACCCTAATCCACCGTCGCCCCGGGATCTGATGGCTAGTTTAGGAATTATTAGCAAAACAAAATATGGGATCTTATACACCTCGTAACGCACTGAAATAGGGCAAATTTTCGCTGCGATTAGTGATGGGAAAAATAATATCGACGTTTTTAAACTGTCTTAACTACGCAACGACTTGACCGATTTTGATCAATTATATCTCATTAGATCGTTTTAAGGGCAAAACCTGGCAAAACAACACAAAGCTATCAAAGGATACATTTTTTTTTAAATAATCTAAATTGTGCTTGAAGGCGCCATAAAGAAAAAAAAACCGGCCAAGTGCGAGTCGGACTCGCGCACGAAGCGTTCCATTCTATACCATTAAGAGGCACCTATTACAGACTTATTATTGGAAAATAATGGATTACGGTTTATGCATAAGGTTTATCTTTCTATTGATGCACAACACTGGTCGCGGGAAGCTCGCGTTGAGTGCGGTACGAGGTCAGGGGGGATATGGGACGTTTTAGCCTCGTTCCGCACTGCATTAAAATTATATTAATTCAGTGCGGCACGAGGCCTAAGACATCCGGTACCAAGGTAGGTACACCACCGAGTCCGGAACCATTAGTGATCTCAAATATATATTTATCTCTTTCCTACACTGGACCAAACCAAAGCTATGCCATTCGCACGACAGAGAAATTCACTTTTTTGCTTGCCGCACCACAGGGAAGTTGCATCAGGGGTGATTTAGGCCTCGCTTCGCACTTAACGTGTTAACAGGATAATCCTATTCGCAATGGGACGGATTTCGACGCTCGCTAACATTCATTGAGTGACTTTCACTAAATCCTAAATTCACGCGATTGAATACACATGTCGTATGTGTTTATTTTTATATAGCTATTTAAAACATTATTATATACTTATTCAGAAGATTAAGTGACTATTTTGTGTATATTTCATAGTAAAGAATTTTAGAGGTCATTACACCCCTAAGTTTCATAATCATCAGTTCAGTATTTGTGTGTGCGTTCATGCGTGTGTGCCTGTGTGTGTGTGTGTGTGTGTGTGTGTGTTTATGTGCAAGTGCCCGTTAATGTATGTGTTTATTTACGTTTGTTACTCTTTCATGCTTCACGCTGGTTGCTTGGTGATTTTAGATGAGTACACAGATAGACTACTAGATAGTACCACTAGGTATTAGATACGTACCTACGACACATCCGAGCGAAGCAAAGTTAAGTCTCTAGTTATATTATATTTTAACACATTTCTTTTTGCTTCGCAACATTACCTATAAATAGGCAGTGTAATAGCTCCTTGAAGTGAGGTCGTATCGGAAAAGCTATACAAAGGTATGAAGAAGAATTTATTAGGGTGTACCTTAAAGAAAAGATAAGAGCAATTAACCACCCTTTGTTAAGTCTTTGAACTCTAACACAATACTGCCTGTATAAATGGGGAGCTAGAAGTAACTAAAATATTAATATATTTTCTATTCAAAAAATATCATGTTTCATACTGAGATTAATATTTGAAAGGTAGTAGTTCAATGGTAACACGCTTGAAAAACAAAGTAAAGAGGATTGAAAAATACTAAAATATTACTTTACTAGCGAAAACGAAAACAAACCTATCCCACGAAAACCGTACATTTTCCGGGATAAAAAGTAGCCTATGTGTTTTTCCAGCCTATAATCTATCTCTGTGCCAAATTTCATCCATATCCGTTCAGCCGTTCTGGCGTGAAAGAGTAACAAACGCCCATACTCACGAACTTTCACATTTATAATAGGCATTATTAATACGGATTCAGCATACAATTATTACAATTTTTACAGAACGTCATGAGTCTACTACCAGTAGAACTGACGAAAGAAACTCAGCGAGACTGAATTTACATTTTCAAAATTCTCGCTGACACTGCGAAACGAAATATCGTGAGGTAACCTACATGAAAGAATCCATCTAGTTTTTGAAAGACATGAAGTCCGCTCATTTATATTTGGCTAGTCTGTGGACTATGGCCTGATTCCTCTCGCATTGAAAGGTGACCTGTGTGTAGGAGAGGGTAATTAAAAGAGGGCAGAATTATTTATTCATACATTTTCTTAAAAAACTTATTGCTATTTATCTATTGGACTAATATAGACATTTTATCGTGTGTGTAATGTAACCGTTAAAAGTTGAGATTGTAAAATTTTCAAATCACTTATTCAGTAGCTTTAGAAAACTCGCTAACTTTAAAGCAAAAAGTTGGCCGTTCATGCTATAGTAATTTAAAGTATGAACGTAAAACTAAATTCCGTAATCTCTATACAATATTTGCACCTACCATGACATTTTCTCCATATTGATATTTTTCATGTGACTCAACTCAAGACTCAAACTTGTTATTACCTAAGAATACTAAGATCATTTTTATAAATACTTAAATTTTAACTAATATTATAAAGAAGTTAAATTTCAAAGCTTATTTATATATAGAAGTTTATATGTATTAGTTTTGAATGATATGAGACATATTTATATTAAAAAAAAACTTAAAAAAACCGAGTTAAAAAAAACACTAAAAAGTAAAAAATAACTGATTGGTAGTTTTCATTTACTATATATACCTAATCAAATATTTCCGAAGTCTCGGTAGTTTCAGAAGTATCGGCTGGCAACAATTACACATTACGAGTCTTTACTGTTCGCCGTTGAGGATTTCCACTATCCAACTCCTGCCACCATCGTTAGACCCTGACTTGATCATAATGGGACCACTTCGGGAGTATACCTTTTCGAACTAAAAAAATATTTTTTTAAATCCGTTCACAATTGGCGAAAATATTATCGATGAACATACACAAAAAAATATATATACAGACGAATATAGAACCTCCTCCTTTTTGAAAGTCGGTTAAAAATCAAATCTGCTACCATTACGATATGACGACAACATACAATGACGACACGTTTGGCTCAGTGTGTAGTGACCCTACTTGCTATGCCAGAGGTCGCGGGTTCGAGTCCCGCTGGGGGCATTCATTGTGTGATGAGCACGAATGTTTGTACTCCAGTCATGAGTGTTTATATTTATGATAATATGTATGTATTTAAAGTTTATATGTGTGTAGTGTATCAACTATCTGGTGTCATGTCTAGATGGTGCTAAGTGTTAATATACCAACATATTTATTTATTTACGAGTATTATTTTATTAACGCAAAGGTTAAAATGACCATTGCGCCATCACCATTTCGTCAGATCTGAATAAAGTAAGAAAGTAAGGAAGAAGAAAAAGCTGTGAAAATTTCTAGAAACTTACCCTTTCGTGTTTTAAGCCAATAAAAACTAGCTCTATCTTCATTAATCACTTCATGCATTTAAGATAAAAACGTTATACGCGAACGCGTTTTTCGTACCTCTAACATTTAATCATTGTCTACGGAACTCGAACCTTTTTTATCTTATCTATAATAAAATCATTGAGCACATTCATTAACTAGATTCAACCCCATTTTTTATATAAAAACTAAAAATTGAAAACACTTTAAATAAAACTATCTTTTTGGATTTCTTTACGGATTTCTTTTGATTTTGATTCCCGGCGTTTCGAATGATTTACAGCAGTTATGGTCACCATTCTCTCTCTCTCTCTCTATTCATACAAATCTAAGAAAGTATTATAGAAAATACCTATTAATATAGCTATAATTTATTGTTCCTTTTAGTTTCTTAGCTATAAGAATGCAAATTTTTCAATTTCTACCGATATTCAATTCGAATACGCGATATTTTTTGATCGATAATTCCGAATATTGAACCAATTTTTTGCCAGGTGTATTAAATTAAATCTTTGTTAAGTTATTTTATACTTTTTAGTTTTTAAAGTCGGTTTTTTTAAACATCGTTTTTTTTTATTTAATGAATAATTTAGATATCCAAAAGTGCAACTGGAGAAAGATAAGATGCAGTATCCAGTCATGGATGTTTATATTTATAATATGTATGTATTTAAAGTTATATATGTATAACATATGAACTATCTGGTATCCATAACACGAGCCTCGTAGCTTACCATGGAACTAGATGGTGTTGTGTGTTAATGTCCTGACATATTTATTTATTAGTATCCGATACCATGCTTATCACGATGTACGAGATGCGCAAACCGTGGACTTCCCGATCTCACACTATTACCACAGATCAAATAAACGCAGAAAAACCGAATAACTGTTATGGCAAAACCTAGAATTCGAACCTAGGATCTTTTCTGCAGCCGTCTGCTAGCTATTAGACCAACAAGGCAGTGTGAATCTGAATAGTGACTGCATGAATCGTGTCAGTTGACAATTGGCAGAAGTTTATGTCGGCACTTTTCTATAGCTCCATCAGTATTGAAGTGCTCATATTGTAATGTTACTCATTGTTACATCGAAAAAGCTTTATAACGACTATTAGTTTGCCTATAAAATTACACGAGAACTGTTTCTAGTCAATTTATAAAATAGCTGCAATCCCAAAGGAAATAATTTATGTATCAGTATGAAAAGTTAAGTTATTCTAAGGCCAACAAAGTATCTATTCGTTATGTAAAACCCAACGCGTTAGGTTGGAAAAAAACATATTCAAGAGGCCCAAACTAGCTCTTATAATATGAAAGTACCTGGGCTATCGAGCTTCGCTTGGAGTTTTCGGCCTAGAGTACAATTTTCTTTTAAAAAAAAAACTAAAAACTAGAATAAATATTAAAAAAAAAACAAAAGTAGTAGAATTAAGGCGCAGGACCGACGGCTTTACGTGCTCTCCGAGGCACGGGGGTGAAACACTGCCAACTTTTCAACTCCGAGCTGATACTGAGGCTTAACTAACTTACTCGAACCCAGGACCTCCGAGTGTGCAGCCGTACATGCTAGCCACTACACCACTGAAGCAGTTTATTATTGTAATACCTAGATGATGTAAATGTTAACCCTGTGTATTGTAGGATTATTTGGTGCCATTTTACTATTTCTTTAAAAACATTATTATATAGTTTATGACTTGGCACTGTCTGTAACAAATATATAAAAACATTTGAGACGTCTAAAACCTTAGTCTCTCCCGTGACCATGATTGCTGTAAAACATTCGAAACATCGGGAACTAAAAATCAAAAAAAAACTTTTTAACAAAAAAATAAAAACCGACTTCAAACAAAAGCACTAAAAAGTAAAAAAATAACTGATTGGTAGTTTTCATTTACTATACATACCTAATCAAATATTTTCGAAGTCGGTGTGCTTTGCTTTGTATGGGCTGGCACCGATTTCGAAAATATTTGATTAGGTATGTATTTAATAGGTAGGCTTTAATTACTTAGCCAAAACACACCGACTTCGAAAATATTTGATTAGGTATGTATAGTAAATGAAAACTACCAATCAGTTATTTTTTACTTTTTAGTGCTTTTGTTTGAAGTCGGTTTTTATTTTTTTGTTAAAAAGTTTTTATTTTTCCCTTTTTAGTGTAGACAGTAGTAGCAAAATAAGGATTCTAACGTGTTAAGCTTGTCAAATCAAACAAAATAAGCCCAAACTCAAAGTATCTACTATTAGCCGTTGAAGAGTTCCACCTAACCACCTTCTGGCCTTGCCATCAGATCAGGTCAACAACACTGAACCACTGTACTATCAACGGAAATAGAAATACTTGCAAAGTTTCAAGTCAATATGACAATTAGAAGTAGGTTAAATTCATCATTCGTTGTTTTCCACCCTTAGGGGTGGTATTTTTTTTTGAAGTTTAAATGGGACCAATCTGGAAGTATACGCTTTCAAACAAAACAAAAATTGTCCAAATCGGTTAATAAATGACGGAGTTCTGAGGTAACAAACATAAAAAAAAACATACAGTCGAATTGAGAACCTCCTCCTTTTTGAAGTCGGTTGAAAAATCCGCGAAAAAGCCAAAAACGTAGTTATATATAAAATATCAAATATTCGCGTAAATCTTAGTCATTTAAAAAAATCTCAAACGCTACCGTGGATTTAAAATCGTTGGATAATTCATGAGTAATATCTGGACCACATCGAACTGATAAAAATAAAATTATACTTTCTATTGGAAATATTACCCTGTAAATGATAGCTTTATGGCTACTTGAAAGGAGATTGAACGTTTGTGGCATTGCCAATATTCCGCTATTTTTATTTATATTAATAATAAAATAAATATGTTGCGACATTAACACACAGCACCATCTAGTTCCATGGTAAGCTACGAGGCTTGTGTTATGGATACCAGATAGTTGATATACTACACATATATAACTTTATATACATACATATTATAAATATAAACACCCATGACTGGAGTACAAGCAGTCGTGCTCACGGCACAAAAGACTGCCCCCAGCGGGCCTCGAACCCGCGACCGCTGGTACTTTCAAGCCGAGCCAAACGTGTCATCAATGTACATAATATGTACATAGATATTATAGGTTAAAAACATACCGAGAACACATAAATACATTTTTCCACTCAAAGTGTCATGTTTCCGAAATATTAGAAGGTCACCATGTGAAAAGGATGACAAATATTAAAAAAAATGAACTCATTTTATGTTAAAAGCATTCGGTTGTATTCAAAAAAATAGTTTTTAAATAAAAAAATCCATAGTTCCCATCTAAGCAATGTTTACCTCAAAATAGATTAGTAACGTGATTTTTAGATACCATATTGCTAATTTTATTTATTTGCTCTTTCTCTATCCATTTATATAGTTCGTGTGCCCAGTTCCGGCTTTACCATAACGGCTTTACCATACGGGACACATGCCCACCGCCCCTGGCTTTACGAGGGCCCCGAAAAGAACATTTTCGTTTACATGGAAAAGAAAGAAGCTCGACTTTTAGTTTATAATACACTGCACTGTATACTATACACTGAATACTATTATGTTCCTTCATCAACATTTTCAACTTTCTAGCTGACTTCTTTACGCCATCTTTTTTTTTAGTTTTTTTTTTTCATTAAAATTTTATTGTTTTGTGCGTTTGCTTGTTGTGTGTGTTAATTGTTGTGTGCCCAGGAGCCCGCATGCCTTAAGACGGCCCTGCGTGTGCCGCTATTTTGAAAACATAAAAATAAATGGCAGTGGGTTAAAAATGCTCGAAACCCTTTGGAACAAATATTTCTCTCTAATGTAACAGAATAATTCGAATTACTGATGTATATAATTAATTGAAAAAATATGTAAATGTTTCTTGATTATTCCTTCCTTATCTTGAGAGTAACTGTACTTAACACTTTTAATTATTTTTAACATTAGGCCTATGTTTTTTTTTAACTATACTAATATTATAAAGAGGTATAAAGCTTGTGAGTTTGTGAGGTTTACGTAGTTTTGGGAGGTTGTAAGAGGTAATCTCTGGATCTACTGAACCGATTTAGATTAAATTTGGTAGGAAGATAGTTTGAGACCCTGGGAAGGACATAGGATACTTTTTATCCTGGAAATCATCCCTTAAGGGGGTGAAAATGGGGAAGAAAATTTGTATTGGGAAGCAAGCTAAGAGACTAATCTGAGCGAAGCGAGTGTGAGTCGCTAGTAGTTTGATAATTTTACTTGACGCTTGTTAGAATATTTGATTTAAAAAAATAAACTATATATACAAACCTATATTATATATAAATAATATTCACTCAATATCTGCGATAGCACAGTATATTTTTGGAATAGTTTCAAAGAAAACACAGTAATGGAGGCCAAGGGCAATATTTTATTACTCACTACAGTATTTTTTATTCATGTCTGAAGCCGCAGACTGTCATTTCTTTCCTTTATATTGTTACTTCGTAAGATTAAATTATAAAAGTTTTATCTCTACTAGAAAGGATCTTGTCGCCTTTTAACTCTACTAAATATTCTATTATACCTATTCATTTTTGTAGCCTAAATAAAGTATAAATAATACTACGATTCTCCCTCGCTTCGCTCGGGTTCGTTGCTAAGCGCGTTTTAACGATTAGTATGGAATTGATAAAATATATATTATATAATATATAGCCTATAGCCTTCTTCAATAAACGGGCTGTCTAATGCAAGAAGAATTTTTCAAATCGGATTACTAGTTCCTGAGATTAGGGCGTTCAAACAAACAAACTCTGAATATATATTAGTATAGATTATTTTAATAAGATACTCAAGGTAGATTCATACAATATACTAGTGACTTACCTTCACTTTGCTCGGCTGCATTCCTGCCTTACTCCAAGTCTATGAATGTGCAAAATTTTATCCAAATTGTTCAAGCAGTTTCAGGGTAAAGGAGTATTAAACTAACTTAAGTCAGTATTTAGTTTTCTTTTACAATAACGTGAAATTCATGTAAGAGTACATAATAGTAAATCGTCGCCATACCATAAGTAATAAATTATTTATTATCAAGGGGTCCCTATCTTATTATTTATTTATATCATCAATTAACCATCCCCAAACTCCATTACGTCTAGAAAAGCAAATACTAATTATAGAGCAAGCTAATTTGGAAAGCTCTTTCGAAATGAGTCTTCTTGGTAGAGAAACCTATCCAAACTAATATTATAAATGCAAAGGTCTATGTCTGTCTGTCTATTACCCTTTCACGCCTAAACTATTGAACCAATTTTGATGAATTTTGTTTTGGTATAGATATAGATGAGAAGAAGGATATGAATGGCACAATGAAGGGGGTGAAATAGGAGTTGAAATTTTGTATGGGAAACCAACTACTTAAATTACACTCACGATAACTGTTATTTTTATCTATTTAAAATGTTTTTATATAAATTTAAATGTTGTTTATAAACTCTAAGACAACATAAATACTTTTAGAACAATTCATACACATCAAAGAACATATTATATATGTATAGGACACTTTCAGGAGGTATGTATGAAATTCTATACTAATAACAAATTTCATTATACAAGCTGACATGTAAAATGATGATGATGAATGTCCACAAGATAGTACAAGAGAACTAATACTCAAATTTAATTATAGTGCTTTTCAATAAACTATCTGTTTGAAATTTTCCTTACTGGAGATAGAAGTTTGACATAAGCTCCTTTCAAATTATGTGAGATTCCTGTCGCTGGTTAGGAAAATCTCAGATATGTTATTGGAACGCCAATAATGTACGAAGATTGCCGCATGGCGTTTAGTTTTAAAAAATCATGATGCATAATTTAAAACTTAAACTTTCTATAAATAAATATATATATAAACAAATTAATAATGATATATATATATAAAAACATACATTCTGACAAACCGCTTTACTCAGTTTGTAGTAACCCTACTGGCTATGCCAGCGGTCCCGGGTTCGAGTCCCCCTGGGGGCATTCATTTGTGTGTTGTGCACGAATGCTTGTAATCCAGTGATGGGTGTTTATATTTATAATATGTATGTATGTATGTAAAGATACATGTGTACTGTATCAACTATCTGATATCCATAACACCCGTTAAGGTCCCAACATATTATACATAATATATATTACATTATTTATTACCATATTTTATTGTATATTTCCACACGATAATATAAAACTTTTGTTTTAGAAATGCCCTAGTAATTAATTACTCGTAAAGTTTAAATGAGGTTTTAAACTCTCTTGAATCTAACATTTACAGTGAAAAGGTCAGTGATATCCCTATGGGCGAGTAATTGATATCAATATTCAGATTGTTAAGTGTTTTTAATTTCTTTTTACTGGCTTGTCGATCTATTGGGTCATGGGTTTAAAGCCCGGGTCATAAAAGTTATAGTTATTGGGCATTTCTGTTAAGAAAATTAGGTAAATAAGAGCGCATTTAGGTAAAGCCGTGGGTCCTGCGTCTAATATCACACCAGTCATATATAGTTGTCATACTCCAGTCGAATTGTCAGTTAAAGAGATAAAGGAATAGAGAGTATACTTGCATTTAAGTAAACACTTGTGAATTACAATATCTCCTGTGCTGGTTAGTCCCAGTGAGATTGGTCTCCAATTGAGAGATTTTATCGTTAAAATGTATGTAGTATACATATGTACGAGTATGAATGTTTAAAATGAAATATTAAATTATAAGACAGTTGACACTACACATATATAACCTTAATTTTAAACATCCATGACTGTAGTACAAACATTCGTGCTCATCACGGAACCCCAGCGGGGCTCGAACAGGCGACCTCTGGCACAGCGAGTAGGCTCACTACAAACTGAACCAAATGTATCGTCAAATATAGCTTATACATCAGAGGAACGTATAAGGTATAACTTTTATACATATAGTATGTAATACATAAATTAACTGACAATAAAAACGAAAGACCCCCAGAGTCGCAACCGTGCGAAGCGGGGGTATGACCCTAGTGTAATTAATAACAGTCTTAGACTGAAGCATTGATGTTAGACCATTTTCGAACAAAGACTTGCATTTGTTGAGTTTTAATTAAGTTTTGATCCCGGTCCTAGAAGACGGGACGTGATGTTATATTACATTAAAGTCGTTGTGTTCTCTTGAAATTGTGTTCGTGATTAAAATATGCAAGATGCATTGTTCACTGTACAGTATGAATTTTCTTCAAGTCGACAAAATATATTTTAAACTATGTAGCTCGAGTAAAATCTGATGGTACATGCTCAGCTCAGCATCAGCAGTTGTCGTAAAGTCTTAGTGTTAGATAATTAAAACTCTTATCATATATCATATAATATGTAAGTATGTATATAATATGTATGTTGAATATTTTTTATTTCTATTTCTAGAACATTTTTACTATCAAATTAGCACCTTATCCTCTTCGCTCGGACGCGTCCCGTAGTTATTTTGAGTGTACGTTCTTGTGAAACGGTAAATTCAAGTTTTGCGTTATTTTTTAGATTTTCGCGTTGGAACCCTAAATATTTCTAGAAAACATACCCTATATAATATATATAGACATACAATTTACAAACTTCTCTTTCTTTCGGTGCAATTCCCATAACAATTGGTTGGAGATATTCCAAAGATTACTTCGGAAAAACAGAAAGACTGACAATTTTTCAAAATATCTACAAAAACATATTGTACAATATATTTTGTTTCCAAAAAAAAGCAATTTCATTTTTTTAAGCTATTGCTATAAAATAATTAACAGGCAAATGTAATATTATATTATTTAAATTTTTTTCATTTCATCTTTATCTCAAAGTCTCTGGGAGAGTCCTTTTTCTCTTTTAATCGTTAGAATTTATTTTATATTAAGATAATATGTAATTAATTAAAGAATATCAGCATTTTTCAATCTCTTCAAACGGTAAAAAGTTTCATTGCTTAAATTACGACTATGAAGCTCTGTTATATTCACAATAGCATGTTAATATATTTTTATACGTATTTCAGTTACTTTTTTAAAATCGGATTATGTATAAAACTCTAAGCGGATATAACGAAATGGATTTGCTTGTCCAACCTAGAGATGAGCTTTGTACATTGTGCAGGATTTTTTTACAGAATGTGAAAATTAAAACAAATGTATAGTATATTTGACGACACGTTTGGCTCAGTTTGTAGTGACCCTACTTGCTGTACCAGCGGTCGCGGGTTCAAACCCCGCTGGGGGCATCCATTTGTGTGATGAGCACGAATGTTTGCGCTCCAGTCATGGGTGTTTATATTTATAATATGTATATATAAAGTTATATATGTATAGTGTATCAACTATCTGGTATCCATAACACATGCCTCGTAGCTTACCATGGAACTAGATGGTGCTGTGTGTTAATGTCCCAACATATTTATTTATTTTATTTATATTATTATCTAAAATATAGAATATAATACTTTCTTAGATTTACGCGAATATTTGACATTTTAAATAAAACTATCTTTTCGGATTTTGTCGCGGATTTATTTGCATTTTTGTTTCCCGACGTTTCGAATGCTTTACAGCATCCATGGTCACGGGAGAGACTGAGGTGTTACATGTCTTGTATGTATAGTTGTTACAGACAGCCTACCCACAATTAACAAAATGAAAATTGCACCAATTACATTACAATATTTTTTAACTTTAAACATTTTTATAATTTTAATTATAATTGAATATGGAATATTATTTATTTAATTTTTGCTATTATTTTTATAATTATTACAATTTTAAAATATTAATTAGTAATCTATATTTAGTGTTGCCATTATTATATTTATAACCATAAAGAAAAATATAAAATATAGTGTTAATTATTTAAGCCATATAATTGTTCTATGTGTAATTTAAAAAAGTTAAAGTTAATTAAGGATAATTATTTTAATTTAGTTTGCTATTATTTAAAAACAACTTACTAAGCAACACTATTATTTGTAAAAGTATATAGTAATAGTGTTGCTTAGTAAGTTGTTTTTAAATAATAGCAAACTAAATTAAAATAATTATCCTTAATTAACTTTAACTTTTTAAATTACACATAGAACAATTATATGGCTTAAATAATTAACACTATATTTTATATTTTTCTTTATGGTTATAAATATAATAATGGCAACACTAAATATAGATTACTAATTAATATTTTAAAATTGTAATAATTATAAAAATAATAGCAAAAATTAAATAAATAATATTCCATATTCAATTATAATTAAAATTATAAAAATGTTTAAAGTTAAAAAATATTGTAATGTAATTGGTGCAATTTTCATTTT